>OZ012740.1:542808326-544235826 GCA_963859935.3 Lathyrus sativus | reverse complement strand
ATGATCGAAACGTCTATGCCATATCCATTGCTCCTTATTAACAGACATTAAGTATTTGACATTTTATTCCTTAAGATCAAGAAGTCTAATCTTGTAAATGTTGTTTTTCCTCTTTCCATTAAAAAGGATTGAGTCATCCTTATGACTAACAGCTTTATGGGAGTTTTGGTTTAAAATGATATCATAACCATTGTCACTAAGTTGGCTAATAGATAATAAGTTATGCATCAAATCATCAACCAAAAGAACATTAGTAATAGAAAGAAGTTTACCATTACCAACAGTTCCAGAGCCAATGATTTTACCCTTCTGGTTTCCTCTGAAACTGACGAAGCCTCAAGGCTTAAGTTCAAGACTTAGGAACATCTGGCTTCTTCCTGTCATGTTTCGCGAGCAACCACTGTCCAGGTACCATGATTGGTGTTTCAACTGAGCTGTTAAGGATATCTGCAACATAGATTATCTTATCCTTAAGTACCCACTTTTTGGGTCCTCTTTTGTTATTTTTCCCAGAGTATTTAATAACCTCGGGCTTATGTGCAATAGGATAATTAAGAGGAATTTATGCATGATATTTAGGTTTAGAAATAGATTTTTATGCCAATGAAGGTGCTTTCACAAGCTCAGAACAATCAAGCTCAGTTCCAAAAGGCACGAAATGATCATAGGGAGGTTTTGGTTTTACATGTGTACTTTGATCATATTCAAATGACTCTGTACACCCCAAACCTTTCTTACCATTTCTGCTAACTCCATAGATCATGGAAGGAATCTTACTTCTATCTATACTTTTAGCCAGAAAGTGTTGGAATGCTCTATCATACTTATTGACATAACAAGTATCTTCTTATAGTTTAGAAACTTTGCTTTTTAAGGCACATTTACTATTTTTTTAAAGAAAAAACTTTTTCATTCAAAGAAGAATTATTCTGTTCAAGCTTATCTCTGGCTTCAGAAGTAATTACATGAGATTTTTTACGATCCATGTATTTACTTTGAATATTTGATATCTTTCCTGCATTTCTGAAAGACAAGACTCTAATTCACAATGAAAGAGTTTATATAATACCTTTGAGTCAGAGCTTGAGTTTGATTCTGATTCTATAGCATTTTTCTTCTGGTTCTCTATAGACTTTAGCGTTAATTGTTGTTGCCACTGGTGCAACATTTTCCTATTCTTCTTCAGATTCTTCTTCTTCAGAATAAGAGTTGTCCCAAGTTGCCATGAGTCCTTTCTTGACGTTATTGAAGTTTTTCTTTGGCTTCTTGTCTTTAAGTTTTAGACAAACATTATTGTAATGACCTAGATCATTACACTCATAAAAGATGACTTCTTTTTCAGAGCTCTGCTTCTTCTGGCCAGATGATGAGTCAGCACGACTTTTGTTTCTTCTTGATCCTCTGAACTTCCCTTGCCTATGTTTCCAGGGTTTGTTGATCCTTCCAGAGATAAGTGATAGCTCATCTTCCGAGTCTTCATCAGAATCTTGTGATTCTTCCTCAGCTTGATAAGCCTTTGCCTTTTCAGGTTTAGACTTAAGAGCAATTAATTTATTCTTCTTATGAGGTTCATCTTCCTCCAGATCTATCTCATGACTTCTTAAAGAACTAATTAGTTCTTCAAGACTTATACTATTCAGATCCTTGGATAGTTTAAGAGTAGTTACCACAGGTATCCATTTCTTGGGAAGGCTTCTGATGATCTTTTTGACATGATCAGCAGTTGAGTATCCTTTGTCTAGAACTTTAAGTCCTGTGACTAGCATTTGAAACCTGGAAAACATATTCTCAACAGTTTCATCATCCTTCATTCTGAATGCCTCATATTTCTGGATTAAGGAAAGCGCCTTTGTCTCCTTAACTTGAGCATTTCCTTCATGAGACATTCTTAGAGAATAAAAAATGGACTTGGCAGTATCTCTGTTTGTTATCTTCTCATACTCAGTATAAGAGATAACATTTAGCAGTATAGTTCTTGCCTTGTGATGATTCTTGTAATCTTTCTTTTGTTGGTTGGTCATAGCACTTCTTGATACTTTTACTCCTTCAACATCAACTGGGTGAGTATAGCCATCAACTACGAGATCCCAAAGATCTATGTCATAACCAAGAAAGAAACTTTCAATTCTATCTTTCCAGTATTCAAGCTTTGCACCATCAAAGAATGGTGGTTTGGCACTGCAATGATGTTTCTCATCTTGAATAGGATTAGCATTAGCTGCAACCATGATATCTTACACAAATACTAGATCGGTACTGAACACGGTGAAGTGTTGATAAAACTTTTTATCACAATTAGAACCGGAGCTCTGATGCCAATTGAAGGTGTGAGAAAACACAAGAAAGGGGGGTATGAATTAGGTTTTCACAAATATCAAGCTAATCCAGTCCATCCGCCAAGGATATTTCACCTTATATACAAGGACTTAATCCATTATGATCAGCAGATTACATGGCACTAGCTACAGCTGATGACTAACAACAAAGGCTAACCGTCTCTTCCTAAGGATTCTGACCCAACTGGTCCCTTAAGGAATTACAATCTGCACTAGAAAACGCTGGTGACTAACAACAAAGACTAATGGTCTCTTCTTAAGGATTCTAACCTAACTGGTCCCTTAAGGAGTTACAAACAATAGTTTGAACAAATATGTTTACAATGAAATTGCTTTTACATAAGCAGACATAAACACTATTAATAGCTCAAATGACTAAAGACACTTATTACAGTATGGACAATATTCATTCTTTGTATTGTGATACTTCAATACGGTAGCTTTAGTTTTTCATATATCGTTTTCAATCAAAGGGTAACCTTTATATTAATCATTGTAAAGCTTCTTAATTTCTTCAAGTAGTTAAGTCCTTATATAGTCAGAAAAAGATCCGTTGGAGGGCAGATCAGGAATATCCTTTAGATAGCTGGCGACTTAAAATAATGTCGTTACGCAGGGATGAAAATCGTACACAAAAGTTATCCTTTTTACCACCTAATCAGGGTAGTGGAATGGTAATGGAATGAAACTTTGAAACGTACTATGTACTATTTTACCTCGTAAGCAATTGAGCTTATCTTCTTTACATCAGAGGCTTCTGAATAGAGATGATTGAAGCATGAGTAGAAGAGTTGATCACTAGGTCTTCAGAGTCTTGAGTCTCCAGAACTTGTTCACCAGAACCTTGTCTTCAGAACTTTAAACACCCAGTCTTTAAAATCTTTGGTCATTAGTAACTTAAGTCTTCAGAGTATTTAGAACGCCGTTCAACAGAACCTTGTCTTCAAAGTATTCAACACTTATTCTTTATAAGATAATGACTTCAAAAGCTAAAAATTCTTCATAAGTAAAGTATTAGAGTCATGATCAGAGGCAGAAACCAAGAGAGCATTGCAGCAACAACATATTATCTTCTTAGAATCTTTCTGAGTGAGAGTAGATCATAAGCAGACTTGCTTCTTATAGCATAGAAACGAATTTGGTCAAATCAGAGTGACAATGCATACGGTCTCTATCAGAGTCAGAGGTTTCTCTTTCAGAGTCAAAACATGTTTGTTAAATCTTTAGAAAAACAAACGTTAGAGTACCAAAATTATTCTCACACAAATACTACTTTGTTATTAAAAAAACTTAGAGATATCTGGCAAAACCAAATCTTGTTCTAATAGATACTCTGCTAAATCTCAACATTGTTGAAAGGTAAATTGCCAAGAATTTCAGCTGGACATAAACAGGAGCCATCAAAAGAACAGAATCTTGCTACGGGGCTCATATCTCTGGGGAGAGAAGGATATTATTTGGGGAGGAACCCAAAGTTCAACCTTTGATTACCAATAATCCACTAAGGGGAAAATAGTATGAACTCCTCTAGGGGATGAAAATACCTCTTGGGAAACAGAACAACCTAAATCTTCGCAGCTCTTTCTAGGGATAAGAAAAATCCATATGAATTCCGCTGCAGAAATCATGCAACACAGATTTCCAAAACTCTGCTTGGGGAAAAAGAGAAGTCCTCATACAATCTATTGCAGAAGGATGAAGACTTGCTGAGGAAAATGTAAAGCAAAGCTCTTTTGGAGATATCAACCTCCAAAAGGGATAGCGTGTGTATTAAATTTATTAATGGATGGAAGGATGAATCTTCCAAAAGACAATCTTTTCAACAATCTGCTCCGAGATAACATGGAACTACTGATGATTACAAAGGAAAATTCTCTAGAGATTAAAAATCTCAAGAGCAACATCCTGGACTTGCTAGGGGAATATTTAGAAGTTAAAATCATAGCAACAAATCAACCTGTGGGGGATTCTAAAACTCAACACATGGTGAGAGAAAACTCAACAGTTGACTACTATCTCAATACTTCTTAATGGAAATTTTTGTTGAAAGCACAACAAAGGGCTAAAACCTGATGGGAATACTTCAGCACACACACACACACACACACACACACACACATATAGCTTGATCACAACCTGGCTAGAGAAGAAAATCACACTCGGATGGGGAAATCTGGATCAAGACTTAACTGGGGAATCTAAGTCTATGATCCAAACAAAGGTGCTAAACTCAGTACTCAATTGGTGAACACCTGAATTAGCACTTAGCTCGGAACACCGCCAACAAAAGCAAACTCCTCTTGGAGAAACATCGAGTTTCGCACTTCGAGATATTACCATTCCTTGGAGTAACTATGCAATTCCTTTTAACGTTCACAAACCAAAGGAAAACATTTTTGCAATTTTCAAAAGCATCATTATTAATTAATTTTTCTTTCAAAAATTATTACATAAAATAAATGAAATTTTGAAAAACATAAGTAAATATAAGAATTGCAAACAACGGGACAAAGGCCTAAACTTTATTGATAAAATGGTATTCCACAAATGGCGTAACTCCATGGATCATTACAAAGTTGGAAAATGGTAAATACATGGGAAAAGTTACACTGAAATACAATGTCCACTATTCACCCTAATAACTCTCAATTCCATTGTGCTTTACACTTCTATCGAGAATGACGAGGATGGGAGTTCTTGATGAACAAAGTTGCTTCAAGTGATCAAGTCTAGCTTGATATAGTAACCTTTATCCCATCTTTTAGATGGTATCCTTTGATTGTTATCTTTTTGTAGATGCTTGTTCCCCACAGAGCTGTCTGGTTAGTCTACTCTTCCTCCAGTGAAGTCGCCACAAGGCTACTTGGTTAATTTTCTCTTTTGTTCCTCAGCAGGGTTGTTATCCCAACTCTTGGTTGGTATCTTGTGGGAGATATATTCCAACTTTTGGTTGGTATCCAGGGTTTGTAATCCCAACTCTTGGTTGGTATTCCTTGGTTGTTATCCCAACTTTTAGTTGGTATCCTTCAGTTGTTATCCCAACTCTTGGTTGGTATCTGTTGGTTGTTTTATCCCAACTCTTGGTTGGTATCCAGGGTTTGTTATCCCAACCCTTGGTTGGTATTCCTTGGTTGGTATCCTTCAGTTGCTTTATCCCAACTCTTGGTTGGTATATGTTGGTTGTTTCATCCCAACTCTTGGTTGGTATCCAGGGTTTGTTATTCCAACTCTTGGTTGGTATTCCTTGGTTGTTATCCCAACTTTTGGTTGGTATCTGTTGGTTGTTTTATCCCAACTTTTGGTTGGTATCCCGGGTTTGTTATCCCAACTCTTGGTTGGTATCCTTTGGTCGTTATCTCAACTTTTGGTTGGCGTACCTTGCTTTATCCCAACTCTTGGTTGGTATCTTTTGGGGTGTTATTCCAACTTTTGGTTGGTATCCTTTGGTTGTATCCCAACTCTTGGTTGGTATCCTTTGACTTTTTATTCCAACTCTTGGTTGGTATCCGAGGTTTGTCATCTCGACTCTTGGTTGGTATCCGTTGATCTTTATCCCAACTTTTGGTTGGTACCCTTCTGTTTGTTATCCCAACTCTTGGTTGGTATCCGGTGTTCGTTATCCCAACTCTTGGTTGGTATCCTTTGGGCGTTATCCCCAACTCTTGGTTGGTATCTGGTGTTCGTTATCCCAACTCTTGGTTGGTATCCTTTGATTGTTATCCCAACTCTTGGTTGGTATCTTTTGGATGAAGTTCTAATCGTATTGGATTGTTATCCCCAGCATGTCGTATTCCAACTCTTGGTTGGTATTCGCTGTTTGGCATCCCCGCAGGGTGTAAATTTCCGGGTTCTTTTGTATTCAATCACCTTATACCTTGAATGTTTGAAAGCGGTTGCTTTTTCTCCCTTCAGGTCCAAGTTGTTTGAATAGGGGAAGCTGTAGCACCACAAAATTTGCCTTTCCGTTTTAGCAGCATCTGGCTTTTGTTTCCTAGCATTGTCACATTTCTGCATAGCATAGTCTGTGTTCTTGAGACAGGGGATCAAGGTTTTCCCATGGCTCAGTTTTCATCTCAGTGCATGAACCTGAACAGCGAGCATTAGAGTCCCTGGAATTTATTTTGCCCAGCGGTCGGGCGACCGATTTTATTTTATTTTTGCAGGGTATTTTCAGTGCAAAAGTCAGCATGCAGGCTATCACAAGCATTCTCATGGTCATAATATTCAAAAGCAAGTTTTGGAGGCTGAACAGAACTCAGAACAGTTAAAAGCGGGCAACTGTGCATGTTTCCCTCCAAAAGGCGCCAAAATTCAAAATTTAAAGATGTTAACCGATAAACCAAGTCAAAATCAGTTCAAATTTTTTGACTGCGCCGAAGTTCATGGGTAGTGGCAAGTCCTCCCCATCCATGGTGGTGAGGATCAAGGCTCCGCCTAAGAGGGCCTTCTTGACAACAAAGGGTCCTTCATAATTGGGAGTTCACTTGCCATGTAGATCTGAGTGAACAGGAGAATACCTCTTGAGCACGAGTTCGTCTGCGTGGAACGCTCGAGGAAGAAATTTCTTGTCAAAATCTCGATTGAGGCGTCTTTGGTACAATTGACTGTGGCAGACGGCTGTCAAGCATTTTTCTTCAATAAGATTCAGCTGGGTTGTATCTGGATTGGACCCATTCAGATTCATCGAGATCTACTTCCATGATGAATGATCAATGATTTTTATACATTATTTTACCATGAGTTTTAGTTAATCAACTTACATGTTTAGTAATATATTATTTCCTTTTATCGCATTTTATGCGTCAGTTTGGTATTTCTATTGTTTTTAGGTTTAGGTAAGCAATCAAGAAGAATGAGAGCAAAAGCTGAGAAAAATAGTAAGAAAGCGTAAGAGTTTCTGAAGGGGAACAGTGGCTTGACACGACCACCCGTGTCAGGAGGGTACCAAGAGAGTGAAAGTTAAGGGTTGGACAGTGGCCTGACACGGGTTCCCGTGTCACCTGACACAGCCCATGTCATCAAGTCTTGAGCAGACATTTGTTTTACCAGTTATCCAGTGGGAAAACACAGTCACCTGTGTCAACTGACACGGCCCATGTTGGCTGAAACAATTGAAGATCAAGGAATCCTATAATCTTGTAATGTCTAGTTTTTCTTTTGTATTTTCTTCGAATATCATGAGTAGCATGTTACTCATATATTTCAAAACCAATTAGTCAATTTTATTTTTTTTACTTGCACATACTTTTATAATTAAATAAAACAATTTTAAAACCCCAAAGCTTTTGTTTAACTAAAATAAAACCAGAACTCTATATCGTCCAGCAGTCCTTGAGATCGACATTTGGGGAAATCCCCTTTATTACTACATTGGCATAATAGTACACTTGTTATTTTCCCGATCAAGTTTTTGGCGCCGTTGTCGGGGACTTCCGAAATAAAAGTTAACTGTAATTCAATTGAAATTTTGTTGCACTGCGACCAAAATTTTATTTTCATTTATTTTATTATTATTTTCATTTTGTTATTACTAATATGTGTCTAACATTTTTATGCGAAGAGAATCCTCAGCTAATTTTCCTTTTGACGCAGAGATCAAAAGAACTCTACACGCAAGGCGTAGACAAGCAAGACTGGCAGATTCAGAAGCAGAACCTTCAGCGCCAACACAAGAAGAAAGAGTGTATGTTCATTCAGAGCATTCCAACTCAGGTTTAGACACAAATACTGAGACTATGGCTGGAGTTCCACCAGCAGAGATACTACTTGGTGATTACGGTGGGGCCAATGCACTGGCTGGCAGGTTAACAATTGTAAACCAACCGGTGAATCTGGAAAATTTCTAGTTGTATCCGAGCATTGTCAACCAACTTGAGAGGAAACATTTTACCGGAAAGGTTAATGAAGATGCCAACAAACATCTACAAATATTTTTGACTATGACCACTACTCTCAAGATAGAAGGGCATACTGATGAAGCCAAGAAATTGAGAATGTTTTTGTTCACTCTATCTGAAGATGCTAAAGAATGGTTTTACTCGTTGCCTGCAGGAAGTATATCTACTTGGGAAAAGATGGAGAAAGCATTTCTTAATAAGTATTTTCCCGCCTCTGTTTATATTCGTAAAAGATATGATATCATGAATTTTAAACATAAGGATGGAGAATCATTGGGCGATGTGTATAAAAGGTTCAAACGGTTATTGGTTGCATGTCCTACTTATAACCTGGATCAAACTGAACAGATACAAATGTTTGTGAATGGTCTCAAGATGAAGACTAAGCAACTAACTGATACAGTAGTTGGTGGCTCATCCAACTTTACAACAACCACTGGTATTAAGAAGATCATGAAGCCATTGCTGCAAATGAGCATTTGGAACTGTATAACCATAGTGTGAGCAAACCTGAAGGAACAATTGATTTGAAGATGGCTACTCAAGTTGTGAAAATGGAAGATCAAATCAAAGCTGAAGTAGAAAGAAGGCTTAAAGCAATGAATGTAAGTACTTAACCTGTGGCTCAAGTTCAACCTATCCAAGCTGTGAGTTGTGAGATTTGTAGTGGACCCCATTTTACTATGCATTATGTTGCGACTGCTCAACAAATTGAAGAGATAAAGTTTTTGAAGCAGAATAATCCCTATTCTCAGACTTATAATCCAGGGTGGAAGAATCATCCTAACTTCTCCTGGAAAGATCATAATCAACCTCAATATCAATAGCAACAACAGACTCCTCAGAAAGCAGAATGGGAAATAGCTCATGAAAAGATGGCAACTTACAATATTCAATTCCAAAAAGAGACACGAAGTAATCAGAGGAACATCACAGTTGCTATAAAAAATCTTGAAGTTCAGATGAGACAAATAGCCTAACACCTCTCCACGCATTCTCAAGGAATCCTCCGAGCACGACAGTACGAAATCCAAAAATCATGAGAATGTTAATATTGTCACCACAAGAAGTCAGAGAGTCGTAGGAGAAGAAAAAGAAACTAATGATTATTAGTGTATATAAGTTGAGCTTGAAGTGAGAGAAAACGAGAAAGAACTGGAAAGATTCTTACCACCTGTGAAGCCAACTGAAAAGAAAAAGAAATAGGAGGTTAAACCAAAAATCAATCTACCTTACCCTTAGAGAGTTACAAAAAAGGATCAGAAAGTAAAAGACTTTGAAAAGTTCAGCACATTGTTCAAAAATTTAGAAATCAATATGCCATTTTTTGAAGCACACAAACAAATGCCTTTATACAAGAAATTCATGAAAGAGGTAATGAGGAAAAAGAGACCAATGGATGAGGAGCAGAAAATCTCAACTGAGTGGTGTAGTGAAATATCACAAGGAAGGATAATCCCCATCAAGCAGAAAGATCCTGGGCCCGTAGCAATTCCTTGCACTATAAAAGATAGAACTTTCAAGAAGGTCATCATTGATTCAGGTGCTAGTGTGAGTCTAATGCTTGTATCTATTTTCAAAAAGCTGGGTATTGGAAAAGTGAGTGATACAGAAACAAACTTGAAGTTTTCCGACCATACGACTAAGAGGTCATATGGGCTAGCAGAGGATGTACTGGTGACGATTGATAACTTTACCTTCCCAGTTGATATTGAGATGGATATCCTTGAAGATGAAGAGACTCCCATCATACTTGGCTGACCATTCTTGCTCACTTGTCGGTGCAATATTGATATTGAAACAGGTACTCTAACCTTGAAATCTTTTGATAAAGAAATAACTTTAAAAGTGTTGGACATTAAGAAGCGAGGTAAAGAGGAAAATCATCAACCTTTAGTTGGAATGATCAAAACAGTGACAAAAGGTAAGAGTTCTAAACCACTTCTAGAAAAAGTCTTTGGTGTAATTTATCAGGTTGCAATATCTCAGGCGTCCAAAGCACATAGCAAGACTCCAAAATTCATTCGAGGAGTTAAGAATAGAAAAGTTGGATGTGATTTGATACACAAAGTTGCGGTTATCTTTGAACCTGACCGGTCCTCTATTGCAGAAAGGTCAAGCAACAAAGCGTGGAAGCTAAGATACCCCCTCAAAATGGGGAGTGATCCTTCGATCCATGCGATGTTAAACAAAGCAATGCGTGGGAGGAAACCCACGGTTTTAACGATTGAGTATTTTCTTTTTGTTGTTATTTTATTTTGATTGCAGGTAATAAACAAGACCTTACAAGATAGAGTGTTGCATTACCCTCCAACTCCTCAGTAAGGATCTCTGTGAGTACATCTTTCCCACTCCTGTTCTAAAACATTGAGGATAATGTTTAGTTCAAGTTTGGGGGAGTTTTTACTGTTTTAAGTTTTCGTGCTAAGCACTTTTTAATTGTGTTTGGGTCCTTTTGTTTAAAAATCGCTGTGAACTCTCCCTGAATAAGGACAGTAAAAAAATTTTCTTGTGAATAATGTGATGTGTGAATTAGTTAGGAAAGTATATAGAGTTTGAGGAAAGAAAAGTTGAAACTAGGGAATTTGGGAAAGTTTGGAAATTGAGGTATAACCCGAGCACTCTAGATTCCCCGAAGTAAGGTAACGAGTCCAACGTGTATATTTGTGCCATATTACTTGGATTTGAGAAGTATTTCTCGATTAGTTCATAGTGATGGTCCGACACGATTAAAAAGAATTGCATCGATAAAGTTGTTTGAGAGAATGACTTATGGCACCCCAAAAAATGATGAATAATGACGGTAAAGACAACTTGTCCTTCTAAGTTGGGTAACACTCACCCGGTTACTTAGCCTAATGGTGGTTGAATCTCTATAGTCGTCCTAAATTGGACTAATAAACGCCAATGCGCGAGAAAAAAAATAATAAAGGTGTCTCGAAAAAGTCTTAATCTAATCTTATACATGTGAGGAAAAGCGATCAAAAGTGCCTTACTCTGATTATCCAAATGAAAGGGGTAGAAAATCGAAGAAAAGACTTAAGCCTAAAGCATAGTTGGAGAGGTGACCAAAAGGGGGATTTAGGTCTGTGGTTTTACCGTGGTATGTGTTTGTATAATACCTTCGTTAACGGACGATTACCAAGAGAGCTAGTTTTGGTCGATCGGAACAAAGGCTCGCGTATGAGTATCGACACACCTTACCTTCACAAGTATTTTATTTGATATATACTGCTTGATATGAAAAGTTTTTATCCAAGCTTATTGCTTGAGGTCAAGCAACGATTTAATTTTGGGGGAGTTTGATCATTGATTTTTATACGTTATTTTACCATGAGTTTTAGTTAATCAACTTACATGTTTAGTTACATTTTATTTTCTTTTATCGCATTTTATGCGTTGGTTTGGTATTTCTATTATTTTTAGGTTCAGGTAAGCAATCAAGAAGAACCAGAGCAAAAACCTAGAAAAATATCAGGAAATCGGAAGAGTTTCTGAAGGGGAACATTGGCCTGACATAGCCACCCGTGTCACCTGACACGGCCATCTGTGTCACCTGACACGGCCCGTGTCAAGAGGGTACCAAGAGAGTGAAAGTTGAGGGTTGGATAGTGGCTTGACACGGCCCGTGTCAGCAAGTCTAGAACAGGAATTTGTTTTATCAGTTATCCAGGGACCAACACCGCCCGTGTTGGTTGAAGCGAGTCATCTTCCAATTTTCTTATTTTTTGGACCTTTGTGATACCTAAGGGTATTTTGGGTATTTTCCTATTATTATGTTGGACCTAGGAGTATTTAAGACAGATTTTGAGAAGGAAACAAGAACTTTTTAGCCATAGAAGAATTACACGATCAAGATTGGAGAGATCAAGGTGATTGGAAAACTGAAGGTTTTCATGAGTGAAAGCAATTGAAGATCAAGGAATCCTATTATCTTGTAATGTCTAGTTTTTCTTTTGTATTTTCTTCGGATATTATGAGTAGCATGTTACTCATATATTTAAAACCAATTAGTCAATTTCCCTTTTTTTACTTGCACATATTTTTATAATTAAACAAAACAAATTTAAAACTCCAAAGCTTTTGCTTAACTAAAATAAAACTAGAACTCTATATCGTCAAATAGTTCTTGAGATCGACATTCGGGGAAACCCCTTTATGACTACATTGGCAAAATATCACACTTTCTATTTTCCCGATCAATGACTCAGAGTGAAGGAATTTTGACTTCAACGGGTAGAACAACCTCCATACCATACACAAGCGAGTACGGAGTTGCCCTAGTGGAAGTACGAACTGAAGTTCTGTAGCCATGTAATGCAAAGGGAAGCATTTTGTGCCAATCCATGTAAGTCTTGACCATTTTCAAGATAATCCTCTTGATATTTTTGTTTGCTGCTTCAACGACACCATTAATCTTGGGCCGATATGGTGAAGAGTTGTGGTGCTCGATCTTAAATTCTTGACACAACTCCTTCATCATCTTGTTGTTCAGGTTGCTTGTGTTATCAGTGATGATAAATCTAGAAACCACTTATCGTGTAACATTTACGTAAGAAGCAGCTTCAACCCACTTGGTGAAGTAGTCGATAGCAATCAGAATGAAGCAATAATCGTTAGAAGCTTTTGGCTCGATCATTCCAATCATATCAATACCCCGTATTGAGAAGGGCCAAGGAGAAGTCAAAACATTCAATGGAGTTGGTGGCACATGGATCTTGTCACCATAGATTTGGAACTTGTGACATCTTTTGGAAAAGTTGTAACAATTTACCTCCATTGTCATCCAGTAATAATCGGCTTGAAGGATCTTCTTAGCCATGGCAGGCCCTTTGGCATGTACACCCTCACAACCTTCATGTATCGACCTTACGATTGTGTCTGCTTCGTGTCTATCCACACATCTAAGCAACATAGAATCATAATTTCTCTTATACAGTATGCCACCATTCAATAAGAACTTGACACAGCGCCGTCTAAGAGCTTTCTTGTCAGTGATAGTAATACCCTCGGGATATTCCTGTTTTCTCATATATATTTTGATGTCATAGAACCAAGGCTTGTCATCGGACTCGTCCTTGATTTCTAAACAGTGAGTTGGTTCGTTCAAACGATCAAGGCGAATAGAAGCAGCTTCGTTCTTCCACTTGACTTTGAACATGGATGCCATGGTGGCAAGGGCATCAGCTAGTTGGTTTTCTTCCCTTGGAATATGATGAAAAGAGATTTGATTAAAAATAGGGAATCAATTTCGCGATGATTTTTTGGTACGGAACCAACTTGGAATCCCGAGTCACAAAGTTTCCTGTGACTTGGCCAATCACCAGAGCAGAATCTCCATAGACTTCAAGATTCTTGTTTCTCATGTCAATTATCGCTTCAATCCCGTAGATACATGCTCTGTATTCAGCCATATTGTTGGTGCATTCAAAGTATAATCTGGCAGTGAAAGGAAGATGAAAACCTATCAGAGAGATGAGGACAACACCAATTCCACGACCTTTAGCATTGGCAGCACCATCGAACACGAACGTCCATTGCACCCATGGTCCGGGTACTATATCAAGGTCTAGAGTCTTATAACCTCTAATGAACAGAACATCCTCATCGTGAAAGTCAAAATTTATTTGTTGATAACCCTCCACAGGTTGATGAGCAAGGTAGTCAGACAAGACGCTCCCTTTTATCGCTTTCTGGGTAACATGTTGGATGTCATACTTAGTTAACAACATTTTCCACCGAGAAATTCGTCTAGAGACAGCAGGCTTCTCAAAAATTTACTTTATCGGATTCATTTTGGATATCAATAAAGTAGTATGGAAAATCATATATTTTCTTAGGCGTCGAGTAGCCCAAGCCAAAGCACAACAAGTTTTCTCCAATAGTCAATATCTGGTCTCACAATCTATTTATGGATCATATCGTGAAACAGGGTTGTCATGGCACGTTGGTATGTTGCCCCTCGTTTTTCAAACCAAATGGCATGAATTTATAGCAATATGTACCCCAAGGTGTGATGAAAGTGGTCTTCTCCATATCAGCTAGGGCAATCTTGATCTGATTATACCCTGAGAAATCGTTCATAAACGAAAAGATAGAGAATTGTGCAATATAGCCTACCAAGACATCAATATGAGGCAGAGGAAAATCATCTTTCGGGCTAGCCTTATTGAGATCTTGATAATCCACACACATTTTGACCTTCCCATCTTTCTTTAGAACAGAGACGATGTTAGCAATCCATTCAGGATATTCGGAAGTGGCTAGGAATCCATCGTCCAACTATTTCTTTACCATTTCTCTGATTTTAAGTGTCATGTCGGGTCTGGTCCTTCTGAATTTCTGCTTGATAGGAGGACATTCAGGCTTGAGCAAAAAGTGATGTTCAACGATGTTGGTGTCCAACCCAAGCATATCTTGATAAGACCAGGAAAAAATATCAACATACTCTTTCAATAACTTGACCAACTCGGAGTGTACATGCTTAGCGAGGGATGCCCTAACCTTGACTTCTCTTCGTGTGGCTGAATCTCTTTCTGCTCGTGCTCAAGGAGCCTTGATAGTTTAGCCGATAATTCATAATCTTCCTCACCATCTTCTTTGGCTTGATTAATTGGAATCCCAGAATTACACTGGATGTTTGCCATGTTGTTATCAATGCAATGATTTGTTATGCATATTTATAAATTATGTTTAGAATGAGCTATTTTAAAAGGTGAAAAATAAAAGAAACTTTTGCCATTTGTTATTTGTGAAAAAGTAAAATAAAGAAAGAAAAGATAGCATGATTTGAATGCAAAAAAAAACTTTTATTTATTGATCACATAATATTTCAAAAGCGGGAGGCCCTTTACAAGATATCCATTCGTCTAGGGTGAGGACAAGGGAACAGGACATCAAAATGCATTACATGTTTGTGGGAAAAACCACGGGAACCACAGTAAATGTCTAATTGTTAAGCTTGAACCCAGGCTGACACTTGCGTACAAAGCTTGCACTTTGATTGCTAGGACCAGCATCATCAATGGCTGACACAATATCCCCTTTCTGGAACCCAGCATTATTAAACTTGATCAAGTTGCACTTCTTCTAATTATACAAGCTAGCCTATTGGTCGGAGCAGTAATCCAGTCCAAAGCGACCATGCTTCTCAACCAAATTCAAGATTTCCCCCCATCCATGCAAGGCACCTTTCTCAATGGTCTCTTTAGCATTCTTGACAGATGACATGGTCCGTTTTGGTGATCTACTTGGATTGACGAAAGCTGAGCTAACATCTTTAAATGCAAGACATTGCAATGGCACCTCAGTTATGCCTTCATCAGTCTCAACATATTAGAAGGATGATAACTCGCTTACTAGAAAATCTTCTTCACCATAAACGATGAACATTTGATCGTCAATCATAAATTTCAGCTTCTGATGCAATGTGGAAGTAACTTCCCCTGCGGCATGAATCTAGGGTCGACCCAATAAGCAACTATATGCATGATTAATATCCATCCCTTGGAAAGTAATGGTAAACAAATGCGGCCGACCTTGATGGGTAGATCCACTTTGCCAATAACTTGCCTTCGAGAACCGTCAAAAGCTCTGACTATTAAAGTGTTTGGCCTCATCTCGCTCCCTTCTACCAGTAGTTGACTCAACATGCCCTTAGGCATCATGTTGAGAGAAGAATCAGTATCCACAAGAATACGAGATAGAAAAGAGTCCATACAAGTTACTGATATGTGCAAGGCTCTATTATGGGTAGTTCCTTCAAGAGGCAGATCTGACTCGTTAAAACCCAAATACCAACTTGCAATTATGTTTGCTACTACATCATAAAACACTTCTATGGGAATATCATGCATTACATAAGCAGTGTTCAAAAATTTCAACAAAGTCGATCTACGCGCGGGAGAGCTCATGTGTAAAGACAATATTGAAATCCTCTAAGGAGTTTTCCCTAGCTGATCCATAATCTTAAAATCGCTCTTGTTGATCAGCTTAAGAAACTCTTAATCGTCCATTTCTTATTTACTTTTTGTAGTATCCATAGACGGAGTGACTGGCACTGACGCAGCGGTTGATGCCCCTTATTGCACAACAGGGGTTGTTGAAGCAGACTTCTCCTTGGGAGGAACAATGATTGGAACTTGCACTGGCTTAGATACGACCTTCGAAGAAAACACTCGTCCACAACGATTCATTCCTCTAGTAGCAGTTACTTTCACAATTTCAAATTCTAAAAACCAGATCTCTCGACCCCCAGAAGACACGCTGGAACCATACTTCCAAGGAACCTCTTTTGAATTTTGATACGGGAACAATTTTGGCCCATAAATAGCGATATGTTGTATTTTCTTTTTAGGAGCTTCCACAAGAACCTTCCTATATATGATCGTGAATGGCCCAATGGTAGCTACCTCTTCCATAGACTTGGCTCTAGAAAACTGAACCGCACCTCAGTTCATTAATCTCTGAACGCAACCTTTCAACCTCCAATACTAATTAGGATTATCATCATAGATCTGGCACTTTCCATGAAGACCTCTTAATAACCCTTTCTCTTTCAACTTCTTAATCACAATAGTCATAGGAGTTTTCACTTTGTCAACATCTCTGATCAACTAATCCCCTTGATTATCCTCAATCATATTAACCCTAGGTCCACCATGAGTAGGCAAAGGATTAGTTTGTATATTAGGATGCTCCTCAGCAAATGTCAAGATTTTTTGGTCGATAAGCTCTTGAACCTTGGCCTTGAGAAGCACAGGATGCATTCGAATTATGTTTCGGACTGTAAGGAGTAATTTCCGGTGTGATCTCTTTGGGAACCATTTCCCTTTGATGAATCAAATAAGGAAACACCTCTAAATAAGGCACATGAATTCTATCAAAATTCGGATGCTTGCGGTTGTTCTGATTGTTGTTAATCTGTTTATTCTAATATTTTTGATTTTTTGTTTTATTGAGACTGTTGATGTTGTGGTTGTTGTTGATTCTAAGAATTCTTAACTCGTGGTTGCGGATGATACTGATATGACGGTTGTTGATACTGGGCCACAACGACATAAGGATAAGGATAATACAGCATGTGAGTCATAGGAATCTGATATTGATGAGAGGCCTTTACCATCACAGCATTCACCTCACCTTCTTTCTTCTTTAAATAACTGTTTTGAGGTTTCTTGGTTGGTTGTTGACCAGCGGTACCAGCAATTCTACCAATTTTCAAACCATTCAAAAAAATTTCACCAATAGTCACGATATCAGCAAAGTTTGACGAAGAACCGCCCACCATTTTCTCATAGTACAACCCTTGCAAAGTCCCCATGAAGATATCAACCAACTCAGTGTCAGAAAGAGTAGATTACACACGAGAGGCCATTTCACACCACCTTTGTGCATACTCCTTAAGAGTTTCAGTTGTACACTGAGCCTGATTCTGTAATTGCAGTCTGGTAGAAGCCAAATTGAGATTATACTTGTATTATTTCAAGAATGCTTCTGACAAGTCTCTCCACGAGCGAATCTTGCTACGCTCTAAACCCATATACCAATCCAAAGAAGCTCCAGACAAGCTATCTCGGAAACAATGAACCAGCAATTCATCATTATCAATGTAGGACGCCATTTTTCTGCAGTGCATGGTTACATGACTGCGAGGACAACTCAACACTTTGTAATTTGGCAGTTATGGAATCTTGAATTATGTGGCAGCACAACATTAGGAGCCAAACACAAGTCTTTGGCTTCCATACCAAAAGCAGAATAACCTTCAATCGCCATGATTCTTTCATCCAACAATTTATAGTATGTAGGTCTGTTATGATCAGTAGATCTGACAAGAGTCTATGGATTTGGAAGTTATGATGTAGTTGGAGCAAGTATTTGAGGAGAAGAAAACTGAGACGAATACACCAATCCAGAATTTACCATCTGACTAGCATTCTGGCTCATCTAAAAACTATACGGATAACCAGTAGAAGATACCACACCAACAGAGAATGCCCCAGGATAAGGTATTCCATAATGAACATTCCGAACAACAGTTTGAGCATGTTGAGACAAAACTAGAACATGAATAGGAGGACCCCTATACACATGCTCGTCTTCATCAGGAGTTTCAACGTTAGTCGATACAAGAGTCTGGTGAATCTGCATCTAAGGAATTTCATGATCATCATGGTTCACCACGGGAGGCGGAAGCGGAGTAGTCATGCCCCAAGGGTAAGGAGCAGAATTACCATTGGGCATGGGTGTAACAAAAGGTTGATACGGAACAAAGGAATTACCACTGGCAATCTGAGGAGTGAAATTCGGAGGCATTCCAGGGGAAGGTAGTAGGCATTCTATTCAGACCAGGATAAGTGCTTGGCAGGTTAACAGTGGGTTGAACAACAGTCTCAATCGGCGCTTCAACAACAGCAGGAGAAGAAGTGAAAATAGGCGGAGGAATCACCACAGGAGTGACAACAGTAGCATCAGTAACAGTTGTAACAATAGAAAAGGCAGCAGCGGCGTCCTTCTAAGCATGAAGGGACTCCATGATAACATCCATGTTGGTATGGAACTGGTCCATCTGACCTTGGAACTGAGCCAAAGTCTCCTTGTAGGTAGCATTCTCTTGTTCAATATTAACCATGGCCTTGGATTTTCTTGAGCGAGTGAAATAGCGATGCCGAGTCGTCATCTTGCTACAAGGCGGAGACGGGCAGTGTAAGCATTTAGTTTTCTGGATTAAGGACGTATATATGCGTACATGGTGGAATACAGTGTTAGATAATGGCACAGATCTAGAAGGGGGGTTGAATAGATCACTTGTTTAAAACAGAGTCGGCGCTACCAATATTTGGTTTTAAAATTTTTTTTGGCGAAAGTGGCCGAGGAACTATATTCGTCTAAAACAAACCTTTATCGAAAAACCCGGATATGCGCAAATCCTATGGAATTCAATAAAAACGAGATTTAAGAATCACTAATTTGAACATATATCAACCAGAATTTATTCACTATAAGGTTCGACTATTTCCAATGCTTGAAAAATATAATCAAATTTAAAATACAACACAAGTTTTTGTTGTTCACATAATTAGTCAAACACTTGATGTGCAAGGCACCACAAGTGAATTCCAATATGAGAGTGAAGTGCTTAAGTGTTCAATTATACTCAAGGATTGTAATAGGCTTCAAAAGTGGTTCAGCACTATTCAAATTAGAATTTTGATTAACTCAATTGTTTACACACAAACTCAGAAATTAAGCAATTGAAAAGTAAAGAGAGAACACCAATTTGTTGAGGCAGTTCCCCCGTCGTCCTCGCTCGGGGTATGTCTGCCCTCAATTCTAAAAATAGAATTGAGACTTGTATATAGATATAACCTGTTGGTAAATGTATACAAGAGAAGCAATAGAAATCAAGCGATCAAACACAATTGTTGATGCAGAGTCTATTCCTTCTCTTCCCTTGATTCAAGCTGTATCAAGTCTTTTGAACGCGACGAATAAACCTCCGATTACGGCACACCCTTTGAACAACCCCATGGTCTTCAAATCTTGCCCGGCTGATTTCAATCACCAATGCGTTGAACCTGAATCTTCCTCTCACAATCCTCTGGTTATCACTACTAAACCGACAGAACAACCTGTTCTTCAATTACCTTCGCTCGGCTGAATCTGTGATGGACCGATTCGTGCAAAAATCCCAAAAATCCAAGATTCTTGAAGGACAAAACACTAACGGTTTTATTCAAGAAAAACCTATTGATTTCTCAACCCAAACTCGATTACACCAATCCTATGTTTGGACGTTGTCACCTCTAATAAGTAGAATGCACAACAAAAATGATTATGTGTAGTTGTTGAGAAAATGCAAGGAAGAGGATGAAGATGATGAGAATAATGAGTATCTATTTTCACTTTTCTTGTTGTATTGAAGAATGAACAAAACTCATTATATATGCAAGTAAAAAAAAATTAACCAACATAACAACCACAAAGACAGTTTCACATAACAGAATTTTAACTGAAAATGCGTGAGCGGTCGACCTATGCAGAAAGGAGGGTCAACCTAAGCTTACCCGAATTTCAAATTGTGCAGAAAATAGAACTTTACGTCGACAGGAGCAGGTCATGCGTCGATGCAAAGCATGCAGAATTAGACAAATAGAAATGGACACAATATTAGTCAACCGGAGGGTCGACGCGAGCACTCATGAGAATAGACCATTCAAAAGGCTTTCTGTATGAGTCGACAGAAACAAGTTTGAGTCGACTCAAAGACCCAAAATGTGAAAAAATGCATATTTTCATGTATCATGCAACTTTTGAGGCACAATATCACATAGTAAGCTAGACAAACTTGACCAAACCTATATGAAGCATATATTGAACAATTTCTATATGTATAAAATAATGTTTTTGACTGATGTTTGACTCAAGAGGGATATGGTATGCATATGTGACACAATGATACCATCCAAAGTACATTTTTCTACCTATCTAAGTTTTAACATGATTAAAATAAGTGTAGCTACCTATGAGGATTTCCCTCACATACTCCCCCTTTTTTATCATGGCAAAACGGTAGAAACTTGGTATAATGCATTGTATCGGTAGAAACTTGGTGTATGATGCATTGTATCATCCTCCCCCTTACTCGATGTCTTTACCTGTACATAATTTGCATGTTTAATAAGTCTTACAAGTGATGTTTCTGCTTGATATTCTTCTCCCCCTTTGACAACATCAAAAAGAAAGAAGATAGATGTTAATGTATTGTATATAGTAAGAGAGATAAGCAAATTCTAGCCATTTGTAACATGTTACACATTAACACGCATTCATATATAATGCAGTTAATGAAAGCATATAAATGGATAAATAGAACAACACTTAAGAGAACAACAATAATCATTATTTTATAACCAACAATAAGCATGTCTTCAAATGCATGTAAGTACATGAAACATTATACAATAGATGTTAATGAACACATGATGAAATAAGATGCATGATGAAATAAGATGCATAATGAAATATTCAAGATATCCTCAGGGTCTCCTCCCCCTAAAGTGATGGCCTCGTCCTCAAAAGGGATATTTCGGAAGTGGAGGCAGTTGCGCATTAGCCCTTTCTGTGTACTCCAATACCACTCGATTTAGTGTGTTGAAGTTGTTGTTAAGGACCCGATGTTGACCTGCTGCATTTTCAACTATCCCATCTATCCTCCCTATCACAGATGATGTAAAGGCATTAAAGTTTTTTGTGTGAGCTTGAAATTGGTTCTGCAATTGTGAGAACCTTTCATCCTGGGTAGTCATGAAGGTAAGTTGCTCAAGCAGCATGGTCCTCATCATATCGAGGAGTTCATCGGTATTGGGGATGCAGAGGAGATGGAGGCACATAACTCCAGTCAGGGGTGTCTTAATGATCCCAGTTTGATGTTTGTGGCCTGTAATTGGCACCTAACGATGTCCAGCTAGTGTTTTTCTAGGCATCCCACCCTTGATCATCATCATACGCCAAGTGGGGTGATTGGTTTAGCCATCCACTGTCATATTGATCATCATTCTCCAAAGGATGTCCACCTACTTCTTCTTCTTATTATTATTCTTCTTCTTCTTCTACTTCCTCTATTTGTTCATCACTTTCATCTGATTCTTCCAACCGAGAGATAGTAGCCTTAACAATGAAACAATAATTACTTTCTCTTGGATCCCATATATAGGACATCATATTAAGAGTCTTTTGACAGAACTCTTGATATGAGGTCAGGGATGTGTAGGGGATACCTTGAACAATGATGTTAGCATTGTTGAGAATCGATTGGATAATGGACCAGTATGACAGAGTTGTTCCTCTACCGAAATCCTTTAGTGAATAGATTCGACTGGTAATGTAATAAGGCCAACTGATCTTGATCTTTTTCTTAAGTATGTAAACCAAGTGTACCTTGGCTTGATCCACTCGTGAGTAGCCGCCTTTCTTTGGACGCAGAATGTGCGACACAATCCATTGCAGTATTTTATCAACCGGTTTCAGTTTTCCCGTTGTGACCATTTTTGGAAAGAGGTCGCTTGCTACAATGTTGTCACCATATGGTTTCTTTAGCATGGAGTTTAAGGCTTCTTTGAAATCATAACTACCACAATACGAGCATCCGTGACCTTAATAATTGGCTCAACAAATACAGGTGACATGTCAAAGAAGTTTTTCCATACCAAGTCATTTACACAAACCTTGGTATTTCCCAACTTTATAGTAAACTTTAACCCTTGAAATTTACCCTGAATACCTGTATAGAAGACCCTCACTAGGTCTTCATTGTATTTGATTTCACACTCTAAAAAATTGTTAAAATCTTGAGCATCTAAAAGATCAATTACCTCTGGAATATGAATTCGCTCAGCAACCTTTCTATAGTAAGCCTGTTGCTTAACTATAGATCGTTTGCTAAAGTTTTTCTCATAAACTTATGAAAAATCAGGAGGCAATAAAGAGACAGCAGTTACCGGTAAATTTGCTCTTGATGGACCGGCTTGAGTAGATGGTGCTCAAGTGGTTCTCTTTCCAGTGGTTCTTCTTGTATACATTTTGATTTCTTGTGTGGAGATGAAGAATTTGTAGATGCAAAACTTTACTCTTGGAGATGGAGAGAAGAAAGTAGATTTACCCTTTTTATGGAGAAACTAGGTTTTGAATAGAGCTTTGGGAAGAGGAGAGGAAGAGAGATAGTCTTGAATAGGTGCAATGCTCAATGCAAATGCTAATGATGATGAGTTTGAATACACAACATGATTTTAAATGCATTAAAGATGACAGAATATGAATAGTTTATCAACAATTTATGAAAATTCTCGCGTGACGCGTCGACCGGAAGAGGTCATGCGTCGACGCACACTGTGTTAAAACATATACTTAGAAATTCTTAGGGTATGCGTCGACCATAGGGTCGACCTGAGCATACCCGCTTTACAGACATGAAAAATCCTAGTTTTGTAAGTCGACCGGAACCCTATGTAGGTCGACTCATACAGGCAAAAATAGCAAAAATCATCAATTTTGTTCAACAAGCATCCAAAGAGACATAAATAAACAGCCTATCCATATTTAAAACATACAAGGGGATGAAATAAGTGTAATCATGGAATAAACATCAACAATAACACACAATTTGATACATTACTTTATATGAACGAGGTAAGTGTGAGAGTTTCTAAATAAGGAAGATAGTACCTCAGCTCCAATTGTTAGCTAATGCCCTCACATATGGCTCTAAACTTCTTCATTTGTTAGATAAAAGATGAACAAAGAACATATAGAGATAGATATAAAGCATGCAAAAGTTATTTCCTAAACATGACCTAAGATGCCGAGAACACCGAGTTCCCTACAGATGTGAAAGAAAGGCTCTGTAGTGAGTGGTTTTGTAAAGATATTCACAAGTTGATTTTTAGCATCAACATGCTCAAATACCACGCCGACCTTCCCCACATGATCCCTAAGGAAGTGGTGGTATATTTTGATATGCTTGGTGCATGAATGTAGCACAGGATTCTTGGTTAGGTTAATAGCACTAGTGTTATCATAAAAAATCGGAACGCGATCAAGTTTTAGGTTGAAGTCAAGCAATTATTGCTTAATCCATAAGACTTGAGCGCAACAACTACCGGTCGTAACGTATTCCACTTCGGCTATTGACAAAGCAACAAAAACCTGGTTTTTGTTATGCCAACTCACCAAAGAATTTGAAAACAGATGACACGTGCTACTCGTGCATTTCCTTTCTGATTTGCAACCAGAAAAATCGGAATCAGAAAAGTAAACCAAGGAGTAATCATTTCCCTTAGAATACCAAATCACATACATTGGAGTACTAGAGAGGTATCTAAGTACGCACTTTATTGCTTTTAAGTGAGATTCTTTAGGAGATGGTTGATACCTCATACACATACAAACACTAAACATAATGTCGGGTCTAGAAGCAGTAAGATAGAGGAGAGATCCAATCATACCTTGATACTTTTTCACCTCTACATCCTTACCATTTTCGTCTTGGCTAAGATTCACACACATAGGCATTATAGTGTCGATAGCCTTGGAGTTTGCCATGTCAAAACGCTTGAGAAGCTTAAGGCAGAATTTTTTTCTGGCTCACAAAAGTACCATCCTACAGTTTTTTGATTTACAATATGAGGAAATAGTTGAGCTCCCCCATCATGCTCATCTCGAATTCTCCCTGCATTAATGTAGAAAACTCCCTTACTAGATTCATGTTAGTTTATCCAAAAATGATATCATCAATATATATTTGTACCAAAATAAAGTGTTTTCCTTGACGTTTAATGAAAAGGGTTGTGCCAACCTTTCCTCTTGAGTACCCTTGATCAAGAAGAAACTTGCTTAGACGGTCATACCAAGCCCTAGGGACTTGCTTGAGTCCATACAAAGCACATTTTAATTTGTATACATGATTAGGATACTCATGGGATTCAAACCCTGGAGGTTGGGCAACATAAACCTCTTCATTTATATAACCATTAAGGAACGCACTTTTTACATCCATTTGAAATAGTTTAAAATCTTTCGCACAAGCGAAGGCAAGTAGAAGGCGTATAGCCTCGAGTCGGGCAACCGGCGCATAATTTTCCTTATAGTCGATTCCTTCCTCTTGGTTATACCCATGCACGACCAAACGCGCCTTATTTTGAGTTATTACTCTGTTCTTGTCTAGTTTATTCTTAAACACCCATCAGGTACCAATTACTCGATGATCTCGTGGAGGAGGGACAAGGTCTTAAACCTCATTTCTTTTAAACTGATTGAGTTCCTCTTGCATTGATATGAACCAATGTTCATCGAGTAATGCCTCTTTTAGGGTTTTATGTTCTACTTGAGAAACGAAAGCAAAGTGATAACAGAAATTACTTAGCTTTGATAGAGTTGTCACTCCCTTTGAGATATCACCGAGAATATTGTTGATGGGATGGTCTTTAGAAGACTTCCATACTGGAGGGAAACCATCGGTGTTGGACAGATGAACTTCCTTAATCCCCTCATGGTGGTGATCTTTTTCCTCCTCAACTTTGACTGGGTCAGGTTGATCAATTCCTGTCTCAGCACCCTTGAGTATGTCTTCAAAAGATACACTTGCACCATGAAATGAACTACCTTTTCTAACACTTTTCATATAAGACTCATCAAATGTGACATGAACAAACTCTTCAACTGTAAGTAATCTCTTATTGTATATTCTATAGGCTTTACTTGAATGAAAGTATCCGAGAAAGATACCTTCATCTGCCTTGGAGTCAAATTTGCCTAGAATCTCTTTTCCATTATTTAACACGAAACACTTACAAACGAAGACATAAAGATGGGACACATTTGGCTTCCGCACCTTTAAAAGTGCATATGGAGTCTTGTTGAGAATAGGGCAGATGAGCACCCTATTCAAAACATAACAAGCCTTACTAATGGCGTCAGCCCAAAAATATTTAGGAAGCCCACTTTCGTTGATCATAGTTCTTCCTAACTCTTCCAAAATTTGATTTTTACGCTCCACGACCCAGTTTTGTTGAGGGGTACACGGAGCGGAGAAGTTATGATCAATTTCGTGTCTACCATAATATTCCTCAAAAAGATAATTTTCGAACACACCTTCATGATCAATTCTAATTGATATGACGTTTGTGTTTAACTTATTTTAAGAAAGTTTAGCAAAATTTTCAAAGGCGGAGAGTGTATCGCTCTTGCTGGCCAAGAAGATAGTTCAGTAAAACCTAGAAAAATCATCAACTATAACAAAACCATAGTAGTTACCACCTAGACTTTTAATTCTAGATGGCCCAAATAGGTCCATATGAAGAAGTTCAAGAGGTCTCATAGTCGAAACAATGTTTTTAGATTTAAACAAGATCCTTGTCTGCTTCCCCATTTGGCACGCATCACATAAGTGATCCTTGGTAAACTTGATTTTGGGTAAGCCAATAACTAGGTGTTTTGAAACTATCTTGTTTAGCAATTCAAAATTGACATGCGCTAAACGTCTATGCCACAACCATGAGTCCTCACTCATAGTCATGAAACATTTGTCGCTACTTAATGATACTTCACTCAAATCTAGCATATAAACATTATTTACCCTCAAGCCATTAAACACATCCTTCTTTTTATCATTGTGTTCAATTAAGCAACAATGTTTTGAAAAATATATTTTGTATCCCTTGTCGCATAATTGACTAATGCTAATGAGATTGTGTTTAAGGCCTTCGACTAGCAATACATCAGAGATAGTAGTAGATGAGGGATTACCTACACTACCTTTTCCAAGTATTGATCCTTTGTTGTTGTCTCCATAGATTACAAATCCCTTCTTCTTTGCCACAAAGTCAATGAAGAGAGATATGTCTCCTGTCATATGTCTTGAGCATCCACTATCGAGAACCCATCTTCTCTCGATAGTCTCTAGACTTTGTACCTATAAAAACAATCAATGAAAATAGGTACCCAATTGTTTATTGGGTCCTTGGTTTTGATTGAAATCTTGGTTGCATTTAGGAAACCATTGATAAACCCCTTTAGAAACTAAAAATCTCCTAAAGCGACATTTAGCAATGGTGTGACCCTTCTTGCAACAATACAAGCAAGTAAAGTTAACTCTTGTATCACTTTTGCTATCTTGATTTCTGACCACATATGTATATTTTTGATAAGGATTAACCATACTCTTTCTAAAATATGCTCTATCAATAGCGAATGTGATTTTAGGTTCTAGAGCCTTGTTAAGTTTGGTCTTGAGATTTCTAACCTCATTTTGCCAAATGTAACAAGTATCACACCCGAAGTTAACCACTTTTTTTCTTACTTCCTCACAATCCACCTTTGTTCCTTCCACTATGGAAGCCTTTAAAGCCTCTAATTTCCTTTCAGAATTGAGAATATTTTGCTCTAAGTGAGCAAAAAATTGTTCGTTTGAGGCCAGCCGTTTAAAGGCTTCCTTGGCTTCATGGTATAAGGTATCAAAGGCAGTTTGTAATTCGGAATGAGACAATCTAGTAGAGTTTTTGTATTTTGCATGTCGTGCCTTTTCGTTTTTATTCTTTTGATGAGCAGAGAGACAAAGGTTGATGGACTCTTCTTCGTCACTAGAACTATCATCCTCGGATGACTCGCTATCACTTTCCCATGTGATGTAAGCTCTTCTAGGCTTAACTTGCTTCTTGTGTGACCGATTACTCTCCTTTCCTTTATCCTTTTTCATCAAAGGACAATCCGAATTTTAATGTCCGGCTTTTCCACAATCGAAGTATGACCCTCTAACTCTACTTCCTTTGATGTCTTCATTCTTACAAGATCTTGATTGTTTTCTGAAATTGACTAGGTTCTTTTTAGAATGTTGGATACCATTTTTCTTTACATAGCGATTGTATCACTTCACAAGCATCCCCATATCCTCATTCTTTTCGTCATCTTCATCATCACTCAAATCGCAATCACTCAACTCTTTTGCTTAGGACTTTGAACGAGAAGCCTTTAGAGCTATATACTTATTTTCTGCATTTTTGGTCTTCTCCTTCTTTTCCCTTTTCTCAAATTGCTCGAGACTAAAAAGCACTTGCTCATGTTCTTGAAGCTTTCCAAAGAGTGTTGTAAGGTCCAAGGTCATAAGACTATTTTCTTCCTTTATGGAGGTGACTTTTGGTTGTCATTCCTTAGTAAGAAACCTTAAGACTTTGTTAGTAGTAACATCATTGGAAACTGGTCTACCAAGTGAATTTAGTCTATTGATTAGGTGAGAAAATCTCTTTTGCATGTCAGCAATGGTTTCCCCTTGCTCCATGTGAAAGAGATCAAACTCTTGTGTCAAAGTATTATTTCTATCTAGTTTGACATCATTTTTTCCCTCATGGGAAACTTGTAATGAGTCCCACATAGCCTTAGCAGTCAAACAATGGGAAACTCTATAGTATTCATCAACTCCCAAGGAGGAGATCAGAATATTTTTAGCCTTCCATTCGTAATTGTACTTTTTCTCGTCTTCATCATTCCATTGTGCTTCAGGCTTAGGCACAATCATGTTATTTTTATCGGTCATGGTTATTTCCATAGGACCATTCAAAATAACATTCCATACCTTCTTGTCAATGAAATTTATATGCACATGCATACAGTCTTTCTAATAACTATAGTTTTAACCATTGAAAACAGGTGCTCTATTATAAGCCCATTTTGGTTCGTTAGCCATTTTCTAAGAAGTTATATGTGAAGCACAGAATGAACCGGTGCTCTTGATACCACTTGTTAGACAATGGTACAGATCTAGAAGGGGGGGGGGTGAATAGATCGCTTGTTAAAAACAGAGTCGGCACTACCAATATTTGGTTTTAAAAAGTTTTTAGGCGGAAGCGGCCGAGGAACTATATTCGTCTAAAATGAACCTTTACCGAAAAAACCAAATATGTGCAAAGCCTATGGAATCCGATAAAAACAAGATTTAAGAATCACTAACTTGAACACACATCAACCAGAATTTATTCACTATAAGGTTTGACTATTTCCAATGCTTGAAAAATATAATCAAATTGAAAAGACAGCACAAGCGTTTGTTGTTCACACAATTAGTCAAACACTTGGTGTGCAAGGCACCACAAGTGAATTCCAATATGAGAGTGAAGTGCTTAAGTGTTCAATTATACTCAAGGATTGTAATAGGCTTCAAAAATGGTTCAGCACTACTCACATCAGAATTTTGATTAACTCAATTGTTTGCACACAAACTCAGAAATTAAGCAAGTGAAAAGTAAAGAGAGAACACCAATTTGTTGAGGCAGTTCCCCCATAGTCCTCGCTCAGGGTACGTCTGCCATCAATTCTAAAAATAGAATTGAGACCTGCATATAGATATAACCTGTTGGTAAACATTTACAAGAGAAGTAATAGAAATCAAACGATCAAACACAATTGTTGATGTAGAGCCTATTCCTTCTCTTCCTTTGATTCAAGTTGTATCAAGTCCTTCGAACGCGATGAATAAACCTCCGATTATGGCACACCCTTTCAATAACCCTACAATCTTCAAATCTTGCACGACTGAGATTACCCGAGATTTTAGATTGTGTAGAAAACAGAACTTTGCATCGACCGAGCAGGTCATGCATCGATACAAAGCATGCAGAATTAGACAAATAGAAATTGGCACAGTATGAGTTGACCGGAGGGTCGACGCGAGCACTCCTGAGAGTAGACCATTCAAAATGCTTTCTGTATGAGTTGACCAGAACAAATTTGAGTCGACTCAAAGACCCAAAATGTGCAAAAATGCATATTTTCATGTATCATGCAACTTTTGAGGTACTCTATCACATAATAAGCTAGACAAACTTGACCAAACATATATGAAGCATATATTGAACAATTTATATATGTATCAAACAATGTTTTTGACCGATGTTTGACTCAAGAGGGATAAGGTATGCATATGTGATACAATGATACCGTCCAAAGTACATTTTTCTACCTATCTAAGTTTTGACATCACTAAAACAAGTGTAGCTACCTATGAGGATTGCCCTCACATGCAGTGTATGCAAAAATGAAGTTTTAAATTCCAGGTAGTCGTGAGCTTTTATCTTTGTTAGCAATAATCATAAAGCATATAAGTAAAGGCATAAAGATAAACTAGAAATAAAAAATCTTCATTCAATTAATAAGGCAAAGAAGTAAAAGTTCAAATACTACTCAAATATCTGCCTTTTGGGCTACAACAAGATAAGCATGAATCCTATCAAAAACCACCCTAAAAATAGACAGGAAATGAAAAACATCCCAAGGAGTCTTGTGCAGCAGCATGTGCATCCCTCAACAACCCTGGTAAGTCCTCCAGTGCGTACTCGAAAAATTTGGCTAGATGGTTGCGTCTCTCACTCCAATAATTTGCATCCTTCATGAGGTTGTGCAGAAAAGAATGATTAGATCACTGAAGAAGATCCTGTAGAAATGCCTCTTTCTGATCCAAGAGGACTTGTAGATGGCGGCTCTAGCGCTCCTAATGAGTACTCTCCAAGTGGGACTGACTGATCTCCTCTCGGTTCTAATGTGCTTGATCTTACAGCTTTTGAATGTAACTAAAGGCTTTGTCGAGCTCGGCTTGATATTGAGAAAGGTATTTCACCAAATGGTCAGCACGATCTTACTCACTCTGCAGGTTTGTCTTGAACTCTAATAACTTTCCTCTAAGTTCTGCAAATTGCTTCTTTTAGGTCAACTCATCCTTATGGGCTTGATACTGAGTATCGACGAGTTGTCTCTTCTTTGAGGTAATTCCATCATAAGTACTCTTTAAAGCATCGCCTACTTTTCTCTGGTTGTTATGTTCAACTTCCACCTTTTTGAGCATGAGCTCCCTCTTTTGGAGAAGACCCATCTGTAAGCTTTCCTTCTCTGATGTGACTTTATCAAGGTTGAAACAAATATCAATGTTTTCCTTCTTCAACATCTCAATAGCCTGCTTGAGTTGATCAACTTCAGATGGAGAAACAAGGACAAGTTTAGGAAGCTTGGCATTCATGGAAGACTCTAAAGGAAATGGTAGCAAGATCACTTAGACTCGTTTCTTAACCAATTGTGTGTAGGATTTTTTGCTATGTGATGCTTCTTACCCAACTGATCTCTTCCTTCATGGTGAATTTGTACTCATGCAACACTAAACATCTTCAGCAACACCATGTCATCAACCCCTTCATAAAAGATGAACTCTTCGACTACCTCAGGATTTGGCTTGTCAAGCATAAGATACCCCAATTAATGTAAGGCAAGTCTTGAATTTTATTTAATTCCACCCTCTGTATCTAAGAGAGGTACATTGGAGAATTTACCACAATGAAGAATGATTCGGGTACCGTCATAAACTCGAGAATACCAAGAGATGTCATTAGCAGTAAGAGACATGATCCGCTAAGACCATTTGAGATTTCCATTATTCTCAACGAAAAGACCTTTATGCAGAAGATGAGACATGAACCATCAGTACAACATAGGAGCACAACATACAATAGTTCCTTTCTTCTTTTCATTCCTCAAATGAACAGAATAATAGGTATCAGTAAGAAATGTAAGAACAGGGTTCTTGGACAAGAAGATATTGATGGCAGCTTGATCTACAAAATCCTCCATGTTCGGAAACAAGACAATCCCATATATTAGTAAAGTAAACATAACATTGAAAGCCTTCCAACTTCCAGCTTCAGCAACAGAAACGACATTGTCTTCCAGAAACTTCAAAGGAAACCCTACAACCAGTACTCATCTTCTATGATCATGCCAACAAAGAATAAGCTCTCGAATAAATTGGAAATGCACATGCAAAAAATTAATTGTTATGATGAAATAGTATGCAACACAAGAATCATAAAGTCAAGCACAATCTGAACAATCAATTCTCCACAATTTGAATATCTGTATATAATTCTGTGTCGGTGCAAAAATTTGACGTGCGTGAGAGAACAAAAGGTATGAAGAGTCTTGGTTTCCTGAAAAAACCCAATATCCCCCTCACAGGTGTGGTCTAGACACAACAAGGTGGTCCCTAGAAAGGTCCCCCAAACCATTGGACTCAAGTGAAAATCCCCCGTTGTAGCGAATTCTCGCAGAACGAAGGTATCCTCAAATGAATCACGGTCTGGGATGTGTCTCTCATGACAACCCAACGTGCAAAACGCAGGTGTCACGACTATCCACGTTCTCTCCTGTATGTATGCTCAAGCCTGTGTAATGGGCTTATCTCTCAAGTAACATTTACCCATCCCAACAACAGCTGAATATAGTAGATATCTAGAATATGCAGCATATGAATATTTAAAGCAATAAAGAAATGCAGTAAATAATATAAAGATAAAGAAAGTAAAGCATAAATATAAACACCCAAACAAAACAAGAAAGCAAACAAAACTAGGCGAGACTCTAACTTGCAAGAGCAAGGACTCCCTAGTAGAGTCATCAGCTGAAGCTAGCGGGATTATACCTGAGTGAATCACACACTCAAAGATACAATAGAGTCCCCACTAAACTTTATTTAGTCCTAAAGGACATGGAAAATATCCATAAAACCCAAGGGGAAGAGAAACTGGTAAGGGGGTCTGTTATGCGAGAGGAAGGTACTAGCACCTCATGCATTTGTCGTACTCGACGGGAATCGTTTTGCTTACTTCTAGGTTTGGATGGCTTATCTATCTAAAGGATTTTAGATAAAAAGGTAAAGAAAATAGAGATAAAGAAAGAAAGAAGGAGGAAGAGAGAAAGAAGTACTCGGGGAGGAATGAAGCCCTCGTGCCTACGTACCCTCATAGTGCAATGAGGAAATCAGAGCTACGTAGTTCATGGAACCAAGGAAGATGGAAAAAGAATCAAAGAAGGTGGCTCGTCAAGATTTCGCAATCTCGTGCCTACGTATTCACATAGTGCAATGAGGAATTCAAAGTCTACGTAGTTCAGGGAATTAAGAGAGAGAAAGAAAAGGAAATGGAGATGGTGTCAAAACCAAGAGTGAAAGGAAGAAGCAAAACCTTATTGGGGATGCAAAATAAATGGTGTCGAAACCAAAGAAGAAAGGCAAAGGAAAATTTTGTTGAAGAATATAGAAGAGAAGTGACGACTCCACTAGGGAGAGAGCAAAAGAGCAGTGTCAGAACCAGGAGAATAAAAGGACTAAAGGATAAGAATCGGGGTAAAGGTAAGATCCACATGGGACTCGGTGTATAACTAGCAATCAGTGATTAACCGAAGAAAGATAAGAGCAAGACTTTGTGGGGAAAGCAAAAAGGTCGGTGTCAACAGACAGGCTATGATGAACCAGAATGAGAGTATTGAACCAAGAGAAGATGTTCGACTCTCTGGAGAACTCGGTGTGTTAACTGATAAACAGTGGTTAACCAAAGATAGAAAGGAGTTGGTTTTAACCAAAGGATGTTGATCAACCAGAAGAACGAGTATGAAACCAAGCGGAGGTTGTAATTCAAAGGACGGGTGTGGAACCAAGTGAATATTGTGACCCAAAAGACGGGTGTAAACCCAAGAGAAGGTTGTGACCCAAAGTACGAGTGCGGAACCAAGTGAAGGTTATGACCCAAAGGGTAGGTGCGAAACCAAACGAAGGTCATAACTCATAGGATGGTGCAGTGATTGAACAAACAATACTTGATTGAAGGAAAGGGTATTTGAACCAAACAAAGTTACAAACCCAAATATGGGAGTGTTTGAACTAAAAGAAAGGTTCCTAACTATGGAGGATTCAGTGTTTAATAGACGGGCTGTGACTAACCGAAAAGAAGGAGTGATTAGCCAAGAGAAGGTGATTAACTCAAGAGAGATTCGTTTTAACAGGTAGATTGTGATTGACCAAGGGACGAATGATTAACCAAGATGAGATGATTAACCCAAAGGTAACTCAGTATGTTAACAGACGGATTGTGATTAACTGAGGATAAGAGTAAATGTGTGTTTTAACTGACAGACAATGGTTAACTAAACAAGAAGGGAGAGAACCAAGAGAAAGTTTCAAACTCCTCTAGGGACTCGGTATTTAACACCCAGACTGTGATTAACCGAAGAAAAAGGATTGTGACTTTACTAGGAAAGAATAAAATATGACTTTAACCAAACAACGGTGGATTAGCCAAAGGAAGGAGTGATTATAAACCTTTTGGGAATCAAAGAAAATGATTGGCGAAAAGAGAAAGGAGTGTTGAATCAAAATGAGGAAGTTGAATCCATGAGACAAATGGTTAAGGTGCAAGTGATTGAGGATCGACTCAGATTTGAATCAGAAAACACTACAATAAGGAGATAGAGGTGACTATTCCAGACATAGGGTCATTCGTCCCTTATCCAAAATAATCAGAATGAGTGTAGGAATTATCCCCTCTCATTCCTTCTCTAGCACCAAAGTATAGTGCGGGTGTAACACGGTGGGAGAACTGACTTGGTGTTTTTGTTTGACAAAAACATGTGCGGATAGCAAGAGTCGCCACCGACTTTTATTTTATCCAATAGGAAAGGCTATAAAAGAACAGGAAAAACCTTTTTGAAAAGATTTTGAGTTCGGGGGGTAGCTGTTGCACCCCAAAATTTGCCCTCACAATACAAGACTTTGTGTTCTAAGAAGGTTCACAAGGCTCACAAGTTCTCCAACAACTTGCATAACCTTTCATGAAGTTCATAAAGTCCACAAGCTACTTTATGAAGGTTCACAAGGTTCACAAGTCCCACAGTGCTTTCAATACCTTTCATGAGGTTCATGAAGCCCATAGGTTGCTTCTTGAAGGTTCACAAGGTTCACAAACTTCTCAACATCTACAAGACCTTTCATGAGGTTCATGAAGTCCATAGGTTGCTTCTTGAAGGTTCACAAGGTTCACAAAGTTCACAATTGGTCAGAAGAGTTGACAATTCCCTCAGACAATGCACCTCCTAAGCAGTGCATCCGAAACTAGGGTTTTGACTTTAATCAGGCTAAATGGACTTCCAAGACTTCAAGGGAGCTTCATAACATCTTATATGTGTATAAGAACCCCCATGTCAAGTTTCAAGACTTTTCTCAAAAGTTTGCTCAGTCAGATGATCAGATAAGTCAAAAGCAGTCAATGCAGTTAAAAAGTCAAACTGAGGTCAACTGTGGTCAAACCAAAGTCAAACTTCATGATTTTTTGCCAACATCAAAGAGAGGTTGGATTTGGTTCCAGGGGTATTTTGGTCATTTTACGCAAATTCAGCTAATTCCTTGAAGACGGGTTGTTATTAAGTTCTGAGGCGTTTATTTACGTGGGTTTGATATCAATTTGGTTTGGAAAGTCTGATATGTGGAACAGGGTTTAACAAGAGATCACTCTTCTATCTTCCAGTTCATCTTTAGAGGGACAACAGTGAAAACTTCTGCTGATTATTGGAGCTTATTCATGTCAAAAGTATTAAGATTGGATCGGATTAATTCAAGGAATATTCGACTGATGAATCGTATGTTGAGATGTTTGTGAATTAAATCATGGAGAAGAAATGGAAGATGATTTTAATAAATATGTGAAGTTCATTCATAATATTTTATTATTATTACAATTTGTAAAGAGAATTTGGATAGAAAGTTGAATTTTATTCATAATATTTCATCACGATTTACAAAAGGGAAATAATTTGGATAAAAAATGTATTATTGAATTATTTCATAATGCTTTTTTTTATTACAAGTTTCAAAAGAGGTGTATATCCTAAAAAGTCCTAAGCCCTAAAATTTCTAAGTATCCTTCTTGATGTCCTTTGAGCTTCTCCGCAAAGTCTCCGATTCACCTGCACATCAAAACAAAACAAACAGAATAGAAAAAAAAAAGATGTTAGAAATTGTTTGACACTCTCAGAACATCGTCATCATCGAGTGCCGGGAGTGGCACAACCGAAGCTGCGACCTACCCCGTTACCGATCTGTGCCATTAGCGTCAGATCAGGTAAACATCTGTTCTTATCTAATGGGCAACCGAGAGATGAAGAAGTAAAAGAAGTTCGAGCCGATAAATGATTAACTGAAAAGGGTCCATGCCATCATCGAATAAATCCCATTTGGTTTCCAAACTGATACAAGGGTAAAACAGCACGGCAAATTCGGACTCAGACCCGGATGCCGGTAGGTCTGAATCGTTTTGTTTTCAAAGATTTCCAACACCTGAAATTCCACAACAGCATCAGCACAAAGTTTATAACAGAACTCAAAGCCACAACAGTTCATAAGCTGCACCTAAATTGCATAAACAAAACAACTCACAGGATGCTCAAAGTTGAATAAAAATTTTCAATTCACAAGGCGCCAAAACCAGCACATGTTCATAAAAAAGAAGGACCAAGTCCAACACTTCGCAAGCCGCTGAACCAGCTCGAAAACATAGAACAACAAGTGCAAGAGAATCGAGTTCAAGTTAACCAAAGATAGGAGACTGAGTGTGATTCAACAAACAATCAGAATCAAGCTCAGTTCGTATCAGTAAGATCCCGCGACCAAATTACCTCAAACTGCTAGGGACATCGTGGAACAAATCACCAAATGCAGAGGCTCAACTATCATACATCACGGCCCTTTGCAAATTCAGGAAAGGAAGAGATCAGGGTACGAGAAGCAATGGGTTGTACCTCAAAGGACAAAAGGATCACATATTACACCAGAATGAGCAAATCAACTCAGGTCGAAATCCTTAAATATCCAAAGCACCTCGAAAACAAAGCAACAGGAAGGGCTCAGTCGAAACATCATGGCCCAACACGCAGGTTCTGGTTCAGTCAAGTGAGAATTACCCTCGCACCGAAGATGAGTATCAATGGAAAGCATATCTGGGCAACACGTGCCATAATCCCGCTCAACTACACAAGAAAGTCAAATGTTAAAAGTTGATAGTATCAGTAAACAGTTGGTTCGAAAACCAGAAGGGTCGAAATAACATCCACAGCAGCGAAACAATGCCCTTACCAGAAGAATCAAGTTCGAACAAAACAGAAAAATGAATTACAAGCTACAGGCAACAAGGTCTTATGAACAAGCACAACTCGTACTGCATCAGATAACTAGAGTCAGCATAGAAACAACACAGGTTCAGACGAAGCTGTCAACCATAATCGAAAGCAACCACACAATAGCGGCTCAAGCCCTAAGGTCATCATCGCCAAATGACCTTCACTCGGCCAGCTCGACTCAATCGAAGTGTCGGCATCAGTTCACTGAAAAAAGAAGAGGAAAAGTTAATTCGAAGTGGAAAATCCAAAAGCCGTGAAGACCAAACCAGATACCAATTCGTGAAAATCCGCAGAACCCTAAAAGGAAGGAAATCCAAAACGAAACCTCAATCAAATCTGAAAAGGGAACCAAATCAGAACATATCAGAATCCAATCAAGACAAAAATGGCAAGTTCAAATCACATCAGAAAATCCAACCAAAATCAAATCATATCTCAGAATCATACAAATAATCACGATCCAACAATCAAGCCCAAAGAGAAATCGAAAAGATATAAAAGGGGTAACACAACCTGTTCGAGAGGGGAGACAAAATCGCGAACGAGACCCTAACGGGAGAGAGTGTATAAAGAGGCCGCGAATAAAGAGCTGAGACCATCGTCAAAGTCCATCCTCGATTATCAACGAGGCAGTCTAGACTCAGAGGAAACGGATCCCTCATCATCGTCGCCGCAACCGACAGAAACACCACGAAGCCCTAATCAAGAACCCCGAGTTTCGACAGAACCCCGGAGCTCCTCGTCTGAGGATCCTCAACGGAGTCAAACCATCGCGACCTCAGTTTGAACGTCATCAACATTCAACATCATCGGCCGATCGAAGCTCTTCAAAGCTCAAACGCCAAAGGGGACTCCACCGTTCAAAACGTAGGCAAAGATTCTTTGTTCTTCTCACATTTAACGATTCAGATTTTGGTGTTTTCAGGTTCCAATGACGATTAGAGATGAGAAAGCGAGAGAAAAGTGGCCAAAATGAGGAGAAACAAGAGAAACGGCGCCGCGAGACACCACAGGGTTTTGAAACCCTAATTCTGGGTTTTTGTTTATGGAATGCATGCAACCGGTTGGGTCCGGATGTAGCTACCGGCCCAACTTTTATTTTGTTTTTTTGTTTTTTTTCATTATATAAAAAAGAACTTAATTGGTTTTCTAAAAAATAATAAAAAATAAAACTTTTTTTTAAGTTAAACTTTTTTTTTATAATCAAGTAAATTTTTTTTATTTTAAAACTCTTTTTAATATAAACTGATTTTTATTTTTTTTAGATTAAATTTAAAACAATTTTCAAAATAAAATTTAAGTTTTTTCAAAACTAACATTATATCCCTTTTTTTTCTATATATAAATTAAATCAAGATCTTCCTTAAAATAACAAAAATCCCAAAATTGGTATCTTTTTTTTCTTCGTTGTCTTCGTAATTCACCCGATGGACGTCTGACTTTGCCCATTAACGCGTGTGTTCATTTTTGCAGCTTATTACATTGTGTTTTATTTAAATTTCATCATATTATATTTGCTCCTCTCATGTAACCTCGCGAATCCTAACAATCGCGCTTTAATTTTTGTCCTTAAGTTTCTGCTTGGATGGCTTACTGTCTGCATTTTATTTTTGTTTGCATGATTCAAATCTCTCACACATTCATCAATACTTCTGTCACACTACACACATCCAAAGTAAGGACTACCTACTCCATTATAGTAGGGATAGTCTTACTAAGGAAAGGATAAAGAATAAGAAAGACCTTAAAACATTAGGGTAGGCTACTCCTAGATACTTGCTCACTTCAAAACTTTTTCACACTTAAACAAATTTCCAACAAAATTTTCAAACAAGTTTTTTTCACATCCATACACGGATTATTATTAAACTATTCTGAAATTTTTTGCTATTCACACACTACACTTTCAAAACAATTCAAAAGTGAGCTTAAGTACCTAAGAGCCCATGGATAACCATGGATGAAAAGGGTGCTAACACCTTCCCTTTTCATAACCTACCCCCCGGACCCAAAATATTCTCTAAGGTCTTTCCTGTTCTTTTATAACCTTTCCTTATGGATAAAATAAAAGTCGGTGGCGACTCTTGCTATCCGCAACATTGTTTAAAGTCAGTTCTCCCACCGTGTTACAGAACTGGCGACTCTGCTGGGGAACTACTTAAGAGGGGTACCCTTAGGAATTAAAGATCACTTTAAATTGTTTGCCTTGTTTGTTTTATATTACTTGTTGGGGTGCTCTCATGTGTGAAAGGTCCTAACCCGGACCTAGTGTACCTTAGGTAAATGGAAATAGACCAAGGAAACTGTACGACGTATATCGATACGGTTGATCTGGTGGCCATAGTTAGTGCGACTTCGTGGTTGGTGCTTATATTCCTTAAGTCAAGTTGAGGATAATATTGAGGCTGCCATATGTTGTCAATGCACTAACTGACTTTTAGAACCCTAGTTAACTCATCTTGGCCTTTAGAAAGTAGTGAGGTAACCGGCTTTGGTGCAGACTGAAGTTGGTTGACACTCGATGCTACGCTCATTGAGATCTTAAACTTGGAGGGTTTTGGTTGGCAAGTAAGTTGCCTTCTGATCAACCACCCTTGTGAAGGATCAATGATATTGAGATCCCTTAGAACCCGGTTACTTTTGTAGGACAGGATGAACCATCTAACTTCAGGGGAGGGTACTTACCTTTAAACCTCATGCAAGCCTTTAAACCTAGGGCAATTGTGTGACTTGTTTGTGTGTGCCACATGTTTGTGATTGAACATAACATCATGACATCATCATGCATCATGAGCATATCATTTTCCCTAACCATTTCAAGGACCAAGGGATTTATTTTTGTTCTTTGTTGCAGGTCATGGCTTCTGCTCGTAGAAACACCATCAGGATCAACTTTGTAGGGATACCTCCCAAGCTCAAAGAGTTGGTTTCCCAAGTGTCTGATCATTCCCAGTTCGTCCAGAGACATGGTCACCTATTGGATCTAGTCACTTCAGGGTTCAGTGAAGACATGATGAGTGTGCTGTTTCAGTTCTTTGACCCTAAGCACCATTGCTTTACATTTCCTGATTATCAGTTAGTTCCAACCATGGAGGAGTTCTCTAAACTTCTGGGTATCCCTGTTCTTGATCAGAAACCATTCACAGGTTTGGAGAAGGAGCTTAAACCTGAAGTTATTGCTGCAGCTCTACATCTGAAGAAGTCTGACATTGTTCTAGAGACGAGAAGCGGAGTCAAGGGTATTCTTGCCAAGGTATTAATGGATAAAGCTCAAATGTTCTTGAAGGCCATGAGCTATGATGCTTTTGAGGAGATCTTAGCCTTGCTGATATATGGCTTAGTGTTGTTCCCCAATCCAGATCAGTTCATAGATGTTCATGCCATCAACATTTTCCTGAGTCACAATCCAGTGCCTACATTGCTTGGAGACATCCTGCATTCTCTTCACACCCGTACTACAAGGGCAAGAGGAACTTTGATGTGCTGCATACCTTTGCTCTCTAGGTGGTTTATTTCTCACCTTCCTCGCTCAGTAATGAAGAATGAGCAAGGGTTCAGATGGTCCAAGAGGATCATGTCACTATCTCACTCAAACATTCATTGGTGCTCCAGATCTATGTAGAATGTCACCATCATTGACCGTTGTGGGGAGTTTCCTAATGTGCCACTTCTAGGCATAAGAGGAGGCATCACCTACAACCCCTCTCTAGCTTTACGACAGTTTGGTTACGCCCGAAGTGACGGTCCACATGACATGTTGATTCAGGGCATTGTGTTTGATTACGACAACGATCTTCAGGGTTACCGTCAGAGATTCATCCGAGCTTGGGGAAAGGTAAACAGGATTGACAGCAAGACACTGGAGCCTAAGTACACCATTCCTATGGAGGCTTATCTCAGATGGGTACGATTTCGTGCTCAGACACTCATGATGCCATATCCTGCCATCCTACCAGTTACCATGGAACCTGTTGCTGAAGGAGACACAGCTTATACCATCCTTCACCCAGACATGCCTACTGATATGGAAGACTTGCAGAGATCATGGATCCAACTGAAAGAGCAAAGGGATACTTTCGAGGCTCATTACAAAGCAAGCCAAGCAAGGATCCTAGAGCTAACAAAGCTACTTCATGAGGAACGAAACCTCAACTCATACCTCAACACAAAGAGGAAACGTCCATGGGAGACTTAAAACCCCATCTTTTGTACTTATTTCGTTTTCATTTTTTGTAAGCCTAAAAGGCAAAACAAGTTATTACTAATAAAAAGTTACTTTCTTGTTTGTTTAAGCAAATTTAAATCCTGCGGTCCTTGAAAACATTGCATATGCATTCCCATATCATTGCATCACAGGTTTATAATTGTGCACAGGTTTCTCATCTTCTCGCTGTTTATTTCAGCAATGGCTCTTGAACAATCAGTTAAGGATCTCCAGGCACAGAATGCACAGTTCCAAGAGCTGATCCTGAACCTATCCAAGGGGCAGGATGAATTGAAGACACTGCTGGCCAAGAAGACTAAGAAGGCTAGAAGGTCTGCTGGGTTGCTCAACATGGGAAGAAGGTTCAAAGGTCCTGTCAAGACCAAGGAACAGGTTGAAGACTATGAATCTGAAGAATCTGAGCAGGAGAGAGGCAGTCTCCACAACACTATGGGGGACTCTGATTCTGAGGCTAACTACTACCATGAGCCTAACGAAGACAAATTCAAGATGCTGGTGGATAGAATGGATGCTATGGAATTACAGAAATCATCTGGGCTGGATTTTGAGGATTTGAGCTTGATATCTGGGGTGGTCATACCCATTGGGTTCAAAGTTCCTACATTTGTTGTCTATGATGGGGTCTCTTGTCCCAAATTGCATCTGAGGTCTTATGTCAGAAGAATGCAACCCCACACTGCTGATAAAAAGTTGTGGATCCATTTCTTTCAAGAGAGTTTATCTGGAGCTCAGCTAGAGTGTTATTATCAGTTGGAGAGTGTCAACATCAGAGATTGGAATGACCTTGCTGAAGCTTTCTACAAGCAGTATCAATACAATGCTGACTTAGCCCCCACTCGCATGCAGCTTCAAAGCATGTCTATGGGTGCCAAAGAAAGCTTTAAGGAGTATGCTCAGAAGTGGAGAGACTTAGCTGGAAGAGTTCAACCCCCTTTGACTGATAGGGAGTTGGTTGATATGTTCATGTGTACGCTGAATGGTCCGTTTTACAGTTATCTCATTGGAAGCTCATCATCTGGCTTCACTGAGTTGATCATGACAGGAGAGCGAGTAGAGAATGGTATCAAGAGTGGTAAGATTCAAGTGGGCACTTCTTCATCAGGTGCTGCAAAGAAGCCTCCCACTGGGAAGAAAGAATCTAATGCTGTGTATGGTCAGCCTGATCGTAACAGAAGGCATCAGTCTGTTAGTGCAGTTCATATTTCAAATCCAACTCCTGCAACAACAGAGCAGCCTCAAGGCAACCAACAGAGGGCTAGAAGACAGTTCACGAAGATCAACATGTCAATGGCTCAGGCATTGCAACACTTGTTGAAGGCTGAACTTATTACCCTGAGGGAGGCTCCTCAGAATCCCAATGTTACCTCTCCCAAGTACAATCCCAATGCACGATGTGCATATCATTCAAACTGTCCAGGACATGATACTAATAACTGCTGGGTCTTGAAGAACAAAATTCAGGATATGATTGATGCTGGAGAAATTGAGTTTGATCCACCAGGTACTCCAAATGTGATTACAGCTCCAATGCCAAATCACGAGAAGACTGTCAACGCCATTGATGAAGATATTGATGAAGATCTGCATGTCTATTCAGTTATGGAGTTGAGCACACCATTGTCTGTTATCAAAAAGAGGTTAGTACAAGCTGGGATCTTTCCAGGTTGTCATGAAGATTGTCTATATTGTACCTATAAGCCGGATAGTTGCTTCATTTTGAGAGATGGGATTCAACGTCTCATGGATAAATATACTATAGTGTTTGAAAGAAGACCGGCATCTGTAGAAAGTATGGTGGATCATCTGACTCAGGGTAAGAAGATTGAAGAGGTTTACATGGTTGACAAAGTACCACTAAGAATCACTTCAAAGGGTCCCATTAAAATCACTCATCAGGGCCCAATCAAGATTACTGCTGAAGGTCCTGTGAAAGTTGTTGCTGAAGCCAGAGTAGCTCCTCTGATCATTACCACTCCTGGTCCTATTCCTTATACATCTGACAAAGCTGTGCCTTGGCACTATGGGTCTGATGTTTACATCCATGGTGTCAAGCAGGAGCCTTTACCTGATATGCCTGTTGACATTGATAATATTGCTGGATCTAGCAAGATCACTCGTAGTGGAAGAGTCTTCTCTCCTCCAGTTGCTTCTAAGAGTGCAGTTACTCCTGCTGTTACTTCCACCACTGATGCTCGGGGCAAGGGTCCTGTTATTGAGCCTGTATCTACTGATGTGCCAGCTGCTGATGACCTCTCTAAGCAGATGGAAGAAGTATTGAAAATCATTCGCAAGAGTGATTATGATATTGTTGATCAGCTGGGGCATACTCCCTCAAAGATTTCTATGCTCTCCCTGTTATTATGTTCTGAGGCTCATGCCAAGTCATTGATCAAGTTTCTAAAGATGGCTCATGTACCCAGTGCAATTTCTGTGGACCAGTTTGAGAATTGTGTTGCTCACCTGACCTATGACAACGGGTTAGGATTTTCTGATGCTGACTTGACCCCTGCCAAGAGGGATCATAGCAGGGCCTTGCATATTTCAATTGAATGCAGGGGCACTACCCTGTCTCATGTGCTGATAGACAATGGTTCCTCTCTGAATGTGTTGCCTAAGGAAGTCCTGAACAAGCTGAGTCCTGAAGATACGGTATTGAAGCCCAGTAATATTGTGGTAAAGGCTTTTGATGGTTCTAGAAGAGTAGTGCATGGGGAAATTGATCTTCCAATCAAGGTTGGCTCTCAGGTGTTTACTGCTACATTCTATGTGATGGATATTCGTCCTTCGTACTCATGTCTGCTTGGTCGTCCCTGGATCCATGGGGCAGGTGCTGTGACCTCCACATTACATCAAAAGTTGAGATATCCGGTGAATGGAAAAGTTGTTACTGTCTTTGGAGAGGAAGAATACTTTGTCAGCCATGTAAACACTTTCAAGTATCTGGAAGTAGAAGGTGAATACATTGAAACTCCATGTCAGTCATTTGAAGTGGTTCCCTGGGCTGTTAAGGATTGTGTGATTCCTCCTGCTGTGAAGAAGGTTCCTGTGGTCATCAGAAACCCTCCAACAATGGCAATGGCCTCCCTCAATGATGCAAAAGCTGTGGTGGAAGAAGGTGGTTGTACTATTTGGGGTCAGCTTCCTGATATTCCATACAAGTCTGACAAGTTTGGTTTGGGTTTCACTGCAGAGTCCCAGAAGGCTGTTCGTCGTGCTCTTCGTATCACCAGTCAAGGGGTTATCAATGCTGTGGGAGATCAAGATGAAGACTACAACTTGGAGGCATGGATTTTTCCTACTGTGGGTGCTGGACTCAATAATTGGAAAGCTGAAGATGTTATCCCTATCTCCTTTAGTCAGGAGTAAATACTATTACTGTGTTATGTTTTTAAATTTGTAATTTCTGGAACAATTAAAACTTTCAAGCCATGTGCCTTACCCGGGGCACAATGGTGTGCTTGTTACGGGTTGTCATTTCATTTGCATACTTCATTCAATAAAATCAGTGGACGTTTCGTTTTCGTAAATATTGTGTTCCTTGTCTTCCTTTTTCTTTTATTTTTGCTTTATCAGCTATGTGTTCTTACACACACCCACGTCACTAAAATGCAGATCCTCATCCACTCTGGATCCAGTTGATAACAGTTCTACTATTGCCAATTACAATTTCGAGAGTCCGATCTATCAAACTGAAGACGGAAATGAGGACGATTGTGAAATACCTATAGAGCTTGCTAGGTTGTTACAACAAGAAGAGAAAGCTATACAGCCACATGAAGAGCCAGTCGAAGTTGTGAATCTGGGAACTGAAGAAAACAGAAAAGAGGTCAAGGTAGGGGCTGATTTAGAGGATAGTGTCAAGAGCAGGTTGATTCAGATGTTACGTGACTATGTGGAGATCTTTGCTTGGTCTTATGAAGATATGCCAGGGTTGGATACAGACATTGTGGTTCACCGTTTGCCAGTGAAAGAAGATTGTCGTCCAAAGAAGCAGAAGGTTCGTCGTATGCGTCCTGAAATGTCAGAAAAGATCAAAGCAGAGGTAATGAAACAATTCAATGCAGGGTTCTTGGCCGTAACTTCTTATCCTCAGTGGGTTGCAAATGTGGTACCAGTTCCTAAGAAAGATGGTAAGGTACGTATGTGTGTAGACTACAGAGATCTGAACAAGGCTAGCCCTAAAGATGACTTTCCACTTCCTCATATTGATATCCTGGTAGACAACACTGCTCAGCATAAGGTATTCTCTTTTATGGATGGTTTCTCTGGTTACAATCAAATCAAGATGGCACCTGAAGATATGGAGAAGACTACATTTGTGACACAGTGGGGCACCTTTTGCTATAAGGTAATGCCATTTGGTTTGAAGAATGCAGGGGCAACATATCAGTGTGCCATGGTGGCTTTGTTTCATGATATGATTCATCATGAGATAGAGGTATATGTGGATGATATGATAGCCAGGTCTCGGAATGAAGAACAACATCTTGATCATCTGCACAAGTTGTTTGAGAGGTTGAAGAAATACAGGTTGAGATTAAATCCAAACAAGTGTACTTTTGGAGTTAGATCTGGAAAGCTCCTGGGTTTCATTGTCAGTGGAAAAGGTATTGAAGTGGATCCTGCAAAAGTGAAAGCTATACGAGAGATGCCAGCTCCCCGTACTGAGAAGGGGGTTAGAGGTTTCTTGGGACGATTGAACTACATTGCAAGATTTATTTCCCAATTAACTACCATCTGTGAGCCAATCTTCAAGTTGTTGAAGAAAGATCAGGTGATGGAATGGAATGATGAGTGCCAGACTGCCTTTGATGAAATCAAGAGATATTTGCTAGAACCTCCAATTTTAATGCCACCAGTTGATGGAAGACCCTTGATTATGTATTTAACAGTATTAGACAACTCAATGGGGTGTGTATTGGGGCAACATGACGAGTCTGGCCGAAAAGAGCAGGCAATATACTACCTTAGCAAAAAGTTTACCGACTGTGAAACAAGATACTCACTGCTCGAGAAAACTTGCTGCGCTTTGGCATGGGCTGCTCGCCGACTAAGACAGTATATGTTGACCCATACTACCTTGTTGATTTCGAAGATGGATCCAATCAAGTACATATTTGAGAAACCTGCTCTCTCCGGAAGAATTGCAAGATGGCAAATGATCTTGACGGAATATGATATACAGTATACTACTCAGAAGGCCATTAAGGGGAGTGTTGTTGCTGATCATTTGGCTCATCAAGCAGTAGATGATTACCAGTCAATGAATTTTGAAATCCCTGATGAAGACATTATGTCTGTTACCAAAGAACCTGGACAATATGACGGACCTGAACAAGGATCCCGATGGACTATGGTTTTTGATGGTGCCTCCAATACACATGGTAATGGTGTTGGTGTTGTGATTAGTTCCCCTGAAGGTTGTCATACCCCGATTACTGCCAGACTTTGTTTCTATTGTACCAATAACATGGCTGAGTATGAGGCATGTATCATGGGTATGCAAGTTGCTATTGATATGAAGATTCAGTTCCTTGAGGTGTATGGAGATTCAGCTCTGGTAGTAAGTCAGATTAAAGGGGATTGGGATACAAAGCATGATAATCTCATTCCTTACAGAGAACATGTGTTGTCTTTGATCCCACATTTCAAAGAGATTACTTTTGGACATATTCCACGAAGAGAGAATCAGTTGGCAGACGCATTGGCCACCATGGCATCTATGTTTGAGATCAGCTGGGATGATGAAGCTCCCAAGATTACCATTGATAGATTTGAGAAGCCTGCATACTGCAATGAGATTGACACTGAAGGGGCAGAGGAGAAGCCTTGGTTCTATGAAGTGAAAAACTATCTTGAAGCTCAGGAGTTCCCTGAAGGGGCATCTGTCAAAGATAGGAAGTTCCTGAGAAGGTTTTCTGCTAAGTTCTTTCTGAGTAATGGCATTCTGTATAAGCGTAATCATGATTCAACTATGCTTCGTTGTGTGGATAAGAAGGAAGCTACAGAAATTATGGAAGAGATGCATGATGGGACCTTTGGCACTCATTCTAGTGGTCATACCATGGCAAAGAAGATTTTGAGAGCAGGTTACTATTGGTCTACCATGGAAGCTGATTGCTATCAACACTCCAGAACATGTCACAAATGTCAAATCTATGCTGATAAAGTACATGTACCTCCATCTCCATTGAATGTGTTGACTGCTCCTTGGCCCTTTGCCATGTGGGGCATTGATATGATTGGTGAGATCAAGCCTACTGCTTCTAATGGGCATCGTTTCATCCTGGTTGCTATTGATTACTTCACGAAGTGGGTAGAGGCAGCTTCATTTGCATCTGTGACTAAGAATGTTGTGGCTCGGTTCATTAAGAATAATCTCATATGTAGGTATGGTATCCCTGAAAGGATTATCACTGACAATGGCTCTAATCTGAACAACACTATGATTACTGATCTCTGTACGCAGTTCAAGATTAAGCATCACAACTCTTCTCCGTATCGTCCAAAGATGAATGGGGCAGTTGAAGCTGCTAATAAGAACATTAAGAAGATTGTACAGAAGATGACTGTTACTTACAAGGATTGGCACGAGATGTTACCATCTGCTCTGCATGGTTATCGTACTACAATACGTACTTCAACAGGGGCAACCCCATTCTCCTTAGTCTATGGTATGGAAGCAGTTCTGCCTATTGAAGTTCAGATCCCCTCCTTGAGAATTATGAAGGATGCAGGCTTGGATGAAGATGAGTGGATTCAGACTCGACTTGACCAGATAAATTTGATTGATGAGAAAAGGTTAGCAGCAGTTTGTCATGGCCAGATGTACCAGAAACGGATGATCAAAGCTTTTAACAAGAAGGTTAAGCCAAAGGTATATCAGGCTGGTGACTTGGTAATCAAGCGTATCATATTACCACAGGGTGATCCTAGGGGCAAGTGAACTCCAACATATGAGGGACCATTTGTAGTCAAGACAGTGTTCTCAGGAGGTGCCATGATACTGACTACAATGGATGGTGAAGACTTCCCACAACCTGTAAACGCAGACATAGTTAAAGAATACTACGCATAAAAAGAGACCCGCTAGGTTGACAGGCCTAGGCAAAAATAAGGGCATCCCGGCAAACCAAAAGGGTTTGGGCAAAAATTAGGGATATATATATAAAAAGATGTACACCCGGCAAGTCGAAAACCTGAAAAGGCGGCTTGGGCAAAAAAGGGTATCCCGGTGGATTGAAAACCTGAAAGGGCAATCCAGGCAAAAGTTAGGGATTAAAGCGTATGACTATGTCTCGTTTGGATCACTCATGAAACTGCAACCAGTTGTACTACTTACTCAAGCTCAAACAGATGAAGCTCAATCCAATCATTTCCGTCTCAACAGCAAGAAGATGAGATACTTGAGTGGCAATAGTAGAACTGAAACTCAATAGGATTATTTCCCACATAGCTGATTCTTTTTGTAAAACTTCATGACAAAATTCTCTTACTAGGGTTTATGTCTCCTTGTACAAACTTACCCGTGTATGGGTCACTTTTGATATAAATAAACTCCATCTTTTGAATCCAGATTTACTTTTACCCTATTTACATAAGCGAAACGTCCATTGGTTGTGTTTGAATGTATGTATGCCTTTTAATATGATTGATGTTTACCAGAAACGCATGAAAATGCAGTAATAGTATTTACTAAGGACGAACGAGGGAAGGATTTCAACGAAGCTTCGCCGGTTCATCTTTACAAAACAGTTACAAACCATCAGTAGGACTAATCCATTTTCACAAAGTCTAATCTCCCCTGGAATTTATATCCATCTCTTTTATCCTCATACGGATATACGGGAAATTACTTTCCAATAAAGGCACGATGAACGAAGACGGGATGTTATACTTATCCTACTATCAAACGAAAACGAAGGTTATCTATACCCTACTATCCCCAACAACGGGAGGTTATCTATACCTTGTTATCCCCAACAACGGGAGGTTATCTATACCTTGTTATCCCCAGCAGACGGAGGGTTATATATTCTTCAACAACGAATCGGGATTTATTTTCCTTGGCCAGCAGTTGTTATACAAGGATATCCAGACACTTCCAGCAGTGTCATATCATACATACATCATTTACATCATACCATAACATATATGTCTATAGTACATTACCTAAGTGCATCATGTCATACATGCATACATAAAGCATAAACTAATGTTGTTATACAGAGTGCTACCTTGTTTTCAGGTTAATTATCCAACAAACAAGCTTATGATCTTTGGGACTGCTTTATTGTAACCTCAGGGTTACTTTATCCTCCTGATGAGCTTCTTATTACTTTGGACTGCTTTATTGTAACCTCAGGGTTATTTTGTCCTCCTGATAGCCTCTCATGACTTCAAGACTGCTTTAGAGCTACTGATTGCTCTATCCTCCTGAAATCATCCTATTACTTCAAGACTGCTTTAGAGCTATTCATTGCTCTATCCTCATGAGGTCATATTACTACTTCAAGACTGCTTTAGAGCTATTGATTGCTCTATCCTCCTGAAGCCATCTAATTATTTCAAGACTGCTTTAGAGTTATCCATTGCTCTATCCTCCTGAAATTACATTATTATTTCAAGACTGCTTTAGAGCTATCCATTGCTCTATCCTCCTGAAATCATTACTTCAAGACTGCTTTAGAGCTATTGATTGCTCTATCCTCCTGAAGACATATCACATTATTATTTCAAGACTGCTTTAGAGCCATTCATTGTTCTATCCTCCTGAAATCATATCATTGCTTCAAGACTGCTTTAGGGTTATCACTATTGATTGCTCTATCCTCATGAAGACATGCTGCTACATCATTATTACTCCAGACTCCTGACAGTTCTCATTATACTACTGAAGAACTTTCCCCTAGTGGCATCTTTAAGCCCACTCAATCATGTTCAACCAACCATCAATATCACTCCATGCACTGGTGAGTGCAAATTTTTGGGCTTTTGTGTTCAATCCCCTTCAACCTTCCAGGTTACGACTGGCAAATATACCAATCTAACCCCTCAGGTTTCAGAAAATTGAACAGGGGCAGCTGTTGCACCCCAAAATTTGCCCTCACAATACAAGACTTTGTGTTCTAAGAAGGTTCACAAGGCTCACAAGTTCTCCAACAACTTGCATAACCTTTCATGAAGTTCATAAAGTCCACAAGCTACTTTATGAAGGTTCACAAGGTTCACAAGTCCCACAGTGCTTTCAATACCTTTCATGAGGTTCATGAAGCCCATAGGTTGCTTCTTGAAGGTTCACAAGGTTCACAAACTTCTCAACATCTACAAGACCTTTCATGAGGTTCATGAAGTCCATAGGTTGCTTCTTGAAGGTTCACAAGGTTCACAAAGTTCACAATTGGTCAGAAGAGTTGACAATTCCCTCAGACAATGCACCTCCTAAGCAGTGCATCCGAAACTAGGGTTTTGACTTTAATCAGGCTAAATGGACTTCCAAGACTTCAAGGGAGCTTCATAACATCTTATATGTGTATAAGAACCCCCATGTCAAGTTTCAAGACTTTTCTCAAAAGTTTGCTCAGTCAGATGATCAGATAAGTCAAAAGCAGTCAATGCAGTTAAAAAGTCAAACTGAGGTCAACTGTGGTCAAACCAAAGTCAAACTTCATGATTTTTTGCCAACATCAAAGAGAGGTTGGATTTGGTTCCAGGGGTATTTTGGTCATTTTACGCAAATTCAGCTAATTCCTTGAAGACGGGTTGTTATTAAGTTCTGAGGCGTTTATTTACGTGGGTTTGATATCAATTTGGTTTGGAAAGTCTGATCTGTGGAACAGGGTTTAACAAGAGATCACTCTTCTATCTTCCAGTTCATCTTTAGAGGGACAACAGTGAAAACTTCTACTGATTATTGGAGCTTATTCATGTCAAAAGTATTAAGATTGGATCGGATTAATTCAAGGAATATTCGACTGATGAATCGTATGTTGAGATGTTTGTGAATTAAATCATGGAGAAGAAATGGAAGATGATTTTAATAAATATGTGAAGTTCATTCATAATATTTTATTATTATTACAATTTGTAAAGAGAATTTGGATAGAAAGTTGAATTTTATTCATAATATTTCATCACGATTTACAAAAGGGAAATAATTTGGATAAAAAATGTATTATTGAATTATTTCATAATGCTTTTTTTTATTACAAGTTTCAAAAGAGGTGTATATCCTAAAAAGTCCTAAGCCCTAAAATTTCTAAGTATCCTTCTTGATGTCCTTTGAGCTTCTCCGCAAAGTCTCCGATTCACCTGCACATCAAAACAAAACAAACAGAATAGAAAAAAAAAGATGTTAGAAATTGTTTGACACTCTCAGAACATCGTCATCATCGAGTGCCGGGAGTGGCACAACCGAAGCTGCGACCTACCCCGTTACCGATCTGTGCCATTAGCGTCAGATCAGGTAAACATCTGTTCTTATCTAATGGGCAACCGAGAGATGAAGAAGTAAAAGAAGTTCGAGCCGATAAATGATTAACTGAAAAGGGTCCATGCCATCATCGAATAAATCCCATTTGGTTTCCAAACTGATACAAGGGTAAAACAGCACGGCAAATTCGGACTCAGACCCGGATGCCGGCAGGTCTGAATCGTTTTGTTTTCAAAGATTTCCAACACCTGAAATTCCACAACAGCATCAGCACAAAGTTTATAACAGAACTCAAAGCCAAAACAGTTCATAAGCTGCACCTAAATTGCATAAACAAAACAACTCACAGGATGCTCAAAGTTGAATAAAAATTTTCAATTCACAAGGCGCCAAAACCAGCGCATGTTCATAAAAAAGAAGGACCAAGTCCAACACTTCGCAAGCCGCTGAACCAGCTCGAAAACATAGAACAACAAGTGCAAGAGAATCGAGTTCAAGTTAACCAAAGATAGGAGACTGAGTGTGATTCAACAAACAATCAGAATCAAGCTCAGTTCGTATCAGTAAGATCCCGCGACCAAATTACCTCAAACTGCTAGGGACATCGTGGAACAAATCACCAAATGCAGAGGCTCAGCTATCATACATCACGGCCCTTTGCAAATTCAGGAAAGGAAGAGATCAGGGTACGAGAAGCAATGGGTTGTACCTCAAAGGACAAAAGGATCACATATTACACCAGAATGAGCAAATCAACTCAGGTCGAAATCCTCAAATATCCAAAGCACCTCGAAAACAAAGCAACAGGAAGGGCTCAGTCGAAACATCATGGCCCAACACGCAGGTTCTGGTTCAGTCAAGTGAGAATTACCCTCGCACCGAAGATGAGTATCAATGGAAAGCATATCTGGGCAACACGTGCCATAATCCCGCTCAACTACACAAGAAAGTCAAATGTTAAAAGTTGATAGTATCAGTAAACAGTTGGTTCGAAAACCAGAAGGGTCGAAATAACATCCACAGCAGCGAAACAATGCCCTTACCAGAAGAATCAAGTTCGAACAGAACAGAAAAATGAATTACAAGCTACAGGCAACAAGGTCTTATGAACAAGCACAACTCGTACTGCATCAGATAACTAGAGTCAGCATAGAAACAACACAGGTTCAGACGAAGCTGTCAACCATAATCGAAAGCAACCACACAATAGCGGCTCAAGCCCTAAGGTCATCATCGCCAAATGACCTTCACTCGGCCAGCTCGACTCAATCGAAGTGTCGGCATCAGTTCACTGAAAAAAGAAGAGGAAAAGTTAATTCGAAGTGGAAAATCCAAAAGCCGTGAAGACCAAACCAGATACCAATTCGTGAAAATCCGCAGAACCCTAAAAGGAAGGAAATCCAAAACGAAACCTCAATCAAATCTGAAAAGGGAACCAAATCAGAACATATCAAAATTCAATCAAGACAAAAATGGCAAGTTCAAATCACATCAGAAAATCCAACCAAAATCAAATCATATCTCAGAATCATACAAATAATCACGATCCAACAATCAAGCCCAAAGAGAAATCGAAAAGATATAAAAGGGGTAACACAACCTGTTCGAGAGGGGAGACAAAATCGCGAACGAGACCCTAACGGGAGAGAGTGTAGAAAGAGGCCGCGAATAAAGAGCTGAGACCATCGTCAAAGTCCATCCTCGATTATCAACGAGGCAGTCTAGACTCAGAGGAAACGGATCCCTCATCATCGTCGCCGCAACCGACAGAAACACCACGAAGCCCTAATCAAGAACCCCGAGTTTCGACGGAACCCCGGAGCTCCTCGTCTGAGGATCCTCAACGGAGTCAAACCATCGCGACCTCAGTTTGAACGTCATCAACATTCAACATCATCGGCCGATCGAAGCTCTTCAAAGCTCAAACGCCAAAGGGGACTCCACCGTTCAAAACGTAGGCAAAGATTCTTTGTTCTTCTCACATTTAACGATTCAGATTTTGGTGTTTTCAGGTTCCAATGACGATTAGAGATGAGAAAGCGAGAGAAAAGTGGCCAAAATGAGGAGAAACAAGAGAAACGGCGCCGCGAGACACCACAGGGTTTTGAAACCCTAATTCTGGGTTTTTGTTTATGGAATGCATGCAACCGGTTGGGTCCGGATGTAGCTACCGGCCCAACTTTTATTTTGTTTTTTTGTTTTTTTTCATTATATAAAAAAGAACTTAATTGGTTTTCTAAAAAATAATAAAAAATAAAACTTTTTTTTAAGTTAAACTTTTTTTTTATAATCAAGTAAATTTTTTTTATTTTAAAACTCTTTTTAATATAAACTGATTTTTATTTTTTTTAGATTAAATTTAAAACAATTTTCAAAATAAAATTTAAGTTTTTTCAAAACTAACATTATATCCCTTTTTTTTTCTATATATAAATTAAATCAAGATCTTCCTTAAAATAACAAAAATCCCAAAATTGGTATCTTTTTTTTCTTCGTTGTCTTCGTAATTCACCCGATGGACGTCTGACTTTGCCCATTAACGCGTGTGTTCATTTTTGCAGCTTATTACATTGTGTTTTATTTAAATTTCATCATATTATATTTGCTCCTCTCATGTAACCTCGCGAATCCTAACAATCGCGCTTTAATTTTTGTCCTTAAGTTTCTGCTTGGATGGCTTACTGTCTGCATTTTATTTTTGTTTGCATGATTCAAATCTCTCACACATTCATCAATACTTCTGTCACACTACACACATCCAAAGTAAGGACTACCTACTCCATTATAGTAGGGATAGTCTTACTAAGGAAAGGATAAAGAATAAGAAAGACCTTAAAACATTAGGGTAGGCTACTCCTAGATACTTGCTCACTTCAAAACTTTTTCACACTTAAACAAATTTCCAACAAAATTTTCAAACAAGTTTTTTTCACATCCATACACGGATTATTATTAAACTATTCTGAAATTTTTTGCTATTCACACACTACACTTTCAAAACAATTCAAAAGTGAGCTTAAGTACCTAAGAGCCCATGGATAACCATGGATGAAAAGGGTGCTAACACCTTCCCTTTTCATAACCTACCCCCCGGACCCAAAATATTCTCTAAGGTCTTTCCTGTTCTTTTATAACCTTTCCTTATGGATAAAATAAAAGTCGGTGGCGACTCTTGCTATCCGCAACATTGTTTAAAGTCAGTTCTCCCACCGTGTTACAGTAGGTTATATAAAGGGAAGGTGTTAGCACCCTTTATATCCATGGTTATCCATGGGCTCTTAGTTACTTAGCTCACTTGCTTGTTTGAAAAAAGTAATGTGAAGTTTATGTTTAGAAAAGATTTTCAGAAGTTCTTTGTAGTGATCCTCGTATGGATGTATACAAAGCCTTGAGTTTGGAAATATTTTGAATGTGGGGTGTAAAGAATGTTTTTTTGAAAAAAGTGAGCAGGTATTTAAGTTCTACCTACCCTAAGTTTGTAAGGTCTTTCTTGTTATTTATTTCCTTTAAGGGTAAGACTGTCCTTACTATTAGTGAGTAAGTAGTCTTTACCTTGGATGTTAAGGGACGGGCGTAGGGTCATCGTATGGTCAAAGAAGGAAACATGTAGGGTGTCTTAGTAATTCGACGGGACTATCATCATTTTTGTAGGGTCATCTAGGGACGAGGGACATCATTTATTTTGTAGGCCACTTCGAATGGACTATGATCCTTTTAACTTTAAAGGGACTTGATGATTTATCTGTTTGCAGGGACGTCGCTTAAGACACCCCTATGCTCGAGGGACTTGACCATATTAAGGCAACTAAGAGGGGTAACCCTAGGAGGTGTAGATGGCGATCGTGGAACGATCGACTTACGTGTGTGAGTGATTATTTTCAGATATTTATTTTATTATTGATTCTCTAAGTCCAATTTATTCAATTAGATCTTTTCACGCCCTAGATTACTAACCAAGCAATTAAATATTTACGGAAATAATAAAAAAAAATAAGAAATAAAGTCCTAAACTATTACACGGCTTCGGGGCAATTACAGAATAATCGGTGCGAAAAAATAAATTACATAAGGAAAATCCTATAAAATCCTCTAAATAATATAAATAAAGTAATGAAAATAAATTAAATTAGGAAATTAATTGCTTTAAAAAAAGATCAAGTTTAGAAAATGAGGGTCTACTTAGGGTTAGTGAAAAATTAGGATTTTTAAATTAATTTAAATCTAGTTATATTCATTTACAATTTTAATTAAAAAAAAAAGTTATGTGAGAGAAAAAAAATAAAATTATATTATAAAATTTATTTTAAGAAAAATAATTTGTGAGCAGTTAGTAAAGATTAATGGTTAATTAAATTAATAATAATGTTTTAATAATAATAACTATAAAACATTAAAAAAAAAAAAAAAAAAAAAAAAAAAAGAGGAAGAAATTCACTAAAAATAAATGGGGAAAGGCCTGAAAATGTCCGTACGAAGAGTTTCGACTCTTGAAAAGCTTATGCCTTAACCATGACACTTCTTGAAACCTGCATCATATCTTGCAAACAAATGATCAAAATAAACCTAAACATGATTATGAAGATCATTATGAACAGAAAATATGATAAAGTGCTACGAAATCAAAGATTAGAAAGCAAAAAAAACAAGAATGAGAGGTGGCATGTTCATGGGATGCACTTCGTGAGGTCTCAACCTTCAAGTTTTTGTGGGATAGGTTCCTAGGATTTTGAGGAATGTGAATGGACTTGTAGAGCTTATTGAATCTTATTGCAAAGTTGTTTTAAGATTTTTCTAAGGTTCTTATGGCTTCCAAAAAAATTTCTCTCCCTCCTTTTCATTCTGACTTTGTTGTGTATATAAAGTAGTGTAAATTAGGGTAAACAATTGGGCCTTGGTTGGAGTTTTATGGGTTGCTTGAAGATGAAGGAGCCAATTATCATAATTGTCAAAAAAAAAAATCAAATTAAATCATATCATATTGGTCTTGAACGAATTTGGATGACTTCAATCACTTTGAATACCATATATTTGATCCCATAATAAATCTTAAATCAAATCTTTGATTTTTTTTAATTTATTTTAATTAAAAATGATTTTAAATGATAAAATCAAAAATAATATAAAATAAATAATAAAAATCAGAAAATATGGTCATTGGGTCGTGAATGACTTTATCTTCAAGTTTGGGTTGCAATTTTATGGGCTCATTTGGAAAGAATTGGAGTTATGGCCCTTTTTACTTCATACACCCCTTGAAAAATTACCAACTTTGACAATGCATAATTTCCTCAATTTTAATACTATGGAGGTGTTCTAAGACTTTTTAGAAATCTTAGGGTATCTCTAATCAAAAATTTTGGTCCCATGTCCATATTTTTTACCGTTTTCAAATTATGAGCTTTGGAAAAAGTTGACTTTTTGTTGACTTTCAAAAGGACCTATAATGTCTTGGCTCATATCTTTCAAATGAAGCATTTTTAGGCTTGGCTTGCGAGAAACAAAGTTGTAGAGAATTAAAATTCCTTCAAAATGAGCTTTAGATGGGAAATTTTTTATGAAACATGTGAAAGTTATGGTTGGTCAAAGTTTAGTTGACTTTTCCTACACAAAACCTTAATTTAGCAACTTCCGATTCTTGATGATCTACGGTTTCCCTGATGAATCATGATCGACCCTTGATCAAATGATGAATTTCACCTCTTAATGATTGACTTTTTGACCAAGTTAACTGATTTTCAGGTATCTGAGCATCTGACTGGCCAAACTTGTGAGGAAAGCTCTGAAACTTGAAATGGGGATTCTTTGAAGTATGTGGGATGTTATGAAGTCCATTTTAAGTTTTAGAAGTCCATTTTTCTCGGGGAGACTCAAAACCCTAGTTCTAAGATCCACTGTTCAAGAGGAGGCTTTGATGAAACTTTCAATCCCTTTGACCAATTGTGAATCTTGTGACTATTAAGTAACCTCTTGGGACACATTGTCTTGAATATGGAAGGGTAAATTTTAGGGTACAACAGCGGGAATCAAAACCGATAGCGTAACGGTGCAAACTTGTACAGTGCTCCAACGTGTTGCAAATCTTCAACTCTAAAAGGATCAAGAAAACAAGGCTCTAAAAGATCCTAAAGAGAAGAAATAGGGAAGATCAACTAATCAAAACAATGTTTCAATCAATTAATCAAAAGGGAGTGGACAAGCTAACAATCTTTCAAGCGAGTCGAAAGATCGTCAAAACAAACATGCAAATTATTGATTATAAAAAATTAAGTTCATTTAATAAAGAACAAACTTAATACAATTAAGAAGAAATTGCAATGGCAGCTACAAACATTAATTATCATGCAATACTAATCATGTTATCATGTGAACAAAGGTGCAAGAATGATCATGATCATACAAGTGTCAAAAAATGAAAATAATCGAGAATCGATAAATCACATTGAAAGTTTACATACATGCTTCAAACAGAGGTTATACAACTCATAAAACATCCCTAAATATCAAGCATATCAAGCCATTGAAGTTAAATGAGGAAAGAATATTAAACAAGCTTGAAAATGGGTAAAAATGGCATTCTGGTCCAGTGTTAATCGATTAACCATTTGCCAGTGCAAAGTGGTTAGTCAATTAACCCTTGAAAAACAACAACAAAAATGAAAAAAAATGTAGTGTTAATCGATTAACCCTGAAGCAGTGGCAAAAAAATCAGTTTTCAAGAGCATTTTTAGCCATTTAATCACTTATGCAATCACTCACATGCTAGGACAAACATTTGCGCACGAAAATTAAGTTCAAAACCAACAATTAAGCATCAAATGAATCAATTAACTCATCAAGAACAAGAATCAAACAATTGCAAAATCAGTTCACACACACAAAAGTTATTGAATCTACATCGCAAACAATACAAAAGTGATCGAAAACAGTAAATTGAGTGAGAAATTCCAACCTAAAAGGCGGATGATTTCCTTGGTGATTACTTCAAGTGAATTTTGATGAAGATGATTAAAGAAAACCAGAGAAGTATGAACTTGCAATCCAATCGTAACGAAATCGAGCAAAACATGACGAAATCTCGAAATACGAATTTGCAATAAAGAAACTTGAGATAATCACTTGATTTGAAGCAAAAGCTAATGAAACTCCAGAAAACCAAGTATAAGTGCAAGATAATAGAGGTTAAGCTCAAGAGAAAAGCATTTTCAATGTGAAAGTTGCAACTCTCTAATGGTGAATTTAAGCTCTACTGTGGTTTGGGAAGAAGATGAAGATGAATATGAGAAAAATTTGAAGAAACTTTAGAGAGAATGTGAGAGAGAAGAGTGAAATGAGAGAATGATCAAGGATCCTTTGTGAAATGGTGAAGACTTGTTTATATAGAGTGAAGGATTGGAGTTTCTAGGTTTGGAATGCGCTTTGGAGTTTGCTTTGGAACTAGCCTTGAAGTTAGTTGCACTTGACTCACTAAGTCGGAAGTTGACTCGGTAGAAATCCCAATCCAAGTCTAAATCAAATCGTCCACATGCTTGGAAGTGAAATTACATGGTAGTCTTGATTGGAAATGATGTATTAGAATAAATCTAAGTGAACTCTTGAAATGTATTGAAGTGTTTAGAGAAGTCTAGAATGTTCCACACAATGCTAGAACCAAGTGAACCCTAAAAAGTAGAGGAAAATTTGTTGTCGTGAAAATGCAGCAGAATCTACCAAATTACACGGGTTAATCGATTAACCCATTTACACTAGCAAATGGTTAATCGATTAACCAAGCCAAAATTTTCCCAATTTGCTTGAAAAAAGGTGATATGGCCACAGTTATGATTTTCAACCTTTTGCTTTGATGAATAGGCATATAAACCTTTTTTTCTTGTGTTGATAGTATATGCCCTTGTGAGGATGTGATTAACCGGGCTCTGAAAATTTGAATATTCCTGCAACAAAAATCTAGAGAAAAAGTGTGAATGTGTATGCCAGTGATGCGAATGCACATGCTTATGCAAAAGGAAAAAGGGGAGGTCAAATTTCGGGTTACGACACGTTTGTGCTCCTCTGAGTACAGATTATCAAGTGCCTAAGTAAGAGCTTGATGTAGAGGATGGTATGGTACCTGTTTAGTTTCTTATCAATCGAGTCTTATAGTTGGAGCCACTATGATATGTGTTATACATGTTTTATTCAACTATTTGTCGAATTGGGAAGTAAGGTGTTGCATATGCAACATCGTAGTATTCCTATTGACGCATGTTACATGATTTATCCTTTTTGTCATGTTAAAAAATATTGATGATCCTTGTCTCTACATATAATTCCAATTGTATGCTCGAAAAGTACGGGATGAAGCTTCCATGAGATGGAGCAAGACAATTCGTGACCTCGCGTCATACTTAGTAGTGAGTAATACATGTGCACTCCACAGCTTATAGGTTATAAAGGGGGATTACACTCTTGGATTAGTTTCAAATTTAAGGGAACCGTACACATCTAACTCCTATGGAAAGGTGGTGGAATGGACCAAATTTCTGATACTATGCTTGTTGGAGGACCTTGAGTGGTTATGGAAGTGTGAGTTATATAGGATTTATATGGTTGGGAACTTTTTGCAAGCATGGAAATTACATAAATTCTGTATTTTTAGGGTTTACATGGGAAGTGTCTTTGGGCCTTCCCCATCCCGCCATCAGAGTCTGATAGCATAGTGAGTATTAACAGTGAAAAGTTTACTTCTTTTTAATCCTCTTTCAAAACCTAATGTGTCATGCTCAGATTCTGATACAAGTAAGAGTCTCAATCAGATCAGAGTCTAACTTTAGAGTTTGTTTGTACAGTGGAATATAAATGTAGAAGTAAATAAAAAGACATACAAAATATTAAGGTTCCTCTCCTAAATTGAGAGTAGTTCAATCCCCTTGTAGCACAACAAATTTTAACTATAATCAAACTGATTACAATTGCTTAAACCAACAACTCAAGACTTCCTTCTCAATCCCATGGAAAGAGACTTCTGCTCAAGCCTGCAAGCAAGATACTTCCTTGCCGAAACTCCTCATTCAGGATTTCCTGCTCAAGCCCTAAAGCATAAGACTTAATTGCCTAAACTCCATATTCAGGACTTCCTGCTTAAGCCCTCAAGCATGATAATTCTTTGCCTAAACATCTAGTTCAGAACTTCCTGCTTTGCTCGCAAGCAGGAGACTTTAACTACTCAATCACATAGAAAGAGACTCTACTCTAAGCACAGAGGCTAGAGTCTTCAGATTCTCACAACAGAGGAATCTGGTATCAATCTTGTGTTCATATATGTGCTTCTTGAATAAGAAGATACACAAAGGTTTACACTCTTCAGAAAATTTTTGTTGTTTACTCTTGAGTGTAGAAGAATGAAGGTTTCATTCTTCTTTTATCCTTGCACAAATTTCCTTCTGGTTTTGCCTTCTTGTTCTTGATCATGTTCACATATTCTTTCTCATGTGTGATTTATGTAAAATACATATTCACTCAACTCATTTCGGTGAATTGGTATCACATTCATGTGAACACAATCACGAAATCATCAACTCACATTCATTTTCTTGAGAGGTAGAGATTCTTCTCAGAGAGATGTTCCAAGAACTTCTTCCTTGAAGCCCTTTGAATGTTTTCAATCTTCATTCTTAAATAGATACTAAGAATAGATCCGTTGAAGATTGAGACTACCATAGTATGTATAGTCTTTGAAAGTCTTTAGGTGATGGACAATATAGTGAGATAAAACTCAACTAAGACATTTAGAGTAGCATAACAGAGTTCTGAATAGTTGGAGAGAGAAAGTCCTGTCAACGTTAGTATCAACAGATTTGACATAAAGTAGTGTGTTGTTGTCACATGATCTTCCTTTGGATAACTTCTTACTGAAGCCTTCTTGTAGACGTTTGTTGAAGCTTTCTCAGAGTCTTTTTATCCTTATACTTAACTTTTTAATTCAGAGGCTTTTTACATAATTAGTTAAAGCATGATCAGAAGTTAAAGTGTATCTTCAAAACCTAGTTGAAATGATCTTCAGAGTCTTGAGTTCATAGGTTCTGAGTCTTGCCTTCATCAGAGTCTTGATCAGAAATAGTCTGGATGTATGCTTTCACAGTTGATGACTTGATGTGGCAAAATCCTTTGAAGTAGTATCTTCAGAATTGTTGATGAAGCTTGTTCAGAAAATGCAGAATCATTCCTTGTAAGAGAATTTGCTTGCTACAAATGATTCCAACCTTGAAAACTGAGTTGATCTTTGTATTCCAAGTAATCTTAGGTTCAGCGTCTAAAAGACTTGAGTTGACTCTTTAGATTCTGAAAGCTTGGTATTGATCGTGCACACTTAAATAACCATTAGTAAACCCTATTGTTGTTTAAATACTTTGTTATCACCAAAACCTTTTAAGGGAATGAACAAATATTGTTCTAACAATCTCCCTATTTTTTATGATGACAAACAAATGTATTAAAGAACAATGGTTGGTGATTTAATTAACACACTTTAACATTATATTCTGAGGTTTGTAAGCTCCTATAAAGTTAAACAATCCTTTAAGGTAGGGTTTGTAAGCTCCCCTAAGCCTGATAGTTCATTAAGACGAGGTTTATAAGCTCTTCTTAACTCCTTATCTATGTTAATTTAATCTTATAACTTTAATCAACAAATTCTAACATTAGGTTGAGGTTTGTAAGCTCCCTCTGAGTTTGACAGACCTTAAGTCGAGGTTTGTAAGCTCTTCCTTTACTCTAACAGTCATACACTGATTTCTACCCCTAATATTCCACATCATTTGCATAAAATTCAACATCACACATGTGGGTCTTTATACATCACTAACCCATTGAAAATACAAAAAATATGTGATTTGGTTGTGTTCTGATCCAAGCTAAGGTTTTGCTCTCAAAAAGCTCAAGGTTTGACTAGTCAAAGGATTGTGGAAATCTCGATACCTCAAGCCCTAATCCATTCAAAATTTCTAAAGGGTATCTCCTAATCAATAATCAAGTGCACATTTGCATTGAATCAAGATCAACAAGGCTCAAGTCCTCAGATACACCCAAATAGGGTTTTGACCTGATTTAGTCCCCGGTTGACTTTTGGAGCAAGGCATGATCCAATAACTTAAGGAATGTTTCAAAGACCTAAAATGAATCACATTAGTACATTCTTATGTTTGGATTGATCCAAATAACTTAATTCATAAGCAATTCAATAATTCAATTCATCTGGTCCACAAACTATGGTTTCTGATGAAAAGTTAACTGCACTTTTAACTTTTTACCAAGACATGATCTCAATCCTTGAAGTATGATTTAAGACACTAAAAAACATCTTTAGAGTCCATCCATAATGTTCAAATATCTCAATGTTTTCATTTCATTGAAGATCACAAAATTCAAGTTCATCTGATGAAAATTCAACCACTGATCAAAGTCAAGTTCGACTTTTTACTTTCTTTGGTCAAAAATAGGTTCCTTAAGTCAAGAATGATGATAATATGTGATTTGGATCATGATTGATCAAGAGAAATCAAGAAAATTAAGGTTACTTATAAAAAGGGCAACAATGGAGAAATTGAAATTTTTCTAAGTCATGAAATACAATGATTTTTGCTCATCTTGCCAAGGCCATAACTTCTAATCCAAGTAACTATTTTCTTTGCTCCAAAGACCAAATTTAAGAGCTTGTTACATGATAAAACTTTGTCCTTGAGGGTAAATTCCCAGAAAATGCATAGGTTGAGAGATATGAAGCCATGAAGTTGGAGGTTCAATACTTTTTGAACTTGGACACTCAGAAATTTTTCAAGCAGAATCTGCCTTGTGTTGGAGCCAACTTTGAGGCCATTTTTCACTATGATCCACATTAATTCAAGACAACCCTTGAACATAAAACTTGAATTATGTCATCTCATCTTTCCAAAATGTCAAAAAACATCCATTTATCTTACTTGAGCAAGAAGATGTGATTTTCACAATAGGCTTTGTTGAAACTGAATTCTCAAGACAAATTTGCCACACATGCTTGGACCACGCGATTTTGGAGCGAGTTTTGGGAAATTTCTAAGCTACATCTCTTCACAATATCAACATAAAAATTATAATACACCATGTGATCTGCAAGAATTTCCAAAATTCTATCCCTTTGCATATGAAGAATTATTCCAAAAAGCTAGGAACTTATGTTTTGTCCTCTAGCATTAAAGTGAAATAGTGAGTTGATCGAAAACCACCACAATTTGTCAAAGAATGACAAAAACACTAAGGATCAATATGCAATCTGAGGAATTCAATTTCCAAAAGATCATATTGTAGCCATGTGAAAAATAGGCTATGTGTACCTTGGCACTCAAGTAATAGGTGCATATCATTATTCTTTGGATAATGGCATGTATCATAATCCAAAGTTTCTCACAAACATCTGAAACATTTTCCTATAAATAAGGTTCAATTTCTTCATTCAAATCACACCAAAAAAACATATCAAAGACTTATTTTCTAAGAAATACTCCTCCTTCTAAAATTCAAAGTCTCAAGAAAGTGAAAACTTGGAACTTCAAATCCAAGCAATCTCCAACTAAACCTGACATCCAAACACTTCGTATACATCATATAGAAGTGATCCAAATCATCACCTTGCTTCTGTAACACCAGAAACACATTCTCCATATCCCACCTTGCACCAAGTTGCAGGTTGATTTGGCCAGGGAGTTTCATAAGGTTTCAGTTGACTCTAAGCATTGCAACACACTCCTTGGAGGTCAAGGAAGTTGTTATCATTAAGAGATTGCATTTGGAACACCTCTATCAAAGAATTCAATTTTCATTTTTTGCAAGGTAATTTGATCAAAACTGAACTCTATGATTCATGCATCATACATGATTATTTGAGTTATCGACATGTTTTTGGTAGTGTAGGGATCATTTACCCCATCCAAATTGTTTTGTAGTTGTTACATCCAGGATTTCATTTCAAATTTTGAATTTAGGGTTCATAAGAGTTTCAGATTGTTTTCTTTTGATACCCTCAATATAAATGCAATTCAATTACACCATCAAATTCCTTGTGAAATTTTCAACGACTTTGGTCTTTACATCTTTCAATTTCATTAAGAAATGAAGACTTTGGAAATTTAAAATGGATGAATATAACGAAGCTCGTCGAAGAAGATGAACATGGAGGTGGCACCATTTTTTAATTTACCAAGTTGTTTTAATATATTATCATTTTGTTGTGTTTTAATTAACAAATTGGCATTGCACCGTGGTGGTTAAGTGTTTGGTTTGTGTGTGTGAGCGAAGCCAAGGTCTGGGGTTCGAATCCCCTTTTCCCCAGACCTTTTGATGTTATTTTTTAAACATTTTTCACTCTTAAGGATTAATATAATATTCAACACGTGTGGTTTTTTTAAACCTGAGGCACATGGCCCAGTGGTAGAATTTTAAGCCCATCACCCCAAGGGCGCAGGTTCAAGCCTTGGTGTCAGCAATCCCTATTTTTTATCACTATTTTTCATGATTTTCTTCACAACTTCATTCAATTATTTCAATAAGCAAGATTAATCTTTTTGAGTCAATTTTTTGCACAATTCTCATTTATTGTATATTTGAGAATCCATCAAAAAATCCCAAAAATAATATTTATTTTTGTCATTTTTATTATGTTGAAAACTAGTACTTTTTAAGTATTTTTCATACCTTTTCATGATTCCTTTTGATTATTCTCTTTACCTAATTGTACATATGTGTTTGTAGGGTCATAATACTTTATCTAAGTCTTGTTTAATGTACATAACATGTTGTCTTGACTTAAACATACTATCATTAAGTATTATTTCTTTTGAAAAATACTTTGATTATTAGTTGAAACCTTAGGGTTTTGTTCAAATAATCTTTTGAAAACATCTTGATGCATGACTAGGGCTTCCCACTTAAGTTTGGATTCCCCAAAGCCCTTTATTCAACCATGATTAAATTTCTTGTGATTGCTTGAACTTCTCTGTGATTGCTTCAATTGATTAAATTTGTTCTCACATATTCAAGTATTTCATTCATAAATCCTTGAAGTTTTCAACTTCATTCAAAACTTAAAACCATAGCCCCTTGTGGCTTCAAACCTCAAACTTCAAGTCAGACCCTAGCCAACCTTTAGTTTCAAAATTAAAACTTTCCTCCAAATATGAGACATGAGTCATCTCTATAGAAGAGATATTTCTTCTATTCCCCACAACATAAATCAAACTTTTCAAACTTTTTCCTATTTAAGTGATGTAAATGGAACACTTGTTGATTCAAAATCCAAGTTGGAGCCCTTCTCTTATTATGGTACAAAAACACTTCTTTCATTTAAGTGATGTAGGTGGCATACTTTTTTATTCTATATCCAAGTCAATGTACTTCTCTTATCATGCAAAGGCTCATTTAAAGGAAGATGTGGCATTACTCTAGATTTTCTATATCCAAAGTTAAAGTTTCTTCCCTTATTATCTTCTTTCTCAAAATGTATGTGGTGAATAGGGGAGATATCTCCCTTAAAGATGACAACTTGTCTATTCTTTCAAATCCAATTCCACCCATTAGTAAGTGGAACTATGAACACTCTGATTTCTCAACTTCCTTTTGAGAATACGTAGGCACAAGATTGCAAGATCTTAGCGAGCATAATAAATAAGTAAAACCTTTAGGTTCCTACACCTTTGTCTTAGTTTATTTCAACATACCCTACAAAAACAAAAACAAAACATTGCCCACTCTTAATACTCACTCAAAAAAGTCAACAAATCCCCAATACACAGCAGATAACTTAATCAACAGTAACACAAATATACATAAGAGGTTCCTATAAGATACTATAGATACTTAGGGTGTTAGTACCTTCCCTTGGTATAACCAACCCCGAACTTTCAATATCTTATTGCATTGTTTTACATTGCACACTCATGGGTTTATTTAGATTTTTCCCCATTCCCTCCCTTTGGGATAAATTAAAGTTCACCTGTTCGGGCCACCTCGAAAATCGCATCAACACTGATAGTTCATTAAGATAAGGTTTGTAAGTTTTCCCTAATTTCTTGTCTTTGTTAATTAAGTTTATCATTTAAGCCCAGTAAAATAAATTACACAAAATAAATATAAAATATAAATAAGTTAAAGTATATAACTCATAAGTTATTAGTGCAGAAACTAATTTGTTCAAATTCTGATGTTTTTCTCATCTTAAATACTTTATACATTTCTCCCCCTTTGCCATTATCAAAAATATTTTTAAAAGAAAGAGAAGAACAATAAAACTGAAAATTTTGAAAAAAATTTAAATGCACATAAATTTTGAAGAGTTTTAAAAACTTGACAGAATATGAAACACACTTAAAAACCATTTAAAAGTTTAAAAACAATTAAAAGTTTAAAAACAATTAAAAGCTTAAAACAATTTAATACCAAGTTGAAAAACAATTGAAACATTTTAACCAAAGAAATTATTTGCTTCTAATGGTATATCAATACCATTTCAGTTTTCAAGAAGTAATTATGATTTAGTATGACATGCTTAATTAGTGATTGGTATTGAGATTTTAAAGATTAGAATCTGAAACACGCAAGGTGTTTGAACTTCCAAAATTTTCATTATAAAATCACACAACTTTATTCAAGCCAACTCACAAATTTATATTCACTTCAACATACTGTTGATTCAAGATGAATACACCTTCTGATAAATTTGCTACTCCTATTGTTCCAGAGGTTCCTACAGTCTCTGAGGCGACTTATGATCAGGGGGTTAGACCCTCTGAAGAAATTCCTTCATCCTCTCTTCCTCAGGAACTGAAGTCACAAAAGAAGATTAAGAAGAAGAAGAAGAAGAAGAAGAGGAAATCCAAGAGAAGATTCAAAGAAGTTATTCATTTAGTTTTTGAAGAATAAGAAGTGAAATTAGAATGGAAACCTCTTTCCATGCTAGGAAATTCAAGGATGATTAATGTTATAAACATTATTTTGTAATCATTCCTTTAAGTCAATGATGTTCTTTTCCCGTTTTAATTTGCATACCATCCTTTTGTCGCTACCGCAAAAATAAGGTGCCGGCAAAATAGAAGAGTCGCCACCTTTCGTTATTTATCCCCTAGAACGGGAAAGGAAACGATCGGAAAAACCTGACGAAAAGGTATAAGACAAGGTCATCGCAACCATTGTCTGGATTCGGGATTTGGTTACGCAAGGGGAAGGTATTAGCACCCCTCACGTCCATCGTACTCGATGGGATCCACGCTTGTTGTGTTTATCTGACGGGTTGGTTCAACTATCTACCTATCAAGGCCGGTCTAAAAAGAAAAAGAAAAATGACTCGGCAAAGCGTCGCACTTTATACCTACGTATTCTCATCAGAGAATGAGAAATCAGAGTAAACGTAGTTCGGCTAACTACGGGTTACGGGGAAGGTGGCTCGCCAATACGTCAGTATTGTGCCTATGTACTCTCAACAGATATGAGAGATCAGAGCTTACGTAGTTCGGGATAATACGGATTACGGAGATTCAGATTCATCTGTTTTTCCGAGTAGGGTTAACAAACAGTTCCAGCAGTTTGGCGTACGCAGCTCGACCCTTGGAGACTTAGGCATTACCGTTTGCGGTAGAACTGGGAGTTAACGACACTCTTTTCTTCAGAAAAAACTTCCTTTGAATTATGGGCCCACGGGGCAAAAAGGTTTGAAGTTTGTTTTCTGTCTTTTACGGAAGAACTATTTTTTACGGTTGTCTGTAGTTTGTACAGTACTAGAGACTATGACCTAGGAGCGAATGCGTCGTATAGTGTCCAAAGGACATATACTAAACATCCTAGATGATTGAGAGGAGACCGCTCAATTATCATTTCCCAAGTAGCTTAAGGCTCGTAACACGCTTATACTAACTTGCCTTTATTACGTTTTTTACTGTTGTTTTGAGATGAGAAGAGAACGAACTCTATGGGGAGACTATCAAGTCCTAATGTTGTCATGCCAAGGATTCATCTTACGGTTGAGGTTTGAAACAGGGAACTCCTAGATGTTATCATGCATAGGTTTCAACCTAAAGTTCTAATCATCACTTCCTTGTCAAAGGAAGTGAGATTCCTAGGGGATCATACCGATGGTATACAGAAACAGATAGAGCATCAGCTTAAACAGATAAATAGATAAACAGATAAACAGTAAAGCTGCACATGCAATGCGACAATACAAGCAGAGGGAGACTCACTCAACCTCTTAGAAATCAAGCAAAGAAAAACAGTCAAAACAGACAAGCAGAGGGAGCTCACTCAACCTCTATTATACAAATACGTCAATTAGAAAAAGAAAAACAACACACAAGTAAGGGGAGGATCACCTCAACCCTTAAGGCAAATAAGCAGAGGGAGACTCACTCAACCTCTTAATGCAGTCATGCATCTATGCTTAAACTGTCCTAAACATGAACTATCCTAATGTAACACACCATTCAATCATGAATGAGGACAAGGACTCACGGCAAATAATGGATTCATTCCATAAGTAGTCATACAAGGCTTCTATCCTAAGGAAGGAAATTGGGTGTTGAGAGACCAGGGTAAGGTCCACAGGAACTTATCCCAGGCCATCAACCAACTAAAAGAGATTTGGGGGAATCCTAAGGGTTTGGCTCCTTCAAGATATGTGCCACATTCCCCCCACAGGAGGGACTATGCTACCTCAAGAAGCTTCCTAAAAAGAAATGAATGAAAGACCTTTAGGAGAATAGAGATGAGAAGCAAGGTAAGTTCCACAGGAACTTATCACAGACACTCAACCAACTCCACTTTCTTAGAGAGAGAGGGAGCTTTCATGGACTCAACCCCTTTATGATAGTGCAATGTATTCCTCCACGGGAGGAAACATTCTCACAAGGGGGATTCCAATCAAGCAAGAAAAATTGAAGAGGAAACTACCCCTATAGGAAGAATCATCCACCTATTTAAGCTTCTAAAGAACCTCAAATGTTACCTTCTAATGATCACCTATACTAATGGTTCAAGGGTTCTAAAAGAGGCATCTATCTAATTACCAACCTATCAAGAAAGGAAATGGGACCTAGAATCATCTAATGGTCATTTACAAGCCTGATCCATACTCTTAACCTAGTTAGGATCACCTAAACTAAGGCCAATTTGTAAAATGGGAACTTAATAGAAAATCATTCCTAAAAATTCCAAAGAAAATACTACACTATCCTACGTGTGTCAACATTCTATGGTCCAAAAATCAGGGGCTAAACCTAAATCAAAAGGCTCAAACTAAATCTAAAACATCAAGGGTGTACTAAAGGGATCCAACAAAGAACACTCCTAAACAACTACCCTAAAATCCTATTTAGAATCATCTAAAAATCTCAACAAAAATCACATAACATCATCAACATGTATATAACCAGCACACAAAATTTCAAGTCTTAATTCTATACCATGAATGAGAAATAAAATCATCAAGCTCAGCATACAATCATCCCATTATTAAAAACATACTACAATAGAAAATATGAAATTAATTGCAAAAGAAATGGAAAATTAAAATAAAAAAACATGATAAAATTCTACATATTCCAATCTGCATCCACATATTTTTCCATGATTTTATGAATTAAAATGTTATTTTTCTTGAATTAATAACAAACAAGTATTAAAACAAAAAATAAAGAAAAAAAGAAACTACAAGAATTCAATGGAGGTGTAAGCAGTAATCATTCTACGTGCAAATTCGTAATGGGCCTCGCTGATGGGGGTGGGGATAGCACTTCATCTAAGCCCAACTGAGTTATCAAACTCATCTTTATTTGATGGAACAAGCCAGGGGTGTGCGAAGTAACAATTCCACGTGATATTACGTTGGGCCTTAGAAAGTGGGGTGGGGATAGTGTTGTGACTTAGGCCCAGCAGAGTTTCCTAGTGAAACTCTGCCTTTCACTTAAGTGAGGAGTTGGTCATGGGAAGTGGACACGCGGACGTGCTACCAGCTATACGATTAACATACAAAGTCCAAGCCAGCGTGCAATCTAACCGTCCAGGTGAGAGCTGGCAATTTGAACATTCAAACGGAGGGAAATCCACACGGTGGTTGCAGGGGCGGCTGGAGAAGATCCGGTCATCTTCTTCGGCGTGAATGAACAGAAACGCGAGACTCAAACTCAACGAAACTCTCATTTCTTTACATCAATTTGTTCGTCTCATTCCCTAGGTCACTAATCCACGCTTTGCTTTCGTTTTTAACCATTAACAAGTGAGATAAACGAACAACAACTTGGAACACCATATCACAAACTCTCACGATTCACTATGAAATGTATTATGAATCCATCTATGGTTCAATACTAACTTAACCGCATGTATCTAGAGCTTTAAGAGTGCATAATTTAAGAGTAATTTTGCGAGGAAGAACCTGATGCAGAGCTTCGAATATGGTGACTTCTAGAGCTCCACTTGCTTCCAAAAGATGCAGATTCCTTCGATGGATGATGATGAACAAGTCTTGTGGTTCAATTCCTTCTGAAACTCCTCCAATCTCCAAATTCGAAAATCAAACTCCAAGCTTCTTCCAACACTTGCTCTAACTGATTCTCAACAGAAAATGGCACTAGAATCTTCTGAGAATGATCCAAAATCAATTTATAATCTGTTTGAAACCTTTGGAGGCCCAATCAAGGCCCAATTTGTGATTTTCAACTTTCAAGTTTTTCCCAAAAATTCACTTATGGTATGCACAAATTTGCCTTGCTCTTGCTCTCAATCCACTTCATATCACTTGCTTGAGAGTTATGGAGTGTATTTGAGTGAGTGTTCTCCTTTGATTTCAACCAAAGAGGTGTGTTTGATTTGTAACTTCATCATGAAGTAATCCACCAAAATGCCATGACATGAGTCTCAACTCAAAATTCTAACAATGCAAAAGTGTTTAGAATATCATTTCCAATCAAAATGAGTACAAATTTGGTTTGAAATCATTCAATTACCAATTGTTTTGAATTTTTCCCTTTTAATTCATTAAAATGGCCCTTTTTGAGAAATTCCTTCAACCAATGCTTGATCTAATCCATATAAATGGACTTTTGATACTTGGCTTAGCTAAAAACATCATTTTGAGAAACTTTCAAGTTGAACAAAATTCCATTTGAAGCTTGCACGATAGTGAAATGGACCCATAATTCAAAATGACCTATAATGTCCAAATACCCAAACTACCCTTGACTTGTCAAAGCCATAACTTGAGTTCTATAAATCCAATCATGGACTTCTAGTACTCTTTAGAAAGCTAAGAGAATAAGGAACAACATTCATGTTGACCAAAAGTCCATAGGAATCATCCTTCTAGGGAAAAAGTGTCTTGGATGCCTCAGATGACCTGTAACTTGTCTGGCTCATAACTTGAATTCTATAAACCCTATCAAGGACTTCTAGTACTCAAATTAAAGCTAAGATAATGCCCTACAACAATCATGTTGGGGTCAATATGAGATGAACATCCTATCTTGAGTTAAGTGGTCTTGAAGTTAGGGGTCAAGCTAGGGGATTTTACACTGTCAAGCCTTAGAAACCCTAGCCTAAAACTTCTCAAACTCTTCAATCATGATGCGTTAACATTGGAATCATCCTTAGAACATATCATTGTATCAATCCATTGTCACATGGTTGTGGAATTAGGTCTCAACCTTCTTCAAATCATCAATTGACTTAGGGTTGACCCAGTCAAACCCTAATTGCCTCAATCTTGAGTATATCTTCATATCCTTCAAAAAATGACCTGTCTAGGCCTCAAAATGAACTTCAACACTTCTCATGAGCTCTCTCAAGACCTCAAGTCCAACTCTATGGCTTCAACATAATCAGATGACTTCCCACAACTCTCAAATTAGGAGACCCACACACTTGGTTTCAACCATTCTTTCTGAGGATCTTAGACTTCTCTGATAAGGATATCAACCCTTGAACACTTGAATAACCCTCTTAGCTAGCTTCATAGTCTTGCATAGCTATTTATTGGTAATCATACCTCTTGATCTCCTGTACACATGTCAATGAAATGCAAATGATAATGCTAATGTGAATGAAATGAAACATAAGCTAGGTAAGGAAAAGTTGGGCAAATTTTGGGGTGCAACAACTGCCCCTATTCAAGCGGCTTGGACCTGACTGGGTGAGAAGCGAACGACTCTCAAACAATCAAGGTAAAAGACGGTTGAATACCAACAAACCCGAAAATTTGCCAACTGCACAAGTACACGGTACTCTGATGGGAACAAATCTTCGGAAACTGAAATAGCAGTTGTACGGCAACTAGCTGGAGAATTGGTTTAAACCTCCATCAGGATGATTCTCTGATATCAACGTAGATCTTCGTCCTCAAATCATCAAGGGATCACCGGTTACACGGTAACTGGTGAAGGATTAATCTCAAATCTCCATCAGGATGATCATCTATGTCCTCAAATCATCAAGGGATCACCGGTTAGATGGTAACTGGTGATTTGCCAACCGCACAGGTAAACTATACTCTGATTGGTATGAACATCTTCAAAAATGAACATGACAGTTGCACGGCAAGTCTGCTGGGGAATTGGTCACACGGTAATCGTAAATTTTCCAACCGCACAAGTAAACGATACTTTGATTGGTAGGACATCTTCAAAACTGAACATGACAGTTGCACGACAACTCTGCTGGGGAATTGGTCACACGGTAACCGGAAATTTGCCAACCGCACAAGTAAATGATACTTTGATTGGTAGGACCATCTTCGAATTCTGACATGGCAGTTGCACGACAACGGGCCCAAATCTCCGTCAGGATGATCATCAGATTTCACTGCAGTTTCTTCCTCAAGTCATCAAGGGCTCACTGGTTACACGGTAACTGGTGATACATAGTTGATTCTGCCGCCAGGCATTCTGCGGCACGGCAGTAGAAGAATTCCTCGAGACTCATCAGGTCATCAGGAACTTTTGACAATTTCTATAATCATGCCATCGGGCCTTCAAAGAAATTCTCGGGCATCAGCCGGACTTCCATCATCAAGTCTTCAAGGGAAATTTCAACTTCTCTAGTTTAAAACCTGGTGGGGATAACATATCTCCACTGGGGATCCTGGAGAACTATCAAGTAACTCTGCTTCAGGGATCCAGAAATCATTCTGGGTGAATCAACTCTGCTGAGGACTTCAAGAATCATCTTGGACAAATAACTCCGTCGGGGACTTCAAGAATCATCCTGAACCAATAACTCTGCTGGAGATTTCAGGAATCATCCTGCGCAAACACTCTACCGGAGACTCTAAGCATCAACTTGAGCAACCAACTCTTGCAAATTCACTGGGGATTTTAAGAATCATCTTAAGCAAACAACTTCGCTGGGGAATTCAAGAATCATCCTGAGCAAACCACTCTATGGAGGGACACCTGCAAAACAAGAATGGTAACGACCTAGCTCATGTTTCACATGTATATGCTTTGACAATGGCGCAATGCTCCACACGGTGGAAATGCTACGCGTTTAGGGTAAATGTTATGCAATCATGCAAAATGCTATGACCCCATCAGCAAAATAAATGCTGAAGGGAAAGTCCTCCTGTCAAGGAGAAAGAACCACTCTGGTGGAGGAAGGAATCATCCTGCCGAGGGGAAGAAGTCACACCAATCTCAATTGGACTCAATCTGGGGATACGAACTCCAAACGACTGCTGCAGGGGAACAAAGTTCTATGAGAACCTATACCCGCTCAACGAGGTACCCAAACTACAAAATGCTGAGGAAAACGATGTCAATCGCAGAAACAAACTGCACGGCCTTCGCAGATAAAATCTTCATGGAGAAACGGGCTCCTATAGGGAAATACAGCATCAGCTATTCAGCATTCTACAGGGGAAAACCAATCATGGTCTGAACGCTTTCCGAGGACTCGGCTCTCTTGGGGAACTGCGAACTCGGTTGGGGAGGGTAACCAGACGCTGGAATAAATCATACCTGCCGGGGAGAGTACAGCTCTGTGGGGAATCTCAATTCCGCTGGAGACTTCAATCTGGAACTTGCGAATAGTCTTCTACGAGGCAACTACATACTGACCCAGTGTTGGGGATGAACATACGCTTCAGTGCATGACTCAGCTGAGGAGATGATGATCCTTCCTCAGGATGCATCAGGTTGGGGAAAATCTTCTCTGCTTGGGGAGACATATCAATGCTTACAATCCCATGTTCTGACTCCGTGGGGAGACGCTGCTGAACTTGTTGGGGAAGAAGGAATCATCCTGCTTAGAAAACACCTGGCGTGCTGCCTGGAATGTGTTGTACCTGCAACAACATGAACAAACAGACATGATACCCTTCACAAAGGGACCTATCAAGGTTATCATCCTGTGACAATGTTTGGGTAATTCAATGTTTCAACAATTATCGGCCTAGGCCAGCAAGTTTATGTATGCGCATTTTATCAAAAACATCGGGCGTTCTTTTTCGCAAATAAAACAGATAAAAGCTAAACAAACAAACAGAATTGCTGAATAGTATACGTTTTATTGATAACGAGCCCCTGAATAGGCAAAATGTTTTACAATAGATGCAAGCTCCTGAAATGAGGAAGCTGCACAAGCATAATAACATAAATATACATCAGTATATACACAAATTTCAGCAATGTGGCATAGACGAACACCATGAGTTGATCCCTCTATGACTCACTCAACTTTGATACTTCTTCGACGCTTCAGCTTCAGAAGAGATTGATTCAGATAAACGGCTCTCAGGTCTTCCAAATCACTAAACAATGAGAGTCCACACGCGAAACGCAGTCATTTGCTTTTCAAATCCCTAACTTTTGTCTGAACCGCCCTTTCGGGTTTTTGATTCACCGGGATACCCTTTTTTGCCAAAGCCGCCCTTCCAGGTTTTCGACTTTGCGGGTGTATATTTTTTATTTATATCCCTAATTTTTGCCCGGACCTTTTTCCTTTTTCTGGTTCGTCGGGATGCCCCATTTTTGCCTGGATATTCTTTTTCTTTCCAGCGGGTCATTTTTTAAGCAAAGTATTTTTTAACTGCGTCCGCGTTCACAGGGGATGCAAAATCTTCGACATCCATCATGGATAACAACAAGGCTCCTCCCAAGAAGACCTTGCTGACGACGTACGGACCTTCGTAATTGGGAGTCCACTTGCCCCTGTGATCGGAGTGTGGTGGAAGAATCTTCTTCAAGACGAGATCACCCGTCTAAAAGCTTCTAGGACACACCTTCTTATCGTAAGCTTTCTTCATTCGGCTCTGGTACAGACGACCATATGCAATCGATGCTAATCTCTTCTCATCCATCAGGCTGAGTTGGTTCAGTCGGTTCTTAATCCATTCTGCCTCATCGAGTTTCACGTCAACCAAAACTCGCAAAGAAGGAATCTCAACTTCCAACGGTAGGACAGCTTCCATACCGTACACCAGTGAGAAAGGAGTTGCCCCGGTTGATGTGTGTACCGTCGTACGATAACCATGCAATGCAAATGGTAACATCTCATGCCAATCTTTGTAGGTCACAACCATCTTTTATACTATCTTTTTGATGTTTTTATTGGCCGCTTCAACCGCACCATTCATCTTCGACTGGTAAGGTGATGAGTTGTGATGTTCAATCTTGAAGCTCTGGCATAACTCCTTCATCATGTTGTTATTCATATTCGAACCATTATCAGTAATGATCCACTCGGGAATTCCGTATCGACAGATGATGTCCTTCTTTATGGATCTAGCCACCACTTGCTTGGTCACGTTAACATACGAGGCGGCCTCCACCCACTTGGTGAAGTAGTCGATGGCTACCAAAATGAAGTGATGACCGTTAGATGCAGTGGGCTCGATCTTGCCTATCATATCAATGCCCCACATGGAGAACGGCCACGGGGATGACATGACATTCAACGGGCACGGCGGCACATGAATTTTATCAGCATAAATCTGGCATTTATGACATCTCTTCGCGAATTTAAAGCAATCTGAATCCATCATCAGCCAGTAATGTCCTGCTCGCAGGATCTTTCTTGTCATAGCATGCCCGTCGGCGTGCGTACCAAATGTGCCTTCATGGACCTCTTCCATGAGCAAACTCGCTTCTTTCTCATCTACACATATGAGTAGCACGAGATCGTGGTTTCTCTTATACAGAACTCCATCAGAATTGAGATAGAAATTTCCAAACAACCTTCTCAGAGTCTTCTTATCCTGAGTTGACGCTCGCGCAGGATACTCCTTAGTCATAAGGAAGGTCTGGATATCATGGAACCATGGCTTGCCATCAGAGGCTTCCTCAATTGCGAAAACGAATGCAGGTCTATCAAGACGAGAAAGGACAATTCTTGGAGCTTCATTCCAAAAATTGACTTTATACATCGAAGCCAACGTGGCTAAGGCATCAGCCATCTGATTTTCAGCTCTGGGCACATGATGGAGTTCCACTCGATCAAAGAACGGAAGTAGCCTTCTGGCATAATTCATGTAAGGGACCAAATTCAACTGACGAGTCTCCCACTCCCCTTTAATTTGGTTAACAACAAGTGCAGAGTCACCATATACATCCAGGTTTTTGATTCTCAAATCAATCGCTTCTTCCAAATCCATGATGCATGCCTCGTATTCTGCTTCAGTATTGGTGACTGGAAAAGTCAATCTAGCAGTGAACGGGATGTGGGATCCATGGGGAGTCGAAATGATGGCCCCAATGCCACTTCCGTAAGAATCAACTGCCCCGTCAAATATCAACTTCCACTGGGACTTCCTTTCTGGCCCCTCGTCGGGCAATGGTTCATCACAATCCTTCACTTTGAGAAACATGATATCCTCATCAGGGAATTCAAATCTCATCGGATGATAATCTTCGATAGGCTGTTCGGTAAGGTATTCAGACAATATGCTTCCCTTAATGGCCTTCTGGGAAACGTACTGAATGTCATACTCCGTCAACACCATTTGCCATCTGGGAATCCTACCCGAAAGCGCTTGCTTCTCGAAGACGTACTTGATCGGGTCCATCTTTGAAATTAGCATGGCCGTGTGGTTGAGCATATACTGTCGTAAACATTTGGTAGCCCACGCGAGTGCGCAACACGTTTTTTACAGCATTGAGTAACGGGACTCACAATCTGTGAACTTTTTACTCAAGTAATAAATGGCATGCTCCTTTCTGCCAGTCTCGTCGTGCTGACCGAGAACGCAACCCATATTATTCTCAAGAACTGTCAAGTACATGATTAGGGGTCTTCCGGCCACTGGGGGTATCAAGATCGGAGGTTCATGCAGATACTGTTTTATCTTGTCAAATGCCTTCTGGCAATCCTCGTTCCAGATAATCGCCTGATCTTTCTTTAGTAGTTTGAACATCGGTTCACACGTGGCCGTGAGCTGAGATATAAACCTTGCAATGTAGCTTATTCTGCCCAGGAAACCACGAACTTCTTTTTCAGTTTTTGGCGTTGGCATATCTTGTATTGCTTTTATCTTCGCAGGATCAACCTCAATGCCTTTTTCACTCACAATAAACCCCAGTAGTTTTCCCGACCGTACTCCGAAAGTACACTTGTTAGGATTAGGCCTCAACCTGAACTTCTTAAGCCTCTCAAAAAGCTTCAGCAAATTGACCAGATGTCCCTCCTCCGTTTGGGACTTCGCAATCATGTCATCAAGATAGACTTCAATCTCATGGTGAATCATGTCATGAAACAAAGTGACCATTGCTTGTTGGTAAGTGGCCCCTACGTTCTTCAGACCGAAAGGGCATTACCTTGTAGCAAAACGTTCCCCAAGGTGTAATAAACGTGGTTTTCTCCATGTCCTCCAGCGCCATCTTGATCTGATTATAGCCAGAGAAGTCATCCATGAACGAAAACACGGAAAACGGAGTTGTATTGTCGACCAACACATCAATATGAGGGAGCGGGAAATCATCCTTAGGGCTCTCCCTATTCAGATCCCGATAATCGACGCACATCCGCACCTTACCGTCCTTCTTCGGTACAGGCACTATGTTGGCGACCCACGGAGGGTAAGTAGTGACCGCTAAGAAGCCAGCATCCAGCTGCTTTTGCACTTCTTCTTTGATCTTAACGACCATATCTGGTCGCGTCCTTCTAAGCTTCTGCTTAACGGGAGGACAATCTTCTCGTAGTGGCAGATGATGGACCACGATGCCAGTGTCGAGTCCGGGCATATCTTTGTATGACCAAGCAAAGATGTCACTATACTCTCGAAGCATCTCGACCAATCTCTGCTTGACATCACTCTGCAATGTAGCACCTATCCTGACATTCCTAACAAGTTCCTTAGAACCCAGATTCACAATCTCAATCTCTTCCTCATGAGGTAGAATGACCTTCTCTTCTTGTTTCAACAGACGGGCCAACTCTTCGGGAAGGTCTTCGTCTTCATCAATCTCTTCTTCAGCTTGATATATCGGGTAATCAAAGTCGAACTGAGTCGTAGAAGGTTCATAGTCGATGTCATCTGCAATGTGAATCCTGCAATAACAAGGGTTAAGCTTAAAACAAGGATATGCAGGTTAGCACAAACCATACTGCCATTTTATTGTTTTTCAAAACAAAAGATAAAAATAGGAATAATAGAGATCAGAACATTTGAATGCAAAGAAAAAACGCCCTTTGATTTATTGATAAATTGTATGTACATAATCAAACAAGGCCCTGACAATAAAACCACTATGCCCCGGGTAGGATATAGGGTTGTACAATAATTGGAGAAAGTAAATCATTACTCTTTGCCTGTCACTTGGATGACATCCCTGACGGACCAGTTGTTGAGGCTCTGGCATGGTTTGCTTGGTTGAATCCAGGAATCTAGGTCGCAATCACTGTCTTCTCCGTCTTCAAACACTGCGTTGACATTTTCGAATATCACCCCACCTCTTGTGAACTGGATCGGCCCTTTGACGCGCGACGCACTGTGAGAGGAGGAAGCATCAGCCGAAGGAGAATACCCTAACCCAAACTTATCCTGTTTGTTAGGCATTTCCAGAACTTGCCCCCAGCCTGGGGTAGAGCCAGCTTGAACAACAGCCCGAGCTTCCTTGAAGGAAGAGAGAGTCATCTCCGGTTTCTCAATCATCACTGGAGTCACATCTTTGACCTAAACAGCTTCGAATGCCTGACACAAAGTTTCGTGGATCTCGCCATCCACCTCAACATATTTGAAAGACGACAAATGGCTCACCATTATGTCTTCTTCACCACAGACAGTTACAATGCTTCCCCCACAGCATACTTCAGCTTCTGGTGCAATGTGGAGGTCACTGCGCCAGCAGAATGGATCCATGGTCGGCCCAATAGGCAACTATAGGCTGGCATGATATCCATGATGTAGAAGACTGCATTGAACGTTTCCGGTCCAACTTGGATGGGTAGAGTCACCTCTCCAAAGACATGACGCTTGGTTCCATCGAAAGCTTTTACAACCAGGTTACTGGGTGTGAAAATTAGTCCCCTCGTATCCAACTTCATCAGAGCTTTCTTCGGGAGAACATTGAGCGATGATCTGGTGTCCACCAACACATGGGACATAACGGTTCCCCTACACTCTATCGAGATATGCAGGGCGCTGTTGTGGTTTCTTCCCTTCGGCGTCAGCTCTAGGTCAGTAAACCCCAATCCGTTCCCAGCATTCACGTGAGCCACTACTCCCTCTAGCTGGTTGACCGAGATCTCTTGTGGCACATACGCTGCATTCAACACCTTCAGCAGCGCGTTGCGATGTGCCTCAGAACACAGCAACAAATTCAGGATAGAGATTTTCGACGGTGTTTGATGAAGATGATCAACAATCTTATAATCACTTTTCTTGATCAACCTCATGAATTCCTCAGCGTCTTTTACAAGTAAGTCCTTCTTTACCCCATGAGGGGTTTCCTCAATGACCTTACTCTTCCCTTTATCAGCTTTCTCAGTCTGATTAGTTTTGTCAGCCACAACTTCAGGTGGAGCGAATACCCTTCCGCTACGTGTGATTCCTCCAGTTCCCACTAGGTTGTCCACAGACTGCCCAGATGGCTCCAATTCAAATTTATGTCCGTTACAGTAGACGTCTGCCCCATAGTGCCATGGGACAGCGTTGGTGCTTTCAAATGGTATAGGCCCAGCCTTTGTGATGGTAATCGTAGGTGGCCTGGACGCAGAAGTGGTTATTGTCTTACGAGGGATGATGATGGTGGCAACTTCATCATCCTGCTTCAGCATAACTTCTCCAGCTCCGTTCTCAGCCCTCCGACTAAACTGCAAGATCCCTTCGGTCATCAGACTCTGAATCCCCGTTATCAATTGTTCACAGCCGTCCGAACGAATCGTACAATCCATACACAATTCTCCACATCCCGGAAAGATGCTTCGCTTCATTAGCTTGGCTTTAACGAAACCAAGCGGTGTCCTCAGGTCATTGACATCAGTCAATAAATTTTAGTCTTCTTCTTCAATAATGGCATTCACCCCATCTCCCCCATGGTTCAGCATAGGGTTCTTTGTGACGTTCGACACATTATCAGAAAAATTAATGATTTTAGCGTCAACCATATCTTGCACCTTGTGCTTGAATGCCTTACAGTTTTCTATCGAGTGGCCAGGTGCCCCCGAGTGAAAATCACATCTTGCATTCGCATCATAGCCCTGTGGAGGTATCCCTGTCAAGGGAGCCAGGGTTCTTTTCTGAACTAGCTGTAACTTAAGTAGAGTTTGTAATAGCTGAGCATATGACATAGGTGGTGTCTCAAGATGACGATTTGCCAGAGGTGTTTTGTTTTGGTACCTCCTGTACCCTTGCTGATTTTGCTGCTGAGGTTATTGGACAGCAGGGATGGTTATGCTAGCAACCTGCTGGCGCTGGCCCTTACCTTTCCTCTGAGCGTTAGACATTGCGCTTGTCTCTCCTTCATTCCTCTTGCTACTATATGGTTTCTTTCCTCCTCCAGCTGAGGATAGATCAACACCCTGAATTTTTCCCAATTTGATCCCATTTTCAACATGCTCGCCAGTAATGATGAGATCGGAGAAACTTCTTGACATACCACTGACCAGTTTCTCATAATAGACCTCTGGAAGAGTGGCTACAAACATCTCAGCAGGCTCTCATTCAACCATCGGCGGCTAAACTCTAGCTTCCAGTTCATGCCGCCTTTGGGCGTACTCTTTGAACCCCTCATTGTTCTTCTGAGACAAGTTATGCAGTTGAACCCGGTTAGGAGCCAAGTCACTGTTATACTGATAATGGTGTACAAAGGCCTCAACAAGTTCTTTCCATGTACGTACACTGGTGGGTTCCAAACCCATATACCATTCCAAGGACGAGCCGGACAGGCTGTCCTGGAAGAAGTGCATCAGCAGCTTCTCATCTTTAGAGTGAGCGGACATCTTTCGGTAGTACGACCTTAGATGGACACGAGGGCAAGTGGTGCCCTTGTATTTCTCAAAGTCGGGTACCTTAAATTTGGGAGGCACCTTGAAGTCAGAAATCAATCCCAGTTTAGTCATGTCAACCCCCAAAGTGTTCAAGTTCTCGAAACTCTTCATTTTGTCCTCGAGCGCTTTAAACCTCAGACGGGCTTCATCATTCAATTCGCCCTCAGCTCCCTTCTGTGAGAACAAGTCTTCTTGGCGATCCTCTAGCTATGGCTGATTGCCATTGCCAGCAGCAAACCCAGCATTATCAATACCATACAGATTCCCAGCACCAACATTCCCTGCATTGCCAGTTCCTCCAGTGTTGCCATGGCCTATCCCAGCATTGCCATTGGCTACAAAGTTACCATTATCGACGTCAGTCGTATTTCCATTAAGCCCGATGTTAGTGACAACATTGTCGTTACCACTTCCATTCCCTCCAGTCACAGGGATGCCATTTTGTGGGGTCTCAACAAGTGAGGGGTTTGGAGTGTTCCCACCATGAAGCACACCGTTGCTGTCAACCCTTGAGATCAGTGGCTGCACCAAGGTTCTGAGCTGGTCTTGACCGTTAGCGATCATTTGCATGAGCTCCATGAAACGGTCCATCCTCTCTCGGAGTTCCTGGATGTCAGCCTGCACTTGTTCCATTGCTCTAGCTTGATTCGCTCTAGTCGAGTATCGGTAGATCGGTCTTTGGTCAATCCTGAAACAACCTGCATACACAAAGGGTTAGAAAAAAATGGCCAGGGACCTGTTATGTAAATGATTCATGCAAATGCATACGTGTGTCTGTGCCTTGGGGAGATTCCCCCCCCCCCCCCCCCCCCCCGATCCTAGTTTCCGAGACAAATAAAGTCTAACATCCAGTCATGGAAAGAAATCCTCATATATTTATCTGAAAAACCCGCGCGGGTAGCGTACAACTGTAATTACATACAACTGAAGCAACAAGGCATGACCCCAACCAACAGGCCAGGTGGTGATCAGCATATCAATGCATAAAAGGTACAAAGAAAATACAAAGAGATCAGGTGCGGCCACGGGCATGAAAATCTTCTAACAACTTCTTTGTAGCGGGATGATCAGGCTGGGCGAGCAGACCCTAGATCAGCAGGTCTCTCTGCCTGATGATATCTGGGAGGTTCTCGGCAACGCTCCTAGAAACACCTTCTTCAGAACGGTTTTCCACCCTACTCCTCTTAGCATCAACCCGGAGTTAACAATCCATCAGGTTTGCTTTGGTCTCAACCAATCTATACTGGACGTCTCGTCGCAGTGAGGCTTCAGCCTCTATCTTCTTGTCTTTGACTTCAATCTGAGCTTCCAACTGGGCTATCTATTGCTTCAGCTTTTATTCCCGCTCTTTATGGTTAGTCAAAGTGTTGTTCCACAACTTCTCGTACTGGGTCAATTTCTGGTATGCCATATCCAGATCCTGTTTCTTGGTGGTCAACACGCCATGTACTGACTTCAGGTCCAACCCAAGACGCTCTCTAGAATCAGTCTCCTTGGTAAGATTAGTGCCCAGGTGGTTGATCATCTTTGTCTGCTTCTTGCAGGTGTGTACGGCTTCGTTCTTTTCTCTCCGAAGTTGAGCAATCTCTTTCTCCAACTCTTCGTTGGCTTGTCGCAGCTCTTCCTTCTCTCGGAGTACCTGGTTGAACTTTTGAATGTCAACTGTGGTAGGCTCTTTGTACATGGGAGGATACAATGGTTCCACTGCAGGAAACGACATTAGAAACTTTGTGGCTCTTTCTCGGACCCAAGCCACATACGGATCAAAGGCCTTGTTATTGCTTTTTCCTAGCAAGACTTTTCCCTTTCATTGTATTTTGCTCCAAGCATTTTGTACCTTAGTCAAAGTGTCACCTTCAAGCAACCCTATGAGATACAAAGATTCCTGTATCTCTTCCTCTTTAGGAGGATCTCATAGTGCATACCCAAATTGTCGTACTAGCAGAGAAGAATTGTAGTTGATACATCCATTCCTTCCGACCAGGGGGATGTTAGGAAAGCCACAACAGCTATGCACAATATCTTTACTCAGTAGATCTCTATCAAACCAGATAATATTGTCAGCAACCAAACCCATCAAACGTGCAGACCAAGGTGAAGACTCAGCAGAATCAATGAACGGCCCCGTCTTAGGGAGATGGCTAGCAAACCACTTATACAGTAAAGGAGCACAACATGCCACGTTCTTCCCCTTCCTGTTTTCATTTTTGCTGTGAACCGATTGGTAGACGTCTCCGAGGAGAGTGGGCACTAGATTCCCAGAAGCAAATATATGGCAAGCATCCATACCTATGAAGTCTGGATGACTTGGGAATAGCACGATCCCATAAATGCAAAGGGCTAAGAAGGCATTAAATACATCCCAGCGACCCTTCTTGGCAAACTTTCGGGCCTTTTCCATTAGGAAAGGCAAAGGGAAACCATGAACTCCAATCTTTCTGAATACCATCCCTTTCAACTCTGACTCATCTACACGAAGAGCGGCAGTCAACTTACCCAAGTTAGGTTCACCCTCAACACGGTAATAAGGCATCTGATTCAACAAAGGTACCCCCAATAGGTCAGAGTAATCCTCCAAGGTCGGAGCTAGGACATAGTCTGGAAAAACAAAGCATCTGAGCTGCGGGTCGTAAAACTGCAGAAGAGCGTAGAGGCCATTCAGCTCGTACATAGGAAGCTTATACACAATACCCAAAAGTCTCCCATAAATCTTTCTGAAACTCTCCATCACTGCCTTATCAACCAGCGAAATCAAAGCTCGTAACTCTCGGATGTCAGATGTTGGTAGCTTGTAAGCCACAGTCTTCTTCAGAGATGTCATGTCAGCCATGAGGATCAAGATCACTAGAACCAGGGGAGAAATATGCACCTGCAACACAGACACACATTAATGATATGCAAATGAGGATGCAAACAATGCAAAATGCAATCATGCAGCAGGAGATCAAGATGACTGTGTTATCGAGAAGAAGGACCACAACTCTGCTCTATCAAGAACAAACACATCTCTGATGATAATAACCCTCTGATACCCACAATACTGATTCACTGTCAAGAAAACCAGGTTTTCTGGAGGTTAAGGTTTCCTGCAATAACCCGACCCTGCTCACAGGTATGGACCTAATCACGGAAAAGGTTCGCCATCCTATGCGGTCATCAGCGTCACAGACTTTTAAGAAATGATGATACGATACCCAGGAGGTGTGGCATCATCATCTCTTGAAGAGGACTCACTTAGCTGAATCCCAAATGATCGGTTCCCAGAGTCGACAATCCTCAGATTCGACGGCCCCTTGAGTCCAAAGGACCGATAGGAAGTCATCAAAGAGAACCTCATCTCAGTATGGATTACATGGGAACTGATGCAAGCAAAGTAATCACGTCCTCCACTAATCCACTCTAATACTATGTAGCTCTCAAGCCTGGGTCTGGCTTCTCACTCATCAGAATGCCCCTCCCAAAACAGCACAGATAATCATATCATACTGAAAATAAAATGTGGAAGGTAAAAAAAGCGATAAATAAACACAACCCAGCAAGTAAACACGCAAGCGCTAGGATTGACTCGCACAGGGGACGTTGGATCCCCAACAGAGTCGCCAGCTGTCGCTACCGCGAAAATAAGGTGCCGGCAAAACAGAAGAGTCGCCACCTTTCGTTATTTATCCCCCGGAACAGGAAAGGAAACGATCGGAAAAACCTGACGAAAAGGTATAAGACAAGGTCATCGCAACCATTGTCTGGATTCGGGAGTCGGTTATGCAAGGGGAAGGTATTAGCACCCCTCACGTCCATCGTACTCGATGGGATCCATGCTTGTTGTGTTTATCTGATGGGTTGGTTCAACTATCTACCTATCAAGGCCGTTCTGAAAAGAAAAATAAAAATGACTCGGCAAAGCGTCGCACTTTATACCTACGTATTCTCATCAGAGAATGAGAAACCAGAGTCAACGTAGTTCGGCTAACTACGGGTTACAGGGAAGGTGGCTCGCCAATACGTCAGTATTGTGCCTACGTACTCTCAACGGATATGAGAGATCAGAGCTTACGTAGTTCGGGATAATACGGATTACGGAGATTCAGATTCATCTATTTTTCCGAGTAGGGTTAACAAACAGTTCCAGCAGTTTAGCGTACGCAGCTCGACCCTTGGAGACTTAGGCATTACCGTTTGCGGTAGAACTGGGAGTTAACGACACTCTTTTCTTCAGAAAAGGCTTCCTTTGAATTATGGGCCCACGGTGTAACACCCCACTTCCCAAATTAAATAAAATATAAACATTATAAATAAACATCAGAGTTTTCCCCAAAATAGTGGGATATCACATCACCAAATTTTTATAAAAATACTTTATTAATTATTCTCAAAAATAATACAGCGGAAAACATTATTCCAACATTCTCGGCCATCCGCCAAATTTCGTAAAATCTTTATTATTATAATTCACAAAAAAAAGTGATACGTCACAGGATTACGACAAGTTTGACATAAAACAATTAAAACACCCATATCCCGTGTTACGTATCAGAGCATCCTAGACTCGACTGGCACACCACCATCCAAGCTATCTAAGTACCTGGATTATCTGTACTTCCGGAGAAGCACAGACACAACAACAACCAAGGGGTGAGAAAACATGATCAAAAATATATTGGTAATGTAATACATATAAACAAGGTAGTAAAACACACCAACACACCAATATTCACCCCAACAACTCCATATAACGAACCTACTGTTCAAATTACAATATAACATATTATAATGCAAATATGCAACTCAACACCATGCATGCGGTACCGACTCATTGGTTCATTCAATCGAACCTGGATAGATCACTTACGCTCCTCCTGAGACATGATCTATCCCCCACCATTCTCCACCAAGGAGTACGGATGAATCACTTACGCTCCTCCTGAGACATGATTCATCCCACCAAAACACCATGATATGCACACACCAATGCATAACTATCATATTTAGGCACACTAAGTGCACACGATCCTCCTGATCATATCATCATACATCAATGCATATATGTGTAGATATATTACACCAACACCATATAAATCAATCAGATAGTAAATAAATTCATACTATAACACCATATATAACCACATCCCAACACCCGGGAATACACGATCCTACTGATCACTACATACATATACGTTAACCAATTGTTCACCAACAATATCAAGGAAAACGAGTACCATCACCAAGTAAACAAGTTCATACTTTATCACCAAGATATAAACACGTCCCACCACTCGGGAATACACGATCCTACTGATCACTACACCATGCTCCGCATGATTCATACACCAACTAATTATCCATTTAAATAATTAGTAACAGAAATCACATACTATCACCGAGTACTCACTCTATAACACTCAATCATCTCCCCTATAATCAACAAAGTCCAAGGGCACTACACTCTTAGCGCACACAGTATAACAACATAGAAAAACCCCATTCTGCTACGCTCGCTACACCCTCGCTAGGCGAGCTCCCAGCGAATGCTCGCTACCTGTTCGCTTAGCGAACCTCCTCGCGAAGGCAAACAAAACCTACTAGACTCACTCGCTACCTCACTCGCTAGGCGAGCACCTAGCGAACGCTCGCTGCCTTCTCGCTAAGCGAAGTGCTAGCGAGTTGCCTGCGACTTCTCAAGTTCTCACAGTTCAGAATTCTCACTCTTCTCTGATTCAAGCCTATTCTATAACATCCACTTCCTATACTATCCGTATTACGACCAATGCATATTAGGCTTATCAATCTTCCTATAATTCTACTCCAAATCAACATTACGGCACACTACCGACACTTTAGAGTTACTCTGAACCTTACTCAAACCAAACCAACACCAACAGTCAATCAACAATGGCAACATCAAACATTCGTACATCATCATATACATATTATTCCAAAGTCATCACTTAAACAATCTATCGACACATCAAAAAGGTCACACAGAACTTCCCTAAAACCGTAAACCCAACCTATACGCCAAATTAACCAAAAACAACAATTCACCAACACTCAACATATTTCAATCCATCAACATCAACATAACTCAACAATCAATAGCATGTCAATATAAAACTTCATCAACGATACATTCCTACGGGGTTAAGGAATCCCCACTACCCTATACATGTATATACCATTCCCAATCAAGTTTCTCCCCCCTTACCTTGTTAATCGGTTGATCGATGAAATTCTTTCTGGATTTGGTCTCTTGGCCTCCTCTTTTCTTTCCGTTCTTCGTTCCCTTTTTCCTTCGTTCTGCTCACTTCTCTCGTTCTTTCCTCTTCTCTCTTTCTATCGCTCTTTCTCTCTTCCATCTTTCTATCGTGTTATTTTCTCTAATACTTCCCCCATCCCTTCATATTCTATTTTCCTTTTTATTTCCTATCCCAATAATAATAATAACTAATAGAAATAATATAATAATAATAATAATAATAACTAATAAAAATAACATAATAATAATAATAATAATAATAATAATAATAATAATAATAATAATAATAATAATAATAATAATAATAATAATAATAATAATAATAATAATATTAATACCACCACCAATATTACTATTATTTCTTATATTATTATAAACTCACCAAATTACCACCAATGATCTCCCATCTCAGGGACACCCACCAAACATCATCAAATACACCCTACCAAAGGGCACATCAACATATAATATTTAAAATAATAATAAAATGACTAAATAATTAAAATGGGTGTTACAACTCTCCCCCACTTTAATTATTTTCGTCCTCGAAAATTATCTGATGGAAATAATTCCGGATACGCTCCCCGCATCTTTTATTCCAATTCTCAGGTCACACTGCCTTCTGCAGCACCTCCCCATACTACTTTCACCAAAGATATCTCCTCCCTTCGGAGTTGTTCCTCGCTCGCCAAAACGAACTAGCAATGCCTCAACAATCGGAATATTTTTCACTTGTACATCATCCACCTGGTTCAATGTACTTTCTCGACTAAGACACATGAAACATATCATGCCAATTCACAGCGACAACAGAAAAACAGTCTAACATGTTACTCCTCCCATGCCTCCGCTGCGCCACTCTGATACAACTACAGAACACGTGCGAACTTCTGAGATTTCGAAGCTCGACCAACACCAGTCACCGGCGTGACCCTCAAAATACATATTGCCTCGGATCCTCTCGATCTTCTCAGCCATCTCAAGCATAATCTTCAAGTCTGAGTACAACACTCTCACTCGATTTATTTCAACACAGGAGAGTCCTACACTCCCTATCTCACCAAGCCACATATAGTGCCATTCCGACACTAGGATGGTAACCGTTATTATAGGTAACTCAATCAACGATAATTAATCATCCCACGCTCCACCTTGATCCGACACCCAAGCTCTCACCAATTCTCTACAGACTCAATAGTCCTCTCTGACTGACCATCAGTTTGCGGATGATAGGTCGAACTCAGCTTCAACTTAGTACCCGAAGCTTCCTGTAAGCCCCTCCAAAATCTCAATATAAACCTCAAATTTCCATTTGACACAATATTCGTCAGTATCTCATCCAACTTCACCACTTTCTCAATATGCATCTCGTATATCCTCAACACGGAATAGTTAATCCACTCCTAACAATTCAAATTAAAATTATGTCTTTACAAATTCTTTGGAAATCTCAACACCAATTTCGTGAAAATACTACCTGATTTCCACTCTAGAATATTTAACGACTACATCAGACTCAACAGTCTCTGATGTTCACTCTTCGAATTCCGACAATTCTAACTAGCATATTCCACCTCTCCTTATCCATGGTCTCAAAAACAATCTACTCAAGTTCGGTTACTTCTTCATAGCACCGAGATGGATACTCCATCTACCTCAATGTATTTCTTCACGATTACTCCTACTCCCTTCAACAACATCTGATATACATACTCTATCATAACACCTCGTGGTATTATTTCCACAAACCCGACAATCTACTCTTCGACTCTAATTTATCAATTTCAACTAATTCACTATTCAACCCAGATTTCTGACTTTCTCGATTCTTCTCAAGGATATCACTAGTCAGATCTTAATAATAAAAGCTTAACTCCATAAGAAGTATCCTTACTCACAAAACGCATATTATGAAATTTCTCAATCAGTTCTAACTCTTTTCACCATCATCTTCGGTATATGCAAATATTTCTAACTCACTGCATCATCTACCATGTCCGCTTTACCCGAATGGTAATTCAACTCGAAGTCGTACTCTTTTCGAAGTCCCAATTATTTCCTATGCCTCATATTTGTCTTATTCAAATTAAACAAACACCTTAAACTCTTAAGATCACCAAACATCTCCGATCTCAGTCTGAACTTTTGAAGACTCCGACTCCAGTACAATCACAATAGTAACCAACTCTAAATCACTGGTCGGATGATTTCTCTTATACACTTCAAGTTGCCTTTTGCATAATTGAAACTCGCTGAAGTTGTCTTTAGCAAATCCCCTAATTATATCAACAAGCATCACAAACACCACAATTAGTTCTATCGGATTCGGCAGAACTTTCCTTACAGAAGTATATCACCGCTCTTTTTCCAACACTGATAACTCCAGTTCCTTATGCTCAACATAATCCTCTATACGCTTCGAATACCTTAAAATATCATTTATTAACACAAACATTGCCTTATATAAATAATTAAAGAAGATCCCATGCCAAGTGGACAAACAAGTTGTGAGTTATAGCGGGAACACATACCGTACCGCCCGTCCTTACCACAAAATTCAAACACACTTCATCAATAAATAGCTTAAATCTATGTCAATACTTCACCATCTCATAGATAATTTGAATAGCTTTCCAACGCTTCGAACCGCGCGTCATTCCGAGTTACGGTTCTCCCGTTACGGCAAAAACACCAGAATAACATTTTCTGCCCAGGACCCCTTCGTCAGGCGAACACCGCAGCGAATATGGACGTTCGCCAGTATGCTCGCCAGGCGAACATGACAGTCCCAAAATCCTCTTTTCGACCGTTACCCGACTTCCGAGTGTCCGATTTCGATTCCGTAAAAAGCTGCGATCTCGGAATTTAACGTACAACAACAATTTTATACTTAGGAAGCCATCCAACACATTTTAAATCTATGAATAATTTAAAACTCAATTACTTCCAATCTCAACAGCAGATCTTTGAGCCTCCTAATACGATAGAACTTTTGACCTTCGTCCCATCCACCACAAGAACTCTACTCGAGATCACATGACCAAGGGACTCACATCCCTCGATCAATTGTTCCATCAAATCATTAACTCTTGGAAGCGAACACCTATCCTTGATAGTCACCCTGTTCACTTATCTATAGTTCACCCAAAGCTTCACAAAACCTTCTATCTGTCTAACCAACAAAATTGGTGCACATTACGGTAGCACACTCAAACAAAAGAACCTCTCTCCTAGAAGGTCTTCAAGTTGACTCTTCAACTTCTCCAATCCCAACGAAAACACACCATATGGAGTCACTAATATCGGACTCATTCCAACAACAAAGTCAACGTGTGAGCTTTACTTCAAACTCCGATAGTAAATCACCTACCTCATCCGGAAACCTCCGGCAATCGCAATTAATTGACAAATCCCAAATTTTCTCACTTTCCTTCTCATTCCAAGTTTCAGTCAAAATAGACACTTCAACACCGTCTTACGCCAAATTCCTCAAAATAATCCCTTAAGCACTTAGCTTAACTCAAGACTATACACTACTCATGCCACCCAAGCTTGCAAGATACGTCTATCCCATCCAACACAATCCCGTCCACTATTAACAAAAGATTAAGGGTGATCAGTTCCTCAATTTGTTAATAGACAGCCGAAATCATGATGGGGTACAAACCATCTTTACCAAACTATAATATCACTCCTCAACACACTAAGCCACCACACTGTAGCTTTTCGAAGAAATACAACTTCTCCCCCACTGGAATCATTCCACTTCTACCAATGAAGTTAACCAACAACATGTACCGACAGTGTTTTTACACACATGTCGCATACCAGGAAACAATAACACTAGACAACATTGGCCGGACGGACCGACCTGCTCTGATACCAATTGTAACACCCCACTTCCCAAATTAAATAAAATATAAACATTATAAATAAACATCAGAGTTTTCCCCAAAATAGTGGGATATCACATCACCAAATTTTTATAAAAATACTTTATTAATTATTCTCAAAAATAATACAGCGGAAAACATTATTCCAACATTCTCGGCCATCCGCCAAATTTCGTAAAATCTTTATTATTATAATTCACAAAAAAAAGTGATACGTCACAGGATTACGACAAGTTTGACATAAAACAATTAAAACACCCATATCCCGTGTTACGTATCAGAGCATCCTAGACTCGACTGGCACACCACCATCCAAGCTATCTAAGTACCTGGATTATCTGTACTTCCGGAGAAGCACAGACACAACAACAACCAAGGGGTGAGAAAACATGATCAAAAATATATTGGTAATGTAATACATATAAACAAGGTAGTAAAACACACCAACACACCAATATTCACCCCAACAACTCCATATAACGAACCTACTGTTCAAATTACAATATAACATATTATAATGCAAATATGCAACTCAACACCATGCATGCGGTACCGACTCATTGGTTCATTCAATCGAACCTGGATAGATCACTTACGCTCCTCCTGAGACATGATCTATCCCCCACCATTCTCCACCAAGGAGTACGGATGAATCACTTACGCTCCTCCTGAGACATGATTCATCCCACCAAAACACCATGATATGCACACACCAATGCATAACTATCATATTTAGGCACACTAAGTGCACACGATCCTCCTGATTATATCATCATACATCAATGCATATATGTGTAGATATATTACACCAACACCATATAAATCAATCAGATAGTAAATAAATTCATACTATAACACCATATATAACCACATCCCAACACCCGGGAATACACGATCCTACTGATCACTACATACATATACGTTAACCAATTGTTCACCAACAATATCAAGGAAAACGAGTACCATCACCAAGTAAACAAGTTCATACTTTATCACCAAGATATAAACACGTCCCACCACTCGGGAATACACGATCCTACTGATCACTACACCATGCTCCGCATGATTCATACACCAACTAATTATCCATTTAAATAATTAGTAACAGAAATCACATACTATCACCGAGTACTCACTCTATAACACTCAATCATCTCCCCTATAATCAACAAAGTCCAAGGGCACTACACTCTTAGCGCACACAGTATAACAACATAGAAAAACCCCATTCTGCTACGCTCGCTACACCCTCGCTAGGCGAGCTCCCAGCGAATGCTCGCTACCTGTTCGCTTAGCGAACCTCCTCGCGAAGGCAAACAAAACCTACTAGACTCACTCGCTACCTCACTCGCTAGGCGAGCACCTAGCGAACGCTCGCTGCCTTCTCGCTAAGCGAAGTGCTAGCGAGTTGCCTGCGACTTCTCAAGTTCTCACAGTTCAGAATTCTCACTCTTCTCTGATTCAAGCCTATTCTATAACATCCACTTCCTATACTATCCGTATTACGACCAATGCATATTAGGCTTATCAATCTTCCTATAATTCTACTCCAAATCAACATTACGGCACACTACCGACACTTTAGAGTTACTCTGAACCTTACTCAAACCAAACCAACACCAACAGTCAATCAACAATGGCAACATCAAACATCCGTACATCATCATATACATATTATTCCAAAGTCATCACTTAAACAATCTATCGACACATCAAAAAGGTCACACAGAACTTCCCTAAAACCGTAAACCCAACCTATACGCCAAATTAACCAAAAACAACAATTCACCAACACTCAACATATTTCAATCCATCAACATCAACATAACTCAACAATCAATAGCATGTCAATATAAAACTTCATCAACGATACATTCCTACGGGGTTAAGGAATCCCCACTACCCTATACATGTATATACCATTCCCAATCAAGTTTCTCCCCCCTTACCTTGTTAATCGGTTGATCGATGAAATTCTTTCTGGATTTGGTCTCTTGGCCTCCTCTTTTCTTTCCGTTCTTCGTTCCCTTTTTCCTTCGTTCTGCTCACTTCTCTCGTTCTTTCCTCTTCTCTCTTTCTATCGCTCTTTCTCTCTTCCATCTTTCTATCGTGTTATTTTCTCTAATACTTCCCCCATCCCTTCATATTCTATTTTCCTTTTTATTTCCTATCCCAATAATAATAATAACTAATAGAAATAATATAATAATAATAATAATAATAACTAATAAAAATAACATAATAATAATAATAATAATAATAATAATAATAATAATAATAATAATAATAATATTAATACCACCACCAATATTACTATTATTTCTTATATTATTATAAACTCACCAAATTACCACCAATGATCTCCCATCTCAGGGACACCCACCAAACATCATCAAATACACCCTACCAAAGGGCACATCAACATATAATATTTAAAATAATAATAAAATGACTAAATAATTAAAATGGGTGTTACACACGGGGCAAAAAGGTTTGGAGTTTGTATTCTGTCTTTTACGGAAGAACAATTTTTTACGGTTGTCTGTAGTTTGTACAACACTAGAGACTATGACCTAGGAGCGAATGCGTCGTATAGCGTCCAAAGGACATATACTAAACATCCTAGATGATTGAGAGGAGACCACTCAATTATCATTTCCCAAGTAGCTTAAGGCTCGTAACGCGCTTATACTAACTTGCCTTTATTACGTTTTTTACCGTTGTTTTGAGATGAGAAGAGAATGAACTCTATGGGGAGACTATCAAGTCCTAATGTTGTCATGCCAAGGATTCATCCTACGGTTGAGGTTTGAAACAAGGAACTCCTAGATGTTATCATGCATAGGTTTCAACCTAAAGTTCTAATCATCACTTCCTTGTCAAAGGAAGTGAGATTCCTAGGGGATCATACCGATGGTGTACAGAAACAGATAGAGCATCAGCTTAAACAGATAAACAGTAAAGATGCACATGCAATGCAGCAATACAAGCAGAGGGAGACTCACTCAACCTCTTAGAAATCAAGCAAAGAAAAACAGTCAAAACAGACAAGCAAAGGGAGCTCACTCAACCTCTATTATGCAAATACGTCAATTAGAAAAAGAAAAACAACATACAAGCAAGGGGAGGATCACCTCAACCCTTAAGGCAAATAAGCAGAGGGAGACTCACTCAACCTCTTAATGCAGTCATACATCTACGCTTAAATTGTCCTAAACATGAACTATCCTAATGTAACACACCACTCAATCATGAATGAGGAAAAGGACTCACGGCAAATAATGGATTCATTCCACAAGTAGTCATACAAGGCTTCTATCCTAAGGAAGGAAATTGGGTGTTGGGAGACCAGGGTAAGGTCCACAGGAACTTATCCCAGGCCCTCAACTAACTAAAAGAGATTTGGGGGAATCCTAAGGGTTTGGAAACTTCAAGATATGTGCCACATTCCCCCCACAGGAGGGACTATGCTACCTCAAGAAGGTTCCTAAAAAGAAATGAATGAAAGACCTTTAGGAGAATAGAGATGAGAAGCAAGGTAAGTTCCACAAGAACTTACCACAGACACTCAACCAACTCCACTTCCTTAGAGAGAGAGAGGGAGCTTTCATGGACTCAACCCCTTTATGATAGTGCAATGTATTCCTCCACAGGAGGAAACATGCTCACAAGGGGGATTCCAATCAAGCAAGTAAAATTGAAGAGGAAACTATCCCTATAGGAAGAATCATCCACCTATTTAAGCTTCTAAAGAACCTTAAATGTTACCTTCTAATGATCACCTATACTAAGGGTTCAAGGGTTCTAAAAGAGGCATCTATCTAATTACCAATCTATCAAGAAAGGAAATGGGACCTAGAATCATCTAATGGTCATTTACAAGCCTAATCCATACTCTTAACCTAGTTAGGATCACCTAAACTAAGGCCAATTTGTAAAATGGGAACTTAATAGAAAATCATTCCTAAAAATTCCAAGGAAAATACTACATTATCCTACGTGTGTCAACATTCTATGGTACAAAAATCAGGGGCTAAACCTAAATCAAAAGGCTCAAACTAAATCTAAAACCTCAAGGGTGTACTAAAGGGATCCAACAAAGAACACTCCTAAACAACTACCCTAAAATCCTATTTAGAATCATCTAAAAATCTCAACAAAAATCACATAACATCATCAACATGTATATAACCAGCACACAAAATTTCAAGTCTTAATTCTATACCATGAATGAGAAATAAAATCATTAAGCTCAACATATAATCATCCCATTATTAAAAACATACTACAATAAAAAAATATGAAATTAATTGCAAAAGAAATGGAAAATTAAAATAAAAAACATGATAAAATTCTACACATTCCAATCTGCATCCACATATTTTTCCATGATTTTATGAATTAAAATGTTATTTTTCTTGAATTAATAACAAACAAGTATTAAAACAAAAAATAAAGAAAAAAAAGAAACTACAAGAATTCAATGGAGGTGTAAGCAGTAATCATTCTACGTGCAAATTCGTAATGGGCCTCGCTGATGGGGGTGGGGATAGCGCTTCATCTAAGCCCAACTGAGTTATCAAACTCAGCTTTATTTGATGGAACAAGCCAGGGGTGCGCGAAGTAATAATTCCACGTGATATTACGCTGGGCCTTGGAAAGTGGGGTGGGGATAGTGTTGTGACTTAGGCCCAGCAGAGTTTCCTAGTGAAACTCTGCATTTCACTTAAGTGAGGAGTTGGTCATGGGAAGTGGACACGCGGATGTGCTACCAGCTATACGATTAACATACAAAGTCCAAGCCAGCGTGCAATCTAACCGTCCAGGTGAAAGCTGGCAATTTGAACATTCAAATGGAGGGAAATCCACACGGTGGTTGCAGGGGCGGCCGGAGAAGATCCGGTCATCTTCTCCGACGTGAATGAACAGTAACGCGAGACTCAAGCTCAACGAAACTCTCATTTCTTTACATCAATTTGTTTGTCTCATTCCCTAGGTCACTAATCCACGCTTCGTTTTCGTTTTTAACCATTAACAAGTGAGATAAACGAACAACAACTTGGAACACCATATCACAAACTCTCACGATTCACTACGAAATATATATAGAATCCATCTATGGTTCAATACTAACTTAACCGCATGTATCTAAAGCTTTAAGAGTGCATAATTTAAGAGTAATTTTGCAAGGAAGAACCTGATGCAGAGCTTCGAATATGGTGACTTCTAGAGCTCCACTTGCTTCCAAAAGATGCAGATTCCTTCAATGGATGATGATGAACAAGTCTTGTGGTTCAATTCCTTCTGAAACTCCTCCAATTTCCAAATTCGAAAATCAAACTCCAAGCTTCTTCCAACACTTGCTCCAACTGATTCTCAACAGAAAATGGCACTAGAATCTTCTGAGAATGATCCAAAATCAATTTATAGTCTGTTTGAAACCTTTGGAGGCCCAATCAAGGCCCAATTTGTGATTTTCAACTTTCAAGTTTTTTCCAAAAATTCACTTATGGTATGCACGAATTTGCCTTGCTCTTGCTCTCAATCCACTTCATATCACTTGCTTGAGAGTTATGGAGTGTATTTGAGTGAGTGTTCTCCTTTGATTTCAACCAAAGAGGTGTGTTTGATTTGTAACTTCATCATGAAGTAATCCCCCAAAATGTCATGACATGAGTCTCAACTCAAAAATATAACAATGCAAAAGTGTTTAGAATATCATTTCCAACCAAAATGAGTACAAATTTGGTTTGAAATCCTTCAATTACCAATTGTTTTGAATTTTTCCCTTTTAATTCATTAAAGTGGCCCTTTTTGAGAAATTCCTTCAACCAATGCTTACTCTAATCCATATCAATGGACTCTTGATACTTGGCTGAGATAAAAACATCATTTTGAGCAACTTTCAAGTTGAACAAAATTCCCTTTGAAGCTTGCAAGATAGTGAAATGGACTCATAATTCAAAATGACCTATAATGTCCAAATACCCAAAATACCCTTGACTTGTCAAAGCCATAACTTGAGTTCTATAAATCCAATCATGGACTTCGAGTACTCTTTAGAAAGCTAAGAGAATAAGTAACAACATTCATGTTGACCAAAAGTCCACAGGAATCATCCTTCTAGGGAAAAGTGTCCTGCAAGTTGGGTAACTTTCAAGCTCCAAATTCACATGCCTCAGATGACCTGTAACTTGTCTGGCTTATAACATGAATTCTATAAACCCTATCAAGGACTTATAGTACTCAAGTTAAAGCTAAGATCATACCCTACAACAATCATGTTAGGATCAAGATGATATGAACATCCTATCTTGAGTTAAGTGGTCTTGAAGTCAGGGGTCAAGCTAGGGGATTTTACACTGTCAAGCCTTAGAAACCCTAGCCTAAAACTTCTCAAACTCTTCAATCATGATGCGTTAACATTGGAATCATCCTTAGAACATCTCAATGTATCAATCCATGGTCACATGGATCTAGAATTAGGTCTCAACCTTCTTCAAATCATCAGTTGACTTAGGGTTGACCCAGTCAAACCCTAATTGCCTCAATCTTAAGTATATCTTCATATCCTTCACAAATGGCCTGTCTAGGCCTCAAAATGAACTTCAACACTTCTCATGAGCTCTCTCAAGACCTCAAGTCCAACTCCATGGCTTCAACATCATCAGATGACTTCCCACAACTCTCAAATTAGGAGACCCACACACTTGGTTTCAACCATTCTTTCTGAGGATCTTAGACTTCTCTGATAAGGATATCAACTCTTGAACACTTGAATAACCCTCTTAGCTAGCTTCATAGTCTTGTATAGCTCTTGATTGGTAATCATACCTCTTGATTCCTGCGCACATGTCAATGAAATGCAAATGATAATGCTAATGTGAATGAAATGAAACATAAGCTAGGTAAGGAAAAGTTGGGAAAATTTTGGGGTGCAACACCTTTTAATCATAATTATTTCTTTTAACATCAATTGATTAAGAAGTTCCGAATTAAAACAAGAAATAATGCTTTAATCTTGATTTTTTAAATTAAATTTGTCTTATACAACCAATTCTACCATAGAGATTGCTTTAATTATACAATCAGACGCTAAGATTGAATACATCAAAATACACTAAGAGTCAGAATGTGTTACAATACACATTCATTGATTGAAATGCTTTACAGGTATTACAGTCCAAAATAGAAAACAATATCATACACATTGAATCTCAAAATCTAAACAAAAAAAGAAAAATAAAACTTTGCACAAAAGAGAAAAATAAAAAAGTGAGAAAGCTAAGGCAGGCTCTGAAGGACTACCAAAGCTTGAGTGGAGAGAGAGAGCTTGGCTATCCTTATGAAATAGTACAATCTTCACCAAAATATCTACAACTCAAGGTTAAATGAAACTTTATCCAGACTTATAGTCGTCCCTTGCAGAGAGACAAGTTCACCCATAACTTTTTCTGAAGGAATGAAGAACACTTTTTTCTCAAGGAGAGAAAGTGTTACCGTTTTAGGTTGCAAGTTACTTGAGCAAGTTTCGTTCGTACCCTTGAGTGGAGGAGAGGAAAAATATCATAGTCATAGGATCCCAAATCTCCAAGGAAGACTAGACTTTCATTGATGCTTTCCAGTTGGTTCTTCATGCCAAGGTTTGATCTAGAGGTCATCTTAAGTTAGGACAGATGCAAGAGAGAAAAGCTTTTGAAAAACTGCATCTAGGTTGTACGATTGTGTCAACTAGGTTTGAGATAAAAATAATGAAAAAACTAGACTAAGGAAGACCAGTTTAAATATAAATGAAGAGGCTTAACCAAATGAGAGAAAATATTTAAGATGACTAGATTTTGAAAAGACACTCACGAAAAATCTTTTGGAAAAACAACAAGAAAGATAAACAAGTACAACTAAAAAAAGGTAAGACATGACAAGAGAGAGAATTCACAAAGTATCCAGAGGATAAATCATTACTACTACATAGGTTATGCACAACATAATTGTAGAGTATGTATGATACATTTTCAAACGTGTGAATCTTTAAGTGAGACAGTTGTCAAAAATATTTTTCATTTAAATGCTATTTAAAATTTCTTATTCCTTTTCTGAGTTTTAGAGTCTGATACTTCTCAAAAGCCACACATCATTAGAAACTGTTCCAGTTCTTGATGAGGCTACTTCTGATCATCATTACTCTTTGATACTCTCTTATCAGAATCAAGCTTTCTAAAAAAAATTCATTACCAAGATCATAAACCCTTTCTTTAGAAAAATAATTAAGTATTCAAAAGACAATGAGTAAAACAAGCAAAGCAACTCAATAATGAATTGGCTTGAATGAAAGCACACTCTGATAAAAAAAACTTAAGCTCATACTACTTGATTCTGAATAAAGATATATCCAAATATTCATAATATTTATCCAAAGTAAATAAATATTATTTTCATAGGTTTGAAAATCATCATAAGAGTAAGTTGTCCAAACTGGCTATGCATTGACATATCAAATACATAGACCAGTTTAAGATAACATATCATGCACAGAAGCTATTTAAAGAATGAGGATGATTTTCATACCTTTGCATATTCTTTCTAAAAAGTATCCGCCTTCATGATTGTCTGTTGATGAAGCAGACTCATGTTCAGAAAGAACATAAAATCAGAAGACTGGAGACCATAACCTTCTTTTCCTTCCTCTCCCTTAAGTTAGGATCTGGACCACATGCTTTCCTCTAGTTGTGGTTGTGGATATCCATCATCTAGGCTCTAGAGAAAATGCTTCACCATTTGCCTTAGTTTTTGAATCATTTAGAAAGTATGATACAAAGGTCTTGGGTTTAGGATTCCTTCCACCTTTTGACCTAAGGATCATAGTAAGTGAAATCTTCAAAAACTACTGACTTTGAAGTTTTAGTTTTAATATTAATCAAAACCTTTGACTTCTCTGTCATTGATTCTAGTGTATATGAAATCTTGCTAAACTCAGTAACAAATACACCAAGATCTTTAGTCCTTTTATCAGCATAGCTAAAAAGAGAATTCTTTGGGTTTCTCTCATGTTAATATTTTAGAATCAAAACATTTTATAAAGACCCACGTTTTCTTACTCCATAGATCATGAATGCAAGCAAGGTTCTGATAAGACTCATTGTCAATAAATCTTAAAGCATCATAACTTACTCAGTTAAGGGTTCCATGGAATTCCTTTTAGCTTGAGCAGATAGATTTCTTTCCAATGTCTTAATAGTTTCTTTTAGAAGATTTCAATTCTTCTTAAAGAAATACAAGTTATTTCTTAACGTCCTCATCAAATCCTGAGTCAAAATCTAGCTAGAATTAAGAATCAGAGAGTGTGTTAACCATAAGTGCAGGGTTAACAACATCATCTTCTCTGTCTAAAATGTCCTTTTTTAGATTAGAAAAAATGATTATCGAACTGGAAAATTTAAAGTTAGAACTTATACTAGAGAATTTGTTGAAACCTCTTGATGATATAACAAGTTGTTCAATCCCCATTAGAATCTTCTTCGTCATAAGCTTCTTCTAGTTTTTTTGACTTTTGAGGATCTGGAAGTTTTATCACCAGGTCTATCAGCATCATACCTCAAAGTAAGAGATCTTAGTTTCAATAAGGTTCATCAGAAACAATTCCATTTCAAGGTTTTGAAGGTTAAAGATCAACCTTTCAAGGTATAGAGTGTTTAGGTCTTTAGCTTCTTGAATAGTTGTAATCTTGAAGTTGTATCTTACTAGAAAAATTTCTGAAGATCTGTTACCAAGCCAACACCATTGAACTTTTGGTCAATGTCATCTTCAAGAGTGTCCCATATCTTATCATCACAAGCAATGATATGAGTGCACATCGTACTTTGAGCAGATTAAGAATAAACCAAGATTCCTGCAACATGCACATTTGCCCCACGAGCCAGTCTTAAGGATTAAAGAATCCTTTCATACTCACAAAGCAATTGTCTTAAAATAGAAATAGTTTATTGAGTCTTCGACAAGTATACTTACCCCACGAGTCTATCTTACAGATCAAAAATCCTTTCAAACTCACAAAACAGTGACTTAAAGTAGAAACAAGTTTTTTAATCCAGAGAAATTTGAAAGAACTCCTTCTTTGGTTATACAAGAGTTCCTTCAAGGTCATATGCTTAAGTTTAAGCATTCAACATGATCTTCTTCTGCTCATCTCTACTTCATCTAAGTTGGTGCTCTTGATGGAGTATTTTTTTCTCACTTGATCTTTTCTATTTAACTGTTAAGTGAGAAAGCACAGTCGGACTATGATACCAACTAAAGGTGAGAAAAATACACAAGAAGAGGGTGTTGAATTGTGCATGTCAAAATATGAAACTCTTTTCACTTTGAACTCTGATACATCAAATTCTAAACCATGTTCAAAGTTTTATAGAAGAGTAAGTGTCAGTAGTGAAAAGTTTACTTCCTCTTCTTAATCTTGTTTCATAACCTAAGGTGCCATGCTCAGATTCTGATTCAAGTAAGAATCTGAATCAGATCAGAGTGTGACTTTAGAGTTTGTTTGCACTATGGAATATAAATGCGTAAGTAAATAAAGAGATGCACAATATATCTTAGTTCCTCTCCTAAATTGAGAGTAGTCCAGTCCCTTTGCAGCATCAGAGCTTTTAACTATAATCAAATTGATTATAATTGATTAATCCAACAACTCAATACTTTATGCTTAATCCGCGGAAAGAGACTTCTGCTCAAGCCCGCAAGCAAGAGACTTCCTTTCTTAAACTCCCCATTTAGGACTTCCTGCTCAATCCCTCAACATGAGACTTCCTAGCCTAAACATCCAACTCAGGAATTCTTGCTCTACCCACAAGCAATAGACTTTAACTACTCAATCACATAGAAAGAGACTTTACTCTGAGCATAGAAGATAGAGTCTTTAGATTCTCATAACAGAGGAGTTTGGTATCAACCTTGTGTTCATATATATGCTTTTTAAATACACATATACACAAAGGTTACACTCTTGAATATATTTCCTTATGGTTATGCCTTCCTGTTCTTGATCATGTTCACATATTCTTTCTTCAAAATTTATGTGAACACGTCTCACTCTACTCTAACACACCTAGCCCTTCTGGTTATGTAATCTTTTGAAGTGTGTTTCTCTCATATGTGTTTTCTGTAAAAACAAAAATTCTCTCAACCTATTTCAGTGAACTGGTAACACATCCATGTGAACATGGTCACAGAGTCTTCAACTCCCATTCATACTCTTGAGAGGTAGAGATTCAGCTTAGATAGATGCTCCAAGAACTTATTTCTTGAAGCCCTATGAATGTTTTCAATCTTCATCCTTAAATAGATACTAAGAATATACTCGTTGAAGATTAGGACTACCATAGTACAAATAGGCGTTGAAGGTTTTTAGTTGATGGAGAACATAGTGAGAGAAAACTCAGCTAGCATAAAGACGTTGAGAGTAGCGGAGCAGAGTTTTATATAGTTGGAGAGGGAAGATCCTGGCAATGTCATTATTATTAGATTCGACATAAAGTAGTGTACCATTGTCACGTGATATTACTTTGATAACTTTTGAATGAAGCCTTCTTGTACACGTTTGTTAAAGCTTTCTTAGAGTATTTTTATCCTTATACTTATCTTTCTGATTCAAAGGCTTTTTATATCATTATTTAAAGCATGATCAAAAGCTAAAGTATATCTTCAGAACCTGGTTGGAATGAGACTTTAGAGTCTTGAGTTCACAAGTTTTGAGTCTTTCCTTCATCAGAGTTTTGATCGGAACTAATTTGGATGTATGCTTTCACAATTGATGACTTGATGTAGACAAAATTTTTTAAAGTAGTATCTTCAAAATTGATGATGAATCTTGTTCAGAAGATGCAGAGTAGTTCAATGTAATAGAGTCTGCTTGCTCCAAACGATTCCATTTTTCAGAGCTGAGATGATATTTGTATTCCAAGTAAGCATAGGTCCAACATCTGAAATACTTGAGTTGACTCTTCAGAGTTTGAAATCTTGGTTCTTATCATTGATATTTGGAACAACTTTGCTTCCCTTTAATGGCTCTTCAGAGTGATTAACTTTATTTATATCAAGGTTAATGTCTTTTGATCCTTCCCACTTGAATAACCATTAGTAAACCCTATTGTTCTTTAAATACTTTGTTATCATTAAAACCTTTTAAGGGAATGAACAAATATTGTTCTAATAGAGTTCTTGAACAAAAGAAATTAAACTAGAATGAGATAAGTTAGAAAATACCTTATCTTTTCTATTAGAGTTTGAGTTATAGGTTGATTCATATTCTGTATCTGAGGGTGTTAGAGCCATTAGGATAAGAATATCCTTTAAATTAGTATCTTCAAAATTGATGATGAATCTTGTTCAGAAGATACAGAGTAGTTCATTGTAACAGAGTCTACTTGTTTTAAATGATTCCAATTTTCAGAGCTGAGATGATATTTGTATTCCACGTAAGCTTAGGTCCAGCATCTGAAAGACTTGAGTTAACTCTTCATAGATCTTGGTTTTGATCATTCATATTTAGAATAACTTTACTTCCCTTTAATGGTTTTTCAGAGTGATTAACTTGATTTATATCAAGGTTAATGTCTTTTGATCCTTCTCACTTGAATAACCATTAGTAAACCCTATTGTTCTTTAAATACTTTGTTATCATTAAAACCTTGTTCTAATAGAGTTCTTGAACAAAATAAATTAAACTAGAACGAGATAGGTTAGAAAATACCTTATTTTCTCCATCAGAGTTTGAATCATAGGTTGGTTTCTATTCTGTATATAAGGGTGTTAGAGCCATTAGGATAAGATTTGCCTCTCCCTCGTCTCTATCTGAGCCGCCTTCATTATTAATTTCATCCCATGAGACTCTTCTTGAATTTATTTCTAAAACTTTCCTTTTGAGAGCTTTCCTTCTTTGGCTTTTCTTCTTGCAGGTCAGGACACTCAGCCCTTAAGGGACCAAGCTTATTACTTTTGAAGCAACTTTTCTGGTCATCAACGTTATCCTTGTTACTAGACCCTCTGAAGCTATTGATTTTACCAGAGAATCTTTTGTTCCTTCTCACCAGTTGCTTAAACTTTTTGTTGATAAATTCCATTTCCTCTTCATCAGAATCACCATTAGAAACTTCTTCATCAGAAGCTTCTTCAGATTTCCGGGCCTTTGAGAATATGACGGCTTTACCACCAGATCTTCCAGCAACATACTTTAATGCCAGTGTTTTAGATTTTACCACTAGTTCATCCCCATTCAATTCCATTTCATGGCTATGAAGTTTGCTAATCAAAATTTCAAGACTCAACTTGTTCATGTCTTTAGACTCCTAAATAGATGTGACTTTAGGTTTGTATCTGGAAAGAAGACTCCTAAGGATCTTCTTGACATGATTAGCAGTAGTGCAACTTTGGCTCAGGATATGAAGGCTTGATACAATAGTTTGAAACCTAGATAACATGGTTTCAATGTTCTCATCATCCTTCATCCTGAACAACTAATAATATTGCACAAGAAGATTGGCCTTAGCCTCTTTCACTTGTTGGTTCCCTTCATAATCGGAACACAACGATTCAAAGATAGATATAATTGTAGACTTATCAATGACTTTTACATATTCAGAGTGAGGTAGAGCCTAAATCAAAATACCCCTTCAATGCTCAAGCACGCAGATAAGATACTTCCTCTACTTTAAACAAATAGTTTAATAGAAAAGATAACTACTATACTTTGATACATAATCAGAAGTACAACAGTTGTGCAACAATCACAAAGGTTGTCAACCTTTCTAAGATAACCTAAGATAAGAAATCTTAAGATCTTATTTATAACAGTTATAAAAACTGCTCAGAGTTATCTCAAGATTTTTCAATGTGTTGTGATGTTGTAATCTTCCTTCAAGTCTCCAGCTTCCTTTTATAGAGATAGAAAAAGATTTGTTAGAGGTTTGAACAACAGAAAACTTAGTGAGCAAGGATACAAGAGAGACGCTAGAGAGTTGTACCAGTCAAAAATATTGTCCATTGAACAAAAGCAATGTCCATAACAGCTTTCATATAACTAGGTATCTATCAAAAAGGTAGTACATGTTGAAGAGGTCAAATCACCATCCTTGAGCCTTGCAAAAACAAATCCTAGTTAGTTATGTCCAAAAATCGGTCGTCTTGACAAGACTAGTTATCCTTGGTGCAGTGTACGGATCAGACGCTCCTTAAGCCTTCAGGGTATGAGTTGTCTCTAGAGGCTGAAATAGCATACCAGAGTCTGAACCTTGAGATGCAGATGAACATATTCAGATTCTGGTCATCCAGAATCTGAGTAGCATTGCTTCTTCACTTATACTTTCAACATGATTAATTGATGAATTCTTAGCTTGTGATCATGCACACTTGAAAAACTATTAGCAAATCCAATTGTTCTATAAATACTTTATTATCATCAAAACCTTTTTAAGGCATAAACAAATCTTGTTCCAACAATATATGTGTATCTTCCAAGAGTAAGAATGAAATTATACATGTTATAGCATGTGGCATGGCTTATATATGATAAATGGTTAAAATAATTCATGTTCGACGTGGCATGCGTCACAGAAAGCCAATAGATCACATCTGATAGTGGGTAATGGAGTTGCAATTCAAATCATGTGTGAGGTCTTTTTGGTGAGGTTCCTCCTATTCGTTAGCCTTTTGTAATGATGATTTAGGTTAGACCCTTGTAATTGGGCTCATCTTACTAGGCATTTGGCTGCTCCAAAATAATTAGTATTTATTTTTATTTTTATAAATAAAAATGTTAGTTTTTTAATTAGCTAATTGTTATACTTTTATTTTAAAAATTATGCAGAGGGGGTGAAAGTTGTACTCATTCCGAGTGGGTATTCTCAAAACTTATCTACAATAGATACGGTAAAAACCCGCAAAACATATATGGGCACGAGTATATGCAATTACACATTAAAATAAATGGTTATGGGCACGCGTACGAGTAGCTTAATACCCACCCCGCCCTATACTCGCACAATATATAATTATATATGTTTATTTTTATTATTATATAAACATGTATGTTTATCAAATTTATTAAATATATCACTAATAAACTTATATGCATTTTAATATAAGTACTTATTTATTTCATAACTCAACAATAATATCCTTTATTTATTTTAAATATTGTTATATTACATATTAAATTATAATTTTTTAATAATTTTTTATTAGAAACACGGATAAACGTGTATGAATATAAGTATTTAGATACTCATAGGGTACAGGTATGAGTACTAACGTTGACGCTCATACAGATATTGGATCGGCTACTAGATTTTTTTTCAAACAGTGAGTATGAAAACATATACTATAGTACCCTACCCAAACTCTCCCCTTTGACATCACTACAGAAAAGTATATATATTGTCAGGGTTAACTTTATTGACATAGACATTAATAATAAATTATACTATGATTCATATTTATTTTTAATACTTAGTTTTTTTTTAAAATTTATTTTTTAAACTATTATTATTATTATTATTATTATTATTATTATTATTATTATTATTATTATTATTATTATTATTATTATTATTATTATTATTAAATTTAAGGTTTACATACATGTTCCGGATGATGATGAGGAGTTGACTTACTTTTAATTGTTTAACAGAGTTCTTTCACAATACATGATAAAAACTACAAAAGAATTAATGAAATTAGTTATGAGTGAAATCTTTTTATTTATTTATACATTTAAATTTATTAAAGGAGTACGTATACATAGAAAATTTATTTAAATATTTCTTTAAATTATTATATTTGATAAATTAATTTTATTAATAGTCACTTAATTTAATTTGATAATTTTATTTTCACTTAAAATCTCAATTGCGTATGTTTTTTTTCCGCGTCTTCTTCCTACCTTATTTATTTTTCAAAAGTTAAAAAATATATATTCATATGTATTTGTAAATATCAGCGGATATCTTAAAATCTGCAAATACCCATATGAATGAATATCCATACAAAAATGAGGTGAATATGAGTATCATATTTATTAAACGAGACGGGTAACAAACGACTAATATCCGTGTCCATAGGTACTCATTGTCATCTATATTCTTATGTGACAAATTGATGCTAATTAAAGTGGATATCATATAAAAAAAATTGTTGAGCATATGTTTAATAAAATGTCTAATGTTATTGAAATCATTAATAAAATTTTTAAAAGATAATATCACAAGAATTGTAATGTTAATTTTCAATATGGTATTTCAATTTGAATTGTCTCATTGTTATTTTCTCCAATGTTTCATGTTTAATTTTAGAAGATGACTTTTACAATTTTTGATAATCAATTTTTTTTTGGGACTTCCCACAGTTTCATAATATCTAAAATATTTCTTTATTTTTTTTCATTAATCACATGTTGCAAAATATTCTTTCAGACATAAAAAATTATAAAAAAATATGATTGTTCATATAAAAAATTCGATATAAATTTTTATCGGCATTTTTAAAATATTTGATCGTATAAAAACTTTTATCAATTTTTTTATTAAAAAAAAAAAGCGATATACCAGATATGTGGTTATAAATATGTGTGATCTATAATGATTTAAAATAGTTGCATAAATATGCCCCATATGTGGTTAACAAAACACACCTCACGCCGTCTCAATTTTGGTATCTCGCATATATGTACTTCAACGGCGTGAATCTTCCTATTGATTTTAGACTCATGTAGGACATCACTCTTGATGTTCTAAAATCCATACTAGATAATCTCTTGCACTGCACTGACAGTAGAAGGGTGGTTAAGATCGAATGTCGTTCACCATTGATTGATAATGAAGGGAAAATTAGGTTTAATAAGTTTGAGTTGAAGATCAATGAAGATTTAAAAGTTATGTGGACCACATATCACCGATATGAAACAAAAGATCTTATCGATGTGGATGCGACAATTCGAGATATGTCGACAATATTATCATGATGTTGAAATGTCTTGAATCATCTAATAATGTTTAAGTTTTGTTCATGTTATTTTCTTGTTAAGTTATGTTATATAATGTTCATGTTAAGTTATGTTTATCTCACAATAATGTAATGCTAATTTTCATCTAATGTAATGTAAAGATAAAATGTCAATGATATACATATAATTCAGCGACAATAAACAATGCACAAACTAATAAAATCTATGTTAGTCCAACAGGGGAAATGTGTGCTATCTAAGGTCATGCATAGATATGAAAAGTACTATCATTTACAACCGTTGTTGTTCAGTCATACCAGGTGGAGGTGGTGGAGGCGGTGTACGTCATCTGAAGGTCATCCATCATGGGAAGGTCCAACATCATCTGCAGGAAGAACAAGTGGGATGATTTAATGATGTGAGACTCTCAAATACCACTCTAAATAGCCATTCAAACAATGCCTAAGGAAAAGAATCTTTCGTTGCATTCTCTCTAATAATAATGATATTGCTTACAACATTAGACCTAAATCACCTATCAATACCCCTATATAGAACAACAAGGATTGGTTTATGAATGGCTTGAATATACTCAAATTGACATAGACACCTCTCAGGTAAATTTTTACCCACAAAACTCTGTCATCACAAATAACCAAAAAAAAGGAGTGTCATTAAACTCCCGGTGCACCTTATGGTCTGTATATAGTTTCCATATGACACCATTTACGATCAAACCATTGATCATTCGTTTGTACTCTAGAAGATCTCCTGAATGGGAATACCTGAAGCTCCATATGGTGGCTTGTGGGGAGCCATCACTGATAAAACCACGATTACGCTTGTCATAAATAGACAAGAAATTCTCATATATCTAACATTGTACCATAAACACAAATTACATATACAAAATATCTTTGAAAAATAAGAACGAAATAAATAAAACATAATAAATATTCATAGACTTTTCAAGGGAAATATATAATATCATCAAAGCAACACAACCCCATGACCAATCGAAATATGCAAAGTTAGTTCCCAATGATATGTATTTGGCATCAATGTATACATGAGACTTATCTACTAAGATAATACTTTCTACAAGATGTAACATGTATACTCTAGCGGTGCCTCATATAGAGAGTTCTTCATTAAATGATGATACATCTTCTAAAGCTAATAGAGACAGAGTTGAACACCCTTATTAGTCATAAACTCACCCAAGATCAACCCCGTGTAACGCCTTGGTACGTCTCAGCAGTCATACAAGCAATCTTTGGTTATGATAAGAGCTGTGAAGAAGTTACCTGCAAGGTGGAGATGGAAGAGGTTGGATACATCATCCATTGTAATCATCAACTCACCAAATTGAAGGTGAGAGGATGTCTCCTTATCCCATCGTTCAATAAAAATGGACAACAATGAAGCGTCGAACATGGGAAGGGAACAGTCCACCAATAGCAGCAAGTTGACATTAACGACAATCACCCTGATCTCATTTGGCATCTGCACATTAGTGTATTTCTTCAACTTCGCCACATGGGTGGGTGCCTTCGATGTGGCGAGGTCCTATAAAAGTTAAAGCATAAACCAACAATTACTTCTAATTAATCAGTAATAAATAAAAATAAAATATTTATACCTCTCTCTGTCATAATTTAAATGCCACATGATCGGTATATCCAGTGAGCAAGGTAGGGTCATTGGGCTCTCTAGGGAACCTTTCCATTTGTATGAACAAATAGATTTGTATCAGCCTGAACTGATACCTCTGTATCAGCTATAATAGGATTCTCTATATCAACTTGAGGAAGAACCTCCATATCTTCCTGAGTTGTTGACTAAACATCACCAACAACGACACCATTTGGCTCAACATTATGATCTCTTTCTTGTCCAAATCCATCTCCTCTACATTGGAGAGTACGGGGTATGCGAAACTGTTCAATCCTCCTATGCCGAGAACCACTGGGGACTATCAGATATAAATGCAAAATTGTCGTTATAAATACATAAATTTAATGAAAAACAACACTTACTTGTAAATATCTGGCACAAGCTTCAAAGTATGTAGTAGAAATCTAAGTTTATGCAAAATCTATAAAAAAAAACTGATATTTTTAATAGTAAAAGTTGTATTCTCTTAACTATGAGAATATTGTGGTAAAGGTGTTAGGAAGATGGGGTGTCAGGTATAATTGAAAGGATACCAGGTAAAATTCTCCAAATATTAGTGTTAAAATTAAAATCACATACTAACATGCAAAAATACAAATTAGATTTGAAATATGAAAATTTAACCTGTCACTCCCGTATTATACATAGAACTCCCATAATATATGTGCTTTTACTGTAATGCCTTTGTAAAAATTATTGGTTTTTTGTAAAGTATGAATAAATATTAGAAATTTCAAAATTATACCGAAAATTTTGAAAAATTATGAAAAAATACTAGCAATTTCAAAGAAATACCATAAGTTTTTTTGTTTTTTTAAGAAAAAATAGCTGACATTTTTTAAATATCCAGTATTGTATATCATTTTTAAATATCTAATATCTTTTTAAAAATTTTGGAAATTTCGATAGACACTAAGGTATTGATAGATGAATATAAGTTTGGGATTCCACAAAAGACAAATTATAGTCATTCAAGGATTTAAATTAAATTCAAATTCTTCTTCACCATTCTCTTTCAATTCCAATATTTCAAGGATCTAAATTAAATTGATATCAAATTTTTTAAGAATTTAATTGTTATGCTTTAATAGTGTAAAATTGCGGATGATGAGATCATGTTGAAGGACTAGTAGTAATGTACTAGAGTATTGAATAGTGGTGGTAAATGGTAGTAGTTGTATTGAGTGAGTGAAAGGTGGAAAGAAAGTGGGGTGGATGATTGATTGAATGTATGAGTGATTGATATATTGTGAGTATTTGAAGATTGATTTGTTGAGTGGTTGAATAAACATGAAAAAGAAAAGAAAGGGGCCCTGAGAGTAAGGTGTACGTACGTGAAAGAAGGAGAGGAGGGAGATAAGATGCTTTAATAAAATAGAAATGCAAATAGCAGAGAGAGAGACACAGACACAGTGGTAAGCAATCATGTTGACATGACCACTGCACCTCTTATATACAGACTACACAACTTATTGCATCCGTCATCCATGACCCTACTACTTGCTCTATTAACGTGCCGTGACTTACCACACTTTTTACGCTCTCTTCCTATTTCAGACCAACCATTCTTATTCAACTTTTCTTATTCTACTACTACATAAGCTAAAGTTTTAATCTTTTTACTATCAATATGCTCCCACTTTTTCTATAATATTTATAAACTACCATATTATGTTTGGATTTTCCACTGTTGTACTCCGTTTTGAAATAAAAAATTTCTTTGAAAATTATTTACCGGTATATCCTATTTGTAGTAAAAGTTTGTCTATTGAATGGGTGAGAATATACTTTAAAAAATTACATTGTGTGAGTTCGTCCATTACAAAGACGAGCTTGTGAAACTGAAAAATTTCATATATGAGTTCGTTCACTGCAAGGAGGAGCCTACGAAGAGATCCAATTTGCATATTAATATTGATTAAACATCTACCTTAAATATATTATTTGTATTCCATTTTAAAGAAAACCAATATTTTCAAATATGTTTGTTTTAAGGTTTAAAGTTATATTTTTAAAAAATAATAAATGTTTGGAAAAATTATTCCAATTTATGTGTTTAGTAGAAATTTAAAATTCTAAAAATAGTTATAAAATTTATTTAAATTTAAAAATTGTAATGAAAATGAAAATGAAAAAAAAAAAAAAAATATATATATATATATATATATATATATATATATATATATATATATATATATATATATATATATATATATATATATATATATATATATATATATATATATATATATATATATATATATATATATATATATATATATATTATTAGAATTTTCATTTTCATTTTTAAGGTAGATGTTTGGAAATATATTTGGAAATATTGGTTTTCTTTAAAATGGAATACAAATAATATATTTAAGGTATATGTTTAATCTATATTAATATGCATTAAATAAATAAATCATTAATTAAAATCAGAAGAAAAAAAATTAGATCTCTTCATAAGCTCGTCCTTGCAGTGGACGAACTCATATATGAAATTTTTCAGTTTCACACGCTCGTCCTTGCAATGGACGAACTCACACAATGTAATTTTTTAAAGCATATTCTCGTGCATTCAATGGACGAGCTTCTACTACAAATGGGGTATATCGGTAAATAATTTTCAAAGTAGGGTATTATGAAATTTTTCATTTCAAAAGGGGTACAACAGTGAAAAATCCATTATGTTTTTAATATATGGCTCCGTCATTTAGATTGACTTTAATTATTATTATATGCAACCAATTGCTAAGTTTACTTTTCTCATTTTTTTCGATTTATTTTGTATATCTCATATTTATTAAAGTATTTTATTATTTAAAATATTAATAAAATAGTTAAATAAATGCATAAAAATTAATTTTAAATTTAAAAAATGTTTTAAATAAAATTATTTAAATAAAAATATATTACAAATAAATTAAACATGTGAATACATCATTAAAAAAAGTATTTGAAGTGGATGTTGGTCATAGTTTTAGAAATGACTTTCGTTTTAATGATGAAATCTTTGTCGCTGACTCATATGAGACATACAACACTACTTAATTTTCATATTTTTTAAACAACTCTACTATATTTTTTAAATATTCATGTAACTCATCAAAAACTTTTAAATATCCTACAATATAGCTCACATTCAGGGACGAATTCAGAAACATTTTTTGGTGGGGGCAAAATAGTAAAATAATAATAATAATAATAATAATAATAATAAGATAATCAGAGGTAACTCAAATTGAATGTGTTAGTTGAATTAAATGTGTAATTTAATTAGAGTTTAATTACTTGTGATAGAAAAATAAATTATTGATATTTATAAATCAACAACTTAAATAATAATAATAATAATAATAATAATAATAATAATAATAATAATAATAATAATTGATCTGACCTGATCAGGAGGGGATCACCGGATGGCCACGCTCCGTTAGGCTGCTTCCTGTTCACCGGTGTTGAGGATGAGGAGGGGGTGTACCTGCAAGGCACTCCGATGCCAAAGTCAGAATTTGGGCAGAGTGAGAGCAAGAACAGAAAGTTGGGTAAGAAGTGGATTCCCTGGCCCTCTTGGGGAAGAGGGTATTTATAGAGAGACCCCAGCGCTGGGCCAACGGTCATTTGAGCTGGACTGGATGACCAGGCCCAACCCTAATGACTGCTAGGGCTTACGTGGCGTAGTGAAGACCAGGACGTGGTCTTCGCCCTAGTCCAACTGCTCCTAGATCTCCGGAAAGTGGGTTTGACCTGCTCTTTCGGAGGTGGGCAGTTGGTTGATGACGTGTCCCCGCGGAGGGGAGCACGTGGAGAACGTGCGTCGAGCACGTTATTCTCCCCACGGAGGGGAGCACACGGAGAACGTGTGGAAGGCACGTTGTGCTGCCCGGCGGGATGGGCACAAGTTCTGCCCGTCAGGATAGGCACAGGTTCTGCCCACGGGATGGGCACCTGCCTGACGGGAGGAGGTGCCGCCCTGACGGGATGGGCACAGGTTCTGCCCGTCAGGATGGGCACAGGTTCTGCCCACGGGATGGGCACCTGCCTGACGGGAGGAGGTTCTGCCCTGACGGGATGGGCACAGGTTCTGCTCGTCAGGATGGGCACAGGTTCTGCTCGTCAGGATGGGCACCTGCCTGACGGGAGGAGGTTCTGCCCTGACGGGATGGGCACAGGTTCTGCCCGACAGGATGGGCACAGGTTCTGCTCGTCAGGATGGGCACCTGCCTGACGGGAGGAGGTTCTGCCCCGACGGGATGGGCACAAGTTCTGCCCGACAGGATGGGCACAGGTTCTGCTCGTCAGGATGGGCACCTGCCTGACGGGAGGAGGTTCTGCCCTGACGGGATGGGCACAGGTTCTGCCCGACAGGATGGGCACAGGTTCTGCTCGTCAGGATGGGCACCTGCCTGACGGGAGGAGGTTCTGCCCCGACGGGATGGGCACAGGTTCTGCTCGTCAGGATGGGCACCTGCCTGACGGGAGGAGGTTCTGCCCTGACGGGATGGGCACAGGTTCTGCCCGACAGGATGGGCACAAGTTCTGCTCGTCAGGATGGGCACCTGCCTGGCGGGAGGAGGTTCTGCCCTGATGGGATGGGCACAGGTTCTGCCCGACAGGATGGGCACAGGTTCTGCTCGTCAGGATGGGCACCTGCCTGACGGGAGGAGGTTCTGCCCCGACGGGATGGGCACAGGTTCTGCTCGTCAGGATGGGCACCTGCCTGACGGGAGGAGGTTCTGCCCTGACGGGATGGGCACAGGTTCTGCCCGACAGGATGGGCACAGGTTCTGCTCGTCAGGATGGGCACCTGCCTGACGGGAGGAGGTTCTGCCCTGACGGGATGGGCACAGGTTCTGCCCATCAGGATGGGCACAGGTTCTGCCCATGGGATGGGCACCTGCCTGACGGGAGGAGGTTCTGCCCATGGGTCCCTGCTCATCAGTGTGGTCCAATTGGGCCCAACCTCAGTGGGATTTTGGGCCTTCTCGATTGTGGGCTAAGCCTCGGCCCAGTCCAGAACAGGAGCCCCCCAAGTCGTAGTTCGCTGTTAGGAGAGCTATGACTTAAGTAGAGAATAGCGTTGCGCGCGCTGATATGTCAGGCAGGATGCGAGAATGTCGTCGATCGTATCGATCATCTGGGAAGGGCGAAATTGCAGTCGCTCGACATCCAAAAAATTATGCTCGACACCTTCGATCGTTTCTGCTCGACACCCGGGGTTGTGCCCGTTTATTATAACATTTTGACTTCTGGGCTTGTGCCCCTTTTATGGAATTCTTGTTTTCCTTTCTAAGTTTTGTGTGCGTGCATGATTGTTATGCTTTTTCGCTAAGTGTTGGCTCGTTTTGCCGAGTTCCATTATAATGTGAATGTTTATTGTTTTGTGGGGGACCTTTACTCGGTGCGTGTTGCCCGGTAGTGTGGGGAACTATCCGGATGCCCGGGGTAGCTTCCTGGGCGGACAAGAGTTAGGTCACGGTTGTGATCTATCCTGTAGGCTTGAACATCCCATCGCGAGCTGGGCGTTCGGCCGATTATGATACTGCAGCGGCGACTCTCGATCGAGGGGGTGCCGTCGAGCGGGCTATTCTCTTTTTGTTCGGGGAGGTATAGTGCCCGCTAAGGTAAGGTCGGTGAGGTGTGGTCGTATCAGTCCACCCTCTTGTTCGCGCGGGTTGTCCCTCGCGGGCAGTGTTGTTTAACTGTAGTATTTTTTTAGCTTTTCAGCGTTCCATGGTCGAGCTATATGGTCCCGTGTAAGTTTTCGAGGTAGTAGGTTTTCGAAGGGAGGACAAGGCTGGATGGAAGCCAGGGTCCTGCCCGACAGAGTCTTCTGCCCGACGAAAGAGAGGACAAAGACTGGCTGGTGGGCAGCCAGGGTCCTGCCCATCGGAGTCTTCTGCTCGGCGAAAGGAGGACAAAGACTGGCTGGTGGGCAGTCAGGGTCCTGCCCATCGGAGTCTTCTGCTCGACGAAAGGAGGACAAAGATTGGCTGGTGGGCAGCCAGGGTCCTGCCCATCGGAGTCTTCTGCTCGACGAAGGGAGGACAAAGACTGGCTGGTGGGCAGCCAGGGTCCTGCCCATCAGAGTCTTCTGTTCGACAAAGGAGAGGACAAAGACTGGCTGGTGGGCAGCCAGGTCCTGCCCATCAGAGTCTTCTGCTCGACGAAGGGAGGACAAAGACTGGCTGATGGGCAGCCAGGTCCTGCCCATCGGAGTCTTCTGCTCGACGAAAGGAGGACAAAGACTGGCTGGTGGGCAGCCAGGGTCCTGCCCATCGGAGTCTTCTGTTCGACAAAAGGAGGACAAAGACTGGCTGGTGGGCAGCCAGGGTCCTGCCCATCGGAGTCTTCTGTTCGACAAAGGAGAGGACAAAGACTGGCTGGTGGGCAGCCAGGTCCTGCCCATCAGAGTCTTCTGCTCGACGAAGGGAGGACAAAGAATGGCTGGTGGGCAGCCAGGGTCCTGCCCATCGGAGTCTTCTGTTCGACAAAGGAGAGGACAAAGACTGGCTGGTGGGCAGCCAGGTCCTGCCCATCAGAGTCTTCTGCTCGACGAAGGGAGGACAAAGACTGGCTGATGGGCAGCCAGGTCCTGCCCATCGGAGTCTTCTGCTCGACGAAAGGAGGACAAAGACTGGCTGGTGGGCAGCCAGGGTCCTGCCCATCGGAGTCTTCTATTCGACAAAGGAGAGGACAAAGACTGGCTGGTGGGCAGCCAGGTCCTGCCCATCAGAGTCTTCTGCTCGACGAAGGGAGGACAAAGACTGGCTGATGGGCAGCCAGGTCCTGCCCATCGGAGTCTTCTGCTCGACGAAAGGAGGACAAAGACTGGCTGGTGGGCAACCAGGTCCTGCCCATCGGAGTCTTCTGCTCGGCGAAAGAAGGACAAAGACTGGCTGGTGGGCAGCCAGGTCCTGCCCATCGGAGTCTTCTGCTCGACGAAGGGAGGACAATTGTGAACAGCGTCGCCATGGCGGAGGGCACTCGTGATCTTGAAGTTTTGAGAGATGAAGCTTTGGTTCTCTGCTCAGAGGAACGGGGGAGCTTAGTTCCCCACAGTCGGCGCCACTGATCTGACCTGATCAGGAGGGGATCACCGGATGGCCACGCTCCGTTAGGCTGCTTCCTGTTCACCGGTGTTGAGGATGAGGAGGGGGTGTACCTGCAAGGCACTCCGATGCCAAAGTCAGAATTTGGGCAGAGTGAGAGCAAGAACAGAAAGTTGGGTAAGAAGTGGATTCCCTGGCCCTCTTGGGGAAGAGGGTATTTATAGAGAGACCCCAGCGCTGGGCCAACGGTCATTTGAGCTGGACTGGATGACCAGGCCCAACCCTAATGACTGCTAGGGCTTACGTGGCGTAGTGAAGACCAGGACGTGGTCTTCGCCCTAGTCCAACTGCTCCTAGATCTCCGGAAAGTGGGTTTGACCTGCTCTTTCGGAGGTGGGCAGTTGGTTGATGACGTGTCCCCGCGGAGGGGAGCACGTGGAGAACGTGCGTCGAGCACGTTATTCTCCCCACGGAGGGGAGCACACGGAGAACGTGTGGAAGGCACGTTGTGCTGCCCGGCGGGATGGGCACAAGTTCTGCCCGTCAGGATGGGCACAGGTTCTGCCCACGGGATGGGCACCTGCCTGACGGGAGGAGGTGCCGCCCTGACGGGATGGGCACAGGTTCTGCCCGTCAGGATGAGCACAGGTTCTGCCCACGGGATGGGCACCTGCCTGACGGGAAGAGGTTCTGCCCTGACGGGATGGGCACAGGTTCTGCTCGTCAGGATGGGCACAGGTTCTGCTCGTCAGGATGGGCACCTGCCTGACGGGAGGAGGTTCTTCCCTGACGGGATGGGCACAGGTTCTGCCCGACAGGATGGGCACAGGTTCTGCTCGTCAGGATGGGCACCTGCCTGACGGGAGGAGGTTCTGCCCCGACGGGATGGGCACAGGTTCTGCCCGACAGGATGGGCACAGGTTCTGCTCGTCAGGATGGGCACCTGCCTGACGGGAGGAGGTTCTGCCCTGACGGGATGGGCACAGGTTCTGCCCGACAGGATGGGCACAGGTTCTGCTCGTCAGGATGGGCACCTGCCTGACGGGAGGAGGTTCTGCCCTGACGGGATGGGCACAGGTTCTGCTCGTCAGGATGGGCACAGGTTCTGCTCGTCAGGATGGGCACCTGCCTGACGGGAGGAGGTTCTGCCCTGACGGGATGGGCACAGGTTCTGCCCGACAGGATGGGCACAGGTTCTGCTCGTCAGGATGGGCACCTGCCTGACGGGAGGAGGTTCTGCCCCGACGGGATGGGCACAGGTTCTGCCCGACAGGATGGGCACAGGTTCTGCTCGTCAGGATGGGCACCTGCCTGACGGGAGGAGGTTCTGCCCTGACGGGATGGGCACAGGTTCTGCCCGACAGGATGGGCACAGGTTCTGCTCGTCAGGATGGGCACCTGCCTGACGGGAGGAGGTTCTGCCCCGACGGGATGGGCACAGGTTCTGCTCGTCAGGATGGGCACCTGCCTGACGGGAGGAGGTTCTACCCTGACGGGATGGGCACAGGTTCTGCCCGACAGGATGGGCACAAGTTCTGCTCGTCAGGATGGGCACCTGCCTGACGGGAGGAGGTTCTGCCCTGACGGGATGGGCACAGGTTCTGCCCGACAGGATGGGCACAGGTTCTGCTCGTCAGGATGGGCACCTGCCTGACGGGAGGAGGTTCTGCCCCGACGGGATGGGCACAGGTTCTGCTCGTCAGGATGGGCACCTGCCTGACGGGAGGAGGTTCTGCCCTGACGGGATGGGCACAGGTTCTGCCCGACAGGATGGGCACAGGTTCTGCTCGTCAGGATGGGCACCTGCCTGACGGGAGGAGGTTCTGCCCTGACGGGATGGGCACAGGTTCTGCCCGACAGGATGGGCACAGGTTCTGCTCGTCAGGATGGGCACCTGCCTGACGGGAGGAGGTTCTGCCCTGACGGGATGGGCACAGGTTCTGCCCATCAGGATGGGCACAGGTTCTGCCCACGGGATGGGCACCTGCCTGACGGGAGGAGGTTCTGCCCATGGGTCCCTGCTCATCAGTGTGGTCCAATTGGGCCCAACCTCAGTGGGATTTTGGGCCTTCTCGATTGTGGGCTAAGCCTCGGCCCAGTCCAGAACAATAATAATAATAATAATAGAGTTAATAATTGAAGAATAGAAAAAATATATTATTTTATATCTAAAAAAATAAAGATAGTTCGATGTCTGCTATTTAAATATGTCTATATTTAAGTATGATTTATTTTCATTTTTTAGCTACCAAATACATATTTTTATGTTTATGTGTTCAATAATCATATATAATTTATTTTTCATGTCATTGTACATTGTTTTGGTTACATATATCATTGTACTGTTATTTTACACAGATAAAATAATTTAATATTTTTAGTGGGGGCAATAGTGAATTTTTAGTAGAAATAAATATAAAAATATTCTAATTCAATAAAATATAACAAATTAATAGTATAATATAACAAGTTAATAGTATATGTTAGTGGGGACTAGGGCTGGAAATGAGTCGAGTCGAGTCGAACTCACCTCAGCTCGGCTCGACTCGTTAAGAATTTTTCGAATTCGAGTTCGAGTTCGAGTTTGACACGAACTTTTTTTTAAGCTCAAACTCGACTCGTTATAAGTTCACGAACAGTTCGGTTCGACTCGTTAGGTTCATCTCATTAGGTTCAGCTCACATGGTTCACGAACTTAAAAACTATTTTTTTAAATATATATATATTTTTTAGTATATTTGACATTTTAAATAAATAAATATATTTTAAATAAAATATTAAAATAAAATAAAAGTTATCATATTGAAATTTAACTTTATCTTCGAAATCTACTAATTCAAAACCTACACAACTTTCAAGAGATACATATGAGAGTCTAATTCAAAAACTACTATATTGAAGATTAAATTTGTCTAAGATTTGAAGTAAATATTTAAACCTAATCTTAAAGACAGTATAATTCTTTTCATATGTAATCGAGTTGACTCATGAACCTAACGAGTCGAACTATGTATAGTTCAAGTTCAGCTCATTTAGTTAACGAACTTAATTTTTCGCTCATACTCAACTCATTTGGCTCATGAACCTAGTTCAACGATTTAATTGTCGAGTCGAATTCCGAACTATCTTCGAGTTGGTTTGGTTCATTGCCAGCCCTAGTGGGGACAAGTGCTCCCAATTAGTTACACATGGGTCTGTGCTTGTTCACATTTATATTATATAAAAATGTAAATAAAATAATACAAATTCATATATATCTAAATACATTAAAAGCTTATATATTAAAAACACAATATATAACACAAATAATTTATTAAAAATTATAAACATTAAAATGCTACCTTCGTTCCTTTTTAAGTGTTATTTTCTGATATTTTACACATATAAAAAAAAACTAATCATTATTGTTACTTTTCAAACAATAATTCCCTTTTTATCTATAATACCCTTAATTATTTATTATATTCATTTTATTTCTTTTTTCTCTGTAATAAATACTTAGAGGTAATATTAACAAAAGTGCATTTAATGCTACCTTGAACTTTGTAAGTAACAATTAAAAAGAAACAAAAATTTATTAAGAAAGTGACACTTAAAAAGGAACTGAGGGAATAATTTTCAATTGTTGTTATTCTTCTGTCCATAATATTGTTATATATGTTCTATCAAGTCTTGTTGAAGGTGCCAATCAATTTATTTATCACGAACATCAAATCTTCTATGTAGAAACTCTTGAAAATCAATATTAGAATCATTCGGCAATATTATCGCGTCATTGCTCAAATAATCATAAGAAAAATAAAAAATTTCACCATATGTGGCACGTTCATCTTCAACAATCATGTTGTGCAATATGATGCACATATCCATTATGCGCTGGAGTGTGTCTAAGTGTCAAGATCGTGCTGAGTTACGTATGATCGCAAATCGGGATTGAAGAACTCCAAATGCTCGTTCAATATCCTTTCTTGCCCCTTCTTGATGTTGGGCAAATAATTTTCTCTTATCCCCTTATGCCACCGAGATACTTTTCACAAATGTGACTCATTCAGGATAAATATCATTTGACAGATAATACCCCTTGTTGTATTTAGTACAATTGATCGTATAATGAACCTCGGGAGCTAGTCCTTGCAGAACATCATTGAATACATTGGATTAGTTTAACACATTAATATCATTGTTTGAATCCGCTACCCCAAAGAATGCATGTCAAATTCATAAGTCTTGTGAAGCCATTGCTTCAAGCATAGCAGTTAGCTTCCCATGATCGACTCGAACGTATTGGCCTTTCAATGTAACTGGACAATTTTTTCATTCCCAGCGCATACAATCGATGCTCCCTAACATACTTGGAAATCCTCGTGCCTCCTCCATTTACATTAGACGTTCAATGTCTTTAGTGTTTGTCCTTCACAAATATTGTACCCCATAGATGTTGATTAATCCCCTTGTAAACTTATCAACACATTTTAAGGTTGTGGTTTCACCAATTCTCAAATATTTATCCACACTATCAACAAATGCTTCATATGCCAACATACAAATAACAGTTGTGCATTTATGTAGTGGTGAAAGACCTGATCTACCAGTTGTATCAAACATCATTCGAAAATACTCATCATATTGACCTAGAGCTTCAACAATACAAAAGGAACACATGTTTATGAATTCGGTATCTTTGACGAAACTGCTCATTCTTGTATACCGGAGTTTCTAAAAGATAATCATTAAATAATCGATCATGTACCTCTTCATGATTCCTCTCTCTATATTCCTTCTTTGAAGTCTAGGTTTTTTAGAGCTTGAGGCTTCTTATTCCATAAACAACCTCACAAGTTCTTCATCTATATCATCATTCATATAATCCATGAACATTTTTGCAATGTGGGAAGAATTGGAAGGATCCATGTGAAAAGAAGTTTGATATCAAGTAGAAGATGATAACAAATTATAGAGAATGAAAGAGGTTGAGAAGGACTATAAAGCATAAAGTGTATGTTAATACTATTTACAGGACTAGTTTGTAACGACTAGTTTGAATAACAGATAGTTTGAATAATGACTATTTTGAATAACATATAGTTTGCAAAATGGCTAGTTTGAATAACGGAGAGTTTGAATACATAATCAAATTTTAAAAATGCATAATCATAACAATTAAGCCTAAAATATATAATCATACTAATTAAATCCATATTCTTCTCTAATGATGTTGCGCAAGAATTCATGAGTCTGTAATTCTCTTGTATCCATATTTTATGTAACTTTTGAGAGTATCTGCATATCATTGATCTTCAATCTTTCCTCAACTCTCTCATCCTTCTTAATATTTGCATCAGCCTTTTTTTCACTCTATCCTGTGTAAACATTGACATCAGATCACTTTTTTTAAAGTCATCTTTCAAAGAATCATATTTTACATTAGGAGTAAAAGACATTTCCACAAAATTTTCTTTCTCCTTTCCTTTAGCTACCTTTTTCCCGATTGAATGGTGTGACAAAGTAGGTAATGATGGAGCGTATTCGCTACTCATTGGTGTTAGTGGATTAGAAGATGAAGAATATGCTCCTGAAGTTTAATTCTCTGTTCTTTTTGTAGAAGCTGTTGATGAACCTATGAGCCATTTAGGTTCATCTATCAATAATCTCTATGCAGCATCAAATGTAAACTTTTCACATTTATCTTAAAAATAGATTTTATATGCAGCTTGCAGATATTACTCTCGGAACTCCCACTTTGTTGTGTAGTCACAACTTGTTTATAGCATTTAATAAAATTTTGAACAAATGGATTAATTTTGTGCCACTGGCCTTTTAGTTGCATCGGTTTCCTCTCTTTGTAATTGATGTCACGGTGCTTGTTGTAAGCTTCGCCAATCCTCTTCCAAAAACTATATCCTTTTTTATCAACCCCGACAATTGAATCCATTAAAGCGTTGAGTCATGACTGAATGAGAACTTCATCCTCTTTTTGTTGGAACCTTTGTTTATGCATATCCACAATCAGTGCTGATGCATCTTCTTCACCAAGGTTAATAGTTTCTATGCTACCTTGTGTGCAAAATTGTGTTGTTTCATGTCCTTGATCATTTGATTGCACACCATTACTACCTATTTGAGTCCTATGAGGCATAGTGGGGTTAGTTGATTGAGATGTAAATTGTTTATATTGATATGGATAAGGTGGTGCATAATAATATGGATAATTTTCATAGTGTGAATTGTTTTGTGGATTTGCGATAAAATGAGACTTTTGAAATTTTGGATTGCTTTGTTGATTTGGATCAGAAGGAGGACTACCACCATTTTGTATAAAATTAGACCAAGAATATGTTGATTGAGATCTATTAACAAATAAATATGTAAAAAAGAAGAGATTAAAATGAGATAAAATTAATAATTTAAAAATAGACTAATTGTAAATTTAAATTGTAATAAAATTAGTACCTATTTATAAGATTAAAAAAAGTTAACATTAATTTTTTAAAGTATCCGTTGGAACTTTTCTCATTCAATTTTCTATATATTGGTAATAAATAGCATAGTGTAACTAGAATTTTTCTCATTCAATTTTCTATCTGTTGGTAATAAATAGTAATTGTAACGTTGGAATGGGAAAATAGCTATTAGAATAATTTGGTTTGGAATTTTTATATTTAATAATTTAATTCAACTGGCACGCAAAAACATTCACAAGTTAGAGCACACTCACAAACCAAATCATGCTATTTTTTCTCAATTATCCAACAAATTCTAACATAATAGCTTTAAATATTGTGTAGAAACGGTCTCACCACACCGATATTTATGCTCTTAGTCTTCAGTTATTTATTTATTTATTTATTTATTTATTTATTTATGGTGGTTGAGAACAAATCTCTCTACTAAAATTTATTTACAAATAATTTGATACACATACATTTTGTATGTCAGGTCGATCTAGTAATGTTGCGCACATAAAATCCATAAAAAATTTCAATTTCCAAAATCTATTTTATTATCTAGTGAATAGGTATTGTGTTTGTGTTGTTGGTGGGTTTAATGTTTTAATGGTGAGAAGTACAAGTTTGTTTGTTGAGATGTATATGTTGTTTTTTGATAGTTGAAGTTTGGTGATAGGTTTTGAGTGCATGGTTATAGTGGATAAAAGTGAATTTTTTTGTTGAGATGTTAGTAAGTTGTAGCTCAGTTAAGGAGTTGCTTGCATGTATAAGTATGGATTATGGGGTTGGTATATGACTGATGTTTTGGAAATTGGGGGTTACATTTTTGTTGTTGATGTTGTTGGGTGGCTTGCATGTATAAGAGTTGGAGTTAAAGTGGTTGAGGTGTGTTTGGTGTAAGTGGGTTGTGTTAAGAATTGGAAACTATTTTTTCAATAGTTTTTGTGATGGTCAAAGGTGAAACAGATGGTGTTTGAAGTTTACTTTTAAAGAATTTGAGAAGGTATAATACACCATAATGTTGGACAAGTGACTTTAAACACGAAAAAAAAAAAGATAAATTGTGTAAGTTGAAAAATAATGTTTAATTATAAAACTCTTGATTTATAAGAATATTTAACTTAATGTTGTTAATCAAACAAAGAACAAGAAGGAGATTAAAATAAAGGAAAGAGAGAAATACAACATCGATTTATACAGGTTTGACCTAATCATTTGGTCTACTCTTATCCCCAAAATAGTAGTGGTAACAGGAGGGTCAATTGAAAGGCTTAGGGGCAAGATTTCTCGACTTGGATTCAGCCAAGTGAAAGCTTTGAAGAATGAAAGGTTCGGTTAAAGGAGTAGCGGTAACCGGAAGATCATATTGGAGATCTTGTGTGACTTGATCTTGTTAAGATCAAAGGTAGATAAGGAGTTAGGATCAACATCAAACATAGGGTTTGGGGTTTGAATTTCTACACTTATCTTGTAAATTGATATTACAAAGGTTAATTACAATATCTAAATTCAATTTTTAATTAAATACACACATACCCATAGTGAGGACAATTGGAGAACTGCCTAAATAAATCTTGGTGTTCTCTCTATCTCTTTCACTCTCTTTTGATTTTGAGAATAATTAGTGTGTAATTTAAATTGTTGAAAATTTCGGTTGTGTTGAAGTGTTTAAAACTGATTATGTGGAAGAATTGTAATCTAAACCATTGCAATTTATTTGTTATAACTTCAACACAAGGAGAATCGAGCTTGGTGTATTGCACACCAAGTATTCGATAAAATTACTGCACACTAAGTGCTCGACAAAATTCCTTAGACAAATTTTATTTTACTCGTCATTGGAAATCATTTACGTTAAGTGTGGTTTATATTCAAACAACTTAAATTGAACTTGTTGATTGACTTTTCTCATATTTGACATACATTCTACTATGGTTTATGCATATCTGATTCTACCAATAACAGTTTGGATAGACGAGAGTCGATCCAAATTCGTTAGTTGGCAAGTTAGGATTGATAAGGTTCAATTTAGGTTGTGTAATCAAAATTGGGTTGAGGTTTTCTTTGGGGGTTTCAAGGATAAAAATTGTAGGATTTTTACTCCGAGATCAAGGGTTTATTTAAAGGTTTTTGTATAAGTCTTGTCAAGTTGGATTCATCCGAGTGAAGGCTTTTAAGAACGAGGGTTCTTGCAAAATAGTAGCGGTAATAGGAGGATCAATTGAAATTCTTAGGGGCAAGATTTCTCGATTTGGATTCAGCCAAGTGAAAGCTTTGAGGAATGAAAGGTTCGGTCAAAGGAGTAGTGGTAACCGGAAGATTATATTGGAGATCTTGTGTGACTTGATCTTGTTAAGATCAAGAGTAGATAAGGAGCTAGGATCAACATCAAACACATGGTTTAGGGTTTGAATTTCTACACTTATCTTGTAAATTGATATTGCAAAGGTTAATTACAATATCTAAATTCAATTTTTAATTAAAGACACACATACCCATAGTGAGGACAACTGGAGAACTGCCTAAATAAATCTTAGTGTTCTCTCTATCTCTTTCACTCTCTTTTGATTTTGAGAACAATTAGTGTGTAATTTAAATTGTTGAAAATTTCGGTTGTGTTGAAGTGTTTTAAACTGATTATGTGGAAGAATTGTAATGTAAACCATTGCAATTTATTTGTTATAACTTCAACACAAGGAGAATTAAGCTTGGTGTATTACACACCAAGTATTCGATAAAATTACTGCACACTAAGTGCTAGACAAAATTCCTTAGTCAAATTTTATTTTACTTGTCATTGGAAATCGTTTACGTTAAGTGTGGTTTATATTCAAACAACTTAAATTGAACTTGTTGGTTGATTTTTCTCATATTTGACATGCATTCTACTACGGTTTATGCATATCTGATTCTACAAATAACGGTTCGGATAGACGAGAGTCGATCCAAATTCGTTTCTGCTTGTCATAGAAAAATATTTTTCAAAACAAAATTTTATTGAGAAAATTTTCATTAGGAAATCTATTCGACCCCCCCCCCCCCCCCCCCTTTTCTAGATCCTTGCCCTAGTCTAACATCAATAACATATTTGATTTTTCAACTATTGATATTTTTACCCTATTGAACATATCTACAACTCATAGGCAGCTACCATAACAAATATGGTACAACTAATCCAATTTTATATTTTTACAAAATATACAATTTCATATACAATTGCCTTATGGCATGGATACTCAAACAACTTCACCTTATCAAAGGCATCAACTCATAAACACGCTAGTATACTTGGTCAAAAATAAATCATAACTCAACAATAACAATAACATATCATCATATTCAAAGGAGAATATTATCATTTATTCACCTCAAAGTTTTTTCCAAAAATATTTTGGCCACAAACATCAAATACAGAGATAAATGAAGGAAGAAGGCGTGAGGGTAAAGACTCGTCATTGTCCCTCTGTTTTACCATTCATATGTGAATAAATCTCTTCCATTACCTTGAATTCACATAAAGGTTAAAACTACGGTAATGGAGTTCCTCTTCGCCTTCAAAAGCTCTCATAGGGTCGCCTCTTTCTCTCCTTAGCCTTTTCTCGCAAAAACGCATAGTGACAACTCTCTCACTCATTTTCTCTTAAATAAAACCTAATTCCTTTTTATTTCAATTAACTATACAAACTCCCATTAACCCTCACTAATTCTATCCATCTCCCTAATTTAATTAAAAATCTATTTTAATGCCCAAATCTCATTTTCTCACATTTCTATATTATTATATTAATTAAATTAAATTATTATTCTAATTCAATTATTTCCTCAATTTTCATCACACCCTGAGCTCTTACTCAATTCACTCATCATTCTCTAATTTTAAATAAAATTCTATTTTCTCTCAACTATAAAGTATCTATAATTTTCTTAATATTTATAATATCTAATTAAATTAAATAATTAAACTAAAAATATCCAAAACTCTATTAAAAATAAAATATTAAAATTGGGGTGTTACACGTTTTGGTTGAATCTTCTGAGAAGATTCTATTATATTTTATTGTTATTAGTTTAGCAATATGATTACATAATTTGTTGGATAGCTGTGAAGATTAACTCAGATTTAAAAGAGATTTAAATTTGAATTTGTAACAAACTAAATCATATCTTTTTGTTGGAGATATTCAAGGAGCAAATCAAATATTCAACCGATTATGCAAAGGTTCTGGACAAAAATAACTGTAGATCCACAAGGAAAAAGCCCAGAGTTATTTTTCTATATAGGGAGCTCAAACCTACATTAGAAGACATCCATTCACATTGAAGATTTTAGAGTTCTGGGGTTTACAATAGTCATTGTTATTTTATGTACACCTTTATGTTTCAGTAACTTGGTATAAAGGGTTTGTCTAGTTAAGTTGTAATTCAACATTGTTATGTACACCTTTATGTTCCAGTAACTTGGCATAGAAGGGTTGTCTAATTGAGTTGTAATATTCAAAATCATCCATCTTGTTAGATTGAAGCTGATCACTAGGGTGTAGTGATTGTTATCTCCTATCCCAAGTTATGTGATAGAGAAGTGAGTAGGTTCTCATGTGTTAGGGGGGCTCTAAATAGAAATTCATTGGGTAGTGTTAGGAAGAGGCATTGAACAATATAGGGTTTGTTATTGCTTGTAAGTCTAATCGTACTAAGTTACTAATTGTGAATTTCCTTTTTTGGTTTTTGAACTCAGCCATCCAGAAGTAGGTGTGGTTTCACCGAACTGGGTGAGCAACTATCATGTTATTTACTTCCTTTTTGCTACATCATTTAGCATTTGAAATTGTGTTATCTTATAGTATATCTTCTCGAACCTGTTGGTGAAGCATCGTATTCGACATTTTTCCCTTGAGGAATAAAATTTCACATATCCTCTACAAATAAGAGAATGATGTTAGAATATATAACGTAATAAGCACATAATAAAATCAAAAGGTATTCTTTCACATAGCATACGTAAATATTCCTTTACCCCCCATTATCGTTTTCATGGTCCTGGGTGATAAAAGTAGAAGAATATAGAGTCTGAAAAACATTTAAAATTTTGGATCACCTTCTAGGAAATGGGTAAAAGAATGTTTGGATCACCCCTTTGATAAGAAAAGGATCCAACATCCATGATATAGGAAAGAAGGGGCCTCCCTTCTCCCCTGTAGTCATCGGAGAGGAATTGTCTCGCCCTCTCACTCGCACAAACATATCCTTTCAATCCTCATAAGGGTTCACATAGAGTTTCAACAAGCATCTACTTGGAAAGGAATGCAACATGACCCTACCATTATTGTGAAGAACTTATATGGTAAAAAAGGATAAGATCACCCACACAGTGGGGGAAACACCCAAACTATAACAGATTATCTAGAAAACCCTAAGCATACTCCATACATTGGGGTTGATCTAAAATGGGGCGACATTGACAGTCGTCGGAAAATCTATCTCAAAAGAAGTAAAGAGGACTAAAATTCTCAGCTCATGAATAACATGTAGATGAAGGTAAAATTAAGGAGTATATGGCTTGCTAGAGGTATCCATGTTGTCAATCTCTGTTTCTAAACAGGGCTCTGATATCACATCCTCCTCACGTCCTATACTAGAAAAAGCTAATGCCACAACGAAACATGTAGATCATTTCAGAATTGGAGTACAAGGATGCAATATCTCGAGCATGAATAAGTTTGAATTTCTTACCCATTGTTACCTCCAGTGTAAAAGAAAGGATTTCAATGTTTTTACCCTAGGAAGAGAAGTAGATTTTTCACCCTCTCATTCTTTCCCACTGTTATCCCAGGCCTGTATATCTTTATGAAAAAGTAGAAGTAGAAAAGAAGAAGAGAAAAGGGTTTTCCAGAGCAATGTATTAGTTTTCCTACAAAAACCTGATAGCGCAAGCAGTATATCCATCCAATAGGATAGCTATTGCGAGAAGTGGAAAAGTCATTACACATGAATGACGTGTTTAAGAAAAAGAGACTAAATTGGTTTTCCCAATCATGCCATAATGAGTTGCATTAAATGCTAGATACATTATTTTCCTCCTAAAGCAAACAAGTTTTCACTATTGATTTACATTTTGACGACTTAGAGTTCAATCAAGAGAAACATGACATATCCCTCTACCGCCTAACTACCTAAGAAACACCTGGCTAGATATGGATACTCACCCTAAGTTGAGGGACTTGTCTCCCCTTAAAAAGGTTGCCTTTAATTGAGGAACTCACTTCCCTTTTAAAAGACCGTTTTTAGTTAAGGGACTCACCTCAAGCTGAGAAACTCGCCCCAAGCTGAGGGACTCATCCCAAGCTAAAGGACTCACCTACCATTTAGGGGCCACCCCTAAAATAATAAATTTGTATCTTAGCTCTCCCTGAACAATGGGGTGGAACCCAAAAGAATCCTTAAAACACTTTGTACTTCACAAGCCCTCGTGCTTGAGAGATTGTGTAGTGTTATATTTGTGAGAGTCCTAAATAGGAGCGACTTATAGGTCCCTGCATAGTATAAAGTCGCTCGGGAGACATCCTCACGATTTATAAGGGCCTCGCCTTTGAGAAGAAGGGTGTGGATATTATCGTTACCTTCTCACTAGTTATATGGGAATATGAGAAATGGTCACACCCTGACTCCCTGAAAAGTAGGTAGTCAACAATCTCCCGTAGTCAAGGGGAAGGGGTCACTTCCTCTAAGGGTTTCCTAAACCCTAGGCCCAAAGGTCTCTATAAATACTTCTCCCCTAGCGGGATAATAGACAAATCATAACTTGTAGAGAATACCATAAACACTACGTTAATATATAGAGTCTTTCATCTCACGTGAGCAGGTCCTCTAACACCTCTGTAACATCACCATACAAGGCTTTTCACCATCGTGGGGAAGTCCTAACCATCCTAAATTATTTTAAACCTAATAAGGCCTTTGAGTATCCACTACCCTTGTAGGGATACATACACATTTGTACTTTGTTACAAGTACATCTTCCATTGGCTACCTTTATCTAAGTTGAAATATATGTAAACCAAACAAGATATCCCCTAGTTATACTCATGAATCCTCTCTAAGTTCATGAGTATTTAAGGTAAACAACATCAACACATGTAGCACGTTTGTCCATGAAATGGTCGTAATAACCAAAAATAGGCAACATGTCTATGTTAGGAAACATGTGCATCATCACCAACATTACTTTCAACGACATCCAAGTGGTCAAGATAATTTTTCTTCAGAAATGAAAATCTCATGTGACATGTTATGGTATCTAAAGTTGTGTTTTCGGCATCATCTAAATCAACTCCTAATTCTATCACAATTAGTTACAATGCCTCAGATTTCTAAATTGAAGAGTGGTCCAATAATCTTTCTGTAATTGAAAGATGAAAGATGCATGATACATCATCAAGAATAATAGTCATCTCATTGATGGGAATATGAAATAATGACATCTTTGCGTGCTATCTCTCAACAAATTGTGACAAAATACCATAATTAATAATAATTACATTCAGTGCTACAAAAGTCTTTCATTCCAGATAACTCAAATACTTCCTAAAACCATGGTTCATATGGCAGTGATAACTTTGTTATCTTCCTAAGATGGTTTATATACTTTAGTGTATCACGATATTGCAAAAACAAATACATCAACGCCAAACCATTCAATTAGTATAAAATAAATGTTTAAAAGAATCATTATAGAAATTTATGCAACCTTTTATTCCCACACATGCATAAGAGTATGGTTTGCATGCCAAGGAAGTAGTGACATGTGATCGCGACTCCTAGAAAACTATTAGGTGCGGCAGTTGTTGGGCTTCAAGTGTGAAAGTGCTAAAGTATCCAACTACTCACAAGGATTTAGCTTTCTTTCTATGCACTAAAGAAAGTTGAGATAACCGGCCATGTTTATACGTTGTTGTTATATAACCACACAAGACAAGGCATATCATAATCATAATTAAGGTGCACTTAAAAAATTAATAAAGAGAATGACAAACATAATTAAAGAACATGGAATTATGTATTAGCGATCTACATTTTGTTATTCGTATTACAGGTTCGAATTTCGAAATTCGGATTTTCGCGCATCAGAGCATAACTCATTCCAACATAAAAAAGGTCCCAAATTCAAAGCAAATCCAAACCAAATCTAAGTAGGAGAAAAAAGATATTACATTTCTATCGGGTGATATATAATGTAGCTTAACTATAATTTATTAAAGAATTGCATGCATGAAAGTGATTAGCTTGAATGAAAATGAGTATAAGTTGATGAAGGGTGCTTAGTTTGAATGAATAATAGAAATTAAGAGAAAGGTGGAAAGAATGTAGAATCAGGATATTTGAGAGGTCTCTTAGTGTTTTTATATTTGATTTCAAATGTAAGAGAATGAGAAGGAAAAGATTGGCGCGTAATTTTTTTTGAAAATGGAAAAAAAACTAGCATTAAACTAACTAGCATAAGAAATGTTGAGAAGAAAATACAGAGTATCATAACATCAGAAAAATAACTGTAAAGAAGTCTGCAACCACCCAAAACACAAAATTTCCAAAAATGTAGCACCCAAAACCAAAAGTTAGACCAATAAAAACACCAGATAAGATGATCAAACTGACAAGATTCCTCTTCTTCAAGTGTGTCTGAATTTTAATGTCCATAGGATGTGTATAAAAATTGAAATCTGGATATATGTTTTAGTTGCATTAGGTGCGATTTTAATGAAGAGGTTTCAAACTCACGTAATTTGAGTTTGCGAGAGAATTAGAAAGAGTGCAATGAGCAATATCTTTATTTAATACTTTGGGCCTTAAGTACACGTCAACCATATTTAGCCCAATACCTTATACCACTAACAAATTTGCGCTGATTGGCTCGTACTTCGCGAAAGTTCTTTTGAAACTCACCGTTACTTTACTACCCCTTTTTTCATCTCAAATTTTTTAGCTTTGCTACAGTTTATTGTTTCTCTGCGACTGAAATTGTGAGTAGAAGAACACTTCACTTCACCGTTACCTGCACAGCACAAGATGGTACTGCAGTTGATTCATTCTTCATGATTCCATTTGATTTCACCGACTCTAAGACTTCATCGTTTCTTATATTCCTAATCGTTCATTTTTATGTTATCAGGATTTTCAGGGTTTCTTAAACGACTTGCAGGATTGGGAACTTTCTACAAAGGAAAATAAAGCGACGAAAACCAAGTCACAAAAGGAAAATGTTGGTAATTTTTATCTTTACCTTCAAAACTTGTTGCAATCATCATCCATGTTGGTGTACATGAATGGAGGAGCATCTTTTATGTGAATTGATTTCGTAAATTTGATTTTGGTTAAAAGTAGGTTTAATTTAAAGTGATTTATGTTTGAATAAGTTATCTTGAAAGTTAGTTGAACAATAAATTTGATAGTGCCAATCAATTCTGAAATCAGAAGCTCTAAGAGTGTGTTTGGTTATAATTGATTTTGAGTGAATTGATTCTGGTGGTTTGAAGTAAGTTGAAGGTTAAATGATTTATGATTGGATACATTTTGTAAAAGTGAGTTGAACATTAAATTTTAGGGTGTGTTTAATTTTGCGGTGACAAGAATCGATTCTGAGTGAATTGATTCTGGTTAAAAATGAGTTGAATGTAAAGTGAGTTGAACAACAAATTTCGGTGTAAAAAACACGTTTAAAGTCAAAAGCTACAAAACCCTAGCTTCAGCTAGAATCAATTCTGAAAACCAAATCAATTCTACTTTTGAAAAAACAAACATTTCAAAATCAATTTTACACATCTAAAATTGCATTTAGCTCTTCCAAAATGAAAACCAAACATACACTTAGTGTAAAAAATACCTTCAAACTCAAAAGTTCTGAATTTTAAATTCAAGTAGAATCAATTTTGAAAGCAAAAAAACTCTTCTCTGAGAACACCCCAAAGGTAGCAAAATTAATTATATACTTCAAGAATTAGTTCTGTCTCTATCTTAAAATTGGAACCAGACAAGCATGATGCATTGCCAAACACATATCCACTTAACCAATTCTGCCATTTTATGAAATGGTTGTGTTTGTTATTGCTTTTTTTTTTTTTGCGATTTGTGGAGATTTTGTTAACCTAATAAGGCAATAATTCAGACTGTATATATACTGTTTGAAAACGGTAGCCGTTTATAAAAGGGATAATTTATTTACTCGCTTTTATTTAAATTTTCATGCTGACTTTATATTTAATGGTATCTCTGTGTGGAAAAGGACCCTGCACTTTTTCCGTATATATTGGTATGCTATATATGTATGTGCTTGCTTATGTATGGATGTGTTAATTCATTTGTGATGTATGACATTCTGATAGAAATTCACAAAAGGTTTTTCTTCTTGGAGTGGTGGATCAGTGGGTGTAAAGAATGGGTCAAGAGGAGATACTATTTCTTTTGATCATGCAAGAAATTCTTCAGCTCAGTATGATTTCTCAAGAAACAATGATCTGTTAAAACGTGTGAGTAGTAGTTTTGCTTCTGAAGATGTTCCTGATGCTGCATCCGAGAAAGACCTGGTAGGAGCTTTTTTACCTTTCTCTATGTTTTGGGCTTGCGGTAACGGGGTGGGGGAAGTTGATTATTAGGATGCTAGTAATAGAAAAACCCAATATATAACATAATTTGGGTCTAGAGAAAAGGTAATGAATGACAAAAGCAGATCACCGTGAGTTGATATGTATTGCTCCAGATCATTAATTTAGCAATAGTAAATAGATTATGCATTGGTTTTCTGTTACCATCTTGTGTGATGCTGAAAGATACTGCAATTCATCTGTATATCACAGGGTAACGAGTTTTTTAAACAGAAGAAATTTAAGGAAGCTATTGATTGCTATTCAAGGAGTATTGCCTTCTCACCAACTGCTGTAGCGCATGCAAATAGGGCAATGGCCCATATAAAGCTAAGAAGGCAAGCTTACATTTTGTCTTGAAAGAGTTATAGCTTATTCATCAAATAATACCAAATGATGATCTTTGTCAATGGTGTGATCTTAAATATAAGAAAGTAGTTTTACACGTAAGGTCATATGTTAATTGGTCTATCACCTTACTGATGCTCATGAAGGGCACTTCGGCTAAAGATTTTATGTTTCTTTTCTCACCTATTTACGTCGGCAGATTTCAAGAGGCTGAGGATGACTGTACGGAGGCCTTAAATCTTGACGATCGCTACATAAAAGCATACTCGCGGCGAGCAACGGCTAGAAAAGAACTTGGGAAAAATAAAGAATCCATGGAGGGTGTGTTAACTTAACATGCAAGCAATCTTGTCTGTTGTCTCAAACACATTCTGATATTTGAATTAGCTGACTATCTGATTTGCTTAAATTACAGATGCTGAGTTTGCCATGAGGTTGGAACCTAACAATCAAGAAGTCAAGAAACAGTATGCTGATGCCAAATCACTTTACGAGAAAGTAAGTACACCAGTTGTTCCAGTATTATTACATGACTACTACAAAAAGTCACGATTTTAATCCTTATTATTTTCTATTTTTAATAGCTGGACAAGCCATGAATAATGAAGGGTTAGAGTTGCATGGAAATTTAAAATTTTCGTTTCATCCCTCACCCTCAGTATGCAAATGCACATATTAATATGTAATACAATACAAAATCGAATTAGTTGATGCCTTCAATAAGATTCTGAGCATAAGGGCCTTAGATTTAGTAGTCGGGATGGAATAAAGAATTACAACTTTAGTAAGCCTTTAGAGATAGATTGTGAGGGATAAGATACTGCAAATGATAACTTTTTTAGATGATGAATCTTTTTTTTTTTTTTCAGTATGAAAAAGAGTGATGGATACTAGTTAAAAGTATTTTCCATGACAGAAAGAAACCTTTGAAGAAAAATGGTCAATTTTGAAATCATCTGTTTGTCAGCATATGTTCAGGCCTTATGGGGTAAAAATTTAGGGAAACCTGTGTTACAAAGATCTTGCCATGGCAAGGTTCAGGAAAGGGTTGGTCGGATCTATTTTAGGCAGCTGTATATCTACTTCCTGAACTACGACCAAAGTCTTGAATGAGCAAACTCTAAAGAGTTTAAGGGGCTGACAGAATAAGTTTTGGGGCTGTTAGATAATTGTTAGAAACTGGTACCAAAATATGATTCAGTTGTAGAAATTGGCTTTTATTGATTGCAGAAAACGTTTGCGGCAGAAACAGAATTACACACACTATAGAGAATGCGTTCACACATAAACTATGGAGTAGTTTACTGTTACAAAACAATTCAGGTCCAAGAAATTTGAGAGCGTTGGTCTCTTACTTCCAAGAATTAGAGAGCTTTGTTTCTTCCTTCCATAACCACTCAATGTCTATCCCATAGCCATATTCCCTACCTTTCTCTATTTATTCCTAAAAATAAACAACACAACTGACAGATAATAAAATCATAATTGCCAATAACAATAAGTCTAACAAAAACATATTTGCTGCTAGATAAGGGGAAGGGTTTACGAGTAAATGCATCAGTGGTGCAAAGAATCAGAGCAGAAACCTAGTAAGAATGGTTGGTTTTTAACCCATACATTCTGATGGGCGAAAACTTATGCAGTCTTAAAATCACTTTAAAAATTGGAAAGGTGGTCAAACAAAAAAGGGAAATTAATGGGGATTTAATAGTGTGTTGGCTGCAGTGGCTGTGATATATCCGCCTCCTGCCCTCAATTCAGACGGCAAAGGCTGCTGCACAAAAATATGACATGATGCCACATTATGACCAGGCTTCACGACTAGACACTAGAATTCTATATTGTGCAGTTAACTGTTCTTGTTTCATGTCCATGTTTTTCCTCACTTCTTTGGTGCAAGATTTAAACTTTTAAATTGCCTTTTGTCCAGGAAATTCTACACAAAACATCTAAAGCACTAAGAAATACTGTGCAAAAATTGGGAAAGTCTGAGGCAAAAGTTAATGGAAGCAGCAGCATCCCCTCTGTTTCACATGGTACTCAAAAGTCAGGTCCAGCTGAAGCTCATCATCAAATCAGGGTACAAATAACTTCAGTTCTTAACAAAACATTTTTAGATATACTAATTGTTAAGAGCCCCACATCGGACAATATATGACATGAACGTGTGTTTATAAGTCGGGGCAATCCTCACTCTACCAACCAGTTTTGTAGGGTTGAGTTAGGCCCAACCACAATTTCTTAACACTAATATCTTTGTGAATGGGATAGATATACTTTGTTTGGTGTTCCTCGTATACAGTGTCCATAAAATTTTATTATGTTTACAGGGTAATGAGGGAAAAATTCCTGCTAAAGAATCACTCTTAATGGAGGAGATCAATACTAAAGATACAAAATCTGGAAGCAGAACTCAAGGACAAGTAGGCAATGGTTCTAAGGAAGGTCATGGTGCAACCAACAGCTTGGAGCAGGTTAAGCTTTATCTTCAAATTCTTCGCCCATCTAGTTTAGTAGTGTAGTTCTTGTGCATATTGTGGTTCTGTTTAGAAGCAATGTTTATGTAGTTTCTTAAACATAAAGATATATTTCTATGTTATTCACAAGTACTTATTTAAGTTTTAATGTATACACTTTATTATTAAAAGCTTTATAATTTAATTTTATACACATTACTAGGAATAAAATAATATTTAGGGCTTTTTAATTTACTCCTAAATTGTTTGCCAGTATTATTGTATTGCTGTGATTTTAGGATATTAGGTTTTATGCTAATAACTTTTCTCAACCTTCGTTCATTGTCCTGCTTCATGTTTTTTTGTCTCACTTTTAACAGAGAAATCACAAAACTAGAAAGCCGGAAATTAAAGCATCTGTTGAGCAGCTTGCTTATCGGGCTGCTTCTCGAGCTATGGCTGACGCTGCAAAAAATATAACGCCACCAACTACAGCTTATCAGTTTGAAGTCTCTTGGAGAGGGTTTTCAGGTGATCGTGCTTTGCAGGCTTGTCTATTAAAGGTATTCAAGTTTGTTGTGCATTTGTGATTTGATTATATTTCCAATTTTAAGTATATTTTCTTTGATTAGAACAAAAGATTCCTTATATATGTTGGATTTTTGTTGTTAAATGATCTGCTTTTCTATTTCTTTTTATGCGTTAGGCATTGTCTCCCCATGAGTTACCGAAAATATTCAAAAATGCCTTATCTTCTACCCTGCTTGTTGAGATCATCAAGTGTGCTGCCTCTTTTTTCGCGTAAGTATTTTTCAGCGAAAATTAATTTGTTTTTTAGACTTCTGCTTTACCTTTAATCCTTTAATTGGGATAACAAATTTGCTCTTTTGGCAGTGAAGACATGGATCTAGTTGTCAGTTATATGAACAATTTAACCAAGGTACCGAGATTTGATGTGATCGTAATGTGCCTCCCATCAGCAGATAAGGATGGTATGTATGTTTTTCTATTAGGGGTAAAATTCTCGAGTGTTTCTATTATTGCCACACTTTTTGAAATCTCTAGAGTTTAAAGGTTTCATGAAAACTCTTATTGCCACACCTTTAAACTCTATTACAAGCTTGTTTTCATGGTCAGTGTATCATATTTGCAGTAGAAAGTTCTATGACTAGAATAAACCGTTGTGGATATTGGTGAATAGATGACTCGTTTCTTGGTCGCCAAAGTAAAAGCATGATATATGCTTTTATGAAACATAATAAAACAAAAGAAAGATATAATAAGAAGCAGAATGAAAATCGGGGACAATGGAAAGACTTTCTTCTACAAGAAAGTAGGGAGACCGGAGTTAAATAAACAAGATATTTATATTATTACAGAATTTCACCATAATGATGTTTTGACTTGTTATTTGGCTCTAATGTTCAATGTTGCCTGAACGGTCAATCTTTTTACCTGGTTATTTGCCTCTAATGTTCAATGCTAGCTGAATGGTTAATCTGAATGAGTCAAATTATTTAATACTTTATGCAGACTTGCGCAAGATCTGGAATGAAGTGTTCTGTGGTGAAGCAACTCCGATGGAGTATGCAGAGATTCTGGATAAGCTCCGATCAAAGTTCTACTTTGAGTAGTTAATGTTTTTGATGCTTTTTTCATATTGGATCTCTTTTGGCAACCATATTCAAATGTAAATTATTACATTATTAATCGTTGAGCATTATAGGTTCTCTCAAGTTGAACCATTGTAGGTTATCTCAAGCATTAACTAATTATGGATATGGAGGCTGAGGATCCAAATTGTTATAATCTTTTTATTCTGTGAATTCAAGTGGTTAGGCATGATAGTTGGAAAGAAGTATTTGAAAGAGAGGTCCAATTTTCTGTCATGAACTATGGTTCCTTTTCAGACTATCTAACAAGTAAAGGGATGTCTCTATTTTCAACATTTAATAAAAAATATGGGAAATGTGTTGTGTTAAAGTGAGTACTCATTCATGTTCTCAATGGAATAATGTGAAGAAAAAGAGTAAAAAGTTGTTATAAATAAGTTAGTTTGAGTTTATTTACCACAATAATTCTAGTCTTTTGATTGAATATGTTGTGTCTTTTTCATTTGTTTGGTGAGTGTTTGATTCAATGTGAATGTTTCTCTTTCATGATGACTTATTAATGGTATAAGAACAAAGATTCCGATCAAGGGAGGAAATCATAGGTTTATTATCATTTTATTTGATTTAAGTTTTATTTTTTTAAATAATATTATGCCTACATTGAAGTTGAATATTCCTTTGTTTGATGGGTGAAAATGGACTTTTTTTTATGGCAATGCACGATATAAGACTATTTGGTTGACACTTGCTCCACATATTAAAGTGATTGAGTTGAAAGAAACTTTTTCAAAGAAATTGTGGGATTTGTTAGAAAGAAAATCTGCATCACCACATTAACCAACCGATTGATGATGAAAATGAATTTGTATTCACCGAAGATGGAAGATGAAAGTAATATATTTGACCATATTAATAAATTTAATGAGCTAGTATCTAGGGGAGTATATCAAAGATGAAGAGCAAGTGTTATTTTTATTGGCTTTACTGTCTAAATCTTACAAATCATTAGTCTAATCAATATTAGCATGAAAGAGCACACTACAGTTATATGAAGTAGTGAAATCATTGAAGGAAAGTTAATGAACGATGGGTATTAATCAATCTTCCAAAAAAAATCACGTACTAGTAGGCAAAGGAGGACAAAGAAATAAATATGATGATCAATATGGTAGAAATTTTCAACCAAGAGATGAGTTATGTCAAGTATCATTACTGTCAACAATTTGGTCACATGCAATCTAGATGTCTAGAATTTATAGAGGATGTGCGGAACATAAAGAAGAAGACAAAAGAATTGAAAATCGCTCTTTCTGTAAATAAGGTTAGTAGTGAAGACGATCTTTTAGTTTGTGAGGATGAAAGTGACTATGAAGTGAAAAGATATGAGACTTTAAATAAAGGGAGGATATGTTGTGTTAAAGTGAGCACTCATCCAAGTCCAAGTCCCACATCGAGTAATGTGGAGAAAAAATAAGTAAAAGATTATTATAAATATAGAGAGTTAGTTTGAGTTTATTTACCACAATAATTATAGTCTTTTCGGTGAATATGTGGTGTCTCCCCACTTATTTAGGTGAGTCGTTGACCTTTAAGTGAGTGTTTGATCCAATGTGAATGTTTCCCCTTCATGATGACACGTAAGTTGAAGCAGAAGCACGGTATTACTTCGTCACTTAGAAAAAGAAAGGTGAAAGACGTCCAATTAAAGCTCCTACTATAGCAACATGTATAGGCATCAAATGACTCATCAATTATGTTTCTTTTACTTATTTTATTTTTATTTTAGTTTAAATGTAAATTTGGTCCCTCTATTTTAGGTGTTTTAAACAATTGGTCCCTCTATTACAAAACCAACGATTTTAGTCTCTTAATTTAGATTATTTTTGAATTTTTGTGGTCTCTCTCTACTTTTGTATACATGACATTGATGATTGGGATAAAAAAATATTTTTTTATGATATGTTATTGATGACTAAGATAACTTATTAATTAATATTTTGAAAAAAATTATTAGGTTTTTTAAATCCAATTAATAACAACATCCATCTCAAACTTGAGCCCACAAAGACATTTTCTAATGTATTGTTAACTTTAATAAACATTAAAATTGTCTGAAACAAAAACGATGTGAGACTCTTCTTTCCACCTTTCTCTTCTTCCATTTTCTTCTCTTCTGCAACATTAAGTATAGCAGATTTACATCAGGTATAAAAATATAAGTAATGCAACATTGAAAAAAATTGGATAATCCATTATTTACATTAACTTATCCTCAATAATTTACATCAGAAATATAGATTTGCAAAAATAGCTTTGTGAAGTACCATGTCACATTAAGCATTAGTACTAACCGTAGTTTCTATGACCGGTGAATATCAAATTAATAGAATAAAGTTTCAGAAAAGGAAAATAGAAAGTTAACCTCTTTCTGAATGAATTTCTGTGCAAAACTGACTGGAAGAAGGTTATGTCATTTGTCCTGCATAAATCATATTTAAAAAACACATTTGGAATCATATTTAAGAAACACATTTGGAAGAAAGTTATAGCTGAATCTGTGAAGTTTGGTACCCTAATATCTGTAGGAGTTTGGTAGCCGGAAGCCGGAAACAAAAACCTCTATATATCAGTCCATCGACCAACTCCATATTTAGATATGTCATCAACCAACTTTGTCATTTCAACAGTTATAAAAGTCAACAATGAATTACACAATGTCTTTTTGAGCTAAGCTTAAAATGGATTATGTTATGAATTGGGCTTAAATCCAACAATTTTTTTCAATATTTTAAATAATTAATTTTTAAAAATATTAATTAAAAAAATAATTATTAATTTATTCTATAAAAAATATTAATTAGTACATTATCCTAGTCATCAATAACATCATTAAAAATTAAATTTTTATCCCATTCATCAATGTCGGTATGCAAAAGTGAAGGGGATTATAAAAGTTCAAACATCATCCAAATTAAATGATCAGAATCGTTAGTTTAATAATATGAAGATCAATTGTTTAAAACGTCTAAATTAAAAGGACTAAAAGTGCATTAAAATTTTTTATTTTTAAATTTGTTAAGATTATAATAAAAGAAAAGTGAAGGCGGATCGAAAAATGGAGTATTTATTTAAAAAATAAATGAAAAGAAAAGTGAGACATGAATGTATTGTTAAAAAGGGATTTTTTGAAATGCTTCTTTTGAAATATTTTATAGATGTATTTTTGAACACCCAAAAATATTTGCTCAACCTTTATTGTTTGATTGGACTGTTATATAGGTCTTGAAATCATTGTCTGGTTATTCTAATTTTAAATTAATTTGATTTTATGAGATTGAAATGAAATAATTTATGTTTTGATATTTTACTGCAAATCAGGTTTGACTTCAATTTTCCATAAACTTTTTAGCATAGAAATTAAAAGTAACTTCTAGCTAAATTACGCTTTATAGGAAGTCAAATTTGACTCAGTTATATATACTTAATTTTTTTGAAATGTTATATTATTGACCCAACAGTGAATACTATATTTTAAATTATGGTTTGAGATTAATTAGTATATATTGTCAATGAAAAAGTTTTATATAATTAATTTATTATTATTATTTGTTGATATTACTTTATTAATAATTAAAATAAAAATTATTTTTTTTTAATTATGATTAATTGACAGTATAAAATTATTTTATACTCAGTGCATTTTAATTAAATTCTTATGGTTAATATATATTTTCATTAATTTATATATGCAATTTTTGAAAAATTATCCGTAAAAAAATTTCCTTACGAGACCTAATCATCATAACATGTTTCTTTTAAAAAAAAATTAAAATCTATGTTGCCTTTTTTTTTTATAAACTTAGAAAATTTAAAAATTAAAACAATCCAAAAATTCTATCAAAGTTAGGATCCGAACGCCAGTTCTCTATCTAATAGAGTACACGTTTGGCCACTAGACTAGTCTAGTCACTTTGTTTTACTATTCTAACACAAAAACTACCCTGCTTGCACAACAACTTAACAACAATAACATTAGTAACACTAGAATATGATAAGAAAATCCATCCAAATCAAATATCTGAAAATGCATTTTCCTAAACACATGGAGTACAACTTCAGGTTTACCAGCAATAGCATAACCAACAACAAAGGTATCATCAAAACGAATCTGGTGAGCTAAAACACGCTTCCAGAATGTTTGAAGGAACTCAAGAACCAATGACACATGGCTAGCCCGGGTCAGGATATGGAAAATTGCTACAAAAGTAATTCGTGTATGGTTGAAACGAGGTTGAAGATCAACCCAGTCAAAGAACTTGAGACACTAAAGAATTTCATTATTGTCATCGTTGTGACGGAGGACATGAGTAACAAAGGGTTCGGATATAGGAAGCAAAAGGGAGGAAAAAAAAGGTGAGAAATTGTCACCGGTTGAGAGAATCTGGTAGATTCGAATGAGGAAGGGGTCTTTGGAATGATGGTGGATTTGAAACCATGTTTTAAAGGTGGAAGCGACGTCGTTTTAGGTGATGGAAAATGAAGGCGTTGTAGATGAAGAGAGTGGGAAGGAGAAAGGAGAAGGAAACAACATGATGAAGATAACTTGCCAAGTCATCTGCCACGTACACAAAATGAACGAACGTTTGGGGACAACTAACGGTGAAGACTCAATTGACACCATTTTGAAAGTTAGAGGATCAACTTGCCACTTTTTAAAGTTAAGAGATCAAACTGGATCCCGAGGTAAAGTTAAGGGATGAAAAGGGATATTTTGCCAAAAAAATAAAAGGATATGTAGTGTCAAACTATCAATATAAAATTATTTTACATTGTCAAACAAATCAACAACTATATAACGCCAAATCATATTTAAATTTTAAAAGTATTTTAATAATTTAGTTTCATTAAAACTATTTTACATTATTTGTTCATGGGCATGTTTCTGTTTGTTTTATCTTTTAAAAAATAGATTTTTTCTTTTTATTTTCGAAAATGATTTTAAAAAATTTATAATTTTTCTTCAAATTGATTTTTTATAAATCGAAAGATTAATTTTGACATCTTATAACATAAACATATATTATTAAAGATCAAAACATAGTTAAAATTGCAATTTTTTTCAAAAAGTGTATTTCAAAAATGATTTTAATAAAAAATTATTTGAAATAGCTTCAAAATTAAGTGATTTTTGATTTCCAAAAAAAAGTTTCAATTAGATAATGAAATGCCTAAAATAACATTTTAAGAACAACTATTCATGTTTGAACAATTAAGGTTTTCAAAAAGAATATATATATATATATATATATATATATATATATATATATATATATATATATATATATATATATATATATATATATATATATATATATATATATATATATAGAGAGAGAGAGAGAGAGAGAGAGAGAGAGAGAGAGAGAGAGAGAGAGAGAGAGAGAGAGAGAGAGAGAGAGAGAGAGAGAGAGAGAGAGAGAGAGAGAGAGAGAGAGTAATGTGAAAAAAAGAATTTTATTGAAGTGAAATTGTTGTACTGATTTACAATGTTACATGTATGTATAGACATAAAAACAATGTTTAGAACATGTGTGAAATGACTTTATGCATTTTGTAGAACATGTGTATCAGTTTGTGGACTTGTTATGAAATGGAACCTGTCATAATATTGTGTTAAAAGCATAACCTATTTATGAACCTGTTATGAAATAATTAGGCTATGACGTTTATGAACCTGTTATGTACTTTATGTTAAAAGCAGAACCAACTTATAGGTCATAATGTTTATGGACCTGTCATAATGTTGTGTTAAAAATGCAGACCAAGTTAAAAACACTTTGACAAGTCTATAACAAACCAAGTTAACATAAAAACATAACATATCAAATAGAATTTATAGGTCATTATGTGTTATATAAAACATTTATAGATCATTGTGTGTTAAAATCAAGTTAATATTTAACAAACCAAATATTGCATTCATGTAAAAATAACATAATCTTTAACAATGAAGACCATGTTAAAAACACTTTGACAGGTTTATAACAGACTAAGTTAACCAAATAGAACTTATAGGTTATTGTGTGTTATATAAAACACTTATAGATCATTGTGTGTTAAAATTAAGCTAATCTTTAACAAACCAAATATTGCATTCATGTAAAAATAACATAATCATTGTGTGATACATGCAAAAGTAATATTTGAAAAAAGTAAAATTAAAAGAATCCAATTATTACATTCATGTTGAACTGATACAATCCAAAACTGATACAATCTTTAATTGAACTTAAACCTAATTCTTATAAACAAAAGATAAGTTAATTCTTACAAACAAACCATAACATACTACTTCCAAACAAACCTTAATACCCTAACTAATTATAACAACTAATACAATGATAATAATCACAAACATCAAATTCAAAATCTTTTTTCACTTCATGATATTCTTCATTTCACTTTTATGTTTCATAAACTTTTTCCCTAATTCTTCATTCTCAATTGTCACTTTTTTCAATGTCTTTTTTTCCTTCAGCAAGTCCCTTAGTTATCACACCCAGTCTATGCATCCATAATTGCTCCTTCTCATAATCCACATCCTCATAAAACCAACTAAATAAATCACACTCAACTTGCATACCTCCCTGAAATTTTCATTGTTTAGAGGTTACCTACAAATTGAAACTTAAACAAAATTTATTAACAAATTCAAAAAACTTGCATACCTTATAATTTGGACAACCCCAGAAAAGTTTTCCCATATTCTTAATAGTAGTTGCCCTTTGAAGAACAACCATGTCTCCGCAATGGCACATGGGCATCCATTGTGACCTACTACAAACATCTGAATCTCCACTTTCTTGTTTTAACATGGAGGATGAATGTAACACCCCACTTCCCGTATTAAATAAAATATAAATATTATAATAATAATCAGAGTTTTCACCAAAAAGTGGGATATCACATCTCCAAATTTTATAAAAATACTTTATTCATTCTTTTCAAAATAATACAGCGGAATTTGTTTCATAAAGTAAAATACATCAAAACATGATACGTCACAGGATTTCAACACGTTTGACATAAAACAATTACAACACCCATATCCCGTGTTACGTATCAGAGCATCCTAGACTCGACGATCACACCAATATCCAAGCTAGCTAAACACCTGGATTATCTGTACTTCCGAAGAAGCACAGCCCACAACAACAACAAAGGGGTGAGAAATAATGATCAGAATATAATGGTAATGTAATACATGTAAATAAGGTAGTAAAACACACCAACACACCAATATTCACCCCCAACAACTCCATATGACGAACCTACTGTTCAAATTACAATATAACATATTATAATGCAAATATGCAACTCAACACCATGCATGCGGTACCGACTCATTGGTTCATTCAATCGAACCTGGATAGATCACTTACGCTCCTCCTGAGACATGATCTATCCCCCGCCATTCTCCACAAAGGAGTACGGATGAATCACTTACGCTCCTCCTGAGACATGATTCATCCCACCAAAACACCATGATATGCACACACCAATGCATAACTAATATATTTAGGCACTCAACGTGTACACGATCCTCCTGATCATATCATCATACATCAATGCATATATGTACAGATATAACATACACCAATACCATATAAATCAATTCACACAGTGAGCAATCTCACATTCTAACACCAAGTATAAACACATCCCAACACTCGGGGAATACACGATCCTACTGATCACTGCACCATAATCATATACATGATACACCCATCATTCATTTTAATTAAATTAGATATTAAACGAGTTCACACTCTAACACCATATATAAACACATCTCAACACTCGGGGAATACACGATCCCACTGATCACTACCCACATATATATCAACTAATTGCCCACCAGTCATTATTACGGGAAACATGTACTATCACCAAGTACACAAGTTAGTTCCCACACTCATCATTCTTACAGTGCATCAAGGTCAAACTGTACCTATCATCTCAACTCAGATCCTCAGTCTATTCTAGTACCAATCTTGCACATTACCGTAAGCAATCGGTTTCTAATTCCTATTCCCAAAATCATCACCTACACACTTTATCGATACCTCAAAAGCCATACAGAACTTTCCCTAAAAACTGTAAAACACCCTATACGCCCTATATGCCAAATCAACCCAAAACACCAATTCATTAACATTGACTTATACTCCATCACTATCAATTACTAGTTATCATCAAACACAAACACACCAATAAACATTATACTTACCAATTATCCTATACTTCCTACTCTAGAACCAACATTACGGTACATTACCGACACTTCAGAGTCACTCTGAATCTCACCAAGGTCCTAACCATAGTCATTAACGACATTATAGGGAAACAACACATAATTTTCCCCAAAGCTATAATCATGGTCATTACCCACACTACAGTAACAACACAGAATCTCACCAAAACTCTATTTATATTTACTATCAACACTGCAGTAACAACATATAATCTCACTAACATCACCATAATATATATACACCAAATTCACCAATACCAATCAACAATTCATCAATATCAAGCATCAATTTAGCATTAGCAACAACAATAACAAGCATGCCAATATAAAACTTCATAGATCGGAATTTTCCTACGGGGTTAAGGACTCCCCTCTACCCTATACATGTATATACCATCCCAATCAAGTTTCTCCCCCTTTACCTTGTTAATCGGTTGATCGATGAAAGAACCCTCCAAGGTTTGGCCAATTCTGATTTTCCCCTGTATCCTTCGTTCTTTGCTCCCTTTTCCGTTCTCTCCTTTCTGTCGTTCTTTTTCCCAACCCCCAAATGTATTGTAAAACTAATGACCCCTCAAATTCCCTATTTTAATTCTCTAATCCCAATAATAATAATAACTAATAAAATAATATAATAATATTCCTAATATTAATAATACTAATCATAATAATACTATTAATAATAATAACAATAATAATAATAATTCTATTATCTCACCATAATAATAATAATAATAATAATAATAAATATAATAGATATAATAATAATAATAATAATACCCCCACCAATATTACTATTAGTTATTATATTATTATATCTACACCAATTCACCACCAATAATAATATTCATACCGATGATAATAATCATAATAATAATAATAATAATAATAATAATAATAATAATAATAATAATAATACCACCAATATTACTATTAACTATTATATTATTATCTCCACATCATCAATGATCCTTATATATCAAGGATACTCACCAATCACATGCCAACACACCCCACCTAAGGGCACACCAACATAAAATAATTAAATTAACACCAAAATGACTAAATAAATAAAATGGGTGTTACAATGAACAACCAGATTTCATGTTTGCCAAAAACAAAAACCCTAGGTTAATTTTGAGATTTGGGATTGGGAAGGAGGAAGGAGAACGGAAAAAAAATTAACAAACAATATAGGGATGGGAAGGAGAAAGGAGAAGGAAACAACATGATGAAGATAACTTGCCAAGTCATTTGCCACGTACACAAAATGAACGAACGTTTGGGGACAACTAACGATGAAGACTCAATTGACACCATTTTAAAAGTTAGAGGACCAACTTGCCACTTTTTAAAGTTAAGGGACCAAACTGGATTCCGAGCTAAAGTTAAGGGATGAAAAGGGATATTTTGCCAAAAAAATAAAAGGATATGTAGTGTCAAACTGTCAATATAAAATTATTTTACACGGTCAAACAAATCAACAACTATATAACGCCAAATCATATTTAAAATTTAAAAGTATTTTAATAATTTAGTTTCATTAAAACTATTTTACATTATTTGTTCATGGGCATGTTTCTGTTTGTTTTATCTTTTAAAAAAATAGATTTTTTCTTTTTATTTTCGAAAATGATTTTTAAAAAAATTATAAGTTTTCTTCAAATTGATTTTTTATAAATCGAAAGATTAATTTTGACATCTTATAACATAAACATATATTGTTAAAATTGCAATTTTGTCAAAAAGTGTATTTCAAAAATGATTTTAATAAAAAAAATATTTGAAATAGCTTCAAAATCAAGTGATTTTTGATTTCCAAAAAAAAGTTTCAATTAGATAATGAAATGCCTAAAATAACATTTTAAGAACAGCTATTCATGTTTGAACAATTAAGGTTTTCAAAAAGAATATATATATATATATATATATATATATATATATATATATATATATATATATATATATATATATATATATATATATATATATATATATATATATATATATATATATATATATATATATATATATATAGAGAGAGAGAGAGAGAGAGAGAGAGAGAGAGAGAGAGAGAGAGAGAGAGAGAAAGAGAGAGAGAGTATAATGTGAAAAAAAGAATTTTATTAAAGTGAAGTTGTTGTACTAATTTACAATGTTACATGTATGTATAAACATAAAAACACAATTTACATGCTTACACACTTCGACACACATATTGTACTCAACTCTGTTGAATATAATATGTGTCGAATACATCTTGCCTACTATAACACTTAATTATATCTTCTAACGCACCTCTTAATTCATGTTTTTTAGGTGTTCATACATGTGATGCCATAGTCATTTCCTGTCTTCAACAACAATTGAAGCAAGAAATTAATGAGCAGCCGTGTTGATGTCTACTTTCAAGGTTTTGTTATATGTCAATGGTGCCTTCAAGATCATCCTTCCTTCACCATCACACACCTTCATCAAATTTTCTTCCAACTTTATGTTATACCTTTTGGCAAGTAATTGACTTATGTTTATCAAATTACTTGTCATCGAAGGTACATACAATACATTAGTAATACTGGCCCTCTTACCATCTTTTCTCACCACAACCATGTTTTTTTCCACTTGATGTGACATGTCTTCCATCGGCGAACCTGGTCATTTTTTGGCCGATTCATCAAACTTGGTGGACCGCTTTTTATTACTAGTCACACGGTTACTACATCCAAAATCCAGGTACCACATATTGATTTATTCATTATCCGACTTCGTATTTTCCATGAGTAACATATCATTAGAGTCACTTCCTCCAACATATGTATATTGAACTGTGTCATTATCTTTCACTATTGACTCCTTTCTTTGACAATCTCGAGCATATTGATTAAATCCTTGATAATTATAACACCAAACCTCATTTATGTCAACTTTCTTCCTCAAATACTTATTGCCCATGACTTTCTTGGTTGAATTAGAGTGATTTTTGAATTCTTACTTGACTTTTCATCATTTGTAGGATTCTTTCTTTGCTTGCCTTTATTTTCCAAACTTCTTGATGAATCTTGCATGCAATAACTGTTCTGCCACCTTATCCCCTTTTGAGTTTCTCTGCTTCAACCTCATCTCATGAGCCTCTAATGAGCTTGAAGTTCTTCTAACTTCATCTCAGCTAGGTTCTTGGATTTTTCAATAGACAATTCAATATAATCAAAATTTGTAGTAAGAGATCTCAACACTTTCTCAATCTTCTGCAAATTATTGATAAGTTCACCACATGCCTTCATCTGATTTGTGAGTAACACTGATCTTGAGAAGAAATTAACAACCAATTCATCTTCTTTCATCTGTGTTATTCCAAATTACTTGCTTAACATCTACAACTTTACTTTCTTCAATTTTTCATCTCCGTCATACAAATTATTTAACTTGTCCCACACTCATTTGGACGTTTATTCTTCAATGACCTTCTTGAACACATTAGGATATACACATTTATGAATCAAGAAAAGAGCTTTTGCATCTTTCTTCCCCAGTTCCTTGTGCACAACCTTTTGAACATCATTTACATTCGCTTCCAATGCAGATACTCCACCCCTCACAATTTCAACCACATCTTGAAATCTGAAGATGACTTTCATTTGCGCAACCACCTATTATAATTCTCGCATTTGAACATCGGTAGATTTGCTGGAAATTAAGTGATGTTTGTTATCGTTTGCCATTACAGATTCTTTGTAAATCACACTGGACTCGTTGATACCAATTTGTTAAAACAATTAGGATTTTTAAGAAGAATGAAGAAGAAGGAGAGATAAATTATATTGTAAAAAAACATTTTATGAAAGTGAAATTGGTGTAATAATTTACAAGTTTACATGTATATATAGGTAACAAAGCACACCTTACAAACTGTATTATTCAACTCTATCAAATGCTTGCTTACATACTTCGACACACATGTTGTATTCAACTATGTCAAATAATATGTGTCAAATTCATTTTGCCTACTAAAATATTGACTTACATCTCCTAACAATTCAAACCAATTTAAAATTTTTATTAAAATATTTTTTATAATTTAATAAAACATTATAAGAATCATTTAAATGAAAAACTAATTCCATCGGCCTCATATCCATTACACTAAAAAATTTCATACTCATAAATATTGCACAAAGTTTGCTAGGATAGACACTCAATAATATTTTAATATTTTTTTGTGTTAAATATATTTTGATCCTTATAAATATCTCACACTTTATTTTTAGTCTCTATAAAAAAAGACATATTTTGGTATTTACAAAAATTTCATGCATGCAATGTTAATCTTTGCTATTTTAATTATCCCTAAACTTTTAAATTTTTGAATAATTTTTTTCATGCGTATTCAGGCTAGTATAAAATATTTCTTTACCAAATTATATAATTTTTTAAAATGAGAAAAATTAAATATGAATTTTTAAAATTTTAAAAAATAATAATAAAAATAATGAAAATCTCGATTTATAAATTAAATTTTGAATTCTTTTTTTCCGAAGAACTCGTACTAGATATATTTATAAAATAACCATTCAAAAATATATATTAATTTAACATTAAAAACAAAAATGACGTGTATAATTATTTTATAGAGAGTAAAACACACTATTTTTTTTATAGAGACTAAAAATAAAATTTGGTAATTTTACCTGGATAAAAACATATTGATCCATATCTTTTTTTATAAAATAAACAAATATTTTATAAAAACACAATATTAATGTTATTATTTTAAAAATTTCTCACAAATTCTCTCCATTTTATAGTATGATATTTTTATTAACTACTAATACATACAAATCATCTTCTCGTCTACATACACACGTAGTATATTTTTATACTTAAAATAATAATAATATATAAGAATGAGTAAAAGAAAAGAAAAGTTTTTAACATAATATTTTCAAAACAATTGAGTCAAAGAAAATTCAAAATTCAAAATAAAAAATTCAATCGAGAGTGGAAAAAAGAAAGAAATGGTTGTACTAGACATTCCGAGATTGAGGAACCGGAACACCATTGGGTTCAAAATAAGCGTGCACAAGAGAGAGAGGTTATTGTTTGTCTTTTGAATTACCCATCAAATTTTCCGTTGAGTTGTTCTTGTTGTTCTGTCTTCCAAGTTCTGACAAAGTTTGAAACACCCCCACACAAGTAACCTTTTTTTCAGCAATATTAAAATACAAAAGGAAAATGTTTTTGTGTTCCATTCTGACACCGTCACGTGATCCTGCAAATTCAACATAGTTTCCCATTTTCCTTTCAACTTCTTCTATTTACTTTTCTACTGTACTTACTACTACAGTAACAGTGCCAATTATTACAATTCACACTCGCTCTCCATTGTTGAACTTCCCTCACCTACCACTCTCAGATCTTCTTTCAAACCAACTAGGTACTTTTCTTTTCTTTTCTTTTTTGTTTTGCTTTCAAACCAACTAGGTATCAGGAACTTGGTTGTTGTCACTGTTTTTTTTTATTATTCCCCTTTTCGAATTTTTTTAGTACTGTTGATTATATACTTTGCAAACTTTCTTTCTTTCTTTATAGTTAATGTTTGTTTTATTTATTCCTTTCTAGGTCGACGGTTTTCTCCTTTTTTTTGTTTCTTTACTTTTTTCATTTTTTGAAAACTTGTCATCTTTGTTTCTAACTCGTGTACTCCTGTACCACTACTAACACCTCTCAGTTTCAATTTTAACTACTGTTACTGAGTCTGTTCTTTGGATCTTAGGTTTTGCTGCATTTTTTTCCTTTGCTTTTAAGGTTTTTAGCTGAGTTGTTTTGCTTGGGTTTGTGCTTATTTGGCTACATTTTGATTTTGTGAATTGCAGAAAATGGGGATCATCTCAAGGAAGATTTTCCCGGCTTGTGGGAGCATGTGTGTTTGCTGTCCTGCTTTGAGGTCTAGATCAAGACAGCCTGTCAAACGATACAGAAAATTGCTTGCTGATATCTTCCCGAAATCCCCGGTTCGTGTCTTATAACACTTCTCTTTTCGAGTTTTAGCTAATGCATTTTGAGCACATTGACACTAGTAATAATTTGAAAAATGAGAGTAACTGAATGTAACCACATGTGTCTGATAGTTACAGTTATTTTCATTTTTCACATGTTGGTGAATCATTTTACACATGGTAGTATATTTTCACTTTATTATTTTGATTTGTTAGCGTATTTTCACTTTGTTATTTTGATTTGTTCGCGAAGTAGAGCTCTGGTATTCATGTTTGACAACATTTCTCAGGATGAGCTTCCAAACGAAAGGAAAATCGTCAAATTATGTGAATATGCCGCGAAAAACCCTTTTAGGATTCCCAAGGTATTTATCTATGCACGAGTAAATTATCTAATTTCATTCAAAGAAGACGAGGATGATAGGATCTGCTCGAGTTATCTCAATTTGTTTATTTCTGAGGTTCACTGTTTCTGCTCGTTTTGCTAGATAGCAAAGTATCTTGAAGAACGATGCTACAAAGAACTGAGATCTGAGCACATCAAACTAGTCAAGATTGTAGCGGAATCTTTCATTAAGTTGCTTTCCATTTGTAAGGTGCAAATGTAAGTTTCTCATGATTGATTATTTTGTCTTTCCATTATTCTGTTGGCAGAATTTTATATGTTTTGAATCCTTTTCTTTAGCTCATTTATAGTATTTGATTCGTCTTAAAGCTTTTCATTTATGTCGTGCTAATTGCAGAACATATTTTGCTGTTGATGTGCTTAATGTGATTTCGGAGCTCTTGGACTATTCCAAGGATGAGACTATTCAGACACTTGGTTGCCAGTCCTTAACAAGGTTCATCTACTGTCAGGTGAATAATACAATCCAGAAATGAATTAACTGATATTGTTTTTGCATGCGCTTTCATGCTACTGACACAATGAATGCGCAGGTAGATTCTACTTACACTCATAACATTGAGAAATTGGTGAAGAAAGTATGCATGCTATCACAGGAGCCCGGTGAAACACTCGAAAACTGCAGCTTGAGGGCATCGAGCTTGCAATGTCTATCAGCAATGGTAATTACTACTTTCCAATGCTTATTTTCATGTAAAATTTTATGGTGGTTGTGACTTCATAATTGTTTCAGATTCGTCTAGAGCTGCATTGTTTACTTAACTGCCTTTTTTCTTGTTAGGTTTGGTTCATGACTGAATTTTCACACATTTTTGCTGATTTTGATGAGGTAAGTTATTGTGTCTCTCTAGTGAAAATTCCAAACCCAACTATTTTGTAACTGCCGTTATACTTTGGTTTTTCATGTTGAATTTCTTTCTTAATTCTCGGTCAAATGTCATCTCTAATTTGTTTGTTAATTCAAAATATAGATTGTTCACGCCACTTTAGATAACTATGAGTGGTGTAGACGAAGTGAAGAAGCTGACAGGACAGAGGCTCATCACAATTGGGTAGAAGAGGTTGTTCGTAGCGAAAGCCGGACTGGTTCTTTTGTTGGTAATGACAATCGCTCTAGTTGCTTGATTATCCAACCACGGCCTGAAGTAAAGGATCCTTCCCTCTTAACCAGGTATTTCTTATTCAAGAGCCAAGTGTTAGGCCTTTTTATAGAGTTTTTTTTTTATATTTCTGTTACCTTATTCTTATTTATTTTTCATTCTTCTAGAGAAGAAATTGAAAAACCAGAAATATGGGCTCAAATATGCATTCAAAGACTGGTTGAATTAGCCAAGGAAAGCACAACTATGCGTCGTGTATTGGATCCAATGTTTGTCTACTTCGATTCAAGGCAACATTGGGCTCCTCAGGATGGTTTTGCATTGATGGTTTTGTCTAGCATGACCTACTTCATGGAGAACACAGGTATTGTTTTCTCCTACCACTGCTGTCTGAATTGCTTTTTACCGACAAATCATTGGATGTATTGTCTAGCACGACCTTTGTTTTTTTCTCATGTTGTCATTTTCCTTTATCTTTAACTTTTTCTTCAGGGAATCAACGATTTATTCTAGCTTCTGTGATACATCATCTGGACCACAAAAATGTTATGAATGATCCCCAACTTAAATCATATGTAGTTCAAGTTGCCACATCTTTAGCCATGCAGATTAGATCAGGGAGACGGCTGGCAGAGATTGGTTTTGTTGGTGACCTTTGCAGGCATCTCAGGAAAAGCTTTCAGGCCTCAAGTGAATTTGTTGGTGAACAAGAGCTCAACTTGAATATCTCACTCCAAAGTTCCATTGAGAATTGCTTACTGGAAATTGCTAATGGGGTAGGTTTATGAATACATACACACAAAACTGAACCATATCTCAAATTTATGCTTTATTCAGTTGAATTCTATTTGTGTACTAAACTTCTGTTTTTTCTTTGTTGGTTGGCTAGGTCATTGATGCTCAGCCACTGTTTGACCTGATGGCAATAACCCTAGAAAATATTCCGTCTGGTGTTGTTGGTAGAGCAACCATTGGATCATTGATTGTCCTTGCTCGAGCACTCACTTCAGCATTGGCCAACTTACGTTTGCAGCAGGTGCGAGAATCTCACTGTTATTGGACATTTAATAACCGTGTTAACAACTTTTGATAATATATAATACTACAACTTTCGTATGTCGGCGAGTAACACGCATTATTAAGGATTTTATTGGTTTTATCTTGGAATACATCCATTGATCGGTCTTTTTTTGGGTTCCATCTAGGGATTTCCTGAATCTCTTCTCATGCAACTTCTAAAAGTAATGTTGCATTCAGACGCAGAGGCTCGCATTGGAGCACACCTAATATTTTCTGTACTTCTTTTACCGAATTCCTTCCATACACACGAAGCTTCTTCGCTGCGGTCCAGATATCTAGATCAGCGCAGCAAAAAGAATTCTCACACCGCAGCTGCATCCGCTTCAATTACAGCTTTACTCGAAAAACTCCGCAGGGGCAAAGACAGTACAAATGCAGATCACGGGAATGTTGTTCATGATGACAAAGAAAGAGATACCGTGGTCGAAGAGTGGAAGCAAGGCCGTGGCTTAAAAACTTCACCTAACTTTTACAAACTCAGCTCAATCATTGATAGGGCTACAGGATCAACGAGTTTGACTGACACAGTAAGCAGATAAATTGATATCTGTTGATAGGTTTTATCAATTGTGATTTTTCTTAATATGGCTTTACAACATTTTAATATCGAATTGGATTTCAGGAACCATATGTTATGAAGCTAAGTGAAGATCAAATGGGCCAGCTTCTTTCTGCGTTTTGGATTCAGGCCAACCTTCCTGATAACTTGCCTTCAAATATTGAAGCTATAGCTCATTCATTCATATTGACACTAATTGTTTTGCGCATAAAGGTAGTTTATCTTTGCACATTCACACTGATTATTTTGATTATTTTAATCGTCATTCTGATTATTTTAATCTTTAAAAATGCAATGTTTCAGAACCTAAAAGACAAAGACAACCTGGTGATCCGCTTCTTCCAGCTTCCTCTATCTCTCTGGAATATGTTGTTGGAGAATAATGGTATGATCTAAATAAACTATTGTAATGTGAACTACTTAGTTGGAAAAAAAAACTAAAACTATGGTTTTTTATTGTTTCAAAAAAGAAAAAAGAACTTAAGAATGCAAAATTGATATACTTTTGTTCTGGCAGGAGTGTTGCCCCCAGCACGTCAGAGGTCTATCTTTGTGTTATCCGCTGGGATGTTGATCTTTGCCTGCAAAATATATCAGATCCATGATCTGAATGATGTGTTCGCTTCGATAGCAAAATCTGAAGTGAGTGACTGATCTTTATTACTACTTGATGTTGGTATGAATATGAAAGCCGTGTTTTATGCTTTCTCCAAAGAAAACACCTTAACGACTGTGTGCTTCCATTTAATCAGGTTGATCCGTTCTTGGGAATCAGTGATGATAATCAAGTATATGCTAAGACGCATATGGATTTAAGAGAGTATGGTTCTGCTGCTGACAATCAGTTAGCCATGTCAACATTATCTGAGTTGAGGAACAAAGTATCTGAATATGAGCGGACTATAAAGAATGTTTTGGTTCATAATTTAACGAACTTCATTGAGGTATTACATTTAATTCAGGGACCATTTTTTCTTCTCATAACCATCTGCGTTTGCGCCCTCACTTTCTGGTTTTTCCTTTTCCTTTTTCTTAGCTGGATGCAGATAACCTTGCTGTGCTACTGTCAGAGCCATTTAAGCCCGATGAAGACTTTGTGTTTGGTCCACAGTCAATCTTTGATCAGAATCAATTGACTTGTCATTCTCAGGAGTCACTATCAATTGATGAGGTATGCTAGCTAGATACTTTTTGTGGAGGGGTTAAAATAAGGGGGATAAGAAAGTTGAAGACAAATTTGGTGATCATTTATTTGTTTTTCAGGATTTTCCCTCAAATTCAGGAGGTGAAGACGATACAATCAGCGAAGCTTCTGTCTCTGACCTTTCTCGATTCATTTCAAAGATGCCTGTATCCCCTCCCCAGCCTCATGTTATCAGTATCGGACAACTTTTGGAATCGGTACCCACTCTTCATTTTGCAATTGTGAATCACAAGCTGTATTAATCTGAATCTTCAGTATACTTCGTTCCATCCTTTTGTTGAATCATATTATATTATCCTCGAAAAGACTACGAATAAATTTTTTCGAATAATACTTGCATTAACAAATAAAAAGTATATAATTCAATAGGAAACATTTAACATTGCATTCATTGGTTTTAGGCACTAGAGGTAGCGAGTCAAGTGGCAGGAACGACAGTCTCCACTTTGCCTCTCCCATACAACGCCATGGTTAGTCAGTGTGAATCACTCGGGACATGTGCAAGGAAGAAGCTTTCGAATTGGTTGACCGTCGAGAATCTTTACACTCAATCACCTGATCAGTCGTTTCTGGCCATGGCTCGTAACAGTAATGCAGCACTCGAAAAGGTATGTTCCAAGTCAGTTTGTCTAGTTTGACGTGCTATCAAAGCAGTCTCCACTTAAAGTGTTCTTTCTTCTTGTAGGAAGCATATGAGGGTGAGAATGCGCAAGTAGCTGCATCTGCATTGCCTAGGGATCCCATGAAGCTGCCTCCTGCTAGTCCATTTGATAATTTTCTCAAAGCTGCTGGGTGTTAACAAGCTAGCTAGGTTGCATATTTCATGTAAACATCTATGTTAATTCTAGATATTTTATTAGACACGAGTTTCATCTAGGAATGGTAAGCTTAACAAAACTTCAATCACCATTTTAGTCCTTCTAACTACTATGTAGATCTTGGAACTTAAGCCATGTAATATTTGTTGTATTATAGTAGTAGTAGCAGCTAACAATTTCTTAGCTAAACTGGTTGTGGTGGTACATATGGAATCTAGCACTGTTATTAGTAGGCCATAGAGATGAATTTCTGAGCCACTAACTGTTTTGGAGTCAATTGTGTCAGTGTATAATTAATATCTGTTTGCACGGATGCACTTGTCAAATTCTGACACAATAAATATGTTTTGTTTACTTTTTATTGTGACACTGATAGCACCTCAAAATATTGACACAATAAATACTATGCACAGTTTGTCTGTTTTTTTATCGGCAACCAAATTTTTTCTATGACAAGAGATCTAACATGTTCACCAGATTCTTGAGTTTAAGAGATCTAACATGTTCACCAGATTTCTCAGTTTAAGATATGACATCTGAATTATGATTGTTTTATATGATAAAGCGACTACTTTATCTGTTTTACAATGAGTAATCCAGTGGATTATTTCTCGTCAATTAAGAAAAGAGTATAATAAATGAAAAAAAAAAATAATATTTTTATTAAAATATCTCGTGCAATGAAAATTAAAATGAGTTATTTATTTTGAAACACTTATTTACTCCAAATGAGTGGGATGGAGAGACTATTTAGATTGTACAATTTGAAGTGCTCTTCACATGTCTGAAATGCCCAGACATATGTGGCATATGATCATACCATTCTTCTCCATCACATGCAAGAGTAAAAGGAAATAATCTTAATCTTTTAACTTCTTCAATGCAAGTTTCTAACTTGATAGTTGTGTAAGAAACTGTGAGACATTGGATCGAACTCTAGTGTGGTCGAAGTCTGTTCGCAAGTAATGCGTGTTGTAGTCGAAGTTTGTTCTAACATGCATGAGTAAATATTGCTAAGGTTGTTAGCATGAGTAAATATTGCTAAGGTTGTTAGCATGAGTAAATATTGCTAAGGTTGTTAGCATGAGTAAATATTGCTAGGGTTGTTAGCATGTGCTATTTTATTATAAATAGGATGCTAGTTTCTCAATCTTGGCATAAGGAAAAATAGGAAGATAAAATCCTAATTTCAAGGGAGAGAGGTTATTTTGTTATTCTTGTATACTTGTAATCTTGTTCTAAGAGAAAGGAAAGAATAGCAGTTTAATAACCAATCCTTGTTGTTCCTTGTTATTTTACCTTGTCTTCTTTGTTAACCCTAACCCTTGTGTGTTTCTTGATCATTAAGAAACCGTTTATACTTTGTTTAAAGGTATCCGATTCACAACAAATTGGTGCGGTGAGCGTGGAAAAGATGCCTTCAACAAAGTATGAGATTGAAAAGTTCACCGGAGTGAATGACTTCGGTCTGTGGCGCTTGAAGATGAAAGCCCTATTGGTTCAGCAGGGTTGTTTGGAAGCGTTGAAGGGTGAGGCAGCCATGGACGCTGCGTTAACGGCAAAAGAAAAGACGGGCATGATCGAGAAAGCCCACAGCGCAATATTATTGAGCCTTGGTGATAAGGTTCTTCGACAGGTATCAAAGGAGACTACAGCATCGGGATTATGGGTGAAACTTGAAAGTTTGTACATGACCAAATCTCTGGTGAATCGACTATACCTGAAGCAAGCTTTATATTCATTCAAGATGAGTGAAGACAAAGTGTTGGCTGAGCAGTTGGATATGTTCAACAAGCTGATTCTTGATCTTGAAAATATTGATGTGAAGATCGATGATGAAGATCAAGCACTATTGCTGCTGTGTGCTTTGCCCAGAACACATGCTCACTTCAAAGAAACTCTCTTGTATGGAAGGGAGTCCCTGACCTTTGAAGAAGTTCAATCAGCCTTGTATTCTAAGGACTTGAACGAACGAAAGGAGCATAAACCTTCGACGGTGGGCGAAGGTTTGGCCGTTAAGGGAAAATTCTTGCGAAAGGATGGTAAGTTCGACAAGAAGAAAGGTAAAAATCAACAGAAGTCTTATAGTGGCGAAACATCTAGTATTCGATGTTATCACTGTAAGAAGGAGGGTCACATAAGAAAGGTGTGCCCTGAACGCCTGAAAGATCATGGAGGTAATGGCAATGCAGCCATTGTTCAAGATGACTTCGACTCATCTGATGTTCTTGTGGTTTCAAGTGGCGACTCGAGGAAAGAGTGGATTATGGATTCAGGTTGCACTTGGCACATGACTCCAAACAGAGAATTGTTCGAGGAACTATGTGATCAAGATGGTGGATCTGTGCTGTTAGGAAACAACAAATCTTGCAAAATTGCAGGTATTGGATCTGTGAGATTCAAGCTCCATGATGAGTCAATAAGGTTATTGACTGAAGTCAGGTACGTACCTGACTTGAAGAGAAATTTGATTTCTCTTGGTGAATTCGACAGAAAAGGATATGTTTTTCAAGGAGAGAAAAGTATCCTAAGAGTCATGAAGGGGTCGAAGGAAGTCTTGAGAGGCGTGAAGAAACAAGGCTTGTATACCCTTGAGGCTGAGGTTGTAAGTGGTTCGACAAATGTTGCATCCACGAAATCTATGTCGAAGACAGAATTATGGCACATGAGATTGGGCCATGTCAGCGAAAGAGGCCTGGTCGAATTGGGGAAGCAGAACCTGCTAGGAGGTGACAAAGTCGAAAAGTTGGAATTTTGTGAATCTTGTGTATTTGGTAAATCCTGTAGGGCGAAGTTTAACAAAGGCAAGCAAAGAACACATGGATCTCTGGATTACATTCATGCCGATCTTTGGGGGCCTGCAAGGAATCCTTCACACTCAGGTGCAAGGTATTTTCTATCCATCGTTGATGACTATTCCAGAAAACTATGGGTATTCATTCAGAAGACGAAGGATGAAACTTTTGAGAATTTCAAAAGGTGGAAGATTCTAGTCGAAACTCAGACTGGCAAAAAGGTTAAGAGGTTGAGAACCGACAATGGCCTTGAATTCTGCAACGAAGCTTTCGACAGTTACTGTGTTGGGTCTGGAATTGCAAGGCATAAGACTGTAGCAGGTACTCCTCAACAAAATGGCTTAGCTGAGAGATTCAATCGAACAATCCTTGAAAGGGTTAGATGCATGTTGGTTAGTGCTGGATTGAAGAAGGTGTTTTGGGCGGAAGCTGTTTCGACAGCAGCTTACCTGATAAATAGATGTCCCTCGACTGCCTTGGGAATGAAGACACCTGAAGAAGTTTGGTCGGGACATCCACCTAGTCTCGACAGACTGAGAGTATTTGGCTGTGTGGCCTATGCTCATATTAGGCAAGACAAGGTCGAACCTAGAGCTCTGAAGTGCATGTTCATGGGATACCCTGAAGGAGTCAAAGCTTATAGGCTATGGTGCCTAGAGCCAGGTCACAGGAGGTGTATCACTAGTCGAGATGTAGTTTTCAACGAAGCAGAGATGGCTTTCAAGAAAACTGATGATGCTGACAAAGAGCTGGAACAGGGAGAGATTCCTGTTGAGGTGGAGCATGTTGATGCTGAATTGCTTACCCCAGATGAAGTCGAAGAAGACACAGAAGATGTTGTTGAAGATGAGGAGACTGATAATGACTACCTGCTAGCAAGAGACAGGTCGAGGAGAGTCATCAAGCCACCTCAGAGACTTGGGTATGCAGATCTTATAGCTTATGCCTTAATCTCTGCTAGTGAGGTTCTAGATGAAGAACCTAGAGACTATAAGGAAGTTATGAGGAGTCGAAAGAAGACTGAATGGCTGAAGGCCATGGATGATGAGATGAAATCTCTTCATGATAACAACACCTGGGAACTGATCAAGAAACCTGCTGGAGCCAGGTTAGTCAGCTGTAAATGGATTTTCAAAGTTAAGGAAGGAATCGAAGGAGTGACGTCGAAGAGATACAAGGCAAGATTGGTTGCTAGGGGATTCACTCAGAAAGAAGGTATCGACTTTAATGATGTGTTCTCTCCTGTTGTGAAACATAGATCCATTCGAATGTTGCTTGCCATGGTGGCCCAGTTCGACCTTGAACTGGAACAGATGGATGTGAAGACTGCATTCTTGTATGGTAATCTAGATGAAACAATCCTGATGAGGCAACCTGAAGGGTATGTCGAAAGGGGGAAGGAAGATTATGTGTGCAAACTGAATAGATCTTTATATGGACTGAAACAATCTCCTCGACAGTGGAATAGGAGATTCGACAAGTTCATGGCACACATAAGTTTCATCAGAAGCCAGTTCGACCACTGTGTTTACTTCAGATTTCGACCGGGTAATTCATTTGTTATTTTGTTGCTCTATGTGGATGATATTCTAATAGCAAGCAACAATGTCGAAGAGGTAATGAGGGTGAAGGCTGAACTCAATAAAGAGTTCGAAATGAAGGATCTGGGAGCTGCGTCCAGGATTCTTGGGATTGACATCCGGAGAGATAGAAAGCATTCGAAATTATGCTTATCTCAAGAGGCATATCTACAAAAGGTTCTCGAAAAGTTTGGTATGTCGAATTCAAAGCCTGTTGTGACTCCGACAAACCCTCAATTCAAGCTGAGTATAAATCAGTGTCCCAGCACTGATGTTGAAAGAACTTATATGAATAGCATTCCATATGCTAACATAGTAGGTTCTTTGATGTATGCTATGATCTGTACTAGACCCGACATAGCATATGCAGTAAGTCTTGTAAGCAGGTACATGGCGAATCCTGGAAAGGCTCACTGGCAAGCATTGAAGTGGATTTTAAGGTACATAAATGGGTCTCTAAATAGAGTCCTAATTTATGGTGGAGCCTTAGGTGAAGATAGTAAAGCAGCAATCGATGGATATGTCGACTCTGATTATGCAGGTTGTATGGATTCCAGAAAATCTATCTCTGGATATGTGTTCACTATGTTTGGGACAGCAATCAGTTGGAAAGCAACACTTCAGAAGGTCGTTGCCCTATCAACCACTGAAGCGGAGTATATTGCCCTAACTGAAGCTGTGAAGGAAGCATTGTGGCTTGAAGGTTTTGCAAAGGAGCTAAAACTTCAAGGTCGAGTTATCACTGTTAAATGTGATAGTCAAAGTGCAATACACCTGTCGAAGAATTCAGCCTATCATGAGCGAACCAAGCACATTGATGTGAGGCTGCATTTCATCAGAGGGGTAATCGAGCGTGGAGAAGTCCAAGTGCTGAAAATTTCGACAGATCATAATGCTGCTGATATGATCACCAAGACATTGCCCAGTTGCAAGTTTTTCCACTGTATGCAGTTAATAAATCTGCATGAAGAAAGCTAGTTTCTTGATGTTATAGAGTTAGATCCAAGGTGGAGATTTGTGAGACATTGGATCGAACTCTAGTGTGGTCGAAGTCTGTTCGCAAGTAATGCGTGTTGTAGTCGAAGTTTGTTCTAACATGCATGAGTAAATATTGCTAAGGTTGTTAGCATGAGTAAATATTGCTAAGGTTGTTAGCATGAGTAAATATTGCTAAGGTTGTTAGCATGAGTAAATATTGCTAGGGTTGTTAGCATGTGCTATTTTATTATAAATAGGATGCTAGTTTCTCAATCTTGGCATAAGGAAAAATAGGAAGATAAAATCCTAATTTCAAGGGAGAGAGGTTATTTTGTTATTCTTGTATACTTGTAATCTTGTTCTAAGAGAAAGGAAAGAATAGCAGTTTAATAACCAATCCTTGTTGTTCCTTGTTATTTTACCTTGTCTTCTTTGTTAACCCTAACCCTTGTGTGTTTCTTGATCATTAAGAAACCGTTTATACTTTGTTTAAAGGTATCCGATTCACAACAGAAACACTTTAAATATGCTTGTTTGCATCTTCTTATTTCTTTTGTCCGAGTTGGAAAAGTAACCCATGATTGATTTCAAACATAGATGTAGTTATGGTTGATAATGGTCAACATGTTACCTAAAGTGTACGTCTGCCATAGTCTTCAATTATCTTCTGGGCTTCAAAACTATTGGTTAGTCCACAAGTTGGTCATTTGGAGGATCACCCATCTTGTTATCATACTTAACTTCTTTATAGAGTCTAATTCGTTGAAGAATTTTTTTTAATTTCTTTTTGTTATTTATGATTATTCATTCTCTAGATTATTTAATCTTAAGTCTCTAATGATAAACCTTTAGGGCATGTTTGATGTCCATGATATGGGAGAGACAATATAGAATAAGGATTTGGATAAGAATATGAAATAATAGTAGCATGATAGACAATAAACTATCATGTGTTTGGTGAACACATGATAAGTGTTTTATTGCGGAATTAGAAATGGAGGAGATTGTGTAAGCTATGCTGGAACGAAACTTCCAAGGTGACTTAGTTATATGACACCTTGGATCGAAGATTGCGATCTTGACACTTCTTGAATCAGAGAGGTTGATCTTGAACTGACGTCACTAATCTCCGATACGATGGACCTAGAAAGCAAGGGGAGGTACCTACATGGTTAGCACTCAGACACTTAAGTTAGTTAGGGTTCAAGATAGTTGTAGTGAAAGTTAAGATTAGAGATTGTGTACCTGAAAATTAGCGGGCTGGATAAACGGGCCTTGCCTTATTGGGCCATTAGCCCGCACAGAAAAGTTTCCCCAAAGACTCGCCGAACACTATGGATGCTGGGGGAGTCTTTTAGTAGTCATGGTCTGCCTTTAAGAATGGATATTCGTGCGTTAGCGCACATGCATCACTTTGGTTTCGCCGAAGAGTAATGGAGAACAGGAGCATTAAATGTAGTTCCATCATATAAGCGTTTCATCATTTTTATCTTGATGTGTGATATGAAAAGACAGAGAGTGGCGTTGCTTGTTGTGCACTCGAGTACACTCAAGTTTTATTGCGTTCCCAAGGTAAAATTTGACCGTTGGTATGCGTTTGTTTCTTACTTTCAATCTGATTCATTTGATTGCATTTTTTTATAAGGGAAAAAGAAATTTGGGGGAATTTTTGTAACCCATTAGATTGAATATCCCTTTTCCTTTAAACATTTCCCTATTCCTTGAGAGTGCTTTTTTCTGGAGTAACTGTCATCACACACTCAAGGCTTTCAAGTCCCAACTTCGGCCTTCACATCCTTGTCTTTAGCCTCCAACTTTAAGGTACTCTCCTCCAACTCAAGCTTTTTTCTTCAAGAGTTTTCTATTTCTTTTTTAAGATGAGTGGTAACCCTATTATCATAGAGAGCGATTCAAAAAGTAGCACTTCTTCTCTTTCGAAAGAGGAATGGAGTCTGAATCGCATTCCCTTTCCTCTGTCAATGGAGATTTTAAACCGAAGATTTTCTCTCTTGTTGATGATTTGGAAATGAAGGGAGTGTCTAGATATTCTCTTTCAAACGAAGTTCCTTCTAGGGATCCTTCAAAGACTCTATTTTTAGAAAAAGATGACGAGGCTGAGAGTTCTTTTGAGAAACCGCTGCATCCCCCTGTCTTGATTGAGGCAGAAATAAAAGTTGTCCATTAAAAGAGGTAACGCACTAAAAGCTTTGTCTAACTGTTTAGGCGAATGAATGGTCATAAGCCCAACTATACAAAAATCGCATGCCATTTAGAATGACATGGGCAATATAACCTTGTGTCTTAGATCAATCTCGGTGATCACTTTAAAGCTGACGAACTGGCCGAAGGAGACTTCCGTTAATTGAGCCGGGTAACGCTAATAGATACCACTAGGTGGCCGCCGAAGTGGCAGAGACTCCTTCCATCTAAATATTGTCGAGGCTATAACCAATGTTGACATTATAGTCTGTAACTCATCAAATCGGTCACTTCTTCCCGTAGGCCCGTTGATAACTTCTCGACAAGTGTACCGATAATGTTGCAGTAATAAAAAAGATCAAATCTACAGGACTACTAAATTGGGGAGGGGGTTTCAAGTTTGAAATGCGAAAATAAAATAAAGTGTTCAGACAATAGTACGAAAGCGGCCAAATTGTGTATAAAATCCTTTATTTCTCTATTGTTGATGTTCGATGCATTATGAATGCTATTTTCAGTATAATTTCACGGGGAATTAACAAAACCGCTATAACCAATCCCTTGCGATATAGCTTACTAATCACTACTCATATTTTTCTATACCTAGTTCACCAGCGTAAGCAGGATAATGCAATGAAATAAAGCGTTAACTCATTAGCCACTATTCCTAGTCTCCTATCCCTATTCAACCAACGTAAGCACAACAATTTCCCTAGGTCCAACTTAAAAAATAATGGTCATATTTTCTATGTGTCCAAAATCAGATTAAACGAGTATCTCACATAAAAAACATTACGAATAAGCTGCAATTGAATAAAATTATAGATTAAAATACTCATGCAATATCAAATCAAACATATGTCCCAACAATAATAAAATAGGTTCATCAAACACAACCTAACCTAGAGAAAATTAGCTACTCGTAATTTAAAGTACAATACCAAAATAATGATAAGAGGCTTGCATAAGAATTTCCTTGAAGAATTGGCCTCCAATGACTTCAAATGCTCTCGAAATATGCCTTCTGGTGTTGTAAATCGTCACTTTCAATGTAGAAATTCATGTAAAGTTCTGAACCCTTGAAAAGTACCAAATTTCTCCTTTTAAAGCAGCTAGAATGAATCAAAAGTGCGTCAGAAAAAGGCCAAAAAAGGTAACACCGCGCACACGATACTTTCCATCACGCACGAGATTATTCTTGAACGTAGATACTTATTTTAGCTTCATTTTTGCAAAAATCCGTGTCAAAACGAGTTACAGAACTCCATATATGATCAATTTACTAGACATATGTCAAAATGTATACTTCTTCATTTCTTAGCAATTTCTTAGCAATTTCTTCCTGATTTCTTGCCTTTGCTCCGTTTCTTCAACTTCTTCATTTTATTTATACTTCTTCATATTTATCTCATATTTAATTTGAAATTTCATCGAGTTCATTGCAAATACTCATAAAAATCATGTAATTACACATTGTCATCACAACCCCAAACTTAATATGTTGCTTGTCCTCAAGTAACTAGCCTGCAATTACACATTTCAAACAAAAAAAAATTATAATAATTATAAATTAACATCACCAATTGTATTACCTTATCATCATTCCATTTTACAATTTTAATCGAGCAAATTTGGAAAAGTTCTTCCAACACAACAAGTACTCAACCTGTCTCTCAGCTCACTAATTTTCACTCAAATTAATAGGGTAATCACACAATCATTGTACAAAAGTATTTTACCATAAGTTTGTAAAATTTATAATAAAATCAATCAAAGTCATCTAAACACACACTTTTGGAGGTCTTTCAAGGTTCTAAAAGCGCTTATATCAGAGTAGGATAATTTAGAATAATAGGCTTAAACCTTTGGAGTTAAGTACCTAGTTTTCCTTATTTTATCATATTCCTTTTCATATCAAATCTTGCTTAATTACTTTGGCACTAGAGATTAACATTTTATGGTCATAAACATTGCTTTTATCCTTTTTTTTTGAAGAAGTTGCTTTGACTTCTTGATTTTTCTCATTTTTACGTTTGAATTTTTGACCAAAAATCTCTAGTACACCAACCCTAAACTTAAAATTTGCTCACTTCCAAGAGAAACCCTAAACTTATTCTTTTGCATATGACCAAGAAACAAAATTTTCTACCTAACTCCAAAGAGAGGGTGAAAAGATTTAATCTTTCAAGTCAATTGACTAATTATTGTGGCTATGTCACCGAAGGAAAGAGCTTAAACTCAAAGTGGTTAGCAAATGATATAAATATGATATACATGTTAGTTTGAAAAGACTCAGAGTTTACCACAAACAAGTGCCTCAGTGTGTATTTATCAAACCAATTGATTATATAAAAAATAATGCAAACTCTAGAAAATATAAATTGTACGGATATTCTCATAAGAAGGAAAAGTAAACAATGGAACATTTGGCTCAAACCTTACTAGTTGAGGTATCTGGAGATTGAGTACAAGGTAGTTGGTTTTTCCTTTCTTACTTAACTCTCAATCCGCAAGGAACTTTTCTGATGATCACCTTTGTTTTTGATGATGCTTATGGTTCATCTATTCACTGCTAAAATTGCAATTTTGTAACTCTGAAATTAGGACTATATTCAGAGACCCGTTTATGTACCTTAGAATCCACTTCAACGCTTGCTAGACTTACAAGACTTACTACATATGTTATATCGGGTCTAGTACAAACCATAACATACATAAAAACCCCTACTATATTAGCATATGAAATACTATTCATGTAAGCTCTTTCGACATTAGTGCCGAGACATTTATATACTCAGCTTGAATTAAGGGTTTGTCGGAGTCACAACAAGCTTTAAATTTGACATACCAAACTTTTCGAGAATCTTCCGTATGTATGCCTTTTGAGATAAACATAATATCGACTGCTTTCTATCTCTTTGGATGTCAATCCCAAAAATCCTAGACGTAGCTCCCAGATCCTTCACGTCGAACTCCTTATTGAGTTCAACCTTTATCCTTATTACCTCTTCGACATTGTTGCTTGCTATTATAATATCATCCACATAGAGCAACAAAATAACAAATGAATTACCCGGTCGAAATCTGAAGTAAACACAATGGTCGGACTGACTTCTGATGAAACTTATGTGTGCCATGAACTTGTCTAAATTTTTATTCCACTGTCGAGGAAATTGTTTCAGTTCATATAAGGATCTATTTAGCTTGCACACATAATCTTTCTTCCCTTTTTCGACATACCCTTCGGGTTGCCTCATAAGGATTGTTTCATCTATATCACCATACAAGAACACAAACTTCACATCCATCTGTTCCACACGCGCGCGCGCGCACACACACACACTCACACACACAAATCTCATTTTGAAAGCATCATCATCTTTTTAATTTTCTTCGTCTAAAAACATCTTAAGTTAAGCCAAGCCTTTTAGACTATATCCTAATTTATTACTAAGCTTGGCGAATCGATTATGAAGTGAAAAATCACCCCAATCTATTTTGACACTTGTCTAATCAAATATGGGGTGAACTCGTTCAGTAATTGAGTATGATTCACATCCAAAAAAATCTTCCCTATTTTGCTAAATCATAATTTATTAGGATTATAGTCTAATCGATTATGATGAAGATGCAATTCTGATTTATTTTCCTCTCTTGGCCAAACTTTTTACTGTAAAAGATGGACTTGCATTCGTTTTAAAACACAAGAAATTGGAAGTAACCTCTCTTTTAATCACTCACTTTCTCTTCTAAAATTTCAAATTCATTTAAACAATATTCTAGTGTTGAGAGAGCAAATAATTAAGTAGAATTATGTTGTGTAAACTGTTGTCGATTTGTAATTGTAATAAAGAGAAAAATGTTTTATTAAATATAATATTTTTTATATACAGGTTGTAAGATGAACCTGAGATAAAAGTTTGTGTAAAAAGGTTGTGAGATGACCATTTTGTAAAAACTTCGTGAAAGTGGAAATCTCCAGGGTTACTTATTGAAATTGATGAAAAGAGAATCTCGATCCTAGGTGCCTAGTTTAACTAGATGATAAGACAATGTTGGTTTTTCCATTATTTGAGAGAATCAGAATAATAATTTGAAGTTGATTTATTTCATCACAGGTGGAGATAAGTCAATGTATCAACACTATTTTCTTTGAAATGTATAGAGGATATTTTTATCATAATATAATAATGCGTATGGCTTTGTGGTTTTTTTTATAAAAAATTTAGCTTGTTGTGTGAAGGAGCTCATGACTAATATTTCTGAGTCAAGTTGATCAATTCAAGAATGGATACTAAACTTCAAAATTCTAAGTATACTAGTACGAAATCAAGTGAATAAAAACAATTCCTTGATTGTGATACAAAAAAGTACCAGCTTTGCATGTTCAGTTTGTTGCTACCACCATAAGTGAACGTATAACTTAGACTTTTCTATGTCTTCATGCTTACTTGCATTGATGATAAATATATGCCAAAATAAAATGACAAAGAACAGTAAATTTGTAGTATGAAGAAGAAGGAGAATCTGCTACAACATACACAAGTTTGAGAAGAAGGAGAAACTGCTGCAATGAAGAAGAAGGAGAAGTTGTTGTAGTATGAAATTTCATTTAGAAGTCCCACATCAATTTTTGTATAAGTTATAAAAGTGTTTATAAAGCTGAAACAAATAAATGGTAGTAACTAAAGTAGATTGTGATCATATATGAATTTGGATCTAGCTCTAAAGATGTGTTTTAAATATTTCAATCTTTTGATTTTTTAAAATTTTAAAATGAAGGGACTAAGACTAATAAAAGGAAAAATAGAGAGACCAAAATTGCAATTACCATTTATAGATTTGTGGCATGAATAAGATCATCATTTCCTAATTGTCATTTCATTGTGTTTGTAATTATCAATTTCTTTTTTTTTTCTTCTAATATTCTTGCGGTGGATATTTTTCATTTATTTAAAATTGTATGGTTTGATTTCAATTTAATTTTAGGGTTAATATCTATTTTGTTCTTGATAAATTGGTGATTTAAAAACAATCCCCAATAAAAAAAGTTTGAATTCCCCCATTATCATATTAAGATTCTTCTGTTTTATCCCCCTCAAAAAATCCAATTATAACAAATAATGACAAGGCAAGGGTTTCCTTTTTCAAAAATCACCAATTTGAAAAAGGACAAAAATAGATATTAATCCTTAAAAATGACTTCATATTTTATAACTTCTTGATGGATAAATTAAATATAACTTCTTGATGGATAAATTTATTAAGGGGAAAAATAGAGAAATTCTTATATGGTAAGGGAAATTCAAACTTTCTTTTTACAAGGAGTTTTTCAAAAATTGACAATTTGAAGAGGGGGCAAGTTTTATGGTTATTCTTCATTTATTTAGAATTGTATGATTTATTTTCAAGTCACTTTTATTATGATGAGAGTTATGCCATTGATTAACATAAAAATCTGAACAAAATTTCAATATATATATATATATATATATATATATATATATATATATATATATATATATATATATATATATATATATATATATATATATATATATATATATATATATATATATATCTTAAGTACGGTGTAAATGAAATGTGTATGAAGTTGTTTTCTTACATGCATATAGTGATGTGAATATGTCGTGTAAATGAAATGTGTAGGGGGTTGTTTTCATACATGCATATAGAGATGAGAATATGTCAGATCGGCCTACAAAGACCTATAGCCTAACCTATTTAAAGTCAAACTAGACCAAACCTATTTAATAAATAGGTTAAGCTTAAACTATTTTAAAAGCCTATGTAAATAAATAGGCTATACTTAGGCTATTTTAAGTCTTGTAAGTCGGTATATATATATATATATATATATATATATATATATATATATATATATATATATATATATATATATATATATATATATATATATATATATATATATATATATATATATATATATATATATATATATATATATATATATATATATATATATATATATATATATATATATATATATATATATATATATATATATATATATATATATATATATATATATATATATATATATATATATATATATACCGACATGTTTTTAAATAGACTTTTAGACCTTTTAAATTTATCGTAGGCCAAACTTAAACATTCTAAGGTCTGCCCCAACCTATTTCCTACATATTCTCATGTTAATCTTTTATACGACCATCATACTCTTTCATGTAAAATTATCTAAATAATAGTATATTCTATTTATGTGCAAAATATATGGTTGAGTTTGTAAAACCCTAATGATAATATTTTATAAAACCACTTATCTATATTAGTTTTGCACTAAAAATAAAATTAATATCTCGCTGTTCTATCAGAGTATTTAATACTAGTGAATTTTCATAAATCTTTATCCTATTTATTCATGTTAGATCAGTTGGAGTGTATGTGTAAACAATCATATAATCTAAAAAATTTTAGATTATTATTCTCATATTGTCATATATTCTGGCATGCACTATAAGATGACATATTCTAAAAAGACTTCAAAATATATAATAACTCTAAAAAATCTTATTCTATTATAGTGAGATATATATTATTCTCTTAATATCAAGAAACATCATAACTTGATGTTTATGTTGATTTTAAAAAGGCACAATAACTTTTTAGCATGCAATGATATTGTGTTATTCTATCCTCAACATCCACACTTTTGAAGTAATAAATACGAAATGACAAGTATAATGTCGATACTCCTATATCAAGTATAATATTGTGTTATGAAAGTATTAATAATTAAATGTAATTACTCTTTTAATAGGGCACATCTATGTGTAATTACTATTCTTAAACCTATGTGGATAATCTATGACCTACAATTTAAAACTCATTAGTATCATCAACCAGAAACTTATACACATGAGTAAGTATTTGATATTTTGAATTAGTGAGGGTTTATCATTAACATATTCACATGCTTAGCAGGGATGGTAAGACGGGTAGCCCCCTGCTTCGTCTTAAACCCGCCAAAAAAAGAACGGGGTGGGCAAGTCCGCCAAGTGAAATTTGACTTAAAAATTTAACGTGCCCCACCAAAGTGATGAATGACGAAATTTCCCGCCTATTTATTTATTTTTCATTTTTTAAATAAATTAATAGGATTTTTTTTTTTACATTTAAATTAGATTTTTCAGTTATTTTTTAGGATAATTTTTTATAAAGCATATTTTAAACAAATTTTACTTAAAAATATTGCATATATTTACAAATATAAGACAAATTTTTCTTTTGAGTGTTTAGTAACTAGTCTGGAGGGCTAACCCACCCCTTTTTGACAGGAATAAGGCGAGGCGGGCTGAATGGATAGGCAAACACAAAATTCGAACCCAACCCACTATTTTAAGCTGGTGCGCGGGCTGGCCTGACGGATCACGGTTGGTTTTACTACCCCTAATGCTTGAGTCATTCTTTATAACATTTTTCTCTTAACTTGAATATGCTACTCTAAACTCATTATTATTTTTATATAAAATGAGAGTCTTTGTAACATGTGATTTGTTTTTCTCTCTCGGATACAATTTCTGCAACATTGAAACTTACTTATATTTTGATTGTTCAGTGTTTTAACAATGATTAAAATTTAAATATTAAAATTAATATTTCTAATAATTAATTACTGCAATTCAAGTGAGATATTGTTAAATTAATTATTTATTCAATAGAATATTAATTAATATAATTAATTATTAATAAATTATATTATTATAAATTGTTATAAAACACTTATTATAGATGAATTATTTAATTGTGTTTTGTATTTGAATAAATCATGATAAGCTGAACAATTTAATTAAGTCTAATTAGTTATTTTAATCTTATCTCATTAAATGATTAAAATTCTTTAAAACCCCTAAACAACAATAAACTAGTAATTTTACTCTCTTTAAAGACAATCTCATGAAGTCTAAAAAAATATGTTGCTCACAATTATCTTTTATTATAATATAGTATAATGTGTATCTAACTAATTTAGTATATTTAAAATCCTTCCTTAACTTATTTTTATCCAATTTTTTTCTTGTGCTTTGTAAGGTGATATATGGTTTCAAATAATATATTTTATTAAATAATATCAAGCTCTAATAATAGAAACATAACTTTGTTATAAGTATCTTTTTATATAAAACTTACAAAAAACAAAAGTACTAAACAAACTAAACAAACTTTATGTGGGAGGGTCCTAGTGTCAGACCTAATTAACGAGGGGTGCCAACCCATAGAAAATATGACTGAATTGTTGTCAAGTCCATCTCTCCATGAATGCAAAAACATTTGGCTTCCTATCATGTCTTTTGTGTTTGCACTGTTGGCATTTTGGAGTTATAGTAATATATTTAGAAAAACCAAGTGGTGTTAAAAAAAGACTATTGCACAAATACATAATAATCAACTAAATTTCTGAATTTCTTTTCTATTATGTTAAAGAAATCACAAGTAAAAATACTGTCTTGGAAATTCTACATTTAATTTCTTATAAATATTTAAATCTATGTACCAATAATTTAAATCTATAAGTTGAATTTTCCTATCCCACTCACATTAATATATATATATATATATATATATATATATATATATATATATATATATATATATATATATATATATATATATATATATATATATATATATATATATATATATATATATATAAAATAAATTATACATTCATGATTTTTTTCAACAATATCATATTACATTTATTATTCAAAATATAGTTTGTTTTTTAATTTTATTTTTTATATATATCACTAATTATAATAAGAATTATATAAATTTTTAATGTTTATTTTATATATGCAAATAAAAAAAAGTATTAATACTATTAAAAACAACCCCTAAAGCCATATAAAACCTTTGATGGCTTCTGTCATTGCTACATATTCAACCTACATAGTGGATAAAGCAATGGTTTTTTGTGTTTGTGATATCCAACTAACTGCTTCAATATCAAAAATAAATATATAGTCTATTGTACTTCTCTCAGGTGATCAACATCACCAATAAAGTTTGTATCAACACAACTTTTTACTTTTATTTCTCCTTTGTCAAGGTATAAACATTTCTTAGTGGTGCAACATAAATACCTCAAAATCAACTTTACCACTTCCCAATTACCTGTACTTGGATTTAACATAAATCTACTAACATCTCCCATTGCATGGTCAATGTATGGCCTCACACAAACCATTTGTACATCAAAATTTCGATGGCTAAAGCATACTGAATTTTAGTAATGAATTCTCTTTCTTCCTCTATCTTAGGTGACTTATTCTTAGATAGGAGAAAATAACTTGTCAAATGTGTGATAATCAGTTTGACATCGCCCATGATAAATCTTTGCAAAGCACAATTGATGTACTCTTTCTAAGATAGCTGTAAAACTCATTTGTTCTTATCTCTAGTGATTTTCACACCAAAGATACTTTTTACAAGACTTAAGTCCTTAATGACAAAATTCTTTGACTATTATATATTTAAGTTTTTGATCTCGTCCATATTTGAGTATGTTACCAACATATTATCGACATAAAATAATAAAATAATATAACTGGACTTAATCTCTTGAATAAATAATAGTATCTGGCATATACCATTGTCTTAGAGCTTGTTTCAGGCCATACAAACTCTTCTTTAGTGTACAAGCCATATTCATTTATCTTCTCCTTAGAGTCCTTCAGATTGATGCATGTATATCTCTTTAACCAAGTATACACGAACAAACTAACTCTTCATATTCATTTGCTTAAGATAGATTTCTTCATTAGAAACAATACTTAACATATACCTCATAATATTGTGTTTCACAAATGGAGAAAAATTTTCAGTGTAGTCAACTCCTACCTTTTATTGGAATCCTTTTACCACTAGTCGACCTTTGTATCTTTTAGAGCCATTAATGGTTCTCCTTCATTCAATACACCCATTTATTATGAATCCCCCTCTTTCCCATATATAACTTAGCTAGTTCCCACCTGTGATTGGAAATTAAGGATTTTCTCTCGTCTTTCATGGAATGCTCCCACTTATCATATGTGATCTAGCATGATTCTTCATAATATTCATACCCCTCAATTAGTCAACATCATGTATTCTATGTATCTCTTATTAAGAACATAAGGCTAGGAAGATATTCTTAATACACAAGTAGGAGTATGATGCTCTAGTGTGTCAAATTGTTGTATATTACTTGATTCAATTAATTCCTTTAATTGGAGACTTTCAATAATGAGAATTTTAGGATATCTTCCAAATATGCATACACAAACTCACTTTTTGTGAATCCTTGGTGGTTGTGTTATACTCCTATTTGTACTTCAATCTTTCATTGAAGATAAGGCCTCTACTCTACTATAGATCATATTTTTATTTTCATAATCCCAAAATAAATAGTCAATTATTTGATTTATGATCAAGTTTATTTCTTCCTTGATCACTAATGTGCACATATGTTACACAACTGAAAACTCTAAGATGTCTTAGTTTTATCTTTTTTATGCTTCACAGCTCTTCTAGTATTTTATTCTCCGATGGAATAGATTAACCTCAACTAATTATGTAAGTTGGCGTGTTAACTACTTATGTCTAGAACTACTTTGGTAAACTTGCCTACACATGTAAGCATGTGAATATTTTAGTCAATGTTTTGTTCATACTCTTGTATACACCATTGTGTTGAGGATTTCTTGGAAAGGTTCTCTCCATTCTGATCCTATACACATAACATAACTTCTTGAATTTAGAATTGTCATATACACCATTATTATTGACCCTGGCTTTTTTTTATCTTCAGTCTTGTCTCATTTTCCTCCATGGTTTTCCATATCTTGAAAGCCTTAAATACTTCATACTTATGATTCAAAATGTATACTCATCCCTTCCTAGAGTGAACATCAACAAAAGTCACAAAGTGGTGTTTCCTACCAAAAAATAAGACTATTGTCGGACCTCAAACATCAGAGTGAATAAGCCCGAGTCTCTATTTCTTTGAGGTTTATCCACTTGTATGAAAGCTAACTCTTTTATGCTTTCCAAGCATATAATCTTAAGATATGTTAGTTTTTAAGAACCGAAGGCTTGCTATTTTTCTTTTTGAGTGCACAACTCCCATCCCCTTGTCAATTATATGACCTAATCTCTCATGTCATAGATTCAAACTTTAATTTGTTGTAACTACAATTAAATGGCATGCTCTAGCTGTCTTTTAAAGAGTAACACTTTTCATGTTGCAAGCAATCATCATTACACCCTTTAAACTCTTCCTGTCATTGCCAAAGAAGACAGTTGTGTAGCTGACACTGCTAACTAACCTATAGAGATTAGGTTTTCTTTTAATAAATCAGAAATATATTTGTAGTGTTATATTTGTAAAATACCTAGCTAGGGCAATAAACATAATCCATCCCCAAGAAAGGCGACGACCATATGTCACTCTCAGGGAGATACTGCCTCGCCCCAATGCATTCCTCTCGCCCAGAAACATGGGATAAGAAATTTATGGGATAAAGAGAAGTCAGGGTCAACAGCTGACCCACAAGACTTTTGGAAATAAGGATTCAACGGTCCACCTTTTATTGAGTAGGCGATAACCTTTTCAAGGACACCCTAGGCACAAAGCCTTTATGAATACGGGAGGAAAAATCCTAATTCACACGTTCATACCTAAGCACCAAACATACATATATAACCTTTCACCTCACGCGAACAGATCCTTCAAACTACCATAAACACCACTGTACAGGACTTCTTGCCGTTGTTGGCAAACCGTAACCACCATAAGTTGATATATACCTATTAAGGCATCTAAGTGCCCCTGCCCTTGCATGGGTAATATGCACACTTATACTTTTTAATCAGTACAGTGACGTCCATCGCGAGGCTTCGATAAAACTAACCTGAGCCACACCTCTTTTATTCTAACTCCTTCCATCTTCCCTCTGAAGATGGTTGAAAAAACTCTATGTTCCAACACAAACATCATAGTCAGAGGTTTCGCCGGTGGAGATAACTTTACTCCTCCCTGTTGTACACTAAATTTTTCCATGTTTTTTTATCCATTAAAACATTTACATCTTGTTCAATCATTCATGCATTCAACATAAGAGTCAACATTCTATTTAGGTCATTGACAAAAGTCAACCTAAGGTATTAATTTTGTAAAGTCTAATTTTTATTTTTAACATAAGCATTACATCATTATTCATTCTCTCATTCATTACCATAACTTAAAAAGTCAACAAAAGAAATCAAAGCATAAAGAAAGTCAACAAAGTGTATACAAAATAAGGAAAAAAAACAAATTGTCAATGTCTCCTTTTTCACCACAGGCGAATCAAAGTTTGAATTTACCCATAAGTCATAGTTTGTTTTCCTTCCATATCATACACACACATTTTGGCATAGAAATTGAAATCAAGTAAAACAAGGTTAAAGTTGCACCAAGCCATTTCATTTACGTTATATCATCATGGCATGATAAAAAGTGAACAAAAATTTAATTGCATTTGAAATAAAAATTTAATGTACAAGCACGGCCATGAAATGTACCATAATCATCCAATTTAAATGAACAAAAGTGACTTGGAAATTATCATCGCATCACATATCTAGGCCCATAAAAAGAAACAAATTTGAATCATAGTTTGAATCCATGTCCATCATCATCATACACACGAGAAACTTACAAAGATGTGAGTTGGATTCCATTCATAATACATCCACACACACATCACTCCATTACATGGAATTGTGAACTAAAAAGATAGAGTTACATTGCTAAAGAAGCCAATATCGAATTTGTTCCATGTACATAACATCATCACATGAATTTTGCAAGTTTATTCACATGGATTATAATTTGATCACACGGTTTGCTAGCATGAAATCCCAGAAAATCAGGACAATTTCTGAGTCACATAGCTACAACAAACTCTCAAAATGTCTCAAATGATCATCCTTTTCCTTACCTATTCCTCACATGATTTTACATCAAAATATCCAATTTCACACACTTTCTAATCCTCACATTTTACAGCTCATAATCACTCACTCAAACACACATAATTCTCACCCTACACACTTCACACGGTTTCATAACAAAATCATGTTAGAACAAAATTGTTCATATCCCTTGAATTTTGATGATAACAAAGTACTTAAAGAACAATTGAGTATCATAACATTTGTTCAAGTATGAAGGATCACAAGATTAGTATTTAACTCTGAATAGACCATGTTAAAAGCATCAGTGGAGAAGTAAAGTATCTCATATTCTGGAAGATCAAAAGCTGATGACTCTAAAGGATCAAACAATGAATGTGATGGTTCGGCCTCTGAAGATTCAGCCTCTGATCATGGTATCACTGCCTCTGGTGACAACTCAAACTCTAATGACCTCAGCTAAAGGTGCTCAGCCTCTGATTCGTACCCTGTACCAAAAGTAGACCAGTCTTGTAAAAACTCCAAAGTTAGAAGAGAATCAACTAAGGTTTCATTTTGCAAAGCTCAAGGAATGGTGACATGACCTCTTCAGTCTGTTCTACCTTTTGGTAGATACCTAGTACTTAGAAAGACTTTGTGGATAATGCTTTTATTCATTGAACAATGTTTCTAACCATATACATTCTCCAACGTCTCTCTTGGCATGCTTCTTCACGAAGAAAGCTCTTATGCTCATTCTTTCCAACAACTCTTTTTTTTTTGCCTTTATAAAAGGAAGCTGAAGATTTGAAAGAAGATTAGATTACTACATCAGAACAACTTAAGCATAACTTTGAGCTATTACTTATAATTGTTATTGCATAAGGTTTTAAGATTTCTTATATTTATATTTCTTAGAAATTTTAAGAGTTAAGAACCTTTGTGGTTATTGTATAACTACTATACTTTTGATCGTGTATCAAAGTATAAATGTTATCTTTTTTTGCTAAATTGTTTATTTAAAGTCTCTTGCGCAGTGAGGTCTCTTGCATGCGTGCTTGAGAAGTGAAGTCTCTTTATATTTTGATTAAGCAGAAGTCTCTTGCTAGGTAGCTTGAGTGAAAGTTTCTTTTTGGATAGATTGAGCAATGAAGTCTCTTTCTAGTTTGATTGAGCAAAGTTGTAATCAACCAGTTTGGTCATATTGAAAAGCTCTTGTTGAGACAAGGGGACTATCCTACTCTCAATTAAGGAGAGGAACCAGGATAAACTTTGTATGTTACTTTACTTATTACTTCTGATTCATATTCTTTCTGCTGCTATTATAAACTCTGGTATCAGACTCTGAACTTTGTTTAGACTCTGAAGCTGTTTTTTAGGAGCAAAAAGTTTTTGATATACATAATTCAACCCCCCTTGTTGTGTATTTTTCTCACCTTCAATTAGTTTCAGAGTATGGTCTGTGCTAAACATATCTCCATGGTACAATAAATGATCATGAGAAAAATACTTGCCCTATCATGTTGGGTGCTTCCGGAACGACTGATAGTAGTATTCCCTATCACTATAATACTACTGAGAAAAGTCACTGCTCGGCTAAACCACATACATTCAGTGGTGATTCAACACAATTTGAATGGTGAAAAAGCAAAATGTATACTTACATCATTGGTTATGATGAGTTGTGGGATATCCTTGAAGATGAAATTCACATGGTTTGTTGAAACAAGTTTGGTTCATGCCATGAATCCTCCGAGGTTTTGATGATAACAAAGTATTTGAAAAAACAATTAAGATCTCTAACTAGCCAACTTGTGTGTGCAGGATTATATTTACTTGATGAAACTAATTTTGACACTGAAATGAATTTGGTTTGGTTCTGGTCACACTCTTGAAAGGACGTCTGAACAGAAAAGCAGTTGCTAGTACAATTCAGCTCAGAAGCGTGTTATGCTGCCTCTGATGCTGAGTAATGTCATATCAGTTCTGCTAACACGGGGCTCAAGATTTATTCACATTATCATCTATAGGTTATGTTGTACTTAAATTAGAGATGTATCCTCTGTACAAAGACGTTGTTCCACGGATACTCTTGTGACTGAAAGTCCCAACACTTGCTTTATTTGAAAAGAAGATGTACTAGAAGATTTTGTTCTGTTTGTAGCCGTAGAAGATATCCAATGTCTTTATTTTCCTTGACTATAAAAAAGAGATGAAGATTTGAAGATCATTCAAGAAAAAACACTGCAAATACAACTAAGATACACACGCACTACCTTCAAAAAAGTTGAATCTGTTAAGAGTTCTTACTCTTGTGTTGATTAAGAATCTTTGTAATAGTTTGTGGTATTACTTGAACACCTTTGATATTTTTTCAAGTGTTTTTCTTTTGCAAGTTATTCCTTCACTAAACTAGCTGTTTAGATTAATGTCTTAGATACGAGCTTTAAGCAAGGTAAAGTCTTAGGCATAAGCTCTAAGCAAGGTAAAGTCTTAGACACGAGCTCTAAGCAAGGTAAAAGTCTTAGACACGAGCTCTACGCAAGGTAAAAGTCTTAGACACGAGATCTAAGTAAGGTGAAGTCTTAGGCAGGTGGCCTAAGCAAGAGAAGTCTCGGTCAGGAGCTGATTGAGCAAAGTGAAGTCTTAGATACAAGTTCTAAGCAAGAGAAGTCTTGGACAAGTGGTATGAGCAAAGAGAAAAGTCTTATACAAGTGTGTATATGCAAGTGTAATATGGTTAATTATAGTGGAAAATCTCTTGGTTGGAAAGGGGACTGAAGTACTCTTAGTTGGAAGAGGAACCAGAATAACTACTGTGTGTTCTTTTCTATTTTACTTTACTTATGTCTTTATTTCCACTGCACCTTATCAGATTCTGAACTCAGTTTTAGAATCTTAACTCTGGTTCAGAAGTAAATCTAAATTTTGTAAAACACAATTCAACCCACCTTCTTGTGTATTTTTCTCACCTTCAGTTGGTATCAGAGCCTGGTCTGTATGTAACACTTGATAGCGGTACAATCAAAGATCCAACGAGAAAAATATGGATCCTGAGGTTACTAATTCTAGTACCTCAAGAGGGATCCCTATGATTACAATAGCTCTGAGAGAAATCATTATACTGCCAAAGCTCCCATATTCAGTAGTGACTTTACTGAACTTGAATGGTGGAAAAGCAAGACGTACACGTATATCATTAGACTCGATGATGAGCTATGAGATATTTTTGAGGATGTCATTGACATTCTTGTAGACAGTGTTAGTATGGTTACTGACAAAAAATCTCTGACTCCAACTCAAAAGAAAATCTACAAAAAACATTACAGAGTCAGAGGTATTCTGGTTGATGCACTTCCACATGCTGAGTATTTGAAGATCATCGATAAGTCCTCTACTAAGACTATCTTTGAATCACTGTGTTCTACTTATCAAGGAAATCAACAAGTCAAAGAAGTCAAAGCTGGATTGTTGACACAAAAGTATGAGGTATTCAAAATGAAGGAAGACGAGGATATTGAAACCATGTTCTCCAGGTTTTAGGTTCTCATCTCAGACCTTCAAGTGCTGAACAAAAGCTACTCAACAGTTGATCATGCGAAGAAAATTATGAGAAGTCTCCCTCAGAAGTTTAGACCTAAAGTAACATCTATTCAGGAAGCGAAAGATCTAAATACGCTGTCTCTTGAAAGTCTAATAAACAATATTCAAAGTCATGAGATGGAAATCGATGGAGATTATACTTCTAAAAAGTTTAAATCTCTCGCATTGAAATCTGGCTCTGAAAAATCTGGTGAGAAGTCCAGAAGATTTTCAAAAAAACGGTAAAGTTGATGAATATTTTGAAGAAGAATCTGATGGAATATCTGACGACGAAGGCATGGCATGCTTCATCATAGGAATACAACAAATGGCCAAAAGAAGCAGAAGATTCTCTAAAAACAATAGGAGGATCAACCTTAAAGATGAAGACAAAATCTGCTACAATTGCAACAAACCAGGACATTTCAGAAGTGATTGTCCTGAACCTCTGAAGGACAGTCAGAGAAAAGGAAGTTACCATAAGGATAATTTTAGAAATAGGTTCAACAATAATTTCATGGCAACATGGGAAGAACTAGATGAAGAAGAATTAGAAAAGAAAGATAATGCTAATTTAGCACTGATGGCTCACTCATCTGAAGAAGAACGTCTATCCGAGTCTGAAAATGAAGGTGAGGTATTCTCTTATTCTAACTTTATTTCTTGTGCTAACAATATGATAGATCATTGAAAAAATCAAACTAGCCAGATTAAGATCCTTAGAAGAGATAACTTAATTTTAAGAGAATAATTAAAAGAAGTTAATATATCTCAAAATGAATGTTCATCTCTGGGTAAACATGATTGTGCTTTTCATAAATTCATTACATCTAACACTGATCGTACCAAACTTGCATCTATGATTTATGAAGTTGGAAAATATAATAAGGAAGGACTAGGATATGATGACGATTGCTCTAGTACTAATAAATCTTCAAAAGTGCTTCGAGATTTATGCTCATCTAGTACTAAAGCAATGAATTCAACTGAACCTATTGATCAGAAGTTTAAAAGTATTGTTATAGCAGAATCTGATAAATTTGATAATCTGATGACATTAATGTTTAAAACTTCTGAATCACAAGATAAGTTCAAATGTGGTGATAAGGTTAAGAATAACTCCTGTCAAAACTCTTTTAAGAAAAATGATAGGAGTAAAGCTAAATCTTCTAACAAGGTAAAGGGACAAAATATGAGAAAATCTGTTAAAACTAACCCGAAAGGACCCATACGTGTATGTGTACCTAAATCTCAAATAATCTTTGTTGCAGATATGCCCAAAGGAACAAATGGAATGACAATCTTGGTACCTAGACAATGGCTGCTTATGACATATGATAGGAGAAAGGCATATGTTCCAAACCCTAAATATGAAGGAGGAAGGAAATGTGGGTTTTGGAGGTGGCTAGAAGGGAAGGATCATCGGAATAGGTATCGTAGGTAATTTTCAAACTATCATTAATAAGGTATGACTTATAGATGACCTAAAACATAATCTACTTAGTATAAGCCAGTTGTGTGATGATGGTTGCAAGGTATTGTTTGACAAGGACTTCTGCTCTGTTGTCAATTTTGACAAAACTATAGTATTCAAAGGGAAAAGAAAATGGAATGTTTATAAAATCAATCTCTCTGAATTGGATGTTCAAAGGGTCGTTTGCCTAATGACAATGAGTGATGAAAAATGGGGCTGACACAAAAGGTTAGATCATGCTAACTGAAGCTTAATCTCTAAACTTTCCAAGCTAAAACTTATGAAAGGGCTGCCAAATATTGATTATCACTTAGATGCTCTTTGTGGAGCATGTCAAGTTGGGTAGATTATAAAAACTTCCTTTAAAAACAAAAACATTGTCTCTTCTTCTAGACCCTTGGAATTGCTTCAAATTAATTTATTTGGTCATACTGGGACTGCTTCAATCAATGGAAAGAAATATGGTTTGGTCATGGTTGATGATTTTAGCAGATGGACTTGGGTGAAGTTTCTCAAATCCAAAGACAAAACACATGAAGTGTTTAACACCTTCTGCAATCAAGTACAATCTGAGAAAGAATTAAAAATTCTAAAAGTCATAAGTGACCATGGGGGTGAGTTTGAAAATGAATCATTTGAATCCTTTTGTGAAAAATATGGAATTATCCATGAGTTCTCTTCTCCCATAACTCCTCAACAAAATAGAGTTGTTGAGAGAAAGAACATATCTCTGTAAGAAATGGCAAGGACAATGATTCATAAAAATAAACTCCTTAAGTACTTGTGGGCAGAAGTTGTTAACACTGCTTATTTATATTCAGAACCGAATTTATATAAGACCAATTCTGAATAAAACATCATATGAATTATTTAAAGGTAGAAGACCTATTATCTCTTATTTTCATCAATTCGGATGTACCTGTTACATCCTGAATAACAAGGTCTACCTAAAGAAATTTGATGCTAAAGCTCATAAGGGTATCCTTCTAGGATACTCTGAACGCTCAAAAGCATACAGATTGTATAACTCTGAAACCAAAGTGGTTGAAGAGTTTATGCACGTTAAATTTGATGACAGTCTACCTGACTATAACAAGGCAGAGTATGTGGTTTATAATGATTTTTCTTTAGGATTTCAGAATCATGAAGAAGATTCCGTGGTATGTGTCCCTAAAGAAAAAGATGTAGTGAATAATGATCCAGAATCTGTCACTATATTTGAAGCTATACCTGAAGCTGGAAGAACTGAAGTTACTCCAACTGGTCCTTCTTCTACTGATTCAGTGATTGCTCACAATGGTTGAGAAACCTTTGTTCAACCTAAAAGATCGCTTAAGTATAAAGAATCTCACCAAAAAAAATGATCATTAGTGATAAGGAAGAGCAATTGAGAACCAGATATGCCTTCAGAAATGATTACTCAGTGATTGAACTTATTTCACTAATTGAACCTTCTTCTATTGATGATGCCTTAACTGATAATGGTTGGATCTTGGCTATGCAAGATGAACTTAATAAGTTTCAAAGAAATGATGTGTGGGATCTTGTTCCAAGACCACAAGTGACGAACATCATTGGGACCAAGTGGGTCTTTAGAAACAAACTTAACGAACTCGGTGAAGTCATTAGAAATAAAGCTAGACTTGTGGCTCAAGGCTATAGTCAGTAAGAAGGAATATAATTCTTTGAAACCTTTGCTCTCATTGATGCGTCTACAAGTGCACGAAAATATCGAAGTAATATAAAAGATTGTTGATCCCACAGAGACCAATGCCAACCCACCGTTATCTATTGCTACAATGTAAAGCCAATGCTAATGAAAACTTGGTTTAAATGGAGGTAAAATGAAAACTAAAATGAAACTTAGAAAATATATCAATAAGGAGAGGCCGAAATATGAATTCCGTGTTCATAAGGGACTCTGTAGATTTTAGGCACTGATTACAATTGAAAATTCTGGCCAGCCCACGATGGATGTTATCACAGAAGTTATAACATCCACTGTGACATTCACTACAAATCAACTATTATGCAATAATTATAAAGCAGTAAATAACACAGTTGGTTGTTGACCCAATTCAGTGCAACACACTTACATCTGGGGGCTACCAAGCCAGGGAGAAATTTCACTATTAGTAGAATTAATTCAGAGTCAAACCTCCAGTTTGCACTCCTCACTTAAAACCTACCCAATGACAATTTAACCTAGAGACACTCTAGACCTGAGTATACCCACTCACTCCCTACAATTACCTCAGTGATATCCAAAAACACTTACAGATTAAACAGTAGTATGAAGAGACACTTCAACTACACACACCTTGATCTTGCTTCAAAGCTTTGATCAAGTGACACACACTCTTGCTTAACAGCTTCGAGTGGTACACAGCCTAGAAACTACCTAACCAATGCAATCAATAGTTACTTGGATTAAAAGTGTTCCTAAGACACAATCGTGAAAAACAACCTCTTCACTTCTAAACCACTATGGTGGTTTCTCTGTTCCTCTATCTTCAACAACTGCCTTCTAGGATTGCTTCTCCTGTTATTTATAGCAGTAGATCAGTCCTTGGGCCTGGGCGCATAATTAGGTTTTATCCATAATAAAACCTTTCTTGAGTATTCTGCACGCTTGCCACATTAATCAGGTACATATTAGTTCCCATAGGACTTCTAAAATGTCTCCTGCATTCCAGCTTGAGCTTCTGATTTGTTTCCTAAGTTCTGGCTACCAGAATAACAAACCTCTGCTTGATGTCATACGACCTATGTCATAATATTGAGTATGACATCCAACTTAACTTATAGTTAGCTTAGTTAACTTACCCTGCACAGTCCATATTATGAATGTATCAACATCAGACATAAGATTCATACATGCACTAATATTTTTCCATAAAATGCAGCCAATCAAGAGCACTTACAAACTACCCCTTTGGAAAATTTTTGTCTAAAACACTTTGTACTTATACCAGAGATTTACACATAGCAGAAGACTTAACATAGGTCCTGTCATGCAGGTAAATCACTTGCTGCTCAAGCTCTCAGACTCCTCACAGTTGGCTTTTAGCCCTGTTAACACTCACTTTGTTAGCCACCTATTAGTTATCACTACAGGTGTCATTCTTTGCTGAGTGAGTAACACACATAGTTACTCCCCCTCAACTGATGCACATCAGTTGAACACTTCTCCTGCAAACAGCCTGCAGTCACACATATGAATCCAGCCTGCTCTGGATGTTATGACCTTCAGGATAAGTTTCCGAAGTCACACAGTTGTGCTACTCCCCCTGAAGGGATGCACCATGCTATTATTCTGCTCCTGCACATAATTCCTAGTTCTAGCATACATGGCATACATATCATATCAGTAACAACCCAAATAGCTGTTATCACACACACACATACACACATCTCATTAGAAACACCTGTAGTTACCATGGCGCATATGCTCAAGTACAGCTCATGGCTGTCTTGTTCTTCCACTTGCTGTTACTACCACTACCACCTACCCTGTGGTACACATTGGTTATCCACCAAGTCTTCCATCTGCTGTACCTGTTCATGTTTTTATCTAACCTCTTCTCCCCCTTTTTAGCCACAAATTAAGATCCAACTAAATACTTAGCAGAGGTTAAGAGTTGTAGGAACATATAATTGTTAAGGGTTATATTACAAAAAGATATCTCAAGCAGAGCAAAGACAATTCAGAGCTTTACACAGGATTCACATGATTCTAAATTATCAACCAGCAGTACTCCTCTGCGCACCCTCTTCAGCCATCAGTGGAGTGTGTTGCACGTCATCAGTCCTCTTCTGCAGCTAGGCTGGACTCGTCCCCACCAGTTTCTCCAGTGCTGTCTGCAGTAGAGTCACTTCCTTCCCCTGAGCAGTCATCAGTATCTTCTGAACCAGCTTCTTAAGTGCCATCTTCGCTAGTATCACCATCTTCCTTGGTAGCATCTTCTGAGCTGTATGTATCCTCATCTTGTTCAAGAGACTGTAGCAGCTTTTCAAGTGGTTTCTTCCTTACCTCCAGTTCATTGCATGTTTCTCTAATGGTCGCCATTACTTCATCCTTTTTGGTTTTGGGACCTTTATTGGATGTCTCAGCTGAAGTTAAATCCATGTCAGGAACATGCCTTCCTTTAAACAACTTGGAATTGAATGTTAAAGGAGTTTCTCTCCTGCACACTATATCACCCTTTTTGATGATGTTGGGATGCTGCTCACAGATGATTCCACATATAAGTGATGGAAAGGCAATAGGTCCCTTGACACTGTAGCTCCCATCATGCTTCATTGTTTGATTAAGAATGTAGGTCCCATAGTTGAGGTCAACTTTTATCCCTACAACATACAAAAATCTTCCCAGAATAGTAGCAACAATTGTCTTATGATTGGTAGGTAACCAATTGGCTGCACCAATTTTGTGAAGCATAGCATATTTCATACTGAGTTTGCTAGCCACTAACTTCCCTTTGGAAGGCCAATTCTTGACCTGTTTAGCAGTTATCTCTTGGCACACTTGATGGTCAGATATAGTAAGTTCAGACTTTCCTGCATGTGGTCTTCCCAAATACTTATTGATGATAGAGTCTGAGAAATTTATACACTCTCCCCTTACATATACTTTTCCAAACTTGCTAGACTTTCTATCAGCACAAGATTCTGACAGGTTCACTATGAATTCTTTCACAAGAATCTCATAACATGGTGGAAAGTGGGTGACAGTCTTCATCAAACCAGCCTTATGAATAAGGTCAAGAACCATTTTGCAGTCAAGAGCAGTTTGAGCTAACTCTCTTTCCAAGGCCAGCCTCTTTTGATACACATATTTCCATCTATTAACATATGATGGATAGTGGAAGGATATATTATCAATAGGCACCTCAGGGACATTTTCAGCCAGCTTGCTGGAAGTAGGTTTCCTCTTTGGTTGGGTGTTAGTGACATCCATAGCAACTTCAGAATCTGTTTCTTATTCTGGTCTTGATTCAATCTTTCTCTTCTTGATTGTTACCTTGCTCCACCCTTTGGAGGGTCCAACCTGAGTCCTCTTAGTTCCAACCTTCTTGGTGGTATCTTCTTGCTCAGTAGTCTTCTCAACATCCCTTTTCTTGGGTGAGCTTTGGTCAGCCACCTTTTTCCCTTTTCTTTTCATCAATCTTTTGGTTATGCCTGGATTGATTGTTGCTATGAGATCATTGTCAGAGTACTCTTCTAGGTTTACTACCTCAACATCTTTGGCTTCATGCAAATCATCATTCCCTTTATCAGACCTTTCATCCTTATTCTTCCCTTCTGGAGAGTTGTTTCCCAATGCTTTGACATTGTGTGGACATCAACTTGATCACCTTGATTAGGCTCAGTCCTCTTAATGGTAGATGATGTGGGAATGTTGAGAGCACTAGCAACCATCGCAGTAATTTCAAGGTGCGTTCGTCTAGCTTCCTCTGTATTTAGGTCATCAGATGTAGTCGTAGGAGGAGCTTGACCTGAGCCAAAGGTTTTTGGTTGTCTTGCATGCATCCTTTTAAGTTTCTTTACCAGCAAACCTTCAGGAGTCATCATACGAAGTGGAGCAATCTCTAGAGCCTCATTAGGGTTTGCTTCAGCATTGCTGGTGTTCATCCTGGAGGTTGGTTGCGCCATAGTTGTTGACGTTGATTGCGATGAGGGAACTTTCCTGTGCTTGTTTGAGACGGTATGGAAGCTGGAGCGTTTGTGAAGAAACTAAGAGTAGGGAGAGTGTGTTATATACGTGGGAGTGAGGTATGATTGCCCACTAGGAGGGAACGCACCGTTTTGACTTATCATTAAATGATTTAGTATCAAAATGTAATTCCCCATTTCTTTTAATTGTTATAACTCATCAACACTAGAGGAACTTAATTTTTTAAATTGAGGTTCCTTGATGCTTCTTGAATCCTTGTCATAAATATTTAAGACATAGCCACCAGGTTTTGCACACGCGTTTTTCCCTTTCCACACGTTACCCCTAAGCCTGTCTCCCTTGAACTCAGCAGAGCTTGTTAGAATGGTGCCCTTAATGTCACAGAACAGGGTCATGACATTAGGAGTGACATTGCTTCTTTTCTCTAGGGTATCCTCCATGGACTCCATCAGGTTCCAAAATAGTCTATCTAGTTTTACCTGATGACAAATCTTTGCGTATCCCGTCTTGTCTAGCCTTCCCACCTGACTTTTATTACAACCTGTTCTTCTTTCTGAAGCATACTTTGAGGATCCTTTTGCTGATGCTTTAGACCTGGTTCTTTTCTCTAGCCCTAGGTGGTCCTTCTTTTCCTCATTAACCAATCCATTTATGTTACTTATGGGCTCCCATAGGTAACATTTATTCTTGGATCTAGATCCCCTCATTTCTTCCTTACCCTCTTCATTGATCACCACACACTTGTCTCTGGAAAAATGGACTTTTAAACCTTGATCACATAGCTGACTTATGCTTATTAGATTAACAGTTAGTCCTTTAACTAACAGGACATCCTTCAATTCTGGAGCTTTAGGACTGTCAAGTTGTCCAGCACCTGTGATTTCTCCTCTAGCTCCATCCCCAAAGGTTACATGACTAGAAGAAAGAGGTTTGAGTTTGATCAACAGATCCTCAATTCCAGTCATATGCCTGGAACAACCACTGTCAAAGTACCAATCTTCATTGGTAGGCAACCTTGTAGAAGTGTGTACTGCTAGTGCAACAGTCTTGGCACTCCATTGATTTTGCTTGTTATGCACTTCTTTCTTAGCCTGATGCTGCCACTTGCCAGGCTTGGCATGATGCTGTCTAGGTGTGCATGATGCTGCATTTTTCCATGCTTTCTTTGTTTGGTCTTGCTTTGGCCAGGAAAACCATGCAACCAGAAGCACACAACTCGAATATGCCCAAGTTTTCCACAGTGGCAGCATCTATGCCTTTGGAATTGTCTCTTGACTTGATTCCAATTTCTGTGTGGAAGATGTTGTAACTTTGACTGTGATATCATTTGTAACTTTTGAATCTCAGGCTGCAACCTCTTGAGTTTCAAGACATGATTTTGATTTTCAACAAATCCTAGACCAGACCTATTTCCTGTAGTCTGACTACTCTGAAGAATATCCTCTAGGGTGTCAGTTCCAGAGTTGAGCATCCTTATGGATTTTTTCATTTGCTCCTTTTCACCTTTCAACTCCATTACCTCTCCTTGGAGTGAGTTTATAGTAACTAGATGCTCTCTCTTTTCAGCTTCTAGCTCTTTGATGAGCTTCTTCTGATGCTCTCCTTGCTGGTACAACTCTGTGCTTCCGATGGATAACTTCTTATATGATTCAACTAATTCATCATAAGTTAGTTCCTCTTCACTTGAGTCACCATCAGATACACACACACTGTTTAGAACAGTAACATGTTTGGATGATTCTCCTTCTGATCCACTGTCAGAATCTTCATCAGACCAAGTGACTGTTAGACCTTTTCCCTTCTTTTTGAGGTATGTGGGACATTCCTTTCTAACATGTCCATATCCCTCACACTCATGGCACTGTACTCCTCTGCTTTGGTTGGCTTTATCTTCAGTTTTTTCTTTGTCAGCAGGCAAGCTTTTGCAATAGGGTTTAGACTTAGCATCTATCCTTTTGGCCAGTTTGTTGAATTGTCTTCCAAGATGGCTATTGCCTCTGATAGATCTTCCTCTTTTTCATGATCTGAAGCCTCTGCAGAGTTTGAGACAAGAGCTATACTTTTGCTCTTTTTCTCCACAGCCTGATCACACATCCCCATCTCAAAGGTTTGAAGGGATCCAATGAGTTCATCCACTTTCATGTGGCATATGTCTTGAGCTTCTTCAATGACTGTTACCTTCATGGCAAACCTTTTAGGTAATGACCTTAGTATCTTCCTTACAAGCTTTTCTTCAGCCATCTTTTCTCCCAAAGCTCCTGAGGTTTTAGCTAGTTCAAGAACATTCATGTAAAAGTCATGAATGGTCTCATCTTCCTTCATTCTTAGACTTTCAAATTTTGTGGTCAACATTTGAAGTCTTGACATTTTGACCTTGGAGGTTCCTTCATGAGTAGTTCTGAGAGTGTCCCAAACATCCTTTGCTAGTTCACAGTGGTGGACCAGCCTAAAGATGTTTTTGTCTATACCATTGAAGAGTGCATTCAATGCTTTAGAGTTTCCAAGAGCCAATGCCTCTTGCTCTTTGGTCCATTCCTCTTCAAGAATTTGCACAGATACTTAATCCTTGTCAGTCTTCACAGGATGTTCCCAGCCAGAGTTTGCAGCTCTCCAAGCCTTGCTGTCTAAGGACCTTAGGAAAGCAATCATCCTAGGCTTCCAATAGTCATAATTAGAACCATCCAGAATTGGAGGTCTATTGGTGAATCCAATATCTTTATCCATAGTAACATAATTTAATTTTCCTAGATCTCACCCAGAGTAAACAGGCAGGGTGCCTGCTTTGATGCCAATTGAAAATTCTGGCCAGCCCACGATGGATGTTATCACAGAAGTTATAACATCCACTGTGACATTCACTACAGATTAACTATTATGCAGTAATTATAAAGCAGTAAATAACACAGTTGGTTGTTGACCTAGTTCAGTGCAACGCACTTACATCTGGGGGCTACCAAGCCAGGGAGAAATTTCACTATCATTAGAATTAATTCAGAGTCAAACCTCCAGTTTGCACTCTTCACTTAAAACCTACCCAATGACAATTTAACCTAGAGACACTCTAGACCTGAGTATATCCACTCACTCCCTACAATCACCTCAGTGATATCCAAAAACACTTACAGATTAAACATTAGTATGAAGAGACACTTCAACTACACACACCTTGATCTTGCTTCAAAGCTTTGATCAAGTGACACACACTCTTGCTTAACAGCTTCGAGTGGTACACAACCTAGAAACTACCTAACCAATGCAATCAACAGTTGCTTGGATTACAAGTGTTCCTAAGACGCAATCGTGAAGAACAACCTCTTCACTTCTAAACCACTATGGTGGTTTCTCTGGTCCTCTATCTTCAACAACTGCCTTCTAGGATTGCTTCTCCTGTTATTTATAGCAGCAGATCAGTCCTTGGGCCTGGGCGCATAATTTAGGTTTTATCCATAATAAAACCTTTCTTGAGTATTCTGCACGCTTGCCACATTAATCAGGTACATATTAGTTCCCCTAGGGCTTTTAAAATGTCTCCTGCATTCCAGCTTGAGCTTCTGATTTGTTTCCTGAGTTCTAGTTACCAGAATAACAAACCTCCGCTTGATGTCATACGACCTATGTCATAACATTGAGTATGACATCCAGCTTAACTTATAGTTAGCTTAGTTAACTTACCATGCATTGTCCATATTATGAATGTATCAACATCAGACATGACATTCATACATGCACTAATATTTTGCCACAAAATGCAGCCAATTATGAGCACTTACAACAATTAAACTATGTTCCGTAGAAAATATCAATTTAAGGACTTTGTCCCACACTCTCGTGCTATTGACTAAAGCCACACTCCATAACCACAGGATTTTACTCTCGCTCTCCCGTTTTAATTAGAAAGCGTATTTTGAAAATAAATTAGATTCTAATCGATACCTAAAGTACTCTTGCTGTTTTTAGGATCGATGCCTAGTTTCTACTATCCTGTTCAATCCTCACACTCTCGCACTATCGGCTCAAACCTTAACATGCTTTTCACTCTCGTGACAAAACATTAAGACTTACAATTAGAAACTAAAACCAAAAGAGAATTTATTTAATGTTTCACGCCTATTAATTTCTACTGAGTCCCATTGGTAACGAAGGTCCTCATACGCCGAACTCAGACAAAATTTACCAAGACATTAATTCAGATGAAAATAACATGAACACAACAATTGAATTCAAGGACAACTTAATAACAAAAATAATAATGCAATAACAATAAATAATTTAAAGCGATAAAAACCTGTAAAATGGTAACGAATACGATACTTGAAAGAGTAAACAAACTTCTACTAATTTCGGCAAGATTGTTGTTGATCCAAGAGTACAAGAAACAAACAAGAATATAATTTGTGACAATCTCTCGATGTGAGTGATTGTCACTTTTACAATTGTTTTTCTCCTAAATCTAGGAAGCAAATTTGACAGAGCTTCTGCACATCTTGGATACCCAAAAATGTCAAGAGAAATCCTATATATAGAGATCCCAAGTGTCTGATAAATCCCCAAAAATATGTAGGGAAGTTGGAGAAGAAAGAGGGAAGTGGGGAGAGGTAGTTACAACTGATTTCACAAAATTCTAGTTCTGTAGGATAATGGCGAACGCCATTAGGGAAATGGAGAATGCCATTTCCTTCTTCATTAAATGACGTGGCTTCTGATACATGGATAACACCATTAGGGCCATGGCGAACGCTATTAGGCTCATGGCGACCGCCGTGTACCATGAAATAGAAAACTCTGCATTTTTTCTTCATTTCTTTGCTCTTTTCCCAATTTTCTTGTACAGACGTTCTTATTCTCCAAATACGCGAGGACACAAACATAATACGACATAATAATACGAAAAACAAGTAAAATGATATTAAATTGCATGCGAATCGAGTCGAAATATACGATACACTTTCGCGTTATCAACACCCCCACACTTAAACCATTCCTTGTCCTCAAGCAATCAACCAACACGATAAAAAAAGGAAATAAGCACGGTTCGAAACATATGCATAATGAGACTCTAATCATGCGTGGCTGCTAGGCTAATGTTAGATTGATAGGTACTAAATATCAATACCAAGGATATCGTAATGACACAATTTCAAAAACTCCCTCCTTATGCAAACCAATCCGAATCATGCCATTATAACTCAACCTATATTTCTTGCTCTCTTTTATCCCATTTCATTCTAATGCAATCATATTAAGCCCGTTATCCTTACACATTCATGGTAAGTAAACCTATTAGTGACTATGATCTCATTGTTATTTCATTTTTCTCGGCAAATATGCTTAAACATCAATTGAACTTAAAGAGTTTGTACCGTTGGGCTAAGTGATTGAGTGAAGACCACCTAACTTAGAAGGAAAATATCTTATCATTCATCATTTTTTTCTTCTTAATTTCTCACTTTAAACCAGAGATCATACACTTATTCGCATCAGCTTCTTACTTATACTACAATATTTGTTGTCTCTGGCAACACTTAAAAAACATTGTCAAAACTCTGGAAATTGTTGCCTAAAAGAATAGAGGACGTTTTCTAGGTGTCTCCTATGCGAGCGTTGCCTATAGTCTGAGGGGACGTTTTTGCATGTTCTATAGGCACGCTTTTTAAAAACGTCGCCTAAATAAAAGGAATAGGGGAAGATTATTTGTGGCCTCTGAGGCGACGGTTTTTACACGTTGCCATATGCAGCTACAATTAATAATTGTTGCCTTAAATCTGAATCAGGAGGATCATTTTTAAAGTGTAGCCATAGCTTATAGGTTTTTCTTTTGGTGTCCCCATAAAATATACAATTTCACAATTATTTTCTAAATAATATAGTCGATGATGATTGACTTTAAAAAAATGTCGATTATAACTTAAACAAGATCAAATTTTACCGTACATTCATAAAAGTTGTAATATTATAATAAAATTGAGTTCAAACATTAATTCAAGATAGTACCTGGTAAATAAAATGCCTAAGGTAACATTAATTATAATACTAAGTTTAATACTTTGAAGTATGATCCTAGTAAAATAACAAAAAACATAGTTCAACAAAAGAACAAAAAACATAGTATAAGTTTAATGCTTTCAACTATAAGCAAAAAAAAAGACATCATCCAACTCATTCAAGTTAGTCTTCTTGGAATTCATCATCCAGACGTCCTCTTGAAATTCATCACATATGTCGTCCTTCATAAATTCTTCATCTACGTCATCCTCTTAAAATTCACCACCTATATCGTCCTCTTGAAATTTATCTTCAAGATCTATATCGTCCTCTTGAAATTCGCCACCTATGACGTCCTCTTGAAATCCATCATCTATGTCGTCCTCTTGAATTTCATCATTTATATCGTCATTTTCAATATCTTCATTGATACCTTGCTGCATAAAAAAATAAAATAAAAATATATTAACCATAAATATTTTTAGTTCAATGGAAAATCAAGACATCAAGAATTAAACCTTGCACAAATAAAAACTAAAACACAAGTAAAACACACTCAATTATACATTAACAAACCCTTAACAACATATTCGTGAACGCCGCCGATCAAAAGTATCAATGCTACAACCATGACTATATTTAAACTCTACTGCTAATATTAGCCTTATCAATTGTCAAATCTCAAAACTAACAAAATACATAACTTTTAGCAGACCAAATCACCCCTTTCTATATAACAATATAAAAATATAAACAAATCTATAACAATTTATAACTATATATAACTATATATATAACTATATATATATATATATATATATATATATATATATATATATATATATATATATATATATATATATATATATATATATATATATATATATATATATATATATATATATATATATATATATATATATATATATATATATATATATATATATATATATATATATATATATATTACGAAAGCATTTACTTACTGAATGCAGAAAGAAACTGCAATTTTATACTACCATTTATTTACTTACTATAACACAATTAGAATAACATAAATCAATAATATTGGTATATATGGTTACCTTTCCATGACATGGAGCATGAGTTGATGTAGAGGAATGCATTTGCGGTCTCATAGCATTTGGGAAACTGTTAGCATCTCCATGAGATAATCCTAATAAATCTTCGATTGACTCCAAATTAATTTGAGGATTGCATTGTTGAATTACAGTCTTAAAATTATTTTGCAATCTATCAATCTGATCTTGAAACCATGCCTTAATGTAGAGACCTCTTCACTGTGTGCTTGTTTCAAAGCATTAATCTCTGCCTTTCGCTTTAAGGAAGTTTTAGTGACATTTCTCCCATAACAGCGTACCCTGCCAGGACACTCCTTTCCAAAAACAACTTTAAAAGCTTTTGTATCGCTTTCCTCCTTTTCAGCCATTTCTTGAAGTTGGGACTAGCATAAATTACAAGAAAATATTAACTACTATTATAGAATATAAGACAACTATATTAAGTAAACATACTATATAAACAATGTTACATACAATTACTTTTCCAGTTTATACATCCAACTCCTTTCCTTTATTTCCTTTTCAAGTTTCAACAAACATTTCTGATTGAGTGGACTATCTTTTTCCTTTTCACGCTGCACAAATTAAAATAATTCCATAACAAAACAACCTATAATTAAAATTTCTATTACAGAAACAAGACATGAATTAAAAGGCTCAGAGAACCATTCATCCAAGGAATACTTTAATTGAGAAAATAATCATTCATACAAGGAATACTTTATTAAGAACGAAAGGAAGTTACCATTTTTTCACGTGTCAAAGCAAAGTTTTTGGGACCCATTCGATGCATCCACTTTAGTTGAGCTCTATTTCTAGTGTTAGTTTCACTGATTGCCTACATTTAAATTTGAGGAATTATTTTAATAAATCTTACTTGATTATGGCATACATAGAAAGGTGAACACATACATAAAAAAATATTAATCTTACTTGTATAGCTTCCTTACTCCAATAATCACAAAGACTCTTAAACTGAGCTATAGGCACCTTTGGCAGACGATTTTTGAGTCTCTCGGTCATGTTGGAATACTTCAAAAAATGATTCTTCTTAATTTTGTGCTTATATCTTCTCCATGCATCTCTAACAGTGGTCTCAACCTAATCTTGTGCTTCAACCGACAAGCTAAACTTCCGCTACAAAAATTATAAGATAAAACAAGATCAAGAAATAAAACACTCTTTTTGAACAATTATACATTCAAATTCATAGATACACACATACATTAGTATATCTCCATAAACGTTTTTTATTATCATCTGGCATTCCTATCCAATTGGTGTAATGTAGAGGACAAAATGTTGAGTTCCTAGCCAATGTTCCCAAGAAGAGGCTCAAGTCAGATACTACTTTATCACTAGGACCAATTGGCTGACCATCCTCCTTAAAGGTCACTTCTGCTCGTTCTTCCAAAGTTCTTGCATGAATCTTTTTGCACAAAGTTTTCCCACGAGTTTTTCTTTGGGATGTTCCTATAAAGTAATCAACACAACAATGTGATATCACATGTTTGCTACCAATATGTAAATAATACATGAAATGATTATTATGAAATACAAAACTAATTACCTTTTTCTTTTTCTCTATTTGTGTTTGCCTCTTATGCATTGACTTCTATCCGGTTTTGAAAACTTTCTTCTTGAGTTCCTTTTTTTTTTATTGATTTTAACTAAAGATTGGGTTAACGTTGCTGCCTGGTTGTTTTCCATTGTTTGACTTGGTTGCGTCCATTTCCTTTGACTTGTGAAGTTCTACATAATCATCAATCAACATTGATGGGTATTTTGGCACCCTCTTTTCCTTTTTAGAGCACTCAGTTTTTGACATCGCTGTCTCCAAAGATAAATTAGATTTCTCTAGTTTCTTATTTTTGGAAGGAATAAGTATTTTCCTTGCAACTGTTTTTTCCACCTTCTGAATTTTGTCTCTATTGTTCTCAAGTAGATTCTCATGAGTTCTTTTTTTCAACATTTCTGGTTTTAATGTATTTTCTCATCAAAATAATGTCATAAAAATAATATATAAACTTAAAGTATATTTAAATATATTAATTACCTTGTGAAACTTCTTTATTTCCATGTGCAAAAACTTCCTTAGCTTGTGGTTGCAAAAACTTAGGTCTCTCTGTTTTCTTCATAGCAATGTCGTTGTCCAATTCACCATCAACCTTTTGAAATCTTTCTCTATTTGTTGTAGCTTTCCCATGACCAGTTCTTTTCTTTGGTGTTTCTAATTTTAGTCAAAATTCATCAAAAGATATTCAGAATAATTTAAAGTAATATATGCATAATAAAAAACCACTACCTTGTAAAACTTCTTTGTCCCCATGTGTATGACCTTTCATTACTTTTGATTGTGAGAGTTTGTCTCTCTCTATTTTCTTTGTAACAGTCTCTTTGTCAAAGTTGCGATCAACCTTTTGAACTCTTTCTTGTTGAGTTCCTTTTTTTGGTGTTTCTAATTTTTGTAAAAAATCATAAAAAAACATTAGGAATAATATATCTAAAGGAAATCCAAAACATAAATTTTACATACGTAATTTTATAAAATCTTATGAAACAAGAAAATGATTTACCGTCCATAACTTCTACAACTTCCTGAACCCTTTCTCTATTGTTTCCATGCAGCATCTCATGCAACTTGTCAATTTTTTCCTTCTTAACTTGCTGTAATACTTTCTTTGTCAATTCTGCACTTGATCTTGCTTGAAGAGGAAAATCAAATCTTTTAGTAGGACTTCAAACACTCTTCCTATGCGATACACCATCTTTTACACTTCTTACATTGTCCATTATGGCCAACAACTCTGAACTACAAAGGGGAAAAATTACATGATTATAGAATGTAATTAATGTTCAAACACAATCTATTAACATAAGGACATATCTCAGTACAAATATTTGTAAAGTATGATATAAAATAAGATCATAGAAAGACACAATAAATAATCAACAAATTGGTAAAACGCGTTGTGAACACTACCTAATCAGTACTAGAATCATAATCGATTTCATCGTCACTTTCATAACTTGTGTCACTATGATCACTCTCTATTGCTTTTTGGTTGTGAAGTTCTGACAAAGGAATTTCAAAGATATCATCTGCAACGTCTTTGCTAACCAAATCCACTTCACAATCATCCCTTAATGTATCAAGATTTATTGAAATATCATATTCTTTGGCATCTGAACTCAAAAATTCTCCCATGTCAAATGATTCCCTTGGAAGTGCATTCAGAACATAGTGTTTGTTCTTGTTTAAAGGATCTTCAATAAAGAAGCATTGTTGAACTTGAGATGCCAACACAAATGGATCATTTTTGTAGCATTTTTTGTTGAAGTAAACAAATGAAGATCCATATTTATCCTTTTCATCCATAAACCAGTCACATTTGAACATTACATATTTTTCATGACCATAATAATCTAACTCTATAATTTCTATTATTGCCCCATAGTAAGTCACACAAATCTTTTTGGGATTTTTATCCTTCGCATTTCTAAGAACTTGAGTCACCGCTTCTAATGTCACACCACTATTTTGTGTTTTAAGACTTGCTTCACAGTTTGTTGTATGAAACCTGTATCCATTAATAACATAACCAGAATACCTTCTAACAACATCATTTGGCCCCTAGGCAACACCTTCAACCATTCGGTAACTTCCTCATCCATGACACGTGTTTCAAACCATTGAATAAAATCTTCTCTTTGATTGTTAGCTTTTCTGGACTTCCTTTTTTTTTTTTAGGATTATGAACATTAACCTCATGCTCTCTAAAAAATAAATAACTAATTTTTCAATAAAAAAGAAAAAGAAAACTTATTGTAAAATGAAATGTTACAAAATGAAATAATGTATCAAGTAGATGATTATGCCTAATGTTTTCTTGCACTTCATCACAATTGAATAAAATGTAACCGTGAGCTTGGTTTAGAGACTTATTATCAAGGGAAATTATTTTCTTTCCCCCAATTGGATGACCTATTCTTGGGGTATCATCGCTATTTTGCGTCATTCTATTCATCTTTGTGTCTACATCACTAGACAAATATCTTGAACAAAATGTTAGAGATTCCTTAGCCAAGTATGCTTCAACGATAGAACCCTCTAGACGACTCCTATTATGAACAAAAGATTTTAAATCACCCAAATATCTTTCCATATAATACATCCATCGAAATTGAACCGGTCCACCCAATCTGACTTCATTTGCAAGGTGAATTGGCAAGTGAACCATTATGTCAAAGAAACTTGGAGGGAAGATACACTCGAATTGGCAAAGTGTTTCAGCAATTTCTACTTCCAAGTAGTCCAAAGTTTTCACATCTATAACCTTCTGGCATAAACACCGAAAAAATGAACAAAGACGGAGCAAAGGGATAACAACTTGATTAGGGGCTATCCCTTTTATTGCTACTTGCAACAAGTAATGAAATAAAATACGAGCATCATGACTCTTGTATCCATAAACTTTTCCTTCATTAACTTGAACACATTGAGAAATATTAGATGCAAGACCATCAGGAAGTTTTACTGTCTTTAAAACATTACAAAAAATAGATTTCTCTTACTTTGTTAGAGAGAAACATGCCTTAGGGATTTGGGTTTTCTTACCATCACTAGTTGCTTTCAGATGGAGTTTTTTTTCCTTCTAATCCCCATATGTTGTAGGTCCAAAATGTTGCACCCCAAAATTTGCCTAACCTTATCTCGCTTGGTTTATGTTTCATTGCATAACATAACATTGTTCTAACATAGTTCTAGCATTTTCATATCATGGCATCCTTCATTTAACAGGGGATCAAGTGTGATTCATGTCAAGAGAAGCCTAACCAGAGGTATTATTCAAGCTTAAGAAGCTATCAGGGTCATCAGGCAGATGGTTGAGTTCTTGAGAAGTTTGAATGCTTGTATGGGGTTCATCTCCTCACTGGAGCCAGTTGAAGATCAGCAGCGGATTTTAATGCCTTGATTAAGAAGAGAATGTGTGGGTAGAGCTCATTGAAGTGCCTAGAGGGCCATGGGAAATCTCAATCAAGTCATTGTGTCAAATGCAAGAGCCACAGTTGAAGTGCAAGCAATTAGGGTTTCATCTAGGTCAATTCTAGGTCAACTGTGCAATTGAAGGGTATCAAAGCCTACTTTTAGGTCATGGAGTTCATGAAATGATATGATGAGACATTTTTGGTGTTGTGCCAAGATCGAGTCAAGAAGAGTCAAGAGTGTGGGAAGTTGCTAAATTAGGGTTTCAGTGTAAAATCCCCTATTTAGTGCCTAACTTCAGGACCACATAAGTCAAGATAAAAATTTCAAATGGATCTTTGGCCAACATGAAACTTGTAGATCATATAAATACCTTTAATTTGAGTACTAGAAGTCCTCCATTGGATCTATAGAACTCAAGTTATGGTCCAGACAAGTTACAAGTCCTCAGATGCCTCTGAAATTTGTTTGTGAAAATCATCTGACTTCCAAGCTATTTTTGACCTAGAAGGAGGTTTCACCTGAACTTTTGGCCAACATTAAAGTTGTTACTCATGATATTAGCTTTCAAAATTGTATTAGAAGTCTTCCATATGATTTTTAGAACTCAAGTTATGAGGTTTACAAGTTAGGGGTATTTTGGGAAAGTAAGATTATAGGCCATTTTCAATCATAGGTCAAAATCTCCAACTTGCACTTGTCAAATGGATTTTTGTTCAACATAGAACTTGTTTAAAATGTGGTTTTTAGGCTAACCAATAACTCATGGTGAATTGATTTGGCTCATATCAAAGATTGGTGTGAAGTGGTTTGAATAAAGAAGAAATTCAAAGGCATTTTTGGTGGGAAATTGAAATAAATGATTATGGGTCCAAAACGAATTGCTCTAATTTTGTCAGGATCTACTTCAATTCCTTATTGACTAACAATAAAACCAAGTAGTTTTCCTGAACGAACCCCAAAGGTGCACTTAGCAGGATTCAGCCTTAACTGATGCTTTCGAAGTCTCTCGAATAACTTCAACAAATGATCCAAGTGGTCTTCTTCGTTTAGAGATTTTGCAATCATATCGTCTACATACATTTCAATCTCCTGATGCATCATATCATGGAAGAGTGTGACCATAGCTCGTTGATACATTGCCCCTGTGTTTTTCAGACCGAAGGGCATGACCTTATAACAATAGGTGCCCTAGGGTGTAATGAAAGTTGTTTTCTCCATGTCGGTCGGATCCATCTTTATTTGGTTGTAGCCGGAAAATCCATCCATGAATGAAAATACTGCAAAACTGGCCGTGTTGTCTACCAGAGTTTCAATATGCGGAAGAGGGAAATCATCCTTTGGACTAGCTTTGTTCAGATCCCTGTAGTCTACATACATTCTGGCATTTCCATCCTTCTTTGGGACAAGCACAATGTTGGCCACCCATTCCGGATATTTTGATACTGCTAGGAAGCCTGCATCAATTTGCTTCTTGACTTCGTCTCTGATTTTGAGGGCCATGTCGGGTCTGGATCTCCGAAGCTTCTACTTGACTCGAGGACAATCTGGCTTCAAAGGGAGCTTGTGCATAACAATATGGGTGTCCAACCCTGGCATATTTTGATAAGACCAAGCGAATACATCAACATAATCTTTGAGGAGGGCTATCAATCTACTCTTGACTCATAACCCTAACGATGCTCTGATCTTGACTTCTCTTTTTTATTCTTCAGAACCTAAGTTGATGACATTGATTTGTTCCTTGTACGGCTAAAGATAGGCATTTTCGTATTCGGTCATCCTTGTCAATTCTTCAGGGACCTCTGAGTCTTCATCACTCTCTTCTTTGGCTTGAAAGACAAATGGACCACTACCAGAAGGAACCGAATGATCGATGGATTCTGTAGGTGATGGAGGTATTCTGCATGGTTTTACAGGTTTGAGAATGATCAGACACACACACACACACGCAGACATGCAGATGAAGGGTTATTTTTAAGTTTTCAAAAAAGTTGCTAATTTTCCTTTTAACAAAAAGAGTGAAAATGATAAGAAGAAAACAAAACAAGAGTTTTAACAAAAACACTTTTCATTCATTGATCATTTCAAATTATAAAGTGTCCCATACAAAATGGTTCACTGCTCTTGGGCAAGACCAGGAATTTAAAGAAAACAAAGCTAACAAGCAAACGAATTACTCTAAAGGTAAAAAGACAGGGATTTCCACAGTTTTCCCAGTTGCACAAAGCTGCTCTGCCTCAGATCACCAGGCTGTCAAGGTCGCTTTCTTCTTCTTCAACTATGACGACATTCACTTGCATTCCACCGCTTGTGAATATCTCTTTTAAGGTCTTCTTCTTCGTAACGCTTTTTTCAACTGCATCTTCTAGAGTTGGTTTGTAACCCAACCCTTGTCTGTCGTTTTTCGCACGAGCGTTGACTTCTATAATCTCCCCTCATCCCAAAGGGAGTCCTGTCTTCATTGCAGCCTTGATGCTCCGAACGGAAGCAAAAGAGGGACTACGGGTTATTGCTGACTCATCGATCAACACAACATGGGAAATTTCCATGGCTTGGAAAGCAGTTTCAAGTGCATATTCATTAACTTCTATGTATCTGAAAGAGGAAAAGTTGCTCACCATCACATCCTCTTTTCCATGAATTATGACCAATTGGTCATTAACAACAAACTTCATTTTCTAGTGTAGCGTGGAGATGATAGCGCCTGCTTTGTGTATCCATGGCCTTCCCAGTAGACAACTGTAAGCCGGATTGATATCCATCACTTGAAAAGTGATGTCGAAGTTCTAAGGGCCTATCATGATTGGTAGATCAACTTCCCCTATCACAGTTCTTCTTGAGCCGTTGAAAGCTTTCACCACTAGGGAAGTAGGCCTCATTTCAGCTCCTCGGTAGGCCAATTTAGCTAGAGTCCTCTTAGGCATTACATTGAGTGCAGATCCTATATCGACAAGTACTCTGGCTAGCATGTCCTCTTCACATTTGATAGACACGTGCAATGCACGGTTGTGCTTGCGCTTTTCAGCTGTCAGATCACTATCGTCAAAGCTCAAGGTATTGCATGTTGTGATGTTGGCAACGACTGAGTCAAATTATCCCACTGTGATATCCTTTGTCACGTGAGCTTGCATCAATATCTTCATCAAGGCTTGACGATGCATAGGGGAGCTCAGTAATAATGACATGATGGAAATTTTTGATGGCGTTTGATTAAGTTGATCCACCACTCGGTAGTCACTTCGACGGATGATTCTTAAGAATTCTTCCTCATCGTCTTTGAGGATCTCTTTCCCTTTGACAGTGGGTTCCTTAGAGATTGCTTCTTTCGAAGCAACTTTCTTAGGAACAGCGGTAGCAGCTTTAGGGATGGCAGCGGTTGATTGAGGAACCATATGACTTGCTTGAGGCTGATATATTCGACCACTTCGGGTCATTCTGCTTGCCCTAGCAATGTTGGTGACATTTTCATACTTTTTCCCATAATTTCATTACACCCTGAATAATCATATCTAGGCGCTATCGCTCTTGGGTGAGGTCCAGGCCCTCTTCTCGGATCGAACCGGGGGTTGGTCCTTTCCAAACTTGGGCATAGGGTCATCGCGGAATATCGGTCGGACAACTTTGTGCCTAATCACGTGATTGTCGTTATTTCTGAAGACCGCTCTTTTGTTGGGTTCTCCAAGCATATCGAATACTGGCTCAATTACTGCGACGTCCTCCTTCTTCCTTTTGCTACCAATCTATAGCATTCCCTGATCGATTAATGTTCGAACATCCTTTTGCACAAGGTCACATCCCTGTGGATTCAGTCTGCATTCCTCATAGTTTTCATGAGAACTCTTGAGTACCCATGTTTGAGCCAGCCTTTTATGCAATTATACCCAAGATATCTTTACTTCAGAGGCTGTTGTGACCGTCTTCATTTCAGGATCTTCCCCTTCTTCGATTATGGCATTTACCCCACCATGGTTTGGTAGAGGGTTGTCCTTCATGTTCAGGTGGTTATCCTCAAATGATAATATCTTCTTTTTTATTAATTCTCGAAAAATGTGTTGAAGTGCGAAACAACCTTCCAAATCATGCCAGGGGGCGTTTTCATGAAAAGGACAGTGCACATTCGGATTATAGTAATGGGGTAGAGGATTAGGTGGAGCACCTAATTTCCTTATCTTGACGAGCCCTCATTCCATCAGCATAGGAAACAATTTCGTATAACTCACGGGTATGGGTTATATCCTTGGCCTCCCACTTTGGTAATTTGCCCTTGAAGCCTGAGCTTGAGGCTGCTGTGCTTGCTGACTATTATACGGTTGCCGACTGTATTGCTGATACTGATTGGGTGCCTCTTGCCGAAGACCCTGCTGAACTTGTTGTTGTTGGAAGGCAGGTGTCACTGCTGCTACATACGGTGGTTGTTGATACCATTTTCATTGGTTCCTTTGTGTTCTTCTTTCATGCGCCACGAAACTCACTTCACCCTTCTACTTTTTGTGAAAGCTGCTAGTTGGCTTTTTGGTATCACCGATGCTAGAGCTAGCAGTTGAATTTGATACTTTGCCATTCTTCAACCCTGCCTCAACTTTCACTCCCACGACTTCAATGCCGAAGAAGTTTGTTGTGACACTGCTGATTAGTCTCTCATAGAACTCAGGCCTAACTGGGTCTACGAACCAGTCAACCAATTCTTTTTCAATCAAGGGTGGCTCAACTTGAGCAGCCGTCCCGCGCCATCTTTGGGCATATTCTTTAAAGGATTCAGTACTCTTTTGTGTCATGCTAAGAAGTTGACGGTGATCTAGAGCCAGATCCATGTTGTATTTATACTGCTGGATAAATGCGTCGGACAAATCCTGAAAGCAATGAATCTTTGCCTGGTCTAAACTTAGATACCACTTGGCAGATGCTCCTTTAAGGCTATCTTGGAAGCAATGTACAATTAGCTTATCATTTTCGATGTGTGGAGCCATCTGCCTGCAGTACATGATCAAGTGAACTTTGGGACAAGTGGTTCCTTCGTATTTGTTGAACATTGGTGTTTTGAACTTTGGTGGAAACACCAACCATGATACTAGACACATGTCTTTGGCGTCTGATCCAAAGACATGGTTTCCTTCAATAGCTTTCATTCTCTTAGCCATGATGTCCATATCTACCCTCAACTTCTCGTGCTTTTCATCTTCGATTTTAGAACCATCGGGTATATCAAAGATTGGCTAATGATTGTTGAAGATAGGTCAAGCAGGTGTCAGACCTCCTGCCTGGGTGAAAAGAGGATCTGTCGTTATCGGAACAACTTGTGGTTGAAAGCTGAATGGTTGAGGATTACTGAGCGAAGGCAGAAAATCCTTGGATATGCCAAATAGAAACTCTGCGGTTGAAGCTGGAACTATAGGAGGATTTACCGCTGATGTAGTGATTTCGGAGACCAAGGTTGCATGTGAATCCATCTTTGCCTTTATCACATTGATAACTTCCATAATCTGACTGACATTGTCTTTGATTCCTTCGACGTCGTTGTCGATTCTCTGGTCGTGGCCGGCCATCTTCTTTTGAGCTCTGGCTCGAGTGTTGTATCTGTGGGGACTCAACGTGACTTCTTTCCTCTTCTGGTGGAAAAGAACAACATATGAGTTGCGGAACCCACGCAAGACTATGCAGAATGATATGCAAATGCAAATGCGAATGCAAAAACCGACCATTCAAGGAAAAATAACAATTTTGTTTACAAACAACGTTAGAAACACACGTAACAACGTGCTTTAAAAGCAGGTTTTTATTGATAAGTTGAGATCCATTACAATAGATGGCCCTTGCTAACAAGCAAGGCCTTTCTTACAACAGAAGCAAATACAACAAAAGATTTCAATTTTGATGAAAAGCAGGAAATGGCGAAGTATCAATCGTTCTAACTAGACGATACTTCTCCTTCTTAAAACCTGGGCTAGAGTTGATTTTGACGAATTATCTCCTACAGTTCAGCGTTTTCACGCTTTGTTTTGACTAAAGCGTATCTCAACTCCTCTCTAGGTGTGGGAACCTCAGGCTCCATGGTATTTTCATAGGTATGAGTGTAAAACATCCTCAAGGCTATCTCCTTTGACCAGAGTAAATAGGCCCTTGTGGTTAAACATCTTACATTCTCTTTTGGAGTCTCTCCTTGTAGAAAGGGATGACGCCAAGCAAAACTAGCTTGAGTTTCAAGTTCTTTATTGCTGCCTTCTTCACAAAAATAGGCTCTTAGCATATTTGGCTCAGGCTCTGGCCCTGTTGAGTACCCATGCTAACAACGAGCAAGGATTGGATTATAGCTGATTACTCCTTTATTACCAATGATGGGTACGTTCGGGAAGTCTCCACAGCTCGGGATCATAATGACACCGCCGATCTTGGTATCATACCAGTTGATATCATAATGCCTGAGGGTTATTAGTTTTTCAACCCATGCTTCTTTGTTGGGAAGATTCCAAAGAACCTGAATTCTAGGCAAGTGAGAAATAAACCACTTGCTGAGTAAAGCTGTACAACATGAGAATTGCCCAAGGTCATACACTTTTTGACGATGGATGGTGACATATGTATCTGCCAACAGGGTGTTCACAAGATTCTTGATGATGAAGAGCCATATGGCCTCCTCACTGATGAATTCGTCACATCACGGGAAAAGGTACAAGCCATAGATTAGGAATGCTAGGATTGCTTCAAAGATTCCCATATTTCTATTATCGTAATGAAATTCAGCCATCTCCATGAATGTTCTTGCTTCCATTCCAAAGAAACCACTCCTAGTTACCAATTCAGTGGGCAACTCTGTTGGCTTGATGTACAATGCCTTGGCAAGGTCTCTTCTTTTTGGCTTCCCATAGTAATTTTTGAAGGTAAAGGGAATCCTTAAGTAAGGAGAGTACTCTTCTATTGTTGGGAGCAACTGGAAATCCGGGAAGACAAAACAGTGATATACTGGATCATAGAACTCGACGAGTGTTTGCAGCATGTCCTTGTTGACTCGAGTGTTGAGTAGTGGCAGAAGGTCTCCATACTTTGCAATGAAAGCGGCGGGATTCCTGACAAGGCCTGCCAGGATCTTGAGATTACCCAATCTTAGGCTTGGAAACAGGAACCCGCTTCGTCGTTCCATATCAATGTCTGCAAAAGAATTTTTTTGAAATTCCTTGAATGGCTAGTAGAATGCAAAGATGTAATGCAAATGCCACTGGTTTTACAAAACTCAGAAGATCAATTGTACCAAACCCTCATTTCATTCATTATTGGAAAAAGTTACAACTTTTGAGACATAATACAAGAAGCCTACGTTACATCAAGAAACTCGGTTCCACAGCCTAAACTAAGAACATCAGACACGAGGCCTCTTCAACTTCTTCAGAATTGCATTCTCCATCACTAATTTATCCACTATTCCTTTCCAGGCTCTAGAGGTTGGGGGGATATTCGAGTATTCATGAATGCTTTGAGTGGGCTTGATACTAGAGAAAAATAAACTCTCTTTTGTTGCTTCCCCATCAATCACTCGTCGTTTGAGCCAGTCTATCAATTCATCTTTTTCCTGTACTTCTCTGATGAGCCTTGTTGTTTCAGAAGAAAGCGCATGATACTTTCCTTCCCAAGTTGAGCTCTTGTAAGTAACTCTTGGTATTCCTCCATCTTCTCAATGGGAATGGAGGAGGATGACGACACGATAACAATCTGCGTGTTCTTTTCTGGGAGATATGGAATTTTTAAATCTCTTGCTCTAGACTGCGTCCATTGAGTAAATGATTCAAAAGCTACACAGTTCCTTTTCCCTAGGTCAGCTTTTGTCTTCTTCTGGGTGTTCTCCCAAGCATCAACTGTGTTGTTTCTGGTATTTTCTGCTACTTCTGTGTTGAGATAAAAGAAACCGGATAAGAGCACATTGGTGGGTTGATCCCTCCTCTTACTCCAATGAGTGGTATGTTTGGGAAGCTTCCGCACCGATCAAAATAGACTCATCTATCGTAGGCGGGACTGTACCAATGAATATCAGCTTGTGTTAAAGATATTATCCTCTAAGACCATCTCCATCCATTGGGATTCTCTTTGAAAGCGTCGGTTTTTGGCAAATGGTTGACGAACCATTTGAATAGTAAAGGTGCACAAAAAAGAATAGCTCCCTTTACTTAAAGTGTGATGATGAATTGAGTGATAAGCATCTCCTAACAAGGTAGGCACAGGGTTGCCACTTAAAAATATGGTAATAGAAGGGAAATTGATGAATTCCTCGACTTCGGGAAACAATACTAGTCCATAGATTAATAGAGCTAATACTGCTTCAAATGCATCCATGCTCCCCTCTTTGGCCAGGAAGGCGACTTTCTTGACTAGGAAATCTAAATGGAAACCTTCTACTCCATTTTTGGTGACACGATGAGCTTTAATTTCAGATACTTCAAGGTGAAGAGCATCTGCTATTTCTTTCGGTGAGGGTATGCTTTCCAAACTACTGTATGGTTTTTGATCCTTCACAAGGACTCCCACATAGTAGGCATACTCTTCCAAAGTCGACATCAACTGATAGTTGGGAAAAGTTAAACAATGATACAATGGATCATAGAACTGAATCAAAGTGTTAAGGATCCCTTCTTCCATCCCTGTCGTGACTAGGCTCAAAATATTTCCATATATGTTTCCAAATTCTTTTGACACCATGGTCCCTAGTTTCCTCAACTCGGATGTATCGGGCTTCTTAAAATTGTATTTCTTAGTGTTCCTTGTTCCAATATCCATGATATATCTAGGGTTTTTCACAAAGAGATCAAATGAGCTTTACAAAACCAGTTGCAAAATAAAATGCTATGATGGGATGATGAGATGATGCACACACAACACAAAGGCAAGTATTCACGAATACAATGCATATGCACACACAAGGCTTCCTAAGCTCAAGGTCAAAGCGTGGAGTTAAAGGTCTACCCATCCCCAAGGATTTGTACTATGAGTTATTTGTACTTGCCAAACGGGTTTTATCAAAGTTCCCAGAGTCATAGTAAATCCTTCGGATATTGTCAACCAACGCAACTACTTACGTGGGTCGATAATATTCTCAAGATAAACTTGTCTGAGTGTAGCATCGCGTGACAACCATTGAGGGACTACTCCCTAACAGTTTCCGTACTACGTCCTAAAAAGGCCAAGTGGGGTAAAAGTGTTACTAACGGTCCTCAACTTCACAGACTCTCAGGTTGAAACAATTAATGAATACACGACTACTCATGCATTACTAATTATCTCAAGGAGGTCTCAACTGAGCATGATTACATCATATGTCAGACTTATTGGGACTACTCCCAATAGCCCAACTATTGATCCTATCACAATCCTATCTCATGTGTCACTCAAATCTGGGTTAGGATTTATCTCACCACTTAAAGCACCCAATGTCCATAACATACAAACAGATATATTGACAAATATATATGTAAGCAGATATTCACAAATATAGAATTCAAGTAAACAAAATAGGCTAAACCCTCAAGTTTTAGAATTTCCCCAATGAAGTCGTCATTTCTGTTGCGGTGAGAATTGTGATACCAAGCTATTGATTAACTTGAATCTCAATTCATTAAATTCACAACCGGACTTTGATTTATCCAAAGGAAAGGTTAAATAAAGAAACCTTTTGCGCAATATAATGACAACACTAAGAGATTAGGGGATCGGGGGTTGGTTATGCCTAGGGTAGCCATTTCATATCCTAAACATCTATAGTACTCTATAGGAACCTTTTGTTTGTTTGTATGCTATACTTGCTATATGTTTGCTATGGTTTGGGATAGGGTATAAGGTTAAGGATGTAGGTAAAGACCTAAGGATAGTTTCTAAATTTGCTCGCAAAGATATCGCATCCTCTGCCTACGTATCCTAACAAGGATAGAATCAGAGCAACTGTAGTTCACCTCACTGAGGATCAAAAATTACTTGACTATGGTTAAGACTCTAGGGGAACTAACATAACAATTCTTGTAAAGAGTTTAACAAAACTCTCTATTCTATGTTGTACACTCAAAGGATAATGACTTTCACAAAAGCCAAGAGGGAAATAAGTAATCATGACAATGATTCTTACATAGAGTTAGCAAACTCTATCTTAAAGTTCTAGTTGAAAGATATTCCTAACAAGGGGTAGGTCTTTTAGACTTAAATCAAAAGTCTAATGGGTAATAGGTTCTAACTTAACTAAGTTATGGTTCAAAGATGACTTACCAAAGTCAAAGGGTGGGTAATGAGCTATATATGACCCAAGGGTCAATATAGAGACTTTCCTTTGGACACAAGGGAGATGAGGCAACTGGATGAGAACTAACAAGTTCCATCACTTGGGGAATAACTTAACAAAGATAGAAAAGCATACAAGAGCATTCATTCAAACATGATGAACATATAGAGCATGGTAACAACCAAGGAAGAGATGCAAGCATGTAACAACATCAAGCAAAGATTATAATCAATTCAAATGGTTACAATCATAATACAAAAGATATTACAATATCTAGAAGGAACATGGTAGAGGTTCTTACAAGACCAGTCATATAAAGTAAAATTAATTTGAAAACATCTTAACAAAGATGAAAAATAATGAGGTAACAACCATCAAGGAAGAGAGCATATAACTCAATCAAGTTCAAATGCAAGCAAGTCACAACTTGAGGCAAGCATGTCAAATAGCTCAAGGAATGTCAAATGCAACATCATAAGACTAATAACCATGCATTGATGACAATCAAATACAAGTAGGCATACAAGAAATGTTACAACAGTTTAAGTAATGGACTCAAAGCTTCATGGGGAAACATACCAATTCAAAAGATAACTTTCAAAAAAAGACTCAATCCTAAAAATTTTATGGTTCTAACAAGACACTATGACAAGTAAGGTAGGGGCATAGGATCATGTTCAAGATGTTACAACATCAATGAACACACATAGATAAACATGAACAAGTAAAGATCAAGCATATAAGTTGCAAATTAAACCAAACATGAGGCATGAATCAAGTAATACCAAATGTGACAACATTTATCATGATGAAGGCATGAAGTATGGTAACAACCAAAAGAGATTAGAGTGATCATGTGACAACATGAAAAGGCAAAGAGTTGACAAACATCAGAACATAAGTTCATGGTTTCAAAAGAGAAAATAAAGCAATGTTCATGGTAACAACCAAGAAAAAACATAAACCCTAGCATGTTATGGTTATAACAAGACACATAGACAAGTAGAAAGAGGTATGAAAAGCATGTTCAAGAAGTCACAACATCAATAATCATGTTAAAGTCCACAGATGAGATTCACAGGTATACCATGCATATCCAAGCATTAATAAAGGCATGAAACAAACCCCAAACATGTTATGGTTCTAACAAGACATATAAACAAGTAGAATAAGACATGGTAAGCACATTCAAGAGGTTACAACATCAAGAGTCATGGCAAGGTCCACAGATGAAGTTCAACATGCTATTTTCACATATATGTATTCACAAAAGCAAATATGAACATGTTAAGGCAAGGAATCCAACATATTTGAGAATTTAAACATGTTAAAAACATATATGAATCACAAAAGATCAATCTCACAAGAAAAGTCAAGTTACAAGTTGAAAACGTTTACAAACACCATGGTAAAAACCCTAAAAACATATGATTTTCAAGTGAATCAAAGTCTTTCTAGGATAATGATACTTGAATTATTTCTTCACTCAATGAAATTATACATGATAAAGAGTATTTTTAAAAAATAATGGCATCAATAGCATAAAAAATGAGCAAGTTATGATCATTCAAAGTTGGTGTACCAATGGGGGGCAAAACTAGGTCAAGGCAAAGTAAGGTAACTTAAGTCATTTGCATGAAGAAGTGGAACTCAATCAAAACTTAACCAAATGAGGTGAAAAAAAATTGAAAATTGTGTTTTTTTAAACAAGGAATTCAATGATACAATTTTTTTTTCATACAATACACTCACTGAAAAATTCGATAGCATCATTGTTTAGGCAACTTTGGTCACAACCAAAAGCATGAGCATGCCAGTCCAAAAGAGAGCAAGTTTTGGTGAGAAAAGTATGAAAACATCACATATACATCATTTATAGTGATTGGCTCAAGAGAAATCAGAAAATGCACACATGGATTGACAGATTGGAATCAACATGCACATCATGACCTAGTTTGACCTAGTTTCTGACCAGCATTTTGGACAGTCAAGAAATGATAATTTCAGATGAAAATGGTGGTTCATACATGACATATAGCACACATATAATATGTTCAAACAATGTCTAGCACAAAAACATGGTTAGAACTCAACATAGCATGTGAAATGCAAAGCAAAATTTCAAGTTTCAAGGATTTAGGCTTACCTCTTGAAGCAACCTTGTCAAATAAGAAAACCAGAGGTCCTTGCTACCTTGATATAGTCTGCAAATGGCCTTTGGATGATGAGAAGCAGCTCCAATAATCCACAACCATACTGTCACACATAATGGCTTGAAAAATGGAAGAAAGCCTAAAAAATTCATGATTTTACAAAGCAACATGGTCCAAACTTTGTTACAGAAGTGCAAACTTGATTTGGACAACTTCTATTTGTTATTTATGAAGTGATATAAGTGTCAAAAGAGTTTGGAAATGATCTGTAATGAGTTATGGCTTGAAAGATGCAGAAAGTTGACTTTTTTGGTTTTGGAGGTTGACTTTGAGAAAGAAATGGTTTCTGGTGCAAGTGGTGGCTTGGAAAGCTCTAGAGGGTCATCTAAAACTTATTTGGAGTGTTGAAAGAAGCATGTAATGGTTAGAAATTGGTTTGGTGCAAGTTCTGTCCAAGACAGATTTTGGCATTTTTGAGTTTTGGTTGGATTTGCAAGAAGGTTTGCAACTGATGATGGAGAGGGTTCGTGGCTAGTTTTCTTGTTGTAATTGTATGTGTATGATGCATAGAGATCATTATATTTATAGGCAAGGACACAAGATCAAGGGTGAGGACATATTTGGAGTTTTGGTCTTGGAGGAAAAAATGGAGAAAATCTGTCCAAGATTTGGTGCAGTTGGAATTCAATGTTCTTGCCTCAATGTGATGCACAAATCAAGATGTATGAGGGTAATGGAAGTGACTGAAATATGACTAGGGAGTTGGGGAACTGCAGCTGCAGATTTCTTGCCTCAATGTTCTTGCATTGATTTTGATCATAACTCCAAATCTATCCATTTTTTGCATATAGGTCACTTTTACACTTTTGTAGAACTTTTCAAGACCTTTCCAACAAGCTTTGAACCACTCCATTTGGATGTGTGGTTAAAAAGTTATGGTCTTGCCCCTTTCAAAACCCTAATTTCTTGATTTTTCGATTACTCTTTAATCCTTGATCCAATGGTCATCAAACTTCATGAATAGATGTAATATAACATTAGTAACATGATTTCTTTCAATTTTGGGGTCAAAACACGTTTGGTCAATGAGTTGACTTTTCATTCAGACGAACTGAACAATTGAAAAAACCCGAATCGACTGTTGGTGTTTGGGTCCTCTGAGGTCTTGAAAATTCTTGGGTGGACTTCACTAAGTCAAATGAGCTCCATGGACCATGATTCCATCATTGTAGCACCATTTAAATCAAAATTCAAACCACACTTGACTTTTCCTGATCAAAAACCCTAATCGAGGGTGCTAGGCTGCACTGCTCTGCTTCTTTGGCTGGCTACCTCAAATTGGATTCATACTTGATACAATATAGTATCTTTGATGTTGTGGAGACTTGTTTCATGGAGAATAAATCCAAGACATTGAATGATTAAGCCCCTTGAAACCCTGATTGCTGACTGTATGAGACCCTAATTCATCTGTATCTTGATAAAGACAAACTTGAAACAGGTTAAGGTTAGATAGACAAATGATGATGCTCCTAGAATGATGATGAATATCTAAGGATAAATTTTTTGGGTATCACAAATATCAATACCCTCAACAAGGTTATGTTCAGCAACCTCAACAAGGTCATGTTCGGCAATCGATGTGCCCTGTGCAGTATGCTCAGCAACCATATGTGGCAGCTGTCACACCCATATTCAACAATCCAGTTCCAGCTTATCAGGGAGTGTAGCAGGCCCTGGTCTATCAACCAGTGCAACAACAACAAATCTATCAACGAGCACCCAATGCTCCTACTTTCTAACAACAATAACAACCTCGAGCTCAAGCTGCCAGACAGAACTTTCAGAATAGAAGAATAGCGGGAAAGCCTCTCATTCCTCCAATCACAATGACTTATATTAAATTATACCCATCTTTAGGGCAACAATGGCTGATAACAACTAGACCATTGGGACCACCCTCAGATACTTCATCTTCTTACTACAAACCGAACGCTTATTTCATGAGGGTACTGCGTGACATGACCTGGAGGAATGTCTTACTCTAAAACATATCGTCAGGGAATTAATGGGGAAAAAGATCTTATCTTTCGGTGACGTTCAACCAAATGTTAAATTTAATCATCTGCCTAACCATGTCGGAGTCCATGCTATAGAAGAGGCGTCTGATGAGAAGGCAATCCTTGATGTGTCAAAAGTAAGAACTTCGTTGCGGTCTTTCCATGAGAAGTTAGTAGAAGTTGGTCTAATCGAAGGTGTTTATTCTGATTTTGAAAAGTGTGTTGTCGACCCCAAAGGGTTTTTTATGGTCCAAAGAGATGCCCAAAGGTTGATCGATGATGGATTTTTGCAGGTGTGCAGTAAAATGAAAAGGGAGGAGGTATCGGTGGTTGAGCCCATTTTGAACCTACCGAAAACTGGTGAAAAAGTGCATGTGTTCAATGTGCCAGACTCTAGTTCGGTGACTCTAGTCTTCAATGTTGCTAGGCCTATCAACATCCCTAAGCCTGTTGTCTTAACAATTGGTCAACCTAGACCGATTATCATTCAAAAGCCTACTCCATTCCACTTTGAGGATACAAAGGTTGTACCTTGGAGGTATGACATGATTGTGATCGATCAAGAGTCAGGAAAGGTTGTTCAGAATGAAGAGGTGAAGGGTAATCCATCAAGTGTAATGAATATTGTTGGAACTAGCAAGATGACCCGCAACGGTCGAATTTATCAGCTCAAGATAATTGTGGTTCCTAAAAAAGAAACAACTCCTGATATGCTTACCAAAGATAAAAAAGTGATGACGAATGAAGAAGATGTTGAATTTCTGGGGATCATCCAGAAAAGTAATTATAAAGTCATTGATCAGCGTCACCAAACTACTTCCAAGATATCAATTTTGTCTCTCCTAATGAATTCCTCTACTCATAGGGAAGCTTTACAGAAGGTGTTAGCACAGGCGCATGTGATGCAGGACATAACGATTGGTCAATTCGGTTATGTAATTGTCAATATTACTGCTTGTAACACTCTGAGTTTCAGCAATGAGAAGTTTCCTAGAGAATGATTCAATCACAACTGTGCGCTGGACGTATATGTTAGGTGCCAAGAGGATGCTTTGGCGCGAGTCTTGGTTGATATTGGATCTTCCCTGAATGTGCTGCCCAAGATGACACTTGCCAAACTGGCATATAAAGGGGCATACATGAGGCCAACATTGTTGATTGTTAAAGCCTTTGATGGTTCAAGAAGGACTGTTGTTGGAGAGGTAGATCTACCAGTTGTGATAGGTCCCCATGTGTTTGACATTATGTTTCCAGTGATTGAAATTAATCCAGCTTTTAACTGCCTGTTGGGACGACCATGGATTCATACAGCCGGTGCAGTAACTTCTACCTTACATTAGAGGATGATATTTATTATGGATGGTAAACTGGTAATTATGCATGGTGAAGAGGACTTAATGGTGAACAAGCTATCATCATTTAGATATTGAAGCTGATGAAGATGCGTTTGAAACTTCTTTCCAAGCACTTGAGATAGATAATGTTGTGATGATAGAGATTGAAGAAATTGTGGTTAAGAGTGGTCCATCCTTTGTGTCTGCTCAAAGTATAAGGTCTACGCTGAAAGAGGGTACTTTTGCAGGTTGGGCAGAGGTTACTAAAGTGGAAGTAAAATTAGGTCGCCAGGGGTTGGGTTACAAACTAACTCATGATGGGACATCAACTTTTGTCAAAGAATGCCCAAAGACCATTCAAGAAGTGTTTATCAGTAGGGGATTCCAAATCAACACTGTTGAGGAGGATTTTAAAGATGAAGATGTTGATCACTTGTGTATCATTGCGAAGCCGCTTTAGATAACTGGGAAGCTGTTGAGATTCCTTTTATCTTTCCTATGCTGAATTAATTTGTTGTTGTTTTCTGTTGTTTTATTGTTTGCAAATTTCCATATCCATGCTCAAGGCTATAAGATCATTTTGTAGGGCCCAATGCTTTCAAAGTTATTATGATTAATGAAGATTTTTTTGTTAAAACTCCTTATTTTGTTTCATTTACTGTTTTTGCTTTTACTTTAAAGAAAATGGCAATATTTTGAAAAACCAAAAAGAATTTTTCCCTTGTTCTGTTGCATTTATCTTTGTGTGTTTTAATAAATAAAGCCATTCTAAACATGCAGAGAAATTCCTAAACCCGTTGAATCCAATGACTTTGTTTTCCCTCTTGACTTCGACTCACCCATATACCAAGCCGAAGATGAAGATGATGAAGATTTTGAGATACTAAATGAACTGGTAAAGATGACCGAATATGAGTACACAGACCTTCAACCTCACAAGGAGCAAGTGGATGTTATTAATCTTGGCACTGAAGAAGATAAGAAGGAAGTCAAGATTGGGGAAATACTTGGGGAAGAAATCAAGAAGAGACTGGTGAAGCTTTTAGAAGAGTATGTTGATGTATTCGCTTGGTCATACCAAAACATGCCTGGCTTAGACACTGACATAGTGGTTCACTAATTACCGCTTCGACCAGAATGTCCGCCTATGAAACAGAATCTCCGAAGGACCAGACTTGACATGGATCTCAAGATTCAGGATGAAGTCAAAAAGCATATTGATGCAGGATTCTTGGCATTGTCCAAATATCCAGAATGGGTGGTCAATATTGTACTTGTGCCAAAGAAAGATGGAGAAGTCAGAATGTGCGTGGATTATAGGGATCTGAACAAAGCTAGTTCAAAGGACGATTTCCCTCTGCCACATATTGACACTTTGGTAGGTAATACAACTCATTTTGCAGTCTTCTCGTTTATGGATGTTTTTTTTCTAGTTACAATCAAATCCAGATGGACCCAAATGATATGTAAAATACTACATTCATCACTCCTTGGGGGACCTACTGTTATAAGGTTATGCGCTTTGGTCTAAAGAATGCATGGGCCACTTATCATAGAGTTATGGTCGCACTTTTTCATGACATGATGCAAAAAGAATAGAAGTGTATATCGATGACATGATCGCCAAATATCAGAATGAAGTGGATAATCTAGATCATCTAGATCATCTTTTGAAGTTGTTTGAGAGGCTTTGAAAATATCAGTTGAGGCTGAATCTTGCCAAGTGCACTTTTGGGGTGACATCTGGAAAGTTGATCGGTTTCATTGTTAGTCAATGAGGGATTGAGGTGGATCTGGACAAGGTTCAAGCTATTCAAGAGATGTCGGCTCCGTAGATTGAGAAACAAGTCAGGGGTTTCCTTGGAAGGCTGAATTATATCTCTAGATTTAATTCCAATATGAATCCTACTTATGAGACAATCTTCAACCGGTTACACAAAGATCAGATAGTAGTTTGGAATTTATATCATCACCAAGCTTTTCATAAGATCAAGGGATACCTTCAAGAACCTCTGATCTTAATTCCTCCTGTTCTTGGAAAACCTCTTTTTGGTACCTAACTGTGCTTGAAGAATCAATGGGTTGTGTGTTGGGCCAACAAGACGATTCTGGACGTAAAGAGAACCCCATCTACTATTTGAGTAAGAGGTTCACTGATTGTGAAAGTCGATATTCACTTTTAGAGAAGACTTGGTGTGTTTTGGCATGGGCTGCCAAGCGTTTGAGGCAATACATGATCTGTCATACTACTTTGTTGATCTCAAAAATGGATCTGATAAAGTATACTTTTGAAAAGCTTGCTTAGACAAGAAGACTCGCCCGTTTGCACATGTTATTATCAGAATATGATATCCAGTACGTTCCTCAGAAGTCTATCAAGGGTAGCATATTTTCAGGTTACCTTGCTGATCAGCCGGTAGAAGATTATGAACCTTTGAAGTTTGAATTCCTTGATGAGGATATTATGTTGATAAAGAAGGATTTGAAGAGCTAGGTTTAGATGAGGGTCCCGAGCCTAGCTCCCAGTGGAAGATGATGTTCGATAGTTCTTCTAACTACAATGGGCATGGAATATGCATCATTTTGATGAATCCAGACGGTGGTTACACTCCATCCACAACTAGGTTATGCTTTTAGTGTACCAACAATATTTCCGAGTATGAAGCTTGCATCTTAGGCCTCGAAGAAGCAATTGACCTTCGAATCAAAATTCTTGAAGTGAGTGGTGACTCAGCCTTAGTGATTTATCAGGTCAAAGGTGAGTAGGAGACCAGAGATGAAAAGTTAATTTCATATAGAGCTTACATTATGGAAATGATCGAATATTTTGATGAGATCACTTTCAAACATGTCCCGAGGACTGAAAATCACATCGCTGATGCATTGGCCATTCTAGCCTCAATGTGGAAGGTTAGAATTGTTAATGAAGCAACACTCATCCAAATCAAGAGGAAGATTGAGACTGCTTATTGTCAGATGGTGGAAGAAGAAACAGATGGGAAACCGTTGTTTCACGATATTAAGAAATATCTTCAGACTCAGGAGTATCCAATTGATGCTATATCTCTTGACAAGAAAGAAGAGATTGGCATCCAAGTTCTTTTCCAGTAATGATGTGCTTTACAAAAGAAATCATGACATGGTCTTGCTCAGGTGTGTCGACAGACAAGAAACTGATTTATTAATACAAGATATTCATGAAGGAACATTTGGCACCCATGCCAACGAATATGCCATGTCTAAGAAGATTCTAAGAGTTGGATACTACTGGTTAACTATGGAAACCAATTGCATCCAATATGCCAGGAAACGCCACAAGTTCCAGATTTATGCGGACAAGGTGCATGTACCTCCGACATTGGTGAATATGTTATCATCACCTTGGCCATTCTCTATGTGGGGCATCGATCTGATTGGGGAAATTGAGCCGAAGGCTTCCAATGGACACCGATTCATCCTTTTTGCCATTGACTACTTCACAAAGTAGGTTAAAGCTGCGTCTTATGCCAACGTGACTAAACAACTGGTTGCCCGTTTTATCAAAAGGGAGATTATCTGTCGATACGGAATCCCAAGCCAAATTATAACAAATAATAGACCAATTTGAATAACAAGACTATGAAAGATCGAACATCACAACTCTTCTCCCTATCTCCCAAAGATGAACAGAGCCGTCGAAGCTGCAAACAAAAACATCAAGAAGATTTTGCAGAAAATGGTGAAGACTTACAAGGATTGACATGAGATGTTTCCATTCTCCTTGCACGAATATAGAACATCTATTCACACTTTAACAGGGGCAACCCCCTTTTCATTGGTATATGGGATGGATGAAGTTCTTCCCGTTGAAGTTAAGATACCATCTTTAAGGGTCCTGATGGAAGTCAAACTTGATGAAGTGGAATTGGTCAGAGAAAAATTAGATCAACTAAACCTTATTGACGAGAAGCAAATCACTGTGATGTGTCATCGTCAGTTGTACCAAAAAAGGATCAAGAGAGATTTTGACAAGAAGGTTCGTGTCCGAGAGTTCCAAGAAGGTGAGCTTGTACTTAAAAGGATCTTTCCAGTTCATAAGGACATGCATAGGAAATGGTTTCCTAATTATGACGACCCATTTGTTGTAAAAACAGTCTTCTCAAGAGGCTCATTAATTCTCACAACGATGGATGGAGAACAACTTACTCACCTAGTGAATTCTGATGTAGTGCGAAAATATTATGCCTAAAGAACCCACTAAGTCGAAAACCCGAAAGGATGGCTTAGGAAAAAGTGGGTATCCCAGTGGATCATAACCTATGAAGGATATCCAGACAAAAGTTAGGGATAAAATGAAAAAAGAAGAGCTCGCTAAGTCGAAAACCCGAAAGGGCGGCTTAGACAAAATGAGTGCCCTGGTGGATTGAAAACCTGAAAGGGAAATCCAGGAAAAAGTTAGGGGCAAATTCATTTCACTACATCATGTGGTTGTCACCTCTATTGAAGATTACACAAGAAGTTCGTTCCAGCCACTCTTGCCAGAAGCGATGTTTTGAAAAGCTCTTAGTTAGTAGGGTTAGATTGTCATTGGATTCAATGTGACCTTTTTCCTTGTTGCCATTTTTAATTATAAATGTTCCATGGAGCTTTTCCATTTGCAAGCTACCACTCTTGAATAAAATCAGATTTTTGGGCCATTCAATTGTTTGCAATTTACTTTTTTTCTCTACTTTTTCCTTGTTATGCAAAACATCACTTATTCGTTAATAATGATTTTGAAAACAAAAAGTTTTGAATTTAAAACGGTTTTTGGAAACTTAACAAAACAAAAAGTTTCTTTGACTCGTGGAAAGATTCAGTGGAAATCATATATTCCTCAGGGAGTCTTAAGTTGGCAGAAGCCTTGATATGCTATCTCAGCATGTTTCCTCATTGAAACTCAGGTTGACTTTATTTGTTGGGTAGTTCCTTCAATGGTGTGTGGTTACCAATATTGAAGACAGTCTCCCCCAGTATCCTCTATACGATGCAATTTTTGATAGTGTGAAGACTCATCGTCAGTGTAACAATCAGGTGTCTCTACTAAATTTACACTACCATTTTCAGCAAGTTTGCTTGAGCTTTATATTTCCCAAGTGGAGTGGGTTTATTTCCCAATGGACCTTTGGACACCTTGTTTCCTTGAATTTAGTGTGATCTTTTGTTTCCCTAATGAATTAAATATGTTTATCTATCTTCGCCTTTGAGTCTCTAGATTCTTTGTCTCTCGTTAGAGTCGGCTCTTGCATATCATTAATCATTAGCATCATGCCATATCATATACATTTAACATGTTTCTAGATTTTTGATTGTAACCAACATCTTATTTGTTAGGTCTAGTTGTCACTGGCGTCCTACGTCTTTCAGATCCTTGGTTGTTGCCATTGTCTCTATCCCAGTTGTCACTGGTTTATTTCTATAGGTTGTGGGTTGTCGCATGTATCCCCTTTGAAGTATAGTTTTTACTAACACCTCTAGTCGACTCTATCTACTATTGATATCATTTTTCTGGTCGTTACCAGTCATCCCCCTCGAAGTCTAGTCATTACTAGCAATCTTCGGTGAAGTCCAATGGTTATTAGCATTATTTTAAAGTCCAGTGGTTACTAACATTGTTTAAAGTCCAATGGTTATTGGTATTCTTTGAAAGTCTAGTGGTTACTGGCATTGTTTAAAATCCAATGGTTATTGGTACCTAAAGTCTAGTAGTTACTGGCATTGTTTAAAATCCAATGGTTATTGGCATCCTTTTAAAGTCCAGTGGTTACTGGCATTGTTTAAAATCCAATGGTTACTGGTACCTAAAGTCCAGTAGTTACTGGAATTGTTCAAAATCTAATGTTTATTGGCATCCTTTGAAAGTCTAGTGGTTACTGGCATTATTTAAAATCCAATGGTTATTGGTACCAAAAGTATAATGGTTATTGGCATTCTCTTGAAATTCTAGTGGTTACTAGAATTGTTAAATCCAATAGTTATTGGTATTTAAAGTCCAGTCGTTACTGGCATTGATCAAAGGCCAATGGTTATTGGAAATTTCATACAACTCTGTTATATTTTGATTATTGGTTGTTAATGACGCCCCCTATGAAGTCCAGTTTTACGGGCATTCTCTAAGTCCAACTCATTTGGCATACTCAAGATTTAGACTTATCCTGTCGTTTCCTGAAGATCCCGTTTGAACTCTTCACTTTAAGCAAATTTCTTGTTTGTCTTAGTTTCTTGTTAGAAGATCATTTCTGTCTTGGTTGTTTCTCTTGTCAGAGGTCAACTCTTTTTTATCCTGATCCTCAGTGGAGATCATGTTTCTTTCTGGTTTTATTCCCAGTAAAGATTTATGCTCTATCTTCTTTTTACTCTCTAGTTTGTCTGTCGATCATGTTTGAATATGTTGACTCTGTTTTTCTCCAGTGGAGACCACCTGTTTGGTTCAATATCTAGTGGAGAATCTTCCTCTAGAGTATCATCCTGGTCATGTCTGAACCTGTGTTTGATCACTTTAGTTTTCCCCAGTGTTGTTATCATCCCCAATGAGTCGTTACTTAGTATGGTGACTCTATTCCTTATTTACTTTCGTTGTTGTCTAAAATTTTTGCATTTTTATCATCCCATCATTATCATCATGTTAGAGTTTGTTGCATGTCAGTATTTGTATGTTTCCTTTTGTCCTTTACATATCATTGCATCTAAGGGCAAAATTTTCAGTTTGCTATATTTAAATACCTTTCACAATGAACTTATGAGGATCGTCATCTCTCACGTCACCCAGTAAAAGCTATTTAAATATGGGCAACTTTCATACCCCAAATTTTATCCCTTAGATGTCATTAATATTTGAATGAGAATCATATGCCAATCATCCTTGCATCACTAACCAAATCATCAGGCTTTGTGGTTTTGTTTGTTTTGTGGCATTAGGGTTTTTAGAAAAAGGAGGAAGCCCTGATTATTCATGATTTGAGTGGGAAATCAACCAAGGAAGTCCTCATACATTTTATGGGTCCCTAAGAGGTCATTTGGTCCAAAGAAATCCAACTCAAAAGCTTCCTAAGTGGATAGGAGAGGCATTGACTTCATCTTATTCAAAAGTCAACTGAGGCATCACAAAAGTCAACTCTTAAGTTTTGTGGTCAACCATAAGCTTTACAAGTCATAGCCTATGATCCCATGTGGTTGGATCATCAAAAAAAAAGTTGGAACATTAAAATCAAGATATTTTAAGAATTAGGGTTTTATGGTGAAGTCAAAAAAGTCAACATTTGGGGTGATTTTTCAAGGTCAAATTTAAGATTGTTCCAATCATAATTTGTTTTGGCAATCAACATGAAAGTTGTATATCATCTCTTTATATTTCTTTTGATACCAAGGACTCCTTAAGATCCTTTTTAGAACTCAAGTTATGATGTTTTCAAGTAGAGGTCAAAGTAGGGCAAAACCTAAGGCATCATTTTTGCAAGAACTTCCAACCAAGGCCTCATGAGTTTATTTACCTCAAACCAAAATTCATCCAACATGACAGTTATTCCTCTTGATCTCAGCTTTCCAAGCATATAAAGAATTCCTTAATTGGATCAAGGAGTGAAAAGTTATGGCATCACAAAGTTTATTGATTTTAGGCATAAGTTGGGCAACTTGCCCTAGTTGCCAAGGCACTTTAAAGTCATGTTTTTGCTCAACTTGCAACCCCTTATTTTGATAGTTCCAAGCTTCAAATCTAAAAGTTTACAACATCAAAGTTGTTTTCCTCCATCTAAGCTTACTAAGCATCTAAATAACTCCCCAATTGGAGTTCTACAACTCAATATATGGCGAGAAGAACATGGGTGTCAACCCTTGACAAAAGTTGCCCAAGTCATGACCAGATCATGCGCAGGCTTGCCTAGACCAACTTGTTGGACCAGTTTTCATCATGATACAAACCTCAAATCAAACTTTTTAAAACATGAAATTTGTTCATCTACATGTCCTATTTTCAAAAAGCACAAGACTTCACCATTTGAATCAAAAACCAAAGAGTTATGATGTGCCAAAGAGACATTACAACCATGTTTACACCTTGCCAAGTTTTCCTAGGCCAGAACAGAAATTGTGTCAAAATAATACAAGCCTTTTCAGCATCCAAGACCTCAATCCAAGTGTCAAAAATCTTTCATGTTGAGATACCCAAACATTGCCATTTTGAGCTTACTGCAATGACATGCCAAAAGCATTTTGTAACACTATCATGAAATGGTGAAACCAACTTGTGCAACATACATAGCCTATTTCTTCTCACCTTACTACATCATTCTGACCACAAAGAAACACATACTCCGCCCAATGCTTGTGCGTTTGAAGCTAACCTGAGCCACCTCTATGAGAGGTCAAATTTTCTTTCTCACACACTTTAACCAAAAACAAGAAACCTTGGGATAAGCTCTGCCTCAAAAAATGACACAAGGACCTCAGTTATAAAAAAGAAACCCTAGCAAGAGAGAGGGGGGATCCATGCTACGCAAAAATAGAATCTAAAACCACCTCCTATAACTCAAAAATTTGAATTCTCAAAACCTCCTTCCCTTGGAATTTTTGAGCTTCTCTTTCTTCCATTGACCATCCACAAAGTTTTGTGAATCAGTTGGTAAAGGTTTGAGAGGCTGTTGGTGTACGAACAAGCTCACAAAAGCTCCATGTTTGGTAAATATGCTTCAATCTTTCTCTCTCATTTTCCACGTGTTTTAGCTTTGATTTTTTGTGTATTTGAATATTTGAATAAGAGTATAACTTTTCTGGATCATTTTTGTGTTGTTTTGTGAGATTGCAGTTTGAGTACTTTTTTTGTGGCATGATTTAGTGATGTTAAAGGCCTCTAATGGTGAAAACAATGTTGGAAATTGAACCACCATGAAAAATTCTTTAAAACGATATAACATTTGAGGCATTTTGATGAGGTTCCACATCTGCAACTCCGACGACCAGTCAGAGAAGACGACTAGAGCTAGGGCTCCGGCGTCTTGTGTGTCATCCTCCAAATCAACCCTTTGACCATCCACATGCGTGCCACTCAACGTCATGTCATCCTATGTGTCATGCGTGTCCTTTTATTTTCCATTTCTGAAGTTTATTTTGTTGGACTTGGGCTTGTATCCTTCTACTAATCACACCACCCTCATTTTAAGCCTAACACGCTCAATACTAGCTTCTTTTGTTTCTGAAAATATTACCACACCCCGTTTTCTTCCTTTTTTTTATTTTTTTATTTCATTTCATTTTTCATTTTAACTTTGCTTTTTGTTTTTAATCTTATAATCATTTAAAAAATCCATAAAAAATATTTTTAGACACCTGTGCCATTTCGTTTTGATCTTTTGAATACTTATACTTGGATGTTTAAACATGAACTAAAGCTCTGAGTTTGATTTTACTTGGCCATTTTGTTATATTTGGTTGGTGCATCAACTTAGGGTTTGTTTGAGCATGTCATGGTGTTTGTTTTGACCTAGTTTTTAGGCATTATTCTTTGAATGTTTGTCTTGATGATTGTATGTTTATGTGTGGTTTGAAAAGAATGTCTTAGCTTCTGACTTCATGAATTAAAAGTGTTTTAGCTTACCCATTTGATCTCCTATACATGTCTTGATTGTTTGAGTCTTTTCATGGATGATTTGTTTTGATTCTTGCACATGGCCTTGTTCATGCCTTGATATGATTCTTGTTTGTGTTTCTCTTGACATCATAATGTTGAATGTGATTTTTATGTGATGTGTGTGCTACTTCCCAATTTCTTCTTGAAGTTATAAGTTCATGTTTGAATCATTCTTTGCATTTTTCATGTTTGATTAAGGGTGTAAGAAATATGCTTGTTATTTTGGTGTGTGTTTGACATGTTCATGATTATTTGAAAAATGTTGAATATAACATGATGTATGCTACTACCCATCTTGGATTGTTATCTAATTTGAACTTCCTGGCTTTAACATTTTGATTGTTATCATCTTTACCCTAAAGCTTGTCATTTCAATACTTGTCGTTACAAGTTTGTTTGTCCCATATTTCCAAAGGAAAGTTCCTATGTTGACTTGTAAGTCACTTCTCGGATAGCTTAAGACTTTTTCCTTTTTGCCTCTTGACTTTGTTAGGATCATATTTCCATTGGCCTTGTTAGAGCCATTTCCCTTTTCAACCTAACCTTATATTAGGGTTTGTTAACTCTATGTGAGTACTATTTCTATAAGTACTTACTTTCCCTCTTTGGCCTTGTTAGAGCCAAGTTACTTTTTAACTTAGAATTAAATTAGAGTTTGTAAACTCTATGTGGGTACCATTGTGATGTGTACTCAGTTCCCCTCTTTAACTTTTGTTAAAGTCAACCCTAGTTAGGTCTTTCAACTTAGACTTAGAGAGTTTGTTAAACTCTACATAAGTTTCATTGTTATTGTTATTTCTGTGATTGGAAGCAATTTTGGTAAAACTTGGTGTTATCACAAGATATCCTAAATAATGTCTTGATATGTGATCTTAACATTCTGCAGGTGGTTCTTTTTGTTGTTGCAGGGTTTAGTTCATGATGTCAAGTATGATGTCCTGACATATGTTTACAGAACATTCAGTCATAATGTTATGTTTTGTTTGTTGCATTTTTTCTGCAATCTTTTGTGTGCCTTTGTTAAGTTATTGCTTGCGCAAATCAAGGCGTGACATTATTTGAAGCAAGTATATTTTGTTTCCTTTTGAAGAATGGTTTATTGCTATTTTTATGCAAAAAAATATGGAGAATAATTAGCTTTAATTATGGATTACTTTTACCCAAGCCCATGAAGAATGGTTTCTATTTAAAGACATGTTAACCCTACTTACAAGGTAGAGAGAAGATTTTGAGAAAGCTGCATTTTGTCTTTCGTTAGGGTTTGAGTCTTTTGTTAGTTGTTTTCTTGTGAGCCATTCATTCATCACTTTGATGTGTGAATTGGATTGAGTTCTTTGAGTTGTAAGTTGTCCACTCTAAGCTTTTAAGCACGAGTGCATTGTTCTTGATTGAAGCTTTTAAGCAAGATCAAGTGTTGTCCTTGAAGTGTGTCTTCTACTTTTTGATCTTCTGTTTTTATCACTGCATGCGATTGAGGGGGAGTGAGAGGTGTCTCATATCTGAGAGTGTCTTAGATAGAAGTTACACGGGTAGAGATTAGGTGCGAAGATCGTAAACTAGAGAGAGTTTGCTGAGAGTCTTCAAACTAATTCTGTTTAGTGGATTTCCTTCCTGGCTTGGTAGCCCTCAGACGTAGGTGTGTTTGCATCGAATTGGGTTAACAATTGCTTGTGTCTCTTTACAATTGTTAACTACATTTTATCTTGTTCATATATTGGTAATTATTCAGATATTAGTGTCGTGACATCTCTTTCGACATCTCATATTTGATACCAAAATTTCAATTGGTATCAGAGCAGACATCCTGCTCTGGTTCTGGGTGAGATCTAGGGATGATACTTTCTGGTACTATGGACAAAGAGGGAGGATTTGTGAACAGACCACATGTTCTGGGTGGAGATAATTGTGATTATTGGAAACTTTGCATGGTGGCCTTCTTGAAATCATTGGATAGTAAGGCTTGGAGAGCTGTCATAAAAGGATGGGAACACCCTGTCACTGTTGGGAAAGATGGAAAAGCTACATCTGACCTGAAGCCTGAGGAAGAATGAACTAAGAAGGAGGATGAATTGGCTATTGGAAATTCTAAAGTCTTGAATGCCTTGTTCAATGGAGATGATAGAAATGTATTCAGATTGGTGAACAATTGTGAAGTTGCCAAAGATGCTTGGGAGATACTCAAAACTACTCATGAAGGTACTTCTAAGGTGAAGATATCAAGACTTCAATTGCTAACTACCAAATTTGAAAACTTAAGGATGAAAGATGATGAAAGCATACATGATTTTCATATGAATATCATTGAAATAGCCAATGCTTTAAGTGCCCTAGGTGAAAAAATGTTAGAAGAAAAGCTGGTAAGAAAGATTCTCAGGTCTCTTCCCAAGAGATTTGATATGAAAGTAACTGCCATACAAGAAGCTCAAGACATCACCAAGATGAGGGTGGATGAACTTATTGGATCTCTCTTAACCTTTGAAGTGGGGATAAGTGACAGATTTGATAAGAAAAAGAGCATAGCCTTTGTGTCCAATATTGAAGATGGAGAGGATGAATGTGATGTGGATACTGATTAAAGCTTATCAAATTCTATAGTGCTCCTTGGAATACAGTTTAACAAGGTAATGAAGAGGATGGACATGATGTCAAGACCAAATATCAAGAACAACTCATATGACATCAGCAGGTCTAATGATGTTGGTAGAAGAACAAGGTCTGAAGAAAAGTCCACTCAAAGAAAAGGGATTCAGTGCCATGGATGTGAAGGATTTGGTCACATTAGAGATGAATGCCTTACTTACCTCAAGAAACAAAAGAAGAGTCTAGCTGTGTCTTGGACTGATGAGGATTCTGAAAGTGATCTTGAAGAAGAATTTGCTAAACATGCGACTGCTTTGACTGGGAGATATGTCTCTAATGAAGACTCTAGTGATGATGAAGTAACCTTTGAAGAACTTGCAGCTTCTTACAAAGAGTTGTATCTTAGAAGTGAAAAGTATGTCACCAAGGAGAGAAGCAAAAGAAACTTATAATCAAACTGAAGGTTGAAAAGGAAGAGCATGTTAAAACTATTTCTGAGTTGAATGATGAAGTTACATTGCTAAATTCTCAACTTGGTCAAATGTGCAAGTCTGTCAGAATGCTGAACAGTGGAACTGACACTTTAGATGAAATCCTTCAGGTTGGAAAAAGAGCAGGAGACATGACTGGGATAGGGTTTGATAGAGAAAAGAACCCCTCTTTAGACTGTAGTCCATCTTCACACCATAGTCCTTCTGGGCCTAAGCGAAATATGTCACATTAAATGTCTCAACATCATGGCAGAGGACAACCTAACCACCCAAGAGGAAGATTCCAAAGATGGAGATGTCATTACTGTGGACGTTTTGGTCACAAAAGGCCTTTCTGCTTCAGGCTATATGGATATCCTAAACATGTTCCTCAACCTAGACCCAATCACGACATTCCTTTTAATAGGAAGCAATGAGTTCCTAGAGCTGCTGCTACCAGGTTGATAGCTTATATGTCTCTCAGAGTCTCAGCTAAAGAGGATTGGTATTTTGATAGTGGGTGCTCCAGACACATGACAGGAATTAAAAATCTCTTAGTAGACATCAAATCCCATTCTACTAGCTATGTGACTTTTGGTGATGGAGCCAAGGGTGAAATCAAGAGAGTTGGAAAGCTGAACTGCTCAGGAGTACCAAACCTTGATAATGTGTTGCTGGTTAAGGGGTTGGCTGCCAACTTGATTAACATTAGTCAACTGTGTGATCAAGGATTCATTGTCAACTTCACTAAATCTAAATGCTTGGTTACTAATGAAAAGAGTGAAGTGATTATGAAGGGAGTCAGATCTAAGGACAAATGCTATCTATGGGTTCCTCAAGATTCTAGTTACACCTCCATATGTGCTCTGGCCAAAGAAGATGAAGTGAAATTGTGGCACCAAAAACTTGGTCATTTGAATCTAAAAGGGATGAAGAAGATCATCTCTATGGAAGCTGTCAGAGGAATTCCGAAGCTAAAGATTGAAAAAGGAAAGGTATGTGGTGAATTCCAAATTGGAAAGCAAGCTAGGATGTCACACAAGAAGATTAAACCTCTAACTACTTCAAAAGTGTTGGAACTCCTTCACATGGACTTGATGGGACCTATGCAGGTGGAAAGTCTTGGTGGAAAGAAGTATGCTTATATGGTGGTGGATGATTTTTCCAAATATACTTGGGTGAATTTTATAGGAGAAAAATCTGAAGTGTTTGATGTGTTCAAAGATCTCTGTCAAAGAATTCAAAGAGAAAAGGAGAGCAATGTTGTTAGAATAAGAAGTATCATGGGAAGGAATTTGAGAACCAAAAACTTGCTGAATTTTGCTCATCTTAAGGGATTAGCCATGAATTTTCTTCTCCCATTACTCCACAGCAAAATGGAGTTGTGGAACAAAAGAATAGAACTATCCAAGAATCTGTTAAAGCTATGATCCATGCAAAGAAACTGCCTTACCACTTTTGGGCTGAAGCTATGAACACTGCTTGATATGTTCATAATAGAGTGACATTAAGAATAGGAACCATGACTACCTTGTATGAGATATGGAAGGGAAAAAAGCCCACTGTTAAATACTTCCATGTGTTTGGAAGTAAATGCTACATATTGGTAGATCGTGACCAAAGAAGAAAGATGGATCCAAAAAGTGATGAAGGAATATTTTTGGGCTATTCTAATAACAGCATAACCTATAGAGTATTCAACTCCAGAACTAAAGCTATGATGGAATCCATCAATGTTGTTGTTGATGATGTGCATAAGGAGGCTGATGTCCTAGAAGATGTTGGAACATTCCTTGATATCTCAGCAGAGTCTGCTGACAAAAACACTGATCCTAATCCTACTAATGCAGAACCTGAACCTGAACTAGTAAACAAGGGACCCTCTACCAGAATTCAGAAAGACCATCCTATGGATCTTATCATAGGTGATCTAAATGAGGGAGTCACTACTAGATCCAGAGAAGTCATAACAAGTTCTTGTTTTGTGTCTAAAATTGAACCAAAGAATGTCAAGGAAGCCTTAACTGATGAATTCTGGATCAATGCCATGCAAGAAGAGCTAGGGAAATTCAAGAGATATGAAGTATGTGATCTTGTTCAAAGGCCTGAAGGAACAAATGGAATTGGAACAAAATGGGTATACAAGAACAAGTCTGATGAAAAAGGGGTGGTTACCAGAAATAAAGCCCAATTGGTTGCTCAGGGATACACTCAGATTGAAGGGGTTGACTTTGATGAAACTTTTGCTCCTGTAGCTCGCCTTGAATCCATCAGATTACTTTTGGGAGTTGCCTGCATTCTGAGTTTCAAGCTGTTTCAGATGGATGTTAAAAGTGCCTTCTTAAATGGATACCTAAATGAAGAGGTCTATGTGGAAAAACTAAGGGATTCATTGATCCATGTTTTCCCAATCATGTTTATAAGTTAAAGAAAACTCTGTATGGACTGAAGCAAGCTCCAAGAGCTTGGTATGAGAGACTAACAAAATTTCTTGTTGATAATGGATACAGAAAAGGTGGCATAGATAAGACTTTGTTTGTCAAAGAAGAAGGAGGAAAGCTCATGATTGCTCAAATCTATGTTGATGATATTGTGTTTGGTGGGATGTCTGATGAGATGGTTCAACATTTAGTCCAGCAAATGCAGTCAGTATTTGAAATGAGCCTTATTGGTGAATTAACCTATTTTCTTGGGTTGCAAGTCAAATAGATGGAAGATTCGATATTCCTATCTCAGAGTAAATATGCCAAGAATATAGTTAAGAAGTTTGGGATGGAGAGTGTCAGTCACAAAACAACACCTGCTCCTACTCATCTTAAGTTGTCTAAAGATGAAAAGGGTGTAAATATGGAACAAAGTCTCTATAGAAGTATGATAGGGAGCTTGTTATATCTTACAACAAGCAGGCCTGATATTGACTTTGTTGTAGGTATATGTGCTAGATACCAAGCTGAACCCAAAGTGAGTCATATCAATCAAGTAAAGAGGATTCTGAAGTATGTTAATAGAACAAGTGAGTATGGAATGTTATACACTCATGGATCTGGCTATGTGTTATCTGGGCATTGTAATGTTGATTGGGCTGGAAGTGCTGATGATAGGAAAAACACATCAGGAGGTTGCTTCTTTTTGGGGAATAATCTTATATCATGGTTCAGCAAGAAGCAAAATTGTGTCTCTCTGTCTACTGCTGAAGCTGAGTATATAGCAGCTGGAAGTTGCTGTTCTGAACTGGTGTGGATGAAACAAATGCTGACTGAATATAATATCACATAAGATGTCATGACATTGTATTGTGACAATTTAAGTGATATAAACATCTCCAAAAATCCTATTCAACACAGTAGGACCAAACATATTGATATTCGCCATCACTTTATAAGGGAGCTTATTGAAGACAAGATCATTGCCTTAGAACATGTTGCTACAGAGAAGAAGCTAACTGACATCTTCACTCAGGCATTGGATGCTAGTCAATTTGAAATTTTAAGAGGCAAATTAGGGATTTGCATTCATGAGGATTTGTAGCAATTATTGCTGAGTGGAAATATCATTCTTGAGAGAGAGAGAGTTGGGCAAGGATGCTTTTGAGATAAAGGAGGTCATGGAGTTAATTTCTGATGCTGGGTTGATGAAGACTGTGGCTGGTTTTTCTAAGTGCTATGATATGCTGGTCAAGGAGTTCATTGTGAACATCCTTAGGACATTGCTGACAGAAGAAGCAAGGAGTTTAGTAAGGTGTTTGTGAGGGGGAGACGTATTGAGTTTTCTGCTGCTGTTACTAACAAGTATGTAGGAAGGGGTGAGCAAGAAGCAAGTGAACTTGAGGTGACTGATAATCAAGTGCGCAAGGTGATCACTGCAAACCAAGTAAATGCATGGGCCTTGAAAGGAAAATTGTCTGATGGTCAACTGAGTGTGAAATATGCTATCCTGCATAGGATTGGAGCAGCAAACTGGGTGCATAGCAATCATACTTCCACCATTGCTGTTGGGTTAGAAAGGTTCATATTTGTTGTTGGTACAAAGGTGAAGTTTAACTATGGTAGCTACATATTTGATCAGATTGTGAAGAATGCTACTACCAATGCTGTCAAATTACCCATTGCATTTCCTTCACTAGTTTGTGGGATCATTCTAAGCCAGTATCCTGGTATTCTCTATAGTAATGATGTGGTTTGCAAAAGGGATTATGTGTTGTCTCTCCATTATAAATTGTTTGCAGGAAGACATGTCCCAGACATTGTCTTCACATTTTTTGAGAAGACACCCTCTACCAAGACTGGGCTTATCTCAGAGTTGAAGGAAACTTGCAGAGATTTGGGAGAAGTCATTCGTGTAACTACTGCAAGGAAGCTGAAATTGGAAGCCTTAATTAAAAGTCTGGAGCAGGCTAAAAGTAATGATGTTGAGATTGCTGATGTAGATGAAGAGGAAGCTGGGGAGAATTCTACCTCTGATGAGAGGACTTGTGATATTGAGGTTCATAATTCTGGCTCTACTGCTGGTGATGAAGGTGACAACTCCGGTTTTTCTTTTAGCACTTAATGTGCTTTGGCTTGTAATTTTTCTGTGGTTTCATTCTGCACCCTTGACACTGTTGGCTCTGTGTGCTTGTTCTATGATAATGGTTTTCTCTTAGTGAGATTTCTTTAATTATGGCTAAAAAGGGGGAGAAGTAGTATGAGGGATGTTTTATTGTTGCTACTGGTTCTGGGTTGAGGGGGAGTATTTTTTTCTGGTGTTTTGGTATGGTTCTCTGGCACGTTTATTTGAGGGGGAGATTTATTTTTCTTTGTGACATGTTAGGCTTTTCTGTGTTTTTCTGTTGCTGATGTGCTCTCTGATGTGTTTTGGTAGCTCTTGTGATCAATTGGTTGTTTTAGCCAAAATTTGCCAAAGGGGGAGTTTGTTAATTCTGTGATTGGCAACAATTTTAGTAAAACTTGGTGTTATCACAAGATGTCGTATATGATGTCTTGACATGTGATCTTAACATTTTGCAGGTGGTTCTTGACGTGTTAACCCTACTTGCAAGGTAGAGAGAAGATTTTAAGAAAGTTGTGTTTTGTCTTTCGTTAGGGTTTGAGTCTTTTGTTAGTTGTTTTCTTGTGAGTCATTCATTCATCACTTTGATGTGTGAATTGGACTGAGTTCTTTGAGTTGTAAGTTGTCCACTCTAAGATTTTAAGCATGAGTGCATTATTCTGGATTGAAGCTTTTAAGCAAGATCAAGTGTTATCCTTGAAGTGTGTCTTCTACTTTTTGATCTTCTATTTTTATCACTGCATGTGATTGAAGGGGAGTGAGAGGTGTCTCATATCTGAGAGTGTCTTAGATAGAAGTTACACAGGTAGAGATTAGGTGCGAAGATTGTAAACTAGAGAGAGTTTGCTGAGAGTCTTCAAACTAATTTTGTTTAGTGGATTTCCTTCCTGGCTTGGTAGCCCCCAGATATAGGTGTGTTTGCAACGAACTGGGTTAATAATTGCTTGTGTCTCTTTACAATTGTTAACTGCATTTTATCTTGTTCATATATTGGTACACTATGCCAAAAAAGACCTTTAGCAGCGCTTTTTTTGGCCTTTAGCAGCGCTTAAAAGCGCTGCCAAAAGTGCCGCTGCTAAAGGTAAAGGCAGCGCTTTTTTATGGAAAAAGCGCTGCTAAAGGCTTCCTTAGTAAGGTGAACTACGTAATTGTTCCGATATTAGTGTCGTGACATCTCTTTCGACATCTCATATATGATACCAGAATTTCAATTATGAACACTTATTCCCCATGGAACCTTGACCATAGTCAAGTGTTCTTCACCCTTAGTAAGGTGAACTACGAATGCTCTGATCCCCTCTTAGTTAGGATACGTAGGCACAAGATGAGACGTCTTGGCGAGAATATTTAGTATATGTACCCCTAGGTCTTTACCTTAGCACAATTCTCTTAGCAAACAAACTTTAGCATAACACATATACTAACAAGAGGTTCCTGTAGAGTACTGCAGATACTTAGGATGCTAACACCTTCCCTAGGTATAACCAACCCCCTAACCTTAGATCTCTAGCTATGTTGTTACATAGCACACTTAGGGTTTTCTTTCGATCTTTATCCTTTCCTTTAGATAAATCAAAGCTAGGTGGTGAACTCCATGATTTGTTATTCAAGTCAATTAATAGCTTGATATCTGATTTTCACCGTAACAATTTGCAAGCCTTGTTGTCCTCCAAGATCAGAAGGAATCTTGTTGAATTCAAGTTTGCCATTTGGCATTTAAGTGAAGCATTAAATTGGCATGAAATGAGTCACACCGGTTCAGATCAATTAAAAAACAATGAGTATTCAAACCTGCAAAATGCCAATTGAGTCAAGATTTTAGTCATGCTATGGAAGACTTTGGTACCTTATCCTATAAGTAAGAGCTACATGACAATATCCATTGGATAATATCATGCTCCCTCATCCGACACTATTCATCCAAGACAAATTAGCTCTCCTATAAATAGAGGTCATTTTGCATCAATTCAAGCACACCAAAACAATACCAAAGACTTGTTTTCTCATTCTCCCTCTTTACTTCAAGTTTTCAAAGTTCCAAAGAGAAAACTTGGAATTTTCAAAACCAGAGCCTAAACCACTCAAATTACCATCCAAACACATCACAAATCATCAATTGGAGGTGCGCAAACCCTCATCTTCATCTCCAATCACCAAAATCAGAAAGTCAACCATCAAAACCTCATATTTTGACTTTTCTGCATTTGTCAAGACATGTATTGATCCTGTCCATTTCAAAACCAAACAACACTTCAAACACTCCCTAAATAACATCCCTAAACTACTCCAATAAGAGGTTCTCAACTGTAACACCATTTGAAGGAGTTTCCATTTTAACCACTTTTCACACTTTTTGCAAAAAGAAGTCAGATTCTATTCTAGAGGTTTCCCTTTGGTTCCAAACATCAAAGGAGCTTCTATAAGGTGTATTAGTGGTGTCAAAAGCATTGATTTACTTCTGCAACAAGGTTCTTGCAAATTGAAAAGGGAGCTTCAAGAGGTAAGCTTCCTAAAACCTTGAACTTTGAGAAATATGCTTTGCTTTGATGTATATTGATCATGATCATACCATATATGTTTTATTTGTTGTGTTTGAACTATTTTATCATGCTATTATTGATTGTATAAAGTTGTAGCATAGAACTTGCAAATTTAAAGCCTTTTTGAAACCACTATAGGGTTTTAAAATTTAGGCACTTTTAGAAAAATATAAAACCACCATTGAATTCCTCATGAAATTCTAGGCAATTTTCATCTTTATTTCACCTGATTACATTAAGAAATGAATGAGTTACACTAGGTTTTGCAAATGGTGGCAAACTTGATTTTCTTGGGCAAGCCAACCATGGGCGTCTTTTGTCTAGCCAAGCCTGAGCCATTTTCACCCTTTTCAGTTAATGGCTGGGATTTGATACACGGATGTATCACCACCCCAGGGGTTTAGCCTGTGCAGTATAATACTCGCTTATCCTCTTTGTCCTGGGTTCGAGTCTGTCTGACCACCCTTTGCCATTTTGCGCCTTTTGTTATTTTTTATGAAGCTTTTTCTAAATATATTTTTTTCCTCTCCCCATATTATCACATGCGCGCCATAGTTGAGTTAGTTAGTGTTTTAACTTGCAATCTGAGTGGCGTGAGTTCAAGTCCTAGAGAGATCGTCTCCTTATTTTTACCACTTAATTTCTTCACTTTTCTTCACATTTTCAAACTATCATAAATTTCTCATTTTTAATCATTTTGAATCCATTCTTTTTGAAATTTTTTCATGATAATGTCTATTTTATAATTATAAAAATAAAATACCAAAAATATTTATTTTCCTCATAGTTATGAGTTCTTAAAGTATGTGATGTTTTTAGGGTTTCTTAAAGAACTTATTGATTCTTTTGAATAATTCCTTGCCTTTCCTTGCTCACAATGACTTGTTTGAATCATATATATCTTGTATGAACCTTAAACATTGTAGGTAATTTATACATCCTTGTCCTCACTTGATTTTAATCCATTTTTTAAGTGTATGTTTACATGTGAATGATTCATGAACTTTCAATCATGCCATTGAATTTTTGCTTAATCCTATGCCTTAACATGTTGATTCTCTTCCATGATTACATGATTTTAATATGTTTATTTGCCCTTGTGTGGATCATACCATGTCTATATTATCCTAAAAAATTTGAACTTTACTTTGAAAATGTTTTCATATACATGTTCATTTGTATGAACTTTGTGGTGTTTTCACATTATCCAAACCCATCTTTAAACCTAACATGAATGCTTGATTATTATCAACTTGGCTTAACATGTTTAATCATATCCTTGCTTCAACACTCAAGTATTTCTTTCATAAACTTTCACCATGATGAATATATCTTTTTAAAATACACATCACTTTCCACCTCTTTAAAATTAATCATTTTCAAAATCTTTGGGCCTCTTCTTAGAGTGTAAGTCTCAACCCCTTTAATTTTCAAATCATCAAAAGTTTTGGCCTTTGCTAGAGTTTAACTCCTTACTCTTTTAATGTTCAAATCATCAAAACCTTTGGGCCTCTACTAGAGTGTAAGTCCTCTCCCCTCTTCCTCAAAAATTTCTTCAATTTCTAAAAACATTCAATCTTTCAAAACTCAATCTTCAACTTTCATCAAACACATCCCTAGTGGCATTCAACTTTTAAACTCTCTTCGGCCTCTTCTTAGAGTGTAAGACCCAACACTTTTGTACATAGAATAAATCTTGGGCCTCTGTCAAGAGTGTAAGACCCATCACCTTTTCCTTTCTTTTCAATAAATCTTGGGCCTCTACTTAGAGTCTAAGACCTAACACCTTTGTGAATAAACACACAAATAAAGAATTCAACACATCAAACCCCTACAGATGCAAAAATCTTCCATAAACTCAAGCATGTCATATCAATATCAATACTTGTGAATCTTCAATCATGTTTGTTCATATTTTGTTAAGTTTCTCTTGACATTTACATCATCCTTAGTTTAGACATAGTTCAAACAGTAGGATCCCTTCATTCACAACTTAGTTCAAACAACTAGTTCACTGGCCTCCTCTTAGGCCTTATACAAGTATCATTGCCTCCTCTTGGGCATCATGCAAAGAATCTCCCTAGCAAGATAGCCTCCTCTTGGTCTTCATAAAAGGAGACTTGGGAAGTCTCCCTCACTTCCCCACAGACTCCTCATCATGCAAGGACCCCAGGCTTCTTAAAAGCATAAGTCAAGTATTAGTCATCAATAAAATCTTTTAGCCTCATTCATCTTAGGCTTTGTACAGGATATAAATAAAAAATTTTAACCTCAATCATCCTGGACTTTGTACAGGATACAAATAAAATCCCCAAAAGAGTCAATCAAATCCTCAGTATTAAGTTAGTCTCTTCAAATTAGCCTCCTCTCAGACTTTTAAACAAATAATTTCTCCATTCAATCAACCTCAATCTTGGGATTTGTACAAGACAAATAAAACTCCCCAATTGAGTTAGTTTTCAATCTTTTAGCTTCATATTTTAAGCTTCAATCGAGATATATAAATCAATCTCCTCACAGATGATACTTTGAGTCATCTCTGTAGGAAGACATCTCTTCTAATCATTACAATTCAAATCAAACATTACAAACCCTTTTCCATATAAGTGATGTAAGTGACACACTTGTGGATTCAAAATCCAAGCTGGAGTCCCTCTCTTGTCATGGCTCAAAACGTTTCTTTCTTCTAACGAATGTAAGTGGCACACTTGTCGATCCTATATCCAAGTTAAGGTCCTTCTCTTAGTATGTAAAGAATTCATAAAGGAAAATGTGGCATTGCTTAAACACAATAAGTTTAAGACTTTCTTCCCTTATAACATCATTCTCATATGATTGTAGTGAATAGGTGAGATATCTCCTTTAAAGATGACAATTTGTCAAATCTTCCCAACGCTCTTTTTGCTTCATCAACTTGGGCTTTAAACAAGACACAAAACAAACTCTTTTTCCTCCCATAGATTAGGAGGAACTACGAAAACTCTAATTTCTTAGTTTCCTTTTTGAGAATACGTAGGCATAAGATTGCGAGATCTTAGAGATCATATTAATTAAAAAACCCTTAGGTCCCAATACCTTCCAAAAACAATAGAAAACCATAGAAATACCAAACAAAAACATTTCCTCAGTTTTTCACAAAGGAGAAACTTTTCCAATTAAACAGCGGACAAACCTAAGCAAGCAAGTAATTCAACAGTAGAAATATACAATAAAGATTCCTATAGATTACTATAGATACTCAGGATATTAATAACTTCCCTTAGTATAACCAATCCCCAATTCTAGATCTCTTAGAATTTGTAGAAAAACACTTGCGAGAAGGATTAGTTTAGATTTCTTCCCTTTCCTTTTAAGCATCATAGGATAAATATTATAAATTTGAAAGTAGCACTAAATGCGGTACTGGTTGCGTCTCGAAAACCGGAGCTACAGAAAAATGGCGACTTCACTGGGGATGTTCTTATCTGTCTTGAGGGTTAAGCTTTGCATTGCATATATTTTACTATTTCATTTGCTTATTTGTTTTCTCATTTGATATCATCTGCTACTTTCCATCATATTATCTACTTATTTCCCATACTTGTTTAAATTTCTTTTATTTGGGAATGTGATTAATACGCATGTGGTGAGTCAAAAAGTCCTTAGTAGGCTTGAGAACATATTTTAAGATAGGAGATGGCAGAATCAAGAAAGCTTATAGGGAGTGAGTCCCGACCAAGCTAACTTGAAATTCCACCAAATCATTAGAGGTACCCTTTTGGAATTACTGATGTTAAGCGAGCAAGTCATGAATGCATTACTTTTTCCATTGGGAACCCGTGAAATTGAGGATTAATAAACATTTAACCATTCGGCCACATTTAGGACGTAGTGCAGTGACTACTGGGAATATTTTATACGCGATACTACACTCAAACAATATCTATCTTGGGGATATTACAACTCTCATGAGTCAATCGGTTTGCTGATTATATCCTAAAGAGGGATCAATGATTTTGGGAACCTTTGTTAAAACCCATTCTACAGGTACAAAATTGAACCCCTAGTACATACCTTAGGAATGGGTAGATCCATGGCTCCATGCTCGTGACGATGAACCCTTAAACCCATGTTTTCATATACTTGTGTTTTTTGAATTCATGCATTCATAAAAAATTTCCAAAAAAAAAATTATTTTCAAACTTTTTAAAAGAACTAAAAAATATGGTTGCTGCAAATATCAGAGAGAAATTGTACTACGGATTTTGGTAGAAGAAAAACTCAGACGTCCACCTTCATAAGTCCAAGACTGGAAGACTTGAGAAGATTGGGAGGGTTGATTACTAATCCTGAAGCTTTCACAGCTAAGTATGAAGGGCTTTTGTCCCTTTTAAAAATCAACATGGTGGAAGGAACCCTATCTACATTGGTTCAGTTCTATGATCTGGTATACCACTACTTCACATTTCCAGATTATCAGCTCACACCAACATTAGAAGAATACCCTCAACTGATTAATATACCTATCATTGATCAAGACCCATTCTCTGGTCTGGAAGAGATTCCCAAAGATCAAACCATTGCAAGAGCTACCTCATTGGAAGTGTCAGATATCAAAGCTCACATGACCACCAAGGGAGGAATTCAAGGTCTACCAGCTAAATTCTTAATGGAGAAAGCCCTATACTTTGCCAGCATAGGGAACATGGTTACTTACAAGGACATCTTTGTTTTACTCATCTATGGGTTATTCCTTTTTCCCAACATTTACAACTTCGTCGACATCAATGCTATCAAGATATTCTTAATCGAGAATCCAGTCCCAACTTTTCTTGTAGACACTTACCACTCAGTACACCTAAGGAATTTGTATAGCGGATGGATGATCACTTGCTGTGTACCATTATTGTACAAATGGTTTATTTCTCACTTACCTAAATCTGCTGCTTTTTGGGATCTCAAAAGTTGTATGCGATGGTCGCAAAAGATTATGTCCCTCACTCATTCTGACATACACTGGTACAACCGGGTCTATGACGGTATAAAGATCATTGATAGTTGTGGAAGTTTCCCCAATATACCCCTCATTGGTACTAAAAAAGGAATCAACTACCACCCGCGTTTAGCCCGTCGTCAGCTTGGTTACCCAATGAAGGACATACCATATAACATTCATCTGGAAGGTATTTTCTTTAAGGAGGGGGAAAATGAAAGAGAACTTAAAGAAGAAGTTGTACATGCCTGACATCATATTCATAGGAAAGGAAGATAATCTCTGAGAAAACCAAACTGCATCTCTGCGGAGCCTTATCTCCAATGGGTACAAGCCAGGGCCATCAAGTTAAAGATGCCTTACCCTCATCAAGAAGTATTTCCCCTAAAGGAATTTATCCTCTACTTCATGAACGACAGAGAGAAACTTCAGGTCTCTTTTAATAAAACTCAACGTGAAAAGAACTTTTGGAGGAACAAGTATCAAATTGTCAGCTTGAAGTGCATAAAGATTCAAGAGCCATTGAAGGAAAAATATGTTCTAATTGAGATATTGGAGAAACATGTTGTAGAAAGTTAAGAGGAACAGAAAAGTTTACTCTCTCCTTTCACTTGGAAAAGGATCATCGACCCGCCGGTTGAAGAAGCCCGATCGAAGAGACAAAAAGGGAATCAACAACTAGCATCTGGACCTTCGTCAAGGACTCCTTAGGATTTATAAGCCCAGTTTTCCATTCTGCACTTTGTAAAATAATGTACTTTTCTCTATAAGATATTGTAATCCTTTGAATTTAATAAAAAGTTTTCGTTGTTATATGATATTTGCAACATGATTATTAAAATTTCTTTTAACAAATAATAAAAAAAGTGTTTGCATTTTCTTTGTACATCATGCATCATTCTAGCATTTCACACATTTTTCATAAAAAACATACACTTTCATCTCAATTCAGAATTAAACTGTCTCATTCATACAATACTCGGGCCAATCTTTAGAAGAAAATGGACAATCTTGAGGAAGAAAATAGAGTGCAAAGAGAGTAGGTCACTACTCTAAAGAAGGGTATGGAAAGACTCAACATCATGATTGAATTAATGGCGGAAGCTCAGGATCAACCAGCGCAAAGGACGGTAATCTCAGAAGTTGTGTCTGCACCAATATTTGAGGTATCCGTCAGCCTTCCCCAATATAACATGCCTAGAGTTTTCCCTAGGGAGCTGTCACAACTGTGAAAAAAACCGGCAGAAACAAACAGAAGAGTCTCCACCGAACGTTATTTATCCCAAAGGAGGGAAAGGAAATGATCGAAGAAAACCTAAAAGAAAGGAAAACACAAGGTCATCATAACCAAATATTGGGTTCGGGAGATGGTACGCAAGAGGAAGGTATTAACACCCCTCACGTCTATTGTACTCAACGGGATCCACACATGTTGTATAATCAAAGGGTGAGTTATCTAAAGCTACTTCTAAATGGAGACGGGAAAGGGAAAAGAAAAAGGAGACTCGATAGGACATCATCGCCCTATGCCTATGTATTCCCTCATGCAATAAGAAAGTTAGAGTAAACGTAGTTCGAAGGACTACGGGGGATGGGGGAAGGTTCCTCGCGAAGACATTGCCTCTTGTGCTGGTATGTGAAATCAGAGCAAAATTAGTTCGGGTAAATAAGTCACAGGTTGGTTAAGTGTTTTTTATTAGCGACATTAAGTTCCCATTCCAGCAGTTAGGGTTGAGGCCTGTTTGCGGTAGAATGGAAAAGTAACATACCCTTTTCTGAAAATGAGTTGAAAGACAATCTCGAAGGATAAAAGGGTTTGAATTTGTTTGTGAGTTTTAGAGAAATGAATTAATTGATTTGAGATTCACGTTGTTCTAAAGACTATGATATAGGAACGAATGCGCCGCATATCGCCACCAAACGGGACATACACTAAACACTCTAGATAAGGAAGGAGAGACCCATCACTCATCTTTCCCCATATGCTTAAGGCTCGTGGCGCACAATGTTAATTGTCTTTATTAAGTGTCTTAGAAATTGTTTTGAGATGAGAAGAGAAAGGACATAGAGGGTGAAAAGTAAACACTAAGGGAAACTAGATCCCAATGTTATCATACAAAATGGTCTTAAGATTGAGATAAAAGGAAAGTCTACCTAATATTATCAAACAAATGATGGACCTAAAGTTGAGGTCAAATATGGACTATCCTAATTGTTATCATGCAAAGGATTGAAAGCCTAAAGTCTCTCCTACTCCCAACTTAATTGGAAATTAAGTGGAACTTGGAATCCTAAGGGATCATGTGAGAAAGCACAAGTAAAAACCATACTCATCAATCATAAATGACAACAAGATTTGAACTTAAACAAGTCTCAATAAGAGAAGAAAGATGAAGAAGAATGAAGAAGAATGAAGAAGATGCAACACTATGAACAAACATGGAAGTTCAAAGGCAAAACACCAAATAATCAAGCATTGATCTCAATCACACAAGGGAAGCATTAACATCATGTCAAAGCAACAAGAATGTATTCACATGTCAAACCATACCCAAAGATTTGAAACCAAAACCAAATGGCAAAATAAAGTGCCCACACACACACAAATGACTTAAAGTCCAACAAGGAGCAATGTCACACATCAAACAAAGAGAGATGAAGTCAAAATAGGTGAGAAACAAGGTAGGGTAGTAGCAATGTCATATCATGTCCAACTCATGTCAATGGTAAAAGAAAGAGCACAAAGAGTCAAGTCATGCATCACATCCAAACACAATCAATTGCCATAAAAAACAAGCAAACAAAACACACCTCAAAGAAGTAAACATGTGAAATTAGGGCATGAAACCAAGTGGGCAGAAACATGGTCATGTATATCAATCCAAACCTTAACATTTTGATCACAAAAGGAAACCTCAAAGATCAAGTTCAAAGGATGCATCAAGATTAGTTAAGCATCACCCTAATCATCTCCAAGGGAAACATGTATACAAGAATGGCACAAAGAACAAATGGTCAAGTTATACATACCACAACATCAAGATCAGGAACATGCTCAAATGATACATGTCATATTCATTTCCAAGATATCCAACAAACTCAAGAAGGATCATGTTCAAATTGTACTCAAGAAACCACTCAAATCACCCATTCAAAAGAAATAAAAGGCCAAGTGAAGAAAGCGAGGAGAAAAGATCATAGACTAGACATCATAACATGAAAATTAAACACTCAAACATGTCATCCATAGCATACAAGAGTCCACCAACATCCATTAGATCATACAAGAAAGCACCTCATGGAATTAGGTCAAGAACAACAAAGGAGCAAGGCTAAAACATCATCAACTTGGAAAATCAATCACAAATTGAAAAATAACCAAATAAAAGTGAATCCAAAGATCAAACAAATTTAATACAGCATGTTATCACATCAACAAATCATCTCAAGTTTCACTTAAATACAAATAGGTAAAATGGATTCAAACTAGGTTAAGCTTCATCAAATACAAACCAAAACCAAGCCACAATTAGGAATCAATAAAAAATGACCTAATAAATTCCAACAAGAGGCTCTAACTCATGTTATATCCACCAAGAGCAAGTGTGCAAAAGATCTCAAAAGGAATTGCATAAATGCATCATCAAATTAACTAATCAAGGCAACCATAGTATAAGAGTCGAGCATGCATCGAGGACTATTAAAAACCGAATGAAAATCAAATAAAAGTTTCAGGTCCAAACATCAAATCAACCTTAAAACAATCCTCAATCAAGTGTCAAACCATGGTAAAAAAAATAGGTCAAAAAGGCATGGTAAAGGTATCAAACAATCAAACCCTAGTTTAAGGACAAAAGTGTAAAACCACTTCTAAATTAAATTCAATTAAAAATGATAAAAATGAAAGAAAAATAAAATAAAAATTATCAACATGTTAAAGAATCAGAAATGAATTTTTAGATTTTTAAAATGACTTTAACAATTAAAAATAAAATCAAATTAAAAAAAAAGAAATAAAATAAAATAAAATGGAAAAGATGGAGAAGGGGTGAATCAGTAATATTCTAATGAGCTGATACCAAGCTATGCGCGCCTTGGGCCCAAAAGACAAGAGTGTGTAAAGCAAAATAACAAATCCCAATGACCCAAAAAATACTCAGTAAACACCAAAAAAATGAAACACATCGTTTCATTAAAGGATGTGGCATGCCACATCACTTTTCAACGCCTGCGTGGGCAATTCAAACAAACTCATAACCATACAAATCATCAGACAAGTCAACCCGCCGGAACCCTACTTCAGTCATCTTCTCCGGCCAGCCTCGCCAGAGAAGCGTGAAAAATTCAAAAATGAAAACCCAAGACATGTTTCGGAAAGAAAACTCATGAGGAACAAGAATATGACCTTAGATTTTCAAAAAGGTGTCACTAACATGGTGAAATCAGAGCACGAAGATTTAATGCACAAACTAAAAGTTGCTTAATCAAGCATAACAAGCATTCAAACATTGCCTACACATGGTAGGACTTCAGATGCAACCAATATGGACCTACATTTGTGCCTAAAATGAGAGATTCAAGATGAGAAAGTTTACCTAAACGAAGCAACTCTGTTGGTCCTTCAAACTGCTTCTAAACTTAAAATAAAGCCCTCCAATGAACTCTTTGTGCTTCGCTGAGTAAGAGACAAGCAAAGGATGAAAGTAAACCTCAAGAAAATTTCAGATTCAAAGAGAGAGAAAACTTGAGAAATTTGAATGCTTCAAGCTTGTTCTGCAGCCAAAATGAGCTCCTCTCCATGTTAGGGTTTTTGTTCTCTTTATGTATGAAAGTTTTGGGATGTTTTTGAAGGCCCATAATGCATGTGTGAGTGGTTTTTGCCAATTTTCTAGAAAATATTCAAATGTTATGTACTACTGGTTTTGATGGCCTTCCCACTACTTCAAACCATCATTCATCACAAAAGAGGGTAGGGAAATGAATTTAGATGGTCGGGGTGAAAGGAAATGGACTTGTGGGATGTTTTTATGATTTCCTCATATAGTGTAAAAACTTGAATTCATGCTTGACATGTAAAGGTATGCTTGTACATTTTGGGTAAAATTTTGTGTCATGCAGTGATGATGATATGGTACTAAGTGGAGAACCAAAATGAACAAGTTTGTGACTTGAAAAGCAAGAAAGTCAAATTAGGTCACATGACTATGTATCCTTGTTCATCATGCCTTAACTTGAATCATAAAATATCAAATTTCATGAAATTCTCAGTCATGATGAAGGCAAGACCTTTAGGCACAACTTTCATGTTGTAGGTAACTTGATTTGAAGCTTTGAAGTTCATAAATTTTGACCTTGAAGTGAATTACCAAAACTAGGTTATCTAAAATGGCCTTAATTTAGGAAGATCATAACTTGAATTCTACACATGGAAATGATGAGTTCTTGCACTTTTTGGAAAGCTTGGAGGATGAAGAATAACTCTTGTTTTTGAAGAAAATTAAGGGAAAGCTTGGATCCATGTGAAAATTGTCTTAGAAGTGGGTTGGCCTTGGGTGCCTTTAAATCCTTTCAACTTTGAAACACCAACTTGAAGACATCATAACTTGAGCTGTGTAAATCCAATGGGGGAGTTTTTGTACTCAAAAGAGAGCTTGGAGAACAAGGAACAAATCTCATATTTGATGAAAAATGATATGGCGCTTGTATCATAATGAAACTTGTCATGGAAATTAGGTGCCAAGAGAGGGGATTTTAAACATTGAAACCTTTAAAACCCTAATTTGGAAACCTTTTGATTCTATGATCCTCTTGACGTTTGTTGTTCCAAACACATGAGAACACTTGAAAACACATAGCATGCCCTTGGTTGACCTTGAAAACCAAGAATTTGACCTTACGGAGTCATAGTTGACTTTTCTTGATCAAATGAAACCCTAACACCCTTCCCACTAATTGAAGCTCTTGTCCTGAACCGTAAACCCTAAACCTCTTGACTTTTATTGTTCCAAACACATAAGAACACTTAAAAACACATATCATGCCCTTGGTTGACCTTGAAAACCAAGACTTTGACCTTATGGAGTCATAGTTGACTTTTCTTGATCACATGAAACACTAACACCCTACCCACTAATTGAAGCTCTTGTCCTGACTTGTGATGATACATAATACATGTAGACAACCCTCAAGATGTGTATTAAACCGTAGAAACTGTGTCTTGCCCAAGAAGCTTGCCATAAATGCTTTTTTGAGCAAAACCCTAATCCAGTTGTTTCAAAGATATGAGGACACGCCCAATGCTTGTAATCTTGATTCAAATGGTTGTGAGACATGCCTTGATGATGAAAGGACCTTGGGGCTTAAGAATACCAAAAGGTTGAGAATAAACCCTTGCTTGGACTTTGAGAATCATATTATCCCTCTTCAGAATCAAACCAAGATACCTTGATCCCCTGCCTAGAACCAATTTTATGCACAAATGAAGTTGCAAATGATATACATAAGCCAAGAGATAAAGAAAAAAATAAGGCAAATTTTAGGGTGTTACAGCTGCCCCTATTCAAACAACTTGGTTTGGAAGGAACGATAGCAACAACTTTCAGACTTTCAAGGTACAGGGTGGTTGAATACCAAAGGAACCCAGAAATTTAGAAGTCTGGCTAGCTCTTCAGGCAGTTCACAATCTTCATCAGTCTCTTCTTCAGCTTGATAAATGGGATTATTAAAGTCATACTGAGCCATTGCTAAATCAGACTCGATGGTATCTGAGATAAAAGATCTACATGATTGATGTTTTATATTTATTATGAAATTTAACAAACAACACAAACGCACTGTCATTTTTCTGTTAATAAATGTAAAAACAAAAAAGGAAAAACAGGAATAAAAAATATTTGAATGCAAAAAAACGTCCTTTATTTATGATGATAGTGAAAATAAACAAAGAGGCTCGACAGATGGGTCACTATATCTTGGGCAGAACGTAGGACTGAACATAGTAAAAAACAATGAAAATTACTCTTCATAGATGATCTGAATGACATCTTCAGCAGTCCAATTGCATAAGCTTTGGCCGAGAACACAAGGACGAATCTAAGCATCCATGTCACAATCATTGTCCCCTTCGTCATCCTCAATAGCATGAATTCTGTCAAAAATAACTCCACCGCTGGTGAATCTGGCAGGTCGCCTATACTTCGAAGGGTCTTGTGATGAGCTGGAGGGCTTGTACCCTAGACCAAACTTGTCTTACTTGACAAGAATATCTAAAACCTGGCCCCACCTCTGAGAGTTACCGAATTCCACAATTGCACGTGCTTCGTTGAACAAAGATATTAAAGACATTGAAACTTCTGTCCCTTTAACCTAGACAGGAGGCTTCTTTTGAATTTGCACAGCTTCAAAGGCTTGACAGCAAGTTTCATGAATTTCCTCATCCACTTCCATATACTTGAAGATTGATAGATGACTGACCATTATATCCTCCTCCCCACAAATAGTGACTACCTTCCCTTCCATCATATACTTTAACTTTTGATGTAAAGTCGACGCTACTTCCCCTGCAGCATGTATCCAAGGTCGGCCTAGCAGGAAGCTATAAGCTGGTTGAATGTCCATTATATAAAACATCGCATCAAAAGTTTTAGGCTTCACCTGAATTGGCAGTGTTATCTTCCCAAACACCGATCTTTTTGAACCATCGAACGCTCGAACCACGAGATCACTTGGTGTACAAATTAAACCTTGAGTATCCAACTTCATTAATGCCTTCTTCAGCGACACGTTGAGTGAAGATCCTGTATCAACCAGGACATGTAGCAATAAAGATCCTCTACACTCCATGGAATATGCAAGGCATGGTTGTGATTCCTCTTAGCAGGAGTCAAATCTAGATCAGTGAAGCCCAAACCATTGCCAGCATTAATGTGTGCCAAACTCCTTCCAACTGATTAACAGAGATCTCTTAAGGTACATAGGCTGAATTCAAAATCTTCAACAGAGCATTACGATGTGCTTCAGAACATAACAACAAAGATAAAATGGAAATTTTTGATGGAGTTTGATTGAAGTGGTCCATAATTTTATAGTCACTCTTGCAGATTAATCTCATGAACTTTTCAGCATCTTTAGAAAAAGAACTATCATCACTGTAGAAGCATACTTCAATCTCAAGGTTTTGATGATGTCAACAAAACTTAAGCTCATTCCATGTTTGCAAAAAGATCAAGCTTTCAAATTGATCAAGATACTTACACTATATACCCGTGGGGGTATATGTACTAAGAAGCTGCTTGCATTATATACCCGTGGGGGTATATACACTAAAGATAAAACCATAAGCTTCTCTATTCTGAACTCTTCTCAAAAAGCAAGAAGTGCAAGCATATCATCAATGGAATGTTGTCATGCAAATCAAGCTTCATGTGCAAATGACCGTACAACTTTCAAGACTTGGACACAAGGCTTTGGTATATCAAAATTCACTCCTTTAATTGATATACAAGTGTTCAAATAGTCTATCATATCAACATATTGCATTTGCATATTTTAAAATAATTTGGATCTGGTATAACACTTTAAACTTAAGTATTTTTCTGAGTTTTTACAGTGTTAACCGATTAACCATATAGGTTAATCGGTTAACGGTCTCAATTTTTAAATTCTCAGGGCTAACGTTACAGTGTTAACCAATTAACCTATATGGTTAATCGATTATCACTGAACGAATTTTGAAAAATTGTTTCTTTTCAAATTCAAATCTTGTTTGATTGTTATACCTTTTCATTATTTGATTCATACATATTTATACCTTTTTGAAATAGTTTTTTGACTCATATAAATTCTGAACATTTCAAAATTGAAAAACACCTCCAATAATTTTCAAAATAATCATTCAATCAAATTCACTATTTTTCAAATACTTTCAAATATTTCAAAAAGTGTTCATATTGTTCATACCATTTCATATCCAGAATTTTTTGAACACTTGTATTGATATTGAAAAGTGAATTTTGATCAAAAGGAGAAGATCAATCATTGTATTCATATTATTATTGTATCACTCTCAAATCAAAGAATTACAGAATTATTTCTATTGTGACTTGTGATCCAGGATTGTTGGACACAAGGGTTAGTGCTTGCAAGAGGATTGTTCTTGCACACTAGTTGTTGAATAGTTGTTAGATAGTAGGCCTCATCGGTTGATGGTGTGATAGGTTGTACATTCTAAAACTATAGTGAAAAATCTATTTCGTGTGCAAAGGGGAGTGGATTACCTTCGGATTGTGAAGGGAACCACTATAAATTTCCGTGTGCATTTTTATTCTGCTTTTTACTGCTTTCATCATCAAGAACATAACCGAGTAAAATTCAAGAATCTCGAAAAACTGGAAAAAGTTTCTAAAGCCTAATTCACCCCCCCCCCCCTCTTAGGCATACTCTGAACTTACAATTGTCATCAGAGCAGGTTAAGGTAACATGTTCCTAACGATTCAGTATGGCTTCCGCTAGCACCAACCCGGTTTTCAAAGACGGTGGAAGTAGTAATAAACCACCACTGTTTTCTGGAGAATATTTTGATTTTTGTAAAATCAGAATGAAGGCGCATCTTGAAGCCCAAGGAGAAGGTATATGGGAAGCAATCGAAGAAGGACCACACAATCCAGTAAATATGGTCAATGGCGTTGGAACCGCAAAGTTGAAAAACACGTATGATGAAGACGATAAGAAAAATATTCTTAATAAGAAGAAAGCAATCAACATACTCCAAAGCGCTCTCAGTATGGACGAATTCTTCCGTGTATCACAGTGTAAATCAACAAAGGAGATTTGGGACACCTTGGTAGAAACGCATGAAGGAACCGCCGAAGTAAAAAGATCAAGGCTCAACACGTTAGGTCAAGAATATGAGATGTTTCGTATGCAGCCCGGTGAATCTATTGTTTCCTTACAAAAGAGATTCCTTCATCTAACAAATTACTTGATTGCTCTCGGGAAGACCTTCACCAATGATGGTCTCAACCTGAAAGTCCTAAGATCCTTAACAAGAGAATGACAACCAAAAGTGACCGCTATTTCGGAAAAGAAGAGTCTCTCAACGATGACATTCGCATCCTTATTTGGCAAACTTCAAGAGCACGAATTGGAACTTGGAAAGCTCGAGAAGCACGAAAGTCTAGAAAAGAAGTCCAAAGGAATTGCCTTGAAGATTGACACAAAGGATGACAAAGACGAAGAGACCTCCGAAGATGAAAATTTCATGCTTCTTGTAAAGAAACTTGGTAAGTTTTTTAATAATAATAAAAATTCCTCTTTTCCTAAAAAGAATAAACATTTTAGGAAAAAGGATGCTTCCACATCAAATCAAGAAGTCACATGTTACGAATGTGGGAAGCAAGGTCACATAAAGCCGGATTGCCCGAAACTTGCAAAGAAAGGAGGATTCAAAGGCAAGAAGGATTTCAAGAATAAAAAGGCTTATGTTGCTTGGGATGATAATGAGATAAGTTCATCATCGAAATCGGAAAGCGATGAATGTGCAAATATGGCTCTTATGGCATCACATCACTCCGATGAAGAAATTGATGAGGTTAGTAGCGACTTTTCTATTTATGATAATGATGCAAAAGAAGTCATAGATGAACTTCTAAAAGAATGCAAGACTTTGTATAAAAGCATCTCATCCCAAAAGAAAGGAATTTCATTTTTAGAAGAACAAAATACTGCTTTTATAAAAAACATTGAAAATGAAAAACAAAAATTGATGGATGAAAAACAAAGTCTTGTATGCAAAAATTGTGAATCCTTATCTTTTCAAATTGTTCAACTTAAAAGAGTTTTAGAAAGATACGAAAAAGGTCAAATTGGCTTGGAGGAAATTCTTAGGCACCAAAGATATCCTAATGAAAAAAGTGGATTAGGATATTCTAAGTTTTCCAAACCAAGCACAAATGAAACCATTTTTGTGAAAGCAAGTGAACAAGCTGTTAAAGAAAAGGCAAACAATTCGAAAACTATGCATCAAATTCATAAAAAGAAAAGAATTGTGAAGAAAAAGAATTATGTTCCTAAATATAGAAGTCATTTTCAACCTACTTGTTTTTATTGTGGAATTAAAGGTCATACACCTAATGCTTGCTATGTGCACAACATTGGTGTTGCTAAAGGGTATTATGTGTGGGTTGAAAAGGGTACTAACTATCAAGGACCCAAAGAAATTTGGGTACCTAGCAATACTTGATCTTGTGTTGTAGGTATGCTTGAAGACAACTTCTAATCAATGGTATCTTGATAGCGGTTGTTCGAAGCATATGACTGGAGATATAAACAAATTTTCAAGTCTATCATTAAAGGCCAAAGGATACGTTACTTACGATGATGATAATAAAGGAAAAATTCTTGGAGTTGGAACCGTTGGTGAACCTCCATGTACAATCATCAAAGACGTCCTTTATGTGGAAGGCCTTAAACACAACCTACTTAGCATAAGTCAATTGTGTCACAAAGGTTTCCGAAGCAACTTCACAAAGGATGAATGTTTGATAGAACATGAAGTCACCCATGACATCTTGCTAAAAGGTAAAAGATTTTATAATATTTTTATGATCTCTTTTGATGAGTCATCCTTGAAGGTAAAATGTCTAATGGCGAACAACAACGAGGCGCGGCTATGGCATAAAAGGTTTGCTCACATTCACATGGAGCATTTAAACAAGTTGATAAAGCATGATCTAGTTGTTGGTCTTCCGAAGATAAAATTCATCAAGGATAAGTTATGCGACGCATGTCAAAAGGGGAAACAAACCAAGACAACTTTCAAATCCAAGCAAGTGGTTTCTACATCAAGACCACTTTAATTGTTGCATATGGATCTTTTTGGTCCATCGAGAACGAAAAGCTTCGGAGGTAGCATTTATGCTTTAGTTATTGTTGATGATTTCTCTCGATACACATGGACATTGTTTTTAGTGCAGAAAAATGATGCTTTCAAAGCATTCAAGAAGTATACGAAGCAAATTCAAAACGAGAAGTCACTCACCATAGCCTCCATAAGAAGCGACTATGGTGGAGAATTCCAAAATTCAGATTTTGAAGATCTTTGCAAAGAATTTTCACTTAAGATGCAAGGAGAATTCGAGATGTCCATGATGGGATAATTGAACTATTTTCTTGGACTACAAATCAAGCAAACAAAGGATGGCATCTTCCTCAACCAATCCAAGTATTGCAAGGAATTGTTGAAGAAATTCGATATGGATAGTTATAAGGTGATGTCCACTCCTATGGGATTCGGAATGTACGTTGATCAAGATGAATCTGGTACTCCAATTGATATTACAAAATATCGAGGTATTATCGGTTCATTATTATATTTGACGGCAAGCCGTCCTGACATTATGTTTGGCGTTTGTTTGTGTGCACGCTTTCAAGCAAGTCCGAAGGAATCACATCTCACCGCCGTGAAGAGAATTATAAAGTATCTCAAAGGGACAACGAACGTCAGATTATGGTATCCAAAAGGTAGTACTTGTTCTTTAATTAGTTATTCTGACGTTGATTATGCAGGATGTAAGACCAATAGAAAAAGCACAAGTGGTACGTGTCACATTCTCGGGAATGCACTAGTGTCGTGGGCATGCAAGAAGCAAGCGTGTGTGGCACTCAGTACAGCCGAAGTGGAATATATTGCAGCAGGAAGTTGCTGTGCATAAATTCTGTTGCTCAAGCAACAACTCCTCGATTATGGTGTAGATCTCGGTTGCATTCCTCTTTGATGTGATAATACAAGTGCCATCAACATTACAAAGAACCCGGTCATGCATTCAAGGACAAAGCATATAGATATCTGACATCACTTCCTTCGAGATCACGTACTTAATGGAGATGTAGATGTTACTTTCGTCAATACACACAATCAACTCACCAACATCTTCACCAAACCATTGGCGAAAGAACCGTTCTTCAAAATTCGACGAGAACTTGGGATTCTCGATGAAGGTGATATCTGATATTTTCTCTGATTTATGTATGCATAATATATGTTTTCCAATCTGTGTTCATTCTGTTTTAAGCATTTTTTCAAAATTCGCGTGTGTTAATCGATTAAACTATATGGTTAACCGATTAACACTGTTAATTTTTCAATTCTGACTTAATTTTTTAATGTGTTAACCGATTAACCTATATGGTTAACCGATTAACACTGATACTTTTTATTTTGGAAATTAAATTTTTAATGTGTTAACCGATTAACACTGTTAAAATGGTCAAAAATCATAAACGAAAAATTAATTCAAATTTTGGAAATTGAGTGTGGTAAATGTGTTTTTATGTGTGGTCAATATTTTCTTAAATATCTAAATCAATATCCTTGGAACTCTTCTTCTTCTTCTTTGACTACAAGTTTTGGACTTCCAACCCAACTTTAAAACACACTCAAACTCTCTCCATATATATTGCCTCCACTTTACCATACTCTCTTATCTCCTCAAACCCTAAAACTTCAAAGAACCCAGAACCCTCAGCATCTCTCAACTTCATCCATGGCTTCATCTCACAAAGGCAAGGGAAAGATACCAGAATATGACTTTGCCTCTGAGGAAGACAACATTCCTATGGAAACGACCAAGAAGCTCCGTATGAATTTCAAGGTTCGGGTCCGTCATATTCTACCAGTAAAGTACGTAAACCTTAAAGCATTTTCGGCTTCGTCTTTTGATTTTCCTGCACTGCTCAAATTTCAAAAGATAAATAAGTTTGTATCTGATTCTGGGAATTGCTACCATGATTTGGTCAAAGCTTTTCTGAATAAGTTATCCGTGTACTTGAATGCCGATGATGAGCATATTATAGAAACCTCTGTTCGAGATTGTCTTTTGAAAGAAAATCAGTCCGAAATTGCTGCAAAGTTAAAGATACCATCCTCAGGCTACTTTCTCAGGAAAGGGGTTAACCACGTGGAAGAGCCGTGGTCAAACTATGACAAGATGGGAAATTATTATCAAATCTGCAGGTTCCCGAAGGAGACGGTTGTAGCAAACCAACAGACTGCTCGCATGTTATGTTATGCGAAAAATCTGACGGTTTTTGACCGGATGCTGCATTATGTGATCTGCTATGTTCTGATTCCAAAGGATTCCAATCATGCCCAGATTAACGATTTGGAAATGCAACTCTTATTCGCAATCAAGAACAAGATCAAGGTGAACTGGATTCTTACGATTATGTACCATCTTCAACAGCAGCTCTCTCTCTCTCTCTCTCTCTCTCGACAAGACTTCCATATGCAAGGCTAGTTTCTAGAATTCTTGAGTTGACAGAATTGGATCTTAACCGGGAACCATCTACCAAAATGAAACCGACAACCAACGAGATCAATGAAATCACCATTGTGAAGAACACTGGAATTATTAAAGACGTTGACGACACATATAAGTATGCATGCGAAAGATCAGCTTCCAACCAAGCCTATCCCATTCCCGAAGGAGGTATCACAAACGAGTTCCTCTACACCACTATGATGACCCAACACCGAGAAACTATGAATTGTCACCGAGAAACCTCCCGGGCCATTGCTTCACTTCGCAACCTTATCCTTACCTCCCAGTATTCCAACACCGGCATCGTTGAAGAAGAGGATGAAGAAGATGAAGGTAGTGAAGAAGAGGAAGCAGAAGATGAGGATATGTCCGATCAAGATGTTTAGAAAATATGTGTTGCTGTTGTTTTTATTGCTTTTCTTTCTGGATTATGTTTAAGTTGTTAAGTTGTTAATTTCTTTTGTAACCGTACATGTTTGCTGCATTTTTCTATGTGCTTCATTTTTATTTCAATCTATTATGCCGTGCTTGATTATATGTTGTCATATATGCCGATATTGCTTAGTTTGGTTTGAAAGCTCCTTCCTTTTTGCTAATGACAAAGGGGGAGAAGAGCTTGCTTTCTAATATCTCTCTGTGCAGAATTTTTGCCTCTGTTTAGATAGAGGGAGTTGCTGGACATAGGGGGAGAAGAAAACCAAGATCGGAAAGAAACATCGTCAAAGATATCACACAGACTCATTTGATTGTCATCATCAAAAAGGGGGAGAATGTATAAGCATACTTCAATCTCAAGGTTTTGATGATGTCAACAAGACTTAAGCTTATTCCATGTTTGCAAAAAGATCAAGCTTTCAAATTGATCAAGATACTTACACTATATACCCGTGGGGGTATATGTACTAAGAAGTTGCTTGCACTATATACCCGTGGGAGTATATACACTGAAGATAAAACCAGAAGCTTCTCTATTCTGAACTCTTCTCAAAAAGCAAGAAGTGCAAGCATATCATCAATGGAATGTTGTCATGCAAATCAAGCTTCATGTGCAAATGATCGTACAACTTTCAAGATTTGGACACAAGACTTTGGTATATCAAAATTCACTCCTTTAATTGATATACAAGTGTTCAAATAGTCTATCATATCAACATATTGCATTTGCATATTTTAAAATAATTTGGATCTGGTATAACACTTTAAACTTAAGTATTTTTCTGAATTTTTACAGTGTTAACCGATTAACCATATAGGTTAATCGGTTAACGGTCTCAATTTTTAAATTCTCAGGGCTAACATTACAGTGTTAACCAATTAACCTATATGGTTAACTGATTAACACTGAATGAATTTTGAAAAATTGTTTCTTTTCAAATTCAAATCTTGTTTGATTGTTATACCTTTTCATTATTTGATTCATACACATTTATACCTTTTTGAAATGGTGTTTTGACTCATATAAATTCTGAACATTTCAAAATTGAAAAACACCTCCAATAATTTTCAAAATAATCATTCAATCAAATTGACTATTTTTCAAATACTTTCAAATATTTCAAAAAGTGTTCATACTGTTCATACCATTTCATATCTAGAATTTTTTGAACACTTGTATTGATATTGAAAAGTGAATTTTGATCAAAAGGAGAAGATCAATCATTGTATTGATATTATTATTGTATCACTCTCAAATCAAAGAATTACAGAATTATTTCTATTGTGACTTGTGATCCAGGATTGTTGGACACAAGGGTTAGTGCTTGCAAGAGGATTGTTCTTGCACACTAGTTGTTGAATAGTTGTTAGATAGTAGGCCTCACCGGTTGATGGTGTGATAGGTTGTACATTCTAAAACTATAGTGAAAAATCTCTTTCGTGTGGAAAGGGGAGTGGAGTACCTTCGGATTGTGAAGGGAACCACTATAAATCTCTGTGTCCATTTTTATTCTGCTTTTTACTGCTTTCATCATCAAGAACATAACCGAGTAAAACTCAAGAATCTCGAAAAACTGGAAAAAGTTTCTAAAGCCTAATTCACCCCCCTCTTAGGCATACTATGAACTTACAACCACCTTGCTGTTGCACATCATCTTCAACAACTGCTTTCCCCTTACCCTTATCAGATTTGTCAGTATTAACTTTAGTTGGAGAAAAGAATCTTCCACTACGGGTAATCCCTCCTGCACCAACTATATTATCGACAGTAGAACCCACATACGAAGAACCAGTCAACTTTTGTTTTTGTCTGTTGTGTAATACCTCAGTCCCATGATTTCATGGTGTGGCCTTGGTACTTTCATATGACACTGGTCCTAGCGTAATGATGATTACATGTGCTGGCCTTGCTGGCGCTGAAATATTAATAGTCCTGTAAGGGATCGAAATCGTGGCGATATCATTTCCATCATCACTAGCCTTGTCATTAACATCTTCCACACCAATTCTATCAAACTGCAAATATCCATCATCAATCATTTTTTGGATACCAATTTTCAAAAGACTACAACCCTCGGGTCTCAATTCACATTCTTGACAATCAACAGAACAACCTAGGAACACACCCCACACCCCCTTTCAACAATCTGTCTTTGATAAAACTCAATGGAGTTTTCAATTCATCAACATCAATCACTAGATTCAACCTCTCCCCATCAATAATAGAATTTTTTCTAGCTACTCCATGGTTTGACATGGGATTTTAATTAATATTGGGACCCTCATTGGTAAAATTGATAGCTTTGGAATCAAGCAGATCCTGAACTTTATGCTTAAAAGCTTTACAATTATCAATGTTGTGATCAGGATCACCAGAATGGAATTCACATCTAGCATTCACATCGAATCCGGGTGGAGGAGCTCCGGTAAGAGGCGCTAGAGTCCTCTTCTGAATCAACTGTAGCTGAAGCAAATGCTGCAATAACTAGGAGTATGGCATAGGTGGGGTTTCAAATTGTCTATTTTCCACTCTCTTCCTATCAAGGTAACGGAAGGGAGTATTAGCTATTTGCTGGGGTGCGTCCGGGATGGCCACAAGTGCAACTTGCTGAGTATATTGTGGTTGTGCTCTTCCTTTACCTCTATAAGAGGAGATAGAATTAGAATTCCCCTTTCGCTTCTTCGGGTTTCCTGTGTACGGATTTTTTACTCCTCCAGACGATGACCCTCTTCCACTCTGAATCTTGCCAGTCTTGATACCGCTCTCAACTCTTTCGCCGACCATCACTAAATCTGAAAAACCTGCTGACATGCATCTGACCAACTTCTCATAGTACATCCCAAACAACGTAGCCATAAACATATCTATCAGTTCCCTCTCCATCATTGGAGGTTGAACCCTTGTAGCCAACTCACGCCATCTTTGGGAGTACTCTTTGAAGCTTTCATTATTCCTTTGAGACAAATTCTGTAACTGTACCATGTTTGGCGCCATGTCACTATTGTATTGGTAATGACAAACAAAGGCTTTCGGAAGATCTCTCCAGCTTTTAACATGAGTTATCTCCAGCCCCATGTACCACTCTAGTGATGGTCTTGCCAAACTATCCTAAAAGAAGTACATTAGGAGCTTCTCATCATAAGAATATGCAGACATCTTCCTATAACATGCACGAATATGAGTTTTAGGACAGGTAGTCCCCTTATATTTGTCAAAGTCCGACACTTTAAACTTTGGAGGGATTCTTACCCCTGGGACCAAACCAAGGTCTGACATGTAAATGCGTAATGAGTTTTGATTCTCATAAGCCTTCATCTTCTCTTCAATCAACTTGAACCTTTTGTCGGTTTATGATGGAAGACCGACGTCCATATCACGCATAGAGAATATGTCTTCTTGATGGCATTCTTCTCGTTGAGGACCAATATTACCATGCAAACATATACCACTTCCACCAGCACCATTTACCTGAACACCACCACCAACGCCTCCGCCCAGAGGTACAATAATAGTAGGCTTATTATCACCTTAGGGACCAGCATTACTCCCAAGAGGAGGGACCAAACCAATTCAACCATGTAGAACACCAGCTTCATCTACTTGTGTAATTAGAGGTTGGACCCGAGTTCTCAGTTGTTCCTGTCCTTGAGCTACATTTTACATCAGCTCCATAAATTGTGTCATACGAGTCCTGACTTCCTGAAGCTCTGCTTGTACTTGATCCATGACTCTCTGTTGATTTCCCCAAGTTGAATACCTGTGAAAACTGAATTCTGTAATCATGTTGATGATAGAAAGTCAAGCAGAGATAAGAATAAAACCAGAACACCTGCCATACAAATGAGTATGCTAATGCAAAATGCAAACATGTTTATATATTTCAGGGAGATCTCCCCCTTGATTTTAGTTCACAAATAAATGGACAATAGAGATAGACATAACATCAAAAGCTCTGCTCATAAATAAAATGAGGTTAAAAAGTCAATACATACAATCCATAGATAAGAAAAATAACTGAATACAAAAGTCGGTGATCTCATCCAACAAGGCTGGTGATGATCAGGTACAAGAAAAGAAAAGCTACTGAGACATATCATTAACTGAAGATAACCCTCCCCAACCATTATGCTCCTTGCACCAAGTATGGGCTTCCATGAGCAACTTCTTCGTGTCAGGATGCTCTGGCCTTGCAATCAATTCCTGGATGAGGACGTCTCTTCTGCGTATGACATCTCTCAGACACTGACAATACTCTTCCCATGCATCATCACCAAATACATATTCAAGCCTAGGCTTCTTCAACTCTTCCCGAATCTTGAGCTCTTCAAAAGCTGATAAGATCTCTTAGAGTTTTCGCTCACTTGTGTATCTGCGGGATGACTCTACCACAACTTCTCTCTCTTTGACCTTGAGTTGCACCTTCAGCTTATGAATCTAATTGTGAAGCTTTTCTTCTCTATTCTTGTTGGTTGTCACTATAGCATTTCACTGATCATTTAATTTTGATATCTCTAGATAAGCTCTGTCCAAATCCTTCTTTCTATGCTTCAAGAGGCTATTAGTGCTCTTCAGATCTTGGCCAACTCGTTCTCTCATCCTGGTCTCATCAGACAACTCTTTCTCCTTCTTGGTCAATGTTTCTGTCTTCACCTTGGCCAAGTAAACAGCTCCGCTCCGATCATGCTTCAGCTGGCTGATTTCCTTTTTCAACTCCTCATTCTCTTTGTGCAGTTCTTCCTTCTCTGCCCAAAGCTTGTTATACTTTAGGATATCAATCTTCGTAGGCTTCTCAATTACCAAGGGATACAAAGGTTCTTCAACAAAGAAAGGCAATAGTACTTCTTCCACTCTTTTCTGGATCCACTCCATATAAGGATCGTAAGCTCTACAATCACTTTTACCTAAGAAAAGCTTTCCCTTCTTATGAACTTTACCTCATGCATCAACAACTTTCTTTAGAATATCAGGATCAGCTATACTAGTGAAGTACAAACACTCTCGAACATCTTCGGCCTTTGGTGGTCCCTTTAAAGCATATCCAAATTGTCTGATGGCGAGAGAAGGGTTGTAGTTAATTCCCCCTTTCCTCCCCATCAAAGGTACATTAGGGAAGCTACCACAAATTAAAATGCTCTCTTTGCCAAGCAGATCTTAGTTAAACCAGACAACATCTTTGACAGTTAAACCCGTCAGTCTTATTGACCATTCAGAGGAATTCCTGAAATCAACGAAGGCTTCGGAACAAGGGAGATGATCCATAAACCACTTATGGAAAAGTGGTGCACAACAAGAAACTATCTTTCCTCTTCTCTTCTCGTTCTTGTAATGTACAGAATGGTATAGATCTCCTAAGAGAATTGGCACAAGATTCTTTGACACAAAGCGACGAACAACACTCACATCTACAAAGTCTGGCACATTGGGAAAAAGTACAATACCATAAACACACAATGCCAATATGGCACTGAAAATAACCCAACAACCCTCACTAGCATATTTTTGAGCTTTCTCCACCAAGAAGGCTAAGGTATATCCAAGGATTTTGCCTTTGCTGACAACGTTATCCACTAACACAGACTTGCTCAAATAAAGAGCAACAACAAGCTTGTCAAAATCTAGGCTCTCCATAGAATAAAAGAAAGGTGTTCCATCCTGGACAGGGATTCCTAAGATATGAGCATACTTCTATAAAGTGGGAACCAACAAATAGTCTGGAAAGGTGAAACAACACAAACGTGGGTCATAGAATTGCAACAGGGTGTGAGTGGCTCTATACTCATAATCTGTGACTTTACGGACAAAACTCAAAATCCTTCCATAATCTCTTCTGAAGACTTCAAGAATACTGGGATCGACCATAGCAATCAGATCAAGAAGAGGTCCCAACTCTGGTGACTAGAACTTGTATATGATAATATTCTTTCTGTCAACTTGCATCTCTATAGAAAATTAGATAATCGGAACCAAAGGCGAGACAAGAACCTAAAAGCACATAAACATGCAATGTTAAGATGCAGAATGATTATGCAGAATCAACAAGGGATAAAGGTATCTAATGCTCAAGATAAGTTGTTGTGTTGTTGACTGAATAGAACCAGAATTCTGCTCTAATAAGAAACCCAGAAAACCAGAACAATGAGCTGATAGAAAACAAGAACTCCCAAGATCAAACGTCTGCATTAACAAGAAAACCAGAAAACCAGGTTGGTTGAAAGTCAAGGTTTCCTGCAGAAACTGATCCCCTCTCACATGTGGGTTCTAGTCCTGGACGACATGGCAATCCTAGCAGGTTATCAATATCATAAACTCTCAGGTCGAGAAACAATGATACATTCACCATTTTTGGTTTGGCATCATCATCAATCGAGGAGGCCTCAACTGACTTCCCAATTAACGGTCTCCAAAGTCATAAACTCTCTAAGTCAACACCCTATCATATGCAGCAAATGTACAAGATAGAGCATCTCCAAAGAAAACCTCGTCTGGACATGAATTTCGTGCGAACTTTATGTAGCCATACACCATGCAAGTCCCTATTACTCTCCACTCTAATCATAAGTGTGTACTCAAGCCTGGGTAGTGGGCTTATCTCTCATAGAACAACCCACCCAACAACACAGCAACAATGACATAATAGGATAACAATAATCAAATGCAACAGTAAAATGCAAATGAAATAATCTACAACAGTAAATGCACAACAGATATAACATACATATGCACAAAAATAAACACCCAATGAAATAAAACAAACAAGCACTAGGATTGACTCGCATAGGGAACCAACGTCCCCAACAGAGTCGCTAGTTGTCGCAACTGTTAAAAAAGACCGGCAGAAACAAACAGAATAGTCGCCACCGAATGTTATTTATCCCAAAGGAGGGAAAGGAAAAGATTGAAGAAAACCTAAAAGAAAGGAGAAAACAAGGTCATCGCAACCAAATCTTGGGTTCGGGAGTCGGTTACGCAAGGGGAAGGTATTAGCACCCATCACGTCCATTGTATTCAACGAGATCCACACTTATTGTCTAATCAAAGAGTGAGTTATCTAAAAGCTACTACTAAACGGATAGGGGAAAGGGAAAAGAAAAAGGAGACTCGATGGGACATCGCCACCCTATGCCTATGTATTCCCTCGTGCAATGGAAAAGTCAGAGTCAACGTAGTTCAGAGAACTACGGGTGATGGGGGGAAGGTTTCTCGCCAAGACATCGCTATCTTGTGCCTACGTACCCACATCTGGTATGAGAAATCAGAGAAAACGTAGTTCGGGTAACTAAATCACAGGTTGGTTAAGTGTTTTTTATGAGCGACATTAAGTTCTCATTCCTGCAGTTAGGATCGATGCCTATTTGCAGTAGAATGGAAAAGTAACGTACCCTTTTCAAAAAATGAGTTGAAAGAGATTCTCGAAGGATAAAAAGGTTTGAATTTGTTTGTGAGTTTTATAGAAATGAATTGATTGATTTAAGATTCGCGCTTCACTAAAGACTATGATATAGGAATGAATGTGTCGCATATCGCCCCCAGACGGGACATACACTAAACACTCTGGATAAGCAAGGAGAGATCCCTCACTCATCATTCCCTATATGCTTAAGGCTCGTGGTGCACAATGTTCATCGTCTTTATTAAGTGTCGTAGAAATTATTTTGAGATGAGAAGAGAAAGGACACAAAGGGTGAAAAGAAAACACTAAGGGAGACGAGATCCCAATGTTATCATACAAAATGGTCCTAAGATTGGGATAAAAGGGAAGTCTACCTAATGTTATCATACAAATGATTGAAAGCCTAATGTCTCTCTTACTCCCAACTTAATCGAAAATGAAGTGGAACTAGGAATCCTAAGGGATCATGTGAGCAAACACAAGTAAACACCATACTAATCAATCACAAATAACAACAATATTGAAACTTAAACAAGTCTCAAGTAGAGAAGAAAGATGAAGAAGAATGAAGAAGATGCAACACTATGAACAAACATGGAAGTTCAAAGGAAAAACACAAAATAAGCAAGCATTAATCTCAATCACACAAGGGAAGCATTAACATCATGTCAAAGGAGCAAGAATGTATTCACATGTCAAACAATACCCAAATATTTGAAACCAAAACCAAATGGGAAAATAAAGTGCCCACACACATACAAATGACTTAAAGTCCAATAAGGAGCAATGTCACACATCAAACAAAGAGAGATTAAGTCAAAAGACGTGAGAATAAAAGTAGGGAAATAACAACACCATATCATGTCCAACTCATGTCAATGGTAAAAGAAAGAGCACAAAGAGTTAAGTCATGCATCACATCCAAACACAATCAATTTCCATAAAAAACAAGCAAACAAAACACACCTCAAAGAAGTAAACATGTGAAATTAGAGCATGCAACCAAGTGGGTAGAAACATGGTCATGTATATCAATCCAAACATTAACATATTGATCACAAAAGGAAACCTCAAAGATCAAGTTCAAAGGATGCATCAAGATTAGTTAAACATCAACCATAATCATCTCCAAGGAAAACATGTCTACAAGAATGGCACAAAGCACAAATGATCAAGTTATACATACTAGAATATCAAGATCAGAAACATGCTCAACTGATACACATCATATTCATTTCCAAGATATCCAACAAATTCAAGAAGGATCATGTTCAAATTGTACTCAAGAAACCACTCAAATCACCCATTCAAAAGAAATAAAAGGCCAAGTGTAGAAAGAGATGAGAAAAGATCATAGATTGGACATCATAACATGAAAATAAAACACTCAAAAATGTCATCCAAAGCATACAAGAGTCCACCAACATCCATTAGATCATACAAGAAAGCACCTCATGGAATTAGGTCAAGAACAACAAAGGAACAAACTAAAACATCATCAACTTGGAAAATCAATCAAAAATTGAAAAATAACCAAATTAAAGTGAATGCAAAGCTCAAAAAAATTTAATACAGCATGTTATCACATTAACAAATCATCTCAAGTTTCACTTAAACACAAGTAGGCAAAATGGATTCAAACTAGGTCAAGCTACATGCATATACAATCCAAAACCAAGCCACAATTAGGCATCAATAAAAGAAGACCTAATAAATTCCAAAAAGAGGCTCTAACTCATGTTATATCCACCAAGAGCAAGTGTGAAAAACATCTCAAAAGGAATTGCATAAATGCATCATCAAATTAACTAATCAAGGCAAGCATAATATAGGAGTTGAGCATGCATCTAGGACTATTAAAAACCAAACAAAAATCAATAAAAAATTTCATGTCCAAACATCAAATCTACCTTAAAACAATCCTCAATCAAGTGTCAAAACATGGTAAAAAAAATAGGTCAAAAAGGCATGGTAAATTTATCAAACAATCAAACCCTAGTTTAAGGACAAAAGTGTAAAACCACTCCTAAATTAAATTCAATTAAAAATAATAAGAATGAAAGAAAAATAAAATAAAAATTATCAAAAATATGTCAACATGTTAAAGAAATAGAAATGAATTTTTGGATTTTTAAAATGACTTTAACAATTAAAAATAAAATCACATGACAAGAAAATAAATAAATAAAATATAAAAGATGGAGAGGGGTGAATCCGTAATATTCTAATGAACTGATACCAAGCTATGCACGCCTTGGGCCCAAAAGACAAGGGTGTGTTAAGCAAAACAGCAAAGCCCAATGACCCAAAAAAACTCAACAAACACCAAATAAATGAAACACATTGTTTCATTAAAGGATGTGGCATGCCACATCACTTTTCAACGCCTGCATAGGCAAGTAAAACAAACACATAATCAGAGCACGAATATTTGATGCACAAACTGAAAGCTGTTTAAACAAGCACAACAAGCATTCAAACATTGCCTACACATGGTAGGACTTCAGATGCAACCAACATGGGACTACATATGTGCCTAAAAGGGGAGATTCAAGATGAGAAAGTATACCTAAATGAAGCAACTCTGTTGGTCCTTCAAGTTAATTCTAAACCTCAAAGAAAGCCCTCCAATGAACTCCTTGTGCTTCGCTGAGTAAGAATCAAGCAAAGGATGGAAGTAAACCTCAAGAAAATTTCAGATTCAAAGAGAGAGAAAACTTGAGAAAATTTGAATGCTTCAAGCTTGTTCTGCAGCTAAAATGATCTCCTCTCCATGTTAGGGTTTTTGTTCTCTTTATATATGAAGGCTTTGGAATGTTTTTGAAGGCCCATAATGCATGTGTTAGTGGTTTTACCAATTTGCCAAAAAATCTTCAAATGTTATGTACCACGGGTTTTGATGGCCTTCCCACTACTTCAAGCCATCATTCATCATAAAAGAGGGTAGGGAAATGAATTTGGATGGTCGGGATGAAAGGAAATGGACTTGTGGGATGTTTTTATGATTTCCTCATATAGTGTAAAAACTTGAATTCATGCTTGACATGTAAAGGTATGCTTGTACATTTTGTAAAATTTTGTGTCATGCAGTGATGATGATATGGTACCAAGTGGAGAACCGAACAAGTTTGTGACTTGAAAAGCAAGAAAGTCAAATTAGGTCACATAACCATGTATCCTTGTTTATCATGCCTTAACTTGCATCATAAAATATCAAATGGCATGAAATTCTAGGTCATGATTAAGGCAAGACCTCGAGGCACAACGTTCATGTTGTAGGTAACTTGATTTGAAGCTTTGAAGTTCATGAATTATGACCTTGAAGTGAATGACTAAAACTAGGTTATCTAAAATGGCCTTTATTTAGAAAGATCATAACTTGAGTTCTACATATGGAAATGATGAGTTCTTGCACTTTTTGGAAAGCTTGGAGGATGAAGAATAACTCTTGTTTTTGAAGAAAATTAAGGGAAAGCTTGGATCCATGTGAAAATTGTCTTAGAAGTGGGTTACCCTTGGGTGCCTTTAAATCCTTTCAACTTTGAAACACCAACTTGAAGTCATCATAACTTGAGTTGTGTAAATCCAATGGGGGAGTTTTTGTACTCAAAAGAGAGATTGGAGAACAAGGAACAAATCTCATGTTTGATGAAAAATTAGATGGGGCTTGTATCATAATGAAACTTGTCATGGAAATTAGGTGCCAAGAGAGGGGATTTTAAACTTAGAAACCTTTAAAATCCTAATTTGACAACCTTTTGATTCTATGATCCTCTTGACGTTTGTTGTTCCAAACAGATGAGAACACTTGAAAACACATAGCATGCCCTTGGTTGACCTTGAAAACCAAGACTTTGACCTTATGGAGTCATAGTTGACTTTTCTTGATCAAATGAAACCCTAACACTCTGCCCACTGATTGAAGCTCTTGTCATGACTTGTGGTGATACATAATACATGTAGACAACCCTCAATATGTGTATTGAACCATGGAACCATGTCTTGCCTAAGAAACTATCCACATATGCTTTTTTGACCAAAACCCTAATGCAGTTGTTTCAATGATAGGAGGACATGCCCAATGCTTGTAATCTTGATTCAAATGGTTGTGAGACATGCCTTGATGATGAAAGGACCTTGGGGCTTAAGAATACCACAAGGTTAAGAATAAACCCTTGCTTGGACTTTGAGAATCATACTCTTCCTCTTGAGAATCAAACCAAGATACCTTGATCCCCTGCCTAGAATCAATGCTATGCACAAATGAAGATGAAAATGATATGAAACATAAGCCAAGAAATAAAGAAAAAGATGAGGCAAATTTTGGGGTGTTACAGGCATGCCTTTCAATTTTGTGCCTAAAGTATATATACCTCCGGTCACTGAAGGCCCAGAAGCTACGACCAGAATCTCCAGACATGAAGGTTAAAAACTTAAGGTAAATGAAGATGCAAAAGCTACGATAGAGATTCCCATACCTGAAGGTTAAAAACTTCATACCACAAAAGCGCCAAGAGCCGCAGCAATAATGACTATACCATAGCCTGTGATACATACCATTCCATAAGAACAAATCTTTCATGCATCTCCGAGCAAGAATATGAGGTACATGAAAGAATGAATGAATTCCAAGAATAATTCTTGGAAATGTAGAAAGAACTCCATGTCATTCGCAGACAAGACTTGTTTGGAAAAGATGTTGTTGATCTCTGCTTAGTCTCAAACGTCAAAATATCGCACAAATTTAAAGTGCTCGAATTTGAAAATTACAAAGGCAAATCTTGCCCTCAAAGTCACTTGGTAATGTATACTCAGAAGATGTCTACCCAAATGGAAAAACAACAGTTACTGATCCACTATTTTCAAGATGGTTTAACTAATGCCGCACTCAAATGGTACATGGGGTTAAACCATATGAAGATCAGTACCTTCAGAGATCTTGGAGCAACTTTTATTTAGTAGTACAAGTTCAATTTAGATATGGCACCTGACAGAGATCAACTCAGAGTTATGTATCAGAAAGATAAAGAAACCTTCAAGGAGTACGCTCAAAGATGGCGTGAAATTTCTGCCCCGATTTGTCCTCCTCTCGAGGAAAAGGAAATGACAAGAATCTTCTTAAAAACTTTGAGTTCGTTCTATTATGACCGAATGGTTGCCAGTGCGCCTAGTGACTTCACTGAGATGGTAAGCATGGGAGTACGCCTTGAGGAGGCAGTTCGAAAAGGTCGATTGGTCAAAGATACAGAACCAACTAGTAGTAACAAGAGATACGAAAGCGCTTTCCAAAAGAAGAAAGAGTAAGAAATCAACACTATTTCACAGGGTAAACAAAGACGAAGATACCAACCTCGACAAGTAGCAATGGTATCTCCTGTTATCAACTTAGTGCCAGTTCCGGCATATCAACCATAAATTTCTCAGAATCAAAATCAACAACCACAGTATCAGTAAAGGCGGCAACAACCTCTTCAGCAGGCTCGCCCACAATACAATAACAACAATCGTATCACAAGGTCACCAGGTTTTGATCCTATCCCACTTCCATATGCGTAGCCATTCCCAGTGTTGTTAGCAAAAGGACCCATTCAAACCAAGATTCCTCCTGCCATTCCTGAAAATCTCCCTTATTAGTTCAAGGTTGACCAATTTTGTGTTTATTATCAAGTTGCACCGAGGCATAACATCGAGAATTATTTTAGTTTTAAATCCAATGTACAAAAACTTGTCAAGAATAAAGTTTTGTCTTTCAAGGACACTAATCCAAATGTTCAAAGTAATTTGTTACCTCAGCATGAGAAAGCTTCTATCAACTTAATTGACAAGGGTCCTGACAACAATTATCAGATTCATGATGTGCGCTTACTAGGAACAAATCTGGTTAAAATTCATTGTAGACAAAGTGGGTACGACCATGATCCACCTCACAACTATCATCAGTGCGAAATTTGTTCCAAGAACAACTAAGGGTGCAACGTTATACAGGAAGCGCTTCAAGAATATATGGACTTGGGTTGGATCCAAGATCACAAAATTTATGGAGTAAACACAGATTATAAATGCCCATTCATTATTCAAAATTTCGACATTTTCACATTGAATGTAAACTTGGTAGCAATGCACTCCAGACAAAGTCAATGTTATCATCTTCAATTTGTTCAAAGGATAATCAGGGGTGTTCTTTTGTACAAGAGGCTCTCCAATGTCAAATGGATCTAGGGTGGATCCAAGACTATCACGTAAGGAATAATTATCAAGTCAACGTGATTGATGAATGTCCACACAGAGTTCAAATCTTCGACATTCTCCTGATGAACACAAGTATGGTAGAATTACACGTCAAACAAGTTTGACTTGGCTTCTTAGCATCGCACAACTATCAGGATTGTAAAGTCTGTTTCGAGAACAATCAAGGTTGCATGCTCGTACAAAGAAATCTTAAACACTTATTAGATCACTGGTGGTTCCTAATATACCAGAACACAGAGGCTCATCAAGTCAATGTAGCTGATGAAGGCCCAAGTAGACACGAAAATTGTGACATTCGCTTATTGGAAAAAATTCATTGCATACAGAGAGGATACGGTCGAGTACCTCCTCACAATTATGAACGTTGCGGGATATGATCAGAAAATGACCAGGGATGCTATCTCGTACGAGCAGCTCTCCAGAATCAGGTAGACCGAGGAGAGATCCTACCAAACAGAATGGGGGATTATCAGTCAATCAATATGGTGCAAGATTGACAGGGGCAGTACGCAGTTCATGATATCATACACATTGAAACATCATTGGTCAAATTTCACAAATGTTTGTGTGGACTTAACTACTTTGGTCCAAATCACCAAGATCACTCAGCTTGCAGGAATTGCCGCAGAAGCCGATATAGTTGCCTCCGCATCCGAAATGAAATTCAAGAACTATTAGACCAAAATACCATCATAATCTTCAATAAAAGAGAATCCATTAATTACGGAGTTGATGGGGATGTCTTCACCATAATTCCCCTGCTCAGTGAGCTAAAACGCTTGGAAATCCCTTTTGACTGTGGAAAACGTTTTGATATCCCCAAACTAGAACCAATAGAGCTTGCTTATGACAGTCAGAAAAGTCACATAACTCATTTGGTCATCTACTTGCCAGGCCCGGTACCATATAAATTAGAGAAAGCCATTCCTTATAAATACGGTGCTACCATGATGGAGGATGGAAAGGAAGTCTCGCTACCATCCATTGTTAACATCGCTGATGTAAGCCATATCACCTGAAGTGGCCGAATTTTCAATAGAGGAATAAAAGAGCCCACAAAAGAAAAAAGAACCTCAGACCAAAGTTCCTAATAAATAGATTGTCCAGTCAAATGGTACATATCAGGTGAAAAACAATGATGAAATGTTAAAGCTAATCTAAAAGAGTGAATACAACATTGTGGATCAATTATTGCATACTCCTTCCTGAATATATGTATTATCCCTTCTGTTGAGTTCGGAAGCTCACAGGGAAGCTTTAAAAAAGGTTTTGGAACAAGCCTTCATCGAACAAGATGTAACGGTGGATCAATTTAATAACATCGTTTCTAACATCAATTTCTATAACAATTTAGGTTTCAGTGATGAAGAGCTCTTAGAGGAGGTTAAAAATCATAACATGGCACTTAATGTCACAATCAGCTGTGGGGATGATGCCCTGGAAAACGTACTGGTAGACACTGGTTCATCCCTAAATGTCATGCCAAAATAAACTCTTATGCAACTATCTTTTCAAGGCACCCCAATGAGAGGCAGCGAGATCATAGTTAAAGCTTTTGACGAATCCAGCAAAACCGTTATTGGCGAAGTAGACCTTCCCATAACCATTGGTCCTCATAATTTCCAAGTTACCTTCCAAGTAATGGATATTTGAGCAACATACAGTTGTTTATTGGGTCGTCCTTGGATGAAGTTTGTAAAGAACAACAAGTTGGTCACAGTATGTGGAGAACGAGCTTTAATTGTAAGCAACCTATCATCATTCTCCTACTTGGAACCAGGAGAAGTTATTGGAACCAGGAGAAGTTATTGGAACCCAATTCCAGGCACTTTCTATGAGTAACGAAAGCAATCGAGAAAAAGGAACATTTATTTCCTCGTATCAAGACGCTGCTCGAATAATGGAAAACGGTGCCACTAAAGGATGGGGACAAGTTGTGATTCCTACCAATAACAGAACAAGAAAAGGTCTTGGTTTTATAATAGCATTTACCAAATATACAAAGAAGGACGAGGTCATTCAACCTATTCAAGATTTCTTCCACAGTGGGGGTTTCCTCCATCCTGTTTCCCAAGAGGTACACACCATCGAGGGAGATGACTCTAAAGACAATTCTTCCGACCCAGGCAAAGAATGGAAATCATACCTCAACGATGAATGATACATATCACAAGAATAGGCGTACATGCCATTTTGCTATCCACAAAAAAGCTCCAGATATGCTTTAAAATCAGATGTTGAGATGACCTATGGAGATTACGGTACTGAAGGATATCGCGTTCCTCCTAATTCTTTAGAAACTAATACTCTGATGTAAGATAATTTTAACTACAGCTCGGATGATCTCATGGATGACTTACCTATTTGGGAGCCTTATATGGAATATCCATGATATCAAAGCCAGTCCGAGAATGCATATTTTCCAGATAACCCTGAAAAAGATTCATCTGTTCCTTCAAAAGCATGGAGGCCTTACTCAGAAAATCCTGAATATGTTAATCACCGCCTCAATAAAGTCGCGAGAATTGCTGGACAAGAATTTATCAACTTTGCACTACCTAAAATCAATGTCATCAAGGAAGACAACCCCTCAGAAACTTGGGATACCTTGGGACAACGAAGCAGAACGTTTGATTTTCTAGTGAAGTATACTGCTCTTGAAAGCTCTCACATCATGTTTGAAGACATCCAACCAACTGGATGGGGAGAACCTCCTGATCAAAAAGATACATGTGAAAATACAACATAAAATTTCTCTACTAATAACTCTGCATGAGAAGAAGACTCTAGTAATCATACTCCCCCTGAAGTCAGTCTCATTACCGAAGACAATTTCGGAAGGAAAGTACCAAAATTTGTAATCCACAGAGGAGTTCATCACAATTGGATAACTGTTGATGTCCAGAATATTATTCACATCTCAAAGTAAATGTCTCGCCTTTATTTTGACCTCTCACCTTGCCAGGTTGAAAGGATGTTTTATAGGGCATCGTCTCCTATAAATATTTCCTCTCTGCCTTGCCCAAGGCAGATGAGTTTTGTTTTATAGGGATTGTATTTCAAGAATCGATAAATCATAAATAAAGATGTCATTATGAATTCCCACATTTATAATTGTTTTTGCTTTTTCAGAAAATGGTAATCCTAAAACAGACAAAAATAACAAACTTTTTCAAAAATACACTACACACCACTTTTTTCATTTCTTCTATCTTCTCTAGAAAGAAATCATCAATCATATCAAGATATTAATTGCTAAAAACCCTGTTGAAATATATGATCCAATGCCTTCTCCCAACTTTGAGTTTTCGGTATTCGAAGCCGAAGAAGAAGAGGACGAAGAAATTCCAGATGAGATCTCCTGACTACTTAAACAGGAGGAAAAGTCCATTCAACCCCACAAAGAGCCATTGGAAACAGTTAATTTTGGTTCAGAAGAAGAAAGAAAAGAAGTTAAGCTTGGATCCCTGCTCAGTTCAATTGTCATAAAGAATCTGGTACAGCTTCTCAAAGAATTTCCAAATATATTTGCTCGGTCCTATGATAGGCTTAAATTATATTGTTTATTTGACTCGATTTCGTGCACGTTATTTAGTATTTTATTTCCATTTTCTTGTATTATGCCTTTGTTTTGTTTCTTTTTTAGGTTTTTGTATTTTCAAAGCTACTCGAGAAGAAAAACGAGCTGAAAACCCTACTTTCTGAGGAAATGTACACATGGCTTCCACCATGGCGGGCGCCATAGGGGATGCCACACATTGGATACAAGCCAACTGCTGAAAACTGCCATGTCTCCCACTCTTTTCCACTCTAGTCATGTGGCGGGCACCACCTTCACACGGATGTTTCCCTCCCAAAAGGAGTTGGGGGGCATTCCTGTCTTTACCTGTACTTTCCTACCTCTATAAATAGAAGAGTCCTGATTCATTTCAAATCATCCAAGCTTAGAGAACAGAACTCAAGCCATAAATTTCACCTATTGTAAAGTGATAAACTTCTCACATCGAGGGGTTATCACACCGTGTAATCGAGTCTGTAATTGAGTTTGGAGCACTTGGGTAGAAGTTAAACCTGCCTCCATTTTAATTCAGTTTTTTTACTTCCAGTTGTTCAAAATTTTAAAGCCTCTCGTTTAGAGCAGGTTTCTGTCTATTTATTTCCTTTTATTTATTTACCCGCCTTTATTTCCCATACCCTTTATTTCTCGCACCGCACTTTATTTATTTATTTACCCGCACTTTATTTAGTCACATTTATTTAACATGTCCGGCTAAATCTTAAGGGCTAGGATGCGAGGATTATAGTTATAATTAGTATTCCACACGGTTGTCAGTAGAATTACTTAGGGGTTGTTTTAAATTTTAACACTTATTTTCTATACTTAAAATCTGTTGAGTAAGATCGAAAGTCGTCCAACCTTTAGATAAATTTGGTTAGTTTTAACTGTTCCAAGGAAGCGAAAGCGCTTGGCTCAATTAATTAGGAATCTTTAATGTTTAAGAAAACCAATTTTAAAACTGCTTTCGGACGCGTTTATGTATTTAAAGTCTGGTTCGCAAGAACCTCTTTTTGTTAGAAATTTCAGGTTAAATTACTTTTCAACTAAGTCAAGAAACTATATTTCTTAAAAATAGGTTTATTAATCCTAACGCAATGCACACCTTTTTATAAGTGACAATAAGAGGGGCCGATTAGGGATAAACTCGTTTCTGAATACGCGAAAGTGACAATTCCCGTTAAATTAGTTCTTTTCATGAGTAGAAAATATTACCCCATAAGAAATCCTATATGTATACATTTGGAATACTACGTAGCTATATGAATTGCATCTATGCCTGTTGCTTTATTATTGAATTTATTTTTTCACTTTACTTTTATTTCGCACAACCCAATCCTTTATTTGATTTGCCTTAGATAAACATTGTAACAATAGTAATCGATAGATTAACGTTTGGTCTCTGTGGGATCGATAATCTTTTGTATTACTTTGACGCTATTCGTGCACTTGCAAATCGCCCATCAAGTTTTTGGCGCTGTTGTCGGGGACCAATTACGTCAAACTTTCGTACCTTATTGTTACACCATCTAGACTAAGGCTATACCCGTCGGTCAATGCGACGAACTTGCAGCACCGGTACCCTTATAGATCCTTTAGAGGAACCTGAACGTTACACTCATGCTCGTATCTTATTCCATAGATTTAAGAGAGCTATGGACGAAGACCGTAACCAAAGACCCCTTAAGGATTTCGCTCAACCATCTAATGATGAACCTAGTTCTAGTATTGTGAACCCCAATATTCCTGCTCACAATTTCGAGCTAAAACCATCTCTATTACAATTAGTACAACAAAACCAGTTCGCGGGACTCGCTACCGAGAACCCGAACCAACATTTAAAAACCTTTATTCAACTAGCTAACACTTTTAAAACCAATGGTGCTACCTCTGAGGCAATTAGGTTAATATTATTCCCTTTTTCCCTTAGAGACAAAGCCCTTACGTGGTTAGATTCCCTTCCATCCAATTCTATAACAACTTGGGAAGACCTTAGGAGAGTTTTCCTCGCTAGATATTTTCCCCCGAGCAAAACAGTTGTTCTTAGGAACCAGATAACCAGATTTACCCAAAACCAAGGTGAATCTCTCTTCAAGGCTTGGGAAAGATATAAAGACCTGTTGAGAATATGTCAACACCATGGCCTAGAATCATGGCTAATTATTCACACCTTTTATAATGGACTTCACTATAACACAAAGATGACCATCGACGCCGCCGCAGGTGGCGCCCTGATGAATAAACATTACCCTGAAGCTTGCGTTCTCATCGAGGATATGGCCTAAAACCATTGTCAATGGGGGATAGAGCGAGCGAAGGTGGAAAAGAAAGAAGCCCAATGAGGAATACATGAGATAAGTTCTATACACATGATACAGGCCAAAAATGACGCTTTAGACCTTAAAGTAGAAGATATGTACGCGAACCTAGTAGCTACAACAACAGTTTCAACTGAGTGCGAACTATGTGGTACTCAAGGACACCAATCAGCAGAATGCAATCTGCTGAATGAAACTCATTAAGGAGAGGTCAACTATACCCAAGGAAACCCATTTTCAAACACCTATAACCCTGGATGGAAGAATCACCCAAACGTTTCCAACAAAAATAACAATCCTATCCAAAACCCTGCACCCCCGAGACCATCCGGTTTTCAAGCTCAAAGACAAAACCCGCCTATGCAAGCTGTGCAACCTAAGCCGAACCTTGAGAAAATCATGGGAAACTTTATTATGGCTCAGACCCGGCAAAACAAAGAATTCCTAAACCAGAACATTCATGTGAATGAATTGATTACCCATTTAGGAACCAAAGTAGACCAAATAGTCACCCATAATAAGATGCTTGAAACCCAGATATCTCAAATAGCTTTAAAACAAGCTCCTGAGACTACACCTGGAGGACATTTCCCTGGTCAACCTCAACAGAACCCCTAATGGTAAGCCAATGCAATCACCTTACGGAGTGGGACCGCTTACGATGAACCGGTTAAACCAAAATTGAGCGAACCCAAGACTCCTAAAGAAAGCGTGGTACCAACGAGCGAAGTAGAAGAACCAGTAAGATCTGAAAAGCAGGAGGATAAAGACAAAACTAACGAACCACCACCACCATATAAACCTCTCATACCCTATCCGCAAAGACTAAAACAAACCAAGATCAATAACCAATATCAGAAATTTATCAAAGTCATAGAGAAACTTCATGTGAAAATCCCTTTCGCAGAAGCCATCACCCAAATACCGTCATATGCAAAATTCCTCAAAGACATCCTTACCAATAAACGTAGACTTGACAATCCAAAACCCTTAGAATGCAATTCCATTTCCGAAAATAAACTTACAAAGAAGGAGAAAGATCCTGGAAATTTCTCCATACCTTGTATTTTGGGAAGTCATGTCATCAATAAAGCTTTTCTAGATTTAGGAGCTAGCATAATCCTTATACCCCTGGCGGTTTTTGAAAGATTAAAACAAGGAGAATTACAACCTACGAAGATGTCACTTCAATTAGCCGACAGATCCGTCAAGTATCCGGTTGGCATATTGGAAGACGTCCCCGTTAGGATTGGTCAGTTGTTCAACCCAACCGATTTTGTTGTCATGGACATTAAAGAAGATGATGGCATTCCAATCCTTCTAGGCAGACCATTCTTATCAACCGCTGGAGCCATAATAGATGTCAAGAAAGGGAAATTGACTTTTGAGGTAGGTGACGAAAAGATAGAATTTATTCTGTCGAAGTTTCTTATGGCACCAGTATTAGGAGATGCATGTTACGCCATAGGCATCATCGATGAATGCGTTAAGAAGTTAGAATTAGAAGAAACCATCATACTACCTTCAACCTTCATAAAGGAGGACGATGGATTTATAGAACCCTACATTGATGATAACCTGTACGAAGGTTTATTCCTTACCCCAGATCCTATACCATGCCCAAAAAACCAGCTTTAGAACTTAAAGAACTACCTAAGAATCTAAGATATGAATTCTTGGACGAAGAAATGAACCGTCCAGTTATAGTCAGTGCTACCTTAAACCAAAGAGAAACCGACCAACTCTTATTTGTCTTACGCAAATATCCCTCTGCCTTAGGATATAACATCTCTGATCTAAAAGGTATAAATCCATCCGTGTGCATGCACCGGATCTCGCTCGAGGAAGACTCAAAACCCTCTAGAGAACACCAGAGAAGAATAAACCTTATAATGAGTGATGTTGTTAAGCAGGAAGTTCTCAAGTTACTAGAAGCATGTATAATTTATCAGATCTCAGATAGTAAGTGGGTAAGCCCTGTGCATGTAGTACCTAAAAAGGGAGGCATCACGGTTGTGCAGAACGAGAAAGAAGAACATGTAGCTAAACGGATAGAAGGAGGATGGTGTATGTGTATAGATTATAGGAAATTAAACAAAGCCACTAGGAAAGACCATTTCCCCTTACCATTTATAGACCAAATGCTAGAACGTTTGGCTAGACACTCCTATTTTTGCTACCTGGATGGATATTCAGGATTTTTCCAAATCCCCATACATCCAGAAGACCAAGAGAAAACTAACTTTACATGCCCTTATGGAACTTTCGCCTACAGGAGAATGTCTTTCGGTCTCTGTAACGCACCTGCTACTTTCCAACGTTGCATGATGGTGATCTTCGCAGATCACCTTGATGGAATCATGGAAGTATTCATGGATGATTTCTCGGTAGGCGGTCTTGATTTCAACAATTGTCTCGCAAACCTTGAGAAGGTCCTGAAAAGATGTGTTGACGTCAACCTAGTGTTGAACTAGGAGAAATGTCACTTTATGGTTGTTGCACCCCAAAATTTGACCAACAATTATTTATCCATCAAGTGTTTGAAGGTTGATACCTTCATCATAAAGTTCAAGAGATCCTCAAAGGGATTGGTTGAAACCAAGGTTGTGTGCTTCATAGCTTGAGAGTTGTGGGAGCTCCTCAGATGATTCTGATACTTTGAGAATGAACTTGAGGCTTTGAGAAAGCCTATGAGATGTCTTGAAAGCCATCATGAAGCCCAGAGAGGTCATTATGCAAGAATTCAAGAGATTCAGCCATGAATGGTAGAATTAGGGTTTGACTGGGTCAACCCTAGGTCAACTGCAGATTTAGAGAAGGTTGAGACCCAATCCAAGAGCCATGAGATCATGGAATGATGTATGGAGATGTTATAAGGATGATTCCTAGACCAACTCATCATGATTGAGGAGTTTGAGAAGTTTTAAGCTAGGGTTTCTAAGGATTGTCAGTGTAAAATCCCCTAGTTTGATCCCTATCTTCCAGGCAATCTTAGATCAAGATGTGATTGTCATCTCATCTTCCCCACAACATAAATGTTGTATATCTTGTTCTTAGCTTTAATTTGAGTGGTAGAAGTCCTTGATAGGATTTGCAGAGCTCAAGTTATGGTTTTGACAAATTACAGGTCATCTGAGGTGTGTGAATCTGGGTCCTTGAAAGTCACCCAACTTGCAGACAACTTTTGCCCTAGTAGGATGATTTCTATGATCTCTTGGTCAACATGAATGTTTAAGATCATCTTCTTAGCTTTCTAGAGAGTACTAGAAGTCCTTGATAGGATTTGTAGAACTCAACTTATGGTTTGTACAAGACAAGGGTATTTTGGTCATTTGGTGATTATAGGTCATTTTAAGCAAGGGCCATATCTCCTACTTCCAAGCCTCAAATGAAAAAAATCAAAACATCAAAGTTGTTCAAAATGGCATTTTAAGCCTATAAAAGTGTTCATGAGTTGTTGGAAAAGCTTGTAGCAAGAATTGACAAGAATGGGTGAAAATGACCTAAAAATGGCATATAAGTTAAAAAAGTTCAAATTGGAAAATGGTTTGAGAGATCTAAAAATCCAAAATAGGTCATGTAATATGTCATTTTGAATCTAAACAACATTTTGGAAACATTGGTTTAAACACAATTTTGATTTGAGGCCTAAAAATGGGGGATGCTTTGTAATCATGCTACTTGCATAATAAGGAACCTTTGGAAAACTTCACATAAGGCAAGGATCAGCTTGTTTTTCACTCACACCATCTCAATATCTCATGTAAGGATATTTTAACACACAATTAAAGGCTTAATGCATGAGATGAGAGATATTCAACATGTCATCAAGTGAGATTTCCAAGACTTTCTAGTGCATTCTAGGAGGTTCTAGATTCTTCTATTGATTGTTATATATTGAGGAGCTCACAATGGAGTAAGAGGTTGGTGAATTCAGTGGAGAAGAGTGAGGGAGAAGGTGATATTCAAGAGAGACTTCAAGTGCAAGCAAGCCACGATTCACTCATTACAAGCATTATCCATCAATTTTTTTGCATACAGAACTCTTATCATCCATTAAAGATCAATCATGGAAGGTTGCAAGCATTGAATTGGAGTGAAACCACCTCTACCATTGATATTTGACAGGTTTAGATTCTTCTCCATAGCCTTTTATTTATGTACATTCAATCAGGTTTCTAGGTGTAGAATTAACAAGTTAGGTTAGATGATTGTTTTCTGAGAGTTAGAGGGCTTCTTGTGAGGTTTCATGGCAGACCCTAGCTTCTTTCAGTTTCAAGAATAAGTCATGTGTTGAGTATTAATGGACATATTATGGTTTAGAATGGTTAGGGTAACATAAGGAACAAGTTTACACCATTGGAATTAAGTTTCATCCAGATTGATATCAGTGTAATATGTTGGAACCCTAACCTTCATGCATTCTGTTTGGAAGATACACGAGGCTTTAGGAGAAGCTATTGGTACCATCGTGTTCAGGGAAGAAAATGGAGCAACTTTGGTCTTTGGAGTTTTTGTTTTCATTGAATATTGAGAGAGCACGAGCGTGAAGAAGATTCGTGCATGGATTCTGTTAACTGAAACCCTAGATGGTGTGTTGGAGACGATGACCATGCACCGTCAGATCACCCTGAATACTTGACCTTTTAATCTCATCCAACGGCCCCTATTTGAAAATGAAAGTGGAGGGAAGTTGAACGCAGCAATACGCTGCGTTTCACTAAATGGTAAACCTTGGGCCTCAGCATAACTCGCTATCCAAACCCCCCTTTTATGAAGCCCAACGAAAATGCCTTTTAATTGTTGCTATTCATACCGCTCTCTTATCTTTTTTCTTTTAATTTTTCAGTTGATTTTCTGAAGTCTACTGGGCCCAGGCGCGCCATGCTAGGCGCACCCCCCTTCATGGGCTCATCATAATAATGAACTAGGCGCATTCATTTTGACACCCCCCTCCCCATTTCATTTTAGTTTTAATTTCTTTAATTTCTTTTATTTTTTTAGCATCTTTGATAATTCATATAAAATAGGAAAATTAATATTTTTCATTTCTTGTTTTTTCTATAGGTTTATGTTCTTGTCTAGAAAATTAGGGAAAAATAAAATTCCATTTTATTTTTAGTTTAGTATTTTTAGAATATTATTCTTTTAAATAGCTTTTTATAAGGTTTAGTTTGATACTCAATTTTGTAGAATTTATTTTAGCACCTTCCCTTAATCTTTTTGATTCATTCTTTTTAGTGTGATTAGATATTGAGCCTTAGTTCCCATAGGATTTATTTCATGATTTTTAGATTAAAATTTGAGTAGTTTGTTTAGGCTAGCATTAGGGTACTATAATTAGGGTTTAGGTTTAGCATAGGTGAAGTAAGTCATTTCTTTTAGGAGTTTTGACTTGATTTTTGGGTATGGGACTATAGGGCTATTATGGGTAGGTGTAATAGACCCTTATGAATAAGTATTAGATTTTTCCCCCTTTCTTTAGTATTTTCAAAGTATTTTCTGAATAGGATTGTTTGTGTGGCATGTTTTGTGTTGTTTGTCTATCTTTGGGGAATTGTTGTGGGGCTTGGTTTGTCTTGAATACCTTGTTGAAGGAGCATGATGAAGGAGAAGATTGAAGATCAAGACCCAGAGGTCCTAGTCTAGGAGCTTGTTCTCTGTTTGTGAGGTTTGAGATCCTGAAGTCTGAAGGAAGTTCATGGTGCTTTCCTGAGGAAGGCACTATGGATGTCTTTCATTCTTTCTTCTCACCTCTTTCCCAAGTATCCAATGATGTTGGAGCCTTCATGTGAGTTTAGTTTCTCCTGAGGAGGAATGTAAACCTATCACAGTTGTTGAGCCACATGGGATACGATTCCTAAGTGGAAGCCCCCTAGTATTTTCCTGAGGAAGGCACTATGGGTCTGTTCTCTTAGTTCCCTTAGTTCATCTAGGATTTCTTAAGTATCCAATGATGTTGGAGCCTTCATGTGAGTTTAGTTTCTCCGGAGGAGGAATGTAAACCTATCACAGTTATTGAGCCACATGGGATACGATTCCTAAGTGGAAGCCCCCTAGTATTTTCCTGAGGAAGGTCCTATGGGTCTATTCACTTAGTTCCCTTAGTTCATATAGGATTTCTCAAGTATCCAATGATGTCGGAGCCTTCATGTGAGTTTAGTTTCTCCTGAGGAGGAATGTAAACCGATCACAGTTGTTGAGCCACATGGGATATGATTCCTGAGTATAAGCCTCCTAGTGCTTTCCTGAGGAGGGCACTATGAGTCTGCCTACTTAGCTCCCTTTCTTTGGTAAGCTTGTTTTGAAGCTTGAAGACTGGGATTGATTTCTTTTGATTAGGGTTTTGCTTTAGGGCTTTGCTTAGAGATTAGATTAGGGTTTTGTCTTTAGGGTTAGGATTAGGGAGAGCTTAGATGTAGGTAATTTTCTTTCTCAAGCATGGATGGCATTTCACTTCTTTTATCTGTATGACTGCAGTTTACTACTTATTGCTTGATAGCATGTTGTTTATTTTTCAGTATGATTACTGTTATTTCATGACTGGCTTGAGGTCGAGATGAGCTTGTGGAGGCTGAAGCCCCACACACATTTCCTCCCTCACTTGCATTGCATGCATTTTACTGTTAAGCTGATGCTTTGTCTGTTTTGGTGTATCATTGACATGATCCCTTAGGACTCTCATTTCCTTTGATAAGGATTTGATGATAGACTTTTAGGTTGAAACCTATGCATGACAACTTCTAGGAGTTCCCTGTTCAAACCTCAACCATAGGATGAATCCATGGCATGATAACAGTAGGACTTGATAGTCTCCCTCCTAGTTGGGTCTGTTCTCTTCTCATCTCAAAACAGTTTAAGATACAGTAATCATGAATGATTTCTTTCGTACGTTACGAGCCTGATCAGTGCATATTTATGCACATTCTCCTACATTTTTACTTAGGCATTTCTTTATGTTATTTTGCTTATTATTATATTTTATCATGTTTTCTTATTTTATTTTATTTTTGATTTAATTTAATTTTCGCAACTATTTTTCAGCTTTAGCAGTCTGCACGGAAACGATCATAACTGGAGTTCCGGGAATCCGATTGAGGCGTTCTAAATATCGCCGGAAAGCTAAGAGAGAGAGCTACAACTTTCGTGTTGGAGTCGAAGTCAGATTCGGAGCTCAAAATTCCAGATTTCCGTTTCAAGTTACAGCATTAGAATTTTATTTTAGTTTTGATGTTTTGGGCCTGGGTTATATTTTTGACCCAGTTGGGTTTTGATCCATTATTTTCCTTTTTAAAGAGAAATCGTGTTACTGTTCACATTACCTACTATTCACGAGAAAAAAACCTTGAAGCTTTTACGAATCCTATGGAGAACTAATCCCTCTGAGTCGGTCTACCGTAATTCAGGTTCCAACACTTGAGATTATTATAATATTATTACTATTTGTTAATTCCGTTCAATAATTTTATGTTCTTGTATGCTTAATTCGATTGCATGATATTATTGATTTAATTTGGTTGATTGTATGGTCCTAGGTATAGACACGTTTACGTTTGCTTAATTCGTTTGTGTGTCTGAACAATCATGTTTGCTTAATTCGTTTTTGATCCGCGAACCATGAATTAAGCAAACATGATTGTTCAGACACACAAACGAATTAAGCAAACGTAAACGTGTCTATACCTAGGACCATACAATCAACCAAATTAAATCAATAATATCATGCAATCGAATTAAGCATACAAGAACATAAAATTATTGAACGGAATTAACAAATAGTAATAATATTATAATAATCTCAAGTGTTGGAACCTGAATTACGGTAGACCGACTCAGAGGGATTAGTTCTCCATAGGATTCGTAAAAGCTTCAAGGTTTTTTTCTCGTGAATAGTAGGTAATGTGAACAGTAACACGATTTCTCTTTAAAAAGGAAAATAATGGATCAAAACCCAACTGGGTCAAAAATATAACCCAGGCCCAAAACATCAAAACTAAAATAAAATTCTAATGCTGTAACTTGAAACGGAAATCTGGAATTTTGAGCTCCGAATCTGACTTCGACTCCAACACGAAAGTTGTAGCTCTCTCTCTTAGCTTTCCGGCGATATTTAGAACGCCTCAATCGGATTCCCGGAACTCCAGTTATGATCGTTTCCGTGCAGACTGCTAAAGCTGAAAAATAGTTGCGAAAATTAAATTAAATCAAAAATAAAATAAAATAAGAAAACATGATAAAATATAATAATAAGCAAAATAACATAAAGAAATGCCTAAGTAAAAATGTAGGAGAATGTGCATAAATATGCACTGATCAAATTCCCCCGGACTTGAACTTTTGCACTCCGAGCAAAATTAAATTCAAATAAAACAAAGGAAACTCATTCCAGGCTACAAGACTTCTTCGGTTAAGTTTGCCTCGATAGATACTAATCTTCAACACTAAGGATATCGTAGGAACACTAACCCACAATTGCGCAGTCATAACCCTCCTGAATATACAAATCAATTCGAATAATGTTATTATGCTAAAGCCTAACTTATTCTTCCTCCTTTTTGCTCTTTTCCATTCAGGCGCAATCACATTAAGCCCGTTATCTCCACACACTCATAGCAAGGCGACCGGTTAGTGACTCTGATCTCTCTTTTTTATTTTTTTTATTTTGGGGTTCTGGTACTTACGTGGCATAACCCCTTATTGACTCAATTGTAGTTGTGGGGGATCGGACCGTAATCCGCCCTACCAAGTTCAGCACCAGAAACCGCTGAACCAACTAACTATCTTTCTTTTCTTTTCTGTGTTTCTTTTTTTTTCTTTCAACTTTTTCCCTTTTTTTTTTCTTTTTGATCACTCACTTATATTCATCGGCTTCCCTGCGTAGAGTGTGCATGAGATGGTGCTGACTGCTGAAATAAACTACTCAAGAGCTGTCAGAGAATGAAAATTCAAGGCTAAAACATAGAGAGTATTCAAATTAATTTCCACATGCAGGAGACTTACGGTGTTCAGACGATACCGATCTTGCGAATTTTTTTCCCAAGTCTCCGCAAACTACTCTCAAATCAGTCTATAAACCTAGAACTTTTTATTTTTTTATTTTTATTTTTATTTTTATTATAACTGAAAACAAAACAAAACAAAACATAAAGAAAAACAAATGTAAATGTTTCCCTCCCCCAGACTTAAAACGAGCATTGCCCTCAATGAAAGGACATAACGATAAAAGTAGAGAGAAGGAAAGAACAACTCCCTGATTAAGTTGCAGTGTAATTAGGCGCTTCTAGAGAAAGCTCCTCTATACCGACATCTTCAGGCACCGAACCTCCATAGAATAACTTTAGACGCTGCCCGTTGACCTTGAAGACTTTGTCAGTACCTGTACTTTTAATTTCAAAAACAAGTCGATAAGGAGACATCCCAATGGGTGTCTTGAAAGCTGTTCTTTGAGCCCAAAGTGCGTCTTCTAGACGACGGCTCCAATCCTTCCTGTTTGGTTGCACCATTTTTTCTAAGACCTGTTTGATCTCCCTGTTTGAGATCTCAGCTTGCCCATTAGTTTGTGGGTGATATGCAGTAGAGACTCTATGCACAACTCCATACTTTCGGAGCAAAGCTTCCATGGTGCGGTTACAGAAATGAGTGCCTTGGTCACTGATGATGGCTCGCGGTATTCCAAACCTGCAAAAAATATTAGACCGGACAAAATCTGCAACAACTCTAGAATCATTAGTCCTAGTGGGGATAGCTTCTACCCACTTTGAAACATAATCAACAGCAAGCAGAATATAAAGGAAACCAAACGATACAGGAAAGGGACCCATGAAGTCAATTCCCCATACATCAAATACCTCACAGAAAAGCATAGGTTGTTGAGGCATTTCACTCTTGCGAGTGATGCTTGTTCCTGCTATCTGGCACTCTTTACAAGTGCGGTAAGTCTCATAAGCATCTTTAAAAATAGTTGGCCAATAGAAACCTGAATCAAGAATTTTTCGTGCGGTTCTTTGAGGGCCAAAGTGTCCTCCGACTTGAGATGCATGAGAAAATTTTAAAATGGATTCAATCTCATAGTCGGGAACACATCTTCTAATTACCTGATCACTACCAAACTTCCACAGATATGGATCATCCCAAACATAATATTTGGCATCGCTTTTGAGTTTATGAATCTGTGATCTGGATGCACCTGTAGGAAAAACACCAGCAACAAGATAATTAACAATATCAGCAAACCAAGGTGTAATACCATGTAAAACTAAAAGCTGCTCATCAGGAAAGCCATCCTGAATGGGAAAAAGATCTTCATCTCTCTCTATCCTGCTCAAATGGTCAGACACTAAGTTCTCAGCTCCACTTTTGTCTTTAATCTCTACATTAAACTCTTGGAGCAACAACATCCACCGAATCAATCTCGGTTTTGCATCCGGCTTCTTCAACAGGTACTTTAAAGCTGCATGGTCAGTAAAAACAACAACCTTGGAACCTAGCAAATAAGATCTGAATTTATCAAGAGCAAAAACAATAGCTAGAAGTTCCTTTTCAGTGGTGGTGTAATTGGACTGTGCAGAATCTAAAGTCCTAGAAGCATAATAAATAACATGGGCAGCCCTGTCAACTCTTTGTGCAAGGACAGCCCCAACAGCATAATTCGAAGCGTCACACATAAGCTCAAAAGGGAGGGTCCAGTCAGGGGGCTGAATTATGGGAGCGGAGGTCAATGCTTTCTTCAAGAAGTCAAACGCCTGTTTGCATTTGTCATCGAAGTGGAAAGTGACGTCATTCTTTAACAAGTTTGACAGTGGAAGAGCTATCTTGCTGAAATCTTTGATGAAACGCCTGTAAAAACCTGCATGACCAAGAAAAGAACGAATCTCGCGAATGCAAGACGGGTAAGGTAGTGTAGAAATTACATCAATCTTAGCAGGGTCTACAGAAATTCCTTTTTCAGAAATTATGTGACCAAGAACAATTCCCTGCTCAACCATAAAATGACATTTTTCATAATTTAAAACAAGGTTAGTTTCTATGCATCTTTGTAAAATCAAGCTTAAACTGCTCAAGCATGCATCAAAAGAAGAACCATAAACAGTAAAGTCGTCCATAAAGACTTCCATGCAATTTTCAATAAAATCAGAAAAAATACTAAGCATACAACGCTGGAAGGTTCCAGGAGCATTGCAAAGACCAAAAGGCATCCGCCTATAAGCAAAAGTACCGAAGGGACAAGTAAAAGTTGTCTTCTCTTGGTCTTCCGGTGCAATATGAATCTGAAAGTAACCTGAAAAACCATCAAGAAAACAATAATGTGATTTACCAGCTAGCCGTTCAAGCATTTGGTCAATGAACGGTAAAGGAAAATGATCCTTTCTAGTAGCCTGGTTTAGTCTCCTATAATCGATACAAACTCTCCAGCTATTTTGCACTCTAGTGGGAACAAGTTCATTCTTTTCATTTTTTACAACCGTAAGTCCAGATTTCTTAGGTACAACTTGCACTGGGCTCACCCACTTACTGTCAGAGATAGGATAAATGATACCTGCTTGCAAGAGTTTGGTTACCTCTTTCTTTACAACATCGAGAATCAAAGGATTAAGCCTCCTTTGGGGCTGCCTTACGGTTTTCGCACCATCCTCAAGTAGGATCCTGTGCATACACATGGAAGGACTAATTCCTGGAAGGTCAGCTAGTGTCCACCCAATTGCCTTCTTGTGCTTCTTCAGAACCTGCAAAAGTTTGTTTTCTTGCTCGAAGTCAAGGTTAGAAGCAATAATAACAGGGAGTTTTTCGTTACTCTCCAAATAGGCATATTTCAGGTTCTTAGGGAGCTCTTTTAGCTCTAAGGACGGGGGCTGCTCGGTAGATGGGATGGTCGGGGCAGCAGGAACATCAAGAGCATCAGCTGTAAAAATAGCTTCGTTGGTTATAGCTTCACCTGTAGGAAATATATCAGCCTGCAGGGCAGCATCAATCTCAGCGCACACAACACAAAGGTTAGTGTCAGTACAATCAGAACATGAATAAACATCATCAAAATCAGAAAGAGACGGAAAATCGAGTGAAAATAATTCAGAACAAGTGTCCTCAACCAGCTCAGATATCAGTCCAATATGAAAAACGGAATGTTCCTCCAATGGATGTTTCATGGCATCAAAAATGTTGAATTTTGCGACGATGTCACCAAACTCCATGGACATGCTCCCATCATCAACATCAATTTTCGTTTTTGCCGTTTTCATGAACGGTCTTCCTAAAATGATGGGAGCTTTGATGGACTTTGTTTCTCCTTCCATATCAAGAATGTAAAAATCTGCAGGAAAAATCAAATCGTTAACTTGAACAAGGACATCTTCGATTATGCCGGCAGGGCGAGTGTTGCTCCTGTTCGCCAACTGAATGATTAAACCTGTAGGCTGCAAAGGACCAAGACAAAGGTTATTATAAACAGAAGTAGGCATAACATTAATGCTCGCTCCTAAATCAAGCATGCAATCATCGAATTTACTATTCCCGATGGTACAAGGAATAGCAAAAGTTCCCGGGTCTTTGCACTTTTGTGGCAGGACCGGAGTAGTGAGGAGGGCTGAAACTTCGCCTGTAAATTTTTCAGATGAAGGCTCGGGCTGAATAAAGGAAGAAATATTTCTTCCTAAATTGACTCTCTCACTTCCCTTCATTCTCCTCTTGTTGGTGCACAAATCCTTCAGAAACTTAGCATACTTAGGAACCTGCTTAATCACATCAAGTAACGGAATGTTTACCGCAACTTTTCGAAAAACATCTAATATCTCTCTTTCTTTGTTTTCATCCTCAATTCTCTTATTTTTCAGAACTCTATGTGGGAAGGGGACTGGTGGTACATACTCTTTTTCTTTAATTTTTTCAGTTTCGACCACAACAGCAGAAGGAGAAGGAGGTTCAACAGACGGTTCAGAAGTAGGAAGTTCAGAAGTTACCTCAATGATTTTTTTATTTTTTTCCGGGGCTGGTTCTGTAACTTTTCCGGATCTTAAAACGATGGCACTCACATTGGCATTAGGACCATTTGGATTGACAATTGTTTGGGCTGGAAGTTGGTTCGAACCTTGGGCTTGCATGTTATTCATTTGAGTAGCAAGCTGTCCCAACCTTCGATATGGAAACCCACATACCAGCCAACAAAATAATCCACCTCAGGCGAGCCTTAAGCTATCTGAGAAAGGATTGTGGGGGAGTTCCTTTTCCACAGTCTGGATGTTTAGTATGGTACCCTTTGGGTGACATGCGACGCATTCACTCTCAGGTCATAGTCTCTAGTGCGATTGAAATCGCAAACACAATAAAAAACACTTCTTTCAAAACAGGAAATAAACCGTAGTTTCCCGAACTACGTGAGCTCTGATCTCTCAGGCCTGTTGAGAGTACGTAGGCACAATACTGATGTATTGACGAGCTACCTTCCCCCATAATCCTTCGTAGGCCGAACTACGTTGACTCTGATTTCTCATTCTCTGATGAGAATACGTAGGCATAAAGTGCGACGCTTTGCCGAGTCATTTTTCTTTTCTTTTTCAGCCAGCCTTGATAGGTAGATAGAATAAAACCAACCCGTCCAAGTAAACAAACAAGCGTGGATCCCGTCGAGTACGATGGACGTGAGGGGTGCTAATACATTCCCCTTGCGTAACCGACTCCCGAACCCAGACAATGGTTGCGATGACCTTGTCTTACCATTTTTGCGTCAGGTTTTTACGATCGTTTCCTTTCCCGCTCTGAGGGATAAATAACGAAAGGTGGCGACTCTTCTGTCATGCCGGCACCTTATTTTCGCTAAAGCGACAGCTGGCGACTCTGCTGGGGACTTATAGCATCTAGGGACTTTTCCCATCCCTTGTGCTGGGACCGTTTCCCATCCCCTACGCGAGTCAATCCTAGCGCTTGGGTGTTTATCTGTTGGGTGTTGTGCATATGTGTTTTACTTTTCCGCACTTTACTTTCCCGCACCTTTACCTTTCCGCATTTACTTTCAGCACTATATTATTATGATTATTGTTGTGGGAGAGGGAGGTTACTATGAGTGAGAAGCCGGACCTGGGCTTGAGTATGCACCTAGACATAGTTGCGGAGAGTAGTAGACGAACCTGTCTGCTGAGCAGGCACAGTTCCCTACGAAATCTGCACTCAGACGAGGTTCTCGCCGAGGTGCTCCTTTCCGGTCCTGAGGATCTGAGGGGAGTCCAGACGTGAGGATTGTCGACTCTGGGGACCGATCATTTGGAAGTCAGCTAAGTGAGGCCTCTTCATGACTTGATGATGTCACTCCTTCTGGGAATCGTATCGTCACTCATGAAAGTCTGTGACGCTGATGACCGCATAGGATGCCGTACCTTTGTCCGTGGATTAGGTCCATACCTGTGAGCGGGATTGGGTTTATTGCAGGAAACTTTGACCTCCAGACCACCTGGTTTTCTTGACAGTGGATCAGTTATGTTGGTACCAGGGTTTCTCAGTTGCAGATTTGTCTGTTCTTGATAGAGCAGGTTTTGATCAGAGGATCTTGTCATCAGGTGTATGTCTGTTCTTGATAGAGCAGGTTTGGATCAGAGTATCGTCATCAATGGTTTGTTCTTGATAGAGCAGATTTTGAGTGGGGTCTGAAGATCTCATCAGCAGCTGTATGTTTGTTCTTGATAGGGCAGATTTTTGATTTGGGGTCTGAAGACTTCGTCAGCAGATATTTCTTGATCATACATCCGGGGTCCTTATTATCAGACATTTGTTCTTGACAGAGCAGAATTTTGATCCTATGTACAAGGTCCTATCAGATGGTCGCTCTTAGCAGATCAGATCTGTGGTCCTCCACCGGGGTTTTCTTCTCATCAGTGATTATTGACACAAAATCTCCACAGCAGTTACCTGGATATATTATTGCATGCCTGCATTTTGCATTAGTTCGCATGTTCATTTGCATTCCATTAACGTGTGTCTGTGTCGCAGGTACCGTTTCCCCGATCCAGGATCTCTCGCCTCCTATTGTATTATTATAGCCTCTCTCAGGAAGACTGTTGCGTACAAGTTCCCGACCCCTGATGTGTCGAAGTTGACTGTCGCTGATGCTATGTACTGCCTTAATAGGCTTTCCATATGTACACGAGATTGATGTTTCCATGATTGGGCTCGGATTTCTTCTTATTATTATTATTGTCAGCACTGGTACCAAGGCGCTAGGATCGGGGGAAATCTCCCAAGCACACAGACACACGCATGCATCTGCATGAAGCATTTGCATGGCGTACATTTTGTTGCTTTTCCTAACCTTTAATGTTGACAGGTTTTTCAGGTTCACAGGTTCCGAGCTGCTTCCGGTCTTCAGGATTGATCAGAGACTCATTCACCGTTACTCAACTCGAGCTAATCAGACTAGGATCATGGATCAGGTGCAGTCAGATGTTCAAGAGCTCCGTGAACGGATGGATCGTTTTATGGAACTGATGCAGGTAGTCGCTAATGGTCAGGACCAGCTTCGTACTTTGGTTCAACCTTTGATCTCCAGGGTTGATAGTAACGGCATACTTCATGGCGGGGCTGTGCCTACTCCTCCTCCAGTTGATGCTCCACAGAATGTTGTTCCTGTTGCCGGGGGCAACGGCAGTGCTAATGGCAATATGATGGCCAATATCGGACTTAATGCGACGGGCGTCGGCAATGGTAGTCTGGGAGCTAATGTCAACATAGGGCCGGTCAACGGCAATGCTGGTGTCAGAAATCTGTTGGTGCCTCAACCGTGGCTTGAGGATCATCAGGATGATGTGTTTTCTCAAAGAGGTGTGGAAGCAGAGTTGAATGCTGAGGCTCGGCTCAGGTTCAAAGCACTGGAAGACAAAATGAGAGACATTGAGAATCAGAATACTTTGGGCGTTGATATGTCCAAGCTGGGGTTAATTGCTGATTTCAAGGTACCTCATAAGTTCAAGGTGCCTGTCTTTGAGAAGTATAAGGGTACTACTTGCCCTCGTGTCCACCTTCGATCTTATTATAGAAAGATGTCTGCCTATTCCGACGATGAGAAGTTGTTGATGCACTTCTTCCAAGATAGTCTTTCTGGTCCATCCCTCGAGTGGTATATGGGTTTGGAGCCCACTACAGTACGCACATGGAAAGATCTCGCTGAAGCATTTGTCCTCCACTATCAATACAACAACGACTTGGCCCCCAACCGAGTCCAACTCCAGAACCTTTCGCAGCGGAATAATGAAGGCTTTAAGGAGTACGCCCAGCGGTGGCGTGAGTTGACTGCTCGGGTTCAACCGCCGATGGTTGAGCGCGAGCTCGTGCAAATGTTCGTGGCTACCCTCCCGGGAATCTACTATGAAAAGCTAGTCAGTGGCATGTCTGGGACATTCTCGGCTCTCATCACTATGGGCGAGCACGTCGAGAATGGTATAAAGATTGGAAAAATTCAAGGTGAATCATCCTCAGCTGGAGGGGGTGGAAAGAAACCTTACGCTGGTAAACGTCGAGAAGGAGACGCGAGTGCTGTCACCAACGCTCGGAGAAAGGGCAAGGGCCCTCAGCAGCAGATAGCCAGTATAAATATCCCGGCAGCTCCGCCGCAGCAGCAGCAGCAACAACCACAGCAACAGAGTCAACAGGGATATAGAAAATATCAGAATCGGGCTCCTTTGGCAAACCGTCACTTCGAAGCACCACCTATGTCGTATGCGCAGCTCTTGCAAACTTTGCTTCAGCTTCAGCTAGTTCAAAAGAGGACGTTGGCTCCCTTAACAGGGGCACCACCACCGGGGTATGACGCAAATGCCACTTGCGATTTCCATACTGGGGCACCAGGCCATACGATTGAGAACTGCAAAGCCTTTAAGCATAAGGTGCAGGACCTGGTAGACGCCAAGGTTATTAACTTTTCTGATAATGTGCCCAATGTTACCAAAAACCCTATGCCTCATCATAGGGGAGGCGGAGTAAACGCCATTATCAAGGAGGAGAGTGCAGATATGTTGACTGATGTCAAAGACTTGAAGACACCGCTTAGTTTCGTCAAAGCTAAGTTGATGAAGAAGGGGTTCTTTCCAGGATGCGGAGAGTTATGCGTGGCTTGTGCTACACATCCTGATGGGTGTGAGCAGCTGGTAGAAGGTATCCAAAGTCTGATGTCTGAGGGTATTTTGCAGTTCAGCCGGAGAGTTGAAAGTGTATCAGGAGAGGTTGTGTTGAAACAGGCAGATGAAGTCGCCACCATCACCATTCCTCGTCAACCTATTACCATTTCTGCGCCCCGACCGCCTACAATCACTATTACCAGAGTCGGGCCAATCCCATTCGAGAGCACTAACGCCGTTCCGTGGCATTATGGCGCCGAAGTCTATTGCAATGGTCAGAAGTTAGAGCTGGAGCCGTATGGGTCGACTGTGCAGAATCTCGCAGGATTCAGTGGTATTACTCGAAGCGGAAGAGTGTTTGCACCGACAGAGGTCGTGGCAGAGAAAGTGGTCAGAGCTGATGCTGCTGATAAGGGTAAAGGCAGAGCCGTCGAAGAGGTCCCTTGTGGGGCAGAGAAAGATTTGCTTGTCAAAGATGCCGAAGAGTTCATGCGGCTAATCAAAAAGAGCGACTATAAGATTGTAGACCATCTTCATCAGACTCCGTCAAAGATTTCTATTCTCAACCTGTTGTTGTGTTCTGAAGCGCACCGCAACGCGTTACTGAAGGTATTGAACGCTGCCTACGTACCGCAGGAGATACCCGTGAATCATCTAGAAGAGGTGGTAGCCCATGTTAATGCTGGCAATGGGCTAGGTTTCACAGATTTAGAGCTGACTCCTAAAGGGAGAGATCACAACAGCGCCTTGCACGTCTCGATAGAGTGCAGAGGCACAATCATGTCGCATGTCCTGGTGGACACGGGTTCGTCGCTTAATGTGCTTCCAAAGAAGGCACTAATGAAGTTGGACACTTGTGGATTGCTTTGCACGCCTAGTGATCTGGTGGTGAAAGCATTTGACGGAACTAAGCGCCACGTTTTCGGAGAGTTGACCCTGCCGATTCAAGTTGGTCTAGAGACGTTCGATACGGTTTTTTATATCATGGATATCATGCCTGCCTACAGTTGCCTCTTAGGTCGGCCATGGATCCATGCTGCTGGAGCCGTGACGTCCACGCTGCATCAAAAGCTCAAATATGCTGTCGGGGGAAGCATAGTAACCGTCTGTGGTGAGGAGGACATTATGGTGAGCCACTTGTCATCCTTTAAGTATGTAGAAATGGATGGCGAAATCCATGAAACTCTCTGCCAAGAATTTGAAGCCATCAAGGTGAAAGAGGTAGCTCATATCGTCACAGAGAAGCGAGAGATGAATCTCTCCTCGTTCAGAGAAGCTCGGGCCGTCGTCGAAGCCGGTTCCACCCCAGGCTGGGGGCATGTTTTGGAGATACCGATCAAGCAGGATAAGTTTGGATTGGGGTATTCTCCTGAAGCTGAAGCTTCATCTTCTTCGTCTAGCGGTTCGTCTCGTGGGAAGGGGCCGATCCTATTTACCAAGGGCGGAGTGATTTTCGAGAGCATCAACGCAGCGTCTGAGGACAGCGGGGATAACGATTGTGATCTTGACGCCTGGATTCAGCCAAGCAAGCCGGGCGAGCACCTCAACAATTGGACCATCAAGGAGATTATCCAGCTGACAAGTGAAGAGTAATGATTTACAATCTTTGTACAACCCTATGTCCTGCCCGGGGCATAGTGGTTTTATTGTCAGGGCCTTGTTGGATTATGTATATGCATTTTGTTAATAAATCAAAGGCGTTTTCTTCGTACCCAAATATTGTGTTCTCTGTTATTCCTGTTTTATGTTTATTTTGAAAAACAGTAAAATGGCAACGGGGTTTGTGCTAACCTGCATGTTCTTGTTTTAAACTTAACCCTTGTTATTGCAGGATCCACATAGCAGACGACATCGACTCTGGACCCTCTACGGCTCACTACGACTTCGTTGCCCAATTTATCAAGCCGAGGATGAGATTGATGAAGACGAAGACCTTCCGGAAGAGTTGGCCCGCTTGTTGAGACAAGAGGAAAAGGTTATTCTGCCTCACGAGGAAGATATTGAGATCGTAAACCTGGGTTCTGAAGAGCTCGCCAGAAATGTCAGAGTAGGGGCTGCACTGCAGAATGATGTCAAGCATAGACTGGTCGAGATGCTTCGAGAGTATAGTGACGTCTTTGCTTGGTCATACGAAGATATGCCCGAACTTGACACAGACATCGTGGTTCATCGCTTGCCGTTGCGAGAAGATTGCCCTCCAGTCAAGCAGAAGCTTAGGAGGACAAGACCAGATATGGCTGTAAAAATCAAAGAAGAAGTCCAGAAGCAGTTGGACGCAGGATTTCTAGCCGTTACCACTTACCCTCCGTGGATTGCCAACATAGTGCATGTACCGAAGAAGGACGGTAAGGTACGCATGTGCGTCGATTATCGGGATTTGAATAGGGCGAGCCCTAAGGATGATTTCCCGTTGCCTCATATCAATGTGTTGGTCGACAACACAGCCCAGTTCTCCGTGTTTTCGTTCATGGATGGCTTCTCCGGTTACAACCAGATTAAGATGGCACCGGAGGACATGGAGAAAACGACGTTTATCACCCCCTGGGGAACATTTTGCTATAAGGTAATGCCCTTCGGTCTGAAGAACGCAGGGGCCACTTACCAGCGAGCAATGGTAACTTTGTTTCATGATATGATTCATCATGAGATCGAGGTCTATGTTGATGACATGATTGCAAAGTCCCAAACGGAGGAAGAGCATCTGGTCAACTTATTGAAGCTTTTTGAGAGGCTTAGGAAGTTCAGGCTGAGGCTGAATCCTAACAAGTGCACTTTCGGAGTACGGTCCGGAAAGTTATTGGGGTTTATCGTTAGTGAACGAGGTATTGAAGTTGATCCTGCGAAAATAAAAGCTATTCAAGAAATGCCAGCGCCGAAAACAGAAAAAGAAGTTCGTGGTTTCTTGGGCCGAATAAACTACATTGCAAGGTTTATCTCCCAGCTCACGGCCACTTGTGAACCGATGTTCAAACTTTTAAAGAAAGATCAGGCGATTACTTGGAATGAGGATTTCCAGAAGGCATTCGATAAGATAAAGCAGTATCTTCAAGAACCTCCAATCTTGATACCCCCAGTGGCTGGACGGCCATTAATCATGTACCTGACGGTTCTGGAGAATAGTATAGGGTGTGTTCTCGGTCAGCACGACGAGACGGGCAGAAAAGAGCATGCCATTTATTATTTGAGTAAAAAGTTCACTGAGTGTGAATCTCGATACTCGATGCTGGAGAAGACGTGTTGTGCATTAGCTTGGGCCGCCAAACGTCTACGACAGTATATGCTCAATCACACCACTATGCTAATTTCGAAGATGGATCCGATCAAGTACGTCTTCGAGAAGCAGGCTCTTTCGGGCAGGATTGCCAGGTGGCAAATGGTGTTAACAGAATATGATATTCAGTACGTCTCCCAGAAGGCCATTAAGGGAAGCGTATTGTCTGATTACCTTGCCGAGCAGCCGGTCGAGGATTACCAGCCGATGAAGTTTGAATTCCCTGACGAGGATATTATGTTTCTCAAAGCGAAGGATTGCGATGAGCCATTGCCCGGCGAGGGGCCAGATAGGAAGTCTCAGTGGAAGTTGATATTCGATGGAGCGGTTAATTCCTATGGAAGTGGTATCGGGGCTATCATCACGACTCCTCACGGATCCCACATCCCGTTTACTGCAAGACTGACGTTTCCAGTTACCAACAATGAGGCAGACTATGAAGCATGTATTATGGGTCTAGAAGAGGCAATTGATTTGAGAATCAAGAATCTAGAAGTATATGGTGACTCAGCTCTTGTAATCAATCAGATTAAAGGGGAGTGGGAAACTCGTCAAGCGAATTTGGTATCGTACATGAATTATGCCAGGAGGCTGCTTCCGTTCTTCGACCGAGTGGAACTTCATCATGTACCCAGGGCTGAAAATCAGATGGCTGATGCCTTAGCCACGTTGGCTTCAATGTATAAGGTCAATTTTTGGAATGAGGCTCTAAGAATTGTTCTTTCCCGTCTTGATAGACCGGCATTTGTCTTTGCAATCGAGGGTGCCGCTGACGGCAAGCCATGGTTCCACGACATCCAGACCTTCCTTATGTCTAAGGAGTATCCTGCGGGTGTGTCAACTCAGGATAAGAAGACTCTGAGGAGGTTGTCTGGAAACTTTTACCTCAATCCTGATGGAGTGTTGTATAAGAGAAACCACGATCTCGTGCTACTCAGATGTGTAGATGAGAAAGAGGCAAGTATGCTCATGGAAGAAGTCCATGAGGGCACATTTGGTACGCACGCCGACGGGCATGCCATGACGAGAAAGATCCTGAGAGCAGGATATTACTAGCTGACTATGGAGTCGGATTGCTTCAGATTCGCGAAGAAATGTCATAAATGCCAGATTTATGCTGATAAAGTTCATGTGCCGCCGTGCCCATTGAATGTCATGTCCTCCCCTTGGCCGTTCTCCATGTGGGGTATCGACATGATAGGCAAGATCGAGCCCACTGCATCCAATGGTCATCATTTCATTCTGGTAGCTATCGACTACTTCACCAAATGGGTGGAGGCAGCCTCGTACGCTAATGTGACCAAGCAGGTGGTAGCTAAATTCATAAAGAAGGACATCATCTGTCGTTATGGAGTTCCCGAGCGGATCATTACTGATAATGGTTTGAATTTGAATAACAAGATGATGAAGGAGCTGTGTCAGAGCTTCAGGATTGAGCACCACAACTCATCTCCTTACCAGCCGAAGATGAATGGCGCCGTCGAAGCCGCCAACAAGAACATAAAGAAGATTGTTCAGAAGATGGTTGTGACATACAAAGATTGGCACGAGATGCTGCTGTTTGCCTTGCACGGTTATCGCACGACGGTGCGTACGTCGACCGGGGCAACTCCTTTCTCCTTGGTGTACGGTATGGAAGCTGTCCTACTGTTAGAAGTGGAGATTCCTTCTTTGTGAGTTTTGGTTGATGTGAAACTCGACGAGGCAGAATGGATTACGAATCGTTTGAACCAACTCAGCCTGATGGACGAGAAGAGGTTAGCATCGATTGCATTTGGTCGTCTGTACCAAAGCCGAATGAATAAAGCTTATGATAAGAAGGTGCGTCCTAGAAGCTTTCAGACGGGTGATCTCGTCCTGAAGAAGATTCTTCCGCCACACTCCGATCACCGGGGCAAGTGGACTCCGAATTACGAAGGGCCGTATGTCGTCAGCAAGGTCTTCTCGGGAGGAGCTTTGTTGTTATCCACGATGGATGGTGAAGATTTTGCATCCCCGGTGAACGCGGACGCAGTTAAAAAATACTTTGCTTGAAAGAGACCCGCTGGACAAAAAAGAAAGAGTCCAGGCAAAAAAGGGGCATCCCGGCGAACCAAAAACAGAATAAAAGGTTCGGGCAAAAATTAGGGATATATTGAAAAAATGTACACCCGCGAAGTCGAAAACCTACACTGGGCGGCTTCGGCAAAAAAGGGTATCCCGGTGAACTGAAAACCCGTAAAGGGCGGTTCACGCAAAAGTTAGGGATTTGAATAAGCAAATGACTGCGTTCCGCGTGTGGACTTTCATTGTTTAGTGGTTTGGAGGACCTGAGGGCCGTTTATATGAATCAATCTCTTCCGAAGCTGAAGCGTCGGAGAAATATCGAAGTCGAGTGGGTCTTAGAGGGATCAACTCATGGTGTTCGTCTACGCCTCGTTGCCGACATTTGTATATACTGATGTATATTTATGTTTTATTTTTGCGCGGCTTCCTCATTCCAGGAGTTTGCATCTGTTGTAAAACATTTTTCGCCCATTCAGGGGTTCATCATCAATAAAATGCATATTATTCAGCAATTCTGCTTGCCTGTTTAGCATTTATCTGTTTTGTTTGCGAATGAAAACGCCGATGTTTTTGATAAAATGCGCATACATAAACTTACGGGCCTAGGCCCATTGATTGTTGAAACAATTAATTACCTGAATATTGTCACGAGATAATAACCTTGATAGGCCCCTTTGAGGAGGGTACCTTGTCTGTTTTTTTGTGTTGTTGCAGGTGTAGCACCTTCCAGACGGTGTGCCGTGCGCATCCCTGAAGCAGGGCGAGTCCTCCTTCTCCAGCAGTGTTCAGTAGTCTCTCCTCCGCAGAGTATGAACGCAAGGTAGTGAGCATTGATATGTCTCCCCAGGCAGATGTGATTCTTTTCCCCAAGCAGACGCGTCCCGAAGGATCGTCATCTTCTCAGCTGAGTCAAACGCCGAAGCTCATGCCCCCCAGCACCGGGTCACAAGTGCAGATTTCATAGAAATGTTCGGGTGCCGAAGCTAGTGTTTTCTCCAGTAAAGTCGCTGAAGCAGGTGTCTCCCCAGCACCGGGTCACAAGTGCAGGATTCGCAGGAAGCTATTCTTACGCCGAAGTATGCAGTAATTGATGGTGCCAGACTGAAGTCTCCAGCGGAATTGAGATTCCCCACCAGAGTCATATTCTCTCCTGAAGTCGGATGATTCCCTCTTCCCCCAGTAGAGTGTTGGAACAGATGATGTTGTATTCCCCTGCAAAGTTGTACTCTCCCCCGAAGTCAGATGATTCTTTCTTCCCCAGCGAAATTGAAATTCCTCATCAGAGTCGTACTCTCTAGTGAAGTAGAATGATTTCTCTCCCCGGCTGAGTCCGCAAACCCCCAAGAGAGCCGAATCCTTGGAAGCAGTGGATTTTCCCTAGCAGAGTATTGAACAGCCGATACTGTATTTCCCCAGAGTCGCACTCTCTCCAGCGAAGCAGAATGAGTTCTCCTTCCTCAGCCGAGTTTGCAGATATCCAAGAGAGCCGAATCCTTGGAAGTTGATCAGACCATGTGTAGTTGTTTCCCCAGTGGAGTGTTGAGCAGCTGAAGTTGTTTCCCCACAGAGTTATCATCCCCAGAAGAGTAGCCGAGAAGGCCACGCAGTTTATTCTCGCGATTGATATCACTTTCTCTCAGCAGGTTCGGGTTCTCGTAGAGCTTCGTCCCCTGCAGTAATCAACTGAAGTTGTTTTCCCTGCAGCAGTCAACCGAAGATCAATTCCCCAGACGGAGTCCGATTGATATTGGCGTGTCCACGTTCTCCTCAGCAGGATGATTCCTCTATCTGAGTAGTTCTTTCTCCTTGACAGGAGAATTCCCCTTCGGCATTTATTTTGCTGACGGGATCGCATCATTGTGCATGATTGCATAGCATTTAGCATAAACGCATAGCATTTCCACCGTGTGGGGCATGGCACCGAAGCATATGCATCATAAACATGATCTAGGTTGTTACCATTCTTGTTTTACAGGTGTTCCGCCGAAGGATCAGTTGCTCGGGATGATTCCTGACATTCTCCCCAACGAAGTCGCTCGCTCAAGATGATTTTTGAGATCCCCAGCGGAGTCTTCAGTTCAAGATGATTCTCGAATCCCTCAGCAGGGCCGTTTGCTCAAGATGATTTGTGAGATCCCCAGCGCAGTCTCTAGAGTTGGTTGCTTAAGTTGATACCTAGAGTCCCCGGCGAAGATCGCCCAGGACGATTCCTGAAACTCCAAGAGAGCCGAGTCCTTGGAAGCTGCTCAAGCCGTGATTGGTTTGTACTCGGCAAGAGTTGTCCAGGAAGATTCCTGGAATCCCCAGCAGAATAAAGTCTCCAGAATGGTTATCGGTTCAGGATGATTCTTGAAGGTGCCCGACGGAGTTGTTTGCTCAAGATGATTCTTGAAGTCCTTAGCAGCGTGATATGTTTGCTCCAACAGTGATGTCTAATCTGAAGATTGACTTCGTAAACGCCTGAAGGCGATATCAGAAGGTTCCTGTGGATTCAGATTTCCTTGTTGATGAATCAACGTTTGTCTGAAGACAAGGTTCAAAAATTTGTAGATCCAACTTTTGTATGCAAGGTGATCCGCGTTGGCCTGAAGACCAAGTCAGTTGTCCTGAGGTGATGATTGATTGCGATCAAGTGAATAGTGTTTCTTCTGACTGAAGTCGAAGACGTTTCTCCAGCTGAAGCGGAGTTTGCCTGAAGGCAAAGTGTTTGAATCCCCGCAGAGTCATGAATGGCTCAGGATACCACTTCTCTGACTGAAGTCACAGATTTCCCAAGCTGAAGCGAAGGTGCCTGAAGGCAAGGTTATCCCCAAAGTCATGAATGACTTAGGATTCATTTTTCGGACTGAAGGCCGAAGTATATCCCTGACTGAAGTCACAGATACTCTATAGCAGAGGCGGAGTTGCCTGAAGGCAGATCCATGTATCCTTGAAGGCCAAGGATCATTTTCTTCAGACTGAAGTCGAAGATACCTCCTGCAGAGTTGCCGACGGGCAAAGTTTACATCCTTGAAAGCCAAGGATGCTTATCTTCAGAAGTACTTGAAGATCTTTTCTAGCTGAAGCTGGAATCGCCGAGGGGCCAGGGTTTCATCTATCCTTGAAGGCCAAGGATCCCATCTTCAGAAGTACTTGAAGATCTTTTCTAGCTGAAGCTGGAAGTGGCCAGGGGCCAGGGTTTCATATAGCTTTGATGTTGAAGTTCTACGGTGGGCTCAGTATGCAGTAGTATTCGGATGTTCGTTATGGTTCTGAGGGAGAACCCCAGATCAGAGTGTGCTTGGTTAAGTCTCTCATTCCCAGCGGAGTAGTTTCAAATACGCAAGTGTACCTTTTGTTCCATTTACCAGGGGTGAACCCCAGGTCAGAATTGTTCAGTGTTGTATTTTCTCCGGCGGCGATGCGGGGTATTTGGATTGTCCGACGGCGATGTCAGATTCAGTTCTCCAGCGGCGATGCGGGGTATTTTGATTGTCCGACGGCGATATCAGATTCAGTTCTCCAGCGGCGATGCGGGGTATTTGGATTGTCCGGCGGCGATGTCAGATGTAGTTCTCCAGCGGTGATGCGGGGTATTTTGATTGTCCGACGGCGATGTCAGAGGTAGTTCTCCAGCGGTGATGCGGGGTATTTTGATTGTCCGACGGCGATGCCAGGTGGTTTAGTCTTCCAGCGGTGATGTTGGGTGTTTTGGTTGCCTGAAGACGATGTCATAAGAAGTTAACATGGATAACTGACGGCGATGTCAGATTAGTATTTCCCCAGCTAGTTGTCGTGCAGCTAGTATTGCAGTATTCGAAGATTTGTTCCCCGCAGAGTATCGTGTGCTCGTGCAGTTGGCAAATTTTCGGGTTTACCGGTATTCAACCGTCTCGCACCTTGATTGGCTGAGAGCCGTTCGCTTCTCACCCAGTCAGGTTCAAGCCGTTTGAATAGGGGCAGCTGTTGCACCCTAAAATTTGACCAACAATTATTTATCCATCAAGTGTTTGAAGGTTGATACCTTCATCAAAAAGTTCAAGAGATCCTCAGAGGGATTGGTTAAAACCAAGGTTGTGTGCTTCATAGCTTGAGAGTTGTGGGAGCTCCTCAGATGATTCTGAGACTTTGAGAATGAACTTGAGGCTTTGAGAAAGCCTATGAGATGTCTTGAAAGCCATCATGAAGCCCAGAGAGGTCATTATGCAAGAATTCAAGAGATTCAGCCATGAATGGTAGAATTAGGGTTTGACTGGGTCAACCCTAGGTCAACTGCAGATTTAGAGAAGGTTGAGACCCAATCCAAGAGCCATGAGATCATGGAATGATGTATGGAGATGTTATAAGGATGATTCCTAGACCAACTCATCATGATTGAGGAGTTTGAGAAGTTTTAAGCTAGGGTTTCTAAGGATTGTCAGTGTAAAATCCCCTAGTTTGATCCCTATCTTCCAGGCAGTCTTAGCTCAAGATGTGATTGTCATCTCATCTTCCCCACAACATGAACGTTGTAGAGCTTGTTCTTAGATTTAATTTGAGTGGTAGAAGTCCTTGATAGGATTTGCAGAGCTCAAGTTATGGTTTTGACAAATTACAGGTCATCTGAGGTGTGTGAATCTGGGTCCTTGAAAGTCACCCAACTTGCAGACAACTTTTGACCTAGTAGGATGATTCCTATGATCTCTTGGTAAACATGAATGTTGAAGAGCATCTTCTTAGCTTTCTAGAGAGTACTAGAAGTCCTTGATAGGATTTGTAGAACTCAACTTATGGTTTGTACAAGACAAGGGTATTTTGGTCATTTGGTGATTATAGGTCATTTTAAGCAAGGGCCATATCTCCTACTTCCAAGCCTCAAATGAAAAAACTCAAAACATCAAAGTTGTTCAAAATGGCATTTTAAGCCTAGAAAAGTGGTCATGAGTTGTTGTAAAAGCTTGTATCAAGAATTGACAAGAATGGGTGAAAATGACCTAAAAATGGCATATAAGTTAAAAAAGTTCAAATTGGAAAATGGTTTGAGAGATCTACAAATCCAAAATAGGTCATGTAATATGTCATTTTGAATCTAAACAACATTTTGGAAACATTGGTTTAAACACAATTTTGATTTGAGGCTTAAAAATTGGGGATGCTTTGTAATCATGTTACTTGCATAATAAGGAACCTTTGGAAAACTTCACATAATGCAAGGATCAGCTTGTTTTTCACTCACACCATCTCAATATCTCATGTAAGGATATTTTAACACACAATTAAAGGCTTAATGCATGAGATGAGAGATATTCAACATGTCATCAAGTGAGATTTCCAAGACTTTCTAGTGCATTCTAGGAGGTTCTAGATTCTTCTATTGATTGTTATATATTGAGGAGCTCACAATGGAGTAAGAGGTTGGTGAATTCAGTGGAGAAGAGTGAGGGAGAAGGTGATATTCAAGAGAGACTTCAAGTGCAAGCAAGCCACGATTCACTCATTACAAGCATTATCCATCAATTTTTTTTGCATACAGAACTCTTATCATCCATTAAAGATCAATCATGGAAGGTTGTAAGCATTGAATTGGAGTGAAACCACCTCTACCATTGATATTTGACAGGTTTGGATTCTTCTCCATAGCCCTTTATTTATGTACATTCAATCAGGTTTCTAGGTGTAGAATTAACAAGTTAGGTTAGATGATTGTTTTCTGAGAGTTAGAGGGCTTCTTGTGAGGTTTCATGGCAGACCCTAGCTTCTTTCAGTTTCAAGAATAAGTCATGTGTTGAGTATTAATGGACATGTTATGGTTTAGAATGGTTAGGGCAACATAAGGAACAAGTTTACACCATTGGAATTAAGTTTCATCCAGATTGATATCAGTGTAATATGTTGGAACCCTAACCTTCATGCATTCTGTTTGGAAGATACACGAGGCTTTAGGAGAAGCTATTGGTACCATCGTGTTCAGGGAAGAAAATGGAGCAACTTTGGTCTTTGGAGTTTTTGTTTTCATTGAATATTGAGAGAGCACGAGCGTGAAGAAGATTCGTGCATGGATTCTGTTAACTGAAACCCTAGATGGTGTGTTGGAGACGATGACCATGCACCGTCAGATCACCCTGAATACTTGACCTTTTAATCTCATCCAACGGCCCCTATTTGAAAACGAAAGTGGAGGGAAGTTGAACGCAGCAATACGCTGCGTTTCACTAAATGGTAAACCTTGGGCCTCAGCATAACTCGCTATCCAAACCCCCCTTTTATGAAGCCCAACGAAAATGCCTTTTAATTGTTGCTATTCATACCGCTCTCTTATCTTTTTTCTTTTAATTTTTCAGTTGATTTTCTGAAGTCTACTGGGCCCAGGCGCGCCATGCTAGGCGCACCCCCCTTCCTGGGCCCATCATAATAATGAACTAGGCGCATTCATTTTGACACCCCCCTCCCCATTTCATTTTAGTTTTAATTTCTTTAATTTCTTTTATTTTTTTAGCATCTTTGATAATTCATATAAAATAGGAAAATTAATATTTTTCATTTCTTGTTTTTTCTATAGGTTTATGTTCTTGTCTAGAAAATTAGGGAAAAATAAAATTCCATTTTATTTTTAGTTTAGTATTTTTAGAATATTATTCTTTTAAATAGCTTTTTATAAGGTTTAGTTTGATACTCAATTTTGTAGAATTTATTTTAGCACCTTCCCTTAATCTTTTTGATTCATTCTTTTTAGTGTGATTAGATATTGAGCCTTAGTTCCCATAGGATTTATTTCATGATTTTTAGATTAAAATTTGAGTAGTTTGTTTAGGCTAGCATTAGGGTACTATAATTAGGGTTTAGGTTTAGCATAGGTGAAGTAAGTCATTTCTTTTAGGAGTTTTGACTTGATTTTTGGGTATGGGACTATAGGGCTATTATGGGTAGGTGTAATAGACCCTTGTGAATAAGTATTAGATTTTTCCCCCTTTCTTTAGTATTTTCAAAGTATTTTCTGAATAGGATTGTTTGTGTGGCATGTTTTGTGTTGTTTGTCTATCTTTGGGGAATTGTTGTGGGGCTTGGTTTGTCTTGAATACCTTGTTGAAGGAGCATGATGAAGGAGAAGATTGAAGATCAAGACCCAGAGGTCCTAGTCTAGGAGCTTGTTCTCTGTTTGTGAGGTTTGAGATCCTGAAGTCTGAAGGAAGTTCATGGTGCTTTCCTGAGGAAGGCACTATGGATGTCTTTCATTCTTTCTTCTCACCTCTTTCCCAAGTATCCAATGATGTTGGAGCCTTCATGTGAGTTTAGTTTCTCCTGAGGAGGAATGTAAACCTATCACAGTTGTTGAGCCACATGGGATACGATTCCTAAGTGGAAGCCCCCTAGTATTTTCCTGAGGAAGGCACTATGGGTCTGTTCTCTTAGTTCCCTTAGTTCATCTAGGATTTCTTAAGTATCCAATGATGTTGGAGCCTTCATGTGAGTTTAGTTTCTCCGGAGGAGGAATGTAAACCTATCACAGTTGTTGAGCCACATGGGATACGATTCCTAAGTGGAAGCCCCCTAGTATTTTCCTGAGGAAGGTCCTATGGGTCTATTCACTTAGTTCCCTTAGTTCATGTAGGATTTCTCAAGTATCCAATGATGTCGGAGCCTTCATGTGAGTTAAGTTTCTCCTGAGGAGGAATGTAAACCGATCATAGTTGTTGAGCCACATGGGATATGATTCCTGAGTATAAGCCTCCTAGTGCTTTCCTGAGGAGGGCACTATGAGTCTGCCTACTTAGCTCCCTTTCTTTGGTAAGCTTGTTTTGAAGCTTGAAGACTGGGATTTGTTGCACCCTAAAAATTTGCCCTACCCTTGTATATATCCTTCATCTGTCATACCCCGAATTTGTCCTACCCATATATAACTTGCATTGGTATATCCATTCATCAATCGTTATAAAAAAAATATATGTTGTTTTCATCACGAGGTTAATTTGAGTCGAATCAAGCTTTGTTTAAGGATATCAAGTCAAGTAAGAACAGTGTTGATTGAGGTTTTTATCCAATGGGTCATAGCTTTGTTGGGACGAGGATTTGCCCAGGATTATCGAGTTGAGTTGAGATCATACATTTCATGACGGATTATTGTGTAGAATATGCACTTTTCAATTAAGGATTTGTGTATGCGCCCATTGGTCATTTGTCTAGTTTGAAATAAGAGATTTATTATCAACACGAGAGGAAGGTTCAAAGATTGGTTCGCCGTTAGTTTCGTAGTGTCAAGACTTCAATTCATCCGAGAAACAAAGTTGACTTACGGGCAATAAAATTTCTCAAAGCTTATTCAAGTTTGCTTGAGTGAAAATTCAGAAGGGGGAAATTTAGTTCTTAAGTTTTGGACCACACGTGAGATTTCAAGATCATTTGACATGATTCAAGAGAATTAAAGGAGGGTGCAATTCTAAGAGTCCGTTCCCTCACACAAAAAAGAGCGATTTACAATTATGTTGGGTCTAGATTTTAAAGTCCAGCTCATTTGTCACTTGAGGCCCATTTACATGGGGTATTGTCACAAAAATAAAAAAACACAAGAGCACAATATGATTCACATTGCAAAGTTTCAGTTTGGATAACATTGTCCATTACTAATTTTCCTACAAAGTATTACACATACAAATAATAGGAACAATGTCTGAACAATGGCAAGCAGCTTCGACGTCGGTAGAAGGTCTGTGGAGCAAGCTACGATATTTCCGTTTAGGCCACGTTCTGATGCAGCATTAAAAAGAAACTTCACACTTTGCAAAAATGACCTGCAACAAATACACAACCAAAGGCACAATAACAACAAGCCTAGTTCTGCAAGATCCTGCAAGGTGAAGAAAAACATGTTACAAAACAGAGCCACAAATCTCTTTTAAAGAAAAGGTACTGATCTCACAAAGAGATGGTCACAAAAAATAGATGTTGCTTGAATCTCAAAGTTTCACTCCATAAAAAAAACACTTCATCAATAAAAAAAAAACCACTTTCAGCTTCCTCTCACCATACAACTCATATTCACAACACAAAATCCAACTCTATGTCAAACCTCTTAGCCTTCTAGTTTTCACAATAACCACTATACCTGCCATTTATCCACTGATCTATATGGTTCACATCCTGTTTACATGAATCTTAGGAATGAAAGTGTAAAACTTTATGCACATGGTGTCCAGTTGCTGAATAGAAATAATCCTCAGCTTTGGGGGATACTGCTCGTTTTAGAGAGATCATGTATTTTGTGCAGAAAATATAGAAGCATATTGGGGTTATTCAAGTATGTTGGATGTCTGATATTGCTAAGTGCCGTTACTGTTAACAAAGACGATAACAGTTTCTTTTCTTTGGATCGAGCACCTTGCTTTGTTGCTGTCTCAGAACTCGTGTAACTAACGAGTGAGGCCTCTGTATTGAATATTGAGGAACGGATGCGAGAATGGTTACGGACTTACCGACGGAAAGGGCATTGGAGCTGTTGTTTCTTATGTTTCAGAACTGAGGAAGCTTAGGTTCAAGGATGTGTGTTGGAACCAAGACTACTCGGTTCGCCTTGTGGTCGAAGGGTTGCATCTCGTTGCTGCAGGAATTCTCACGCGCCATGCTGCTGTGATAAAATTTCTCCAACAAATCCATACCACCAGTTTTGTTGGGTGTGGTTTCCATTGCTGCAGACCGGATTCTCCTGCTAGATTCATAATTTAATGTGTTTAGTTGTCATGGGATGATAATAGCACAATGAAGCAACATTGGAACAATAGTGAGTAGAGGCAAGTTACCTCGACATCATCGACGGTTAGTTTGTTTCGACTTCGTCAATGATAAACCCTCTGCAGCGGCAACCTTCAGTGTCGTATGTTCGAACGATAACGATAACAGAATATTACCAAGCTCCAACGATGATTATGCAAAGAGAACTCAAAGAGAAAGCCATCGGGGAAAGCAAGCCAAATCCATTGTAAAGGGATTGCTACTTCAAGATATTTCTCAGAATCACTTGAGGAATTTAAAAGCAAGGTCCAAATAATGAGAAGGTTGAAGCATCCTTACAACAACCTTGACGGCAGTGCTAACTCTGTTTTCTTCTGGTTATCCCAAAGGTTTCGCACTCAGTGCTGCCAAGGCTTTCGAATATCTGCATGAGAGTTTCCAGCCGCCTGTTACGCATCGTAATTTGAGCTCACGGTTACAACGCTCCAGATTTTAAAAAAAAAGAAAAGACAAAACTTCAGTTGCTGCAGACTTGAAATCCTATTACCTGCACTGCCCCTGCTCAAACTCAATGTCCAGCCTGAGTTTAGCCCAGCATCAACTCATATTTTGATTTCATGAGCACTCTCCGCTTACCATCAAACCCCAAGCCTGCTGCACCAAAGCGAACCAAGCAAACTCTACATAACCGTACCGCCAGCCATCACCTGCAAAACAAGAGATAGATGCGTAAAATTAATTCAAAAAAAAATCAAATCAAAAGAAATGCTGAAGCCAAGAAAGAAGAGATTATGAGGTTGGTGCAAGATACTGCCATGGCTGAAATGGAACCTTCTACTACTGCTGCTGCTTTTGCTTCAGCTTCAGTTTCTTTTGATTTGGATTCACTTCATGTTTCAGTTTCTCAAGGGTATCAATGTGTTGTTTGTTATTCTCCTACCACTATGAGATGTTCTCGCTGCAAAGCCGTTAGATACTGTTACATGTCTCCAGACTTCTCTAGTTGTTATTCATTTACAGTTCGGGTAAGTGTCAAATTAGTCACTGGAGGCAAGGTCACAAGGACGAATGTTGTCCTTCGGTTACCACCACCAGGGAGGTGGACGGCAGAAATATTACTTGCAGAGCGGCGTCGCACTTCAACACAATCCAACAAACAACATTGTTGACACAAACCTAAGTACACATCTCCAACACCATCAACATGAACACCAAGAAGGGTTCAGCTGCAATACTTTATCACTACCCTTGTCCTGACGGCGTTTTTGCCGCTCTCGCCGCACATCTTTACTACAAAGCCACTTCCTTATTCTCTCCGCTCTTCTTTCCCAACACTGTCTATTCTCCTCTCAGACTTGAAGACCTTCCATTGAATGATATTACTGATCTTTACCTTCTAGATTTTGTTGGCCCACCTGGATTTGTTCACCAAGTCTCCACCAAAGTTCCAAGAGTGATTGTTTTGGACCATCACAAAACTGCACTTGAGAGCCTTTGTAGTGATGATACTTCACTTGGTGAGAACGTGACTAAGGTTATTGACATGGAGAGAAGTGGGGCTACTATTGCTTTTGATTACTTCAAAGAAAAACTTGTGAATCCTGATGCTGGTGTTGTGGTGAACCAACCTTCGGTGATTGGTGAATTCGACCGTGCGAGGCGACTTTTTAATTACATTGAAGATGTGGATCTTTGGAGGTGGAGACTTCAGAATAGCAAAACTTTTAGCAGTGGTTTGAAGGATTTGAAGATTGAGTTTGATGCCCGGATAAACCCTTCCTTGTTCGACCAGTTGCTTTCATTAGACTTAGATGCTGTTATTAGTCAAGGCACGGCGAGCTTGTCACATAAGCAAAAATTAATTGGTGATTGTCTCAGCAACTCATATGAAATCGCCCTTGGAAACGGTGCATATGGTCACTGCCTGGCTGTTAATGCAGATGCTGCACTTTTGGAGTTAAGGAGTGAACTAGGACATCAGTTAGCTACTAAAAGCCAGAAATTGAAATTGAGGAAGATGATTGTTCTCAAAGACATTGTGCCTGCTGCTCAAAACAACATAGACACTAAATTTATATTCTTGGAGAAAGGGAAGACAACACTTGAAGGGCAAAATAAAGTGTGTTTGGCGCTTGTAGCTGATGAGACTGCAGCAGTTCATGTTCAGCTTTGAGATGAGTGCGATGCTTTTGATTCAAGTGATATAATTTATCTAACCAATGGCATATTTTCCTACCAGCACGGCAACCTTATCTTAAGGGCGAGGGTATTGGAGCTGTTGTATATAATGTTCCAGAGCTTGAAAATAACCAGAAGCTAAAGATAAGTTTGAGAAGTTTGGACACTGAGGATACAACTCCCATCTCTCAGGATTTCGGAGGCGGTGGACATCGAAATGCTAGCTCTTTCATGTTGAAGTCTGAAGAATTTAAGCAGTGGAAGGCAGAGATTGAAACTCACGTGAGCCCTGGGTCCCTGTCTCTATATGTTCATTATGGGCAAAGTAGACCCAAAGATGCAAAAAGTCTAGCTCAATGTGACGTTGTAATTACTACATATGGAGTTTTGGCTTCTGATTTTTCCAGTGAGAATGCAGAGAATAATGGTGGACTCTTCTCAATTCGTTGGTTCAGAGTGGTTCTTGACGAGGCACATACTATAAAATCTTCTAAAAGTCAAGTTTCTATGGCTGCTTCTGCTCTAATTGCTGACAACCGCTGGTGTCTTACTGGGACTCCAATCCAGAACAACCTTGAAGATGTTTACAGTCTTCTTCGCTTTCTGAGAATAGAGCCTTGGGGTCATTGGGCCTGGTGGAACAAGCTTATTCAGAAACCATTTGAGGGCGACGATGAGAGAGGATTGAAATTAGTTTAGTCCATTTTGAAGCCTATCATGTTGAGGAGAACCAAACATAGCACAGATCGAGAGGGCAAGCCTATACTAGTTCTCCCTCCTGCTGATATGCAGATAATTTATTGTGAACCCACAGAAGCTGAAAAAGACTTTTACGAGGCCCTATTCAAAAGATCTAAGGTAAAGTTTGATCAGTTTGTTGAGCAAGGACGTGTTCTTCATAATTATGCTTCAATTCTAGAGCTACTTTTACGTCTTCGGCAATGCTGTGATCATCCATTTCTTGTAATGAGTCGAGGTGGTACACAAGAATTTGCTGATCTGAAGAAACTAGCTAAGCGCTTCCTTAAAGGAACCTGTAATGCTTCTGAAGGTGAAGAAAAAGATGCACTTTCACGAGCTTATGTTCAAGAAGTTGTGGAAGAGCTACGTAAAGGGGAGCAGGGAGAGTGTCCAATATGTCTTGAAGCATTTGAAGATGCAGTGTTGACACCATGTGCTCATCGCCTTTGCCGGGAATGCCTCTTGGCAAGTTGGCGAAATTCTACCTCTGGTTTATGTCCTGTTTGTAGGAAAATAGTCAGCAAGCAGGATCTTATCACCGCCCCTACTGAGAGTCGATTTCAGGTTGATATCAAGAAGAACTGGGTAGAGTCATGCAAGGTAACCGGTCTTTTGAATGAACTTGAAAATCTCCGCTCCTCAGGATCTAAGAGCATTGTCTTCAGCCAGTGGACTGCTTTTCTAGACCTCTTGCAGATTCCCTTTACTCGGAATAAAATATCATTTCTTCGTCTTGATGGGACATTGAATATGCAGCAGCGGGAAAAAGTAATTAAACAATTCTCAGAAGACAGTGACACACAGGTGTTGTTGATGTCGCTAAAAGCTGGTGGACAGTGGAGGGAGTCTTAAGCAAATTAATTAGAATATATTTGGCCAACCACAACAGACTTGATGTCTTGAAAGTTACTGTCAACTAATTCATGTAGTATTCCTGAAAACGACAAGGAAGAAGAGGATGAGTATGATCAACTTCCACCCATACGAATATTGACAAAATTCCAGTTTGAAAAGTTGCCCCATCAGCATAAGTCAAAGCAGTAAAAAATCACAAATGAAGCAGTGAAAATGCAGGTTAAAAAATATCAGATATTTTCAATTTAAATGAATAAATTCAGGGACATGAAAAATAAGACAGCAGGAACACATTCACAAAAATGGCAAATACAGAGCAGTTGTAGGCAATTACAGCACCACAGTCTTAGCACAAAAATGGTAATAGGACAGGTTAGTAGCAGACCAAACCTAAAGCCTAAGGTGCAGAGGGTTTCAGAGCCTCAAGAGTTGGTCTGCTAAACCTAATTGACCTCACTATAAAGGCTTAATGTTTGGAGAAAAAAGGGGACTACAAAAAAAGACACAGCTGCTTTCACTCAAAAAGAACTAAAAAAAAAGGGGGAGATTGAAGAAGAAACTCACCTGTGTTCTGCATCAACAATCTGGTGGTATTATTCTGTAAGTATTCTGTCACTCTCTCTACCTTCATAGTCTTAATCTGTGTTGTATCTGTTTATCTCGTTTCCTGGCATTGAGTCTAAACGAACACCAACTCATAACCATTATCAAGACCCCAAACTCGTTTGAACAAAAAACCGTTTCCAAATTCAACCCAGACTCAGCTCACCACAAATCCGAACCCTCTTCAAAAATCACCACTTGGACCAACCCAGAACTTCATCTGAACCACCTATTATCATCACCCATGACAAGTCTCACAATACAACGCAAGACAGCAAACAAAACCTTCAAACTTTCAACAGAGCAAACCTAAAAACTCTTAAACAAACCACCGTCTTAACTCAACCTTCGAACTCATAACCCCTTCAACTGTAAACCCATCTTCAAATCGAACCACCAACGATTCGGAAAAACCATATGTTGAAACCCCTCTCGATACGGCATTTCACAACATTCACCGAACCATTTCTTTACAAAACCCAGATCGACCCAGAGTCACCAAGAAACAACCCAACACCCATTTCCTCCGCCTTCAAACACTTTCACTCACGAAACCCAGTTGCTAAACCTTCAAAGCATGAACCTCATAACCCACAAATTTCAAGTCCTCCCTTCACGACAACAACCTTAAACAACAAACTCATTCCAATTTAAACCAAAACCAAACCCAGAGAGCGAGAAAGAGATGAAGAGGGAAAGTCTTTTTTAAGTGAAATCCAAAACAAGAACTGAACCTGGGTCTAAGCGAAGAAGTAAGCGAGAGACGAAATGGGGTTCGCAAAAGGAGGATTAGACGATGCGCTCTTGCTGTTTCTGACTTTGTGTTTAACTTTTCCTTTTTTAGACCAGGGTGTTTCTCCATAGCAATGATGATGACCTATAAGCGTGTTTCGTTTCCTTTTTTTTCATTTGTTGATTTTTCTTTCCATCTTCATCTGATGTGTTGTTTCCATGTGGTTGACAAATCTGAGCAATGTATTCAATGGTTTGGCTTTGTTTCGTTTGGGCTTTTGAAGCATATTGTTTTTTTTTTCTAACTTGCCTCACTTCTCATTGCTCATTGTTGGACCGTGTGGTGATGAATGGGCTTGAAGCCCATCATGATTCACACACGTAACTAATCCTACACCCCTTTGTTTAACCATTTTTCTTCTAAGAGTTTTTTTTTTTTTTTTAAGTTTGTTAATTTGTTTTAAAATTAGTTGTAAATGAATATTAAGTTTTTCATATTAGTTTATAGATTATTAATATATTTTTCTTATTAATTTTAGAGTATATTATATATTATATATTTTATTTTTTAAGTTTTATTTTATATTATATTTCTTTCAGAACTTTAGAATTATTTTATATTAGAGTTTTGGGATTACTTTCTTTTAGAGGTAGATTTTATTTCTCTTTTGTCACTGGCCATTTTTTTTTTTTTTTTGCCTTTTTGGTCGATGACGAGACCTCCGTAATTCATTGCCGGTCAAATTATTGATGAGTAATGTTGGATCTGAGACCACCTTTTTTTCTCTCTTCATTACTTGTCCCGACTCGATTCAAAAAATTTGTCAAACAATTTTCAAAAAAATCAAATTATCTTTATATTGAATTAAAAGAGGGGATTAAGTGTAGACTTTCTTCCTCTCCGAGTGTCGGGATGCCCACTGTAGTGAGGGTGGTTCCGACACTCGTCTTTCAATACGAAGGCGCTTCCCGTCCATGTTCAAATCTCATCTCCTTAAAATCATTCCTTCGTGTTGAGCTAAAAAGAGGATTGGGTGTAGACCCCTTCTTCTTCGAGCGTAGGGATGCCCACTGTAGTGAGGGTGGTCTCGATGCTCGTCTGTCAATACAAAGACGCTTCTAAACTTTTCCTCCTAAAACCTCGGTCCCGTACCGAGCACACTTTCAATAATAATTTGATTTATCTTTGTATCGAATTAAAGAGAGAAGATTAGGTGTAGACCTCTTCTTCTCCGAGTGTTAGGATGCCCACTGTAGTGAGGGTGGTCTCGACACTCGTCTTTCAATACGAAGACGTGACTTCTTTATCCACCATCTCGCTTTCACAACTTCCTTCCACAATTTTCACACCTAAAACCTCGGTCCTGTACCGAGTGCATTTTCAAATCTTTTCGTAACAAAAACTTGAATGGTCGTGGAGTGGTTAGGCGTAGGCCTTCTCCTATCCCGAGTGCTGACGTTTACCGTAGGGTTCTCTGTCGCAAAGCACTTACCATTCAAAACCAAGATCATCATTAATAAGAGAACGAAGTTCTCTTTGCATTGAATTAAAGAGAGAGGATTAAGTATAGTCTTTCTTCCTCTCCGAGTTTTGGGATGCCCACTGTAGTGAGGGTGGTTTCGACACTCGTCTTTCAATACGAAGACGCCTCGTTCGCCACACTCTTTTATAACAAAAACTTTGAGATAACGAATTGGGTATTACCCGTAGGGGTTACTATCCGAAGACTTACCTCGCCCCCGTAAAAACAAATCTACCAATCAAATGTGACTTCTTGCCTCGCATGGCGAAAACTAATCAATCTTTCAAACAGGATATGTTACGTCCGTTCTACCGCAAACAGGTAACGCCTAAGTCTCCAACGAGCGAGCAGCAAAACACCTAACTGCTAGAATGCGCACGATAGCATCATCCATAAAAAACATCAACACACCGTAGGCCGAACTACGGCGGCTCTGATTCTTTACTTCTTTCAAGTAAAGATACGTAGGCACAAGGGCCACAATCCTTGCCGAGCACATCCCCCATATTCGTAGTTTCCCCGAACTACGTCGACTCTGACTTTCTCACATCTATTGAGAATACGTAGGCATAGGACTGCGAAGTCCTACCGAGTCTGTTCTTTCTCTTTTCTTAACCGTTCTCTCTTTCCTCCTAACTTTCTTGCTTCTAACCCTTCTTTTACCCAGTGAAACACTCTTCTTATAGCATAATATTTAAGCAAATAAATTCACTCATCGACAAACAAAAGGTTCCCATCGAGTACGATGGATGCGAGGGGTGCTAATACCTTCCCCTCGCATAACCGGCTTCCGAACCCGTCCTTGGTTGCGAGACCATCTTATCCATTTCTTTCTTAAGGTTTTCTCGATATTTTCCTTTCCCCTCATGGGATAAATAAAGTTCGGTGGCGACTCTTCTGTCTATCTTTTTTGCCTCCCCGTCGTTGCACGATGCATTTTTCGAGTAGCGACAGCTGGCGACTCTGCTGGGGAATACCTAGCAAGCCACGCCTATTTTTGTTTGTCGCATTTGTGCTTTATTTTGTTCTGCTATCTGTTTTATGTTTTTGTTTCTTTCTAACTTGTGGGGTTCATTTGGTTTGGGTTGTGAGGATAAAGCTTTCTACCCGAGCTTTCAAGTATGCACTAAGTTAGGAGGTGGTTTCTTTCTGATTTGCGAGACCTAGGACTCGTTGAGTTGGATCGAATTCCACCGCTCAGATGAGACCCCGTTGGAATAATTATGTCTTACGTGTAGTCGTAATGACGTTCTTACCTTCAACTTGGGAGTCCGCAATTCTGAGGACCTTTGTAGAACCTTATTCCAAAGGTTACTAAAACATGACGCTGTGTTCATCCTTTTTGAAAGGAGTACCGTCTTACGAGTAGTCGTTATGATGGGAAACTTTTGAGGGTTAGTGCATAGGACTTTGTTTGAAAAGCCTTTTGGAACGCCCTCTCGAACCAGTAGATTGCTCACCCGATGGAAAGATACCTTGTGTTCTTGTCTTGCAGGATTTGTGACGTTGATCTTGTTATTGTTCCATTGTCATATGCATTCATAAAACATTGCATTACATATCATTTTGCATATCAAGAGACTTAAGAAGATATGATTATCTCAGGTATTGGTGAACTCAATGGCTGATATAAGAAAGAGAAGCACAAATTCCATAAAGTTTAGGGAACCAAAATTGGAATCAATTCAAGACCTTCTGATTGACGTGCCGAAAGTTATCAAGATCAACTTTCAAGGGGAATATGGGAAATTGCTTGATCTTCTCCACTCCAGAGTTGATACCTGGGCCCTGTATGCTATGGCTCAATTTTATGATGCGCCTCTCCGGTGCTTCACTTTTCAAGACTACCAGCTGGCTCCCACCTTGGAAGAATATTCTCACATTTTGAACATTAAAATTAAGGATCAACCTGTCTATACTGGTTTGGAAGAAGAACCAAAACCTGCTGTCATTGCTCTTGCTCTTCATATGACCAAAGAAGAAGTCAAGAAGGGTCTAACCAGTAAAGGGGGTGTTCAGGGTTTTCCATTGAAGTTTTTGCTAGAAAAGGCCGCTCAGTACAAGGTTGATGAAGATTGGGAAAAGTTCGGTATAAGTGTTGCTCTGATGATCTATGGGATTGTCCTCTTTCCAAATGTGGACAATTTCATAGACATCACTGCCATTGTTCTCTTTATGCAGAAGAATCCCATCCCTACACTCCTCGCCGATGTTTATCACTCTATTCATTGGAGGAGTGAAAAGAAGGCGGGAACGATCCAATGCTGCTCTCACCTGCTATGCAAATGGTATGCTTCTCATTTGCCCAAGAAAGGACCGTTCGTGGAAAACAAGAAGGAATTGAAATGGTCTCAGCGCATCATGTCTCTGGAAGCTAGTGATATTGCTTGGTACTCTCATGAGTACTATGATGTGGAAATCATCTTCAGTTGTGGAGAATTCAGTAATGTACCTTTGATCGGTAGGGCCGGTTGTATTAACTATAACCCAGTCATGGCATTACGTCAGTTGGGCTATGCTATGGAGGGCGAGCCCGAAGCAGAGAAGGTTCAGAGTTTCTTTTTGCTAGCCACATTAGAAGACCCTGCGTTTGTCAGGAAGATTGCTAAGGCTTGGGGCAAGATTCATACAAAGGGAAGGAAGGAGTTAAAAGCGAAGAATTGTGTGGCAAAGGAGCCATACAACCGGTGGTTACTAGCCAGAGTAGCTGAAAGGTCGTTGCCATTTCCCTTAGAGCCCTCTATGCGAAAAGCACCTCCCGCTCCCACTCATGTACCCATAGAAGAATATGAAAAACTGAAGCTAATAGTGGAGAGATTGACTAAGGAGAATCAGGACCTTCAGAATGAAGTCCATCAAGCAAATGTGGAGAACGGTCAGTACAAAAGAAAGGTGGAGTTTGAACAGGATCAAGCGGCTGAGAGTAGCAAGAAGCTAAAATTAGAAACGGATCTGAGAGTCAGGTACCAACAGGGTTACGAAGGGGCTGACGCATCATTAACAACTCTCCGGCAGCGCCTGAAGGACACCAAGGCTTCTTGTGATAGGGCATGGCACTTCTTTGAGATTGCCTCTGCCGAGAAAAAGGAAATACGAGAGGATCTTGAAGCTGATATTGGGAATCTTGAGGAACAACTAAGAAGTGCCTTGACCCTAGCGGAAAATGAACGAAGACTCAAAGAGGAGGCCTTGAGAGGTTCATATGTCACATCTGACATGTGGAGTAACAAGTGTCAAGAATTGGAGACCGCCCAAGAGACAGCCCTTCTGTGGAGGAATCGTTTTGAGGCTTTGCAAAGAGATGGTGCGCAGTGGCTCGAGAAAGAGGCTCAGCTCAATGAGTTGCTGGACACCCATGTGGATTCTATTTGTTATTACCAGTCGACTCTAGATACGTGTCGTGCTAGGTACAACAATTTGGTGGAGCACTGCAACCTCATGATCCGAGATATCCCATGGAGGTTGGAGAGCGCCATTCAGGATTTGGAAGGAAATGATATCCCCCCTTCTGTTCACCACTTTATCCAGCTCTGCGACCAAATGGTTAGGAGGTTCATGTTCGAGACGAGGAAGCTTGAAGAGCGTCTCCAAAAGGAGAAATTCTAGTTTTTAGTACTCTTGATTTTCGGTCATTTAGTGTTTTCCTTGTAATGAGAATTGTTATTCGACATAGTCAGCAAATGTTTGTATTGAATCTTCCCAAATTAATGAGAATTTGCTTTTGGTCTAATTGTGTTTTCTTTATTATTTGTTCATTCGCAATTCTATAATACCGGTTATAGTCATAGGTTTCGAAAGTCTCTTGAGCATTCGCATGAACTGGCGCATCATTTTGCATTCCCTGAAACTCGACCTCACACCGCTTGCCATTTCAGAGAGAAAGAGAGGGAAAGAGGAAGAGCAAGCTGACTTCTCAACACTCCTATAACACGCGGGGAAATCAGCAGAGAATTATGGATCAGGTTCAAGCCGAGCTTTTGGAGTTCCGTGAGAAGATGGCACAATTCATGGAGATGATGCAGGGGGTGGCCAATGGACAGGACCAGTTAAGGACATTGGTTCAACCCTTAATAGCTCAAGTGGATGGAAGTGGCGTCTTGCACGGCGGGGCTGCTGCTGTTCCCCCTCCTGCTAATGGTGGAACCTCGCAAGTCAACGGTGGCCCAACCGTAGTCAACCTTCCGGGCGGAAGAGAACAAACTGGAATCCCCATCCCGGTTGTGGCAGGCGCCATACCTACTAGCGTGAATCCTCAATGGGACTAAGATGAACAAGATGACATCTTCTCCATGAGAGACCTTGGGGGAGGGTTACGATCCGACACTAATAGAAGGTTTGACGAAATAGAAGAAAAGATGAAGAGCATTCTGGAAAGCCAGAACACTATGGGACTTGACATGTCCAATCTGGGACTAATTCCGGGACTTAGGATTCCTCCAAAGTTCAAGGTGCCAGATTTCGATAAATACAAAGGAACGACATGTCCAAAGGTGCATATCCGCTCCTATTTTCGAAGGATGTCGGCATACTCTGACGACGAGAAGTTGCTTATGCACTTCTTCCAAGATAGTCTGTCAGGGCCTTCTCTGGAGTGGTACATGGGTTTGGAACCTGCCAATATTCGGAGTTGGAAGAATTTAGCAGAGGCCTTTGTCCAGCATTACCAGTATAATAGTGACCTGGCACCAAATCGCGTGCAGTTGCAGAATCTATCCCAAAGAAGCAATGAGTGTTTTAAAGAATACGCCCAAAGGTGGCGAGAGCTTGCCGCTAGGGTTCAACCTCCCATGGTGGAAAGAGAACTGATCGATCTATTCGTGGCCACGTTGCCCGGAATCTACTACGAGAAGTTGGTGAGTAACATGTCAGGAAGCTTCTCGGACTTAATTATCACGGGCGAAAGAGTTGAAAACGGTATAAAATTGGGGAAAATTCAAGCAGCGGAAGGGACCTCATCTGGAGGTGGGAGAAAGTTTTTTGGTGCGAAGAAAAAGGATAATGAAACAAATGCAGTGTACGGCTTTAACAACCGAAAAAGATACCTGGATCAGCGTCAGCAGCGACCGTATTACCAGCAACCGTCACAGGTAGCGAGTATTGCCATCCCGGCGACACAGCCTCCACAGCAGCAACCGCGTCAACAGCAGGAGCAACGACCTCAACAACATAATTATGCACCGAGACAATTCCAGGATAGGAGAAGGGTGGCGGATAGACGCTTTGACACACCGCCAATGCCATACGCTCAGTTGCTACAACACTTAATTCAACTGCTGTTGGTCCAGAAAAGGACAATGGCACCTCTAACTGGCCAACCACCTCCTGGATATGACGCCAACGCTAGGTGTGAATTCCACTCTGGCGCCCCCGGCCACAGTATTGACAACTGTAAAGCCTTCAAACATAAGGTACAAGACCTTATCGATAGTAAAGCTATCAATTTCAATCAGGATGCGCCAAGCGTGGATCGAAATCCCATGCCTAACCATGGTAAGGGTGGCGGTGTGAATGCTATTGACAATGAGGAAGGCCTGAACTTGGTGTCCAGAGTAGAGGATTTGAAGACGCCGTTAAGTTTCGTGAAGAGCAAGTTGTTAGAAGGAGGGGTATTCCCAGGCTGCGGAGAGGATTGCGAAGACTGTATGATCTGTCCGGTAGGATGTCGGAACCTAAGGAACCATATACAGCACATGATGGATGACGGTTTGTTACAATTTGATAGAATCTGTGAGAAAAATGCTGAAGAGGTAGTCATCGAAGATAAGGATGAGGTGGCCACCATATCCATCCCATACAAAACAATTACAATTTATGCGCCTCCGGCGAGGCCCACTATTATATTCACAAAGGCAGGGCCCGTACCCTATGAAAGTTCTAAAGCAATTCCTTGGAACTATGGGGCCGAGGTCTACTGCAATGGTCAAAAGCAGAAACTGAGAGGTTCACCGTTGGATTCTGTTGATAATTTGGTAGGAACTGGAGGAATGACTCGGAGCGGGAGAGTATTTGCACCTCCCGAAGCAAGTACAGAAAGGGCTGATAAAGGTAAGGGGAAGGTTGTAGCGGAAGAGAATTCTCAGGCTAGAGAAAAGGGAACTTTGCTGAAGGATGCGGAAGAATTCATGCGCTTGATAAGGAGGAGTGACTACAAAATTGTGGATCATTTACAGCAAACTCTTTCAAAGATTTCTATCTTGTCATTGCTGTTATGTTCGGAGGCTCACAGGAATGCTTTGCTCAGAGTTTTGAATAATGCTTATGTACCTCAAGAGATATCCGTTAATCAGTTGGAAGGCGTGGTGGCCCATGTCAATGCAGGTAACGGGTTGGGGTTCACAGACCGCGACTTGACACCAAAAGGGAGGAACCACAACTTGGCTCTGCATATTTCACTTGAATGCCGAGGAACAATGATGTCACATGTACTTGTTGATACAGGGTCGTCTTTGAATGTGTTGCCAAAGAAGGCATTGATGAAGATCGATCATCAAGGTCTATATTGTACGCCCAGTGATTTGGTGGTGCGGGATTTCGATGGAACCCGAAGATCTGTCTTTGGGGAGATAACTCTGCCTATCCAAGTAGGCCCAGAGGTATTTGAAACAGTTTTCTACATCATGGATATCCAGCCTGCTTATAGCTGTCTTTTGGGTCGGCCTTGGATACACTTAGCAGGCGTTGTAACATCGACTTTGCACCAGAAATTGAAATATATGGTGGATGGGAATATTGTGACTGTTTGTGGGGAAGAAGACATCATGGTGAGCCATCTGTCTTCATTCAAATATGTGGAAGTCGACGGCGAAATTCAAGAAACGCTGTGCCAGGCTTTTGAGACTGTCCAAATCAAGGAGAAGGCACCGGTCGAGGTCAAAGCTCCAGAAGTTGCCATGTCGTCAACAAGGAAGCACGGGCCGTGGTGGAATCCGGATCAACACAAGGATGGGGACAGGTGGTAAGCGTCCCAAGCAAGCAAGATAAGTTCGGATTGGGATATAGCCCACATGTATCGTCTTCACAAAGTACTCCACGTTACCAAGGTCCTGTCCAATTTACTAGCAGCGGAGTCATTTTCGGTCAAATTAATGCCATATCAGACGAAGAAGGAGACAGCGACTGTGATATGGATGCGTGGGTCCAGCCATGCATCCCCGGCCAGGGCTTGAAGAATTGGAGCATGGAGGAAGTTATCACAGTAACTTATGAAGAGTAATTGATTTGTCTTGATTAATGTATTTCCATATGCTCTGCCCAAGGCATAATGGACTTTATTTGTAGGGCCCTATCTTTATGCGTGTGAACAATCTTTTATCATCAATTAAAAAGGCGTCTTTTCATTCAGAATTTTGTGATCCTTGTTGTTCTTGTTTTTATCTTTAACAATAAAATGGCAATGAGGTTTGTGTTTTTGTTTGCATATCATTTAAAAGCATAAAATCATCATCATCGCAGGTTACACATTTCGGATGCCACCGACTCAGACTCGTCTATGACTCAGTATGACTTTGACAATCTGATCTTTCAAGCCGAAGAAGAGATCGAAGAAGACGAAGACCTGCCTGAGGAGCTTGCCAGATTGTTAAGGCAAGAGGAGAAGGTCATCCTGCCTCATCAGGAGGAAGTTGAAGTTGTCAACCTGGGAACAGAAGAAGACAAGAGGGAGGTCAGAATAGGGGCTACGTTGCAGGATGAGGTCAAGCAACGATTGATTGAGTTACTCCAGGAGTACAAAGACGTGTTTGCCTGGTCGTATGAGGATATGCCAGGACTTGACACAGATATCGTGGTTCATCGTCTGCCTCTTCGTGAAGAATGTCCTCCTGTCAAACAGAAATTGAGAAGAACAAGGCCAGATATGGCAGTGAAGATGAAGGAAGAAGTTCAGAAACAGTTAGATGCCGGATTTCTTGCTGTGGCCAACTACCCTCCTTGGGTCGCTAACATCGTGCCCGTACCTAAAAAGGACGGCAAAGTTAGGATGTGTGTCGATTATAGGGACTTGAATAGAGCAAGCCCAAAGGATGATTTCCCGCTTCCCCATATTGACGTGCTTGTTGATAACACCGCGCAATTCTCGGTGTTTTCCTTCATGGACGGTTTTTCCGGATACAATCAAATTAAGATGGCGCCGGAAGATATGGAGAAAACGACTTTTATCACACCTTGGGGGACCTTTTGCTATAAAGTAATGCCTTTCGGGTTGAAGAACGCAGGGGCAACTTATCAACGAGCAATGGTCACACTCTTTCACGACATGATGCATCACGAAATCGAAGTTTATGTCGACGATATGATTGCAAAGTCCCAAACGGAAGAGGGGCACTTGGTGAATCTTCTAAAGTTGTTTGAGAGGTTGAGGAAGTTCAAATTGAGGTTGAATCCAAGCAAATGTACTTTCGGCGTACGGTCAGGAAAGCTGTTGGGGTTCATCGTTAGTGAGAAAGGTATTGAGGTTGATCCCGCGAAGATCAGGGCGATTCAAGAAATGCCAGCGCCAAAGACCGAGAAGCAGGTTCGTGGTTTCTTAGGTAGATTGAACTATATTGCGAGGTTCATATCTCATCTCACCGCCACTTGTGAGCCATTGTTTAAACTTCTAAAGAAGGATCAGGCGGTCGTTTGGAACGAGAATTGTCAGAAGGCATTTGAGAAAATAAAGGAATACCTACAAGAACCCCCAATACTGATGCCCCCGGTGGCTGGAAGACCATTGATAATGTACTTAACAGTTCTTGAAAATTCTATGGGTTGTGTTCTCGGTCAGCACGACGAGACTGGAAGAAAGGAGCACGCAATTTACTACTTGAGTAAAAAGTTCACAGACTATGAATCCAGATATTCAATGTTAGAAAAGACTTGTTGCGCACTTGCTTGGGCCGCCAAACGCCTAAGACAGTATATGCTAAACCACACAACCGTGTTAATTTCAAAGATGGACCCAATTAAGTACGTATTCGAAAAGCAGGCGCTATCAGGAAGGATCGCTAGGTGGCAGATGATTCTAACAGAATATGATATTCAATATGTATCTCAAAAAGCTATTAAAGGTAGTGTTCTGTCAGAATACCTTGCAGAGCAGCCAGTCGATGATTATCAGCCAATGAAGTTTGACTTCCCTGACGAAGACATTATGTACTTGAAAATGAAAGATTGCGATGAACCATTGCCGGGCGAGGGACCGGAATTGGGTTCCCAGTGGAAGTTAATCTTTGACGGCGCTGTTAACTCATACGGTAGTGGGATTGGGGCAATCATTACAACTCCCCATGGGTCCCATATACCATTCACCGCGAGGTTAACATTCCCATGTACCAACAACGAGGCCGAGTACGAAGCATGTATCTTGGGTATTGAAGAAGCAATCGACTTAAGAATCAAGAACCTTGATATCTATGGAGATTCAGCCTTAGTGGTCAACCAAATCAAGGGAGAGTGGGAAACGCGCCAGCCAAATCTGATCCCATACATGAACTACGCAAGGAGGTTGCTACCTTTTTTCGATCGAGTAGAGCTTCACCATGTGCCGAGGGCAGAGAATCAGATGGCCGATGCTTTGGCTACTCTATCCTCGATGTACAAAGTTAACTTCTGGAACGATGCTCCAATAATTGTCATTTCGCGGCTTGATAGACCAACATTTGTGTTCGCAATAGATGAAGCTCCTGATGGTAAACCATGGTTTTATGACATCCGAAACTTTCTTAAGAACCAAGAGTATCCGCCTGGGGCATCCACCCGAGATAAAAAGACTTTGAGGAGATTGTCCGGCAATTTCTATCTGAATCCAGACGGTGCGCTCTATCGGAGAAACCATGACTTAGTGCTACTAAGATGCGTGGACGAAAAAGAGGCAAATTTTCTTATGGAAGAGGTCCACGAAGGTGCTTTCGGAACACATGCAGGTGGGCATGCCATGTCTCGGAAATTGTTGAGGGCAGGATATTATTGGTTAACTATGGAGTCAGATTGCTTCAAGTACGCCAAGAAATGCCACAAATGTCAAATTTATGCCGACAAGATTCATGTACCGCCGTGTCCTTTGAATGTCATGTCGTCGCCATGGCCTTTTTCCATGTGGGGCATTGATATGATTGGAAAAATCGAGCCGACCGCGTCCAATGGACACCGTTTTATCTTAGTGGCTATTGATTATTTCACCAAATGGGTCGAAGCGGCCTCTTATGCCAATGTCACAAAGCAGGTAGTGGCCCGATTCATCAAAAGAGATATCATCTGTCGATATGGGATACCCGAGAGGATCATTACTGACAATGGTTCTAATTTGAATAATAAGATGATGAAGGAACTGTGCCAGAGTTTCAAAATCGAGCATCACAACTCTTCTCCCTATCGCCCGAAAATGAATGGCGCCGTGGAAGCGGCCAACAAGAACATTAAGAAGATAGTACAGAAGATGGTGATAACTTATAAGGATTGGCACGAGATGTTGCCCTTTGCCTTACATGGATATCGCACTTCGGTGCGTACTTCAACTGGGGCAACTCCCTTCTCGTTGGTGTATGGCATGGAAGCTGTTTTGCCATTAGAGGTCGAGATCCCTTCTCTAAGAGTACTGGCAGATGTCAAACTAGATGAAGCAGAATGGGTAAAGAACAGGTTGAATCAACTCAGTTTGATGGATGAGAAAAGATTGGCGTCTCTCGCGTACGGTCGTTTGTATCAGAAGAGGATGAAGAGCGCCTATGATAAAAAGATACGTCCTCAGAACTTTCAGGCAGGCGACTTGGTGTTGAAGCGAATTCTCCCACCACAGAACGATCATAGAGGCAAATGGACTCCCAACTACGAGGGTCCTTATGTTGTAAGAAAGGTGTTCTCAGGAGGAGCCTTGCTGCTTTCAACTATGGATGGTGAAGATTTTACATCCCCGGTGAACGCAGACGCGGTCAAAAAATATTTTGCTTAAGAAAGCTCGCTGGAAAGAAAAAGAGTATCCAGGCAAGAATGAGGCATCCCGGCGAACCATAAAAAGATAGGTTCGGGCAAAAATTAGGGATATAAGAAAAATGTGAGCCCGCAAAGTTGAAAACCTGAAAGGGCAACTTTGGCAAAAATGGGTATCCTGGTGAATCGAAAACCCGCAAGGGCGATTCAGGCAAAAATTAGGGATTTTAAAGCAAATGACTGCGGCCTGCGCATTGATTATCACAAGCATAGTGGATCCTGGGGAGAACTCGAAAATCGACCCTTCAAATCAATCTCTTCGGAAGTTAAAGCATCGGAAAGCGTCAAAGCCGCGCGAGTCATGGATGAGTCGTCACATGGTGTTTGTCTGTACCACGTTGCCGACATTTTTGTATATTTTCCTTGTGTTTGTCTTTTTGTGCGACTTTCTCTTTTAAGGAGTTGCATCCAATGTAAAGTTGCCTATTTTCAGGCCTTTTATCAATAAAATATACTATTCAGAAAAAGCTTTTGTTTTGGTTTTAAATTTTTACCATTTTGGTTGCAAAAGACGCTTGATTTTTATTGATGAAAAAACTTTGCATACATGAACTTGTGGGCTTTGCTAACTGTTAATCAGGACATTTGTTTTAAATAAAGTCATAATTGATAACTTGGTGCCAGCTGTACAACACACTTGTCTAGTTGTTGTTACTTTCCCTAAGCAGAGAATGGAACTAACTCAGAAATCGTTCATCTCCGTCCCTAGCGGAGAGAGTGTGGGATAGTCCTCCCAGTAAATCTTATACAACATCCCTAGCAGATAGTGGATTCAATCTCCGGCAGAAGAGAGTTATTTCACAACGCTCAGCTGTGTTTACCCAGTGGAGTTGTTCTGGCTAAACATTCACGGTTGATTTCCCCGCCAGAGTGGAGTGGTTTGTCTCCAGCCAAGTTGCTTGATCCCCAGAAGAGTTGTAGGCTGATAGGCCATCCGGGATGTTTTCCGCAGCAGAGTTTGATTTGGATCCCCAGCGAAGTGGATTCATTCTCAGAAGAACAGTTTTACCCAGAAGTTTTTCTCGGAGGCCATCCAGGGCTTGTATTCCTCAGCATGATTTTGTTTGCGCTAGGCGTACCTAGCTCTGACCCAACTCCGGAGTTGGCTCTTTCTCTTTAGCATTTATTTTGCTAAATTGGCTCATTTGCATCTACATACATGCATAGCATCCACCCGAACGCAAAAACATTTCCATTGCACATGGAGCATTTCGTCATATTCAAACATGTGCATGTGAAACATAAGCTGAGTCGTTACCCTTCTGTTTCAAGTGAAGTCCCGCAGATGACTGGCATCTTTGTCTGTGTGTTGGCTAGGCCCCAGCTCATGGTGTTTCCCCAGCAGAGTTATTTTGTGATTATCACCAATGGATGGTCTTAATTTCGTTTGAATCTTGTTGCTCGCTTATATTTAGCGAAGGCTTGGCGGCGATGTCAAGTATTTATATTCTTCAGCGGTGATGCTGAATATTTGTTTTGGCGGCGATGTCAAATGATTTGATGCTTCAACGGCGATGTTGAGAGTTTATTTCTGACGGCGATGTTAGATGATTTGATTCTTCAGCGGTGATGCTGAGTATTAGTTTTTGGCGGCGATGTCGGAGTGATTTGTACTTTTCAGCGGCGATGTTGAATGTTTGTTTCTGGCGGCGATGTCAGGTAGTTTGGTTCTTCCAACGGCGATGTTGGATTTTTGTTTCTGGCGGCGATGTCAGGTAGTTTGGTTCTTCCAACGGCGATGTTGGATTTTGCCTTGACGGCGATGTCGGAGGATCGTATCTTTGGATTCAATATCTGTTTGTATTTAACAAAGGACTGACGGCGAAGTCGGATTATTTTAAGAATTGACGGCGAAGTCAAAACTGTTAGAATTGACGGCGAAGTCAAAACTGTTAGAATTGACGGCGAGGTCAGAAGATTATTTTTGAAGGATTGACGGCGAAGTTAAGGGAATGTTAAGAACTGACGGCGAAGTCAGATGATATTGAGGACTGACGGCGAAGTCAGATTATTTTTTGAGAACTGACGGCGAAGTCAGATGATATTCAGAACTGATGGCGAAGTCAGGATATTTTTGAGAGCTGACGGCGAAGTCAGATTATTTTGAGAGCTGACGGCGAAGTCGGATTATTTTTGAGAGTTGACGGCGAAGTCAGTTTGTTTGAGGATTGACGGCGAGGTTAGATCCCTTTACCGACTTGATGTCGAGGCCTGACGGCGATGTCAGATGTTGTTATCAAGTTTGGGATGCACGGCGGCGATGTCAGAATTATTATCCCCTACAGAGGCCTGACGGCGATGTCAGATGCTTGTTGAACAGTGTGTTTATCCGGCGGTGATGTCAGGTGTTTCTCAATATTATGGTTGTCTGGCGGCGATGTCAAATGATTATTGGATGTTTGTTTTTTTTCTGACGGCGAAGTCAGATGTCCCTTATCAGGCTATCAATTCGGTTATCTCTGAAGATTTTATCTTATCAGAGTTTGCAGTTCTGTTCTTGGCAAATTTACGGGTTCTTTGGTATTCAACCGTCTTTTACCTTGGATGTTCGAAAGCCGTTCGCTTTTCATCCCTTCAGGTTCAAGTCGCTTGAATAGGGGCAGCTGTTGCACCCTAAAAATTTGCCCTACCCTTGTATATATCCTTCATCTGTCATACCCCGAATTTGTCCTACCCATATATAACTTGCATTGGTATATCCATTCATCAATCGTTATAAAAAAATATATGTTGTTTTCATCACGAGGTTAATTTGAGTCGAATCAAGCTTTGTTTAAGGATATCAAGTCAAGTAAGAACAGTGTTGATTGAGGTTTTTATCCAATGGGTCATAGCTTTGTTGGGACGAGGATTTGCCCAGGATTATCGAGTTGAGTTGAGATCATACATTTCATGACGGATTATTGTGTAGAATATGCACTTTTCAATTAAGGATTTGTGTATGCGCCCATTGGTCATTTGTCTAGTTTGAAATAAGAGATTTATTATCAACACGAGAGGAAGGTTCAAAGATTGGTTCGCCGTTAGTTTCGTAGTGTCAAGACTTCAATTCATCCGAGAAACAAAGTTGACTTACGGGCAATAAAATTTCTCAAAGCTTATTCAAGTTTGCTTGAGTGAAAATTCAGAAGGGGGAAATTTAGTTCTTAAGTTTTGGACCACACGTGAGATTTCAAGATCATTTGACATGATTCAAGAGAATTAAAGGAGGGTGCAATTCTAAGAGTCCGTTCCCTCACACAAAAAAGAGCGATTTACAATTATGTTGGGTCTAGATTTTAAAGTCCAACTCATTTGTCACTTGAGGCCCATTTACATGGGGTATTGTCACAAAAATAAAAAAAAACACAAGAGCACAATATGATTCACATTGCAAAGTTTCAGTTTGGATAACATTGTCCATTACTAATTTTCCTACAAAGTATTACACATACAAATAATAGGAACAATGTCTGAACAATGGCAAGCAGCTTCGACGTCGGTAGAAGGTCTGTGGAGCAAGCTACGATATTTCCGTTTAGGCCACGTTCTGATGCAGCATTAAAAAGAAACTTCACACTTTGCAAAAATGACCTGCAACAAATACACAACCAAAGGCACAATAACAACAAGCCTAGTTCTGCAAGATCCTGCAAGGTGAAGAAAAACATGTTACAAAACAGAGCCACAAATCTCTTTTAAAGAAAAGGTACTGATCTCACAAAGAGATGGTCACAAAAAATAGATGTTGCTTGAATCTCAAAGTTTCACTCCATAAAAAAAAACACTTCATCAATAAAAAAAAAACCACTTTCAGCTTCCTCTCACCATACAACTCATATTCACAACACAAAATCCAACTCTATGTCAAACCTCTTAGCCTTCTAGTTTTCACAATAACCACTATACCTGCCATTTATCCACTGATCTATATGGTTCACATCCTGTTTACATGAATCTTAGGAATGAAAGTGTAAAACTTTATGCACATGGTGTCCAGTTGCTGAATAGAAATAATCCTCAGCTTTGGGGGATACTGCTCGTTTTAGAGAGATCATGTATTTTGTGCAGAAAATATAGAAGCATATTGGGGTTATTCAAGTATGTTGGATGTCTGATATTGCTAAGTGTCGTTACTGTTAACAAAGACGATAACAGTTTCTTTTCTTTGGATCGAGCACCTTGCTTTGTTGCTGTCTCAGAACTCGTGTAACTAACGAGTGAGGCCTCTGTATTGAATATTGAGGAACGGATGCGAGAATGGTTACGGACTTACCGACGGAAAGGGCATTGGAGCTGTTGTTTCTTATGTTTCAGAACTGAGGAAGCTTAGGTTCAAGGATGTGTGTTGGAACCAAGACTACTCGGTTCGCCTTGTGGTCGAAGGGTTGCATCTCGTTGCTGCAGGAATTCTCACGCGCCATGCTGCTGTGATAAAATTTCTCCAACAAATCCATACCACCAGTTTTGTTGGGTGTGGTTTCCATTGCTGCAGACCGGATTCTCCTGCTAGATTCATAATTTAATGTGTTTAGTTGTCATGGGATGATAATAGCACAATGAAGCAACATTGGAACAATAGTGAGTAGAGGCAAGTTACCTCGACATCATCGACGGTTAGTTTGTTTCGACTTCGTCAATGATAAACCCTCTGCAGCGGCAACCTTCAGTGTCGTATGTTCGAACGATAACGATAACAAAATATTACCAAGCTCCAACGATGATTATGCAAAGAGAACTCAAAGAGAAAGCCATCGGGGAAAGCAAGCCAAATCCATTGTAAAGGGATTGCTACTTCAAGATATTTCTCAGAATCACTTGAGGAATTTAAAAGCAAGGTCCAAATAATGAGAAGGTTGAAGCATCCTTACAACAACCTTGACGGCAGTGCTAACTCTGTTTTCTTCTGGTTATCCCAAAGGTTTCGCACTCAGTGCTGCCAAGGCTTTCGAATATCTGCATGAGAGTTTCCATCCGCCTGTTACGCATCGTAATTTGAGCTCACGGTTACAACGCTCCAGATTTTAAAAAAAAAAATAAGACAAAACTTCAGTTGCTGCAGACTTGAAATCCTATTACCTGCACTGCCCCTGCTCAAACTCAATGTCCAGCCTGAGTTTAGCCCAGCATCAACTCATATTTTGATTTCATGAGCACTCTCCGCTTACCATCAAACCCCAAGCCTGCTGCACCAAAGCGAACCAAGCAAACTCTACATAACCGTACCGCCAGCCATCACCTGCAAAACAAGAGATAGATGCGTAAAATTAATTCAAAAAAAAAATCAAATCAAAAGAAATGCTGAAGCCAAGAAAGAAGAGATTATGAGGTTGGTGCAAGATACTGCCATGGCTGAAATGGAACCTTCTACTACTGCTGCTGCTTTTGCTTCAGCTTCAGTTTCTTTTGATTTGGATTCACTTCATGTTTCAGTTTCTCAAGGGTATCAATGTGTTGTTTGTTATTCTCCTACCACTATGAGATGTTCTCGCTGCAAAGCCGTTAGATACTGTTACATGTCTCCAGACTTCTCTAGTTGTTATTCATTTACAGTTCGGGTAAGTGTCAAATTAGTCACTGGAGGCAAGGTCACAAGGACGAATGTTGTCCTTCGGTTACCACCACCAGGGAGGTGGACGGCGGAAATATTACTTGCAGAGCGGCGTCGCACTTCAACACAATCCAACAAACAACATTGTTGACACAAACCTAAGTACACATCTCCAACACCATCAACATGAACACCAAGAAGGGTTCAGCTGCAATACTTTATCACTACCCTTGTCCTGACGGCGTTTTTGCCGCTCTCGCCGCACATCTTTACTACAAAGCCACTTCCTTATTCTCTCCGCTCTTCTTTCCCAACACTGTCTATTCTCCTCTCAGACTTGAAGACCTTCCATTGAATGATATTACTGATCTTTACCTTCTAGATTTTGTTGGCCCACCTGGATTTGTTCACCAAGTCTCCACCAAAGTTCCAAGAGTGATTGTTTTGGACCATCACAAAACTGCACTTGAGAGCCTTTGTAGTGATGATACTTCACTTGGTGAGAACGTGACTAAGGTTATTGACATGGAGAGAAGTGGGGCTACTATTGCTTTTGATTACTTCAAAGAAAAACTTGTGAATCCTGATGCTGGTGTTGTGGTGAACCAACCTTCGGTGATTGGTGAATTCGACCGTGCGAGGCGACTTTTTAATTACATTGAAGATGTGGATATTTGGAGGTGGAGACTTCAGAATAGCAAAACTTTTAGCAGTGGTTTGAAGGATTTGAAGATTGAGTTTCATGCCCGGATAAACCCTTCCTTGTTCGACCAGTTGCTTTCATTAGACTTAGATGCTGTTATTAGTCAAGGCACGGCGAGCTTGTCACATAAGCAAAAATTAATTGGTGATTGTCTCAGCAACTCATATGAAATCGCCCTTGGAAACGGTGCATATGGTCACTGCCTGGCTGTTAATGCAGATGCTGCACTTTTGGAGTTAAGGAGTGAACTAGGACATCAGTTAGCTACTAAAAGCCAGAAATTGAAATTGAGGAAGATGATTGTTCTCAAAGACATTGTGCCTGCTGCTCAAAACAACATAGACACTAAATTTATATTCTTGGAGAAAGGGAAGACAACACTTGAAGGGCAAAATAAAGTGTGTTTGGCGCTTGTAGCTGATGAGACTGCAGCAGTTCATGTTCAGCTTTGAGATGAGTGCGATGCTTTTGATTCAAGTGATATAATTTATCTAACCAATGGCATATTTTCCTACCAGCACGGCAACCTTATCTTAAGGGCGAGGGTATTGGAGCTGTTGTATATAATGTTCCAGAGCTTGAAAATAACCAGAAGCTAAAGATAAGTTTGAGAAGTTTGGACACTGAGGATACAACTCCCATCTCTCAGGATTTCGGAGGCGGTGGACATCGAAATGCTAGCTCTTTCATGTTGAAGTCTGAAGAATTTAAGCAGTGGAAGGCAGAGATTGAAACTCACGTGAGCCCTGGGTCCCTGTCTCTATATGTTCATTATGGGCAAAGTAGACCCAAAGATGCAAAAAGTCTAGCTCAATGTGACGTTGTAATTACTACATATGGAGTTTTGGCTTCTGATTTTTCCAGTGGGAATGCAGAGAATAATGGTGGACTCTTCTCAATTCGTTGGTTCAGAGTGGTTCTTGACGAGGCACATACTATAAAATCTTCTAAAAGTCAAGTTTCTATGGCTGCTTCTGCTCTAATTGCTGACAACCGCTGGTGTCTTACTGGGACTCCAATCCAGAACAACCTTGAAGATGTTTACAGTCTTCTTCGCTTTCTGAGAATAGAGCCTTGGGGTCATTGGGCCTGGTGGAACAAGCTTATTCAGAAACCATTTGAGGGCGACGATGAGAGAGGATTGAAATTAGTTTAGTCCATTTTGAAGCCTATCATGTTGAGGAGAACCAAACATAGCACAGATCGAGAGGGCAAGCCTATACTAGTTCTCCCTCCTGCTGATATGCAGATAATTTATTGTGAACCCACAGAAGCTGAAAAAGACTTTTACGAGGCCCTATTCAAAAGATCTAAGGTAAAGTTTGATCAGTTTGTTGAGCAAGGACGTGTTCTTCATAATTATGCTTCAATTCTAGAGCTACTTTTACGTCTTCGGCAATGCTGTGATCATCCATTTCTTGTAATGAGTCGAGGTGGTACACAAGAATTTGCTGATCTGAAGAAACTAGCTAAGCGCTTCCTTAAAGGAACCTGTAATGCTTCTGAAGGTGAAGAAAAAGATGCACTTTCACGAGCTTATGTTCAAGAAGTTGTGGAAGAGCTACGTAAAGGGGAGCAGGGAGAGTGTCCAATATGTCTTGAAGCATTTGAAGATGCAGTGTTGACACCATGTGCTCATCGCCTTTGCCGGGAATGCCTCTTGGCAAGTTGGCGAAATTCTACCTCTGGTTTATGTCCTGTTTGTAGGAAAATAGTCAGCAAGCAGGATCTTATCACCGCCCCTACTGAGAGTCGATTTCAGGTTGATATCAAGAAGAACTGGGTAGAGTCATGCAAGGTAACCGGTCTTTTGAATGAACTTGAAAATCTCCGCTCCTCAGGATCTAAGAGCATTGTCTTCAGCCAGTGGACTGCTTTTCTAGACCTCTTGCAGATTCCCTTTACTCGGAATAAAATATCATTTCTTCGTCTTGATGGGACATTGAATATGCAGCAGCGGGAAAAAGTAATTAAACAATTCTCAGAAGACAGTGACACACAGGTGTTGTTGATGTCGCTAAAAGCTGGTGGACAGTGGAGGGAGTCTTAAGCAAATTAATTAGAATATATTTGGCCAACCACAACAGACTTGATGTCTTGAAAGTTACTGTCAACTAATTCATGTAGTATTCCTGAAAACGACAAGGAAGAAGAGGATGAGTATGATCAACTTCCACCCATACGAATATTGACAAAATTCCAGTTTGAAAAGTTGCCCCATCAGCATAAGTCAAAGCAGTAAAAAATCAAAAATGAAGCAGTGAAAATGCAGGTTAAAAAATATCAGATATTTTCAATTTAAATGAATAAATTCAGGGACATGAAAAATAAGACAGCAGGAACACATTCACAAAAATGGCAAATACAGAGCAGTTGTAGGCAATTACAGCACCACAGTCTTAGCACAAAAATGGTAATAGGACAGGTTAGTAGCAGACCAAACCTAAAGCCTAAGGTGCAGAGGGTTTCAGAGCCTCAAGAGTTGGTCTGCTAAACCTAATTGACCTCACTATAAAGGCTTAATGTTTGGAGAAAAAAGGGGACTACAAAAAAAGACACAGCTGCTTTCACTCAAAAAGAACTAAAAAAAGGGGGAGATTGAAGAAGAAACTCACCTGTGTTCTGCATCAACAATCTGGTGGTATTATTCTGTAAGTATTCTGTCACTCTCTCTACCTTCATAGTCTTAATCTGTGTTGTATCTGTTTATCTCGTTTCCTGGCATTGAGTCTAAACGAACACCAACTCATAACCATTATCAAGACCCCAAACTCGTTTGAACAAAAAACCGTTTCCAAATTCAACCCAGACTCAGCTCACCACAAATCCGAACCCTCTTCAAAAATCACCACTTGGACCAACCCAGAACTTCATCTGAACCACCTATTATCATCACCCATGACAAGTCTCACAATACAACGCAAGACAGCAAACAAAACCTTCAAACTTTCAACAGAGCAAACCTAAAAACTCTGAAACAAACCACCGTCTTAACTCAACCTTCGAACTCATAACCCCTTCAACTGTAAACCCATCTTCAAATCGAACCACCAACGATTCGGAAAAACCATATGTTGAAACCCCTCTCGATACGGCATTTCACAACATTCACCGAACCATTTCTTCACAAAACCCAGATCGACCCAGAGTCACCAAGAAACAACCCAACACCCATTTCCTCCGCCTTCAAACACTTTCACTCACGAAACCCAGTTGCTAAACCTTCAAAGCATGAACCTCATAACCCACAAATTTCAAGTCCGCCCTTCACGACAACAACCTTAAACAACAAACTCATTCCAATTTAAACCAAAACCAAACCCAGAGAGCGAGAAAGAGATGAAGAGGGAAAGTCTTTTTTAAGTGAAATCCAAAACAAGAACTGAACCTGGGTCTAAGCGAAGAAGTAAGCGAGAGACGAAATGGGGTTCGCAAAAGGAGGATTAGACGATGCGCTCTTGCTGTTTCTGACTTTGTGTTTAACTTTTCCTTTTTTAGACCAGGGTGTTTCTCCATAGCAATGATGATGACCTATAAGCGTGTTTCGTTTCCTTTTTTTTCATTTGTTGATTTTTCTTTCCATCTTCATCTGATGTGTTGTTTCCATGTGGTTGACAAATCTGAGCAATGTATTCAATGGTTTGGCTTTGTTTCGTTTGGGCTTTTGAAGCATATTGTTTTTTTTTTCTAACTTGCCTCACTTCTCATTGCTCATTGTTGGACCGTGTGGTGATGAATGGGCTTGAAGCCCATCATGATTCACACACGTAACTAATCCTACACCCCTTTGTTTAACCATTTTTCTTCTAAGAGTTTTTTTTTTTTTTTAAGTTTGTTAATTTGTTTTAAAATTAGTTGTAAATGAATATTAAGTTTTTCATATTAGTTTATAGATTATTAATATATTTTTCTTATTAATTTTAGAGTATATTATATATTATATATTTTATTTTTTAAGTTTTATTTTATATTATATTTCTTTCAGAACTTTAGAATTATTTTATATTAGAGTTTTGGGATTACTTTCTTTTAGAGGTAGATTTTATTTCTCTTTTGTCATTGGCCATTTTTTTTTTTTGCCTTTTTGGTCGATGACGAGACCTCCGTAATTCATTGCCGGTCAAATTATTGATGAGTAATGTTGGATCTGAGACCACCTTTTTTTCTCTCTTCATTACTTGTCCCGACTCGATTCAAAAACTTTGTCAAACAATTTTCAAAAAAATCAAATTATCTTTATATTGAATTAAAAGAGGGGATTAAGTGTAGACTTTCTTCCTCTCCGAGTGTCGGGATGCCCACTGTAGTGAGGGTGGTTCCGACACTCGTCTTTCAATACGAAGGCGCTTCCCGTCCATGTTCAAATCTCATCTCCTTAAAATCATTCCTTCGTGTTGAGCTAAAAAGAGGATTGGGTGTAGACCCCTTCTTCTTCGAGCGTAGGGATGCCCACTGTAGTGAGGGTGGTCTCGATGCTCGTCTGTCAATACAAAGACGCTTCTAAACTTTTCCTCCTAAAACCTCGGTCCCGTACCGAGCACACTTTCAATAATAATTTGATTTCTCTTTGTATCGAATTAAAGAGAGAAGATTAGGTGTAGACCTCTTCTTCTCCGAGTGTTAGGATGCCCACTGTAGTGAGGGTGGTCTCGACACTCGTCTTTCAATACGAAGACGTGACTTCTTTATCCACCATCTCGCTTTCACAACTTCCTTCCACAATTTTCACACCTAAAACCTCGGTCCTGTACCGAGTGCATTTTCAAATCTTTTCGTAACAAAAACTTGAATGGTCGTGGAGTGGTTAGGCGTAGGCCTTCTCCTATCCCGAGTGCTGACGTTTACCGTAGGGTTCTCTGTCGCAAAGCACTTACCATTCAAAACCAAGATCATCATTAATAAGAGAACGAAGTTCTCTTTGCATTGAATTAAAGAGAGAGGATTAAGTATAGTCTTTCTTCCTCTCCGAGTTTTGGGATGCCCACTGTAGTGAGGGTGGTTTCGACACTCGTCTTTCAATACGAAGACGCCTCGTTCGCCACACTCTTTTATAACAAAAACTTTGAGATAACGAATTGGGTATTACCCGTAGGGGTTACTATCCGAAGACTTACCTCGCCCCCGTAAAAACAAATCTACCAATCAAATGTGACTTCTTGCCTCGCATGGCGAAAACTAATCAATCTTTCAAACAGGATATGTTACGTCCGTTCTACCGCAAACAGGTAACGCCTAAGTCTCCAACGAGCGAGCAGCAAAACACCTAACTGCTAGAATGCGCACGATAGCATCATCCATAAAAAACATCAACACACCGTAGGCCGAACTACGGCGGCTCTGATTCTTTACTTCTTTCAAGTAAAGATACGTAGGCACAAGGGCCACAATCCTTGCCGAGCACATCCCCCATATTCGTAGTTTCCCCGAACTACGTCGACTCTGACTTTCTCACATCTATTGAGAATACGTAGGCATAGGAATGCGAAGTCCTACCGAGTCTGTTCTTTCTCTTTTCTTAACCGTTCTCTCTTTCCTCCTAACTTTCTTGCTTCTAACCCTTCTTTTACCCAGTGAAACACTCTTCTTATAGCATAATATTTAAGCAAATAAATTCACTCATCGACAAACAAAAGGTTCCCATCGAGTACGATGGATGCGAGGGGTGTTAATACCTTCCCCTCGCATAACCGGCTTCCGAACCCGTCCTTGGTTGCGAGACCATCTTATCCATTTCTTTCTTAAGGTTTTCTCGATATTTTCCTTTCCCCTCATGGGATAAATAAAGTTCGGTGGCGACTCTTCTGTCTATCTTTTTCGCCTCCCCGTCGTTGCACGATGCATTTTTCAAGTAGCGACAGGATTGATTTCTTTTGATTAGGGTTTTGCTTTAGGGCTTTGCTTAGAGATTAGATTAGGGTTTTGTCTTTAGGGTTAGGATTAGGGAGAGCTTAGATGTAGGTAATTTTCTTTCTCAAGCATGGATGGCATTTCACTTCTTTTATCTGTATGACTGCAGTTTACTGCTTATTGCTTGATAGCATGTTGTTTATTTTTCAGTATGATTACTGTTATTTCATGACTGGCTTGAGGTCGAGACGAGCTTGTGGAGGCTGAAGCCCCACACACATTTCCTCCCTCACTTGCATTGCATGCATTTTACTGTTAAGCTGATGCTTTGTCTGTTTTGGTGTATCATTGACATGATCCCTTAGGACTCTCATTTCCTTTGATAAGGATTTGATGATAGACTTTTAGGTTGAAACCTATGCATGACAACTTCTAGGAGTTCCCTGTTCAAACCTCAACCATAGGATGAATCCATGGCATGATAACAGTAGGACTTGATAGTCTCCCTCCTAGTTGGGCCTGTTCTCTTCTCATCTCAAAACAGTTTAAGATACAGTAATCATGAATGATTTCTTTCGTACGTTACGAGCCTTAAGCTATCTGAGAAAGGATTGTGGGGGAGTTCCTTTTCCACAGTCTGGATGTTTAGTATGGTACCCTTTGGGTGACATGCGGCGCATTCACTCTCAGGTCATAGTCTCTAGTGCGGTTGAAATCGCAAACACAATAAAAAACACTTCTTTCAAAACAGGAAATAAACCGTAGTTTCCCGAACTACGTGAGCTCTGATCTCTCAGGCCTGTTGAGAGTACGTAGGCACAATACTGATGTATTGGCGAGCTACCTTCCCCCATAATCCTTCGTAGGCCGAACTACGTTGACTCTGATTTCTCATTCTCTGATGAGAATACGTAGGCATAAAGTGCGACGCTTTGCCGAGTCATTTTTCTTTTCTTTTTCAGCCAGCCTTGATAGGTAGATAGAATAAAACCAACCCGTCCAAGTAAACAAACAAGCGTGGATCCCGTCGAGTACGACGGACGTGAGGGGTGCTAATACCTTCCCCTTGCGTAACCGACTCCCGAACCCAGACAATGGTTGCGATGACCTTGTCTTACCCTTTTTTCGTCAGGTTTTTCCGATCGTTTCCTTTCCCGCTCTGAGGGATAAATAACGAAAGGTGGCGACTCTTCTGTCATGCCGGCACCTTATTTTCGCGAAAGCGACAATGGTCACCGAAGGTATAGTTTTGGGGCATATAGTTTCTGAGAGAGGTATTGAAGTAGATAAAGCCAAAATAGAAGTGATTGAAAACCTTAAACCCCCTAACACTGTCAGAGAAGTCCGGAGTTTTCTTGGACACGCTAGTTTTTATCGGCGTTTTATTAAAGACATCTCTAAAATAACCAAACCTTTAACCGGCCTCCTAATGAAAGATGTCGAGTTTGACTTAGACGAAAAATGCCTGGAAGCATTTAACTCTCTAAAACAAGCCCTGATCTCGGCACCCATGATTCAACCTCCAGATTGGGACCAACCGTTCGAAATCATGTGTGACGCTAGCGACTATGCTGTAGGAGTTGTTCTAGGGCAAAGAAAGGATAAGGAATTACATGTTATATACTATGCCAGTAGAACCTTAGATGTTGCTCAGCTTAACTACGCTACCACCGAGAAAGAACTTCTTGCCGTAGTTTTCGCTACGGATAAGTTTCGATCCTATCTGGTAGGAGCCAAAATCATAGTTTATATAGATCATGCTTCCATCCGTTACATATTGAGCAAGAAGGATTCCAAACCTAGGTTATTTCGATGGATCCTCCTGTTACAGGAGTTTGATCTGGATATTAGAGAGAAGAAAGGCATGGAAAATGTAGTTGCCGACCACCTTTCTAGGCTCGAGTATCTAAAACCAGACGCACTCCCCATTAACGATGATTTCATATATGACAGGTTAATCGCTAGGATAGAAACCATTGAAGAAAGAAACCTAGAACCTTCTAAGAACCTTGAGAGATCTCTGGCAGTGAGCAACGTACCTTGGTACGCCGATTTTGTAAATTACCTAGCTAGCGACATTATACCCACTGATCTTAATTACCAGCAGAGAAAGAAGTTCTTTAGCAATGTAAGACACTTCTATTGGGACGAGCTGCTCCTTTTCAAGAGAGGCACGAAAGGTATTTTCCGCCGCTGCGTCCCAAAAGAAGAAGTAAGAAAGATAATAGAACACTGCCACTCTGCATCTTATGGAGGACACTCTAGCACATCCAAAACTCACGCCAAGATTCTAAGAGCAGACCTGTTTTGGCCAACAATGTGGTGTGATATACACACCTATATATCCAAATGTGACCGGTGCTAGCACACTAGAAACATCTCAAGACATGACGAAATTCCTCTAAGGAACATTCAAGAGGTGGAACTCTTTGATGTTTGGGGTATAGACTTTATAGGTCCATTCCCGTCTTCCTTAGGAAACAAATACATCTTAGTCGCAGTTGATTATGTGTCTAAATGGATCGAGGCCATAGCCTCTCCCACCAACGACACCCGTGTAGTCATTAAGCTGTTTAAGAATTACATATTCCCTAGATTCAAAACTCCCCGTCTTGTTATCAGCGACGGTGGATCACATTTCATATCAAGAATCTTCGAATTTTTTTTAAGAAAATATGGAGTCAAGCATAGGATAGCAACACCTTATCACCCACAAACTAGTGGCCAAGTAGAAGTATCCAATAGAGAAATAAAACAAATATTAGAAAAGACGGTCTCTATATCAAGAAAAGATTGGTCTCAAAAGTTGCAGGATGCACTATGGGCTTATAGAACCGCCTTCAAAACTCATATTGGAACAACGCCTTACCAACTAGTCTATGGAAAATCTTGTCATCTCCCCTTTGAATTAGAACACAAGGCCTATTGGACCATAAAAACCCTAAACTTTAACTATTTGACTGTTGGACAAAACCGCATCCTTGATTTGCATAAACTAGAAGAACTCCGCCAATCCGCCTATGAAAATGCAATTATATATAAAGAAAGAACCTAGGCCTGGTACAATAAGAAGATCGTAAAGAAATATTTTCATGTAGGAGACCCTGTTGTCCTGTTCAACTCTAGATTATGACTCTTTCCTGGCAAGCTCCGTTCAAGGTGGACAAGTCCCTTTACAATTACTAAAGTTTTACAATCAGGAGCAGTCGAGATCCAGAACCAGTCATGTAGCCCACTTGTTGTAAACGGGCAGACATTAAAACTCCACGAAGGAGGAGACATTCCCGACGATCAACCATACCTTGATTGATCCACCATTGCCTACTTCAGACATATAGGTTTTGTTCGTCAAGCTAACGACGTTAACAAGCGCTGCCTGGGAGTGGTTTTCTTTATCTTTCATCCTTTTTATTATTTTATTTTATTTTATTTTATGCTGTTTTCTTTTAAGTGTCAACTAACGGTATATGATGCTTGTGCTTTCAGGTTTTTTGAGTTTTATTTTTCAGGATGCAGCAACATGATGACATGCACGTCGCCTTCAGAGACGACAGGAAGAGAGAGAGGTACTCGATTCTTCGACAGCGTCCTATGGCACCGGCCCAGTATCCGGATCAGGCTTGCATGGAGGCTCTAGGGATCGAGCCCAGCGTACGATTCCTCTTTCATCAGCTCCAATGGGGTGAATATGTTGCCGAGCTGCACCAGACTTACAGGCACCTCACATTAGAGTTTCTCAGCTCGCTCCACCATGAGCCATACGTTAATGAGGAAGGGTTGGCTACATTTAGACTTTTTGGGAGGGAGTACGCCTTCACCAATAAAGGATTCGGAGACCTACTTGGATTTTCGACCGCCCCTGATTCCATTCCTGACCTCCCGATGGGCTACTTTTTTAGTAGAGACATTGATCAGTTCTGGCGAGATATTATAGGAGGAGGGAGCCTAGATCCATCGACTCAACTGTCTCCGGTGATTCATAACCCGGCTATGAGGTATTTTCAGATGACCCTGGCTCACACCTTCCTTGGAAAGGAAGATTCTGACATGCATGTTAGCGAGGAAGAGATATTCTTCCTATTCTGCGCAAACAGGTTACACCCAGTAGCATGTGGGAACTTCTTGCTGAATAATTTCGAAGGCATAGCTAGATCTTCCGAAGGAGTTATTCATGTGGGAGGCATCGTCACTCATATAGCCATGCATTGGGACTGACTAGCCAGTTGCTGCATCTGACCCCTTATTGTGGACCTACATTGCTTGACATTGATTTCTGATTGGATAGAGGATTGTTGAGGAGAGCTGCTTTTCAGCCTGATGCTTTCAAACTTCTGATTGATTACCAGATTGTCCATTATTTCACTCTACCTGACCTAATTGTGACCAGTGTGCACGATCCTTCCAATTGAAGTTATGCGTTGGAAGGGTATGGAGAGACGATCGACGAGCCACATACATCGCCTTCAGTGGAATACCATCCCTCTCCACCTTCTCTGAGGACGACAATGTGTTCTAATAATCATGCATTGCAAAGGACCGACTTGCACACCCAAATAGCAACATTGCGCATATAGATAGTTCGACTCCAGCAGACAGTAGCCGATCTCACCTTACAGTTTCAAATTTCAGACATGACCCATGCCACCGAGACAGATGTTCTGTATCAGGAGATCTAGGATTTACACAGAGAGCTGCACTCACTCCGTCATCCCGATCAGTCGGATGAGCAGCCAGCTCCTTGATGACACTATTTCATTACTTTTTGTTATTTGCTTCGTTTTTATTTTCATTCACAAACTTATTGCACTTTCTTACATTTTTATTTCATGACATTTACCTTACAGTTCATATCTATATATATATTTGTGACCATTAATAGTTCATGCAATTTATTTTAATTTTAATTTTTTATGTTTTTCTGATTTTTTATGTCGAAATATGGAAAAAGAAAAAATATATACGGAGAAAGTTAGTGTGCCAGGACATATGATTTCTACTGCCAGCACACCCAAAAAACCAAGAGGGAGCACCAAGGCCCAAACAAAAGCACAAAATCCAGCCCAACCACCTTTTACAAGGATGGCGCCCGCCATGGGGTCTGAACTATATGCGGGGTAGAAGTTACAAAACCTCCATTTTTGCATTCAAAAACCTCCAAAACCCATTTTTGGCTACACGAAAATCCTCCCCACGTCACCAAAAGTTCATACTTTCATCTTCCACTCACCAACCCATTAACCATTCCAACTTCCATTTTCACTTCCCCTCACCAAAATCCATCAAAAAAACCCATTTTTACAAAACTCCAAAAAAAACCCATTCTTCATCTTCTTCCATCTCCAACATTCATCCATGGAGCACGAAGGTTACGTTTTGCGTCAAGGGAAACCCGGAGAAAGACAACGGAAAATCCTCGACAAATTGCGAAATCGGGATATCTCTTCGACACGGTATTTAGACGATAACTTCCTTTATTCTTTAGGTATTTACCATAGCATGTATCATTTATTAGACGTTCTAGGACTGCATGAGATTTTTGTTAGACAGGATTCTACTTTTGATCGGCTGACCAGGGAATTCTTGAGTTCCCTGATTTATGTTGTCAGACCCGACACTGCTAGCACCGTCGACACGGTCCAGTTCCGGACGTTTAATATTGAATATTCGTTTAGTATTGATGAACTTGCAGAAAGGCTTGGATTGCCTTTTGGTGCGGGGGCTATTTGTGAAGCACCTCTGGATTCTGAATGGGCTGTGGAGACATTTTCCTTCTAGCACAGGTTGTCAAATTTTACTATTTCATCTTTCGAAGGAATACTTGCCTCCAGAATTCATAACCCGGTCATCCGCGTGTTTTGCTACATGCTAGCCTGTACTGTTTTTGGCCGAGAGAATCCTAACAAGGTAAATGCAAAAGAGTTACTATTCTTGCAGGGGTGCCTTACAAATAGAAGATTCAATGTAGTCTCATTCATGATGGCCCATATGAATTCCTCTATTAAGAGCATTGGGACCATAGCCTTCGGAGGACTTATTATGTCTATTGCAAAGGCTCTAAACCTAGATGCTGAGATAGCCACTTTAGAACCTCTCCCTCCTCGCACAATCAATTTGAAATTTTTGAAAGATATGAAATTGTGCAAAGTTAGGAAGGAAGGAGGCTTCGAGCTTATGATACACGGGAGGGTTATCCCATCTGTTGTTCTACCTTGCACTAGACGCACCGATGTGACTATCGAGGGAAACTGGACCTATGATTTAGATGCTCCACCCATTACAGGCCCAGTACCCCTAAATATTCCAATTGGTGACGACAATGATACTGATGACGACTATGACCGTCGAGAGCGATCTCCCGATCATCCTATACCGCCTCACCATGTACCACAGACACACACTGCATCGTCTTCCTCTTACCACTCTGCAGGTACCGCTTTTGGCTTTTATATATCTGAGCAGATGTGGCGAGAACAATTAGCCAGAGAGGAGAGACGCGACAATTTGCTCAACACCATTCAGCAACAACTATCTGAGAATATGAAATTCATGCAAGAGTCTCAGCAGCAGATGAACCAGTCCATGCATACCATCATGCAATCTTAAGCTGCTCTGACCACCCGATTCAACGCGTTCGAAGCTTCTTAGACCGATCATCGTCGCAGCAGATCGCGCCGCCCTAGGTACTCGCCGCACGCTGCTAACAGCACTGGCAGCATGCCTTAGGCACCTCAGGTACCTCATCCCTTGCTTATTTTGAAACATTGGGGACAATGTTCAATTTAAGTGTGGGAGGAGACTTTATTTATTTTCCCGCTTTATCTCGCATTTTTATTTCTTTTATCGCTTACTAGTTTATTTCCCGTCTTATTTTCCCTTTTCGTTTTTTTAGAGCGTACTTGTGCTTAATGAGTCATTCTACAGTATACCTTTACTCCCTCATTACTTTGCCCCACCAAAAACCTTTTTGACAAATAGTGTACTATCTGAAAAAAATTTGGGCTTTGAGGCAAGTTCATGTTAGGATGCGGATGATTTGGAAAAAAATTCTCTTTGAAACATCAGTATCATTATAACACCTTAGGCTTCGCAAATGCAAAAATCGACCCCGATACTCTGTGTACCATGGCCTTAATAGAATACCCATAGTAAGTCCTTAGCAGTTTATCTTAGCAGTCAGCTCTGGCCAAAAACATTATCTAAGTGAAGGATCGATGAAAATAAGTGAATGATCCATATGCTAAAAAAATAAAATAATTACAACTCGAGTATAGGTAACCCTCACAAGGTCATTTAACCCAAAAAGTTGTAAATTCGAAAAAAAAAAAAGAAAAAAAATGATAAAGAAAAAACAAAACAAAAATACCTTCCCATTGTCAGTTGGTTCAGAGGTATCTGGTACTGAACTTGGTAGGGCGGATTACGATCTGATCCCCCACATCTGCAAATGGGCCAGTAAAAGGGGTTACACCACTTTGTGCACCAAAACCCCATGCTTAGATCAGAATCACTAACCGGTCACTTCACCATGATTTCGTACGAATAACGGGCTTAATGTGATTGCACCAGAATGAAAAGGACGCAAAAGGATATTTGAAAGTAGGCCTAGGTATAGTAGGGTAGTATGGATTGATTTGTGTAAAAACGAAGCTTATGTTCGTATTTTTGGAGAAGTGTCATTCCGATACCCGTGGTTCATTGAGTCATCACCTATCGCTTCATCCCAGCTTGAACTTATAAGACCTTTTTGCCCAGATCATTTATGGATATCGCCCTGTTCTGTCATGTTGTTTTGCTTGAGGACAAGCAAAGGTTTTAGTGTGTGAGAATTTGATACGCTTAAATTATACTGTTTATTTGACTCGATTTCGCGCACGTTATTTAGTATTTTATTTCCATTTTCTTGTATTATGCCTTTGTTTTGTTTCTTTTTCAGGTTTTTGTATTTTCAAAGCTACTCAAGAAGAAATGAAGAAAAACGAGCTGAAAACCCTGCTTTCTGAGGAAATGTACACATGGCTTCCACCATGATTGGATACAAGCCAACTGCTGACAACTGCCACATCTCCCACTCCTTTCCACCCTAGTTCATGTGGCGGGCGCCACAAGGAGGTGGCGGGCGCCACCTTCACACTGATTTTTTCCTCCCAAAAGGAGTTGGGGGCATTTCTGTCTTTACCTATACTTTCCTACCTCTGTAAATAGAAGAGTTCTGATTCATTTCAAATCATCCAAGCTTAGAGAACAGAACTCAAGCCATAAATTTCACCTATTGTAAAGTGATAAACTTCTCACATCGAGGGGTTATCACACCGTGTAATCGAGTCTGTAATCGAGTTTGGAGCACTTGGGTAGAAGTTAAACCTGCCTCCATTTTAATTCAATCTTTTTACTTCCAGTTGTTCAAGATTTTAAATCCTCTCGTTTAGAGCAGGTTTCTGTCTATTTATTGCCTTTTATTTATTTACCCGCCTTTATTTCTCGCACCGCACTTTATTTATTTATTTACCCGCACTTTATTTACTCACATTTATTTACCATGTCTGGCTAAATCTTAAGGGCTAGGATGCGAGGATTATAGTTATAATTAGTATTCCACATCGTTGTCAGTAGAATTATTTAGGGGTTGTTTTAACTTTTAACACTTATGTTCTGTACTTAAAATCTGTTGGATAAGATCGAAATCCGTCCAACCTTTAGATAAATTTGGTTAGTTTTAACTGTTCCAAGGAAGCGAAAGCGCTTGGCTCAGTTATTTAGAAATCTTTAATATTTAAGAAAATCAATTTTAAAACTGTTTTTGGACGCGTTTATGGATTTAAAGTCCGGTTCGCAAGAAGCTCTTTTTGTTAGAAATTCCAGGTTAAAATACTTTTCAACTAAGTCAAGAAACTATATTTCTTAAAAATAGGTTTATTAATCCTAACGCAATGCGCACCTTTTTATAAGTGACAATAAGATGGGTCGATTAGGGATAAACTTGGTTCTGAATACGCGAAAGCGACCGTTCCCGTTAAATTAGTTCTTTTCATGAGTAGAAAATATTACCCCATAAGAAATCCTATATGTACACATCTGGAATACTACGTAGCTATATGAATTGCATCTATGCCTGTTGCTTTATTATTGAATTTATTTTCGCACTTTACTTTTATTTCGCACAACCCAATCCTTTATTTGATTTGTCTTAGATAAACACTGTAATAATAGTAATCGATAGATTGACGTTTGGTCTCTGTGGGATCGATAATATTTTGTATTACTTTGACGCTATTCGTGCACTTGTGAATTGCCCATCATCCTACAAGCAATGTTTAACCACTCATATGCGACCTAAACATCGTTCACTAAAACAAACCAACCAACAACCATTTGCAACAACGAATTACGTAGCTTAGAGTTTCCCATCACACCTGGGGATATGTAGGAGCAAGATTCGCAATCTTGTCAAGCACTATAATAAAATATCTGTATATTCTCGCAAAAAACTATGTAGCTTTGATTTCCCCATCACACTTGGTGATATGTAAGAGTAAGATTAATTTTATCAAGCACCAACGAGTATATTAGGAACACTTTTAAAGGATTCCAAATTTATATATATATATATATATATATATATATATATATATATATATATATATATATATATATATATATATATATATATATATATATATATATATATATATATATATATATATATATATATATAATTTTAATTTCCAATATATTAAAGATATGCATTTAAAATTAAAAATAAAAACTTACATTTTTAAACCCTTAAAAAAATGCCATTTGCCACTTGTTAGAATTTCCATATAAATATTAACAATTTGACTACAATAGTAAATATCACTAAATTACTTTATTATTTTTTAATTCTGAGTTAGGGATGGTAATAGGGAAGTATGGGCAGGGTACTGAAATACTCGTCCTCATATTTGCAGTGTTGGGGGAGATTTTCACTAGAGAGCATTGAACATTGTGCGAATTTCACTCGTAACCACCACCTGTGAGGAGTACTTTCGATACAAGTGAGTCGGTCTTTCACTCGAACCAAAGGCTCATGATATCATTGTTAGGAGAGATTTTTATTAGGGAGTATTGAACATTGTGAGACTTTCTTTCTTAGAGCAACACCTTTGTGAGAGACACACCACATATTCACCCAAAATCTTAAGGTGATAGGTGGGTGAATTATCTCACTTATAAATGTTTAAGTCACCACATTCCTATCCAATGTGTGACTATTATCCACACTACTCACACTTGTTATACTTAGCACGCAATTTGAAAAATTCTCCGTACCCAAGCCCATATCCGCGTGGGCATGAATATTGTACCCGTACATGTATCCTATGGGTACCCAAATACCAGTACCTATACCCGTTTACCCGTGTTTCTAATAAAAATAGTTAATCAATTATAATTTATTTTGTAACTTTAAGTTTTTAATAACGCTACAAAAAATCCAAGAATGTTATTACTGAGTTAAGAAATAAACAAACATTTACATAAAAATACATACAAGTTTAATAGTAATGTATTTAATAAAATTGATAAATTAACTTGTGTACATAATAATAAAAATTAAAATAGATAAATATATATTGTGCGGATATGGAACAAAGTGGGTACTAAGATGTATGTACCCACTTATTTTAATGGACAATTGTTCGTATCCATTTTGTGAATTTTTCTCCTACCCGTTGTGAATAAATTTTATAAGTACTCATTGAAGATGGATCCAATTGACATCCTTATTTTAACTCAATAATTTACACTCATTTAATTCAATAACAAATATTAATTAAATTATTTTATCGATGCTCATTTTAAATTTGAGCATTTTGTAGTCAAAATTGATTTAAAATATAAATTTATTTTCTAATAAAATTAAATGATGTCACACTTACTTGTTAGTTGATAAATGTATATTCAACAAAACTTTAGGTATACTAAGATTATTTGACTCTCTGTCTCTTAAATGTATTTTTCTAGCGGATTTAAGACTTGAGAAACATGTAACATGATTTTGTCTATAGGTAACCTATTTTCTTTGGCTTATAAATCAAATCCTGACCTAACATTAGGGTATAACGATAATGATTGCTGTTTTGTAAACCCTTTGTAGGTATGTGAGTGGGATATTGGGTAGGTCCTTCGAAGAGATTGTCATTCTCTCATGTTTAGTCCTATCAATTTCCCTCATATTTCAAATCCACCTATTTAATAACCTTTTTTTTTGCTGTTAAATTTTAAAATCGGCTTCTCTTTAATATTTTAAGCCTAAAAATTATTATTTTTCCACAAATTCTATATAACAGGTCATATTCGTTAGTCAATAGCAAATTGCTACCATATGGACTATCAATATTCGTTATACCATATACCATATGTTGTTGAAGAATAAAATATAAAGATATTCCATATTCTCTAATATGATATCTAGAATCCTGATAAAGTTTTTCATAACTAGTAGAAATATTTATCACTATACTACAGCAACTAACAATAATACGTACCATTATTCAATGACGATGAATCTTACTTGTTGGCTACTAGCCCTTACAAGTTTGACTTTGAGCAAGGATGAGAATGATTTTCCCCCAATTGGCATTGGCCGCGATAGAGGCCGTGGTAACATCAACGACGGAGGCCACAACAATGGCAACGAAGGAGGACGCGGTAATGAAAACGACAAAGGTCGGAACAATGACAATGGTGAAGGTACGAAAAAGAAGTTATTATGGGAAATATGCCTCAGAGTACTGTGGTCGCTAGAAACTTTAGTGAAGGTAAGAAGCCAGACATACCATGGTGTGGTCACTGCAAAAGCGCATGAAATAATTGTAAAACATCACTATTAAGGAAAACATATATAATGACGGTTGTGAAATATATATAATAATGGTTGCATATCTGTTGTTAGGTAGTGTATGGTTGTATGTATGGTGGTTTTCAGAACCAGCGACAGACCGTGGTTATAAGTTAGGTAGCGCGCTACTTATAACAACGGTTTATTTTATTAACCGTTGTGAAATAATTTATATGTCCTGGATTTGAATCCCAGCAACACTATTCATGTCTATTATTGTTCTAGATAGCACGCTCTATTTATAATAACGGTTAAGTTAAAAACCGTTGTGATATAATTTGTTTTTTATACATATTTTTCAATTTTACAGTATTCCCAAATTTTAAACCTGAATATTTCAAAATCATATCAGACTAGAAATAGTAATACAACCATTTTAAAATTAAATTAGACCGAAAATTGTATTACATCAATGACACAATTTCATTAGGAACCAAAAATTGTATATTACATCAAAACTAAAATGACACAAAACAACCTACAATGTACACATCATTACAACAAATCATACTATCTTGTTGTCTTGGTGTCTTGACTTTAAACACCTATAATTTCAAATAATAATAGTTGTTAGAAAATCACATAATTAGTAATTATAACATACAATAAATTATGAATGAGGAATATAAAATACTTACTTTTTAATTTTCCCATATGCCTTCTTGATGATCATTATGAATACCATGTACATGATCTCTATCAACTTCTTCATATGAACTAGGCACTTGTGTTACATAAGAAGGAGGGGAAGGAATATTAAAACTTTCATCATCACTAGGAGAAATATGTTTTCCTTTGAGAACAGTTGGTTATCTCCTCGAAAAGTCCGCAGGGTCTGTCACATAAAAAACTTGTTTTGCTTGAGTAGCCATGATGAATGGTTCGGTTTTATAAGTTGTCTTACCATGGTCAACCCATGTGAATCCTAACTCATCAATTTGTACACCATTGTTACTGGAATCCACTTGCATTTAAATAAAGGCATTTTAAAAGTAACATAATCAATCTTCAAAATCTCCTCAATGAAACCATAGAATGCGAAAGTTGCCAAAATTGGATTCTTATCTTTCGAATTAGAGAAATACATGGATTCAGAATCAACCGTAACCCCACTATTTTGCATTGTACTATGATCATCTTTTACTTTTGTATAAAAGGAATAATTAGAAATGTCGTATGCCGCCCAAGTTATCACACTAACTTTTGGCATGTACGATAACCATTTTATTGTCTCGGATGCACAATCATCATTAGAAACCCTCATATTAAACCAACTTATGAATTCCTTATTATGCCAGGTCAACAACAACTTGTCGTTCATTCAAAGATATTTTTTTTATAACTTTTTTGTGAGCAGCTATGTAAGGTTCAATTACACTAGGATTATTCAAAATATAGAAATGTGTTTGAAGTATTACATTCTGAATCATTGAGTTAATATTTAAACCTTGAGTACATCTACCTTCAAATCTGTCAGCATGACGAGACTTTGGAATTCCAATAGACTCTGTTTATGAAAAATAGTTTGAACAAAACTCAAGAACTTCTTCCGTGATGCACTTTTCAACGATAGAAGCTTTCGCTCGGTGATTATTCTTCGTATATCCTTTAAATAGAAGCTTTAGCTCTATAGGATACATCCACTTTAAATAAACTGGACCCAAATATTTTATTTCTCTGACTAGATGAACAAGCAAGTGAGCCATAATGTCAAAAAAATGATAGAGGAAAATACATCTCCAATTGAGACAATATTATTGCAGACTCATCTTCTAATTCATCTAACTTTTTGAAATAAAGAACTTTATTACATATCACATTGAAGAATAAGCACAATCTGGTTATAATTACTCTTACATTTTTTAGAAGCAAGCCACGGATAGCCAGTGGTAGAAGTTGTTGCATCAAGACATGACAATCATGATGTTTTAAGCAAACTAACTTGAGATCTTTCATTGATACAAGTTTCTTGATGTTTGAAGAGTAACCTTAGGTAACTTTGATATCATGCAAACACTAGCAAAAACTTTTCTTTTCCTTTTTAGATAGAGTGTGACATACCAGAGGAAAATAATATATTTTTCCTCTATCTTTTGGAGCCAATTGTTGTTGTATACCCGTGTCCACCATATATATACAAGAATTCTTATTATCTTTAGTATTTCCTGGAATGTTTAAAAGTGTTCTATCAAATTGTCACACATATTTTTCTCCACATGCATCACATCAATACAATGTCTCACATCAAGTCTAGACCTATATGGAAGATCAAAAAACACCGATCTCTTTTTCCAAATATTTCTCTTGGAGAGGCCATCTTTTCTTTCCAAAGACAATATTAAGGTGTTCATGTCATTGATAAACTTCATCGCTAGTTAAAGGTTTAGGAGCTCTTTCAAACTTTTGTTATCCGTTAAAAGCCTTTAGTAATCTATGATAAGGATGATTGGGTTTTAAAATTTTCTGATTCCCAAGGTAAACTATCTTTTTCCCAAACTCAAGCTGGTGAAAACAGGTATAAGATTCACATATAGGACATGCTTTATATTCTTTGACACTATATCAAGTCAAATTACCATATTCGAGAAAGACGTTGATTGTGAAAAATAACATTGCACGCATCTTAAACTTTTCACCATAATATGCATCATCAATGTCAACAACTTTATCCCAGAAAAGTTGTAAATCCTCAATTACTAGACTTAGATAAACATCTATGTCGTTTTCAGGTTGTCTAGGTCTAGAAATCATCATACTTAACATTATATACTTGTGCTTCATGAACAACCAAGGAGATAGGTTGTAAATCATGAGAAGAATATGCCACGAAGAATGGTTAGTGCTCATATTACCAAAGGAATTTATTCCATCTGTGGCAAGCCCAAGTATAAGGTTTCTTGGCTCAAAGCCAAAATCCGGAAATAATGAATCAATTTTCTTCCATTGCAAAAAATCAGCTACATGGCGAATCTTTCCATCACACTTTCTTTCATTTGCATGCCATCTTGCGTCATTCGCATTAGAAAAAAGTCTCTTTAACCTCAAAATTATTGGCAAGTACCATAATACTTTGTAGAAGGACGCTTCTTACTAACATTGTCATCACCATTGTTGTTCCTTAACTTGTAGCGCGACTCACCATATTATGGATATTGATCCAAATTTTCATACTCTTTCTTGTATAATATGCAATTATTATGGCATGCATGTATTTTGACATACTTCAAACCCATTGGACATAACATCTTGGCCTCATAACATCGATCCGACAAATTTTTATCTTCTGGTAGCATTTGTTTCAAAAAATCAAGCAAACATCTGAAACTTTTATCCGAACACCCACCTTTTTCCTTCAAATTAAACAATTTTAACAACGCAGACAATCATGTAAAATTGGTGCACCCCTTATATGAAGGCACATCTTTGTCGATACATAACATATCATAAATATGTGCTTTCATATAAGAAGATTCTCCAATATCATGATTCATATCCTCTAGTTGATCATTCATATCATCATCATGCATCTTCATCCATTTGTGACATCGCATTTTGATTATTATCCACTTCTCTGTGGCACATCCATGTTGTATAATTTTGACATATTCCATCACGACATAGGTGATGGAATATTTCTTTCTTTGACCGTTTTCTAATATTCCCGCAAACAACAAATGGACAATAAAAGATACCATTATTGTCGGGAATATTTTTTTTGACAAATTCAAGGAATTCAAAAACTCATTTCTCATACAACGAACCTAATCTATCGACTTTCATCCAACCACGATCCATAACAAATTCTGAAATTTATATCAAAAGAATAATGTGAACGGTAACCTAATGCAACACTCACCATCAAAAACAAAAACACCAGGCATAATATGAATATATGCATATGAATTTTTCTGAATAAAACATGAACATGACAACACCAAAGCATAAACATATTTAGAAGCATCATAATGTCTGAATAAAACATAAACACATCCAACACAAAAACCTAAAGCATATTCACAAAATTTGAATAAAACATGAACATGGCAACATGACAATGTCAATACACACAACATCCTAGCGAATAACATCAACATTCAGAAGCTTCAGAGAGAGATAATGGTAAATAACCCTTACGAAGAACATAAACATTCAAATGCGTCAGAGAGACAGATTTGTAACCTACCGTAATTCGAAGAGGATGATGATTTCCTTTCCAAAAATGATATTTCTTTCAAAAAATGAATGAAGATGGTGAAGGTTTCACTATCACTGTCATCTCTTTTGCTATGGCACTCTTGTGTGTTATGAATGAAATGAAGTATCTATGACGTTTTAATTTTGTGGGAAAACATTTCACAACGGTTTCAAGCTTCAACCATTATGAAATATGGATTATATAACCACGGTTGAAATAAACAATTGTGGTTGTTATACTTTCAATTTTTAAATAACAATAAATGAAAAGGGACATGCGCTAAGTTTTATTGAAAAAATAAAAATGTTAATGCTGGGACTCGAGGCTTGTCATCCAAACTCTATGACCATGGATTTTTAAAGGAACTGTGATGAAAAGTTTCTTACTAAAATTGTAAATAAAAAAAACATGCGCGAACAAAATGTTATGTAACAATGGTGGAAAAATGGGCGTTGTAATATTCTGTACTAGATCTATTTTTTCTAGTAGTGCATGTTGGAAACTCAATGGAAAACCTACTAATTAAAAGAAGAAATGTGGTAATGAATATTTTGTACTTCAGGCTAGTAATTCTGCTCAATGGAAGGAGTCATCCTCAACTCAGCTACCATTCACTTTGGAACAAATATACCAATGGTTAAAACTTCTTAAGTCTACTTCTTTGAGCTCTATAGATCAAAAAGGTGAATTTTTTAGTGTCAGACTCAATCATATCTAGATAGTAAATTTTTGTGCTATTGATCATATGACTGGTGAATCTACATTTTTTCTTCATATACTCCTTGTGTAGGTAATAATAAGATAAAATTCGCAGATGGCTCTTTTTCAACTATTGCAAGTAGAGGCTCAATTGTGTTGTCTCCAAGTCTAACCCTTATAGATGTCATTCATGTCCCAAATCCTTCTTGTAATTTGATGTTAGATAGTAAGTTAGCTCAAGAGAAAAAAAAAATCCAAACTAACTTTTTTCGTACTCATTGTGTCTTCCAAGATTTGAACTCGAGGAAGACGATTACTAGTACTAAAGAGAGTGGAGAACTTTATTACTTTAACTTTGGAGATGAATATCTACGACCTTCCAAACAAATAATTTAAAGATTTGAATTTTTTGCTTTAAATAATGATGATAACATTATGTTATTTCATTTACCATTAAGTCATTCTATTTTTTGTAATTTGAAACACTTTTTCCAAAATTATTATTAATAAAATTCATCTCTATTTAAACGTGAAGCTAGTGAATTTGTAAAACATCATCGTTCTCGTTTTCCTATACAACCTTATAAATCTTCAAGACCTTTTTTCTGTTATTCACATTGATGTTTAAGGCCCTAACTAATCGCACGAGTGCATTTTCTCTCAAAAATTAAAATGGTTTACTATATTTATAGATGGCCATTAAAGAGTATGTTGGGTATACTTGTTAAAATAGAAAGTTGACATTTGTCAAAATGTAAAGAATTTTTTTAATATGGTGCAAAATCAATTCCCAACAAATATTCAATTTTTAGAAGTGATAATGGCAAATATTATTTCATTAGTAATTCGGATGATTTTTTACGTAAAAATGGGGTTGTGCATCAAAGGTCGTGTCCTAACACTTCTAACAAGACAAATTTGTAGAAAGAAAAAAATTGTATAGAAGTAGCTTGATTTACTTTTTACAAATAAGGTGCCAAAATATTTGGGGTGGTACTGGTGAAGATGTTTTAACTGTTTCATATTTTATTAATAGAGTTTCTTTTTAAATCCTTATTTTTTTAAACTCTGATTAATATTTTCAAAGTATGTTTCCCTAGTAATCGTGTTATAAATAACACATCTTTAAAAAAAATTGGATGGACATATTTTGTTCATGAACAAAATAATATTGGGAAGTTTGAACTACGTGTTATAAAATGTGTTTTTATCGATATTCTCCAACAAAACAAAACGATATAAAAGTTTTAATCCAGAGAAGGAATTAATGATACTCATCTTCTAGGATATAATTTTAAGGAAGAAGACTCGTTTCAAACATATATAATATTTTTTTTAATTCATCTTGCAAATATCACAAAATTATGAGCTTACACTTCAACACTAACAACAAATGGGCATGATTCACAGAATGAACCCACTCCTACTGTGAGATGTTGGATCGAACTCTAATATAGTCGAAGGGTAGCTTCTAGTTCGACAGGTATTAAGCATGAGGTCGAAGTCTGTTCGCATGTTGATGTTGAAGATAATGCGTGTTGTAGTCGAAGTTTGTTCTAACATGCATTAGTCAATATTGCTAGGTTGTTAGCTTATTGGATTGGGCTTTGCTTGTAAGTCCAAGTGTTTAAGTTAGCTTGTAATGGGTAATTTTTAAAAATCCCATTAGGTTAGTGTGGTATTTTTCTTATAAATAGGATGTTAGTTTCTCAATCTTGGAATAAGAAAAAATAGGAAGATAAAATCCTAATTTCAAGTGAGGGAGGTTATTTTGTTATTCTTGTATACTTTTAATCTTGTTCCAAGATAAAGGAAAGAATAGCAGTATTATAACCAATCATTGTTGTTCCTTGTTGTTTTACCTTATTATCTTTGGTAAGCATAACCCTTGTGTGTTTCTTGATCATAAAGAAATCGTTTATACTTTGTTTAAAGACATCTGATTCACAACACCTACTATGAGTGAGAAATTTGGTGAATATATAAGCATGTATTTTCTCATGATTAACTAATAAAAATTCCACATAATGATGTAACATTGGTAGAGAATATATTTGAAGTGGAAAATAATATTTTGAAAGGAAAAGACTTTGTGAGAAAAAATCACAAGGAAAGTGATGAGTCCATGTCCCAACACTGCCATGAATCTGAAACAGGGAATGATTAGTCTCCTAATAAAAATAAAGGAAAATTTATTTCAATGTCTCATAGTCATATCATATATCCTGATATTGATGAACCTATAATTATTTGAAAATATGCCAGGTCAGGCACTAAGCATCCTTTGTCCAATTTTAATTTTTATTCACATTTTTCTTCATCATTCTCTACTTTTACCTTACAATTGTCTAGTCTTGAAATTCTAAAAAGTATACAGGATGCTTAAGAAGTTATGAAATGGATGAAAGTTGTACTTTAGGATATGATAGAACTTGAAAAGTATTGTGGACTCACACTTGAGGGAGAGTGTTGAGAATAATGAAGTCAAGTATGAGTTGGAGTCCCACATTGATTATAAATATGGCTAGTTGAGCATTTATAAGTGGGAGAACTCATACACCAATCACCTTAAGGTTTTGGGTGAGTATGTGGTGTGTCTCTCACTTTTGTTACTCTTGGAAGAAAAAGACCCAATTTTCAATCCTCCCTAGTGAAAAACTACCCTACAAATGGTATCATGAGCCTTTGGTTCGTAAAGGGACCGAATTACTTGTATCAAAATACCTAGGAAGAGGTGTCCTGTTGAAATCGAAATGCCCGGGAAAGAGGTGTATCGAAACGCCTAGTAAGAGGTGCCTAGTAATAGATGTCAACAGTGGCACATATGTATGTGGACAAAAAAGAGTCCACGTAAGGGGGGAGCATTGTGGATTCCACTTGAGGGGAAGTATTATAGACTCCCACTTGAGGGGGATTGTTGAGAATAATAAAGTCAAGTGTGAGTTGGAGTCCCACATTGATTATAAATATGGATAGTTGAGCATTCATTTGTGGAAGAACCCATACACCTATCACCTTAAGGTTTTAGGTGAGCATGTGGTGTGTCTCTCACTTGTATTGCTCTAGAAAGAAAAAGACCCAATGTTTAATGTTCCCTAGTCAAAAACTATCCCAACAAATGGTATCATGAGCCTTTGGTTCATAAAGGGACCGACTTACTTATATCGAAATGCCCGGGAAGAGGTGTTATGTTGAAATCGAAATGTCCAGGAAAGAGGTGTATCAAAATACCTAGTAAGAAGTGCCTAGTAATAGGTGTCAACAGTGGTACAGGTGTATGCGAATAAAAGAGATTCCACATGAGGGGGGAGCATTGTGGGTTTCACTTGAGGGGGAGTATTGTGGACTCATAATTGAGAGGGAGTGTTGAGAGTAATAAATTCAAGTGTGAGTTGGAGTCCCACATTGATTATAAATGTGGATAGTTGAGCATTTATAAGTGGGAGAACCCATACACTTATCACCTTAAGATTTTGGGTGAGTATGTGGTGTGTCTCTCATTTGTGTTGCTCTTGGCCCAATATTGATGCTCCTTCTCATACCCAAAAATAACAAGACTTGGACTATTATAACACTACTAGGTGGTAAGAAAATGGTGGGATGCAAATGAGTGTTTACCATGAAATACAATTGAGATGGGTCAATTGAAAGATATAAACTCTGATTGGTTGCTAAAGGTTTCACTCAAACCTATGGTATATATTACTTAGAGAAATTTGTTAATGTTACAAATTTTAACATTGTAATAGTTCTCTTATCTATTTATGCTAACTTAGATTGGCCTTTACATTGCTTAGATGTTAAAAAATGCATTTCCTAAAGAAAATATGGATGAATATGTATATGTATATGGATATACCTCATGGTTTTGAAAATAATTTTGGATTTAATGTATGAAAGTTGGAGACATCCTTGTATGGGTTAAAGGAGTCCCTTAAAGCTTTGTTTAAAGAGTTCACCTAGTTCATGAAAAAATATGGTTATATTTAAGGCCAAGTTGATCACACATTGTTCACAAAGTTATCCCATAGTGGGAAATTTGGAGCACTAATATTCTATGTCAATGATATTATTCTTACTAGAGATGACATAGATGAGATGGCTAGAGTAAAATAGAAACTAGTTGTCAACTTTGAAATTAAGGACTTAGGATTCTTTATATACTTTCTTGGTATGGAGGTTGCCCAATAAAATAAGGGAATTGTTGTTTTGCAACATAAATATATTTTAGATCTCCTGAGAGATATTTAAATGAGTGGTTGGAGACCAGGTGAGACTCTCATGGAACCTAATACAAAACACTGGGGAAAAAAGAAGGTTCTTGTAGACATCGGTAGTATCAAATATTGGTCAGCACATTAATTTATTTGTCCCATACTAAAATGCATATTGCCTTCCCAGTTAGGGCAGCAAGTCAATTTATGCATTCTCATTTTGAGGAACATCTTGAGGTTGTTTACAAAATCCTAAGGTAACTAATATGGGAAATGGATTAATTTTTAAGAATACTAATGAAAGGAATGTCTGTATATTCATAGATGCTGATTTGGTGGGACCAGTAACAAATTGAAGATGTACCTTTCGATATTATACTTATGTTTGGGATAATCTTGCAACTTGGGTAAGTAAGAAACAAGGATTGGTAGAAGTAAGTAATGCAGAGGCCGAATTTAGAGATATGTCTCATAGTATTTGGGATAATATGTGCCTATTTTTTCATCTCTTTATCAGGAAATCATTCTTTCTAAATGTGGTGTATGTTATTGTGCTATTTATATATTTTTTCCTTCTTTTTGATTATGCCAATAAGGGAAAAGTATATTCTTGAGGGTGATTAGTGAGGATGAGTTTTACCATTCCAATATTTTACCTATGTCTATCTATTTTTTCCACCTCTTTGAGAGATGTGTTGTCATCATAAAATGGGAGGGGGAAATATGGATCTATGTATTTTTAGGTATAGTTGTCTAGAACCATCATATATTGTTGATGATTTTGAAGATGACAACACATAATGTCAACCATCATTTAGTGGAGTTCGTGATGATCTCTAGTTAAGCAACCACTGATGAACGTGTCTTTAAAATAACTTACATAAAGCCTTTTTAGTAGAAGATTCGAGTACCAGATGAAGGTCCAAATTAATGATGAATCAACCAGAGGAACTCTGAGCTTTAAGCTTGTGAAAGCTCACATGATCTTGTGTCTGAGTGATTAGTGTATTGTAAGGGTATAACAGTAACTCTCAATATAATAAGTCAATCACACACCTACATTAACATGTAATTTAAGCCTCTCTTATTACTTAAAATCTCTTGAAAACCAATGAATGATTGAGTGGGATCTATTAAGAGGTATTTCCAACCAATTTGGGAAGTTTTGAAACTGCCTAATCAATTAGGTACATGCTATAATCAATTAGAGAAAATAAAATGTCTTCCGAATCCATTAGAAACGCCTTTGATCTATTAAAAAATATAGTCATTTAGGTTTTCCTTTTTTGGATTAGTGTTGCTGCCTTTTTTGGATTAATTTGTCCCATGGATCATCCTTTTGAGCATAAATTTTCCTATATAAAAGAGGTTTTTCCTCATTCCATTATACATCCAATTTTAGAATAAAAATCTTTCTATCATTATTTATATTCTCTTTTTCTCTATTTTTTTATTTTGACTAAAGTTGCCTTAGTGCCTTCTGAGTGAACTATTTGTGAGAGTTTGGTTGTACTGGTCTATTTGCTTTAGTTATTTTTCATTAAGAGTGTAACGCTTGATTTATTTCTTGTTTGGATCTTGAAATTATCCTAGTAAAATCTTGTTTGGTTCTTGATATTATTTTGGAAAAACATTAGTTTAGTTCTTGAGATTTGCTGGTTAAAATCTCTATTTGGTTCATGAACTTAGCATGTGAAAAGCTCTGTTTGGTTTGGGGGATCAAGCTATGTAAAATCTCTCATTTATTGTAAGAATATTTATGGGCTTAAAATTTCACGGGGACAAGAGTAGGCCAAATGGTAACCTAAACCTGTATAAATTTGAGTGTAACCTCTCTTACTATATCTCTCTACTTTTTTGTAATTTAATTTTCTTTCCTCTATAATTCTTTCTTTTATATTTTCCATTATTATCTCTATTTAATTGTTATACTACAAATTGTTTTTCAAGTAAAAGAATTTTAAAATTAATATCAATCTCTAATATATCACAATTCATCATTGTACTTGCTAAAAGTACAAATGTGTAACAACCCCTAGTGGATAAGCGCTGAAAATTATTTTAGAGTTATTCTGGTATTGGGAGCTAGCTCACATGAGGTGATAAGCTATTGTACTTGTCTGTGTCATCTGTGTAGTTAGTTAGTTTTTAAGTATCATGATACTGATGTATTTAGGGGTCTGAAGATGAGTCTTCCTATAATGTAGAAACCACTCCAAGAATGGGTGGTTGATTTGATTCTCTAGAATCTAGTGTATTTAAGTCCCACAACTTCCTATCTAAAGTATCTTGACCCTATATATACTTTATGCATAATTGTACGTTATGAACAGAGAGACCAGAGGTATTGGCAATGTATTTGCTAAAGTGGTGTCACATACGAAAGGGAGGGGCGCTCAAACCAGTAAAGAAGTGACTTAAAGATGATGGCTAAATAAACATGTACCTTTTGCCCCACCCTAGGTACCTTCTAATTATACAACTACGCAGTCCTTAGAGCACGAGACCTCATGGAGGCCAAAGTTTTTTAACCCTTAAATCATCTTTTGGCTTTCCTTAGGAGAGTATTCAAAGCTTTACTCTTGCCTTTAGTTCTTGATGTTTTCGATGATTCCTATGAACGAGGATCAGCTGAATACTTTAGGAGATACTTATCTAAAGCCCTCAGGAGAGACTTATTTGATTCCTTCATAAGAGTCTTTGTTGAGTCCCTCAGGTGAGACTTAGCTGAGTCCCTTAGGTGATACTTAGTTGAGTCTATTAGGAAAGACTTTATTCAAGTCCCTCAGGCGAGACATTAATCAACTCCCTCATGAAAGAGTTAGTTGAGTCCCTTAGAAGAGACTTAGTTGATTAGCTCATGCAAGAATTTAGCCGAGTCCCTCAGGAGAAATTTTGTTGAGTCCCTCATGTAAAACTTTGTTTATACCCTCAAGTGATACTTAGTTGAACCCTCAGCCGAGACTTTTTTGAGATCTTCAGGAAAGAATTAGTTGAGTCCCTCAGGAAATACTTTTTCGAGTCCCTCAGGCAAGACTTAGTTGAGTTCCTTATGAGAGACTTAGTTAGACCCTTAAGAGAGACTTTAGTGGAGTCCCTCAGGCAATACTTTGTCGAGTCCCTCAGGAGAGACTTTGTCGAGTTCCTTAGGTGATACTTTGTTGATTCCCTCAGGAGAGACTTAGTTGAGACATAGTTGAGTCTTCCATGAGGTTTGAAAATATCCTCATAAAGTAGTTGCTCGTAGATGGCTAGGATTTTCTTGTGGAAATTCAACAAGTTATTACTCTAAAGGGTGGCAAAGATCTTCATGTGAAATTCCAACAGTTTAATTACCATGCAGGGCAGTAAGGATCTTCCTGTGGAATTCCAACAATTTAATTACCCTATAGAGCAGCAAGGATATACCCGTGGAATTCTAAAAATTTAATTACCCCCTAGGGAAGCAAAGATCTTCATGTGGAAGTACATCGATTTAATTACCCTGTAGGGCGAAAAGGATCTTCATGTGAAATTCCATCGATTTTATTATCCTGTAGGGCGGGAAGGATCTTCCTATGGATGTCCAACATTTTATTACTACATAGGGCCACAAGGATCTTCTTGTGGAAGTCCAACAGTTTAATTTAATAGTCAACCATAATAACTTGTTGCAAATATCAGTCTTTTACAATAATTTTTGGAAGCATACATTTTTTCCTCCTACCAATCAACTATAATAATATCTCATATTGACTGTGTTCCATGTTCTAGGAATGAGTCTTCCATCCAACTCTTCGAGCTTGTAGGCTCCATTAGGAAACTTCATATGTGTGATACACTCCCTCATAGTTAGGTTGTAACTTTCCTTGTTAGAATGGAACTATAATATATCTTAGCACTAAATTTCTTTCCGGCATCTCTTTTCGAACTACCTTGGAGTTATAACTTATGGATTCTCTTTGTTTAGCAGCAAACTATTGAATGCAGGCGACATCTCTTGTTTCCTCAGCTAGGTTAGTGACACGTTTTAATCCCTCTTTGTTTTCTTCCTTGTTAAAATGGGAGCATTGTTTAGATGGTGTGTCGATTTTGACTGGAAGCATGTCGTGTGCCCCATATACTAATGTAAAAAGGGTTTCCTCGGTGGTGGAGTAAGGGATAGTGGGATATGACCATAATACTTTGTGCAAATTCTTGTCACACAATCCTTTTGAATCATTCAACTTCTTTTTGATCCCCTTTAATATCACTTTATTAGTTAACTCTACATGTCCTTGCAAAAATTGATCACGGTGATACTGGTGAAGTGAGTTCCATTGTCTGAGACGATAATTCCTGGTAAACTGCACCTACACATGATCTTCTTCCAATAAAAACAGCAAAATCTCTTTGCCATAATCTTGGACGCAACTTCTGCTTCTATCCACTTTGTGAATTAGTTTACTCATATGATTAGGAACCTTGGTTTTCCATGAGCTGTATGTAACACCCAAATATAACTCTAGAATAATTTATATTATACATGGTTGCAAATTTGGTACTGAAATATACATAACTTCCTAGTGACACATTATACATATTACATGCCCAAAATACCAAAAGAACAAATGTTGCATAAATATATACAAGATGTCCAAAACAACTAAGAACTATATCATATCAATGATCTCAAAATATAGTCTTCACAGCAGAAACAATGAAATCCAAAATGATAAGACAAATAAGGACATCAAACAACTTTGTCATTACCCTTCACAGAATCTGAACCACTTGAAATATAATAAAAAACATGGGGTGATATAATAATCCCAGTGGGTTCCCTATCTTATGGATTCTCTCTGCTTTATAAGGTTCTAACCAATCCTAACTCAAGTCTAAAGGGAAGGGACAAGACTTGAGTTCATAATTTCATACTATATGGAAACATGTTGCTTGAGTTCAACAACTCAAACTATTACTAATCGGAAACCTTACCAAGGCATCCCGTTTTCCCTTCCTCTCCTAAGTATAAGAGTCCGGAGCGGGTCATGGATCCTTGCAAATTTTGACATAAGAAATGGATTCAGATCCAAGGGAAACATAGTCCACGTGAATTGTCACTTGTCATGGGTCGTACCCCATCACAAGTATCTTCACCCGTAGGCTCCATTCGTACAACGAGAATCAAACCTGTCAAGGCACTAGTGCATACATTCTAGAGGAGCTCTCTATATAAGCCTCCACTATTGGAATGGTACAACTCAAGGGATTGGTTCTAAACACGTGATCTCACACGCAATCATGATTTTATTCGACAATCACAATGCCACATACGCCTTATTCTCAAAGTAACACAAAACCAACTCATGTTCCATTTAATGTCTCAACTTTCCACTAGACAACTACTTGTTAAGGATGCACACCTAAGTATCAAATGCACAAGCATTGTCATCTAAGTTATCTATCAACTCCTAGTTACATCCCTATGTCATTCCATTGGATTGTAATAAGTTTTCCTCACTTTTCTTAGTTCTTTTTAATCACATAATCAACATTTTAATCAATCCACCATCCATAAACCCACATGCATATTACTCACAATAATCAGTGTAAGAAAGATATAGTAACCATACACACGCATAGTAAACAGCCAAGTAAGCAACAAAACAAAAAGTAAAAACCATTGCCAGGTTCGCAGTGTGAAGACCAGGCGAGGCCCTTCACCTTGAGTTCACTGTGCAAACTCTGAGCGAGGTTGAAAAAATATGGTAGTATTAAAAGCCCTCGGTGCTCACTGTGCAAACTCTAGGCAAATGTTCGCTTTCACCTTGCAGTACGAGCATGACAAACTATCATGTTTTCCTGCAGTTCACTAGAGCTCACAATGAAAACCCTGCGATTCATAACTGCTCACCTGCTTAAACTGTTCAATCCATAGGAGGTTTTAAAGCCCATTCCTCATAAGGCTCATATATGTCAAAACAAACATAAATATAACATTTTAAACCATAATCTCACTTCAATGTCATGAATATAATATGAATCATATATTTTTCATGGAAATGAAATAAGAACACCATAACATAACTTTTCCTATTCTATCCAAATATTCTAACCTTGAGTTTCTACCTAGAACCCACCTCTAACACAAGATGAAGATGTTGTTGATGATTTGATGAAGAAATGATGAAGTTCCAAGCTTTTCTTCCTCTAGGGTTTCCTTCTTCTTCTTTCTCTTCTTTCTCCTCATTATCTCTAACTCTCTTACTACCTTTCTCTCTATGTTGCAAAAATGAAAGGAAAAGAGAAGGAAAATGATATAAGGAAAATATCATTAAATTTAGTAAGACTAACTTGGTTAAATGTCTAAAATTGAGGTATCCAAATATCTCTAATGTACCAATTAATAAAACCTCATAGTCAAATAATATTAATGAAATTAATCCTGAGCTTATAAATTACTCTGATTATCTCAATAGATAACTCTCAGGGCACACCAGAACTCATTTGATCTCAACTAATATTATTTAAAGCATTTTATCAAATACGGGGCATTACATCCTCTCCCTCGTAAATAAAAATTTGTCATCGAATTTAAATATTACATGAAAAATATGAGGTTAAGAACCTCGCATCTCAAACTCAAGCTCTCAAGTAGCATCACCCGGATGTGTCTCATCCCACTGAACCTTAACAAGAGGAATTTCTTTGTTTCTCAACACCTTAGTTTCTCTCCCCACAATACGGCTTGGTAGAGGTTCAAAAGTCAAGTTTGTTTATATCTCAATTTTAACTGGTAGAACTGGCTGAAGAGGGTCAGGAATAAACTTTTGGAGTTGAGACACATGAAAAACATCATGCATCTCAGATAGAGAAAGCAGCAAGGCTAGTCTATAAGCTACTTCACCAATCCTCTCTAGAATCTGATATGGTCCCACGTATCTCAGACTTAACTTCCGTGATTTAAACAGTCCTTTCAATCTCACCTTGGAGTAACTTTCAAGAATACATGCTCACCTTCTTCAAATTCCAAAGGTCTCCTTCGGTTATCCGCATAGCTCTTCTGACGGTCTTTTACTTTCTTACCCTTGTTGCGAATCATTCTAATCTTTTTTGTAGTCTCTTGAACAATTTTCGATCCTAAAATTCTTTCTTGACCAACTTCCGTCCAACAAAAGGGTGTTCTACATTTCCTTCTGTACAATACTTCGTAAGGAGCCATACCAATACTCGCGTGATAACTTTTGTTGTAAGAAAACTCAATCAACGATAAAATTCCCTTCCAATTTCCTCCACTTTCAAGCACATAAGCTCTTAACATGTCTTCCAAATTTGTATAGTCTGTTTTGTCTGACCGTCATTTGAGGATGATTCGACGTGCTCAAACATAACCTTGATCCCATGTCTTGTTGGAAAGCTCTCTAAAACCTTGAAGTAAACTTGGGATCTCTATCAGACACTATGCTAGAGGGAACACCATGAAGTCTCACAATTTCCAAAATAAACAACCTTGCAAGATGACTTGCCTTGTAAGTAGTCTTCACGGTAAAGAAATGTGCTGACTTCGTCAGTCGATCTACAATAACCCAAATAGAATCATAATCACCTTGTGTATGAGGTAACCCAACCGTGAAGTCCATTGAAATACTATCCTATTTCCACACCGAAATCTCTAACAGTTGTAAAAAAACCAATCGATCTTTTGTGTTCAATTTTCACATGTTGGCACACTACACATTTTGAAACATACACCACAATATCTCTTTTCATCCCGGACCACCAATACTCCTTTTTTAAATCTTGATACATCTTTGAGGAACCAGGATGTATAGTAAAAGCACCTTTATGAGCTTCGTCTGGTTAAATGTCCAAAATTGAGGGTATCCAAAGTGTCTCTAATGTACCAATTAATACAACCTTAGAGTTAGATAATATTAATTAAATCAACTTTGAGCTCATGAGTTACTCTAATTATCTCAATAGATAACTCTCAAAGCACACCAGAACCCAATTGATCTCAACTAATATTATTTAGATAATTTTATCAAATATGGGATATTACACTATAGGAAAGGGTCCCTGAATGTCAATTCCCTACTGATAAAATGGCTAATACTTTGTCATATAGTGGAGGAGTTTGGCTGGCACAAGGTGTAGATTGGCATGTCTTTGGAATTTTTCAGACTTATTTATAAAATTCATGTTCTCTATCATTAATGAAGACCGATAGTAACCCTCTCTTAATAGCTTATGGGCCTAGGCTCACCCACCAATATAGCAGCCTCATGCCTCTTGATGAACTCCAGTTAAGACCAGGGCGATCTCATGTTCCCCCAGATGTATTAACATAGGAATGGATCTTCCCATTGTGTATATCTTTCCCAGCATAAGAATACATTTTTATGCATGCTTATGGCTTTACTTTGCTTCAAACTCGTCTTGAGGTAACTCTCCTAACTGCAGATAATAGACTATATGTGTCATCCAACCACCAATCAGGGAGATATTAATAATATTTACCTCCTCTGCCTCTATTCTAGGGATGTCATGTGTTTCTTGTATTATATTGCAGTCAAAATCTACTTTCTTCAAACTAGCTAGTTTGGATAGTAGGTATGCTATGAAGTTCTGTTCCATGGGCACATTAATTATTTCAAACGATTTGAAGCGCCCAGACAAGTCACATGATTTTTGTATATATTTGATGAGATGTGGTTCCTTCTCCTGGTACTCATTGGAGACTTGCTTTGCCATCAGTTGTGAGTTGCTTTTGGCCTTTAGAGTCAATGTGCCTATTTCTAGGGCGAGGGGCATGCCGACAATGAGGGATTCATATTCAACCTAGTTATTGCTAGGCTTAAATTAAAACTTTAATGTATTCTCAATCAATAAGTCATATGGTCCTTTTAGCACTATCCCATCACCACTCCCTTTGACATTATAGGCTCCATCCACCAAAAGAATTTAGAAGGGGAGACCTCCTCGCCAATTAGTATGATGAACTCCACAAGAAAATCTGTCAGGACTTATGACTTGACATTCCTCTAAGAATATACTGGATTTCATATTTAGACACTTTAAATTCCCAAGATTCCATATTTTCGGATAGATATGTCTTCTTGAGGACTTAGCATATGGGATAGTATGTTTTTACAAATATCTGATGTCCTTGAAAATAAGGCCCAGGCTTTTTTACAATCACCACTATCGCCAACGAGAATCTTTCTATCTTCTGATAAGCTTTGGATATTATGAACTAAGTTACAATGATAATTCATATGAATATAAGCTTTAGTTGCTCAAAATCTTTTTTATTTAAACCATTCTAAGTTTCTCAAACATTATGTATGACTGCCATTCAAGAAACATCTTTTAAAAGACAAAATTTCAAATTTTCTAAAGGTGAAATCGATTTAAGGTTTAGTGTAATTCATTGCTTGTTTTTCACAACCTAACATAAATGAAAATTTTGGAAAAAAATTAGAAATGGCAATCGATTGATCCAAGGGGGGCAATCGATTCTAGGGAAATTTTTGCCTCAAAATTTTGACCATGTAATCAATTGATGCATTTAAGAAATCGATTGATCCTTTACTTTTTGCCTTGAGATTTTAACCATACTGTTGGACATGTGATTTCGCACACAAGAGGGAGTGAACTGTGTGGTTACAAAAAACATGGTTTTGAAAAATCTTTTAGGTTTAGAATCATAATTTGAAATCATTTTTAATTTTTTTTAAATATTAAGCAGCAGTAGAATAAAATTTGTGGAATATGAAGTGTATAAAGTTAAGACTTGAAGGAGAAGAGAGAACATCGAGAAGTATAGAGGTTCATTCAAATAAAGAAAAAAAAGATACTATTCTCCCAAGAATTGATCTTGAGATTATAAAATAAACTTGAGAGACTTTAGTAGGTTATACGTATGAACCCTTCTTATACAAGGAAAAATGAAGTTTAAGGTTGACTTCCAACCAAATAATAAACAACATTGTGAAGCAATGAGTCTTTCTTCCAAACGGAGGATCAAAAAAGTTAGTTTCCTTTGCACGAGAATCTTGGAAAAGTTAGTCTTAAAACTTCTAAACAAAATTTGTAAGCTTTTAACACCGGGCTGAGCTCACGAACCTTAAACCTTAGTTTTACCACAGGCTAACCAATAACCTGGGAGATTTTAATACCGTGCTAATCTTACATATTAAACCTTGGTTTTATGTGATAATTTCTTCCTACCATTTCTTTGTACAACAACAAATAACTATTAGAAGAAACCTTGTATCGAAAACGCTCACACACTTGTCGTACACCAGGAAACAGATAAAATCATAAAAGCTGGTGGACGGATCGACTTGCTCTGATACCACTATGTAACACCCTAAACCTTGACTCTTAATATAAAAGAGAAAATTGTACTATTAAGGATGCTACTTCACACAAATTATGCATTCCATAGAAATATTTTCAAACTCGCAGTGAAAAATCACATAATCCTCATAATTATCAAATAATAGATTAAACCACCAAATAATGAAAATAAAATTTAAAAGAAACTAAAAAAAAAATAATATACATGTTACTAGTGTTACAGACTAGAGCAGATGAAAACCAACTAAAAGTGATAAATAAAAATGAAAGAAGAAAGCTCCAAGGCAGTCTTCCACTCACACGTGACTACTCCTGCTGAGTATTTGTAAATCAATTTGCACAAAGCCAAAAAAGCAAACAAGAAAGGGGTGAGAATACATCTTACAAATGTTAACAGTAAACTTTTGCAACTTGATGGTAATAACAAATTCATAAGTACATCATACACACCAAAAGTACAATCAAGTCAAATAATGATGCAAATGCTAAATCCACTAAATCCTCATCAAAATGCATGTGGTAGCAGGTGTTTAGGATCAGAGGTATGTTACTGATTTACCCATGTCTCTGGTTCCAATTGAACTGTGTCCCTCTCTGGACGTGAGACCGCCATAGTCCCTCTTTGAACTAGACCATCATTAGACCTAAGTGCTACCTAACTCCAAAATAATTGCATGCATGGTCATGTACAATGTAAGCATGTAACATCGTCAACATCACCAACATCATAAACATTATAACATCATCAAAATCATAACATCATCAACATCATAAACATTATAAAAATCATCAAAAACATCATCAGAAGGTTTCACTCTTGAACCTATATGTTGCCAGTCACAGGTTATCACTATAATCCTTTCAAATTACTAATCATCAAAAAATTTCCAATTAAGGTCGTCACTGTAATCCCTCTGATTACTATACTCAAAATAATGGTTTAAAAAAATATTTTTTATTTTATTTCTCATAAAAATTCTCAGGGAAACTCAAAACATATAACTTATCAAAAATAACTCTAAAGTACCCCAAAAGTACTCAAAACTTTTTTAAGTACTCTAAGTCAAAGGTCCATAAAAGATAACTTAATTAACCATAAAGGTGGTCAGTTTGACTCCAATTGCTCAAAAGTGACCTTAAGGTTACCAAAAGGGTTCTAACATCAAAAGTTGCTAAAAAATCACCGAAAACTCCCGAAACTCGGGAAAAAAAAGTCAAAATGCCCGAAATCGTGGAATCATAAAAAATCGTCACCGACCGTCGGAACACAGTCGGCCGCCGCGCCCCCCTAAAATAATTTTTTTTGAGAAATTTTAGGAAAAATTGGATACGGTTTTGGGAAAAATTAGGGGAACACATACAGTTCATCACACATAAGCATTTAGGAAACCAAAAGACTCAAAAAGAGTCGCTCGAATCTTTAGGGCAAAAATCCAACTCTAAAAATGAAATCAAACTGCATGGTATAAAATTCATATATATTATCCAATCAACCATAACAATCAAACATAATAGTGTAAAATCCCCTTTTTAGGTCTTAGAGAAATCACACGAAAAACAACAAAAAATAATTCATCGATTATGCCCATAAGGTTTTGGACAAACTTTATCTGGCCAAAATTACACTGATCATACAAAATTAGGGGAAAACTATATTACCCTAAGGTGTTGATGAGAGAGTAAGAAACCCTCCCCTACCTTGGAATCGCAGAGTTCAGACTTAAGTTGTTGCTTCTTCTTAACATGAAAATGTATCGTGTTTTTAGGCTCATAACACATGTTATTCGTTGTTATTTTACTTTGTTTTGTTGCTTTTACTTTGTGTCTTGTTTGCTTTGTAGGTTTTAATAAGTGTCAGAGAAATTTCATGAAGATTTTGGAAAGGAAGCAGAAGAGTAACAAAAGAGCAGAAAAATGACCTTTCTGGTGCATGGCATTCACCATTACCCTAATAGCGTCCGCCATAGTGGTGTTCTCCATTGTCCTAATGGCATTCCTCATTCTTGTGCAGAACCAGAAAAATGTGGAGTCAGTTTAGACTCCCTCTCCCACTTCCCTTTTTCTTCTCAACTTCCCTGCACGTTTAATGGAGTTACTAGACCATTTGGACATCTATTTATAGGTTGCTCCTTCACATTTCAGAGCATCCAAGTTGTGTGAAAGCTCTGTCAAAATTTGTTTCTAGTATTAGGAAGAAAATTAACTTGTAAAAGTGACAATAACTTGCATCGAGGAATTGTCAACAAATTCTGTTTTTAGTCATTTCTTGTACTCTTGGATCAACAAAGATCTTGCCGGAATTAATTGAAGTTCATTAATTTATTCAAGTACCATTTCCATTTCTCTTTACAGGTTTTTATTGCTTTAATTTAATTGTTGTCATCACATTATTTTACTTATTGACATGCTGCCTTTAAATTCAAATGTTGTGTTTATGTTGTTTGTATTTGAAATAATGTATGGCTAAACTTGTCTGAGTCTGGCATATGAGGATCATCGTTACCGACGGGACTCAGTAGAAAATAATAGGCGCAAAACATTAAATAAATTCTGTTTGGGTTTTAGTTTCCATTTGTATGTCTTAATGTTTTGTCACGAGAGTGAAAAGCAAACTAAGGTTCGAGCCGATAGCGCGAAAGTGTGAGGATTGAACTAGATAGTGTAAACTAAGCATCAATTCTAAAAAAAGCGAGAGCGCTTTAGGTATCAATTAAGATATAATTGATTTTCAAAATATGCTTTCTAATTAAAATAGGCGAGCAAGAGCAAAATCTCATGGTTAGGGAGTGTGGCATTAGTCAATAGCGCGAGAGCGTGAGACAAAGTCTTTAAACTAATATTTTATATGAAACACAATTTAATTATAATTAGTGCCTAAAATCTACAGAGTCCCTTAGGAACACGATATCCATATTCCGGCTTCTTTTTATGATTATTTCCAAACCTTTAGTAGACTACATTTTTATTCCCGTCCAAATCTTTTTAACCAGTAGCCTTAGCTTTACATAGCATCAATCTATAACGTTAGATTGATTATTAGTCCCTGTGGGTTCGATATCTTTTAAAACTACACGATAGAATGTATACTTGCAGTTAGATCATTCGTAAGGCCGCAATCAAGTTTTTGGCGCCGTTTCCAGGGACTAATTTAATCAATATTGTGATTCTGTTGTTGCACAGTATAGACTAAGGCAACAATTTTCCTTTTAATTCGTCAATTGTATGCTAAACAATCGCTCTTAAGGAGAACAACTAAAGCAACTGATTGACGATATCAAGCATTTTATTAATTTAAGACGCCGAATCATCGAAATTTGGATTAAATACAATCTTCCTGAACCTGAAATTCATTTTCCATAACTAAGAATTGCCATGGCTGAAAATCCACCAAACCGTTCTCTCAAGGACTATGTTGTTCCATCGCAAGATGAACCTCATAATAGCATTGCTGCCCCTGCTATCGAATGAAACGATTTCGAGCTAAAACCTTCATTGTTACAAGCTATTCAATAGAACCTGTTTTCTAGGAGTCCTACAGACGAACTGAACCTTCATTTGTCGATGTTTGTGCAATACGCTGACACCGTAAAAGCGAATGGTGTTAGTAACAAAGTCATAAGACTGCATCTTTTTCCTTTCTATTTAAGAGATAGAACTAGATCTTGGATCCAGTCTCTACCATCCAATTCCATCACTACATGGGATGAGTTGAAGAAAGTCTTCTTAGCCCGATATTTTCCACCTAGCAAAACTGCTATGCTAAGAGCCCAAATCAACAGATTTAGGCAAAAAGACAATGAATCTCTTTTTGATGCTTGGGAAAGATACAAGGACATGCTGAGGCTCTGTCCATATCATGGACTTGAACAATGGTTAATAATTCATACCTTCTACAATGGTCTTCTATACAACACCAAGATGAACTTGAACGTTGCAGCTGGCGGTGCTCTAATGGACAAACCTTATAAAGACGCTTACCAACTCATTGAAAACATGGCTCAAAACCACTTCCAATGGGGAGGTGAGAGAACTCCTACAGAGAAACCTGCTACGAAGAACGGAACGTACGAAGTTAATAGCTTAGACCGCGTCAGTGCTAAAGTGGATGCGCTTAATCAAAATATTGAGAGTTTGACTGTAACTCCATCAACCACCGTGGCCGCTGTGACACCCAACTGCATATTATGTGGAACCCATGAGCACAGTAACATTGGATGTCATTTACTAGATGGTATTCCTACTGACCAAGTATACTACACCCAAGGAAATCCGTACTCAAACACTTACAACCCTGGCTGGAGGAACCATCCTAATTTTTCCTACAAGAGCAACATTGCTTTACTTGCTCCAAACCCAGCACCAGTTGTTCCTCTAGGCTATCAGAAAAGAGCCCCCGCTGCTTCTCAAGCACCTAGGAAGTCAAATGTTCAGATGTTATTAGAGAATTTCATCACAACCCAAACTCAACAAAACAAATAGTTCGCCAACCAAAACGTATACACGAGTGAACTACTGAAGCAAATGGTAACTAAGCTTTATGCAATGGTTACCCATACCAAAATGTTAGAAACCCAAATTTCTCAAGTAGCCCAACAAAAAGCATCAACAGAAGCCCCAGTCGAAGTATTTTCTGGCCAACCTAATCCTAAAGGCCATGTGAATGCTATCATATTGCAAAGTAGGACAGAACTAGATGGACCCATAGATCCTAGGATCCAAAACCCACCCATGTATCAGAAATCTGGAAAAGAAATTGAGAAGTTAACGAAAGATGACCAATGAGATAAAGAAAATGATGCTAAGGAAGATGACAAAAACGAAGAGGCCCTAGAGAAAGAAAAACCATATGTGCCTCCACCACCATACAAACCACTGATTCATTATCCTTAAAGACTTGCTAAGTCTAAAAATAAAGAACAATTCAAGAAATTCATAAAGCTTCTTAAACAAATTAATATCAATATACCTTTCACAGAAGCTATTATGCAAATTCCCTTATATGTTAAGTTTCTTAAAGAGATCCTAGCTAACAAGAAAAAGCTCGAGAACAATGAGACCGCTACACTCACTACAAAGTGTAGCGCTATAATTCAAAATAATATGCCTCTGAAACTAAAAGATCCAGGTAGTTTTTCCATACCATGTGTGATTGGAAAATGTGTCATAGACGAAGCACTATGCGACTTAGAAGCTAGTGTTGGTCTAATACCCTTTCTATATGTGAAAAACTCAAATTAGGAGAAGTAAAACTAATGAGGATGTCTCTGCAACTAATTGACCGTTCTATCAAATTTCCTGTAGGTATGCTAGAGAACGTTCCCGTTCAAATAGGTCAATTCTATATCCCTACCGACTTCATAATAATGGACATAAAGGAGGATTCCAACATTCCGATCATATTAGGAAGAACCTTTTTGGCCAATGTTGGTGCCATCATAGATGTGAAGAAAGGAAAGATAACCTTCGAGGTTTGTGAAGAGAATGTTGAATTTATACTTTCATAATTCCTAAATGCACCATCTATTGAAGATTCGTGTTATTCCTTAGATATCATCGACAAATGTGTAAGAGAAATGGAGATGGAACAATTAAAGTATAATGAAATACTAAAGATTCCAGCACCTCCAATAATAGAGGATGATGATTGGTGTGAACCATATGTAGATGACAGTCTGAGGGAATGCTTAACACTAACTCCAAATCCCATGCCATGCCCATAGAAATCTTTTGTAGAACTTAAAACACTACCCAAAAATCTAAGGTATGAATTCTTAGATACAGAGCTCGAACACCCTGTAATAGTCAACATCGATTTAGGACAGATAGAAACTAAGGAACTATTACATTTCTTAAGGAAATACCCTAAAGCTCTAGGCTATAACATCTCAGACTTGAAAGAGATAAGTCCCTATGTATGCATGCATCACATTATGCTATAGGAAGACTGCAAGACCTCTAGAGAGCACTAGAGAAGGATTAACCTCAACCTGAATGATGTAGTTAAGAAAGAGGTACAAAAGCTGTTAGAAGCATGAATTATATACCCGATATCTGATAGTAACTGGGTCAGCCCAGTACATGTTGTACCAAAGAAATAAGATGTTATAGTTGTCGATAACGAAAAGGGAGAAGTTGTAGCAAAACACGTTGTAACTTGATGGAGGATGTGCATTAACTATAGAAAGCTGAATAAAGCCACTCGTAAAAATCATTTTCCTTTAACCTTTATAGATCAGATGCTCGAACGATTGGTAAAACACTCTCGTTTCTGCTATTTAGACGGTTATTCAGGATTCTTCAAAATCCCTATTCATTCTGATGACCAAGAAAAGGATACTTTCACATGTCCCTATGGTACTTTCGCCTATCGACAAATGTCATTTAGACCATGTAATTCTCCCGCAACATTTCAAATATGCATGATGGAGATTTTTGTAGATTTTCTAGACGACATCGCGGAAGTATTTATGGATGACTTTTCCGTTTGTGGGCAGAGTTTTGAAGGATGTTTAACAAACCTAGAAATGATACTATGGAGATGCATAAAAGTTAACTCGTTCTAAATTGGGAGAAATGCCATTTCATAGTCCGACAAGGAATAGTACTCGGACACATAGTGTCTGATAAAGGGGATTGAGGTCGATAAAGCCAAGATAGAAGTCATCGAAAACCTTCAACCTTCGAAAAACTTTAGAGAAATACGTAGTTTCTTAGAACACGCTAGTTTTTACCAACGATTTATAAAAGATTTCTCTAAAATAACTAAACCACTAACTGGCCTATTAATGAAAGATGTTGAGTTCATCTTCGATGAAAAGTGCTTAGAGGCGTTCCAACTGTTGAAAAATACTCTAATTACTGCACCTATCATGCAACCACCTAATTGGAGTAAACCTTTTGAAATAATGTGTGACGCTAGTGACTATGCCATAGGCGCAGTCTTAGGACACCACAAGGACAAAACACTTCATGCGATTTACTATGCAAGTATTACTTTAGATGAAGCACAAATGAACTACGCCACCATAGAAAAATAACTCTTAGTCAATGTTTTCACGTTAGATAAGTTTTGTTCCTACCTAGTATGAGCTAAGATAATTGTCTACATTAATCACCCCACAATTATATACTTATTGATAAAAAAGGACACGAAGCCAATACTTTTGAGATGGATCCTACTACTTCGAGAATTTAATTTAGAAATTAAAGATAAGAAAGGAACCGAGAATGTAGTAGCCGATCACCTCTTTAGACTTGATAATATAAAAGCCGAACAAGTACCCAACAATGATGACTTCCCTTACGATAGACTCGTAGCCCAGTTAGAAAAGAACACAATTGAATGCTCACTAATTTATAATGATGCAGAAACAAATGAAGTTGTGGAAGCAATTTACACTAAAAATATTTTGTGCCATGGTATGATGACTTTGTCAACTACCTAGCGACCGAAGTACTTCCACTAGACTTAACTTATCAACAAAAGAAGAAATTCTTTCATGACTTAAAACATTACTACTAGGATGAGCCCTTTCTTTTCAAGAGAAGCGCCGATGGAATGTTCCATCAATGTGTCCTCGAAAAAGAGGTATACGACATCATATCTCATTACCATGTTGCACCCTATGGAGGGCATGCAAGCGCATCTCAAACTTGCACAAAGATCTTGCAATCAAGCCTATTCTAGCCTAATTTATGGAAATATGTCCATACCGTGGTTATAAATTATGATCGGTGCCAACGCACTAAAACATCTCTAGGTGCGACGAGATGACATTAAAAGGTATCTTAGAAGTGGAAGTCTTTGATGTGAGGGGTATTGACTTTATGGGCCCCTTCCCATCTTCTTTTGGTAACAAATACATACTCGTAGTTGTTGATTATGTTTCGAAATGGATAGAGGCTATATCCTCTCCTATAAATGACACACGAGTTGTTATTAAGCTTTTTAAGAACATCATCTTTCCCATATTTGGTGTGTCGAGACTCATCATTAGTGACGATGGCTCCCATTTCATTTCAAATATCTTTGGGAGACTGTTCTAAAATATGGAGTCCGACACCGAGTAGCGACACCTTACCACCCATAAATGAGTGGACAAGTTGTGATTTCCAAAAGGGAAATTAAGAAAATATTAGAAAAAACCGTTGTAACCTCTAGGAAAGATTGGTCTGCAAAACTTCATGAAGCTCTATGGGCTTATAGAACAGCTTATAATACCTCAATAAGAACCACTCCATTTAAACTAGTTTATGGTAAATCACGTCACATGTTGGTCGAATTAGAACACAAAGCTTATTGGGCCATTAAGACCCTTAACATGAATTACACAGCCGCAGGATAGAAAAGAATCTTAGACATCCACAAACTAGAAGAACTTAGATTAGATGCCAATGAAAATGCCCAGATTTACAAAGAAATAAATAAATAGTGACATGATAAGCGAATAGCAAGGAGAGAATTTAAGGAGGGTGACATAGTCATTCTTTTTAATTCTCGATTGAAATTGTTTTTAGGCAAACTTCTTCCTAGATGGTCCGACCCTTTTGAGGTTATAAAAGCATTCCAAAGCGGAGCCATATAAATACGAGGTAAATCAAATGAGACATTCGTTGTAAACGGGCAGCGACTTAAGCGTTACCATAGTGTAGAGAATAAAGATTTCTACATAAGTTGCAAACTAGAAGAACTGCCTGCTCTTTCAAAGGAATAGTCCCTTTTGAATTAACGTCGAGCTCCCGACATTAAATGAAGCACTACGTGGGAGGAAACTCATGATCTTAGGTTCTAGATTTTTTTTTCTTTTACTTTTATTATTTTTTAAACACTTGTATGCGGTGCAATTCATTGCTCTAACCACTACTAAATTATTCTATGTCTACTTTCAGGCTTACATAGCTTAGGATAACTTGATACTAACTATAGAGAATGCAGCCCAATGATGACATGAAAGTGATCTTCAGGAGCAAAGCCTAGAGGCGACGTTTCAAAGTATTACCTCAGAAAGATATGGCATTATCTATCTATCCTGACGGACCCACCATGACCACCCTTGGTAACCGAGATAATACGATGTACCTACTTTTCCATATATGATGGGATAATTTTATTGTGAGGAGGAGATTTAGCATGTATCATAGGCTAACCCTTGAGTTCCTGAGTTCCTTTTCCTATAATCCTAATAGAGGGTTAGGATTTAACAGAGGCCTGACTACCTTCAGACTTTTTAGGACCAAATACCATTTCACACACCGTGAAATGGATGACCTATTAGGATTTTCTAGTGGCCCAGATATGTTTACCATAGCTCAAGAAGATGCCTTCACGGATCTTAACCTTGAATTTTTCTAGGGTAGCATAATCAGAAACTACCATCCCGAACCAAGTTCTATGTTTTCCGAAAACATCAACAACCCTGCTATCCGCTACTTCCACAAAATCCTAGCCTACACACTATTTGGGAAAGAGGAAAACATTACCATAGTGTCTATAGACGGGTTACTTATCATGTTCTGTGCCTCCCAATGTAGACTCATGAATACTGCTACATTTATGTTATAGAACTTAGACAGGATTTCCCGAGAGACCCAGGGTCCTATCCTTATAGGAGGATTGGTTATTATGAGTACTGTTGCCATTGATCTAAGATATCCCCATTAATCGTTTACATGCTTTAGGAGGTATCTGTCCCATGCACATTAACTTCTGTTTTAACTGAGGCATCATTGCAAATTTGGGACCATTAGAGCTTGAGCTGCTAATTGATAACCAAGTGGTGTATAACTTTACACTACCTAACCACGAAAAGACAAGTGTGCACAACAAGAATAATTGGTTGTATAATTTAGAGGGCCAGAGTGAGTCACCCACCCCACCTGACCCCCTCAAGGTTATGAAAACTGAAATGCCATTTTCTCTAATGTTGATTCACTCGCCTCTGGTATTCATACAGAGTTTTCCATTGATTACACTACTGCGATTGACGCCCTTAGGCCAGAAATTACCACTCTTATAGGAGTGCTCACCACTCTGCGCATGGATTTTTGGGCTTTATGGATGTTTCTAATGAGAAGTCCGACCAATTGTTTCAGTAGATATATTCCATGAGGCGTTTCTTCGAGCCTAATGTCAGAAACTGTATTGGCTAGTGTTGCTTTATTTATACCGTTCTCTGTTTTCCCGCTGTGCACTTTGACAATGTGATTATTGCCTTGTTTAAGTGTGGGGAATGGAATGTTTTCATGCTTTCTAGTTAGGAATTTTATTTCATTATCAGGATTTCATTGTATTTTTCTTGTTATGTTACATTATCATCGAGCTACTGTCATTAAACCAGCACGAACATATGTTTTAGTTTAATGCAATTTCCTTTTAGTTGATTGTTTTATTTCATTATGAGTTTAGTTAAATTTTTTGTTAATTTTTCTCTTATATTATTGATTCCGATTAAGGCCATGTGCTTAAACCCTTTCAACTGGAATTTTTTTGGCCTTAACAATTGAAAATTATTGAAAAAAGTCATTATTTTTAAGCTCGAATTTAATTTTTGCGCATTTTAAGTAAATGACGGTCGCCATTAGCCTGATTTTTGAAAGAGTAATGTTCAAAGCTAATGGCGTTTTCCATTAGCCTAAGGCGGTCTCCATATCAGTTTGAACGACAGTTTTGGTTTTAAAACTTCCCTTGCGGTTTTTTTTTCAAACTACCCTCATTTAAATCAAAACCTACTCTCTTACTCTACTCTACTCTCCACTCATTCAAATCTTTAACTCCCAACCTTCAAACTTCACTTCATTCACCATAAAAAACCATAACCTACTCACATTCTAACTCAAAATCAAATCCTACTCATTCTTCACTTTTCCAAAATCCTTACCCATTCCTTCTAACCATCTTATTTTCCCATTCACCATGCCTCCAAGACTAGTGAGACTAAGAAGAGAGGTTGACTACTTGGGTATCACCTTCGCAGGAGGTATTGAGGGTGATAATCAAAGGATGAAGTACCTCAAGCTATTCACAATGGATGTCGCGGCATCAAGGTATCCCGATAATGCTGCCCTCCGTGACTTAGGTTTAATTAGTAGTGTTAACTGTATGCTAGGTAACTTAGGAATGGCTTATTTCTGTTCATTAACAAGCCCTACATATGGTAGGCCTACTTATGAGTTCCTACGCACATTTAGATATGTCACGCTTATGGGAGGTTCACGCACTGTAGGCACGATCTTGTTTAGAATGTTTAAAAGAGACTACACCTTTAGTCAGGATCAAATTGCCAATTTGTTTCGGTTCCCTCATGGAGATGGCTGAAGCCCCTTTATAGAGCGATTGGTAGACCGATGCTCTTGGCTTTTGGCATTAAATAACTGGCCAAGCCACTGCTGGTTGTGAAGGCCTAAAGGCCACCGCCATCCATAATTCGACCATTCAGTACTTACACCGTATCTTAGCCAAAACCATTTTCGGTCGGGAGAATAATGGAAAGGTGAATTCTAAGGACCTTTTCTTTATACATTGTACACTAAAACAGACATCGGTTAATCTGAAACCTTTCCTATTAGCACATTTTCAATTGTTTAGTGTTAGAGTAGGCGGTCCCATTTGCGTTAGAAGGCTGATTACATCCATAGGCCTCACATTGGACCTAAGCACAGAGATGGCTACACTTCAACCACTCGAGACACCCTTTTTATATCTAGATGTCTACCGTAGTATGTGTCTGATTAAGAATAAACCAGACGGGAGGTACTATCTGATGGTTAGTAACAAAAGAATACGGGGAGTTACTTTGCATTCCGTCGCGCGCACTGATGTGCGAGTGAGAGGCAACTAGACTTAAGATCTTAATGCCCCAGAGCCTGGTGATAATGTTAATTTCTAACCGATGTGGTTAATGACATCGATGAGGAGATCAATTGTATGGAGCATAATGCTCCCGAGACCGACACCCACCCACACACTGTACATGGTTTTGTTGACTCTTTTACGGGTACCTCAATCGGACATCTGTCCCGTTAGGAGTAAGATTACACCACTATTAGGACCGCCCTTGACGATGTTCTATGCAAGCTTAGACATCATAACGATATCGACACCGAGTATGTCCTGCTACTTAGGAGCATGCAGATACAACAAGAGAAGATGATGGTCACCATCTGTTAGATCCAGGAGAAACAACATGACTATGCTGAGAGGACCGAGCATAACATGGGTGACCTCATCGAGAAGATGAATGGATTGCGTGTGGAGGTATCAGACATGAGGGAGTATATACAGCATGTAGGTGTATCATACCCCGTATATGGTAAAGGCGGTATTGGACGTCACAGAGGCCGAGGCCGAAACTGAGCCATCTGCCCAGGTTTTACCACTCTTTCTTCCACCTTTCACTGAAACATTGGGGACAATGTTTGGTTCAAGTGCGGGGGAGGAGTTTTACCACTTTATTTTTACTTTTTCCATTTTATTTTTCATTTTTTACTACTTTCTAGTTAGTTGTTGTTTGTTTTTACCGTTTGTGTGTTTGGTCGAGTCATACATGTGTTGTTGAGTCTTATTGCATGATATTATTTTTACTTGTTAGAAAATCCCCTTAGATTTGACCCCCAACAAAAAAAATTGTTCTGATTCAGTGACATGACACTCCGAGAGTGTATGTTTTTTCTCATGTTTAGGCTATATTAGATAGGCTTGGGAAAGTTTCGATAACATCGATACCGTCCTAACACCCCAAACACCCTAATTATGTGACATAGATTTGAGCAACCATTATGCTGAGACCTTAAGTTCTAAGTTTTAAAGTAGCTTATAAAATAGTTTATACAAGCAGTCAGCACCATCCTAATGCACACACTAAGTAAGAAATCAATGTAAATATGTGTATGATCACAGAATTGAATCAAGAATATTTATAAAAAAATGAATGAAAGGATATGTTCCCTCTAAGTTAGGTGGTCCTCACCCGATCATTTAGCCCAATGGAACGGACTCTTTAAATTCGAAAGAATCAAGAAAAGAAAAGAAATGTATGTGAACTAATAATGAGATCATTAGACACTAACAGGTTTAATTGCCATTGATAACGCGAAAATGTACCTTATAATTTCCGTATTTTCCATTGATTAATTGTACGATTTCAACCCGAATCCCGATTATTCCGCTAGTTTGCTAAGTGTTTTCACAGGTATTTCATTCTCACGCCAAAAATAAGCAAGACATAGAAAAGCACGCAAATAAGGGGCAAAATAGGAGAAAAAGCAAGAAAACAACAGAATGCAGGATTTTGAAGGTGTGACGGTCGTCACAGTCCACCACGACCGTCAGGAGCGTCACAGCCCCAACACGAGCGTCACAATTATATTTTCAGTCATAACATTCAAAACATAACGTGGCCATGAAGAGGAGAGAATCTAGGCATGATGCAGTAAGCCCTCCCTGAGAATTCTCCCCCTCAACTCATTTTCCTCCGACATTTCCTCATGCAACCTCGGATATAAAAGGATGGCAGTTGGACCTAAAAGGGGAGCCTCATTCTACATACCGAAGTGCTGACAATTTTTTTGTTGAAGCCATTTCCCATTCTTGCTGTTATTTCATTTCCTTTTCCTTTAATTCAAGTACTGCATTTCATTCTGCACTTGTATTTTGCCAAAGTAGAATTCTGCCGACATTGTGGAGGACTACTCGAGAATTCAAGATCAGTACGACGTGCAAGCTTTTATTTCTGTCAGTATGCATGCTATACCATTTTACTGTTATTGTCTATTTACGTTTGCATTAATTATCATGTCTAGCTAAACCGATATTGTCGGTATGTAATCAAATTAGTAGGACGGGATTCGATAATACCCAGTGCGCCTTACCTTTTTACAAACAATTTTCTGGCCGTAGTTTTTAATCTAATTTTCTAAGTAACCTTTGTCACGATAGTGAGAAGCTATTTACAATGGTTTTGCCACGAGATTGGGAAACTTATTAAGGTTCGAGCCAGCACGTGAAAGCGTGGGGTTTGAACCGGATAGTAAAAACTAGGGATTAATTTTAAACACAGCGAAAGCGCTTTAAAAGAAATCAGAATGTATTTATTTTCAAAAAGTAATTTTAACCCCGAATGGGACTGCGAGAGCATACATTCCACCTTAAAACTATGACCCGAGTCAACAACCAACATGAAGCAAAGGTTTTTAAATGAATACTTTCTCCTGAAAAATGATTGCATAAGCTAAAAAGCACCGGCGACTTGTCGAATCCCCGATAACTAATGCATTACATACCGATATCCCTTATCGATATTTTTAAAACTTATAACTTTTATTTCTTTTACAGCCCATAACTTTGCATTTATTTCCCTAAAAACATCTTCCACCTTAGCTAAACATAGTAACACCCGATAGCACTAGCTTGATTACCGGTCTCTGTGGGATCGATATCTTTATTACTACGTGATAGACTGTGCACTTGCAGTTAGTTCTGTTAGACTCAGAAAGTCGCGATCAAGTTTTTGGCGCCGTTGCCGAGGACCCGTTTAGTCAATAGTGTAATTCTCTATTATGCAGTATAGACTAAGGTAACCATTTTATTACCCTTTTCTCGTTCGTCAATTGTATGTCAAGTACTCGCTCACAAGGCGACAACTTACAACCACCAATCGCCGAACTAGAGCGCTTCTTACATCTAAGGCGCCGCATAATACAATATATCAACGTAGGCATAATATACCTGATATTTTCGCTCATACTCCTGATTCTGTTGAAGAATCAAAAATGGCAGAAGGACCTCAGAACAGACCTCTGAAGTACTATGCTACTCCATCTCAACAGGAGCCTCATAGTAGCATTGTTGCCCCTGCTACCAACCGAAATGACTTCGAGTTAAAACCTTTGTTGCTGTCAGCTATACAACAACACCAATTCTCGGGAAGTGCAACAGACGGTCCGAATGAACACTTAACCAAGTTTGTGCAATATGCAGACACAGTGAAAGCAAATGGTGTAACTCCAGACACGATAAGATTACGTCTTTTCCCTTTCTATCTTAGAGATAGAGCTTGGGCTTGGTTACAGTCCTTGCCATCCAACTCTGTTACTACGTAGGAACAACTGAAGAATGTCTTCTTAGCACGATACTTTCCACCAAGCAAAATTGTTATGCTAAGAGCTCAAATTAATGGATTCCGACAAAAAGAATCTGAGTCTCTCTACGAAGCTTGGGAGAAATACAAAGATACGATGAGAGCATGTCCACACCACGGTCTTGAAGACTGGGTGACTATTCATACCTTCTACAATGGGCTTCTGTACAATACCCGATTAACAGTAGACGCTGCCGCGGGCGGTGCACTTATGGATAAGCCATACGACAAAGCCTATAAACTAATAAAAAACATGTCTCAAAACCATTGCCAATGGGGAGGTGAGAGAACTCCAGTAGAGAACCCCAAGAAAAATGTGGGATGTACGAGATCAGTAGCCTTGAAAAGTTTCATGCTAAGGTAGATGCCTTGACGCAAAAGATTGACAATTTAACCATATCACCACCAGCCACCGTGGTTGTTGTAACTCCAAATTGCGAGTTATGTGGAATCACTGGTCATGTTGTGCCCGAATGTCAATTATTGACAGGAACCCCTGCAGACCAAGTGAACTATGCTTAAGGAAACACGTACTCGAACACCTATAACCCAGGCTGGAAAAACCATCCGAACTTTTCTTACAAAAGTTATAACACACTGTATGCACCTAACCAAACACCTGTTGTACCACCAGGATATCAAAAACCAACCGTAGTTGCCCCTAACATCCCTAGAAAATCCAACCTTGAATTGATGATGAAAAATTCATAGCCAGTCAAGTTCATAATCAAAACATTCACACTAGTGAGCAGATTAAGCAACTAACCAACAAAGTAGACGCTTTAGCTACCCATAACAAAATGCTTGAAACACAGATATCACAAGAGGCTCAACAACAAGCACTTGCTGCTGCACCCGCTGGCACATTTCCTGGACATACATAACCTAATCTGAAAGGTCATACAAACGTAGTCATATTAAGAAGTGGAAAAGAATTGGACGAACCGATCGATCCTAGGAGTCAAGACCCAGCCATGTATCAAAAACCTGTTAAACAGACAGAGAAGGAGTCTGAACCAAAAGAGAAGGAAGATAACGACCAGGAGGCCGTGGAAAAAGAAAAACCTTATGTGCCTCCACCACCTTATAAACCACCAATTCCTTATCCTCAAAGATTAATAAACTCCAAAACCACAGGGCAGTTTAAGAAATTTGTTGAACTTCTGAAGCAATTGAACATTACAATTCCATTCATAGAAGCTATCACTCAGATGCCCTCATATGCTAAATTCCTTTAAAAAATATTATTTAACAAGAAAAAGATCGAGGATAATGAAACAGTTACACTTACTACTGAGTGTAGCGCAATAATCCAAAACAACATGCCCCCTAAGCTGAAAGACCCAGGTAGTTTCTCCATACCCTGTGTCATTGGAAAGTTCATCATAGACAAAGGTCTATGCGACTTAGGAGCTAGCATCAGTGTTATTCCCTTATCTATATGCAAAAAACTAAATATGGGTGAATTAAGACCAACCAAAATGTCTGTTCAATTAGCTGACCGATCTGTCAAATATCTCGTTGGTATACTTGAAAATGTCCCAGTACAAATAGGTCAATTCTATATCCTAATAAATTTCATAATCATGGACATTAAGGAAGATTCAGTCACTCCGATTATCTTAGGAAGACCTTTCCTAGCCACAGCCGGAGCTATCATTGACGTGAAGAAAGGTAGGCTAACATTTGAAGTTGGAGAAGAAAAAATTAAATTCATCCTCACCAAGTTCTTACAAGCACCCGCCATAGACGAAACCTGTTATCTGGTTGACGTCATTGACGAATGCATAAGAGAACTAGAGAGAGAAGAAACCACGTATTCATAAATAATGAAAATCAAAATCCCAAAAATTCGTGAAGATGACAATTGGCGTGCACCATACCAAGATGACAGTCTAAGAGAAAGCTTAGCACTCACTCCTAATCACATGCCATGTCCAAAGAACCCAGCCTTAGAACTTAAAATATTACCTAAAAACCTCAGATACGAATTCCTAGATACCGAACTCAAAAGACCGGTGATAGTCAATGCTCACTTAGGACAGTCGGAAATCGAAAAACTATTAGATGCTCTGAGAAAATATCCAACTGCGTTAGGCTATCGCATCACTGACCTTAAAGGAATAAGTCCTTCTATCTGTATGCATCGAATTATGCTAGAGGAAGACTGTAAGACCTCTAGAGAACATCAGAGAAGAATCAACCATATCTTAAGCATTGTATTTAAAGACGAAGTAAAAAAGCTACTAGACGCAGGAATCATATACCTGATCTCCGACAGTCAATGGGTCAGCCCAATACATGTCGTACCCAAGAAAGGAGGCGTTACAATGGTAATGAACTCGAAAGGTGAATCGATAATGCAAAGAGTTATGACTGGAAGTAGAATGTGCATCGATTACAGAAAACTGAACAAAGCCACTCGAAAAGATCATTTCCCTTTACCCTTTATCGATTAAATGTTGGAGAGACTGGCCAAACATTCATATTTCTGCTATTTAGATGGTTATTCGGGATTTTTCCAAATTCCTATTCACCCTGATGACCAAGAAAAAACTACATTTACCTGTCCTTACAGAACCTTTGCGTACCGACGAATGTCGTTTAGATTATGCAATGCTCCCGCAACATTCCAGAGATGAATGATGGCAATCTTTGCAGATTTTATAGACGACATCATGGAAGTGTTGATGGATGACTTCTCCATATGCGGACAGAGTTTCGAAGGATGTTTGTCAAACCTAGAGATGGTACTCGAAAGATGTGGGAAAGTGAATCTTGTTCTCAATCGGGAAAAATGTCATTCCATGGTCACACAAGGGATAGTGTTAGAACACGTAATATCTGACAAGGGGATTGAAGTTGATAAAGCCAAAATATAAATTATAAAAGATCTTCAACCTCCAAAGACCGTAAGAGAAATACAGAGTTTTTTAGGACATGCCGGTTTCTACCGTCGATTCATAAAAAGATTTCTCGAAAATCATAAAACTCCTAACCGGTCTATTAATGAAAGATGCTGAGTTTATCTTCGACGAAAACTGCTTGAAAGCGTTCGAAACACTAAAAATAGCCCTTATCACCGCACCAATCATGCAACCACCAGATTGGAAACTACCATTCAAAATCATGTGCAATGCGAGAGATTATGCCGTAGGCGCAGTTCTAGGACAAAGGAAGGATAAGAAACTCCATGCAATCTATTATGCTAGTAGAACCTTAGATTCCGCCCAAATGAACTACGCCACGACGGAGAAAGAACTTCTAGTTGTTGTGTTCGCTCTTGACAAATTTCGTTCCTACTTAGTAGGAGCAAAAATAATCATTTACACAGATCACGCCGCCATTAGGTACCTAATAAGCAAAAAGGATGCCGAGCCAAGATTATTGAGATGGATCCTAATGTTACAGGAATTTGATCTAGAAATCAAAGATAAGAAAGGAACCGAAAACGTAGTGGCATATCACCTATCCTGAATAGAGGGTATTAAACAAGAACCAGTGCCTATCAACGATGATTTCCCTTATGAACATCTGATAGCGAAATTAGAAAGCGATATGCCAGATCAAACTGCGAAAGAACCAAAATTAGAAGAAGCCGTGGAAGCTATCTATGCACACGTAACATTGCCTTGATATGCTAACATTGTCAATTACTTAGCCGCAGGCGTACTTCCACCGGACCTAACTTATCAACAAAAGAAGAAATTCTTCCACGATTTAAAGCAATATTATTGGGATAAACCCCTGCTCTTTAAGAGGGGAGCCGACTGTATTTTCTGTCGATGTGTCCTAGAGGAAGAAATAGAGGACATCATCTCCCATTGCCACGCTGCTCCATACAGTGGGCATGTAAGTACTTCAAAAACTTGCGCTAAGATCTTACAATCCGGCCTATTTTGGCATAACCTTTAGAAAGATGTCCACATCGCAATACTAAACTGCGATTGGTGCTAACACACTGGTAACATCTCAAGACGCGATCAGATGCCCCAAAAAGGCATTTTGGAATTAGAAGTCTTAGATGTATATGGGATTGATTTCATGGGACTTTTCCCATCTTCTTTTGGAAATAAATATATACTCGTAGCTGTCGATTACATTTCCAAATGGATTGAGGTCGTAGCCTCTCCAACAAATGACACACGAGTGGATATAAAACTCTTCAAGAACATAATTTTCCCTAGATTTGGTGTGCCAAGACTTGTCATTAGTGAAGGAGGTTCTCACTTCATAGCAAGAATATTCGACAAACTGTTATCGAAGTATGGAGTTAGACACCGTGTAGCAACATCGTATCATCCACAAACTAGTGGACACGTAGAGCTCTCAAACAGAGAGATAAAATAAATCTTAGAAAAGACCGTTGCCACCTCTAGGAAGGATTGGTCATCCAAATTAAATGAAGCTTTATGGGCCTGTAGAACAGCTTACAAAACACCAATAGGAACCACTCCATTCAAGTTAGTTTATGGAAAATCTTGTCACCTGCCGGTAGAACTAGAACACAAGGCCTATTGGGCTATTAAAACTCTAAACCTAAACTACACTGTCGGGGGAGAAAAGCGAATTCTAAATTTGCACGAATTGGAAGAACTCAGACTAGACGCCTATGAGAACGCCCGTATCTATAAAGAAAGAACAAAAAAACGGCACGATAAGCGTTTAGTCAGGAAACAGTTCAGTGTGGGAGACGTCGTGCTCCTGTTTAATTCAAGACTAAAACTTTTTCCAGGTAAACTAAAATCTAGATGGTCCGGTCCTTTTGAGATAACGAAAGTTCTTCAAAGCGGGGCTATAAAAATTAAGGATAGAAATAGTGATTCGTTCATAGTGAACGGACAACGCTTAAAGCACTATAATCATATTGAAAACAAAGACTATCCGAGTAGTCTGAAACTGTTAGAGCCGCCCGCTCATACCCATAGCTAACTTATCATCAAGCTATCGTCAGGCTTTTGACATTAAAAACAGCGCTGAATGGGAGGCAACCCACTTTTCTTGTTTCCTTCCCTTATCTTATTTTTGACTATTTTTTATTTTTTTTTAAATGTCTTTACATTCTTTTTTCACTAATTTTCAATTTCCCTTTTTCTTTCTTTCATTATTTTATATTTCCTTTTGTTTCTCAAACATAATTTTTAATGAATTTGTTCTCAATTGTTTCCAGGAATTTTAAAAGCCTTCTTACCTTCTCCTCTCTCCTCTGACTAGTTTCTTCTGACTATTTTTCCCATCATGCAAAACATAAACTATATAGAAATCATTTTTAGAGGAGTAGCCCAGAGAGCTAGATTCAAATCCCTGACACAGAGAAACATAGCTTTATCCATTTACTATGATGGACCTATCATGGATCAATTAGGTATCCATGATAGAATCCTCGTCTTACTTAACCAGTTGGGTTTGGAAAAGGCTTCCTTTAAGACTAGATTCGTTACCTATATAGAGCTCACGTTCGAATTTCTTAGCTCCCTAACTTACCTACCTGAACATGGTTACGAATCCAATAAAGGGCTGATTTGCTTTAGACTTTTTGGTGCTGATTACACATTTAATTGTAGCACGCTAGCAAACCTTTTAGGATTCCTTAGCGGACCATTTGTTTATACCACCACCCAGGAGGAGGAAATGGATATTGAGCTAGATTACTTCTGGGGGACCATTACAGGTAACTATCACCCCGAGCCGAATGACATGCACTCTAATGAGATTCATAACCCTATCATTCGTTATTTCCATAACATGCTAGCCCATACCTTATTTGGGAAGGAGGAAAATATTACCTCTGCCTCTAAGGATGAGCTGTTCATTTTGTATTGTGCTTCTCAGGGTAGGCATGTTAATGTCGTTCCTTTCATGATGAAATCCTTTGTCCAAATTAGTCAGGAGCCGAACACCCCTATCATAATAAGAGGTCTTCTCACCATGATTGCTAATGCAATTGGGCTTAGGTACCAGCTTAATCGAGTTATACTATTAGGAACCATTCGCTATATGAACTTACAGTTTTGTTTTAACCAGCGCATCATTGGAAACTTAGGACCTTCCCCTTTTGAATACCTTATTGCTAACGAAGTGGTCCATCTATTTACCCTACCAAACCATGAGCGCGCAAGTGTTCACAATAAAGAAAACTGGATGTATGAATTGAGTGAACCTATGGATCCCCCGTCGCCTCTTAAGACACCACAAGATTATATGTATTATGAGGACGTCGCATCCGATGCTGAATCTGACCCTAAGACCCCTCCTAATTACCATGACTTCACTGAGCCAGACCCTAATCAGAATGCTGAAAATCTGAGTAATATTTTGAAGACCATGGAAGAGTTCAAGACAGAAATTACAACCGTAAAGGAGTAATTGAAGACCATGTGCCTAGACATGATAGGTTTAATAGATATCGTTGTAGAGCAATTCAGCTATATGACTCAAGCGTTTGACAACTTGAAGAAGCAGCAGGACTGATTCATTATTATTATTTTTCGCTACCTTTAAGAATTTTTCTTTTTACAGTATTGTCTTATTTGGATTTGTTTCACTTTTGTATTTCATTAAACAATCGCGAAATTACTATTTATTAATGCTTTCTGAATTTTAATTAAGCTTGTTTTTCTTATTTTTGCATTTTCTTTACTTCTGTACATCATTACTATCCTGAGCTGATTATTAATGCTTCTAAATTTTTAAGTGAACCCCATCAGCAAATTCTGTCATAGAATAGAATTTGTATCTGTCACGATCATCACCCAGTAGCCACGACCGTCACGATCTTTTAGTGCGTGTTTTGATATAACAATAGAGAGCAGTCTCTTCTTCTTCTTTTCTACTCATTTTAGAAACTTCCCACTACCCACATCACTCTCATTTAAACTTCTCCACATAACCCCATTCACCTTTCAACTACCCATTTCCATAACCCTTATTTCCACATAAATCTCATTCCCTTCTCCATTATCCTCATCCTATCCGTAACACTTCTCATTCCCCAACTTCTCTCGTTGCATGCACCATGGCTAGGCACATTCGACAAACCCCTGATCTTACAACAGTCAACTTCAAAGACGGAGAGCGAGGCAACCAACAAAGAACCAATTACATTAGGTTCTACCAGTGCTGTGTCTAACCAACTCGATATGTCGATGTCGCATGCCTCACAGAATTGGGCATGCTCGACGATGTCACACGGATGCTTCGAAATGCCGGCCAGTGGCAGCTCTGTACAACGCCCAACCTAGATACGAAGCTATGATGTTGGAATTCTTAAGCTCCTTCACGTACTTTACTCCGCCGGGAGAGACAAATCAACTAACCGGTGTCGCCCCCTTCCGCATGTTTGGTACAAAATCTTCATTGAACCAGAACCAAATCGCTCAAATGCTCAACTTCCACCATGGAGAGAATGACCATCGCCGAGGGCCTCCGGACCAATTCTTCCAAGCTGCACTCGCCTTGTGGAACGAGTTAATTAGTACTAATGCTGATAGCTGGGACAACCTCAACGCCACCTACATTCACAACCCCGCCATCTGATACTTCCACCGCACACTTGGGAACACTATCTTTGCCAGAGACAGTAACCACAAGGTGAACTCTAAAGATCTCTTTTTGCTCCACTGTGTGTTTGCTCCAGAACATGTGAATGCTGCTCCATTCCTATTAGCGCACATCCAAGCCAACTGTGGTCGCGGCTCAAAGCCTTTCTATTTTGGAGGCATTATCACATCCATTGCTTTGACCCTGAACCTTGGTGACCGGCTTACCAATCTCCCATCACTGCCTCCCGTCTTTCTAGACATCGACTATTGCCTCTCCTTCCACCTCATCAAAGTAAGAGCAGATGGCAAGTATCATCCAGTGGTCCAAAACTATACGGCTCGCAGCATCGTTATGCCCTGTAGGACCCGCATTGATCCCCAAAATCGAGCCAATTGGCTCTTTAATCTTGCTGCACCTGAAGCAAATGCAGCCGCCTCTAATGTTGAAGATAATGCGTTTGCAGATGAGATTGAAGAAGAAATGGACCGAGCTGCCCAGGAAGAGAGACAACCTCCTCCAGCCCAAGAAGGTACATCCTCCTGACGTCGCCGCCGCCCTGACCTCGAGCCCACTAACGAAGAAATTCTACGAGGGATTTGGCAACAAAATCAACTACCTGCACAACTTGAAGCACGACAACAAGAACAACATCTACAAATGATGGCTCTATTGCAGCAAATCCAGCAGGGGCAAGTAGCCCAAGGCCAGAGACTCGACAATGTAGTCGACGAGATGGATGCCCACACACTACGAGTGTAGGACCTCCACGACTACATCCATCATACAGGCCTCCTTGATCACACGACACGACGAGCCAGAGGCAAAGGACATGGACCTGAGTAGTTTTAGTTTTTCATTTAGTGCTCTCGCATTTTTATTTTTGTTGTTTCCCTACCGTATTTATATCGCAACATTGGACAATGTCCGATATAGTGTGGGAGAGGTACATTATTTCCCTTTTCTATTTTCAAGTATTTTCCTTTCAGCATTTTCAATCCAATAAAGCGAGCTTTTGTATGTACTTTTCTCCATTACACGAATTCCCCCACTTTATTCAACTATACAAAAAAAATTTACTTACTTCTGATTGATGCATAACTTGACACATAGAGATAAAGGCCGAGTTAGGAAATCTCGAGAAAGAATTCCAACAAGACTGATACCGTCCTGACACCTTAGACCTCCTGCTTATGCGAGTTCGGTTTCAATACCTATTATACCAAAGCCTTAAATTTAAGCCCAAACGTAGCCCCTAGTAGTTTATACAAGCAGTCAGCACCATCTTAAGCACAAACCACGTGGAAAGCCGATGAAAATAAGTGATTGATGCCTAATCACAAAGCAAATCGTTTCGCTGCTATGAAGTAATCTTCGCTTCTGCAATTTGGAAAAACAAAAAAGTAAAGTAAAGAAAAAGAAATTCGTTGTCAGTTGGTTCATAGGTCCCTGGTTATGGACATGGTAGGGAGAATTACAATTTGATCCCTCACAACTTACAAGTAGGATGTATAGACGGGTACTGCATTCGTGCACCAGACCCCATACTCAAAAGGATCAAAGTCACTAACCAGCTATTCCACTACGTGCGTGAAAAAGGCAAAGGGCTTAATGTGATTGCGCTAGAACGAAACCGGGAAAAATTTGATACGAGAAACTCTATGCTGAGCTATAGTGAAATTATTAGAACTGACTTGTATAAGGGGGAGGCCTTTGAGCATGCTTGTTGTTGTGTGTCACTACCGTATACGTATTATTTTAATTGAATCAATGACGTCCTAACAAAACGCCTTAAAAACATTTTGAAAGCTAAAAAAGGTGTTCCGTATGTTTGCATTAGTTTTTCTTTCCGACTATTTGCTTGAGGACAAGCCAGAATTCAAGTGTAGGGGAGTTTGATAACGTGAAAATGTACCTCATAATTGTCGTATTTTCCATTGATTAACTATATGATTTCAACCAGAATCCCGATTATTCCGCTAGTTTGCTAAGTGTTTCCGCAGGTATTTCATTCTCACACCAAAAATAAGCAAGATATAGAAAAAGCACACAAATAAGGGGAAAAAGAGGAGAAAAGGCAATAAAACAACAAAATGCAGGATTTTGAAGGTGTGACGGTTGTCACAGTCCACCACGAGCGTCACAGCCCTAACACGAGCGCCACGGTTATATTTTCAGTTATAACATTCAAAACAGAACATGGCCATGAAGAGGAGAGAATCTAGGCATGATGCAGTAAGCCCTCCCTGAGAATTCTCTCCCTCAACTCATTTTCCTCCGACATTTCCTCATGCAACCTCGGATATAAAAGGATGGCAGTTGGACCTGAAAGGGGAGCCTCATTCTACGTACCAAAGTGCTGCCAAAAATTCGGTTGAAGCCATTTCCAATTCTTGTTGTTATTTATTTTTCTTTTCCTTTAGTTCAAGTACTGTATTTCATTCTGTAATTGTATTTCGTTAAAGTAGAATCCTGCCAACATTGTGGAGGACTACTCGAGAATTCAAGATCAATACGACGTGCAGGTTTTTATTAATTGAATACCTATTTTATTTCTGTCAGTATGCATGTTATACCCCGAATGGGACTGCGAGAGCGTACATTCCGCCTTTAAATGAATACTTTCTCCTGAAAAATTATTGCATAAGCTAAAAAGCACCAGCGACTTGTCGAATCCCCGACAACTAATGCATTACATACCGATATCCCTTATCGATATTTTTAAAACTTATAACTTTTATTTCCTTTACAGCCCATAACTTTGCATTTATTTCCCTAAAAACATCTTCTGCCTTAGCTAAACATAGTAACACCCGATAGCACTAGCTTGATTACCGGTCTCTATGGGATCGATATCTTTATTAATATGCGATAGATTGTGCACTTGCAGTTAGTTCCGTTAGACTCAGAAAGTTGCGATCAACCATGTGCGTTCGGGGATAACGAGCTTAATGTGATTGTGCTAGAATGAAAAGAGGTGAAAGAGAACAAAGAGCGTAAGTTGAGTTATAATGGCATGATTCAGATTGGTTTGCATAAGGGGGAGTTTTCGTGCGCGAAACACGGATATGCGTCATTACGGTATCCTTGGTATCGATGTCTAGTACCTATTTATTTAGCATTAGCCTAGAAACCTCTTACTTTTTAAATTCTTTGTCATGCTTATGTATCAGAAACTACGCCTATTTGTTTTAATGCGTTGGTTGATTTCTTGAGGGTAAGTAATGGTCTAAGTGTGGGGGAATTTGATAACATGAAAACATATCGTGTTTTTAGGCTCATAAAGCATGTTATTCGTTGTTATTTTACTTAGTTTTGTTGCTTTTACATTGTGTCTTGTTTGTTTTGCAGGTTTTAATAAGTGTCAGAGAAATTTCGCGAAGAATTCGAAAAGAGAGCAAAAGAGAAGAAAAATGACCTTTCTGGTGTATGGCGTTCTCCATTACCCTAATGGCGTCCGCCATGTGCCATGTCCATGTCATTTAATGAAGGACACAATGGTGTTCGCCATTCTTGTGTAGAACCAAAAAAACACGGAGTCAGTTTAGACTCCCTGTCCCCACTTCCCTTTTTATTCTCAACTTCCCTGCACTTTTGAGGGAGATACCAGACCATTTGGACATCTATTTATAGGCTGCGCTCCTTCATATTTCAGAGCATCCAAGTCGCGCAGAAGCTCTGCTAAAATTCGTTTCTAATATTAGGCAGAAAATTTATTTATAAAAGTGACAATAACTCACATTGAGGGATTGTCACACAAATTCTGTTTTTAGTCATTTCTTGTACTCTTGGATCAACAACAATCTTGTCGGAACTAATCGAAGTTCATTTATTTCTTCAAGTACCGTTTCCATTTTTACTTTACAGGTTTTTATTGCTTTAATTTAATTGTTGTCATCATATTATTTTACTTATTGACATACTATCTTTAAATTCAAATGATGTGTTTATGTTGTTTGTATGTGAAATAATGTCTGGTAAACTTGTCTGAGTCTGGCGTATGAGGATCATCGTTACCGATGAGACTCGATAGAAAATAATAGGCGCAAAACATTAAATAAATTCTTTTTTGGTTTTAGTTTCCAATTGTATGTCTTAATGTTTTATCACGAGAGTGAAAAGTTAACTTAGGTTCGAGCTGATAGTGCAAGAGTGTGAGGATTGAACCGGATAGTGGAAACTAGGCATCGATTCTAAAAACAGTGAGAGCGCTTTAGGTACTGATTAGGATATAATTGATTTAAAAATATGCTTTCTAAGTAAAATGGGCGAGCGAGAGAAAAATCTCATGGTTAGGGAGTGTGGCTTTAGTCAATAGCGCGAGAGTGTGAGATGGAGTCTTTAAACTAATATTTTCTACAGAACACAATTTAATTATAATTAGTGCCTAAAATCTACAAAGTCCCTTAGGAACATGGAATCCATATTCTAGCCTTTTTTATGATTATTTCCAAATCTTTAGTAGACTGTGTTTTTATTCCCGTCCGAATCTTTTTAACCATTAGCCTTAACTTTATATAGCATCAATTGAGATTGGGTATTAGTCCCTGTGGGTTCGATATCTTTTAAAATTACGCGATAGAGTGTATACTTGTAGTTAGATCATCCGATAGACTCTTAAGGTCGTGATCACTTCTCTTTCCTAGAGTTATTCCTTAGGGTTTCTCCTAGTCGTTTATCTTATTTCTCTTAATTTCACGTAACAATGTTTTCCAAATCCCAACTTTTTCTATTTATATAACCTAATAGGTTTTGCAAACTCTCAATTTTTCCAACAACACTTTATTACTACAACTTAACCCTTAAAATTTTCTTGAAACTCAATTTCTCCCCCTATTCTCAAGTTTCATAAATTATTATTAAAATTAAATAAATACTTTGTTTAAATAAATATTTAATTCAAATAATTATTTAATCAAGGTTTCTTTGTTTTCTACTCTCTCAAAATATCACAAACTAATTATATATACCTAATTATTTGTAATAACCTAAATAATTCTATTTTATTTTTCTGCTCTTCAATTCTATAACTTCGATAATTATTAAATTACTAAAATACCCCTACACACTGAAAAATACCAAAGTGAAAGTATATTGAATAAAACACACTAATAATTAAATAAAATACTTAATTTAAAAGTCGGGTGGTACAGAAGGTCCTTTGAATTTGGTTGATTCAAAGTCCACCATAGAATTGGTGTGTATATGTTAGAAGATTGTAGAAGAGTCTTGGTGTGAGGTTTTACAAAGATCTAATATAGTGAAATCCTCCACGTGGTGTGAAGGGACTAGACATAACCTTGGTTTGTAAGGGGAACTAGTATAATTTCATGTGTCTCTTTTACTTTTGTGCACTTTTATTTTTTTTGCATTATTGTTCTAAGTCCATACAATTTATTATGGAAAATAAAAGAACAAGAATATCTGCAAAAATAACGAGAAAAATATGTAATAACTAATTCACCCCCATTTAGATTTCACTTTGTAATTACAATTGGCATCAGAGAAGGCTAAGGTAACTTTCTCCTCAATCTAGAAACTATGGCTTCTGCTAATCATGTTTTTGTAGATGTTGGTACCAACAACAAACCTCCATGTTTTGTTGGTGAATATTGCGGCTTCTGGAAAACTCGTGTGAAAATGTATTTAGAAGCACAAGGAGGCGAAATATAGGATACTGTTGAAAATGGTCCATTCGTTCTTACAACAGTCATAAACAAAGTAGAACAAGTAAAGGTGAAAGGCTCTTGGAATGATGACGACAAGAAGAAGGATTTGTATGATAAGAAGGCAAAGAATATACTTGCATTTGCACTAGGTATGGATGAATTCTTTTGCGTATCATATTATAAAACAACAAAATAAATTTGGGAAAATTAGAAGTGACACGTGAAGGCACCATAGAAGTAAAAAGATCCAAACTAAACACTCTATCACAAGAATATAAGATGTTTAGATTGCAGCCTAGAGAAATAATCTTTTATTCACAAAAGAGATTCTCACACTTAAAAAATAATTTGATGGACCTTGGAAAATATTTACAAGCGATGATTTAAATTTTAAAGTACTTAGATCGTTGACAACGGCATAGTAACAAAAGGTAACAACTATTGAAAAAGAAAAGTCTCTCCAAAATTTCTTCGGTCGCTTTGTTCAGTAAACTTCAAGAACATGAGTTAGAACTTGAAAGGCTAGGAAAACATGAAGATCAAGAAAATAATACCAAAAAGTTTGCCTTAAAAACTTAAATCAAAGACTATGATAGTAATGAAGAGGATGAATCTCAATACACTAGTGATGAAGATGATGCTCTAATCAAGAAATATGAAAATTTGTTAAAGAAGGAAAAGATAAAGGAAATCAGTAAAAAAGAAGCACCAACTTCAAAAAGGAAGGTACTTGTTTTCAATGTGGAAGAAGAGGACATGACAAAAGTGAATGTCATGCACTTCTAAAGAAGAACAAAGTCAATAACAAGAAGAACAAAAGGCCAAAGAAAGCATATGTGGCATGAGAAGACAATGAGATAAGTTCATCTTCAGATGAAGAACAAGAAAACATGGCATTAATGGCTTCACACCATTCGGATGATGAAGAAAATGAGGTTAGTGATATTTAACCATCTTATTATGAATTACATAATGCTTTCCTTTAATTGCATGCATAATTCTTAAACTTTCTAGAACATGTTCAAAACAAAAGAAAATAATTTTAACTCTAGAAAGAAGTCCAATGAAATGAAGTGGAGTTAAACGAAGTAAAAAAAATCAACATGCAATAAATGTCAAGCACATGAATTTAAATTTTTTGAATTAAACCAAGTCATAAAATAAATATGAAAAATATCAAATTAGTTTGGAAAATGTGCTAAGTAGACAAAGATACTCAAATGATAAATGTGGACTTGGCTTCTCCAAATTTGATAAACCAAGTTTAAGTAAAACTATATTTGTTAAGTCTACTAGCAATAAATTGAACAATGTGGAATCGAAGAAAGTGCATGGTGTAATTCATCCTAAAAGGCCTTATGTTAGAAATAATTCTTATATCTATAAAAGGAATCACGTTTTTAGACCTACATTCTTTTATTGTAATACAAAATTACATACTTTTAATGGTGTCTATATAAGAAACTATGGTGTTCCTTATGGTGAGTATGTATGGGTAAGGAAGGGAACTAACCCAAGAGGACCCCAAGAATATTGGGTACATACAAAGTACTATTAATTGTTTTTTAGGTACTTGAAGACCATATGCTAATATTGTCAAATTAAGATTGATTTTTTCAAGATACAAGACCATATGATATGGTAGGATTAAACTTTCATTTGATTAAATATGATTCGAATAACGTCAACATTGATATCATCGTTGACATCAAATAATTGTGAAGAAGATAAGTACTTATATAAATGTTGTATCATTTCCCTTATATTATGTTTATTTGGATTATACTCTTTTTCTTTTTGATGTCAAAAAGGGGGATAAGAGAGGTTTGTTTTTGTTATTTTTCAAGATACCAAATACAAAATATAAACTTTAAAATAAAGGGATAAATATGAAGAAGATGTTCATCATCTATCTTAGCGTAGTTTTGATGAAGACAATAAGCTTATCATAGAAGAAATATCAAAGAAGATTTTTCTTTTGGATCAAGTATCGAGATTGCATAAGCTTTGGATATCATGGAAATCAAATGATAGGATCATGAAATATGGTACAATGACAATTCATATGTATATAAGCTTTAAGTGTTCATAATATTTTCATCTAATCCATTCTAAGTTTCTCAACATTCATGCTTGATTGCCATTCAAGAAATATCTTTTAAAAGAACACATTTCAAATGTTTTAAAGGTGCAATCGATTGAAGGTTTAGTGCAATTGATTGCTTGTTTGCCATTTCCTAACGAAATTGAAAATTTTGGAAATTTTTTTGGAGGTGTCAATCGATTGATCCAAGGAGACAATCGGTTCTAGGAAAGTTTTTTCCTGGAAAATTTGACCTTGCAGTCAATTGATGCATTTAAGAAATTAATTGATTCTTTACTTTTTTTCCTTGAAAATTTGACCCTACCATTGATTGATGTAACCCCTACAATCAATTGAGGGGTCCTTTTACCTTGAATTTTTTTAACGTTGCACATAGGACAATTGATTGATCCAAAATTGCAATTGTTTGCTTCTTGAAGCTTTATGAAAAATTCTGAACCAGTATGATGCCTTTACATTGCAATTATTTATGAAATTTTTTCCTAACCATTGCATTCAATCATGAATGTTTTCTAAACATTTCTACTTATTCAAGAGTCATCTTTGAAGGTGAGATAATACCTAGAAGGGGGGGGGGGGGTTGAATAAGTAAGAAGATTAAAACTTAGAAATAAAAAACTCAAGTATTTTTATCCTGGTTCGTTGAACTCAACTACTCCAGTCCACCCTTCCTAGAGTGATTTGTCTTTCTCAATCAAGGACTTAATTCACTATTAAATCAACTGATTACAATAGTTAACACTTAGAACAACTGTTCAAAGTCTTCTCAAGAACTACTGATCCTAACTGGATCTTCTTAATGTTTACAATCAAATGTAATACAAATACAAGTGTTTAAGATTGCTTCTATAAAGCTTTATCACAACTGTGATTTTTCACTTAACTATTTAGAACAAAGAAATAAATTCTTAGAATGAATATGAATAGTATGAGAGCTTGAATGTTTTATTTCTTTTCAACAAAAACGTCAACTGAAGAATTTGGTGGAGTCTTGCTTTTATAGGCAGCTGATCCAAGGTGAGCTTCACGTTGAGAAGAGTGTCAAAAAGGTCTGAGCCCTTTTTATCTTCACATCAAGTGACCTTTCCTAGAATAAGAAAGCACAGAAAAATCCTTTTTGTCTATGTTCTTATGTCTAGCATAAATAAGGAAAGAGACGTTTGATTTACGCCAACGGATATAAACTTTGAATATTTCTTCTTCAGTTTTCAGCAAATTCATCAGAGTCTAATTAGGTCAGAGTCTTATGATGATGATCAGAGTTTTGCTGAATCAGAGTCTTCTGCAGCAGGTGTGCTTTCAGCGTGTTTAAGATCAGAGCATATTTGAGACAGAACTTCAGTACTGGCAGCTTTTGTGCTTTCAGAATCTTCTGTAGAAACTATGCTTTAAAAAAATCTTCATACAAAATTCTTCTTTGCTTCTGACTTGCTTCAGATTCTTCTGGAGCTTCTGCTTCAGATCCTTCTGGAGGCTACGCTCAGAATCTTCTGTTGGCAGCAATCAGAATCTTCTAATGAATGCATCTGGTGCTTCAGAGTCTAGCTAATTTCTTGTGTTCAATTCTAATTTGCTTCTGGAGTGTTAATTCCTTTACTATCTGCAGTAAAAATTCTCAAGCAAATTTTAGAGTATATAATTCTTAAATACAAAATTTTATAATAGTTATCATCAAAACATAGAGATATTATTAAGAACCAATCTGTGTTCTAACAATCTCCCCCTTTTTGATGATGACAAAAACATCAGAAATTTTGTTTAATTGAAAATATTAGAATTATAACTCCCCCTGAGATGATGAATCTCCCCCTGAGTTAAATACAGATAAGGAATAGAAACTTCCCTTTTGTCTTGAGTAATTTTCAGAGTTAGGTCTTGATTGTTCTTTTAACATTTGAAAGTCAGAATGTCTTGCAAATATCAGGTTCAGAGTTTGATAATAGTCAAATGATCTGAGAGACTCAAAGTTTCTTTTATAGAGTGTACTTATCAAAAGTTCTGAAATACTCAGATTAAATGTTAGATAGAATAGATATGTCTGAAGTTTCATTCTGGTGAAGTTAAATTAAATAGTTCAGATCTATATTTTCTCCCCCTTTTTTGTCATAAGCAAAAAGTAAAAACTTTAGAAAGACAAATAAAAGGAAACAGTAAATGAGATAGTTCAATGGAGAAAACTTTGATTCATTCAATGAGTTCAGATCAAGAGTACATGCATCAGAAGATATTTCAAAAAGTACATAAGCAAACATCAAATGCAAAAACATCAGAATGAAAGAAAATGAAAATCTAAGAATGTTTTGACAAAAGCATCTTCAACAGATCTGTGATCTCAGAGGAGGACTGCTCTCGCTTTGACATCCACTTAGCCATTGTTTCATTTTTCTGATCCTGCTTTGACATCCACTCTGTCATGTCTTCAGACTTTTTATCCTGTTTTGCCATCCAAGACTTGATCTCTGATTGACCAGCTTCCAGAGCAGCAATTTTATCCTCAAAATTTGGATGTTCTTTCTTTATCTCAAATGAAGAGGGGGGATCATTTTCTGGAGCTTGAACAAAGTCAATTTCCATGGGATCTGTAGAGTCTGGAGCATTAGATCCAAAAGGAAGTTCTGCCAGAGTCATGGCCAAAGGATTGTCCTTAGATGCAAGTTCAGTAGTTTCTTTTAATGATGAAGGAGCATCTGTAAGGAGCAGTGGTCCAGATCTCTTGACGGTCCAGAACAAATTTCTTGCAGCTTCAGCAAATCTGAGCTTCGCATCATCAGAACATATGTTCTTCAGATTTGATGCTACAGTGTTGAATCTGCTGATGAATCCATTCCAGATGACATCAGATTCTTGGGCATCCATTGTTGTTGAGCACTTCTTCTATACAGTACCTAAATACAACTGTATTTCTTGCAAAAAAGATTGAAATAAATGATTAACATTAAGTCTAGGCTTGGGATGTAACAGAGTCTCCAGTGTTATTGGTTTTGGTTGGGGAGTAGGTGGAAATAAGGATTCACGAATGGAAATCAGAGGAGGAGGGTAGTAGGGGGAAAATGGAATCTCAGATGATTTTTCTGGTTTTGACCTTTTCAGAGCATTTATTAAACATGGTTTGGCAGTTGGGTTATTAGAAACAACATAAAAGTGTTGATCAGTGTAAGGTTGGAAAGCAGATTTTGCAGGTTTATTAGAAGCAACAGGTTTATCAGATGATACAGGTATAGCTGAAGTAACAGCTTTTGCATATTTATCAGAATATGATATTGTTGCTAATGAACCTACATCTGACATGGATTGAATATATGTGATAAGCACATATGGAAGGGTTATTGTGAGTTTGGGTTTCAGGGGAGTGATAGGGTCAGATGGTTCAACTCTGTCATAAAAATCTTTGAGTTTGAAACCATATGCAAGATTGTGAAATAGGGATGAGAATTGTGCACAAGAGATAGATGATCTTGGGTTAGATGTTGGGTTAGGATTTGGAATCAGGATTTCAGATGCTGGATTGGGTGTGGGAGTAGGATCTGGAATAGAAGCTTTATGAGATATAGAGGGTTCTGGTTGGTTTACCTCAGAGTCTCTGTGAGATGGAGAGATTAAAAAATCAGGGCGAATGTCAGATTCTGAGGAGTTTGATGAGGTGGTTGGTGTGCAGGAGGTAGAGGATACTTGAAACACAGTTTTTAGTGGTGTGACATCAAGAACTTCTGTCTCAGGAATGTTGGGTTCAGAAGGATTGGTTGATTCTGAAGGGATTTCAGAAGGTTTTGATGAGGGTGGATCAGATGAAATTTTTATTTGTTCAGATGAAACTAGTACAGATTCAGTGGGTTTAGATGTGGTGGATGGAGGATTATCTGATGGTGGTTGTTTCTTTTGTTGTTGTGTTTGAGGTTCAGATGATTTTTGGGATTTTTGATGTGCAGAGTCCTTTGCTTGTAGAGGTTCAGAGTGTTTTTTTGGTTGTTTTTCTTGTGTTTGTTTTTGTTGTTCAGATGGTTTTGTAGTTTGTTGTTGTTCTGTGGGTTGTTTTTCTGATGGTTGTTTTTGTGGTACAGATGGTTTGGGTGGAACCTCTTATTGTGGAGTCGGAATTTTTGTTTTGTTGTTGTTGGTTGTGGTACAGATTGTTTGATTTGAATTTTTGGTTGAATTGTTTGTGGTATAGAGACTTTTGGAGTTTGAATTGTTTTTGTTGGTATTGGTGTTGGAACAGATGATTGTTTTTCAGGTGAATTGGAAATTGGAGTAGAAGATTTTTATGGTGATGGGGTAGAAACATGAGGTGGAGCAGTAACAGATGTATTTTGTGTAGAGGGTGGTTTTGGAATAGACTTAATATTAGAATCATTTATGACAATAGGATTTGCAGAAGATACAGAAGTTTTAGTACCTTTGATCTTGATTCTTTTAGCTGATACAGAAGGAGTGGATCCAGATTCTTTCCTCTTTAACAGCTTCTGAGGATTTTCAGCAATCTTGGGCTTCTTCTAAACAGGTACAACTTCTGCTTCTAGTTGAGTCCTTTTTCTTGGTGGTTCTTCTTCTTCTACAACAGGCAGTGGTTGTCTTGCACTCTTTATAATATCTGCAGGAACAGGCTTTCCTTCTTTCTTGCAATCATCAATGTATCTTACAACAATTTCTCTAGGTTCTTCAGCATAGAATAAAGGGTAATCAACTACAGGAGTTCTCTTCTGACTCAGTTCAGAAGTATTCAGCTTCTTGGGAGCTGTTGTGAGTTCATCCACTATTTTAAGTCTCTGAAGACTTTTGGCATTCAGAGGCTTTCCCAAAATGAATTCCAATTCCTCTGTAACTCCAGCAGCGTACAGAGCAGTAACAAGTCCATTCTCAGTTAGAAGATCTGAGATTAACCTTCCAAAAGGAATCCAGGTTTTGATCTTCTGACCTTTTTCTTTCACATACTCTCTAGAGGCATTTATATGATTCCAAAGATGCATAAAGAGAATATATGGAAGATCTACCTTGGTGCTCTGACTGAGGCAATACATAAAGTAAAGCTGTTCATTATTGACATAGTCTGGAGAGTTTGTTGACTTCCTATGATGAATGCATCCCATGAAGATCTTAGCCCAGATCTTGTAGTCAGGCTTCAGATCCTTGAACTTGTTAGAGGCTTATCCAGCAGTCATCACTTCTTCATACACTTCATCCATATCCACACGCCCAGCTGGCAAGTGTGAAACTCCATCTGTTTCCTCATAGCCAATAAGTTTTCTAATCAGATCCTCTGTTATTATAATATTTTTGCCCAGAAAAGAGGATAAAATAAACTTAGGGTAAACTGAAGCATGGATCCAGAACTCTTTCATAAGAAGGGGGTAAACTGGTCCAAAAAGTCTATCAAAATACTTCACCCATCCTTGAGCACCTATGATAGAATGAAACTCAAAACCATTCTCAGCAAGTGAATCAAATTCCACCAATGATTCACACAGAACTTCCAGCTTTTCAACAGGGGTGAGCAAAGTTCTTTTTTGGTGGAGAATAAGGAGTAACACCCATGTTAGCAGAGGTAACTGCAGCCATTGTAGATTGAAATTGTGCAGCAGTTGATGATGAAGTTTCCATTGAAGATGGTTTTGTCACACGCTTAGGGTTTTTATGAAGAGAGAAGAGAAGATGAAAATGCATAAAATGTCTGAGATGTGAAAAGTGTGAATGTGAGGAGAAGAGATGTATTTATACTAAAACAAGTAGGCATACAAACAGTCAAAATTTTGCACGTTTGAACAAAGCATTAAATGAAAAGAATAAAAATCATTTCAAGCATTTATTGCTTCTGACAAATTGGGGGGAAAATCAAGATTTTCACTATTCAAACTTCACCTCAAACGTCTCTTCAGTAGTGTACACGCCACCTTTGCAGATTTGGAGTGACACGTGTTTGCTTGTATGTGTTCTGAATTCTCTTGAGAAATGAAACGTTAACCAACGTTCAGATCCTATAAGGATTGTTAGTTCAGAGTTTCACAAAAATTAATTAAAGAGAATAAATAAGCAATCAGAAGAAATACTTCAGAGCATTAGGCATTTTTGCATCTGTAAAAATTTGCTTCTGATAAATATCATTCTGGACAAAAATCCATACCAATATTTTTCAGAATAAAATTTTTACAGATCTGATATTGTAAAAATCCAGGGGTTTTTACAAATTTTTGTCCAGAATTTATTGTAAAATCCATACCAATATTGTAAAAATATCTGCCCACTGCTGATCTGTATCAACAAAAGCCAACTTTATGATTCCCTTCTGAACATAGTCTCTGATGAAATGATGCTTAATTTCTATATGTTTTGCCTTAGAGTGTAAAATGGGGTTTTTAGACAAACATATAGCAGAAGTATTATCACAGAAGATAGAAATGTTACTTTCAAATATTTGATAATCTTCTAGCTGACTTTTCATCCAGAGCATCTGCGTGCTACATCCAGCAGCAACAATATATTCTGCCTCTGTGGTTGAAAGTGCAATTGTGGGTTGCTTCTTGCTGTACCAAGAGATTAGATTTCTTCCTAGAAATTGACAACTTCCAGAGGCATTTAACATTTTGAACTTTAAGTTCTGAAAGATTTATTTTATAAATGTTGTTTTTCCTCTTTCCACTAAATAGAATAGAGCCATCTTTTTGACTAATAGCCTTACAACATTTTTGATTAAAGGTAATATCATAACCATTGTCACTTAATTGACTTATGGACAATAAGTTATGCTTTAACCCTTCAACAAGTAAAACATTAGTGATAGAGGGAAGTTTACCATTTCCAATGGTGCCAGATCCAATGATCTTGCCTTTCTGATTCCCTCCAAATTTCACATCACCTCCAGATCTAAGTTCCAGACTTTGGAACATAGACTTTTCTCCTGTCATGTGTCGTGAGCATCCAGAGTCCAGGTACCATGATTGGCGTCCTGACCTTGCTGCTAAGAACATCTGCAACAAGAATTATTTTACTTTTAGGTACCCAGATCTTCTTGGGTCATTTAGGGTTAGTTGTTCTGAAGGTTTGTCTAAACTTTTGTTTTTCAACATAAGGTTTATTCTGACTAGCCTTAGATTTAAACACATGAGTATTCTTTTCAGAGCGTGTTTGTTCAATATCATTCAAGTGACCAAATTTGAAGTGTGAATATAAAGGAGTTTTCTTGATGATAATTTTATCAACAGGTTTTGGATTTAAATCCTTTCCAGAGGGGGATTCATATCCAATACCTTTTCTGTTATTTCTGGTAACTCCATAGATCATAGAAGCCATTTTGCTTCTGTCTATGCTTTTAGCAAGAAACTTCTGAAAGCTATAATCATATTTTTCCAAAATATTTTTGCATTCAGATTCAGTTTCAGAATCAAAGTTTTGTTGAGCTAATTCAGAATCATTTTTCAATTTTAAGTTCTTTTCATTTAGCTCAGCTACTTCTGATTTGAGAATATTATTCTCAGATACAAGATTGCTTTGATGCTTCTTGTATTTGAGCTTAATATTGTTATAGCTTTTCAGAACTTCTGATAACACTTTGATAACTTCTTCTTTAGTAAGTTTAGCCATTACCTCTTCTGCGTCAGAGTCAGATTCAGATCCTGAAGTTCCTTCCTCCTGATCTTCTATGTCTGCCATCAAGGCTACATTGGCACATTCTTCTTCTGACTCGGATTCAGATTCAGATGTATCTGAATCATCCTAGGTGGCCATCAGAACCTTTTTCTTCTTATAAATTTTCTTTTAGGCTTTTCCTTCAGCGCCTTTGGACATTCATTTTTGTAATGTCCAGGTTCTTTACATTCATAACAGACAACCTCCTTTTTGCCAGATCTTCTGTGTCCAGAAGATTCTTTTCTTTGGTCAGGTTTCCTGAAGTTTCTGAACTTCTTTCCTTTATGCTTCCAGAGTTTGTTTATTCTTCTGGACAACATGGACAGTTCATCTTCATCTTCAGATGAGGATTCTTCAGAGCTTTCCTCTATTACCTGCAATGCTTTAGCAGATTTATTAGATTTTAAAGCAACAGATTTACCTTTCTTTTGAGGTTCATCTTCCTCAAGCTCAATCTCATGACTTCTTAGTGAACTGATTAGTTCCTCCAAGGAAATCTTGTTCAGATCTTTAGCCATCTTCAGCGCTGTCACCATAGTTCTCCATCTGTTGGGTAAGCTTCTGATGATCTTTTTCACATGATCAGCAGTAGAGTATCCTTTATCCAGAACCTTGAGTCCAGCTGTAAGTATTTGAAATCTGGAGAACATAGCTTCCACAGATTCAGAGTCTTCCATCTTGAAGGCTTCATACTTCTGGATCAGAGCCAGAGCCTTTGTTTCCTTGACTTGAGAGTTTCCCTCATGTGTCATTTTTAAGGATTCAAACATGTCAAATGCAGTTTCCCTATTTGTAATTTTTTCATATTCTGTGTGAGATATTGCATTCAACAATATTGTTCTGGCCTTGTGGTGATTTCTAAATTCTTTCTTCTGAGCATCTGTCATAGATTTTCTGTCTATTTTCTTGCCATTCCCATCTGTGGGATGAACATATCCATCTATGACCAGATCCCATAAATCAGCATCATATCCAAGGAAAAAACTTTCAATTCTGTTTTTCCAATAATCAAACTTCTCCCCATCAAACATAGGGGGTTTGGTGTTGATTTTGTCCCTTTCTTCATATTTGTTGTTAATGTTAGATATTGTATTATCAGCCATAGTAACAACTAAATATATATATATATATATATATATATATCAAAGTATTTCTCTCTGGATCTTTACTGTCACTGTTAAGTGGTAGCATACACGGAACCGGAGCTCTGATCCCAACTGAAGGTGAGATAATACTTAGAAGGGGGGGGGGGTTGAATAAGTAAGAAGATTAAAACTTAGAAATAAAAAACTCAAGTATTTTTATCCTGGTTCGTTGAACTCAACTACTCCAGTCCACCCTTCCTAGAGTGATTTGCCTTTCTCAATTAAGGACTTAATTCACTATTAAATCAACTTATTACAATAGTTAACACTTAGAACAACTGTTCAAAGTCTTCTCAAGAACTACTGATCCTAACTGGATCTTCTTAAGGTTTACAATCAAATGTAATACAAATACAAGTGTTTAAGATTACTTCTATAAAGCTTTATCACAACTGTGATTTTTCACTTAACTATTTAGAACAAAGAAATAAATTCTTAGAATGAATATGAATAGTATGAGAGCTTGAATGTTTTATTTCTTTTCAACAAAAACGTCAACTGAAGAATTTGGTGGAGTCTTGCTTTTATAGGCAGCTGATCCAAGGTGAGCTTCACGTTGAGAAGAGTGTCAAAAAGGTCTGAGCCCTTTTTGTCTTCACATCAAGTGACCTTTCCTAGAATAAGAAAGCACAGAAAAATCCTTTTTGTCTGTGTTCTTGTGTCTAGCATAAATAAGGAAAGAGACGTTTGATTTACGCCAACGGATATAAACTTTGAATATTTCTTCTTCTGTTTTCAGCAAATTCATCAGAGTCTAATTGGGTCAGAGTCTTCTGATGATGATCAGAGTTTTTCTGAATCAGAGTCTTCTGCAGCAGGTGTGCTTTCAGCGTGTTTAAGATCAGAGCATATTTGAGACAGAACTTCAGTACTAGCAGCTTTTGTGCTTTCAGAATCTTCTGTAGAAACTATGCTTAAAAAAAAACTCTTCATACAAAATTCTTCTTTGCTTCTGACTTGCTTCAGATTCTTCTGGAGCTTCTGCTTCAGATCCTTCTGGAGGCTACGCTCAGAATCTTCTGTTGGCAGCAATCAGAATCTTCTAATGAATGCATCTGGTGCTTCAGAGTCTAGCTAATTTCTTGTGTTCAATTCTAATTTGCTTCTGGAGTGTTAATTCCTTTACTATATGCAGTAAAAATTCTCAAGCAAATTTTAGAGTATATAATTCTTAAATACAAAATTTCATAATAGTTATCATCAAAACATAGAGATATTATTAAGAACCAATCTGTGTTCTAACAATCTTGTGATATATTTAAACCAAGAATTATTTAGAATTCAATTAACCTCTTTCCATCTTAATTTTCAAACAGTTTGTCTGTTTTTAAAAGTGTTCATACATAGTCTTATGGAAACTTTTACTGCATAAACTTTATACATCAAAGAAAAAGTTTCTTCAACCATTGAGCACTTAGATTTTATATATTCCTGAATTTTTTATTGGGAAGGGATGATTAAATTTCACAATATTAGAAAGCATTCAAAATTGTTTGTGCTCAATATATCATTTTGGTATAAAATTATTCACCAACTGTGTGGTGACATGGTTTACAAAGAAAATGTGTGTACTTTAAAAAGGTGTTTACAAATAGGAAGTGATGTTCTTTATGTTTGTTTTAAAAAGGTTCTTTTATTTGGGGAGATTCAAAGTCCACTAAGGTATTTGGTGTTTGTGTTGGAAAATGTCCTTTGAATTGGGTTGATTCAAAGTCCACCATAGGTTCGGTGTGCATGTGGTAGAAGATTGTAGAAGAGTTTTGGTTTGAGGATAGACAAAGATCTAACATAGTGAAATCCTTCATCGGGTATGAAGGGACTAGATGTACCCTGGGTTGATAAGGGGAACAACTATAAATTCTCGTGTCTCTTTTACTTTTTTGCACTTTTACTTCTATGCATTATTGTTCTAAGTCCATACGCTTTATTCCAAAAACAAATAAAAGAATAAGAACATTTACAAAATAATGATAAAAAACCGTAAAACTTAATTCACCCTTCTCTTAAGTTGCACTCTGTAGTTACAAACGTGAGAGAGGGGGCTAAACGTCGAGTTAGTTTATGAAACTTCTACAAGCGTATGATTGTGCGAAGTAGTATAAAAATTTATCAAACCTCAGAGATTAATTGTTAAGTATTGATTTCTATTCTATTATTGTAAAGTTAGAACTACAGAATATTTGAGTGTTTTCAGTTTTGATAGATAAAATTAACAGATAATATTTTATAAGGATAAACATGACTTAGGGTACATAAATATCTGTCTCAACATACCCAATTAACCCTCTAATTCAATTATGAGAAATTAGATTGGGTTATATAAAATGGATGAAAGTCTACAACACCTGCTTTCATCAGTGTATTGTACTCTCTTAGATGAATAATCCATCTTCTATCACTAGCCCGAACTATTCATCTAAGAGTGTTATTTTTCACAACTGTACAAATGGGACTTTCTCAATTGAATTTGAGGCACCCTTTCAACATCTCCTCAAACTCGGTTCTTTTGAAATTTGCTCTCGAATAGTGATGCATACCCTTTTAGTATATGATTGGTATCTGAGTTGCCTCGACTTTCGCAAACGACGTACAAATTTTAAGACCTCTGACTCTAAAATAACGATTTACCCTAATTTATCATAATTGATTTACGGATGATTCAAAAGGGATGTTTCATGAGAAAAATCTCATGACCCCTAGTCCCTAATGGACTACCGATACATGATTAAAACAAATCAAAATAAGCATTCATGTAAATAACATAAATGATTAAAAAACAAAAGTAAAGTGATAAAAATAAGATATATATAACCTGAATTAAAAGGAAGTAAACTTTGATTAATAAAGAAAAACTTGAGTACACAATGCTTGAATAAAGTTGCAGAAGAAAAAGTAGTGCTGGAAAATAAAGCTGAATTCTAAAGAGTAATCACACAATGAACTCCCCTAATCCAATGATTTTCAAGCCTTTTATAGCTTAAAAAACAATCAAGAGCCCTAAACTAGTACTCATAATTTAGGAGTTTTTAAGGACTTCAATGGATCAATTTGGAACACCAAAAGTCATAAAACTGTTACAAAATGTGAAAGGCTTGCTTGTGCAACTGTGACTAGCATGACCATTCTAGCTAACATGGGGGGGGGGTCTTGTTAGGCAACATGGCCCTTGTTAGGAAATGTGACTTGCTTGTGTTGTTCTCAGGTATCTAATATAGGGGTTGCTTCTTGGGCCAAGCTGGCTGTGTCAAGTTACACAACCTAACCGAGTTATGATAAAAAAAATTAGTATATGGAGACTTCCTTTTTGCATAATTTTTGATCTTTTTCATACCAGTTTAGTCCAAAACATTCTTATACCTACAAAAATGAAAGAAATAAAAAACACAGAAACACATAAAATAGAAACAAAATAAGGAAGTCATCACCGAAAACACAAATTAAACCATACATCAAGCGATATAAACATCGCTTATCAAACTCACCCAAACTTAAATCGTTGCTTATCCTCAAAGAACTAAGTTTGCTTAGGAATTTTTTTAGGTAAAGTGATTAAGTATTGCAAAAGCTTATGAAAATAAAACTACCGGTACTCATACATGAATTTTTGTTCCGATCGGCTAAGACCTAATTCTCCCTGTACACAACTGTACAAAAACTACAAACGAAAGTCTTCGTTTTTTTAGATTCATATATAACTATGGTTTGTACCTAAGTCTCTCTATCCGATTTTCCTTTTGTTCGGGACAATTAAATTAAGTCAATAATGATTATGATAATAATAATAATAATAATAATAATAATAATAATAATAATAATAATAATAATAATAATAATAATAATAATAATAATAATAATAATAATAATAATAATAATAATAATAATAATAATAATAATCACATACACATAAGATCTATTGAGGATTTTTATTTTATTATTTGCAACACATAAGCAAACTAGTTACTTTTTATTCACAAATGATTTCACACAAACAAATTTTTTTGTTTGATTTATATATTTTATTTTATTTCTTTTTGACATTTGAGATCAAACACTTTTGGGTTAATTAATCGGTGACGGTTATCCAACTTATTAGGGGCACTTACCTTTTTCTGCCATTTTTTTCTCAATCGATCAAATATGATATATGAATCAATAGTATGCTAGACTTTCAAGAATAAACTACTTAGAAAGTACTTCTTGAAAATTAAGAGACTATGGCATAAAACAAGTTGAACTCGTATCCTACTTGAGAGACTAGAGGTTTCAAAAAACACCAATTTCATCAAGTTTTCCCAAGGTACCTAAACTCATCCTTTCATTCATCTAATTATATATACTTTCTCAGTAGACTCATAATAAAAAGGCATTTTTCTTCTTCTTTTTCAAATATTTTTCAAATTGTCCTAATTTGGGAAAATTTTAAACATTAGTGATTTTAAACTAAAATGAACATAAACAAACAAACAAACACACAAAATAAAACAAAATACGAAACAAGGGAGAATTAAGAAAACCCTCAAACTTTAACCAAACATTGTTTCTAATGTTGATAGTGAAAGAAAAGGGAGAGAGAGAAAGCTCACAATGTCTCCATTCCTAATTAGCTTTTGTTGATGCATATCGCCCGGTAGGAAATGGCAATGCACTTGTGTAACCCTTTTTTTTGTTCCTGAAAAAATAAAATGTACAAGCAAAAAATTAAAACACAGAATTTAGTGGGTTGCCTCTCATGCAACACTTCTTCAAGGTCATTAGCTTGACCTTTTGACCCCCATGCTCAGGAGAGTGCTTCCTTCAAGCATGAGTCCCTAACATTTCCCCTAGCCAACTTTGGGGCCCAACTAAGTCTATCCATCCATACCATCTATCCTTTTCTTTTTTTCTCCTTCCTTCTATGTGGAGGCTCACATTTTAGGTCTGGTTTTTTACATACCTCCTCTTTCTCTCCTTCCTTCTTCTTAGATTCATCCCTTTTGACATCTTGACAAGTCATGTCATGACTATAAAAAAATTCTAGGACATCAATTATATCCTTCAAATTAGGAAACACAAACTTGATCCTATCTTCTCCCACTTCAAACATTAGTCTTCCTTCCTTAACGTAAATGATTTTCCCGACCGTGGCCATGAATGGCCTTCCTAGGATGATAAGGACATGAGAAACTTCCCCTATATCCATAACCACAAAGTATATGCGTATGATAAGGACATTAAAAACATTAAAATATATCAAAGAACTAAAAAACTAAGAAAAAAAATAAAAAAATAAAAGGAACCAATTAGGAGATTGTGAAACCCTCTTAAGTCTGACACCATTCGCCATCTCATTAGTTGAACTTGTTTTTTTATTAAAAAAAGTACAAATGTGTGCCAACATGGAAATTTTATTTCAAGAAGTGGTATTTTAAGATTTTTGGTTTTCACTTGTGGCATTTATATCTAGACTCTCACGTAATAAACACTTATTTTAAATGGGTGAGTATGCAACAAAAAAAATGTTAATAGAAGAAAAAAAACACTATTTTCCACTTAATGAACCAAATAAAAAGGCAAAGAAAAAAATTAGTGGGACCCATTCCGCTCAAAATGTGATGAAAAGTAAGCTTTTGTTCTTGTACAAATGGAAAAAGGAAAAGAAAAGAAAGGAAATTATCTAGGAAATACAGTTCCACTAGCATCAGCTAGCAAAAAAGTCATGATTTCAATACAAGGCTCCGTAAAGGACTAATACACCGCATCATTACCAGGCCGGTTCATGCTACATAGTGATGTCAATCATTAACATACTTTGAGATAAGTTCGATAGCAGAGTTGGAGTCAGAATAAAACACAAAGTATTTGATGTTAAGTTTTCAGGTCATACAGAATCCATGATATAACGCCATCAGCTCTGTATGAAGGATATTTGAATAAACAATATTACTTGCAAAACCGTGAACCCAAGCACCGTCAACATTTCGAATCAATCCACCAAACCTTGAGACACCAGGATTACTGAGGCTATTGCCACCAACATTCAAAATCATATTACTACCCTTGTGTGCACTCCACGTGATCGTTCTAGTTGGATGAAACATATTATGCTTGAAAAAACATTTAGTTAACATATTAGCATAATTCAGTATAATGAGTTTCAAAGTATAGGAAGATACCATCTAATTTTCCATTCTAGGTTAACTTATCAAGCACCATAGAATTCAAACAAATGGGAAGCACTTTCAAACGATCACAAACAACTGGAGGAATATTAATATATAATGAATTGAATATTTGATTCTCGCTCAAGTAAACATCATTCACTCATATTTCTAAGTCATGGATATCTGCATAGAGAACCTGCTCTGTTGATTTCCCGACCTCAGACAAATTAGAAAACCATAAATATGAGTTCTTATCCCCCGATCTAAATTTAAACCCATCTTTAAGAGCACATAGAGTTTTCATAATTGCATTCCAAGTAATTGATCCTAGTTTCTTTTTCATATTAAGAAATGTTTCCTTACTTATGAACTTATGCTTCAAAACATGAACCCATAGGGAATCTCAATCTAAGTGGTGACCCCAAACCAACTTACCCAACATAGAGGTATTAGCTTTTCTTGATTTTCAGATCCTGAGACCACCCAAAATTTTGAGCTTAGTGATTTATTTCGAGCCAACAAAATGCACACCAGAGTTAGAATTAACTTTCTAAAAAAATTCCTACCCATTATATCAATAAACTCATAAGTTGGCTAAGGTAGCCAAGCCACTTCCATATAATAATTCAGGATGGAGTTCAGAACAGACCTTACTAGATTCAAATGACCATCCTTGTTTAACAATTTATGTTTCTAAGTTGCTAACCTCTGGCTTATTTTCTCTTCAAGGAACTCAAAGTACTTACGTTGAAGATGATCATGCAACATAGGGAAACCCAAGTACTTCTCTAGAGTAAGAGTTCGCTTAATACCTGGGCTGGAGACAATTAAATCCATTTTACTCCTCTTAGTGGTATCAGAGAATAAAACCTTTGATTTAGAAACATTAACTTTAAGATCACAAAACATGGAAAAATGATCCAAGATATAAAAAATGATCCTTTTTGGGAGTTAGAAACCTTTGCAAAAAGAAGAACACCATCAACAAAAAAACAAATTCGATAAGGGGGTCTATTACAAGATAACCTGATAGGTTTTCAATGGCCTTCATTGACTGCCCCGATGATTGTTTGTGACAAGAATTCCATGCAGATAACAAAGATATATGGTGAAAGTGGATCACCTTGAAGTAAGCCTCTAGTCAAAAAAATTGGTAGTCGTGTCCCATTCCAAAGAATATACATATCAGAGCTAGTTACACAATGCATGATCATTTTTATAGTAATGGGAGGAAACCCTTGTCGCTTCAAACTAAATTCCAAGAAATCCCAACTAACATGATCATAGGCCATTTCAAGATCTATCTTGAACACCATGTCAGCTTTATTTATTTATTTTTATATTGTGGATATAAGGAAATGTTTCTTAAAGTATAATGGAATTATCAGTTGTCCCTGTACCCGACATTCTCTTGTGTAATAAACTAACCCAAAAAATACAAAAAGTAAGCTTATGGCCACTATCTTAAATAAAAAAGATACAAAGTATTATGAAGTGTTACTACCTCTTAAATTTATTTTAAAATAAGAAGATAACAACCTTACATTGTCACTGTTTAAATTTAAACTACAAATATGTACAAGTAAAAAAGTACATGAGTGTGTGGTATCCTTACAAGGGTAGGGGATACTCATAGGTCTTAGTAGGTTAATAATAATTAGGACTTGCTCGTGGCGGAGAGATGCCCCATATGGTGATGTTTACGACATTTATGGTGGTATGAGAGGCCAGCTTGTTGGACTTGAGACTTCACACGCAAGAGGGGGGTGAATTATGTGGTTTGGAAAAATATGGTTTTAAAAAAATTTGCGGAGTAAAATTATAGTTTTTAATCATTTTAAATAATTAACAATCATTTTAAATAATTAACATTGGAAAATAATTTGCATAAAATAAATAGCAGGGAAAAAAAAGAGTTAAGGGAAATAGATGAGTACCACAATGTACAAAGGTTCAATCAAACAATAAAAAAAGGCCTACTTCTCTCTCCAAGAATTTATCTTAAGAGTACTCAATAAAAATTGAGATTTTTTAGTAGGAAAGACTTACACACCCTCTTATACAAGGAAATGATGGTTGACCTCCAACCAAATAATACAAGGCTTCAGAATGTAGCAATTTGTAAAGCAAGCAAGTGAAATAAACAAAAATCTAAGTGAGATTATTTTGCATCAAGATCATCATATACAAATAGGTCATGTGGTAGTTTGGTTAGTCAGGAATGAAGTGGTGTATTATAAAGTATATCTTGTCATTTATTACATCTATTTTTCTACTTATGATTTTTAGAAAGTCCTTGGTTGTGATTATTTGTTTTTTGGGGTGGGGGGAGGGGGAATTGTCTAAGATTTCTATTTCTATAGGTATTTCTTGACTTTGGCTCTCCTTTTCTTCTTATTTGATGGTGCCTTTTCAGTGATCTTTCCATTTATTAGCTCGTGCTTCATTGATGGTAAGACAGAGCTTCCTATAATGGTAGTTTCTTCCTCAAACTCTTCATATCCAAAGTCGTATCCCATTTCTTCCATAATTTTTGTGACTAGATTTCCATATGGAGGCGCACATCTTCTTGCTTTTGTATCATGTAGTCAATTGCTTGTTGTGCCCAATTTGCCTTAGCTTTGTTTTTTATCAACCATACTGTTTCTATATCAACTTGGGTTAAGAGACCAAAGTTGCCTTTTTTAGGAAAAAGGATGTAATTGATTACGTAATGAATCATTCGACTTCCAGGGTGAACATATCCAACAACAGATAAGCAAGGTATGCATGGTGTTTGTTATTTCATAAGACAAGATGCAATAATCATGTATTCATATCCAAGCTCAATGATTCTATCTTCATGAGGGAGATTTAACATATCTCCAAATTCTTCTACCGAAAGGCTTATCCTATGTTTTCTTACTTCCCTCTGAAGTATTCCATCAGAGAGATAAAGGTTTGAGAATAACATCTTAATAAGGGATGTATATATTCTTTTTGAAGGCATATAGAGAAAGGTGGAGAGTATTAGTTCTTCAAAGGTTTTGAAGAATTTTCATTCTTTAAAATCTTCTAAAGCTAGGGTATGAATTCTTAGAAGGGTTTGGTTGGCAAAGTCTTGAAAGTGCCTTTATTCTTGTTGTTCTGGTGGTAAAATCTTCAGTAAGGGGTTTGAGGTGAAGCTCAATATTTTTGGATTCTTGATGATTTTACAAGAACAATCTTACAGTTAAGGTTTGAAAAGAAAATATGCAATGAAAAAGAGTGAGAAAGGAATACCTATTTATACATGTGAAGATTTGAACATGTGTTCCTATCAAGCATTCGATGCAGATTGTGCTGATCAAAAATCAAATCAAAATCTTTTCTATTTGAGTCTCCTTATCGATTGGCTAAGGGATCCAATTGGATAGATTTCCAAATTTATTAGAATTTAATTAAATCTTCATTAATGCTGGGATTTGATTTTCATGAGGCACAAGTTAAGCTTAGATTTGATTTGAAAATCTTCGTGTCAAGCTTTTCCAATCTGTTGTCATTAAGTGCTAACTGATTAGGTTTACATTGTTCAGCCTCCTTGGTGCATGTAGGGCCTTATGTTGGATTTTTGTCTTTTAAGAAGTTCCATTTGTCATTTTCCATCCCTTTTGATAGAAAATACCAAAATACATCTTGTGGGTTAGAAAAATAATTTATTTAGATGAGTAAAAATTAAAATTGTTATTTTAAGGGTTTAATTATATTTTCTTGATTATTTCAAGCTTAAAATAATGAATACCTCGTTTATCAAGATTTCTTGATAGATATTTCCCAAAGAGGGAAGAAACCAAATGGTGTATCCTTCTCTATACATCGTTGGATGCCAGAGACGGTAAAACTAGAAAATGAATAATTCCATTAAAGATATATCCATTTAAATAATTACTAAGGATTATATACTTTGAGGTATTCTCAAACAATTTGCTTTGATCACAATGGTTGACATTCACTATCATCGTTTCATCTTCGGATTAAAGACTTATAAATATTGTATACTTTGGAAGTATACCATGCATTGCATAACTTCATTAATAATTGTTAAAAACTCTAAGCTGGAAAGCACACCTGCCAAACACCAAGGTTTCACCTTTGGTGCCTATATCTTCTTGGGCCCAGGTGCATAGTCAAAAAAGATCTAAGGTGGTTACGTTTAGATCCTTTTAATTTATCAAAACAAAAGGATTTAAGTGTCCTAATCTCTTACAATATGTGCATTTATAATTTGGACGCTTATTATCCTTCTAATTTACACCTTTCTGGGGTTTTCTATCCCTTTTAAATCCTATTCCATTTATACTTAAGGAGGTCCTTTTACTAGATAAAATTAGGTCAAGATTTTCTTTCCCTAGGGTAAACTTTCCTAAGGTTTCACGAAGCCTAGATACTTATTTCATAAGGGAGTCACACCGCTTACATTCTTCTTTTGAGTTTATAATCTTGGTTATCTCTATTCTGAAATAATTGACATTTTCCTTAAGACTTGTGGTACGCTCTCTTAATTTAGAATTTTCTTCCTCCAATTGATCAGTCATTCTAAATTGTTGACTGTAAGATGGTTTAGCACCTAGAATAGTATCTCCCTTATGGGACGCCTTTAAGCATATTTCATCTTCTTCGTTGGAAAAAGACTTATTCATATTTCTCCCCGAGGTTGATGTTTCTCCTCCTCTTTTTCGTTCGAGTACTGAAGAAACTTCTTCATTTTCATTGCGATTCCTTGAACAAGAGGGTCCTTCATTGGATGTTTAATTCTCTGAGAATCATTCAACTACAAAGTATGTTCTATCAAAGGATTTCACATGAATTATATAATAGGAGTATGGTGAAGTTGATGATTATTCAGTTTTAATTCCTTCATCTTTGAGTAGTCGAACTAAATCGTTCAACTTTTCTTCAAGTTCCTTACTTATTGATTTTCGTGAAATTCATGAAGGCTCCCATCTTTTGATTTAAGGATTGAATTAAATTTCCAATTCTTAATTCTTAGATATTTGTTAGTAATTAAGTTTCCAACAAAGTTTCCAATATTTCTATATTTTGAAAAACATCCAAGATTGACATTTTCATCTTTGTCGCCTCGTGTGTTCATTTTCTCTTGTTTAATACTTGGAGAAGCTTCATATATCATTTCAAGAGTATATCACATTTCCTTAGCAGTTTTACAATGATGAACATCATAAAGTTTACTATCATCTAGGGACATTATTATAAAAATCTTTGTTTTAAGATTTATCTCTACATTTCTCTTTTCCTCTTCGGTCCAAAGGAAATAGGGTTTATCCACGCCTTCACCATTTACTTGATGAGTAGGATAAACTGGACCACTGACTATAGTTTTTCATAAATCATGATTTATGCTTTGAAGAAAAATTATAAACCTAGCTTTCCAAATATTAAATATACTATCATTAAAAAGTTGTGGTGTGTTTAGAAAAGATCTCTTGTCAGAAGTCATCTTCCTCCTGAGACGATTAGTCCTTAAACAAAATTTAGATTATGATGCCACTTGTTAGACTTGAGATGTCACACCCAAATAAGGGGGAGGGGGTGAATGGTATCATTTGGAAAAAAAGGGTTTTAAAAATCTTTGCAGATTAATCAGAGTTTAAAAATATTTTAAATAATTTGCAGTGGAAAAATAATTTGCGGAAAAATAATTAGAGTTAAGGAAAATAGATGAACACCATGATGTATAAAGGTTCTGTCAAACAAGAAAAATGACTTACTTCTCTCCTCATGAATTGATCTTGAGAGTATCTAATAAATGTTGAGAGCTTTTAGTAGGAAAGACTCACGAACCCACTTATACAAGGAAATGATGGTTGACCTCCAACCAAATAATACAAGACTTTATAACATATTAGTTTGAGTCTTCTCTTCTAAACTGTGAATCAAGGTGGTTATTCTTTTCTCCACACAGTAAATTGAAGCGGTTAGTCTGCTCTCCATTAAAGAGGACCTTGTAGTGGTTATCTCCAAGTTCCTAAACTTTGCAAGCTTTTACATGGGTTAAGCTCATGAACTTTAAACCTTGGTTTTACACGGGATAACCAATAACCTGTGAGTTTTTAATACCAGGATAATTTTGAACCTGTGAATCTTTTAATATCGGCTAAGCTTCAAACTATCTTGGTTTTATCACGGGCTGACCAAGAACCTATAAGATTTTATAACGGGCTAATCTCGAACCTAAATCAGAACTGAATCACACTATCCAAAACCAAATATTTTTATGGGTTTATCTTCTAACCCACCAATAATATCTAAATGGATAATATTCAATCAAGATGTAAAGAAAAGATTACCTTGGTGAATTTACAATTATACCCTTCCAAAATTACAGAATAATCTTACTCACAAAAGGACTATTCTCACAAAAATACTATGGCAAAAATATTAGTGAGAGAAAGTGAACAAAATGTTGTGTGTGTGTGTGGGGGGGGGGGGTAAGAGAGAGAGAGAGAGAGAGAGAGAGAGAGAGAGAGAGAGAGAGAGAGAGAGAGAGAGAGAGATTTGTGTTAAAACATGATTCTGAGTGAAATGAAATGAGAAAAGGGACCTTTATTTATAAGCTAGAGGTTGGCTTAAAAAAGATTTTCCAATAAATTGTTTTTATGATGATCTAATCGATTGACACATGTTCATAATCAATTAGAAGTCTGAAATATAATCAATTGTAAGTTTTAAAAAAGGAAGGACGAGATATCTAGCCATTCCACATCATTAAGACATTGTCCCAATCGCTTGTGACTTAATTTTGAACTGAGCTAATTGATTAGAAAAAATTCCCAATCGATTAGATAAGTCAAAAAATTTCCTATAACAATTTTGAAAGTTCCTAATTCATATGGCACAATTTCAAGATGTTTTTGATAATATTTTCTTTAGTAAAAACAATTTGAATTTGTGTGTGTGTGTGTGTGTGTGTGTGTGTGTGTGTGTGTGTGTGTGTGTGTGTGTGTGTGTGTGTGTGTGTGTGTGTATGTGTGTGTGTGTGTGTGTGTGTGTGTGTACGCGCGCTCTATCCATGCACTCTTACGATAAAGTCCTTATGCTTTACACGTTGTTCACTCACTACAAAATTAGGAGGTCCTCTAGTATTTCAATACTTTCCAGATACTTTATCTTTTGTGGGCACTTGCTTGAGTAACTTGAGATGAAGCTTTGGATTCCATTCCATTTGATTTCCATCATCGAACAGTCAAGCCCATCAAACTCGAATGCTTAGGTCTGCTTCTCTATCCTCTTAACCATTCATGCTTGACTTATCATAAGATGTTATTTGTCATATAGTAAGTCAAGCATGAATGGTTAATATACGGCCTCCCACATTTGCTAGGTCTTTTACAAATATAACATTATGTAGTCCCCCAAGCACAAGGGTTTAATAAAGGGCAAAGTTATTTTAGACATAGAGCGTTGGAGTATCCTGAGGCCCTAAGTTTCTTGGTGATATGGCATAACGAACAATACTGACTAGGATTGGTCCCTTAGGCAAGACATTGTACCTCTCATGCGAGACTTCTATCAAGCCTTTATATAAGACTTAAACTAAGTCTCTTAGGCTAGACTTATGTTGTGCCTCTTAGGAGAGATTTAATTGTTTGATCACATTCGAGGAAACTCTAAGTCCCTCAAGTGAAAAGTTTAGATAGCCTATTCGATGGAAACTCTTAGTCGCACAAACAAAATTATATTAAGCATGGATGATGAGACTATAAGTTTCTCAGGTGATTAGTTGGACCTCTCGGAGAGTACTTCTATAAAGCCCTTAAACAAGAATTTTAACTAAGTCTCTTAGGCTAGAGTTCAATCGCATCTTCTGGGCAAGACTCATATCTTGGATCCCGCCCGAGGAAACTCTAAGTCCTTGAGCCAAGAAGGAACTCTTAGTCCCATAAGAGAATTTATATTAAGTCTCGCTTGTGACACTATAAGTCCCTCAGACAAGGCGTTGGACCTCTCAGGAGGGACTAATATCAAGCCCTCAGATAAGACTTTAAATTAAGGTTCTTAAGCTAGACATTAGTCACGCCTCCCGGGGATATTCATATGTTGGATCCCGCCCGAGGAAACTCTAAGTCCCTCAGATAAAGAGTTTAGATAACTTTTTTGATGGGAACTCTTAGTCCCATAGGAGAAATTATATTAGGCCTAGCCGATGAGGCTATAAGTCCCTCAGAAGAAGCATTAAACCTCATAGGTGAGACTTCTATCAATCCCTCAGATAAGACTTTAAACTAATTCTCTTAGGCTAGACTTTAGTCGCGCATCCTAGGAGAGATTCATATGTTCTATCCCGCCCAAGAAAACTCTAAGCCACTCAGGCAAGGAGTTTATATAGCAAGTTTGATGGGAACTCTTAGTCCAACAAGAGAATTTATATTAAAACTGGACAGTGAGATTATAAGTCCCTCAAGGAAGACGTTGGACCTCTTGGGCAGGACTTGTATCAAGCCTTTAGACAAAACTTTAAATAAGTCTCTTAGGCTTTATACATTTGATCGCGTCCAAGGAAACACTAAGTTCGTCTAGAGAGGAGCTTAGATAATCTTTTTGATGGGAACTCTTAGTCCCACAATAAAATTTATATTAAGCCTAATTGTTGAGACTATAAGTCCCTTAGGAGAGGGTTGGACATCTCAGAAGGGACTTATATTAATCCCTCAGACAAGACTTTAAACTAAGTCTCTTAGGATAGACTTCACTCACACATCCTGTGAGAGACTCATATGTTAGATCCTGTCCAATAAAAAATATAAGTCCCTTAGGAAAAGAATTTAGTTAGCCTGTTCGATGGGAACTATTAATCCCATATGCAAAGTTATATTGACCCTAGATGACGAGACAATAAGTTCCTCAAATGAGAAGTTATAACTCTCAGGTGAGACTTCTATCAAGCTCAAAGACAAGACTTTAAATTAAGTCTCTTATGCTAGACATCACCCATGCCTCTTGGGAGAGATTCATGTGTTGGATCCTGCTCGAGGAAACTTTAAGTCCCTAAGGCGAGCAATTTATATATCATGTTTGATGGGAACTCTTAGTCACACATGCGAAGTTATATTAAGCATGCCTGATAAGACTATAAGTCCCTTAGGCGAGGCATTGGACCTCTCGGTTGTTATTACTATCAATCCCTGATATAAGACTTTAAATTAAGCCTCGTAGGCTAGACTTCAGCCGCGCCTTATGAGCGACATTTATATGTAAGGTCCCACCTGAAGAAACTCATAGTCTTTAAGGTGGGGAGTTTTAGATAGTTTATTTGTATTACCATGAAGGGTGACAATGATATTCCACTGAAAGTCCAGCATACAAAATATTGCCTTAAGAGGGTGCAAGGACCTTCTCTATGAATTTCAGCATACAAAATGGTGCCTTAAAAGGTAGTAGAGGTCTTCACAATGAAGTCCAATATACAAAATATTACTTTAAGAGGTGACAAGTATCTCTACTATGAAGTAAAACATAAAAATATGTCCTTAAAAGGCGATAGGGATCTTTGCCATGAATACAAAACATTTCCTTCAGAAGAGGAAATGATTTTCTCCAGGAAGTCCGACATATAAAATATTGCCTTAAGAGGCGGTAAGGAACCCTTTTAGGTATCGAGCACTTTGATTACCTTCAAGGGCAGAAAGGATTCCTCTTAGGGATCAAGCATTTGATCGCATCTAAGGGTGGCAAGGATCCCTTTTGGAGATTTAGCATTTTGATTGTCTCTAAGGTGATAAGGATCCCTCTTAGGGATCCAACACTTTGATTGCCTCTAAGGAGGAAAAAATCCCTCTTAGGGATCCAACATTTTGATTTCTTCTAAGGGATGCAAGGATCCCTCTTGTGGATTCAACATTTTGATAGCCTCTAAGGGCGTCAAGGATCCGTTATAGGGATCAGACACTTTGATCGCCTCTAAAGGTGGCAAGGATCCCTTTAGGGATCCAACACTTTGATCTCCTCTAAGGGCGATGATGATCCCTTGTAGAGATCCATATTTTAATCGCCTTTAAGGGCCCTCATTAAAAATAATAATCAAATAGACCTCATTAAAAACCCTTAAATCATACAAGGTACAGAAGGAGAAGAGTGTACCCCATAAAGTAACATGTCCTTACAAACGACAAAGATGGAATACTAGCCTAATTAAAATTAACAATCAATTAATTACATAAAAGTAAGGAAAACAAACAAATGGCTGTAGAGAAAGTGGCAACAAAGGGCATTCCATCTGGGCTTTTAGTCTTTGATCTCCTCTTTAGATAGAAGGGAAGCCTTTTCACCTTTACGAACTTCTCACGGTGATTTTATTCATGAGCCCATCTTCCTAGTGTTTGTGCCTAGAGTGCAGACATTTTTCAGCTTGAGGCTCTCTGCGTGGCAATTACCTGATCTCCTTGGATAACTCCTGCCCTCCCATTTGAGAATGGATACTGCATGCACAATTAAAAAGTGGACAAAGATATGGAACCTTGTTTTACATGTGATATGATTTTAACAAGGACATTAAACTTTTGATGATGACTACTAAATTATTACGACAAGTCAAGCATGAATGATTAAACAAATAAAGATGTAAACCTATCTTTAGGGTTTGACAAACTTGACGATCTGATGATGGCAAACAAAGAATAATCTAAAGCCTCATCTTAAGCCACTCAAGCGTGTGTCAACATAAAGAATAATATTCGACAAAAACTTGAAAAAAAAATTTCTCGATCTCCTAATTTAGTCATGAGTAAACGATTGTAAGGTAAAAGGACTTTATCATAAAAGTATATGGCTAGAAGCACACATATGCACACACAAACAAACATTTTTCAAACTATTTTATCAAAGAAAATATCTTCAAAAATGTCTTGAAGTTATGCCTGATGACTTCAGAGCCGTTAAAAAAGCTAGAGAGAAACTTTTAGCTTATCTAATCAATTAGGTCCTTTGTTTAATCGTTTAGATTAGTTCAAACTTATGACCCAAGCAATTCAGACAGGTCCTGAATGATGTACATTAGCTAGATATATTTTCTTCCTTTTATGGAACTTACAAACGATTATTTTCATCTTCTAATCAATTAGACATAGGTGTTAATTGATTAGATTATTACAAAATGCGTTTAATAAAATTTCCTTTTTAAGCTAATCTTAGGCCTATAAATATAGGTTTCATTTTTTGATTTAAATAATCCAGAATTTTGTTTTGTCACTTTCATCTCTCAATATCTCTCTAAACATTTGTTTATCTTTCTGTCACTATGTTTTTAGCCTAAGTGATTTTCTGAGAAAAGTCCTTTTGTAAGTGAGATCATTTTGTAATTCTGAAATGGTTAGAATTGTAAAATTCACCAAGGGAACCTTTTGTGTATACCTTGGTCGAATATTGTCCAATTAGGGATTTGTTTGGGTTAAAGGTAAACCTATAAAAGTTTTTTGTTTGGGATTGAGTATGTGAGTCCTAGTTTAGGTTGGAGATTAGCCTGTGATAAAATTTCATAGGTTCTTGGTCAGCCCGATATTAAAACCAAGATAGATTGAAGGTCAACCCTGTACTTAAAAGCTTCACAGATAAACACAACAAAGTTTCCTCTTAAGTAATAGTATCAACACAAGAGTGAGAAAACAATTTTCATAAATGTGATCATTATCTGGCTTGATAAGACATTCAATACAGATAAACACAACAGAGTTTCCTCTTAAATATTTCTGAAGTTCTCTTTTTCAAAAGAAAATAATTCTCTAGAGCAAAAACTTTGCAGTTATATCTAAACAAATGTCTCATTCAATCAAAAGATAAGTCAGACAAGAACAAATATACCATTTTTTTTGTTTGGTCAGACTCAATTCAATATTCAGACTTGACCAAATAGAGTCTGAACACAACTTTGAGTGGATTCTGATTTAATGACTGTTTGACCACTGATTCTACTACTCTCACCAAATTCAGTACCGCCAGTACTTAAGTCTGGGTTGTTGGCTCTTCTCTCAATCAATGTTGTAAACAACCTTATAGAAGATGTCCCTGCTTCTTTCCTTGATATCTGTAGCATATACATTATGATACTCATATTTATATAAGACCATACATGTAAGTACAAACAAACTCTTCTGTGCCTTACATCTCAATCTATCAGCAGATCACAAGTCATTCCAGAGTGTAAGTCTAGAATGAGATATGAACATAATCTTGTTCTAAGCAATGGCAATAATCTCATTATCTTGGATTAAATCTTTTGGCTTTGAAATCATTGACAAGCTCAAAACCAGATGGCAATAGTTATCAGAGATTGACATAAAGCATATCTAAGTATTGTCTTAGTACAACTAACAGAGCTCAAAGAGAAGTTGAAGATTTCTCATAGAATTGTATTTTAAAACAACTTCTATAATAGTCCTCAACCAAGAAGCAATGGGGTTTCTTAAGATATAACTTTAAAGAAAAAACTTCATATAATCAAAATATTTTGAAATAAGATAACTTTAACAACATCTATTGCTTTTCAAGACTTGATTTTTTATTTTAAAACACATATGCTTCTTTTCATCTGCATCCTACACTAATATCAGTTTTAAACGATTAAGCATTGAAGAGCATCAGATATTAGATTTTGGTAGAATTTTCTTCTTGCTTTCAGATTTGGGAAATCAGTTGAAATACACATATTTCAGAAGCTCTTGAAGTTACTCATCTATCAACAGATATCACAACCCATTTATCCAGTATGAAAGTCCTTCTGACAAGAAACCTAAGTTCCTCATCATTAGTTATTCCAAAGAACTTAAGCTAAAGAAGAGAAGATGATCAATTGAATAGTTTTTCATCATCCAACTTCATTTATTTTCTTTAAAGACTACAAGACATATCTTCAGACCACAGCAGATTCAGGATGTAAACAAAAAAAAACGGTGACTTTAGATTTAAGTTAAGAACCGGTCCTCTCAGAATTTTCTTGAAAAGATTAGATGGCGTGTAACTACTTCAAGCTTCACAAACTGATCCCCACAAACCCAAGCACAAGACTTCAAAGATAGTATAAGTATCAGACATATCAATGATGTTGATATGCTTATAAGTGAGATAGTGCATCTACCATAATGCAACTATCTCTGAAGATATTCAATATGCATCTTCTGAGTTGGTGAAAGAGATTTTCAAGAAGATCATCTCTAACACCATCAACTTCTATAGTAATACCTTTTTCAAGGATATTCTATAGACCTTCAACAACCCTTTATCAAGTTCAGTGAGTTAAAAATATGTTTACCTTTTCCATCATTTAAATTCAATAGAATCACCCATTTGAATATGGTAGGAAAAGCCGTATGATATTTTTCATTTGGCACTTGATTCCTTCTTGAAGAAGAAATATACTTTTCTTATTGGATTAATATCTGCACCACACCCATTTGGATATGGTGTGAAAAGTACACAAGAAGGGAGAGTTGAATTATGTTTTCGTGTTTTTCTTATTATTTATCTTCTGATCAGAGTCTCAGAATCAGAACTGATGTTCAGATTCTGAGTTAATTCAGTTGGCAGTGGATACACCAGAAGTAAATAAAATAACAGCAGAAGACACAAAAGATTTATATTGGTTCCTCCCCTAACTAAGAGTAGTCCAATCCCATTGCCTCACAAGATCTTTTCATTATAACCATTTCATGATTACAATCGCTTATTCTTCTGCATAAGGCTTTTACAATTGCTCATACCAACTATTTGAGACTTCTCTTGATTAGAGTGCATGTCTAAGACTTACCCTTACTCACACCATCAGACTGAGCCGCCTGGTCATCTGCTCACTGGTTGAGACTTCCCTTTGCTTAGAGAACATGCCTAAGACTTACTCTTTCTCACATAATCTGATTGAGCCACCTGCTCATCTGTCTTCTGGGTGAAACTTTCCTTTGCATAGAGCATATGTATAAAACTTTATTTTGCTCACACCATCTGACTGAGCCATCTGCTCATCCGTCTTCAGGCTGAGACTTACCTTTTCTTAGAGCACATGTCTAAGAATTTATTTTTGCTCAATTAGACTAGATGAATAAGACTTTCACTTCTCAAGTAGTTAAGCAATGAGACTTACGTGGCTTAAGCATTTTGACTCAAGACTTGTTGGTTGAATCCCAATGAGACAAGAATTTTCTCTCTAGCACATAGCAAGAGACATAATCTAAACTACTAGAAGCTTAGCAGAATAGAGAAAAAGGTGTACATGATGCGAGCATCATAAGTACGGGAGATCACCATAACAAAGACCTAAAGCACTTAAGATTTCTAAATATATACAGGGGTAAGAAATCTTAAGGCTTTTAGAATTACAACCTACAAAAGAAAATTTTCCTAATACATAGAGTTGAAAATTGCTTGATCTTGCTACTCCTTCAACAGAAGAATCCTTGTTAAAAATCCAGGCTTGAATCTTCAACCATATATATAGCCTTTCCAAAAACTAGCCGTTGAGAAGGTGACTTGATCAAGTGTCTTTGCTTTTACTCTATAGTACAAGAGACGTTGAAGATGGATGCACAACAGATTTCTGAATCCTTTATGTAGCACATTTAACCTTTGAGTCTTCAAGAGGTTTTGTACTAATAGAGCTGTTGGGAGCAGACATCCATAGAACGTACCAGCTTTTCTTGAGTCTTACAATCTTTTAGACTCGAGCTGATAGGCTGATAAAATAACACAACATGCTTTCAGTAGTATGGATAGTCCACAACTTTATCACTAACTCTGAATGGTATCAGAAGATGATATACAATTACTAAGTGTAGAAACTCGTCTGAGTACTGAGGCCTTCAGCTCAGTGTCTTCGTCAAACCACACTAGAAATTGTTCTTCAGACTCTGCCACCAGAAGCTAGTAATGGAGCAACTTCAAGTGTATCTTAAGTAAACATATTCTGATTATTTATGTATATGAACAAGAACCTGCATAAAAAAAAACAAACATCAAATAAACCATTGTTCTTTTAATACTTTTGTTATCATCAAAACTAAAAAAGGAAATATCAAGAACAAATCTTGTTCTAACAGATTGTTCTGAGACCTTTGTTCATTCATCTGATACTTGAGACTTTTGGTCGAATTTTGAAGACTTGACTCTGATACATAGCTTTGACCTTATAGTTTAAGTCCTTCTTTCATCTGATGATTGTCTTATTTTGTGCTTACTTGTTTCTTGTGGCTTACTCCAAAGGAAGAAAATGTTTGCTTGACTTATGCCAGATGCTTGTTATATCCTGGTTAGTTCAAAATGCACACACTTGACTTCCTCTTGGGCTACCTTATAATGAAACCATTTATTTCTTGCTACTTACTTTATGCAATTAGAATAATCTCTTCATCTCCTCCCCTTCTTTAATTTTCAAAATATTCTTCCTTTTTTCAAAACCTTCTTGTTTTCAAACTTGAACCACTTTCTCAATCAACCTTGACTTTGTCAAGTGATTTTCAAAACCTTTTTCTTAAGTAAATACTAAGACATTTTAAGCATATCAAAACAATTTAAAAAGACATAAAAAACACAAGACTCATTCAAACCTTTTGTGTCTTTGTGCACCTTTTCCTTTTAAACCTTTTCTTAAGGATAGTCATTAGTTGTGTTCTTGTAGTGCAACTCCTATACTTCTACAATAATGTAGATAAGTGATGACATTTTCCACTTAGATGTTGAGTGATAGACTTGTTGATTTCAATCTAAGTAAAAATCCTCCGTCTCAAGATGATGCATATGCTCATTCCTCTTTAATTGAAGGTAGTAAGTTGAATTTTCCACTCGAATATGATGAAATGTCTATTCATTTAAAATAAATCAAAACAAACACTTTTGTTATTGTTACCATGAACTACGAGGTTTTGATCATCCGTTGCACTTTGTTAGTATGTAGGCACGAGGCTCAAGAAGTATTGTCAAACAAAAATCTAAAAAAAACATTTTTTTCTCTCATCTTCCAAATCTTTTGCAAACAACACCCTTTTTTTAAAGCCAAATACGGATTTTCAAGAGGTTCCTATAGAGTAATATAGATGTGAGGGGGTGCTAACACCTTCCCTTCACATAACCAACTCATGTACCCTTATCTCTTTGTTTTACTAGTTTTGTTTTAAAACTTCTGTGGGTTTTATTCTCTTTTTTCCCATTCTCTTTGAAAACAATAAAGTTCAGTGGCGACTCTTACTTTTCTGAGTTAAGTTAATCAATAACTTAATCTCAATTTTTTTCCCGCTGCGACACAAGGGTATGTGATACTCAGAGGCCTTAGTATGTTTATAATAATTAAGGCTTGTCTATGGCGGCGAGAGTCCTTGTACGATGGTGTTAACGACGTTTATGGAGGTATGAGAGGCCAACTCACGTGAGATGAGAGACTATGTGATATGCATAATGTTGGTTGAGTTATGGTATGTCATTAATCGTTGACTTAGTCAAAGTAGTAGACGGTTGAATCCCTACTTTTTAAGAGGATGTGGATCAACTATAGACTCTGACTCCTCTCTGCCCAAGAAATGTGTTACTCCACAATTTCCATAACTATCTGAGTTAGAGACACTTTAGGGTGAGACGTTTCCCATCAAGAGATATCAAGGGATGACATATGATCCTTGCTCCTTCCGAATGCTACCGTCCTCCCGCCTTTACTAAGTCTTTTACAAATATAACACAACAAAATATAATTATTGAAGGTATTATACTAGTCACCATTAATTGATAAATTTAATTAATAAAATTCAATAAAAATAATATAATGATTTATAATTTAGAAAAGTTTTCAATATAAATATTAGTTTTTGGTTGAAAATTATTTTTAATTTATATTCAAGCAAAAACAACATTTTTATTAATATCTTAAAACTATTTAAATAAAATTATATTATATTTATCCAATCTAGTAAAGGAAGTAATTTAGATGGGTGGATAAGCTAATTAAGCTAAACTCACATAGTTAATTACTTATAACAACAATAAATAGATTAACCTATCTTTCTTTTTACTAGTGAAACCAAACAAACAAACTCTTAGTTTACAGCATGAAATTGATATTGATAATTTGCAGAGATATACGTGGACCCCGTTTATAAGTATGACATCGAATATAGTTACGTGTGCAGTAGTAATTGAGTAGTGAGACCTACAAAGTACGGCCTACATTATTAATCACCTTAACCTTGTCAAATCCTTCTCACTGTTTTGGTCTCTTCTTTTCCACTACTTCCATCGACATATCACACGCTCACAAACCATTTCTCTCTCTACATTTCCTCTTCATTTTCCCCAGGTTTTCTTGGAAAAGAACTTTGTTTTTACCAAGTTTCTTTCCTCTCACTACAAGAGTCAGCGTTTTTATCATACTCCACGCCTTCAAATAAACCTATCATGTAACTATAATTGAATACCAACTACTAACTTTCAAGAACTTTGAAGAATTTTCCGACAACTTAATAAACAACCTCTCAATACTTATGGAAGATATTTACAATATCAACAAGATGAATCTCCCTTTTGTATCTTCTCCACGCAACGTCAACGTTTCTACTTATACTGATGCAACCACCTCAGAATTGCATCTAGGACTCGTTCGCGCTCGCGCCGTTACTAATAACAACTACCTCCACATGGAACACCATCAACCAGATCTAATCGGGTCGGATATATCGGATCGGATTATCAAGAACCAGATCGCAACTCATCCTCTTTATCCAAATCTACTATCTGCTTTCATAGAATGCCAAAAGGTTTGTTACTTACTACTTATTCATTCTATCTTCTTCCATTCATCATCCTACTACATACCGTGTTTCATTGATTTCAAGGTTGGAGCACCCGCTGAACTTGCGTCTCTTCTCGAAGAAATAGGCCGTGAAAGCCACCACAGCAATGTTCTCCGTCAGATAGGAGATGATCCTGACCTTGATCAATTCATGGTATTAATTAATTTGTTTTTAATCTCAATTTTTATTATTATTAATTTTATTTTTTTATAGGAATCATACTGTGAAGTTCTTCATAGATACAAAGAGGAGTTATCGAAACACTTGAATGAAGCGAGTTTGTTTTTGTGTAATATTGAATCGCAACTGAGCCAACTTTGCAAAGGGACATTAACAATCTCATCTGATTTTAATAACAGCCGTTCAGGTAAAGAGAAACTTTTTTTATTTTTTATTTTTTGGATTTCGTAAATAATATCTGGATATTTAAAGTTATCTAATATTTTGTTTTTTAGTTGAAATAGTGATGAACATGAATGGCCCTCAACTTTGAATGGCCCTTTTCTTTTTTGTTTTTCATAACATGAATGAATGGCCCTCTAATAATTCTGTTCATTAATAGAGGGAGATGATTTTGTTTTTAATACTTCTTTAACCTGGAGCTGGACTATATGAAAATATTAGGTTGTACATATATATAAATATTTAATGTCACCAATTTTGATTGAGAATTTGTAATTGTTATACTCAAACACTAATAATTTTATTTCTTATACAAATATACTTCTTATGTACTTGTAACTTATAGTTCTTACACAAATAAAGGTGAAGTTACCGTATTACAGTAACAAATGAATAGAAAAAACCATAAATAAATAAATAATAATAATGAAAACTGCAAAATTATACTATGAATACATGTTTCGAGAATTCACACAAATATTCTATCAAGGTTTTATTTGAGAGTTTGGAAGAGGAGGAAAAGAGGATTTTAGAAGACAAGATTTGTTATAAAAATTATTCAATATATTTTGAAGTTGTACTTTAAAATAAAATGATAAACTATAACATTATTATTATATTTTTAATTAAATATTTATTATTATTATTATTATTATTATTATTATTATTATTATTATTATTATTATATTTTTAATTTTTAAAATATTATAACAATATAAAATATATTTAAAGAATTTATGTAAATCCTCTAAAACTCTTGTGTAGTACAAAATTAAAATTCTCCAAATTAGAGGATTATGAATAAAACTAAACTTTCCAAACTTTTTAAATTCTCTCCTCCCTTCCATTCTAAACCCCTAAACAAAATTTAAATGTTTGTTATGGTTTGACCAAGACTTGTTCTATTATATACCATACTTTATGTAACTATTTTTTTCTTTACAAAAATAAGAAATAAATTCTCCTAAGAAAACAAAACAAAACATTATAGACAATTCACAATTGTAAAAGTGAAAAAAAACATATTAACATTGGTTCACGAATCCCGATCTATTGAGATTTGAGTCTAAAAATATCTCTTTCTAAAAGTTCTACATATACTTATTATATTGTTGTTTATTTTCAGCGAATTTATATATATCATATCTATACACACATATAAATTTTAACAACGGATCAGGGATTTCTATCAGCCCTGTATCCTCTGGCCTGCTGTTAATAGTTTTGAATTTCCACAAAACAATGGTTTCTGGAGTCCCAACTCAAGTAATAATGAAACAGAAAAGTTTTGGCTGAGTTGCATGCATGGTGACATTAATACTTTGTCATATACTTGAAATTTCATGTGTTGTTTCTTAATTAAGTAGTACTACGTTCTATGAAAGAGACAGTCAGCAACATTTTACTTCATGTACGTGAAAGCTAAAGCAAGATGTTGGAATAAATCCTCACTATAAATAAGAAAAATGTTAGAGTGGGGGACCATTTTAATATTTGCACAACAAAAATTGAAGATATAGAAAGTATAGGGCTGACTCATTATCTATATAATAATTGGTCTATGGTGTCCTATATATACTTCCAATTATAATGATTATAGCACTACACCATGTTTCAATACTTCTATCCTTAAAATTCTCAGTTTGTTCCGTATGTATGTATACTAGACTAGTTGTGTTGGGTCCTGAGAATGTGCTCTTCTCGCGGTCTCAGGTTTGAATTTTTGTGTTAGGCTATGTCCTTACATAACTTTGCTTAGTCGTAAGGTCGGATACCAAAATTTTTAAAAAGCCTGAAACTGTTTGATTTTTTGTGTTATGAAAATAAGTTGAATGCTTAGTATTTTATTTTATTTTGTTAGATGAAGCTGCAGGAACATCGGAGGATGAAATGAGCTGTGGAAAGGTTGAAGCAGTTGAAGGTGTTCATGAACATTGTGGCACATCATGTCCAGGTGACAAAGAGCTTAAACAAATGCTCCTTCGTAAATATGGAGGTTATCTTAGTAACTTGAGAAAGGAATTTCTTAAGAAAAGGAAAAAGGGTAAACTACCAAAGGATGCAAGAATAGCATTGCTGGATTGGTGGAACATCCACTATAGGTGGCCTTATCCCACGGTAATTAATTCGAAATTTACACGGCCGTTGTAACGGTTATTTGACAACACTTTGTACTAAATAAGCGCATCTCGGAACACTTGCTAAAAGGTTGACTTGTTTTCCAAGTTACATGATAACAACTTAAACCATTGAGCCTGTGCGGCAGTCTGCCTTACACGCCTTCAGAGACGACCATGCCATTGTGTCAAACTTCTGTTCTCATTGGACATAACATTCAAATTTTGAAAATTCGGATAGATTATAACTTATGATTTTTTCAGGAGGAGGAGAAAATGCAGCTATCAGAAACAACTGGACTAGATATAAAGCAGATAAATAACTGGTTCATCAATCAGAGGAAAAGACACTGGAAACCATCTGAAGATATGAGATTTGCCATTATGGAGGGTGTAAGTAGCACCGGCATAGCAGAACCTCTATAATTTAAATTTGCTGGGAGAATGGAATCGTCAAAGAAGTGTACCCTTTTGGTTATGTTCAAAATATGATGGTTAAAATATTAGCAGTTATCTATTTCATATATCCATGTTACAGAATCTCATTATTTTATGACAATTTGTTGATGGCAATTTGTATAGATATGTATTATTGATGTTGATTTGAAGACAAACCAGCAGATGCAATGCAGTGAACATAACATTCCTTGATGTTGGAAGCATATATATACCATCTCCTAGAATATCATAGGAGATGATGATAAATGTGTGTGAGGTTTTTTTGTCTGTTTTTGTGGAAACTATATATTTTTATATAGAGAAGATTCTAAATTTGCATTCATGCTTCTATATGACTCAACATTTGATTTCAAAATATTTAATAATTTTAAACTCGTAAATTAAAGAATACATGTGGCATTTAAAAAAAAAAAAGTAGATGTTATATATAAAAAAATTGTTTATCAATGAAAAATATCTCTATTAAAGTGAATTTGATGCAATAACATTATGCATTATTTTCTATGTCTCTTTGAACTTAGCAGAGGCATGTAGAATTGCCAAATGATTTTTTCAAGAAGGTATTCTCTATTCTTTTTAACACCTCATTACTTTTACTAACGTGTCACTATTTTTTTAGGGTTCCAACAAATTTCTTTCTCTTTCTTCTATTCTTACTTATTCCTAACTACACTGCACATTGTTTTTCATTTGGTCTTCACCATGTTGTCTATTCCCAATGAATAAATGTGTTAATTTATTTTAATTAATCCTCAATTGACTAATAGTAAAATTTGGTCTTTTCCATTCATTCTTTTCTCTCCATCACATCATTCTTAAATTTGCCCTTGCGCTTTCACAATCTTAGAACACCTACATCCCAAAAAAAAACTATTTGAATTCATTAAATAGACTTCATTAAATTTTTATATTACTTCACATTTTTTAATAATTTAAATAACCCATTTATATTTTATAAATATCCATATAATCTATCAAAAATTTTAAAACGTGTTCCATTAAACACTACTCCAACTTTTCTTTATTATAATATTATTTATTTTATGTTTAACAATTCTAATTATTAAGTTAATCAATTTTAATTCTAATGAAATACATGTCTTGATAATAATATCTAAACCTAACTAATATTTAAGCATAAGAAAACTCACTTCGATGATAAATAATGAATTCTACTTCCTTCATATTCTTCATATAAACTTTGCTTGTTCTGTTGATATAATGTTTGTGCAGGTACACCATAATTTAGGTTTTGATGAGAACAATTGATGAAGACGCAACCTTCAAAATAATAACTCTATATGTCAAATAGTTTATGGATGTTGAGAGTTATCTGTGATAAGGGAATTAATTTCAACCGTCAAAGTAAAGAATCTGATGATGACAAATAATTATGAAAATATCACAACTTTCAGTAGTCAAAAAATTCAAGTTTAAGTTGAAATGTTAAATCATATACTTATCAAGCAAAGGAAATCGAATACTTGAAGTTGTAGAAGTTTGAAAACTCACCTGATCATGTGCTTCGTGTATTAAAATGATTATTAAAGTGGTCAATTAAAATATATAATGTCAAGAATAAGTTTAACATACTATGGAAATCACACACGCAAGCAGAAAAGCTTTTAAAAACCACATCCTTTTATAAAATCTCTTGATAACCTATCCATGGTTATGTAAAATTTGCTTAGAAGTTTTTCTAATCAATTAAAAAAGTCTTTACACTGTCTAATTTCTTAAAGACTTAGTCCAATCAATTAGAGAAAGATAAATGATCTCTGGATCGATCAGTACATATCATTTTAAGGTTTTCTTTTTTGAATTAATTTTTTTAGGGCTAATAGATTAAATAATTAAAATGGGCAGTGGATTATTTCCATATTGAACCAAAAATATTCCTATATAAAGTTGTTTTCTCATTTAATTTTGCATTGAAATTATGATCATAAAACCTTATATTTCCCTTATACTCTCTATGTTTTTGTTTTTTTTTCTTTTCATGAAGATTGTCGTAGTTTCAAAAGATAGAAAAACTCTTATGAAGAGATTTATTGTAAATTAATATTGTGCTTAATTTTTTTATCCAAGAGTGTGATTCTCTGGCGGAATTAATTTTTAAAGGTTGCAAGCCAATCCCGTATAAAATCTTTGTTGTAGGTTATGTTGGGTTAAATAGTATATTCATCCAAGTCTCACGTCAATTTTTCTTTCTCTGATGGATCATCATGAGGGGGAAGCATTCACATTAGGTTAAACACTCACCTAAAAGTCAAAGACTCGCTCATACAAGTAAGAGAGACATCACATATTCATCCAAAATCTTAAGGTGATATGTGTATGGATCCTCTCACTTATAAAGTGCTCAACCTCCACTTTTTAAGTAATGTGGGACATAGAACTCACACTTGTTTCTCAACAGGTTATTGAGCTTGTCTTCTGTTAAAAACTTTGTTTGGTTCTTGAGTTTATCCAGTGTTAAAAGCTCTATTTGGTTCTTAAGCTTCTCTAGTGTTAAACGATTTGTTTGATTCTTGAGCTTGTCCACTGTTAATATCCCTGTTTGATTCTTGAGCTTGTCTAATGTTAATATCTCTGTTTGGTAATTGAGCTCAGTATGTTAAAAATTCTTGTTTGGTTTGGAGATTACCCCGTGTAAATTTTTTTGTTTGATTTAGAGATTAACTAGTGTAATATTTCTTGTTTGACTTGAAGATTGACATATGAAAAATATCTTGTTCATATGCAAGAAGTTCCGTGGGGGATAGCCTTTGAAAACTTTAGTCTCTATTTAATGAAAATCTCAAGAGGAAACTCTAGGGGACAATAGTGCGCCAATGGTTAGGTAAAACATATATAAATCTTTGGTGCATGTTCTCTATCCTTTATCTATTTATTTTTCCATCACTTTATTTTTTATACATTGTGTTAGATGTACGTTGATAATAAGGAATCCTGAATTGGTGATGCTGATCTCCGGTACGACGATGGCGAGTGAACCTGCAAGGTTAGATCTCTAATGTCCAAGTCAGTTTAGAATTTAAGATGAGTGTAGTAAAAGTGGAGATCAGAAAGTGTAACTTGAATATATTATGTGATGACTTTTATACATTGGGTCATTTGGAGTGGATTAGTTTGAGCCCTAGCTTTTCGGGCCTTTGGAGAGCCCAAAGTTGTTCCCTCAAGGTTTATCAGGAGGTGATGAGCCAGTGAAGTCTTAGCAGTCGCGGTCGACCTCTGAAGAGGTCATTTGCTTTGAGACTGACGTGAAAACTCTTAGATTCAGTTGCAAAAGTAGTTGGAAACAAGTGCATTAAATGCCTTCCCATCATTGAAATGTTTTCTGCTCCTTTATGACGCATGGCTTGATGTGATCAGTGATGGAATGACACTTATTATAGTGCACTTGAGTTTGTTTATACTTGATCAGTGCATCTTTATGCACATTCTCCTATATTTTTAATTAGGCATTTCTCTACTTTATTTTGATTATTCTTATGTTTTATTATGTTTTTATATTTTATTTTATTTTTGGTTTAATTTGAATTTCGCACTTTATTTTTCAGCTTTAGTAGTATGCACATAAACGATCATAACTGGAGTTCCGGGAATCCGTTTGAGGCGTTCTAAAAATCTCCGGAAAGTTAAGTGAGAGAGCTACGACTTTTATGTTGGAGTCGAAGTCAGATTTGGAGCATATTTTCCTAGAATATTCGTTGAAGTTACAACACTAGGAATTTGTTTTAGTTTTGGGTCATGTTTTGGGTCTGGGTGATGTTTTCGACCCAGTTGGGTTATGAACTTGTTTTTCTTTTTAGGGGAAATTCATGTTATTGTTGAATCATACACTATTCACGAAAAATATTGTTGAAGCTTTGTACGAATTATGGAGAACTAATTCCTTCACGTTAATATGCTATAATCGGTTTCCGCCGACACTTTGAGGTTCTTTCAATTCTTCCAATAAAATCTATTTCCTTTCAATTCTTCTTTATGATATCTTGTTTGCTTAATTCGGATTATCTTAGAGATGATTGATTTATTTCGATGATTGCATGTTCTTATACTTTAATCGCGTTTGCTTAATCCGCATATGTTTCTCGTGTTTGCTTAATTCACGGTTACTATATTTTATCCGTTTGCTGAATTCGGAAATTAGGAATATGTTTCGTATAATATCAACTGCGCTTGTTTGATTTTTATTATAATCGAAAAGAGGATAGAATCCACTTAGGAATTGGGAATTATTAGGATCGATGATAAGTTGGGAAACTAAAACAGCAGATTAACCGTTTCAGCTTATTTTGATAATCACTTATTTTTAGTTTTTTTTTCTCTTAATAAAAAATCCAAACCCCCCATAACTGTTACTTTATTGGTCAATCACTACAAGAATCCTTGCAATACGACTCGAGTCATTGTCGCTAAACTACCGTTTTCAAACTACTCGTTTTGATTCGCGCACGACAGCGAATCAAATTGGCGCCGTTGTCGGGGATTCTTGTTGATTTAGCCAATAGTCTAGTTTTAGGTTTTGTTTGTTTTAATTTTATGCATTTTTATGTATTTTCTTGCGTTTTCGCGTCCGACCGTCCTGTTTCTCGTAAGACCAAGTAAAAAAACCAGGTTTTGGGCAAATCGCCTTCTTTTTGAGATCTGTTTCATGAACTTGAAGCAGACAAATCGTGCGATCAAAAGTCCTTAACTCTAAAAGAGTTATAGGAGTTGGCCCCTCGAATCGCCAATTCCTCTTTTTAATTAATTTTTTACTGTTTTCACAGTCTCAAAAAAATCCAAAAAAATTTCCAAAATTCTTATTTGATCTAATTAGGTTAAATTATGTGTTTTTAGATTTTTTTTCGATTTTATTTTAACCATCTTCCTTCTTTGAGTTTGATTCTGACCTACAGGGACATTGTGGGAATTATCGGATTTGTTGCTGCATTTGCAATCCTGGCCATAATCTTTGATGCAATGAGACATCCCATGGAAGAGCATTCAGTGTTTAAGATTGAGTTACTTTCTGACTTAGTAGACGATACACTTCCTGAGTTTTTATCTGATTTCCCGTCTTTACTAGACTATGATGATATTTTCTCTTGTGATGTGTGCACTAGCACTAATGTTTGCTCTACCTGTGCCGAGAAAAATGCTGCATTACGGACTGATATTTTGTAGGTGGATAAGGTTATCGATGAAGTGGTTTGTGCGATTGAGGCTCTGGACGTTCCTGCTGCCCCGACCATCCCATCTATTGAGCAACCCCCTTCTTTAGAACTCAAACCTCTCTTAGAAAATCTCAAATATGCCTACTTAGACATAAATGATAAGCTTCCTATTATTATTTCAGCTAACCTTGATTTCAATCAAGAAAGTAGGCTTTTGTAGGTTTTAAAGAGGCACAAAAAGGAAATAGGGTGGACCTTGGCGGACATTACCGGTATTAGCCCTTCCAGGTGCATGCATCGGATTCTACTTAAAGAAGGAGCTAAATTAGTGAGACAACCCCTTAATCCTTTTATTCTTTACGTGAAAAATGAGATCATGTTCACGTGCCCATTCAACACGTTTACGTATCGAAGGACTTTCTTTGATCCTAGAATAAAAGATGAAGGCATTACTAAAAATTTCAAAAACAATGGTCACTGCCCAAAGCTACTCCATGGGAGCCCCACTTTGGAAGAAGAGACTGCAGAAGTGCTCTCTTTAGAAAATGCTGCTTATGCGATCATCTATCCACCTTGACTCCTCGGGTGTGTCCTTTCCTATCTCTCCTCACTTTTATTTTATATTTCTGTTCTTTCATTGAGGACAATGTATGTTTTAAGTCTGGGGGAGAGAACAATTTCTTTGTTTCGTTTGCTTTCCTTGTTTTTGTTAGTGTTTTGTTTGTTTTCAGTCAAATAAAAAAATGCATCTTCTTGAAAGTTTGAGGCTATAGTCTAATTTGAGATTAGTTTACGGAGACCTGAGAAAAATTCACAAGATCGGTATCGTCTTAACACCGTAAGTCTCCTGCATGTGGAAATTGATTTGAATACTCTTTGTGTTTTAGCCTTAAATTTTCATTCTCTGACAGCTCTTGAGTAGTTTATTTCAGCAGTCAGCACCATCTCATACACACTCTACGCAGGGAAGCCGACGAATATAAGTGAGTGATCAAATTTGTAGCTTGAAAAAAAAAAGAAGAAAAGAAAAGGAATACACCTTCCAACGGATGTAGAGCCTTCAAAAAAAAAGTTGAAAAAATTACTTGTTATTAGTTGGTTCAGCAGTTTCTGGTGCTGAACTTGGTAGGGCGGATTACGGTCCGATCCCCCGCAACTACAACCGAGTAAGCAAAGGGTTATGCCACGTAAGTACCAGAACCCTAAACAAAAAGGATCAAAGTCAATAACCGGTCGCCTTGCTATGAGTGTGTGGAGATAACGGGCTTAATGTGATTGCGCCTGAATGAAAAAGAGCAAAAAGGAGGAAGAGTAAGTTAGGCTTTAGCATAATAACATGATTCGAGTTGATTTGTATATTCAGGAGGTTTATGACTGCACAATTGTGGATTAGTGTTCCTACGATATCCTTAGTGTGTAAGATTAGTACCTATCGATGCAAACTTAACCGAAGAAGACTTGTAGCCTGGAATGAGTAATTGTTGATGTGTTTGTGCTTTCTTTGTTTTGTTTTATTTTAATTTTGCTCGGAGTGCAAAAGTTCAAATGTGGGGGAATTTGATCAGTGCATCTTTATGCACATTCTCCTATATTTTTACTTAGGCATTTCTCTACTTTATTTTGATTATTCTTATGTTTTATTATGTTTTTATATTTTATTTTATTTTTGGTTTAATTTGATTTTCGCACTTTATTTTTCAGCTTTAGCAGTCTGCACAAAAACGATCATAACTGGAGTTCCAGGAATCCGTTTGAGGCGTTCTAAAAATCGCCGGAAAACTAAGAGAGAGAGAGAGAGAGCTACGACTTTTATGTAGGATTCGAAGTCAGATTTGGAGCACATTTTCCCAGAATATTCGTTGAAGTTACAACACTAGGAATTTGTTTTAGTTTTGGGTCATGTTTTGGGCCTGGGTGATGTTTTCGACCCAGTTGGGTTATGTACTTGTTTTTCTTTTTAGGGGAAACTCATGTTACTGTTGAATCATACACTATTCACGAAAAATATTGTTGAAGCTTTGTACGAATTATGGAGAACTAATTCCTTCACGTTAATCTGTTGTAATCGGTTCCGGCCGACACTTTGAGGTTCTTTCAATTCTTTCAATAAAATCTATTTCCTTTCAATTATTCTCTATGATATCTTGTTTGCTTAATTTAAATTATCTTAGGGATGATTGATTTATTTCGATGATTGCATGTTCTTATATTTTAATCGCGTTTGCTTAATCCACGTATGTTTCTCGTGTTTGCTTAATTCACGGTTACTATATTTTATCCGTTTGCTTAATTCGGAAATTAGGAATATGTTTCGTATAATATCAACTGCACTTATTTGATTGTTATTATAATCGAAAAGGGGATAGAATCCGCTTAGGAATTGGGAATTATTAGGATCGATGATAAGTTGGGAAACTAAAACAGCAGATTAACCGTTTCAGCTTATTTTGATAGTCACTTATTATAGATCTGACTCATTCAAGGGAGGAATTCATCCGTCGATTTTATAACTTCTCATTCCTATAGATCTAACTCGTTTCTTTCCTTCACACACACACACACATACACACACATGTGTGCGCATGTGTGTGTCTGTGTCTGTGTTTGTGTGTGTGTGTGTGTGTGTCTATATATATATATATATATATATATATATATATATATATATATATATATATATATATATATATATATATATATATATATATATATATATATATATATATATATATATATATATATATATATATATATATATATATATATATGAGTTGTTGAATGTTGATGAAACTTTTTGTAATGCTTGAGAGTCAGTTTTTATTTACAACTGTCTTCGTCTCTTCCTTCTCGGGACTATTTACTAGAGTAGTTGTATTCTCTTGCTCCAAGCATTCATTTCTCTTTATTACATGCTGCTTTTTTCAGTTTTTCCTTAGCATGTACCCTTCTTACCTTAAGCTTTTAATATCTTCGACACTTCCTTTACTTCAATCAATATGAGTGATAGTTCTATTAGCCTGGATATCAATTTTAAGAGTGATTCATCTCTTGTCTTGAGAACTGGAGATCTCTTGGTTTAAACCATTTCCCCTTTGTCTATGATCACTTGGGTCCAAAGGTCATACATATAACTAATGATTCTTATTCAGAAAGGCTTTTTGCGGGTTTCCAAGACAAGTACGCCTTAGATGGAAAAAGTAAAAAATAAGCTAAGAGAGATCTTCCAAGATTTGTGCCCGACACATAATTTGTAGATCCTTATGTATGCCCATGACCCCGGTTAAAGTTGGGAAAGAACAACTTTTAGATGTTTCAGGACGACTACCTCAAATTTAGAGAAAGTTAGCCAAAGTCCTATTCTTGTAAATAGGCCCTCATAAAATGGGACCACACGATTATCTAAAGAACTACATATCTTATTCTCCTGAGACACAGGAAGAACTAACCGCTCCAAATGACTGTCATCTACGATGTGAACATCACATAGATCGGCCTCAATACTCAGATCCTAGGAAGTGCATTATACTTTTACGTCCACCCAGTAATATTCTGATGCATTCAGCTGAATTTGAAGATTCAAGTGATCAAGCACATGAGATTCGCTTGGCTCACAACCTTCCATTTGCATTCAAAGCTGAATGAAATATGTAACAGATTCCCTCATTTATAAATTTTCTCGTACTTCCTCTTCCAACGGGATGCGGAGGGGCGTAGAAACTCTGACACAATTTATTCCTTCCTTAATATTTAATATAAGGGTGTCTAACAACCTAGAAGAAGAATTTTCTTCCTTTAAGGAATTCCCATATACCCATTATGACCTAGAATCGTCAGATATAGTTATTATTTCTGGTCCCATAGGATCGCTACTAAGAGAAGGAAGGTAAGGATCAAGGGGTGTCTCTATTGCAGAAGTAGATGAAGTTTTAACTTCATAATTTATCACTAAATCAACATTATTATAACTCATTCTAACAAAAAATAGGAAATGATGAAGATAAAGCTTGATCTAGAAAGGTATCTAGTTATGGAAGATTGATGAAGCTGAAGGAGTGAAAGAAGGAAAAAGCTTTAAGGGAAGCACTAAGTCACTTCTAATGATACTTTCATGGAAGGATGAACGAAGACGTTTTTCCTGAAAAGTAACTATAAGCTTGAAAGCTAAAGGGTGTGAAAACTTCCAAATAATCAATTCACACTACTTATAAACAACGACAACTGAAAGGACCACAAAGTTAACGAATAGATTTCCATTCATGGACACATGCTAACTCGAGTGCACTCAAGCACTCTATTAGCTGTGCAATACCCTAACTGGTCACGTTAGTACATGTGTCAGAAAAGGATGGAAAATTGCTTATGTGATGGAACCATATTTAATACGCTTGTCCCCCATTACTTTTTGAAAAACTAATCCCAAACGTTTCAGTTCCATTCCACATCAGACTACGTTATTTAGACTGATCAATGATACTTAAGGCTTCTCATGGATCCTTATGTTCCCAACAAATCCTTATACGTAATTGTTCTGGACTGGCCAAAGGCCTAAATGACCAAGGTTCAATCCATCTCAAACCCACTCCACTTGACCCAAAGTATAAAGTCAGTTCACACACCAATAATAAGGTACACTTTTTATCTTCAATTTTCACTATACTCATCTTGAATCTTGAACTAACTTGGGTGTTGGAGTGCTAATAATGCAAGTAGACCCCACGCTGCCGTAAAAGAGATCGGTGCCACCGTTCAAGAACACCAATTATCCAACTATCTCAATTTCTGGTTCCTAAGCGAAACTAGAGCATCCATTTTTGGTTCTTAAACGAAATATAATCTAAAAGTTTTAGGACACCACAGTTGATTCACATATTAAATAATAATGAGAAGATGATCATAAATTTCTCTAGAAAGCACCCATAGAGTCATATGGCCCAAATCTCACACTAGGCATCAAACACAAGAATACTATCTAGTCTACTAGCAGCCCCATCATTTGGTTGAAACGAAGTAAAATTCCTTTTTAAAAGGGAAAGATCAATAAGACTCATTTTAAAGAAGAAATTAGAAAACACAACACAATCACTTAAACCATAAGGCCTGATGCGGCCACCGGCGCCAATTCTTTCAGAGGCAGAACAAACAGAGCTTGAATCACCAAGAACACACCATACATCATCCCCTGAACACATTTTGCATAGGAGAATGGCCTCCCACATCTCTTTTTTTAATAGAAGTGAGCACTTCGAATACATTGGCTACAAAATATTGGGTCTTGGAAGCTCCCCACTCAACGAAAATACCTAGAAAACCTAACCTTGTAAAGAAGAACTTAGAGAGCCATTTTAAGATACACCAGATAGAGAGAAGACCACCACCGTTAGTGATGGCAAGAATAAAGCTCCAACCACAAAAAGTATTACCCCATAAAAAACACCAAAGAGGTTGACATCACACTAAGCTTAGTTTTTTGGATTGCAACAATATCTACGTATTTAGAAGAAATGAACTCCTTGACCCTAGACTTTTCAATGATGCTTCCAAGACCACAAACATTAAAGAATTATATCAACATTAAGAACGACTTCTATTCATTCGGGTAACTTTCTGCTGGCAATCTCTTTTCTCTAAACTAACTAATCTACCTACTTCATCCTACTCACCTAACTTAAAGAAACAAGCATGATGTTCATTTAACTTAATAATTTCAAAACCACATTCTTATCAATAAGCTCAAGACACTCAATAAAACTAAAAGAATCAAAATAGAATGTTCTAAACGAGTAGCACTGGGAAGAAGAGTATCTCCAAGAATTAACAAATAAGATAAGTCTCCAAATATCCAAATCTTTCTCCAAAACAAAAGTTGGAATACTATACTGCAAACAGAAGTCAATAGAAACACAAAGCGTAAGAAATAAAAATGCATAATAGATTGCGATGATCCTAGCGAGCTACCTCTTTCTTTTTCCACCTTTTCTCTATTTTACTTTACCCATGCTTTTACAATTAGCAAACAATTAACAAATAACAATAAGACAAGAGGTTCCTGTAGAGTACTACAGATACTTAGGATGTTAGCACCTTCCCTAGGTATAACCAACCGCAAACCTTAGATTCTCTTTATTGCTCTGCATTGCATTGCATGTTTATGGGTATTTCTTTCTTTTTCCCTTCTTTTGGATAAATCAAAGATCAGTGGTGAATTACGATTTGTGAAGCCTAGCTAATTCAATAGCTATGGTCTCCGATTCTCACCATGACAGTCTGACCTAAAGTAAAATGAATAAAAGACTTCATGGGGTGAAAGAGCAAGTCCCAGAGTTACAACAACTCATAAACAACGATAATGATAAATCAAATACAAGCGCAAAACATTAAAGAGAATGACACTTGAATCATCGAGGTAAAATTTGTTCATTAAACATTAAATATCTTACACCCATGGCATTAAAAGGTTGGGAAGAATTATAGAAAATAAAATAATGCAAAGAAAACAAAAATCAAGACGAAACATCTAAAGTCGAGGTACTTGGAAAATCTCATTGAGTCACGTTAGGAGTATACTTGAACGGGTCTAGCGCCTAGGCATAAATTACACCATCAAGGCTGAACCTTCTCGCCTGCTCTATAACTCGCTGTCAGACTCCGAGCATGTCCTGTGTAGTCTGCTCAAGAGAATCAAGGAGTGCATATTTCATATTGGACACCTCGTCTTGGAGGGATTTCAAGGTCTTTGCATTGGCCTTGGTTTCTTAAAGAAGGGATTTCTGATGCTTCTTCACCTGACAAGTCTTCTCCTTACTATAATCAGAAGAAACCATATACCGCTTCTCTACATCATCGAGGGAACCTTCTGGCTCAGTCACATGAACTTCCAGTACAGAAGGAGAATCGTGTATGTTTGCAGCCTCTTTCAAAAAATTGGTGGCTTTATCCTCCTACTGCAGCACAACAAGATCCTTATGAAATTTGACGCACTTCAGTTCCATAGCTTTGGCATTTCCTTTCCAAGTATCCCTTTCCTTGGCGACATTACTCGGAGCCAATACATATACCCGTACAATAGAGACAAGAGAGAAGATAGAAGCAACTTTAAACATACAATGAGCAAGCTAAGAAGCCAGTTCCATCTTATCACCCTCAAGGAGGTTCTGGATGAAGGATGAATTCGACATCGAAATAGTAGTTGTAGCCTCCTTATGAGTGCGGGGAAGATAAGAAAAGAAGACATCTAATATGCTTATAAAGAGAGTTATATCCCCGGAAGCACCTCCCTTCATGACCCGAGTATGTTTTGGAGATCCGCAGTTTAGGGGGTTGTTATTTCTCTTCCTAAACGCTCTTTGTCGAAACTGGAGGTTGGGTTCATTCACCCACTGATAAAGTGGCTGCGACATCTGCTAGTTGGTCCACATTAGGAGTAGGAGTAAGAATCTCTACAACCAAGGTCGGAGAAAGGATTTGAGTCATAACATTGATGGTCAAAGGAGCATATACATAAGTGGTACCCTCAGAATTCACTACATCCCAATTTCTTTAAGCATATGCAAGGCTGTAGAACATATTTGACTTGCTTACTTTATCCATGCTCTCTTCAAAAAGCAATCACACACGTAAAAAAAGCATAAAAAATCCACTTCTCACAAATATATCTTACTTCTCTCTTTTGGCTAACAACACTCAAGATATCATGAGTATCAATTCGACTTTTACTCACATTGGTAGAAGGTGCCACACTATGGACGAACCCATATTCATAGTCAATCCCTTGAAACAAATATTGCATTTCCTTCTTCGTTATCACCTCATCTAGAGAAAGAGAACCCAACTTGGTACAACAGGAATGATAAGCCTAGTTAAATGGAGCTTTCACCAATACTTCGGATACGAAATACAAAGAAAGCAAGCAGAATCTACAGGGATATTCCATTAAACAAAGTGAGTCATGAAGGTGAGGGGCTTCACCAATAAAAAACTTCCTAGGAAGTCACCCCAGTTCATAGTAAATGGGTCGATCCAATGGTTGATCAGATAAAAGTAAATAAGCCCTTGATTATGAAAGTTGTTCCAAAACGTACACCCTCAGATGGAAAAAAATAAAAAATAAGCTAAGAGAGATCTTCCAAGATTTGTGCTCGACACACAATTTGAATATCCTTATGTATGCCCATGACCCCGGACAAAGCTAGGAAAGAACAACTATTAGATGTTTCAGGAAGACTACCTCAAAATCAGAGAAAGGCGGCCAAAGTCCTATTCTTGTAAATAGGCCCACATAAAATAGGACCACACAATTATCAAAAGAACTGCATATCATGTTTTCCCAAGACATGGGAAGGACTAACCAATCTAAATGACTACCATTTATGATGTTAACATCACATAGATCGACCTCAATACTCAGATCTAAGGAAGTTCCCTCTACTTTTGTGTCCACCCAGTCATACTCTGATGCGTTCGGCCGACTTTGAAGATTCAAGTGATCAAGCACATCAGATTCGCTTGGCTCACAACCTTCAATTTGCATACGAAGCTGAATAAAATATGTAACATGTTACCTCATTTGTAAATTTTCTCATACTTCCTTTCCAACTAGACGCGGGGGGCATAGAGACCTCGACATGATTTATTCCTCCCCTAAAATTTAATATAAGGGTGTCTAAGAACCTAGGAGAAGAAGTTTCTTCCTTCAAGGAATTCAGATATACCCTTTCTGACCCAAAATCGTCAGATAGAGTTATAATTTTCAGTCCTATAGGGTCGCTACTAAGAGAAGAAAGGTAAGGATCAGGGGATGGCCTTATTATAGAAGCAGATGAAGTTTTAACTTCAGAATCGCTCACTAACTCAACATTATTATAACTCATTCTGACAAAAAAATAGGAAATGCTGAAGGTAAAGCTTGATCTAGAAAGGTATCTAGTTATGGAAGATTGATGAAGCAAGAGGAGTGAAAGAAGGCGAAACCTTTAAGGGAAGCACCAAGTCACTTCTAATGATACTTTCAGGGAAGGATGAACGAAGACTTTTTTCTTGAAAAGTAACTGTAAGCTTGAAAGCTAAAGGGTGCGAAAATTTCCAAAAAATCAATTCACACTATTTATAAATAACGACAATTAAAAGGATCACAAAATTAACGACTAGATTTCCACTTATGGATACACGCCAACTCGAGTATACTCAAGCACTCTATTAGTTGTGTCATACCTTAACTGGTCACGGTAGTGCATGTGTCAGAAAAGGATGGAAAATTGCTTCAGTGATGGAATCATATTTAATGCGTTTGTCCCCCCATTACTTTTTCAAAAACTCATCCCAAACGTTTCAGTTCCATTCCACATCAGACCACGTCATTGAGACTGATTAATGATACTTAAGGATTTTCATGGCTCCTTATGTGCCCGAAAAAGCATTGGAGGTCATTGTTCTAGGCCGGCCAAAGGCCTAAATGACCAAGCCCAAATCCATCTCAAACCCACTCCACTTGACCCAAAGTATAAAATCAGTTCACACACCAATAATAAGATACACTATTTTATCTCCAATTTTCACTATACTCATCTTGAATCTTGAACTAACTTGCGTGTTGGAGTGATAACAATGCAAGTACACCCCACGTTGTCGTAAAGGAGATCAGGGACACCATTCAAGACCACCAATTATCCAAATATCTCAATTTCTGGTTCCTAAGCGAAACTAGAGGATCCACTTCTATTTTTTGAACGAAACATAATCTAAAAGTTTTGGGACCCCACAGTTGATTCACATATCAAAGATTAATGGAAAAATGATCGGAAATTTCTCTAGAAAGCGTCCATAGAGTCATATGGCCCAAATCTCACACTAGGCATCAGACACAAGAATACTATCTAGTCTACTAGCAACCACATCATTTGGTTGAAACCAGGTAAAATTACTTTTTAACTGGAGAAGATCAATAAAACTCATTTGAGAGAGTAAATTAGAAAACACAACACAATCACCTAAGCCATAAGGCCAGATGTGGCCACCGGCGCCAATTCTTTCTGAGGCAGAACAAACAGAGCTTAAATCACCAAAACCACACCACACATCATCCCCTGGACACCTTTTACACAAGAGTATGTCCTCCCACATGTCTTTTTTCTATAAAAGTGAGCACTTCAAATACACATTGAGTATAAATATTGGGTCTTCAAAGCTCCCCACTCAAAAAAATACCTAGAAAACTTAACATTGAAAAGGAGAACTTAGAGAGCCCATTTGAGATGCACCAAATTGAGAGAAGACCCTCCAGTCACAAAAAGTATTACTCCATAGAAATAACACTGTTGTGAATCGAACACCTTTAAACAAAGTATAAACGGTTTCTTATCAAGAAACACACAAGGTTAGGGTTAATAAAGAAGAAAAGGTAAAACAACAAGGAACAACAAGGATTGGTTATTAAACTGCTATTCTTTCCTTTCTCTTAAAACAAGATTACAAGTGTACAAGAATAACAAAATAACCTCTCTCCCTTGAAATTAGGATTTTATCTTCCTATTTTTCCTTATGCCAAGATTGAGAAACTAGCATCCTATTTATAAGAAAAATAGCACACTAACCTAATGGGCTTTTTAACAATTACCCATTACAAGCCAACTAAGGGTACAAGCTAACTTAAACAATTGAGCTTATAACCAAGGCCCAATTCAACATGCTAACAACCCTAGCAATATTGACTAATGCATGTTAGAACAAACTTTGACTACAACACGCATTACTCGCGAACAGACTTCGACTATACTAGAGTTCGATCCAACATCTCACAAATCTCCACCTTGGATCTAATTCTATAACATCAAGAAACTAGCTTTCTTCATGCAACTTTATTAACTGCATACAGTGGAAAAACTTGCAACTAGGCAACGTCTTGGTGATCATATCAGCAGCATTATGATCTGTCGAAACCTTCAGCAATTGGAATTCTCCACGCTCGATTACCCCTCTGATGAAATGCAGCCTCACATCAATGTGCTTGGTTCGCTCATGATAGGCTGAATTCTTCTACAGGTGTATCGCACTTTGACTATCACATTTAACAGTGATAACTCGACCTTGAAGTTTTAGCTCCTTTGCAAAACCTTCAAGCCACAATGCTTCCTTCACAGCTTTAGTTAGGGTAATATACCCGGCTTCAGTGGTTGATAAGGCAACGACCTTCTAAAGTGTTGCTTTCCAACTAATTGATGTCCCAAACATAGTGAACACATATCCAAAGATAGATTTTCTGGAATCCATACAACCTGCATAATCAGAGTCGACATATCTTTCGATTGCTGCTTTACTATCTTCACCCAAGGCTCCACCATAAATTAGGACTCTATTCAGAGAGCCATTTATGTACCTTAAAATCCACTTTAATGCTTGCTAGTGAGCCTTTCCAGGATTCGCCATGTACCTGCTTACAAGACTTACTGCATATGCTATGTCGGGTCTAATACAGACCATAGCATACATTAAAGAACCTACTATGTTAGCATATGGAATGCTATTCATATAAGTTCTTTCAACATCAGTGTTGGGACACTAATCTATACTCAGCTTAAATTGAGGTTTTGTTGGAGTCACAACAGGCTTTGAATTCGACATACCAAACTTTTCGAGAATCTTCTGTAGGTATGCCTCTTGAGATAAGCATAATTTCGACTGCTTTCTATCTCTCCGGATGTCAATCCCAAGAATCCTGGACGCAGTTCCCAGATCCTTCATGTCGAACTCTTTATTGAGTTCAGCCTTCACCCTCATTACCTCTCCGACATTGTTGCTTGCTATTAGAATATCATCCATATAGAGCAACAAAATAACAAATGAATTACCCGGTCGAAATCTGAAGTAAACACAGTGGTCGAACTGGCTTTTGATGAAACTTATGTCTGCCATGAACTTGTCGAATCTCCTATTCCACTATCGAGGAGATTGTTTCAGTCCATATAAAGATCTATTCAGTTTGCACACATAATCTTCCTTCCCCCTTTCAACATACCCTTCAGGTTGCCTCATCAGGATTGTTTCATTTAGATCACCATACAAGAACGTAGTCTTCACATCCATATGTTCTAGTTCAAGGTCGAACTGGGCCACCATGGAAAGCAACATTCAAATGGATCTGTGCTTTACAACAGGAGAGAACACATCATTGAGTTCGATACCTTCTTTCTGAGTGAACCCCCTAGCAACCAATCTTACCTTGTATCTCTTCGACGTCACTCCTTCGATTCCTTCCTTAACTTTGAAAATCCATTTACAGCTGACTAACTTGGCTCCATCAAGTTTCTTGATCAGTTCCCAGGTGTTGTTATCATGAAGAGATTTCATCTTATCATCCATGGCCTTCAGCCATTTAGTCTTCTTTCGAATCCTCATAACTTCCTTATAGTCTCTAGGTTCTTCATCTAGAACCTCACTAGCAGAGGTTAAGGCATAAGCTATAAGATCTGCATACCCAAGTCTCTGAGGTGGCTTGATGACTCTCCTCGACCTGTCTCTTGCTAGAAGGTAGTCATTATCAATCTCCTCATCTTCGACAACATCTTCTGCGTCTTCTTCGACTTCATCTGGGGTAAGAAATTCAACATCAACATGCTTAACCTCAACAGGAATCTCTCCCTGTTCCAGCTCTTCGTCAGCATCATCAATTTTCTTGAAATCCATCTCTGCTTCATTGAAAACTACATCTCGACTGGTGATACACCTCCTGTGACCTGGATCTAGGCACCATAACCTATAAGCTTTGACTCCTTCAGGGTATCCTATGAATGTGCACTTCAGAGCTCTAGGTTCGACCTTGTCTTGCCTGATATGAGTATAGGCCATGCAACCAAATACTGTCAGTTTGTCGAGACTAGGTGGATGTCCCGACCAAACTTCTTCAGGTGTCTTCATTCCCAAGGCAGTCAAGGGACATCTATTTATCAGGTAAGCTACTGTCGAAACAGCTTCCGCCCAAAACACCTTTTTCAATCTAGCACTAACCAACATGCATCTGACCCTTTCAAGGATTGTTCGATTGAATCTCTCAGCTAAGCCATTTTGTTGAGGAGTACCTGCTACAGTCTTATGCCTTGCAATCCCAGGCTCAACACAGTAACTGTTGAACGCTTTGTTGCAGAATTCAAGGCCATTGTCGGTTCTCAACCTCTTAATCTTTCTGCCAGTTTGAGTTTCGACCAGAATCTTCCAATTTTTAAAATTCTCAAAAGTTTCATCCTTCGTCTTCTGAATGAGTACCTATAGCTTTCTAGAATAGTCATCAACGATTGGTAGAAAATACCTTGCACCTGAGTGTGAAGGATTTCTTGCAGACCCCCAAAGATCAGCATGAATGTAATCCAGGGATCCATGTGTTCTTTGCTTGCCTTTGTTAAACTTCGCCCTACAGGATTTACCAAATACACAAGATTCACAAAATTCCAACTTTTCGACTTTGTCACCTCCTAGCAGGTTCTGCTTCCCCAATTCGACCAGGCCTCTTTCGCTGACACGGCCCAATCTCATGTGCCATAATTCTGTCTTCGATATAAGTTTCGTGGATGAAACATTTGTCGAACCACTTACACCCTCAGCCTCAAGGGTATACAAGCCTTGTTTATTCACGCCTCTCAAGACTTCCTTCTACCCCTTCATGACTCTTAGGATATTTTTCTCTCCTTAAAAAACATATCCTTTTCTGTCGAATTCACCAAGAGGAATCAAATTTCTCTTCAAGTCAGGTACGTACCTGACTTCAGTCAATAACCTTATTGACTCATCATGGAGCTTGAATCTCACAGATCCAATACCTGCAATTTTGCAAGATTTGTTGTTTCCTAGCAGCACAGATCCGCCATCTTGATCACATAGCTCCTCGAACAATTCTCTGTTTGGAGTCATGTGCCAAGTGCAACCTGAATATATAATCCACTCTTTCCTCGAGTCGCCACTTGAAACCACAAGAACATCAGATGAGTCGAAGTCATCTTGAACAATGGCTGCATTGACATTACCTCCATGATCTTTCAGGCGTTCAGGGCACACCTTTCTTATGTGACCCTCCTTCTTACAGTGATAACATCGAATACTAGATGTTTCGCCACTATAAGACTTCTGTTGACTTTTACCTTTCTTCTTGTCGAACCTACCATCCTTTCGCAAGAATTTTCCCTTAACGGCCAAACCTTCGCCCACCGTCGAAGGTTTATGCTCCTTTCATTCGTTCAAGTCCTTAGAATACAAGGCTGATTGAACTTCTTCAAAGGTCAGGGACTCCCTTCCATACAAGAGAGTTTCTTTGAAGTGAGCATGTGTTCTGGGCAAAGCACACAACAACAACAGTGCTTGATCTTCATCATCGATCTTCACATCAATATTTTCAAGATCAAGAATCAGCTTGTTGAACATATCCAACTGCTCAGCCAACACTTTATCTTCACTCATCTTGAATGAATATAAAGCTTGCTTCAGGTAGAGTCGATTCACCAGAGATTTGGTCATGTACAAACTTTCAAGTTTCACGCATAATCCCGAAGTTGTAGTCTCCTTTGATACCTGTCGAAGAACCTTATCACCAAGGCTCAACAATATTGCGCTGTGGGCTTTCTCGATCATGTCCGTCTTTTCTTTTGCCGTTAACGCAGCGTCCGTGGCTGTCTCACCTTTCAACGCTTCCAAACAGCCCTGCTGAACCAATATGACTTTCATCTTCAAGCGCCACAGACCGAATTCGTTCACTCCGGTGAACTTTTCAATCTCATACTTTGTTGAAGGCATCTTCTCCACGCTCACCGCACCAATTTGTTGTGAATCGGATACCTTTAAACAAAGTATAAGCGGTTTCTTATCAAGAAACACACAAGGTTAGGGTTAATAAAGAAGAAAAGGTAAAACAACAAGGAACAACAAGGTTTGGTTATTAAACTGCTATTCTTTCCTTTCTCTTAAAACAAGATTACGAGTATACAAGAATAACAAAATAACCTCTCTCCCTTGAAATTAGGATTTTATCTTCCTATTTTTCCTTATGACAAGATTGAGAAACTAGCATCCTATTTATAAGAAAAATAGCACACTAACCTAATGGGCTTTTTAACAATTACCCATTACAAGCCAACTTAGGGTACAAGCTAACTTAAACAATTGGGCTTACAACCAAGACCCAATTCAACATGCTAACAACCCTAGCAATATTGACTAATGCATGTTAGAACAAACTTTGACTACAACACGCATTACTCGCGAACAAATTTCGACTATACTAGAGTTCGATCCAACTTCTCACAAACACCGAAAAGGTTGACATTACACTAAACTTAGTTCTTAGATTGCAACAAAATCTACGGATTTAGAAGAAATGAACTCCTTGACCCTAGACTTTTCAATGATGCTTCCAAGACCACAAACATTAAAGAATTCTATCAACATTGAGAACGAGTTCTATTCATTCGGGCAACTTTCTGCTAGAAATCTCTTTTCTCTAAACCAACTAATCTACCTACTTCATCCTCCTCGCCTAACTTAAAGAAACAACCATGCTGTTCATTTAACTTAATAATTTCAAAACCACATTCTTATCAATAATCTCAAGACACTCAGAAAAACTAAAAAAATCAAAATAGAACGTTCTAAACGAGTAGCACTGGGAAGAAGAGTATCTCCAAGGCTTAACAAACAAGATAAGTTTCCAGATATCCAAATCTTTCTCCAAAATAAAAGTTGGAATACTATACTGCAAACAGAAGTCAATAGAAACACAAAGCGTAAGAAATAAAAATGCATAATGGAAACCATAAATATGTTATTTTAGCTGGTATAACATGCATATATATTTATTTTTAACACATAATCTATTTCCTCTTTTATTTTTTAAATAGTAGATTAAGAAAAACAACAACAACACCAAAAACATATAGATGCTAGATAGTCCAAACAAGTTAAGACATAAATGGAAAAATTACATATTGCCAAAGACACAATAGCCATGTCAAGCATTGGGGAGAACCAGATAGAAAACATGCATATGTAGTATGATCTAAAAGGAAAGATCAGTTTATTAATTAATTATAGCTTAATTATCTTCAACGACCAATTCCTCAATCCCATGGTTGATCAGTGGTTTGAAAGCTTGAACCTCATCAGAACAACAGTGCTTGTTTGGCAACAAAACCATGGGATACTTCCTTGCTATGACAACTGAATTGATAACTTCATCCATTGGATGAAACACAGAGAGGACCTCAAAACCCGGAAGATTACTGGTATCAACAACCGGATAGAGAAAAGCACGAGCACCATGAGCACTCCTCAGCATGAGGACTGCTCCTGGTGCCATGTTCTTAGCAAGATGGTCAATGATTCGATTCTTTTCCTCAACGTTCATTCCAACAAGTGCTGCTAAATAAACAACTTCATATTCTTTCAAAGCATTAGAAACATCTAAAATATCATTGGTGAAAAAAACCATACGCTTTGATAATTCAGGATCAGAGGAAACTAAGCAAGAAGCTTTGGAATTGGCTAAAGGGTCAATATCATAGTTATGAAAGATTGTGTTTTGCAAGTGGTTTGAGGCTAGGACAAGTGAAGTAAGTGGAAGTGGACCTGACCCAATAAAGGCAATTTTTTTAGGGATATTAGTGGAGTGGTTGGTTAGGATATTGAATTCAAGGAGACTGAGTTTGAGGTAGTTTGAATAATAAGGGAAGATGTTGAGATGATTCAGTGGATTATTGTATGAAGCTATGATGGTTGAGTAGTGGCTTTCTAAATGGCCTTCAGCTTCACCACATAGCCTAATGAGTTTGGATCTGATTTCTTGAACTTTTGTGCTTAGTTTGGTGACATCTATTGGACTTGGTGGCATGCATGTGAGAACAAGTTTGGTGAAAAGTGTGTCAACATTTTTGCAAGGTTTGAGTGTGTCTAAGCTTGAGATTTGTTCGTATAGCTCGCAGACTTGTTCGATCAATAAATCTTCCTTGCAAACCATGTCGACACTATGAGGTACTTGCTCAAGAATAAGAGAGAACAAAGGTTACAACTCACAAGTCACCATGCATTGGGATGTGTCAATATTTATACTCACTCGGAGGGCCCACACCCCCTTAAGACTTTATTTTGTATCTTACTTTTTTCAATTTATTTTCTGATCAATTATACAAGTATAATTTTTGAAACATATAAAATTTATCAACTTTGGAGTTATATGTTGAGGAATGCTAACAATTTCTTCTTAATACTCTTTTCAACACTTATTCTTTTTATTAGTTGAATAGAACGTATATGTTAGAGTCATTTTTATGTTTCATTTAATATAAGAGTGAGTGTTGAGAGTATTAAAAGGAGATGTGTTCTTAACACTCATCTTTATATATTTAATTGGTTGTATATATAAAGTGTTTTATTAAGCATTGACTAATAGATTCAAGCATACTAGTAATTGCAAAAATATGCTTAGTTTTTATTAAAGGCTTTTAAGTTTTGGGTAGGATACATTGAAGATAAGAAAAGAAAGAAAAAAAATTATATTGTATAAAGTTGACTTTAAAAAGAATTATCATTTAGTTAGTTGAAAATATATTAATTTTTTATTGACATAGCTTTTGAGTTTTTAGAACAAAGAAGTAATCTAAAATGGGCCATGAGGCTCCCCAACACATGAAGATAGGTTGTTCGAAATAAAGTCGTAAGTCACCCAAAATGGGGCCATGAGGCCGCTCAATTGGACTTACACGAATTAACTCATTCATGGAATAGAGGAAACTGTCTATCGACTCTCTAGCTCAAATCTAAGAGATCGTCTATAAATACTTCAGTTCATAATTGAGGAGGTAGACTTGACACCAATATAGAAACACACAGACATAACTTGTCACTTCTATATGAGCTAACTTTCAACCTCACAATGATCCTTAAAGCCTATGAAATCTCTTAACTATTAAGATTTGTTACGCATTTGTACTTTTAACAAGTATAATTGATATCTACTGTGGGATCTAGTAAAACTGATTTGCGTCTTAAGTTCAAATTACACGAATTTGCTACCGATGGCGAGGAGGTCATTATCGTTGTAGTGCTTCAAACTTGGAAAAAAGTTCGTAGCGACGTCACAGTTTTCGCCTTGTCAGGTATTATCACCGTCACCAACACTCTCTATCTTGTCCGAATATGGATGATTTGAAGACGTTAAAGTTGATCTCAAGACAAGTTTATTGAAAAAGATTTGGTGCATTATAACAATATAAACTAAACTATTATACAAAATGAGAAAAGGAAATAAACTAAACTATTACGCAAAGAAGTGAAGTGTGTCAAACTGCCACATGAGTATCAAAATTAAACCTAACATAATTAATCTTGAAAACATAGATATATCAAGCAAGATCGCTAACAAAATTTAAAGGTGGGACAAACACAAGTCTATGTTTTAATTAATTATTTTTATTGTTGGATAAGGTGAGTTATTGTCTCTGACGTTTATAATTTTTTTAAGAACACTTTAAACTTACTATGAATAAGGGGATGTCACTCTTTTTCCTTATGTGAGTATGATTTTAATGAGGTGTCCAATCTTTGCCTTGTTACAATTTTTACAAAGACACATTCTAAAAATTCATCAATGTGGTGTTTGGAATGACCAATCTATGGTGAGAATTTCTCTGCTTATTTAAAATATAACATTATTAAAATAATTGTTAAGATAAAGCATTTAAGTTACAATATTCTATTGTTATTATGATTTTAAATAATGGATTAAATAGAAGAAAAACAAATATTTATATTAAAATACAAATGATAGTATATATAATGAATGTAAGATTTAAATTATAGGATTTTTATGCACTTATATCAAAATACAAATGATAGTATATATAATAAATGTAGGATTTAAATCGTAGGATTTTTATGATTTTTTTACTCAAATAATTTAATTTTTGGAAATTTTTTCTAAAATATCCCACATTTTAAAAATATTTTCAAAGTATCCCAGTTAGGGTTTGAGCTTATACAAGGGCACCATTTCAATTGGCGATCCTTTGTTGAGGGTATAAGGGTATCTCCAATTGGATTGGAGACACTTCATGCAGTCTCTAATCCAATTGATGACTTGGTTATGTACTTAGAAGGGTGTTGCCAATTCATCTGTAGACCCCTTGTATTTTGAAATTTTTTTGCAAAAAATAAATAATTATAAAAATGATTAATAAAATAGTTGATATTATGAATATTATCAAAAATAATTATTTATTTTTTTTGAAATTTTTATATAAACTAAGTCAGAGGAGAAAATAAATATTATCATTAATTAAAAAACGTATTACATAGACTAATATTGGCGACCGAGTTGGTCATATCGGCCACCGGTTCCACATCTCCTAGGAACCCTAACTCGTTGCGCTTGTCCCCCTCGTTGTTGATTCACACCAGATGTTTGAAGAGTTGAAGTCTCAGGAACATTCTCAGATGGTTCCCAAAGGATTTCTTGCATTTCCATTAGGTCATGTGTGTTGAAACTGAGCGTGTGACCCATGGCAGAGTAGTTCGGATGTGATGAAGGGGTCATTGGTGTGCGGCTGGACGGTTGAATGGGGATATTGGTGCGAATGATTCATTGGTGAGAGGTTGAAATAGTAGTGGTGTTTGAAAGCCATAAGGTTGTTGAGTTGGTTGAGTGGGTAGGCCAGGGAATGATGTCGGGGAGTTTTGGCTATGGAAAGATGTTTGGGCGTTATGGCTATGGTATGATCTACCCTCGTTATGGCTATATCTTGATGTTGTGTTAGGGCCATAGTCATATTGGATTTCTGGGTAGTAGTCAGTGTGTGTGAGATGGTATGGGGGACGCTCTTGGTATTGTGGTTGGGTGTTTGGCATGTTCGGATGGTGAATGCGTTGGTAACTCTGTTGGGTAGGGGGTTGTGAGTAATATGGCCTTTCTGGTGGATTAGACGTTGATGCCTCTTGTGTGTATGTGGTTTGCCGTGGATCGTATTGTCACACCCTCATTTTCACCTTTAGTCTTTCATACCCTACATTCGCCATATCATACAGTGTTCTATTGCATATCGAGCATATGGATTCACAAGGTGAGGATTGGGTCAATTCGTTTATTTTCCATTCCAAATAAGAAAATTGTCTATCTTGGGCTACATGGAAGAAAAGGTTCATCATCTAAGGTTGGATCTAAGATGGAAAGTCTACTCATGTAGATTCTTTCAAGGAGAAGTTACTTGAAAAAATATTAGGATATTCAAGACCAAAATTCCTAATGAACATGAAATGCACGGCCTAATTCAAGATTTCTTCATCCAACTTTGTTTCAAATTCTTGATCAAGAGAAGTTCAAATTTGCAAAGCATGAGTCAAGATCACAAGTGCATAATTCAAGACTTCATCCATTTCAAATAATGGTATAAGGGAAATCCATCATTCAAAGTTCAAGATTCATGAATTCAATGCAAGAATATTACAAAGAGAAATTTCATGACATTACAAGAATGTCATTTGTTACAAAAATTTCCAACTCTAAGTAATGTTTAGAAATTAATCTATTTCTAATCTTAATTCAAGTCTCTAATCAAATTCATGCAATGGTACCCTTCATGCCCCAACAAGTTTACATGTTCCACATCATGCCCAAGAAAAATAATTAGGATACAACTTAACATTGGAACATGTCAAGATCAAGACTATGCTTGCTTAGCCATGGGTAATTTTAATGTGATCCAAAACAACCCCATGCAAGAAGTGACAATTTGCCTCATGTCACAAAGCCAAGGCATGTCATAAGACCAAGGGAATAAACTTATGGTGATGTATCTACACATCAAATATCAGAATTTTAAAAATCTGTCCCAAGGTAGTAATATTGACCACAAGGGCAGTCCAAACACAAGCCAACAAATGGGTACAAGGTTTGAGGGTAATGTAGAGTGCTGCAGAAAAAAAGATAGCATAGGCAAGTAGTGCAACAAAAATGCAGCATAGCAACATACATGGAAATGGAAAGAAAGAGAGTGACATGAGGAAAGTGGCAAGAAACATTTCTCCATGAAATAATTTGATGTTTTGAAAGTAGGAAAAACCCTAATGTGCTGAGATAAAAGAGGAGAAGGGGCTTCAAACAAAGGGACTATTCACTACACATTAATATAGAGAGAGATAGAGAGCAAGAAACATTGAAAAACCAGAAAAAAGAGAGTAAGAAAAACAGAAAAAAGGATTGAAAAGAAAACCTTGAGAGAACAAAAGAGTGTTAGAAAATCAGAAGGAGGAGGACATCCAACAAAACCATTGGTGGAGAAGGAAGCTAGTAGCTATTGGGTATCCTTCCTTTAAAACTCTCACCTCTTTACATTTTTTACATGTTTTATTTTCATGTGTTTTTGCTTATGTTGTATGTTGTAATAAGGTCTTGATATGACCAAGAAATGTTGTAAGAAAACAAAGAAAAGAGAAAGAACATAGTGTAGCTGACATAGTAAGATGAGTTGAAAAATACTCATCTTTATTGTCATGTTCGCCTAGCGAACACTTCCTTCGCCTAGAGGACAAGCTTTTGTGGTGCTAAATGTACCATTGAACAACCTATTTTTAGCCTACAAGGTGTTCGTTGGCAAGTTCTCCTAGCGAACTTTACCCCATTTTGCCTCTGTTTTCGTTCGCTAGCACCTTCGCACAGTGAACTTCTTGCTGTTTTTTCTGGGCACCTTCACTGAAACCTTCGCCTAGCGAACTTTGCCCACTTTTCTAAGGAGTTTGCATGCCGTTTATTTTCGTGTTTTATGTTGTTTATGCTGACTAACCCGATGTGGTTGAACGACCATTGTATTTGAACATTATTATGGTTATGTTTGACTTTTGGTTCCAAAACTATTTTCAAAAATAAACTCTTGATTTCATCGAGCCATTTTCACCCTTGTAAGTCGATCGCCTTGTGCGTTCGCCATCGACCTTGTTCGCATCACTTCCAAATATTTTTACGAACAATAAAACCCTTGATCCAACATCAAGTGGTATTTTTCTCATAAAAAATCCAAAACACAATAAAGATACAATTGGGGTCATACACCATAAACTTTAAAGTGGCGGAGAAGGAATGAGAATGGAACCCTCCTACACTCATTCCGAATGTTTTGAATACAAGGCGCTCAACTTGGTTATTCGAGACATTCATCTCTATCCAAAGTCTTTAGTGTGATCCTAATAAAAAACAATCTCTTCTCAAAACCTAAAAATAACATCAACTCATCAAACTTCTTTTCGCCTTAGGGAATCAATCCGAAAACCCTTTTTCAAGGTATAAAATCAACCAACAAACAACCATTTCACAAGCCTCCGAACTACGGAGCTCTGATTCTTCACTTCTTTTAAGTGAGGATACGTAGGCACAAGAGTTACAATCCTTGGTGAGCACTCTAATAAAAAAACCAACCCTCTTTTCTTTTAAGCAAGCAAACTCTTAGATTAAAACACCCATTCAAGCTAAACAACCTAGGAGGTTCCCATCGAGTACGATGGATGTGAGGGGGTTCTAACACCTTCCCCTCGCATAACTGACTCCCGAACCCTAAGACTTGGTTGCGATGACCATGCTCTTTTCCTAAAGGTTTTATCGTTATTTCCCTTTCCCTCCTTGGGATAAATAAAATTCGGTGGCGACTCTGTGTCATTTTTCGCGTAGCGACAGAGAGTTCCCATAATAACCATGATAACGGGTGGCATAATCCTCCTTCTACCCATGTATATTGCATTAGACATATTTCACAAAACTTATGCGTGCAATCAAAGACATGAACCTTCGCAAAAAATTTGTGAATGTCGGGTATGCTCTAACTAAACCAACATTTCAATACTACCTTAACGAAATTAGGATGTCAAATGCAGATGTAGGAAGCTGGTTAGATAACATTCTACTCGAAAAGTGGACAAGGGCTTTTGATGGTGGATGTTGTTGGGGCCACATGACGACAAACCTTGTGGAATTCATGAACGGTGTATTCAAAGGAATTATAAATTTTCCAATCACCACTTTGGTGAGATCAACATATTATAGGTTAACATCACTTTTCGCAACAAGAGGCAAGAGATGAAGTGCAGTGTTAACATCCGATCAAGTATTCAGTGAAAGCATTATGAAATTGATGAAAGAGAATACTATCAGAGCCAACACACATGCAGTTATAGTCTTCGACCGTCATAGGCAAACATTCATTGTACAAGAAATAATGGACCATAATGAGGGGAGGCCCAATTTATCCTATGCCGTCAGACTAAACAGATGTTGGTGTGACTGTGGCAAGTACCATGTCTTCCGTGTACCTTGCTCACATGTCATTGCGGCATGCGCACATGCTTGTCAGGATGCTTATGGCTATCTATCTTATGTTTACAAGGAGATTAATGTTATGAACGTATACAACAAAGGCTTCGCAGTGCTACCAATGGAGGATTATTGGCCTTCATACCAAGGTGACATAGTTTGGCACAACGATGACATTAGAAGAAAGAAAAGGGACGCCTAAACAACAAGCGTATAAGATCCGAAATGGATACGACTGATAAAATGATAAGATTGTGTAGTATATGTCGTCAGCCCGGACACAACCGTAAAAATTATCCTAATGTCGGAGGCACATCTGCTTCATGAGTTAGCTTATCGTTTAATTTGTTGTAACCAAATATTTTCATATATTGACGAGTCTTTGTTATAACGGTCTTAACAACAAACAAGACTAACAACACACAACACATACTAATTTCATTAAACATAAAGCATTAACTAGGTGATTACAATATTCCTAAAAGATTACAACAATCAAAATAATTTCATTTGCTCCAAACATGACTTCCCTCGCATCTTTGTCGGTCTTAACACGAACCTATCCACGCAGCCGATCAAGTCTCTCGATACTACATATTTTTTCCCCTTCACTAATGTCTCCTTCGAACCACCGATTCAGCTCCTTCTTAAGTTGATTAAAATATTGTATGTTCCAAAACAACATGTCCATCGGAGGCTTCTCTCTCGAATAGACGACTTTCCCCACCGACGACGATACATGTTATCAGTAGAACAAAGATATCAGATTAGATGTGAAAGTAAATGATCAATACCTCTATTTATAGAAAAATAATTTCAAAATACAAGGGGTCTCCAGATGAATTGGCGACACCCTTTAATAAACATAACCAAGTCGTCAATAGAATTGAAGACTGTATGAAGTGTCTCTAGACCAATTGACGCCACTCTTATGGCCTTAATAAAGGGACGCCAATTGAATTGACGTCCTTGTGTAATCCCAAACCCTAACTGAGATACTTTAGGAATATTGTTAAAGTGTGCCATATTTTAGAAATTCTTTTCAAAAATTGAATTAATTGGATAAAAAATTTGATTTTTATGCTCTAATGTCCGGAAAGTTATCTTCTCTCTTAAATTTTAGAGAAAAAACAACTACAATAATACCTTTACTTTAATTATTGACCATGTCTTAGTTGTTTTAATTGTTAAAAAAATGAACTCTTATGTATTTTCATTCACTTTAAAAAATAAAAATATTATTAGTCAATTTTAATTATTTTTACTTTATTTTCTTTAAATAAATCGAAAAGAATATTGTTTTACAATTTCATAAACGTGAAAATAATTTATTATTTATTAATTAATTAATTTTAAAAATCATCTATGAAAAATAAGAATAAGTATAATGCATGTCATTAAAGAATTAAATAAAACAGTCTCAGTTTAATTATTAGTTCCCTTAATTCAGCTTATTTGATAGCTGCGAGGACTTTTAATTGTAAAGGTTTAAGTTCTTGTGTCCTTAGAATCGGATGTTCCTGCAACTACTAATTAAATTGTATTAATGAGATAAATAATTTTTATTTAGTTACACTTTATTGTATTCGTGCTCTTTTTTAAAAATGAATCGGTCACACACATGCACATAATAATGGTCTTAAACAAATTAATTAATTAAATTTAGTTTTTTATAACTTCTAAATAAACATTATAAAACTTATAATATACTAGTTATAATTTAATATAAAAATCATATTTGAAACAAAAGTCTCTCATTAAAAACTAATTTTATAAAGTATTTTTTTTTAATTTCTTTGATACAAACAAAAGTCTAACACACTCTTTATATGTTTTGTACACTTCATTGTACTCTGTTGTATTTTCTAAATAAATTGTTAAAAATTTAGGTTGAAGCGCTTATTTGTAAGTCGGACAATTGTTTGTCACTAATTTATTAGTTATTCTTCTATATCTTTTAAATAAAAATGAGAATAGTTATAGTATACTAAATATAATTTTATTATAAAAATATTATATTGGAAAATTGTTTGTAACTAAAGAATTAGTAAAAACAAATATTTTAAATTTTGTCGACATAAAAATTAAAACAAATGAAAAAAAAAGGGTTTGAGAGTTTCTAAGTAAACCCCTATTGCATGGCTTCATTTGGTGTCGGCAACTGGCATGGAAACTTTTTAAGTGTCGCAACTGCAAAAAACACTTGGCAGAAAAAACAGAAGAGTCTCCATCGAACGTTATTTATCCCGACGAAGGGAAAGAAAACGATAAAAAAAACTCAAAGAAGGGAGAAGACATGGTCATCGCAACCAAATCCAGGGTTTGGGAGTCGATTACGCGAGAGAAAGGTATGAGCACCTCTTCGCGTCCGTTGTACTCAACAAGATTCACAATTGTTATTCTAATCAAAGAGTGTGTTATATAAAGCCTACTGCTAAACGGGAACGAGAAAAGAAAAAGAAAAAGGTAAACTCGATAGGACTTCGCCGCCCTATGCCTACGTATTCCCTCGTGCAATGTGTCGTACCTCGAAAAAAGCACGATCCTTCGCGAATGATCGTGAAAAACAGAGTCGCCACCGAACTTTATTCATTCCAAGATAGAATAGGAAAATATCGATAAAACCTTAAGGGAAAGAACATGGTCATCGCAACCAAGTTCTAGGTTCGGGAGTCGGTTACATGAGGGGAAAGTATTAGCACCCCTCACATTTGTTGTACTCAATGAGAACCTCTTGATTCGATTGGTAAGAAATGTTAGCCTAGTTTGTTTGTTTTCTTCCAAGATAAAATGTGTAAAGGTAATGTAAAAGAGTTTAGACTACTAAGGAGAAATGAGTGGTTTTAGAAAAGGGTGCTTGCCAAGGATTAGGGCCCTTGTGCCTACGTATATTCACTTGTAAGAAGTGAATAATCAGAGCATTCGTAGTTCGCGGGACTACGGTTAAAAAGAGAGGAGGTTGCGGAATTGTGGAGGGAAGGTAGCTCGCTAGGATCTCACAATCCTATGCCTACGTATTCTCATTCACAAATGAGAAATCAGAGCGTTCGTAGTTCGTGGAACTACGGGAGAAAGAAATAGGAGGTTGCTCGCTAGGATCATCGCAATCCTATGCCTACATATTCTCATTAACATATGAGAAATCAGAGCGTCTGTAGTTCAGACTACGGATGTTGGTTTAATTTTATCGAAAGATACTTAGTCGTATTCAGCAGAAAATATTGCTTTATCTAAACGGGTGAGGAGAGGACGCTTGCATCAATTTTAATGGATTTCTATATATCAACATTCATGGGAAACACGTCACTAATATCGACTCAAATAGGTTATGGACGAAGCAATATTTTGCGTCGTTCTTAAAACAACATATCTCACGTTTACGAAAAGGTTTGATGGTTCGCGCGGTGGCGAGAAGTTGAATAAATGAGTTGATGTATTTGATTTGAGAAAGAATGGATTTGAATAGGTTTTAGAATTTCGATCGCACGGGGGCGAGGAAACGAGGTTTGATGTATCGGACGTTTAGCTAGAGGTGACAATTACCTGAAGCTTAAGAAAAGCTTCTCGTACCAAAGTAATCGGGAAAGTGAGTCAAATACTTGACTCTCTCTCTTTTTCACCCTTAATGGTGAAAGGAATGGATATGGTTCGAGCAAGCTAATCGGATGGCGATTACTCGAAGCTTAAGAAAGGCTCCTCAGCCCCAAGTAATTGGGAGAGTGGGTCAAAGGCTTGACTCTCTCCTCCATCTTAATTGTAAAAGAGTTGGATATGGCTCGAGTAGGTTAATCGGATGACGATTACTCGAAGCTTAAGAAAGGCTTCTCGGGCCTAAGTAATCGGGAGAGTGAGTCAAATACTTGACTCTTTCTCGTTTTCATCTAGAAAAGAGGTTGCGTAGGAAAAGCATCAAACGATGGAAGATGGTTGAAGTATTTTAAGCAGATGAAGATTACTTGAAGCTTAAGAAAGGCTCTTCGGGCCCAAGTAATCAAGAATGAGTCAAAGGCTCGACTCCCTCTCTTTTCATCTTATATTATGAAATAGTTTTAATATAATTAGCTTGGCTTATGAATGACGATTACTCGAGGCTTAAGAAAGGCTTCTCGGGCCCAAGTAATCGGGAAAGTGAGTCAAAGGCTTGACTCTCTCTCTTTTTCATCTAAGTGTTTAGAAAAAATAGATTTGATTTCGTTTCGCATTAGAAGACAATTGTTCGAGCTTAAGAAAGGCTCCTCAGGCCCAAACAATTGAGAAGAGGAATCAAAGACTCGATTCCAACTCCCTTTTCATCTTTATTGAAATTGTATCTAGGTATTGTTAAGTATATTGATTTGATTTAAGAAAATACTCGATGTGAATCAAGGTTTGAATTTGCGTGTAAAACAGTTAAGGTTTTTAGAAAAGTTAATTGTTTGAGTGTAAGAAAGGCTTCTCGGGCCCAAACAATCGAAAAATAAATCAGGAGAGAGAATAAAAGACTCTAGACTCTCTTTCTTGTTCAAGTAGTTTGTGGAAATAAATTTGAAAAAGTTTTTAAATGATTTGAAGAACAATACTCGATATGGATCGAGATTTGGATTTGCGTACGTGAAAACGGACTCGATACCTAATCGAGATTTAGTTGAAAAATATTTTGAGTATATAAGTGTCACGAAGTCAACACAAGTTATTATGAGCAAATCAAGGAAACCGTGTAACCAAAATAAACGGGCAAGGATTGCTAAATCATACGAAATTATTAATTATTATTCGATAAAAATAATTATACCGATTAAAACCAAATGAATAAACTTAATAAAATAATTCATTTTCTATTTACACCATTTATAAATGAAAAAATAAATAGAAAATTAAATAAATTCTATATATAAAAAGAATAAAAAAAGAATTAGTTTTTAACATTGCTTGTTTAAGAGCAGCTGTAAAAGGTTCGCAACAGGCTAAGAGCTTTAACAGTGCTTATGTAAAGAAGCGTTGTAGTTGTGCTTATAGAAAACCAAAAACAAAAAAAATAGTGATACCACAACAGCTCACCTGTATTGTTTAAGTATCTAAAATGGAAACAACCTGTATTGGAAAATCTATGAAACACAAACGACATTAGCATAAGATTGTTTTAATTCGGAAAAAGAAGCTTGAGGCGCTACCTTAACGTTATTGAGAGGAAAAATGTCAACATATTATCAATGCCTACAGCAGCCCAATACAGTGAGAATATTATCGATGCCTACAACAACCCAATATAGTGAGAATATTATCGATTCCTAAAACAAACGACACAAAGTCATTCTTCAGAAGACTCAAACTAACCAACACTGCATAATTGCAATCGACCCAAAAAAAAGAAAAAATACAAGCATTAACAACATAATAGCTATACTAAAATATTCAATATGAAGAAAAGAAATCAAGATTCTTGATAGAGAAAAGAAAAAAAAAACAATTAAAATGGAGCGTTATCGGCGGAACGTTAGACGACATAACAACCATAACTGAGCAATAGAAAATAACAGTAGCAATCAACATAACAATCAAACCGAAGCAGAATTCAGAGAAAAACGAACAAAACACCAACCGAGAATGAGAGGCTTCCAAGTTGTTCTCTTGATGTCATTACCGTGAGGCTTTATATTGCTTTGTCGTCGAGTTCGCTGCAAGGTTGATAGAATCTGAACAAAACCTTGCTTCCATAAAGTCGCGTCGTGTCTTCTTTTAAATTTTGCCTTGAACCGCCGAAACTAAGTCATAGTTGCTGGTACGTAGATTTGCATGGAGACCCTCCGGAGGATGACTTGACCCCCATGGAAGAGTTGAAGACCATACAAATAAGGCTTGAGAAGTACTAGACCACTCAAACTAGAACCTCCCTTCTAAAGGATGAGGAGATCAAGATTGTACAACCATTGTGTGATAGTGTAGACCTTGTCATCTATTTACCCATAAATATGCCCGAGATAGATCCAGAAATGGTATGTTATAAATTGTCCGTAGCTTCTAGAGTGAAACCAGTCACCAAAAGGAAAGTAGGAAACAGAAAGAAGGTGAAGAGAAGAGTTTGGTCTTGCCCCAATAAGTGAAAAAGTTGTTTGAAGCAAGGTTTATCTAAGAGATCAAATAACATACTTGTTTGGCCAACATAGTGATGGTATAAAAGAACTCAGGACAGTGTAGGATGTGTGTGATACCCCAATTTTACCCCTCATTCAATAAATTGATACATACATCATGACATTCACATCATATGCATATTATAACATGCATTTCATCTCGTATAACACTTAAAATGTCTATTAGAATAAAATTTCAAATTTATAGACAAACTAGTCAAACTGATCCTCAAATGCACGTGAAATAAGTGGGCAGAAAATTTCAAAATCGAGCTTACAGATGTCAATTTTATTAATTTATGGTTCGTGTAGTTTAACCCGGTGTGCTCGTTTTATTTTTTCAACTACTTTTTCAGTCGCATTTGGATCAGTATAAGCCCTTTTAACCGGTCATTTTTTATTTCAAAATTTGATTAAAACCTATATGTTTCTGAGAAGGTTATTAAGAGCTGATCATTTTGGTGTATTTAGTTTAATTTTTCGAACATTTTTGCACTTGAATTTTATTTATTTTGATTCATTTTATTTTTATTTCTTTGTCAAAATGTTCGTAATAGTTAATTAGAACTTTCTATAGTTTTATTTTGATTTTATTTTGAATATTTGAATTGTTTTGAATTATTCATTGATAACTATTTTTGTCTCTAACTAAATATCCAAGGGGAATTTTAGACTTTTTATTTTATCTAGAAAATCTTAGTATGTCACATATATGAAGGAATTTCATGAAGATGGGAGAGACACCAATCAAGAGAGGCGGAGCCCACATCTCTCTCACCTACATATTATTCCATCCAATCTACTTCAAAAAAGGCGATCGCATTCTTCTCTACAAAATGAAACAAATATTCTTCATCCAACAAAAAACACAACCTGCATAATATTCTCACAACCCATACGCATGTTCCCACATCATCATAACATAAATTCCATGGAAAGATTTCCTAGTTGGTTCTCTTCACCAAAATCACGAAAAAGAAAGAAGAAAAACATTTCATTAACTTGGAGTAAATTCATATCCATTCATAACAACTTAAACTCTCATACACAAAAACTAGTTCACCATTTTCTCTTAATTTTTTGTGAAAAAAAAACATGGTGCTTTTCTTCATACAACCACATAATACCATGTAAATGAAATACTCCACGCTACACCCTTTACAAACCTACTACTAAACACCTTCAAAAACCCTTTTTCTCACTTCTTCCAACTTGCTACAAACTCCATCTTCCCTTAATACTTCTCTAACCTCATATACCATTCTTTCTCTCAAACAAGAATTGAAAGAATTAAACAAATATGATAACAACTCAGTAGCTTCCTACTTCACATCTTTCCTCTCTTAACATTTTGGGCAACCACCATTTGGCTAAGCTTCATCTTTTTTCCTCATGTCAAAATTTCTTTTTCCATTTCAAAACCATTATCCTTTCCATACTTCTAACCACACTCACAACCTTTCACAACACACATCTATCATCTCCACCTTCCACATGTTTCACACAAATAGTAAACACAGCAATAAAAAAAACATGCTTATTTCACTCCTACATGCAACAACAATGATACAAATGCGCACAACCACCACTAAACACTTAGTGCCGACAACCTTTCTCTCTTTCGTTCCAACCCTTAACACCAGATCCTACACGATGTACTCTGGATAACATCATTCATTTACGATCCGCCATCGATTTGAATCTTTTTTCCTTATTTTCCTTATGTTGCCATCATGTTATTGTGTCTACTTGTTTTAAGAAAAACCATGTTTTCATTAGTTTTGGTTTATTTGAGTAATAGGTGTAAAATAAAAAATGATTATGTTTGTTTTTATTTACTATGAACGATAAATAGAGAGAGTTATATTAAGGATGGGGGGCGTGCCGCCGCCGCCACTGGCCTATGCTGGCTCTGATGTCATAGGAATTGGATCAAGAGGAGCATTCCTTCTTTCCAAGTTGTTGTGGGGCCTATGTTGACTATGATGTTGATTTTGATATCCTCGGACCTAAGCTTGCTGATTTGAATGAAGAGCAATCCAAGGATGTTGGTATGGTGCCAGAGATGGTGACCACTAAAAATATGAAGGACCATAAGGTCTTGCTGGTGTACCATGAGAATACTCGACATCTCCCATGACCGCATTAGCTTCATCCTCTTCTTCCTCTTGGGAACTGCTAAGGGATTCAGTCTCGCTATTCTGGATACTCAATATGTCCTAGATTTTTCTGCTCTTGAGACCTCACTCAATTTGTTCTCCAACTTTCACCAAGTCTAAGAAGCTTGATGACACACTGCCCACCATTCTTTCAAAGTAGGGACTTTTCAAGGTATCCATTAACATGTCAACCAATTCTCTGTCTAAGAGTGGTGGTTGCACTTGGGCTACCAAATCTCTTAACCAATGTGCATATCCCTTGAAGGATTTGTTGCTCTTTTGAGATAAGTTTTGCAGTTGCCTTCCGTCTAGAGCCATGTCCAAGTTGTACTGGTACTACTTCAAAAAGGCATTGGCCAAGTACTCCCAATACTAAATGTAGCTCCTTTCTAAATTCATGTACCAAATCAACAATGCCCCACTCAAACTGTCTTGAAAATAGTGAATCATCAACTTATCATTGTGAGTATAGGAGGTCTTTTTTCAACAGAACATCACCAAATGGTTCCTTGGGTAGCTAGCCCCTTTGTACTTCTCAAAGTCAGGTACTTTAAATTTCGGAGGTATAACCAGATGTGACACCAAACACATGTCATTAAGTCTCAACGCACTAAAATCTTCCATAACCCTCAATCGTTTCTCTAGATCATGACTTTTTTCTACGACTTCAGCAGCTTGAGAATTCTTCATTTTGGTCATCAGATGGACACCCTGAGAATTTGGCATATTCCTTTTGAATTGAGGACCTTGTTCATCAATATGAATAGTGGGGTTCTGCTTAACAATGAGAACCTCATTAGATAATGGAATATGCATTGGTTGAGGTTGAGTAGGAACGCCTACTTATAAAGAAGGATATTCAGGGGGAAAATTGTACATTGGGTTAGTCACCACAGTAAAGCCTGATGGGGGATTGACATTCTCTACAACATCATGCTGAAGATTATTATTTGACATAGCTACCACATATTCCAACGTTTGTTTTACCTGGCCTTTTAAGACGCCTATATTCTCTCTTATCTCCGCTTGATCCTGCTTCAAATGGTCTATCGTCCTTCAACAGCTACCACAGGTTCAATATGGGTATCAAGAAATTAGCGGCTGGTCATGGGCAAATGCGGAATGAGTATTTTTGTTTTGGAAAATGATATGCATACATGCTGACGAAATGCAAATGCATAATAATTTTTTGTATTTTAATATGAAAAGAGAATGGAATGCATGTATGGCTAGGATCCGAGATAATACGAGTAATTCCAAAACAACCTACTTAGGTGGGCTTCCCTATAACAGATAGCTCTAGGCTTTGTACCCATAGACCACTCATAGGCTAGTTTCTAAGCTGATGGATAAGGTTCCCAGAGTAATGGGCCTTAATCGTATCAATGTCCTACAACAGGCTATCCGTTTTATGACGAGAGTGACGAAAAGGTCTATTCTAGGTGGTGTTTTCGTGTTAGGCACACAAGGAGTGGTCCTTTGGGACTAACACTACACAACTTCCATTCTAACTTATGTGTTCTCTCTTCTTTTTCCAAAACTCAAGTGTAAAGCTTTACTCAAGATATCATCATGAATCCCACGGATAAACAAGAGGATGAGTGGAATTCTGGTATCCGATATCAGATGTTGAAGGCGATGTTACGACACTTATATCTGTACAATCACCAATAAGAACAAGGACAAAAAGATAACAATAGTAAAATGACACAAGCAATTGTTAACCCAGTTCGGTGAAAACACACATACGTCTGGGGGCTACCAAGCCAGGAAGGAAATCCACTAAGTAGAATTAGTTTGAAGATACATAGTAGACTCTCTCTAGTTTACCATCTTCTCACCTAATCTCTACCCTTGCAATTTCTACCTAGGACACTTCTAGATAAGAGATACCTCTCACTCCCCCTCAATCACAGCAGTGATAACACCAAAATAATAAAACTTTAGAAGACACTCTTCAAGGACACAACTTGATCTTGCTTAAAAGCTTCAATCAAGTACAATACACTCTTGCTTACCGGCTTTGAGTGAACAACTTACAATACAAAACTTAGTCCAATTCACACATTAAAGTAATGAGTGAATGGCTCACAAACTAACACAAAACACACGAATGCTAGAACACCTTAAACCTTGCATAATGCATTATTTTAAACCTAGCTTCTCTGAACTGTAAACTAGGGTTGCGAAAACTTTAAATAGCAACACTTGGACGAGCTTGAGCTTTGGCAAAAATATCATCTGATCGTGAAGAAATCAATCTAAATAATTAGCATCAATGAAACAGATTTGATTTGATTCAATCGGCTCCAATCAAATCACTCTTCAGATCTTCAAGTTTTTCTTCAGAAAATAGCTCCACTTGAATCTATAAATGTTCCACGATATATGCATCAAAAACGCTTTTGAATAAGAACTAAATCCATGCAGATTTAAACCATAAAGGACAGATCATAGCACCATAAAGAGTTGCACTAAAAGGAAGACAAACAAACACATTTACACAGAATGTTTTGTTCATAGAAGTCAGGACATCATGCTTGACATCATGAACTAAATCATGCAACAACAAACATAGCTACCTGAAGAATCTTAATAACATATGTCAAGACATCCTGTAGGACATCTTGTGATTTCACCAAGTTTTACCAAAATGCCTGCCAATCAGGAACTAACAATGAGCATATAATAAAACAAGAAAGTAGAAAGAAAATAAGCATATAAAAAAGCACGAAGAAAACAAATAAGTAAAGCCAGTACATATTGCAAAGTCAACTACATTAGGCTTAACTCTCACTTGCTTGGAGTAAAATCCCCAGCATATTCACCATCTGTCATACCTCGAAAAAAGAATACGACTTCACAAAGCGCAATCGCCTGCTCATGAGATGGAATTAACATAATTGCTACCAAAATTTATTTACTCCAAAAAGTTAAAGGGAAAATATCGATAAAACCCCTAAAAGGATGATAATGGTTATGGTCGTCACAACCAAATCAGGGTTCAGGAGTCGATTACGCAAAGGGAAGGTATTAGCATTCTCATGTCTATTGTACTCAATAGGAACCTTTTATTTAAATTTATGATTGAATGTTAGCTTATGAATGTTAGCTTATGAATGTTAGGCTTCTCGATTTATTAAAAGGGAAAAAGAAGGGGACAAAAAGGTTTGTTTTTTATTAGGGTTCCTGAGGAGATTGTGGGTCTCGCTTCTACGTATCTCTAGGTGTAATGGGGAACTCAAGGATACGTAGTTCTAAATAGAAAATGTTTTATTTGTTGGTCGATTTTAGTGAAAGTTATTTTCTCGCAATCGGCAGAAAACATTACTTTACCCAAAATAGGTGAGGAGCTGGCGTTTGCATCATATTGAATGAATTTCTACATATCAACATTCACGAGAACACGTACCTTATATCAACTCACATGATTGTGGAAGAAGAATTATTTTACATCATCTTGGGACGAAATATCTTTCAATTAAAAGAGTTTGATTTGTTGAAAGTTTTATAAGTGAATGAAGAACACTCGATGAGAATGAGACATAAGCCTCAAGATCAATCATTCGGGGTTCCATCAAAATGCTAGACTCCAATGGTCCTTTTTTCACTCAAAGTATTTAAGAAAATGGTTTGATGGACAATGAATGCTTAATAAGAACTAAACATATGCTTGGAATCGATTGTTCAAGAGTTCCATCGGAGTGTTAGACTCCAACGGTCCTTTTTTGTCTAAGTCTATTAAGTGTTTTAGGAATTAAAGAAAGAATGAATAGCCAACCCAAGACGTGTGCCTTGGGACCAATCATTCGAGGGTTCCATAGGAATGCTAGACTTCAACGGTCCTCTTCTTTCGTGTTTGTTTAAGAAAAAAGGATTTGATATTACGTTTGATTTAGGAAAAGTCACTCGATGTTGATCGAGGTCTGATTTGTATGGATGAGACATGATTTAAGAATGGTGAAAATTTGAAAACTAACTTGATGTTGATCAAGTGTTTGCTCTTGTTTGAAAAGTTGATTTTATATTTTATTTTTGTCTGATAATTTAATTAGTTCAATTGACTTAACTAAAGGTAAGGAAATAAAAGCAAGTAAATAGGATACAAATAAGGGATGGGGGATACATTTTGTCAATGGGGATAATGAATCAATAAACATGTAAGCCATTACACAAGTAACTGTAAACATAAGGATCTCATTGTAAGAGGGCCCAAGAGAAAGTCACGGGACCGACAACCAACCAAAATCAAAAGCAACTGAATTTATCTCTAAAGCTAACTTAAAATGGATTCATATAGGAAGCACTCTATAAGAAACCAATCATAAGTGATATATGCGTCCAAATGATGTTTGAAAGCCAAATTTAATTTAAACTTCGAAATCGCAACACAATCGATTAAACGACTAATCAAACAAACACTTAGTAATTAGAGAAGTAAATAACTAATTAAACTATATTTCATTAATCAATCAATTAATTAAAAATTAAATCTATTAAAATAAATGTGACAAAATAAGATAAAGAAATAAAACACAAACTTGAGAGTGGTACAAATATAGACATGGGGTTTGCAAAGGATCAGGTGACAAAGAGCCTAAGGCCCAAATAAAATATAAAAAGATAAACTTAAACACACACAAAATGTAGTAACAAAATAGAATAATAAAAGTTTTGGAGAGGGGGGACCGTCCCTCTTTGTTATTGTTATAAAAAAAATTCAAAATTTAAGAGTCACCAATCACATTGTGACACTTGGCAGGGGAAAGCAAAAAATAACTTCCCTCTCTCTCAATGCTTGTGTTCGTGTGACAATAAAAACAAAGGAGCACAACATTCCCTCTTAGCAATCTCTCTCTCTCTCTCTCACTCTCTCTCTCTCTCTCTCTCTCTCTCTCTCTCTCTCTCTCTATGTATATGTGTGTGTATGTGTGTGTGTGTTTATTGTTCATAGTAAATAAAAAAAACATATTTTTTTTATTTTACAACTTTCTTACTCAAATAAACCAAAACTAATGAAAATTTGATTTTGATTAAAACAAGCAGACACAACAACACGATGGCAACACAAGGAAAACGAGGAAAAAATATTCAAACTGATGGCGAACCGTAAATGAGTGTTGCTCGCCGGAGTACTTCGTGTTAGTTGTGGTGTTAAGGATTGGAATGACAGAGGGGAAGGTTGTCGGTGCTTAGTGTTTAGTTATGGTTGGGCGCAGTTGTATCATTATTGTTGCATGTAGGAGTGAAAGGGTCGTGTTTTTATTGTTGTGTTTCGTGTTTGTGTGAAACATGTGGAAAGTGGAGATGATAGATGTGTGTTGTGAAAGGTTTTAAGTGTGGTTAGAAGTATGGAGAGGATAAAGGTTTTGAAATGGAAAAAGAAGTCTTGACATGAGGAAAAAAGAGGAAGCTTAGCCAAAGGGTGGTTGTCCTAAATGTTAAGGGAGGAAGAGATGTGAAGTAGGAAGCTACTGAGTTGTTATCATATTTGTTCAATTCTTTCATTTCTTGTTTGAGAGAAATAATGGTATATGGGGTGAGAGAAGTATTATGGGAAGATGAAGTTTGTAACAAGTTGGAAGAAGTGAGGAAAAAGGTTTTTGAAGGTGTTGTCTTTCATACCTTTGTAGGAGCACATTTCAATCTCAAGGTTTTGATGATGTCAACAAAGACTCAAGCTCATTCCATGATTGCAAGCAACAAGTCAAAGCTTTCAAAATTGATCAAGATCAAGACTATGGATTGTTGTCAAGCAATTCAAGAATCATGTTCAAATGATCATTCAACTTTCAAGATTTGGACTCAAGCTTCGGTATATCATTTTTCACTCCTTTAATTGATATACAAGTGTTCAAATATTTTAACATGATAACATTTTTGCATATGCATGGTTTTAAAAATCATTTGAATTGGTATAACACTTTTAACTCAAGTATTTTTTTGAGTTTTAACAGTGTTAATCGGTTAACGACCTTAATTTTGAATTCTCTGGGCCAACGTTCAAGTGTTAACCGATTAACCTATATGGTTAACCGATTAACACTGAACGAATTTTGAAAAATTGTTTCTGTTAAAATTCAAATGTTGTTTGAATGTTATACCTTTTCATGTTTTGATTCATACTCAATTATACCTTTTTGAAATGGTGTTTTGCTCATATAAATTCTGAAAATTTCAAATTGAAAAACACCTCCAATAATTTTCAAAATTATCATTGAATCAAATTCATTACTTTTCAAATATTTTCAAATATTTTCAAAAGTGTTCATATTGTTCATACATTTTCATATCCAGATTTTTGAACACTTGTATTGATATTGAAAAGTGAATTCTTATCAAAAGGAGAAGATCAATCATTAGATTGATATTATCATTGTATCACTCTCAAAATTACAAAAATACAAAGTTATTTCTATTGTGACTTGTGATCCAAGATTGTTGGACACAAGGGTTAGTGTTTGCAAGAGGATTGTTCTTGCACACTAGTTGTTGATTAGTTGTTAGATTGTAGACCTCACCGGTTGATGGTGTGATAGGTTGTACGTTCTAAGACTATAGTGAAAACTCTCTTTCATGTGGGAAGGGGAGTGGAGTACCTTCGGATTGTGAAGGGAACCACTATAAATCTCGGTGTTCATTTTCTTTCTGCTTTTACTGCTTTCATCACCAAGAACTTAAAGAAGAAAAATTCAAGAATATCGAAAAATCGGAAAAAGTTTCTAAAGCCTAATTCACCCCCCTCTCTTAGGCATCAGAGCAGGTTAAGGTAACTTGTTCCTAACGATTCAGTATGGCTTCCGCTAGCATCAACCCGGTTTTCAAAGACGGTGGAAGTAGTAACAAACCACCATTGTTCTCTGGAGAATATTTCTATTTCTGGAAAATCAGAATGAAGGCACATCTTGAAGCCCAAGGAGAAGGTATATGGGAAGCAATCAAAGAAGGACCACACAATCCAGTAAATGTGGTCAATGGCGTTGGATCCGCAAAGTTGAAAAGCACTTATGATGAAAACGATAAGAAAAAGAGTCTTGATGAGAAGAAAGCAATCAACATACTCCAAAGCGCTTTCAATATGGACGAATTCTTCCGTGTATCACATTTTAGATCGGCAAAAGAGATTTGGGACACCTTGGTAGAAACGCATGAAGGAACCGCTGAAGTAAAAAGATCAAGACTCAACACTTTAAGTCAAGAACATGAGATGTTCCGTATGCAGCCCGGTGAATCTATTGTTGCCTTACAAAAGAGATTCGTTCATCTAACAAATCATTTGATTGCTCTCGGGAAGACCTTCACCAATGATGATCTCAACCTGAAAGTCCTAAGATCCTTGACAAGAGAATGACAACCAAAGGTGACAGCTATTTCGGAAAAGAAGAGTCTCTCAACGATGACATCTGCATCCTTATTTGGCAAACTTCAAGAGCATAAATTGGAACTTGGAAGACTCGAGAAACACGAAAGTCAAGAAAAGAAGTCCAAAGGAATTGCCTTGAAGATTGACACAAAGGATGACAAAGACGACGAAACTTCCGAAGATGAAAATTTCATGCTTCTTGTAAAGAAGCTTGGTAAGTTTTTTAATAATAATAAAAATTCATCTTTTCCTAAAAGGATTAGACATTTCATGAAAAAGGATGCATCCACATCGAATCAAGAAGTCACATGCTACGAATGTGGGAAGCAAGGTCACATAAAGCCAGATTGCCCGAAACTTGCAAAGAAAGGAGGATTCAAAGGCAAGAAGGATTTCAAAAATAAGAAGGCTTGTGTTGCTTGGGACGATAACAAAATAAGTTCATCATTAGAATCGGAAAGCGATGAATGTGAAAATATGGCTCTTATGGCGTCACATCATTCCGATGAAGAAATTAATGAGGTTAGTAACGATTTTTCTATTTATGAAAATGATGCACAAGAAGTTATAAATGAACTTCTAAAAGAATGCAAGACTTTGTATAAAAGCATCTCATCCCAAAAGAAAAGAATTTCAATTCTAGAAGAACAAAATACTGCGTTTATAAAAAATATTGAAAATGAAAAACAAAAATTGGTGGATGAAAAACAAAGTCTTGTATGCAAAAATTGTGAATCCTTATCTTTTCAAATTGTTCAACATAAAAGAGTTTTAGAAAGATACGAAAAAGGTCAAATTGGCTTGGAGGAAATTCTTAGGCACCAAAGATATTCTAATGATAAAAGTGGATTAGGATATTCTAAGTTTTCCAAACCAAGCACAACCGAAACCATTTTTTGTGAAAGCAAGTAAACAAGTTGTTAAAGAAAAGGCAAACAATTCTAAAATTATGCATCAAAGTCATAAAAAGAAAAGAATTGTGACGAAAAAGAATTATGTCCCTAAATATAGAAGTCGTTTTCAACCTACTTGTTTTTATTGTGGAATCAAAGGCCATACACCTAATGCTTGCTATGTGCGCAACATTGGTGTTGCTAAAGGGCATTATGTGTGGGTTGAAAAGGGTACTAACTATCAAGGACCCAAAGCAATTTGGGTACCTAACACTACTTGTTTTTGTGTTGTAGGTATGCTTGAAGACAACTTCTAATCAATGGTATCTTGATAGCGGTTATTCTAAGCATATGACGAGAGACCTAAACAAATTTTCAAGTCTATCATTAAAGGCCAAAGGATACGTTACTTACGGTGATGATAATAATGGAAAAATTCTTGGAGTTGGAACCGTTGGTGCACCTTCATGTACAATCATCGAAGACGTTCTTTATGTGGAAGGCCTTAAACACAACCTACTTAGCATAAGTCAATTGTGTGACAAAGGATTCCGAATTAACTTCACAAAGGATGAATGTTTGATAGAACATGAAGTCACCCATGACATCTTGCTAAAAGGTAAAAGATTTAATAATATTTTTATGATATCTTTTGATGACTCTTCCTTGAAGGTAAAATGTCTAATGGCGAACAACAACGAGGCGTGGCTTTGGCATAAAAGATTTTCTCACATTCACATGGAGCATTTAAACAAGTTGATAAAGCATGATCTAGTTGTTGGTCTTCCGAAGATAAAATTCATCAAGGATAAATTATGCGATGCATGTCAAAAAGGGAAACAAACCAAGACAACTTTCAAATCCAAGCAAGTGGTTTCTATATCAAGACCATTTCAATTGTTGCATATGGATCTTTTTGGTCCATCGAGAACGAAAAGCTTCGGAGGTAACCTTTATGCTTTAGTTGTTGTTGATGATTTCTCTCGATACACATGGACATTGTTTTTAGTGCAGAAAAATGATGCTTTCAAGGCATTCAAGAAGTATGCGAAGAAAATTTAAAACGAGAAATCACTCACCATAGCCTCCATAAGAAGCGACCATGATGGAGAATTCCAAAATTCATATTTTGAAGATTTTTGCGAAGAGCATGGAATTTCTCATAATCTTTCCACACCAAGGACTCCTCAACAGAACGGTGTCGTAGAACGGAAGAATAGGACACTGGTGGAGCTTGCTAGAACAATGCTTAGCGACTCGAATCTTCCTAAATATTTCTGGGCAGAGGCGGTTAGCACGACGTGTTTCATAAGCAACCGTGTCAATATTCGACCAATTCTCAAGAAGACTCCGTATGAGCTGTTCAAGGGTAGGAAACCAAACATAGCATTTTTCTTGGTTACTCACTTTCTAGTAGATCCTTTAGAATGTTTAATAAAAGAACTCTTACTATTGAAGAATCCATTCATGTTTCTTTTGATGAGACTAACCCCTTGAAAGAGGATAATATTATTGTGGATGAGGATGATGATATAGTTGGTTCTTCTCAACAACAAGGAGAGACTTCAAAGAATCACCCGATAGGACATCAAGATCTTCCAAAGGAATGGAGAACGCATAGAGATCACCCGATAGATAAAGTTATTGGTGATATTAGCCAAGGCGTTGCAACTCGACTTAATCTTAAGGATACTTGTCTCAACATGGCTTTTGTGTCTCAAATTGAACCAACCAAGATTGATGAAGCCTTAGGCGACGACCAATGGATTGTAGCGATGCAAGAAGAACTCAACGAATTCGAAAGGAATCAAGTTTGGAGTCTCGTACCAAGACCGGACAACAAGCACATCATAAGAACGAGATGGGTGTTTAAGAACAAACTTGACGAGAATGGGATCATAGTTCGTAACAAAGCAAGATTGGTCGCACAAGGCTACAACCAGGAGGAAGGAATTGATTTTGATGAAACGTTCGCTCCGGTAGCAAGGTTAGAAGCAATTAGATTATTACTTGCTTACGCTTATTCTTTGAATTTTCAGTTGTTCCAGATGGATGTTAAAAGCGCTTTCCTAAATGGATACATCAATGAAGAAGTCTACATCAAACAACCTCCGGGTTTTGAAGATTTCAAGAATCCCTCGCATGTTTACAAACTGAAAAAGGCACTTTACAGACTGAAACAAGCACCAAGAGCATGGTATGATCGCCTTAGCAATTTCTTATGTGAAAAGGGATTTACAAAAGGAAAGGTTAACAAGACGCTGTTCATAAAGAAGATCAAGGGTAACACCTTATTGGTTCAAGTCTATGTCGACGACATCATCTTCGGATCAACAAACAAAGAGCTTTGCGAAGAATTTTCACTTGTGATGCAAGGAGAATTCGAGATGTCCATGATGGGAAAATTGAATTATTTTCTTGGACTACAAATCAAGCAAACAAAGGATGGCATATTCCTCAACCAATCAAAGTACTGCAAGGAACCGTTGAAGAAATTCGATATGGATAGTTGCAAGGTGATGTCTACTCCTATGGGATCCGGAACGTACATTGATCAAGATAAATCTGGTACTCCAATTGATATTACAAAATATCGAGGTATGATCGGTTCATTATTATATTTGACGGCAAGCCGTCCTGACATTATGTTTAGCGTTTGTTTGTGTGCCCGCTTTCAAGCAAGTCTGAAGGAATCACATCTCACCGCCGTGAAGAGAATTATAAAGTATCTCAAAGGAACACCGAATGTCGGATTATGGTATCCAAAAGGTAGTACTTGTTCTTTAATTGGTTATTCTGACGCTGATTATGCAGGATGTAAGACCGATAGAAAAAGCATGAGTGGTACGTGTCACATTCTCGGGAATGCACTAGTGTCATGGGCCTGCAAAAAGCAAGCGTGTGTGGCACTCAGTACACCCGAAGCAGAATATATTGCAGCAGGAAGTTGCTGTGCGCAAATTCTGTGGCTCAAGCAACAACTCCTCAATTACGGTGTAGATCTCGGCTGCATTCCTCTACGATGTGATAATAAAAGTGCCATCAATATTACAAAGAACCCAGTCATGCATTCAAGGACAAAGCATATAGATATCCGACATCACTTCCTTCGAGATCACGTACTAAATGGAGATGTAGATGTTACTTTCGTCGATACACACAATCAACTCGCCGACATCTTCACCAAACCATTGGCGAAAGAACCGTTTTTCAAAATTCGACGAGAACGTGGGATTCTCGATGAAGGTGATATCTGATCTTTTCTCTGGTTTATGTTGTCGCTACGCGAAAAATGACACAGAGTCGCCACCGGATTTTATTTATCCCAAGAAATATCGATAAAACCTTTGGTAAAAGAGTGTGGTCATCGCAACCAAGTCTTAGGGTTTGGGAATCGGTTATGCGAGGGGAAGGTGTTAGCACCCCCTCGCATCCATCGTACTCGATGGGAACCTCCTAGGTCGTTTAGCGTGAATGGGTGTTTTTATTAAGAGTTTGCTTGCTTAAGGAAAAGAGGGGTTGGTTGATTTATTTTAATGCTCGCCAAGGATTGTGGCCCTTGTGCCTACGTACCCTCACTTAAAAGAAGTGAAGAATCAGAGTCCGTAGTTCGGAGGCTTACGAAATAGTTGTTTGTTGGTTGATTTTATTCCTTGAAAAGGGGTTTTTTTTATTGATGCTCTAAGGCGAAAAATAGTTTGATGAGTTGATGTTATTTTTAGGTTTTTCTTTAGGGAAGAATCTATTCTTGACTAGGATTATACAAAAGACTTTGGATAGAGATGAATGTCTCGAATAACCAAGTCGAGCGCCTTGTATTCAAAACATTCGGAACGAGTGTAGGAGGATTTTATTCTCATTCCTTCTCTACCACTTTAAAGCTCATGGTGCATAATTCTAATCGTATATTTTATTGTGTTTTGGATTTTTATGAGAAAAGAGAACCACTTGACGTTGGATCAAGGTTTATTGTTTTTAAAGATACATTTGAAGCGATACAGACAAGGTCGATGGCGGTGCACAAGGCAACCGACTTACAAGGTTAAAGATGGCTCGACAATATCGAGAGTTTGTTTTTGAAAATGGTTTTTGGAATCAAAAGTCAACAAGGACAATAGCAATATTCACACTAAAATCATGCAAACATATGGGGTTAATCGGCCAAACAAAATCGAGACATGCAAAAAAAAACGGCGAACTCCTTGAGAAAATTTTTTTTGGAGGTAAAATATAAAAAAAAAGTGAGAAAACAGTGGTGTAACACGGGTGGCCGTGTTGTGTGACACGGCCCGTGTCATAAGGTACATGCAATATGAGTTTTAAGGCTTGACAGAGGTGTGACACGGGTGGCCGCATTGTGTGACACGGCCCGTGTCATAGGGTCTGGGAGAAAAAATGTTTTTAAGGCTTGACAGAGGTGTGACACGGGTGGCCGTGTTGTGTGACACGGCCCGTATCATAGGGTCTGGGACAAAACGAGTTTTTTAGGCCAAACAGGGGTGTGACACGGGTGGCCGTGTTGTGTGACACGACCCGTGTCATAAGGTCTGGGTACTTTACACGTTGAAACCTCAAACAGAGGTGCAACACGAGTGGCCGTGTTGTGTGACACGGCCCGTGTCAGGGGTCCTGGACATTTTGTGCTATGAAAAGTTACATAGAGATGCAACACGGTCGGTCGTGTTGTGTGACACGACCCGTGTCAGGCTACCAGGTGAAAAAACCTAATTTTTTTCTTTGGTTCTCTTTCATTTTTGTGGTTCTTAAAAAAGGTTTCTTGGTCCCTTTGGATCCTTATATAATATACAGTACAACAACACACAAGAGAGTAAATGAAATGAATATAAAAGCAAAAAAAAAGTAAAGAGAGAAAGGTTTGAAGGGATGGATACCCAAGAGCTTTCTATCCTTCTTGCAAGTCCTCCCTGGTTTTGGTTGAATGTCCTTCACTCTTCACTCTATGTTCTGAAGGTTCTTCTCTTCAAGGATGCTTTTGTGCTTCTATCTCACTCTCCTTTTTCTGGTTTTTTAGGGTTTCTATTGCTCTCTCTATTTTTTTCTGGTTTTGCAATGTGTGTAGAATGGATGTTGAATGAATGAACTCTTCTTTACAGCCTTCTTCTTATCTCAGCTCCTAGGGTTTTCTCTTCTTCCCACATATCTGATTTTTTCATGGGGTAATATCTCTTACCACCTTTTCTCATGTCACTCTCTTTCTTTTCATTTCCATGCAAGGTGCTATGCTGCACTTTCTGCACTACTTGCCTATGCTATTTTTCTGTAGCACCTTGTGTCTTGCTCCCCTTTGTTGGCTTGTGTTTTGACAGCTCTTGTGGTCAATGCTACCACCTTTGACAACATTTTGAAAATTCTGATATGTAGAAGCATTATCACATGTTATTCCCTTGGTCTTGTGACATGTGATCTTGTGACATGAAGAAATTTGTCACCTCTTGCATGGGACTGTTTTGCCATGATTAAACATGCATAATCTTGGTCTTAAAACATTCTAATCTTGATTTAATTCTTGCATATTTCTTGGATGTTTGTAAGCATAATGTGGACTTGGTGTGGCATTACCATAACATGAATTTGATTAGAAGCTTGGATTAAGACTAGAAGTAGCTTATTTTTCTAAGCATTATCAAGTGCTTGAGACTTTGCAATAAATGTGACATTTTTGCAAATGTCATGAAATTTTTCTTTGCCATATTCTTGAATCTAGTCTTGACTTCATTAATCTTGAACTTTGAATTATGCACTTGTGATCTTGACTCATGCTTTGTAAATTTGAACTCCACTTGATTAAGAATTTGAAACAAAATTGGATGAAGCAATCTTGAATTGGCCTTGAATTTCATGTTCATTAGGAATATATCTTGAATATCCTAATATTTTTTCAAGTAACTTCTCCTTGAAGAAATCTAGATGAATAGATTTTCTGACTTAGATCAAACCTTAGGTGATGAACCTTTTCCTCCATGTAGTCCAAGATAGACAAGTTATCTCATTTGAAATGAAAAATGACAAACCGACCCAATCCGTACCCACATGCTTGATATGCAATAGAACGATGTATGATATGGCGAATGTAGGGTATAAAGGCTAAAGGCGAAAATGAGGGTGTGACATATGTATGCATAATGTATGTTTTCCAATGTTTGTGCATTCTATTTTTAGCAATTTTCCAAAATTTGCGTGTGTTAATCGATTGACATATAGGGTTAACCGATTAACACTGTTAATTTTTCACTTCTGTCTTAATTTTTTAATGTGTTAACCGATTAATCGATAGGGTTAACCGATTAACACTGATACTTTTTATTTTGGAAATTAAAATTTTAATGTGTTAACCGATTAACCTATAGGGTTAACCGATTAACACCGTTAAAATTTTCAAAAAAAATCAGAAACGAAAAATTAATTAAAATTTTGGAAAATTAAGTGTGTTAAATGTGTTATTTATGTGTGGTTAATATTTCCTTGAACATCCAAATCACTATCCAAAGGTATCTTCTTCTTCTTCTTTGACTACACTTTTGGACTTCCAACCCATCTTTAAAACCCACTCAAATAACTCCTCATATATATTGCCTCTTCTTTACCATTTCCTCCATCTCTCAAAACCTTAACTCCTTCAAGAATCCAGAACCCTCAGCTTCTCTCAAATTTCATCCATGGCATCATCTCACAAAGACAAGGGAAAGCTACCTGAATATGACTCTGCATCAGATGGAGACAGCATTCCTATGGAGACAACCAAGAAACGCCGGATGGATTTCAAGTTTCGTGTCCGTTATATTCTGCCTGTAAAGTACGTAAACCTTAAGGCTTTTCCTGCTTCATCCTTTGATTTTCCTGCTCTGCTCAAATATTGAAAGATAGATAAGTTTTTTTTCTGATTCTGGAAATTGTTACCATGATTTGGTTAAAGCATTTTTCAATAAGTTATCTGTGTATTTGAATGCTGACGATGAGCACATTATGGAAACCTCTGTTCGAGATTGCCTCCTGAAAGAGAATATGACATATATTGTTGCGAAGTTGAAAATTCCATCCTCTGGCTACTTTCTCCGGAAAGGAGTTAACCACGTGGAAGGATCGTGGTCTAACTATGAAAAATTGGAATACTATTATCAGATCTGCAGGTTTCCAAAGGAGAATGTTGTAGCAAATCAACGGACGGCTCGCATGCTCTGTTATGCAAAAAATCTGACGGTTTCGGATCGAATGCTACATTACATAATTTGCTATGTGTTGATTCCGAAGGATTCGAATCATGCTCAGATCAATGATTTGGAAATGCAACTTCTTTTCGCAATCAAAAACAAGATAAGGGTAAATTGGATTATGACAATCATGTATCATCTTCAACAACAGCTTTCTCTGTCGGAACGTCTTCCTTATGCCAGGCTGGTTTCAAGAATCCTTGAGTTGACGAATTTGGACCTTAACAGGGAACCATTCACCAAGATGAAACCAACAACCAATGAGATAAATGAGATCACCATTGTTAAGAACACTGATATTATTAAAGACGTTGACGACACTTATAAGTATGCAAGTGAAGGATCCGCCTCAAACCAAGCCTATCCCGTTCCCAAAGGGGGTATTACAAATGAGTTTCTCTATACTACTGTGATGACCCAACATCGAGAAACCATGAATTGTCACCGAGAAACCTCCAGGGCAATTGCTTCACTTCGCAACCTTATCCTTACCGCTCATCCTTCCAACCCCGAGATTGTTGAAGAAGAAGATGCAGATGATGAAGGTAGTGAAGAGGAAGAAGCAGAAGACGTGGATATGTCCGATGAAGATGTTTAGAAAATTTTGTTTTTGTTGGTTTTACTGTTTTTTTCTTTCCGGATATTGTTTAAGTTTTTAAGTTGTAACCGTACACTATTTGCTGCATTTTTATTACAATCTATTATGCTGTGCTTGATTAAATGCTGTCATGCATGCCGATATTGTTTTTGTTTGGTTTTGAAAGCTCCTTCCTTTTTGTTAATGACAAAGGGGGAGAAGAGCCTTCTGTCTAATATCTCTCTGTGCAGAATTTTTTGCCTCTGTTTAGATAGGGGGAGTTGCTAGGCATAAGGGGAGAAACAAGAAGCAAGCCTAGATTGAACATCGTCAAAAAATATCGCACAAGACGCATTTGATTGTCATCATCAAAAAGGGGGAGAATGTAGGAGCACATTTCAATCTCAAGGTTTTGATGATGTCAACAAAGACTCAAGCTCATTCCATGATTGCAAGCAACAAGTCAAAGCTTTCAAAATTGATCAAGATCAAGACTATGGACTGTTGTCAAGCAATTCAAGAATCATGTGCAAATGATCATTCAACTTTCAAGATTTGGACTCAAGCTTCAGTATATCATTTTTCACTCCTTTAATTGATATGCAAGTGTTCAAATATTTTAACATGATATTATTTTTGCATATGCATGGTTTTAAAAATCATTTGAATTGGTATAACACTTTTAACTCAAGTATTTTTCTGAGTTTTAACAGTGTTAACCGATTAACCATATGGGTTAATCGGTTAACGGCCTTAAATTTTGAATTCTCTGGGCCAACGTTCAAGTGTTAACCGATTAACCTATATGTTTAACCGATTAACACTGAACGAATTTTGAAAAATTGTTTCTGTTAAAATTCAAATGTTGTTTGAATGTTATACCTTTTCATGTTTTGATTCATACTTAATTATACCTTTTTGAAATGGTGTTTTGCTCATATAAATTCTGAAAATTTCAAATTGAAAAACACCTCCAATAATTTTCAAAATTATCATTGAATCAAATTCATTACTTTTCAAATATTTTCAAAAGTGTTCATATTGTTCATACATTTTCATATCCAGATTTTTGAACACTTGTATTGATATTGAAAAGTAAATTCTGATCAAAAGGAGAAGATCAATCATTAGATTGATATTATCATTGTATCACTCTCAAAATTACAAAAATACAAAGTTATTTCTATTGTGACTTGTTATCCAGGATTGTTGGACACAAGGGTTAGTGTTTGCAAGAGGATTGTTCTTGCACACTAGTTGTTGATTAGTTGTTAGATTGTAGACCTCACCGGTTGATGGTGTCATAGGTTGTACTTTCTAAAACTATAGTGAAAACTCTCTTTCATGTGGAAAGGGGAGTGGAGTACCTTCGGATTGTGAAGGGAACCACTATAAATCTCGGTGTTCATTTTCTTTCTGCTTTTACTGCTTTCATCACCAAGAACTTAAAGAAAAATTCAAGAATATCGAAAAACCGAAAAAAGTTTCTAAAGCCTAATTCACCCTCCCTCTTAGGCATACTCTGAACTTACAATTGGCATCAGAGCAGGTTAAGGTAACCTGTTCCTAACGATTCAGTATGGCTTCCGCTAGCACCAACCCGGTTTTCAAAGACGGTGGAAGTAGTAACAAACCACCATTGTTCTTTGGAGAATATTTCGATTTCTGGAAAATCATAATGAAGGCACATCTTGAAGCCCAAGGAGAAGGTATATGGGAAGCAATCGAAGAAGGACCATACAATCCAGTAAATGTGGTCAATGGCGTTGGAACCGCAAAGTTGAAAAGCACGTATGATGAAAACGATAATAAAAAGATTCTTGATGAGAAGAAAGCAATCAACATACTCCAAAGCGCTCTCAGTATGGACGAATTCTTCCGTGTATCACAGCGTAGATCGGCAAAAGAGATTTGGGACACCTTGGTAGAAACGCATGAAGGGACCGCTGAAGTAAAAAGATCAAGACTCAACACTTTAAGTCAAGAATATGAGATGTTCCGTATGCAGCCCGGTGAATCTATTGTTGCCTTACAAAAGAGATTCGTTCATCTAACAAATCATTTGATTGCTCTCGGGAAGACCTTCACCAATGATGATCTCAACCTAAAAGTCCTAAGATCCTTGACAAGAAAATGGCAACCAAAGGTGACCGCTATTTCGGAAAAGAAGAGTCTCTCAACGATGACATCTGCATCCTTATTTGGCAAACTTCAAGAGCATGAATTGGAACTTGGAAGACTCGAGAAGCACGAAAGTCAAGAAAAGAATTCCAAAAGAATTGCCTTGAAGATTGACACAAAGGATGACAAAGACGACGAAACTTCCGAAGATGAAAATTTCATGCTTCTTGTAAAGAAGCTTGGTAAGTTTTTTAATAATAATAAAAATTCCTCTTTTCCTAAAAAGAATAGACATTTCAGGAAAAAGGATGCATCCACATCGAATCAAGAAGTCACATGCTACGAATGTGGGAAGCAAGGTCACATAAAGCTGGATTGCTCGAAACTTGCAAAGAAAGGAGGATTCAAAGGTAAGAAGGATTTCAAAAATAAGAAGGCTTATGTTGCTTGAGACGATAACGAAAAAAGTTCATCATTAGAATCGGAAAGCGGTGAATGTGCAAATATGGCTCTTATGGCGTCACATCATTCCGATGAAGAAATTGATGAGGTTAGTAACGATTTTTCTATTTATGAAAATGGTGCACAAGAAGTTATAGATGAAATTCTAAAAGAATGCAAGGCTTTGTATAAAAGCATCTCATCCCAAAAGAAAAGAATTTCAATTCTAGAAGAACAAAATACTGCGCTTATAAAAAATATTGAAAATGAAAAACAAAAATTGGTGGATGAAAAACAAAGTCTTGTATGCAAAAATTGTGAATCCTTATCTTTTCAAATTGTTCAACTTAAAAGAGTTTTAGAAAGATACAAAAAAGGTCAAATTGGTTTGGAGGAAATTCTTAGGCACCAAAGATATTCTAATGATAAAAGTGGATTAGGATATTCTAAGTTTTCCAAACCAAGCACAACTGAAACCATTTTTGTGAAAGCAAGTGAACAAGTTGTTAAAGAAAAGGCAAACAATTCTAAAATTATGCATCAAAGTCATAAAAAGAAAAGAATTGTGAAGAAAAAGAATTATGTTCATAGATATAGAAGTCATTTTCAACCTACTTGTTTTTATTGTGGAATCAAAGGCCATACACCTAATGCTTTCTATGTGCGCAACATTGGTGTTGCTAAAGGGAATTATGTGTGGGTTGAAAGGGGTACTAACTATCAAGGACCCAAAGCAATTTGGGTACCTAACACTACTTGATTCTGTGTTGTAGGTATGCTTGAAGACAACTTCTAATCAATGGTATCTTGATAGCGGTTATTCTAAGCATATGACGAGAGACCTAAACAAATTTTCAAGTCTATCATTAAAGGCCAAAGGATACGTTACTTACGGTGATGATAATAAAGGAAAAATTCTTGGAGTTGGAACCGTTGGTGCACCTCCATGTACAATCATCGAAGACGTTCTTTATGTGGAAGGCCTTAAACACAACCTACTTAGCATAAGTCAATTGTATGGCAAAGGATTCCGAATCAACTTCACAAAGGATGAATGTTTGATAGAACATGAAGTCACCCATGACATCTTGCTAAAAGGTAAAAGATTTAATAATATTTTTATGATCTCTTTTGATGACTCTTCCTTGAAGGTAAAATGTCTAATGGCGAACAACAACGAGGCGTGGCTTTGGCATAAAAGATTTGCTCACATTCACATGGAGCATTTAAACAAGTTGATAAAGCATGGTCTAGTTGTTGGTCTTCCGAAGATAAAATTCATCAAGGATAAATTATGCGATGCATGTCAAAAAGGGAAACAGACCAAGATAACTTTCAAATCCAAGCAAGTGGTTTCTACATCAAGACCACTTCAATTGTTGCATATGGATCTTTTTGGTCCATCGAGAACGAAAAGCTTAGGAGGTAACCTTTATGCTTTAGTTATTGTTGATGATTTCTCTCGATACACATGGACATTGTTTTTAGTGTAGAAAAATGATGCTTTCAAGGAATTCAAGAAGTATGCGAAGCAAATTCAAAACGAGAAGTCACTCACCATAGCCTCCATAAGAGGCGACCATGGTGGAGAATTCCAAAATTCATATTTTGAAGATTTTTGTGAAGAGCATGGAATTTCTCATAATTTTTCCGCACCAAGGACTCCTCAACAGAACGGTGTCGTAGAACGGAAGAATAGGTCACTGGTGGAGCTTGCTAGAACAATGCTTAGCGACTCGAATCTTCCTAAATATTTCTAGGTAGAGGCAGTTAGCACGGCGTGTTTCGTAAGCAACCGTGTCAATATTCGACCAATTCTCAAGAAGACTCCGTATGAGCTGTTCAAGGGTAGGAAACCAAACATAGCATTTTTCCACATATTCGGATGCAAATGTTTTGTTCTCAACAACAATAAAGACAATCTCGGTAAGTTTGATGAGAAGTCCGACAAAGGTATATTTCTTGGTTACTCACTTTCTAGTAGATCCTTTAGAATGTTTAATAAAAGAACTCTTACTATTGAAGAATCCATTCATGTTTCTTTTGATGAGACTAACCCCTCGAAAGAGGATAATATTATTATGGATGAGGATGATGATATAGTAGGTTCTTCTCAATAACAAGGCGAGACTTCAAAGAATGTAGCAATACCACAAGAAGATGTCACTCAAATCATCGAAGAACATCAAGATCTTCCTGAGGAATGGAGAACGCATAAAGATCACCCGATAGATAAAGTTATTGGTGATATTAGCCAAGGCGTTGCAACTCGACTTAATCTTAAGGATGCTTGTCTCAACATGGCTTTTGTGTCTCAAATTGAACCAACCAGGATTGATGAAGCCTTAGGCGACGACCAATGGATTGTAGCGATGCAAGAAGAACTCAACGAATTCGAAAGGAATCAAGTTTGGAGTCTCGTACCAAGATCGGACAACAAGCACATCATAGGAACGAGATGGGTGTTTAAGAACAAACTTGACGAGAATGGAATCATAATTCGTAACTAAGCAAGATTGGCCGCACAAGGATACAACCAGGAGGAATGAATTGATTTTGATGAAACGTTCGCTCCGGTAGCAAGGTTAGAAGCAATTAGATTATTACTTGCTTACGCTTGTTCTATGAATTTTAAGTTGTTCCAGATGGATGTCAAAAGTGCTTTCCTAAATGGGTACATCAATGAAGAAGTCTACGTCAAACAACCTCCGGGTTTTGAAGACTTCAAGAATCCCTCGCATGTTTACAAATTGAAAAAGGCACTCTACGGACTAAAACAAGCACCGAGAGCATGGTATGATCGCCTTAGCAATTTCTTATGTGAAAAGGGATTTACAAAAGGAAAGGTTGACAAGACGTTGTTCATAAAGAAGATCAAGGGTAACACCTTATTGGTTTAAGTCTATGTGTTGCGGTGAAATTTGGATGTCAAGCTATTGATTAACTTGAATCTTAATTCATTTACAACCGGTCTTTGATTTATCCGAAGGAAAGGTTAAAGAAAGGAAAAACCTAAAAGGGAGAGATCTAAGGTTCGGGGGTTGGTTAAATTTAGGGAAGGTATTAGCACCCTAAACTTCCGTAGTACTCTACGAGAACCTTTTGTTTATTTTTTTTATTTATTTCATTAATTATTTTGCTTAAGGGTATATACAAAGGATTGAAAATTAAAAAAGACCTAGGGGTTAATTCTAAGTTTACTCGGCAAGACATCGCATCTTGTGCCTACATATCCTTACGGGAATGGAATCAGAGTAACTGTAGTTCCCCTCTCAAGGGAGGTTAAAGAACACTCGACTGTGGTCAAGGTCTCAAGGGGAATAAACGCATCTTAAGGACACGCTTACATGGAGTCTTAAACTCCGATCTCTACGTTATGAATTGTTAAGTTGTAATTAGGGTTAAATTAGGGATTCCACGGCGGGAAACCCTAAAATGAGCGCGGCGGCTCTTTGACCTAATGCTAGGGGTAACATGGTAATTTTGCCTGCGGTGAGGCATTTGTGAAAATTAGGGTTTGTAGTTTGTAGTTTTGAGGGTTTGAAATTGAATGTGTGAAATTTGAGGGTTTGAGGACTATTGGCATGGCGGCCAAACGACTAGACCTAATCCTTCGGAGGTGTGATGTGACAGAAGTAATAGTGATGAAAGTGTGAGAAATTTAAATCATACAAACGGAAATAAAATGCAGAAAGTAAATGCGATTGTTGGTTCGCGAGGTTACAAATGAGAAATGGATACAATTATATACAACTTGAATTGAAAAACACATTAAAATAACTAATAGCAACGTAACAAGCTGCACATTGAATACACAAGGTTAGTAGACAGAGTCACACAGTAATCAGGCGAGTTATGAAACGGAAGTGCGAAAGTTATAGATATTCTTTATTGTTTATTTGTGATATATAAAAAAGCTTTTGATTTAAGTTAAAAAAAGAGGTTTTAATATTATTAAAAAAAAATTTCAAAAATAGTCTTAATTTAATTATCTAACAAAAAGGTTTTATTTAAAAAAAAAGGTTTAATGTTATTATTATATATTTTAAAAAAAAACGGTTCTAGTTATTATTTAAAAAAAAAGATTTTAGTTATTATTTTAAATTTATCTAAAAAAAGTTTTTCTTAAAAATAATAGGTTTTCATATTAATTTGGAAAAGATGTTAATGTTATTTATTTTAAAAAACAGATTTTTATATTATAACAAGTTTTAATAAATTAATGATAATAATAATAATAATAGTAATAATAATAATAATAATGATAATAATAATAAATAATGATAATAATAATAAATAATGATAATAATAATAATACTAATAATAATAATAATAATAATAATAATAAAGTAATAATGAATTTTAAATGTGCCAAATAACCCAACAATGTCGCTAACGCAGAAATGCGCTCAGCGCAACCAGATCTAAATCGGACGAAACAAAATTTATCGCAAAGAGAAATTAAGCAAAAAAAACAGTATTATTGCTCACACAAAAATGCGATCATCGCATCCAGATCGAACTAACACAAATGTCACGCGTCATGCACACAAATGTGCAAACATCGTATCGTTATAATTTGATCAAAAATTAATCTTATATATATATAAACTCTAACAATTTAAAAATTATAAATATATAAACGTAACAGTAATAGATAAAGAAAAAGAAATAACGGTAATAGATGAAGAAAAAGAAATAACGGTAAAAGATGAAGAAAAAGAAACAACAGTAATAGATGAAGGAAAAGAAATAACGGTAAACGATGAAGAAAAAGAAACAACAGTAATAGATGAAGAAAAAAAAATAACGGTAAACGGCACTCACTCCTCTTAGGTTTTTTTCATTCTCCCCTTTTTTCAACAAGGCAACACATGTATATATAGGGAACAAATTAGGGTTAACACCAAATTGTCAATAATGTCCCTAAAGCCCATTTTAAAGCCCAAACTAAATAATTAGTTAAGAAAAAAATAAAATTTAAATAATTTAAAATAAACTTAAAATAAAAACTAATAATCCTATTGATTCCTAAAATCAAAAATATTATAAAAAGGACAAAATTTTTCCTAATATTTTTTATTTTATGATTTTTTGGATATTTTTATGAATAATTTAGAAAAAAGTGAAAAAAAATGATATTTTAAAAAATGATTTAATTAAAATACGAAAATAATAATTAAATAATAATAAAAAAACTATTTTTGTTATTTTTTAATGAAAGATAGAAAAATTTAGAGTAAAAATAATAAAAAACAAAAAAGTGACAAAGGTGAGATTCGAACTCTCAACCTCTCACCCTCACAACTCACACATGTCCTCTTGCCAATTGTGCCATTTTTACTTTTTAGAAAAAAAATGCATGCCATATGATATTTACCTGCAAAAAGTCAAACGACTACACAAATTTGTTAGTAATTGATTAAATGCAATGAAATGCGACGACAAATATTAGGGCAAAATTTGGGGTATTACAGTTGCCCCTATTTAAATAACTTCACCGGGTGATTTTAGCAACGGAGACTCGAGAAATCATGGTGGAGGGATTTAAATACAGATAACCGAAAATTTTGCCTTTAGACGCAGTGCTATGCAATGATATGGACAAAACAAAACGAACTATAATGCTAAATATGATATGAATCTGATATGATGCGTATGATGAAAATGACAAATGCACGGATACAGACGAAACAACGTCACAGGGGACGACCCATCGAGGAATTGCACTAGGGAAGAAGACATGTCATATCTGGAAGAACGTCGGATAGACACGACACAGAATTGTTGATAGGTGCCAAGTAAATTAGAAATTGTCCGCAAGGTAAGACGCGGGTAAAACACGAGCTCAGGAGAAAAACGCAAATGGGGGATAAAACACCCATGATGCCAAGTAAATAAATTTTGCCCACAAGGTAAGACGCGAGTAAAACACGACCTCAGGGAAGAAAAAAAAGTAAATGGGGGTAAAACACCATGATGTTAGGTAAACCCAGGAATATCTGGTAAACGAGGAATAAAACACCCGGGATAAAGGTACATGGGGGATAAAACACCCAAGGATAGAAGGTAAATGGGGAGTAAAGCACCCAAGATAGACATGTAAATAGGGAGTAAAACACCCAGGATAGAAATGTAAATGGGGAGTAAAGCACCCAAGATAAAAATGTAAATGGGGAGTAAAGCACCCAAGATAAAAATGTAAATGGGGAGTAAAGCACCCAAGATAAAAATGTAAATGGGGAGTAAAGCACCCAAGATAGAAATGTAAATGGGGAGTAAAGCACCCAAGCTAGAAATGTAAATGGGGAGTAAAGCACCCAAGATAGAGAGGTAAATGGGGAATAAAGCACCCAAGATAGAAATGTAAATGGGGAGTAAAGCACCCAAGATAGAAATGTAAATGGGGAATAAAGCACCCAAGATATGCACATGTATAGGAATTATGCTATGAGATATGATCAAATGCAAATGCAGACATCGACGACAAGGCTCGACTCTTTCGGTGAGATGACAAAACTGGAGGACTGATTCCTCAACATGGAGATCACTGTCATTCTGTTAAACTGTATCAAGTTGATAGTCACTGTAGGAATGATGAATAACTGCTTAGGGATTATGCAAGTAAACTGCCCCAGGTCAAATGAACTGATAATTGCTTCAGCTGTCTAATTCATGGAATCGACTGTTTTGCTATATCCTCGGAGGGCTTGCCCCAGTCTGGGTCTTGAACAATTCTCTGGATAAACCAAATCTGAGAAGATATTGCCTTGAACAAATCTTGAACTAATTCTTTGACAGGATGTAAAAGGAACTTGCCCCTGATAAGATCACTTGACCAAGTTTCTCATTGTTTGAAAATTCCTTAGAGGAAAGCCAGTTTGCAAACAAAAATATTCATACAAACTTGGTAATGCAAAGTTTATGCGATTTTTGAAAAATTATTTTTGAATGATGGAAAATACATGAGTCGTTAGTCAGAACAAGGCGGTTCAAGACACTCAAAGTTTAAAATAAAAGTGTATTGCCAAAATAAATGATTCGCAAGGATCTTTTGGAGTCAGGTTACGCAACCTTGTTGTAGTATACTTTCTAAATAACCCTGTTTCAGTTAGGTCTTTTGAGGGTTGTAACGTGGCCTGGTTCACGGTTTATGAAACAAAAGATAAAGACTCAAAAGTTATTTGTACCCACCCAATCTACGTGATGATCTACAATCCTATGCTCAGTTAACTCATACTATGCATTCAGGTTCCCATAAGTTAGGGATTTCATTGATCGTCGCAGTGATGATTCAGAAGTCAAAGGGACCTATGAAAAGGCAGCCACTACTCCCCTATAACATTTGATTGTTTTGACATTGAGGATTTTCAAGATAAGGATTTAAAAATCTCTTTGTATTATCCCTAAATTTTGCCTGAACTGTTTATTTTAGAGTTTACAGTCAGCGGGATGCCCCAGTTTTGCCTAAGTCTCCTTCATAGGTTTTGACTTAGCGGGCTTCTTTTGCTTTTTTTATATTATTTTTTTGTGTGAAGGAAAGTGACTGTTTGATTTTAATGATTACGGTGAACCATCATCGACCTTTTGATTATAAAACATCTTCGACACTTGTTTGACGTGTGCGAAGGAAAATTTGTTAATGAAAGGTGTATCGTATGAACACACAACCAAGTTAACTGAGAACTACCCATCCCAAGGTTAAAATTGTGGGTTTTTTGTAACGAAAGAAACTCCAACTTCTAGGCTCGAAGGGGGTAACGAGGGATTAACTTCCTTATTTCTCCAGTGTTTGGGAATTGAAATAATGCCTTACATCGTCAACAAGGTTTAATTGAAAGCATACTGACAGCAGTTATGGGTATAACATTTTCGTCATCCTCCCTCCGATCTTAGCATATCAAAATTTTGGACAAGAAGTAAACATTTGAAAAATAAAGCATAAAGATGCAAATAAATGGACGGAAATGAATTGAATCAAAAGTCGCAATGCTTATTTCATTAATGAAAGTACAAACATAATTAAAAGCAAACAACTTAAACAAAATAAGGAAAGTGCAAACAACGAGAAACAAAAGGCCTAGTGACAAAACTTCATTTCTGATGTATTGGCAAGGGATTTTTCTGAACATCCGGATGACTGTCTGTAAAATCAAGTATTCCAGTTCTAACCAATTCAAATAATCTAGCCTTCAATGCAAAACAATGCTCCAAGTCATGGCCTGGGGCACCCTCATGGGAAGCACAATGGAGATCAGCCCTAAATCCAGCCGGAGGATTAAGAGGAGGTGGTAAAGCCTTTGTAGTAATCAGTCCTTGCCGGACTAAGTCAGGATATAGCTCTGTGTAAGTCATGAGAATAGGATCAAAGTGACTCCTGTTCCGTTTCTGGTCTGATATCTGTGTCGAGGAATCAGCTTGACGACTCAAAGGTACACTAGAAGACGATAGGACCAAGAAGGAGAAACTGGGGGATAAATGCAATGCAAAAATGTGATGCTAATGCCATGCAATGGTCTCAAGAATTTCAACGGTCGATTGCAAACATTCCCTTTTAGGAAAGTGAGAAAAGCTGTTAGACTTTAAAATGTAGGACTTCTTGAATTTGCAAAGGACTTTTGAATTCCTTGAAACTAGAAATGATATGATGCTTTATGGATGCAAAGCACAAACGCACATAAGCAAACAAAGGTCCTAATTTTAGAGGAACAATGAATGGAGTCAAGGTCTACCCTTCCCAAAGTGGTGTGTACTATAGGTTAATTGTACCTGCAGAACAAGGGTTCTAAAAAGTGCCCAAAGTCATCAGCCCATCTTTTGGATATTATCAACTTCTCGACTGACTCAAGGGTCGATAATATTCTCAAGAGAACCTCGTTCGAGTGTAGTATCACGTAGCAACCATTGTAGGACTACTCCCACATAGTTCCCGCACTACGTCCTAGATAAGGCCAAGATGGTGTAAAGGTACTACGGTTCCCAGTATCACAGACTCCAATCGATAATGGTAAAAGTTTTCATGACTACACTCGATCAACTGAACCATTTTCAAAAGGGTCTCAACTGAGCGGTGATTCTCGATTTAGCTTAGTCGGGACTCACTCCCTATAAGCCTCGTCGAATATATCAGCCATCCTATCATAAGGTCGCTCAAGTCCGGGTGTGGGACTTATCTCACAACACAGTAACTCCAAGTAAGGTACCCCTGAACAATATATATACAAATGAGCAAAAATATTAATGAAACAAATATATAATGAAAAATAAACAAAATAGGGATAACCCTTAATAGTTAGGACTCCCCAGTGAAGTCGCCATTTTCTGTTGCGGTGAAATTTGGATGTCAAGCTACTGATTAACTTGAATCTTAATTCATTTACAACCGGTCTTTGATTTATCCGAAGGAAAGGTTAAAGAAAGGAAAAACCTAAAAGGGAGAGATCTAAGGTTCGGGGGTTGGTTAAATTTAGGGAAGGTATTAGCACCCTAAACTTCCGTAGTACTCTACGGGAACCTTTTGTTTATTTTTTTTTATTTATTTCATTAATTATTTTGCTTAAGGGTATATACAAAGGATTGAAAATTAAAAAAGACCTAGGGGTTAATTCTAAGTTTACTCGGCAAGACATCGCATCTTGTGCCTACATATCCTTACGGGAATGGAATCAGAGTAACTGTAGTTCCCCTCTCAAGGGAGGTTAAAGAACACTCGACTGTGGTCAAGGTCTCAAGGGGAATAAACGCATCTTAAGGACACGCTTACATGGAGTCTTAAACTCCGATCTCTACGTTATAAATTGTTAAGTTGTAATTAGGGTTAAATTAGGGATTCCACGGCGGGAAACCCTAAAATGAGCGCGGCGACTCTTTGACCTAATGCTAGGGGTAACATGGTAATTTTGCCTGCGGCGAGGCATTTGTGAAAATTAGGGTTTGTAGTTTGTAGTTTTGAGGGTTTGAAATTGAATGTGTGAAATTTGAGGGTTTGAGGACTATTGGCATGGCGGCCAAACGGCTAGACCTAATCCTTCGGAGGTGTGATGTGACAAAAGTAATAGTGATGAAAGTGTGAGAAATTTAAATCATACAAACGGAAATAAAATGCAGAAAGTAAATGCGATTGTTGGTTCGCGAGGTTACAAATGAGAAACGGATACAATTATATACAACTTGAATTGAAAAACACATTAAAATAACTAATAGCAACGTAACAAGCTACACATTGAATACACAATGTTAGTAGACAGAGTCACACAGTAATCAGGCGAGTTATGAAACGGAAGTGCGAAAGTTATAGATATTCTTTATTGTTTATTTGTGATATATAAAAAAGCTTTTGATTTAAGTTAAAAAAAGAGGTTTTAATATTATTAAAAAAAAATTTCAAAAATAGTCTTAATTTAATTATCTAACAAAAAGGTTTTATTTAAAAAAAAAAGGTTTAATGTTATTATTATATATTTTTAAAAAAAACGGTTCTAGTTATTATTTTAAAAAAAAGATTTTAGTTATTATTTTAAATTTATCTAAAAAAAGTTTTTCTTAAAAATAATAGGTTTTCATATTAATTTGGAAAAGATGTTAATGTTATTTATTTTAAAAAACAGATTTTTATATTATAACAAGTTTTAATAAATTAATGATAATAATAATAATAATAATAATAATAATAGTAATAATAATAATAATAATAATGATAATAATAATAAATAATGATAATAATAATAAATAATGATAATAATAATAATAATAATAAAGTAATAATGAATTTTAAATGTGCCAAATAACCCAACAATGTCGCTAACGCAGAAATGCGCTCAGCGCAACCAGATCTAAATCGGACGAAACAAAATTTATCGCAAAGAAAAAGAAATTAAGCAAAAAAAACAGTATTATTGCTCACACAAAAATGCGATCATCGCATCCAGATCGAACTAACACAAATGTCACGCGTCATGCACACAAATGTGCAAATATCGTATCGATATAATTCGATCAAAAATTAATCTTATATATATATAAACTCTAACAATTTAAAAATTATAAATATATAAACGTAACAGTAATAGATAAAGAAAAAGAAATAACGGTAATAGATGAAGAAAAAGAAATAACGGTAAAAGATGAAGAAAAAGAAACAACAGTAATAGATGAAGGAAAAGAAATAACGGTAAACGATGAAGAAAAAGAAACAACAGTAATAGATGAAGAAAAAAAAAACGGTAAACGACACTCACTCCTCTTAGGTTTTTTTCATTCTCCCCTTTTTTCAACAAGGCAACACATGTATATATAGGGAACAAATTAGGGTTAACACCAAATTGTCAATAATGTCCCTAAAGCCCATTTTAAAGCCCAAACTAAACAATTAGTTAAGAAAAAATAAAATTTAAATAATTTAAAATAAACTTAAAATAAAAACTAATAATCCTATTGATTCCTAAAATCAAAAATATTATAAAAAGGACAAAATTTTTCCTAATATTTTTTATTTTATGATTTTTTGGATATTTTTATGAATAATTTAGAAAAAAGTGAAAAAAATGATATTTTAAAAAATGATTTAATTAAAATACGAAAATAATAATTAAATAATAATAAAAAACTATTTTTGTTATTTTTTAATGAAAGATATAAAAATTTAGAGTAAAAATAATAAAAAACAAAAAAGTGACAAAGGTGAGATTCGAACTCTCAACCTCTCACCCTCACAACTCCTTACACATGTCCTCTTGCCAATTGTGCAATTTTAACTTTTTAGAAAAAAAAATGCATGCCATATGATATTTACCTGCAAAAAGTCAAACGACTACACAAATTTGTTAGTAATTGATTAAATGCAATAAAAATGCAATGAAATGCGACGACAAATCTTAGGGCAAAATTTGGGGTATTACACTATGTCGACGACATCATCTTCGGATTAACAAACAAAGAGCTTTGTGAAGAATTTTCACTTGTGATGCAAGGAGAATTCGAGATGTCCATGATGGGAAAATTGAATTATTTTCTTGGACTACAAATCAAGCAAACAAAGGATGGCATATTCCTCAACTAATCCAAGTACTGCAAGGAACTGTTGAAGAAATTCGATATGGATAGTTGCAAGGTGATGTCTACTCCTATGGGATCCAAAACGTACGTTGATCAAGATGAATCTGGTACCCCAATTGATATTACAAAATATAGAGGTATGATCGGTTCACTATTATATTTGACGGCAAGCCGTCCTGACATTATGTTTAGCATTTGTTTGTGTGCACGCTCTCAAGCAAGTCCGAAGGAATCACATCTCACCGCCGTGAAGAGAATCATAAAGTATCTCAAAGGAACAACGAACGTCGGATTATGGTATCCAAAATGTAGTACTTGTTCTTTAATTGGTTATTCTGACGCTGATTATGCAGGATGTAAGACCGATAGAAAAAGCACGAGTGGTACGTGTCACATTCTCGGGAATGCACTAGTGTCATGGGCCTGCAAGAAGCAAGCGTGTGTGGCACTCAGTACAGCCGAAGCGGAATATATTGCAGCAGGAAGTTGCTGTGCAAAAATCAGGTGGCTCAAGCAACAACTCCTCGATTACGGTGTAGATCTCGGCTGCATTCCTCTACGATGTGATGATACAAGTGCCATCAATATTACAAAGAACCCGGTCATGCATTCAAGGACAAAGCATATAGATATCCGGCATCACTTCCTTCGAGATCACCTACTAAATGGAGATGTAGATGTTACTTTCTTCGATACACACAATCAACTCGCCGACATCTTCACCAAACCATTGGCGAAAGAACAGTTTTTCAAAATTCGACGAGTACTTGGGATTCTCGATGAAGGTGATATCTGATCTTTTCTTAGGTTTATGTATACATAATGTATGTTTTCCCATGTTTGTGCATTCTGTTTTTAGCAATTTTCCAAAATTCGCGTGTGTTAATCGATTAACCTATATGGTTAACCGACTAACACTGTTAATTTTTCACTTCTGTCTTAATTTTTTAATGTGTTAACCGATTAACCTATAGGGTTAACCGATTAACACTGATACTTTTTATTTTGGAAATTAAAATTTTAATGTGTTAACTGATTAACCTATAGGGTTAACCGATTAACACTATTAAAATTTTCAAAAAAAATCAGAAACGAAAAATTAATTAAAATTTTGGAAAATTAAGTGTGTTAAATGTGTTATTTATGTGTGGTTAATATTTCCTTGAACATCCAAATCACTATCCAAAGGATTCTTCTTCTTCTTCTTCTTTGACTACACTTTTGGACTTCCAACCCATCTTTAAAACCCACTCAAATAACTCCTCATATATATTGCCTCTTCTTTACCATCTCCTCCATCTCTCAAAACCCTAACTCCTTCAAGAATCCAGAACCCTCAGTTTCTCTCAAATTTCATCCATGGCATCATCTCACAAAGGCAAGGGAAAGCTACCTGAATATGACTCTGCATCAGATGGAGACAACATTCCTATGGAGACAACCAAGAAATGCCGGATGGATTTCAAGGTTCGATCCGTCATATTCTGCCGGTAAAGTACGTAAACCTTAAGGCTTTTCCTGCTTCATCCTTTGATTTTCCTGCTCTGCTCAAATATCAAAAGATAGATAAGTTTGTTTCTGATTCTGGAAATTGTTACCATGATTTGGTTAAAGCATTTTTGAATAAGTTATCTGTGTATTTGAATGCTGATGATGAGCACATTATGGAAACCTCTGTTCGAGATTGCCTCCTGAAAGAGAATCTGACAGATATTGCTGCGAAGTTGAAAATTCCATCCTCTGGCTACTTTCTCCGGAAAGGAGTTAACCACGTGGAAAGACCATGGTCTAACTATGACAAAATGGAATACTATTATCAGATCTGCAGGTTTCTAAAGGAGAATGTTGTAGCAAATCAACGGACGACTCGCATGCTCTGTTATGCGAAAAATCTGACGGTTTCGGATCGAATGCTACATTACATAATTTGCTATGTGCTGATTCCGAAGGATTCGAATCATGCTCAGATCAATGATTTGGAAATGCAACTTCTTTTAGCAATCAAAAACAAGATAAGGGTAAATTGGATTCTGACAATCATGTATCATCTTCAACAGCAGCTTTCTCTGTCGACACGTCTTCCTTATGCCAGGCTGGTTTCAAGAATCCTTGAGTTGACGGATTTGGACCTTAACAGGGAACCATTCACCAAGATGAAACCAACAACCAATGAGATAAATGAGATCACCATTGTTAAGAACACTGGTATTATTAAAGACGTTGACGACACTTATAAGTATGCAGGTGAAGGATCCGCCTCAAACCAAGCCTATCCCATTCCCGAAGGGGGTATTATAAATGAGTTTCTCTATACTACTATGATGACCCAACATCGAGAAACTATGAATTTCACCGAGAAACCTCCAGGACAATTGGTTCACTTCACAACCTTATCCTTACCGCTCATCCTTCCAACCCCGAGATTGTTGAAGAAGAAGATGCAGATGATGAAGGTAGTGAAGAGGAAGAAGCAGAAGACGTGGATATCTCCGATGAAGATGTTTAGAAAATATTTGTTTTTGTTGGTTTTACTGTTTTTTTCTTTCCGGATATTGTTTAAGTTTTTAAGTTGTAACCGTACACTATTTGCTGCATTTTTTATGTTTGCTGCATTTTTATTACAATCTATTATGCTGTGCTTGATTAAATGTTGTCATGCATGATGATATTGTTTTTGTTTGGTTTTAAAAGCTCCTTCCTTTTTGTTAATGACAAAGGGGGAGAAGAGCTTGCTGTCTAATATCTCTCTGTGCATAATTTTTTGCCTCTGTTTAGATAGGGGGAGTTGCTAGGCATAGGGGGAGAAACAAGAAGCAAGCCTAGATCGAACATCGTCAAAAAATATCGCACAAGACGCATTTGATTGTCATCATCAAAAAGGGGGAGAATGTAGGAGCACATTTCAATCTCAAGGTTTTGATGATGTCAACAAAGACTCAAGCTCATTCCATGATTGCAAGCAACAAGTCAAAGCTTTCAAAATTGATCAAGATCAAGAATATGGACTGTTGTCAAGCAATTCAAGAATCATGTGCAAATGATCATTCAACTTTCATGATTTGGACTCAAGCTTCGGTATATCATTTTTCACTCCTTTAATTGATATACAAGTGTTCAAATATTTTAACATGATAACATTTTTGCATATGCATGGTTTTAAAAATCATTTGAATTGGTATAACACTTTTAACTCAAGTATTTTTCTTAGTTTTAACAGTGTTAACCGATTAACCATATGGGTTAATCGGTTAACGGACTTAAATTTTGAATTCTCTGGGCCAACGTTCAAGTGTTAACCGATTAACCTATATGGTTAACCGATTAACACTGAACGAATTTTGAAAAATTGTTTCTATTAAAATTCAAATGTTGTTTGAATGTTATACCTTTTCATGTTTTGATTCATACTCAATTATACCTTTTTGAAATGGTGTTTTGCTCATATAAATTCTGAAAATTTCAAATTGAAAAACACCTCCAATAATTTTCAAAATTATCATTGAATCAAATTCATTACTTTTCAAATATTTTCAAAAGTGTTCATATTGTTCATACATTTTCATATCCAGATTTTTGAACACTTGTATTGATATTGAAAAGTGAATTTTGATCGAAAGGAGAAGATCAATCATTAGATTGATATTATCATTGTATCACTCTCAAAATTACAAAAATACAAAGTTATTTCTATTGTGATTTGTGATCCGGGATTGTTGGACACAAGGGTTAGTGTTTGCAAGAGGATTGTTCTTGCACACTAGTTGTTGATTAGTTGTTAGATTGTAGACCTCACCGGTTGATGGTGTCATAGGTTGTACTTTCTAAAACTATAGTGAAAACTCTCTTTCATGTGGAAAGGGGAGTGGAGTACCTCTGGATTGTGAAGGGAACCACTATAAATCTCGGTGTTCATTTTCTTTCTGCTTTTACTGCTTTCATCACCAAGAACTTAAAGAAGAAAAATTCAAGAATATTGAAAAATCGGAAAAAGTTTCTAAAGCCTAATTCACCCCCCTCTTAGGCATACTCTGAACTTACAACCTTTTGGTCCAAGTTGATTGAATAGGGGCAGCTATTGCACCCCAAAATTTTCCATCCTTTTTCTTTATCTTATTTGTCTTATGTGTCATGCTTTAGGTCATATTCATTCTTGCATTGCATTGTGTTAGTTCCTGATTGGCAGGCATTTTGGTAAAACTAGGTGTAATCACAAGATGTCCTACAGAATGTCGTGACATCTGTTTCTAAGGTTCTACATCTAGCTTTGTATATTGTAGAAGGACCTCTCATGATGTCATTTATGATGTCCTGACACCTTTGAACAAAACATTATGTATGAATGTACTGGTCTATTTATCTCTTGCGTGCAAACCTGTTGCACTGATCTGGAGTAAATCTGCAAGGTGGTGGGTATTACGCAAAGGCGTTTTGGATATACTTTTGAGGATCGTTTCTTTGCTACAAATTATGAAGATTGATCTCTTCTCAAATTTGTTGTTACTTTTTCCACAGCCCAAGCCCGTTCAGTATTGCTATTTAAAGAAGTGCAAACCCTAGCCTTGAAATCAGAGAAGCTAGGATTAAAGTGTGTGCATTTGTGTAAGGTTTAGCTTGTGTGTTTTTTAGTAATTTGTGAGCCATTAACTCATTTTCTTAATGTGTGGATTGGACTAAGCTTTGCAGTGTAATTTGTTCACTCAAAGCTTGTAAGCAAGAGTGTATTGTACTTGATTGAAGATTTTAAGCAATATCAAGCTGTGTCTTTGAAGAGTGTCTTCTAAAGTCTTTTAATTGTTGGTGTTATCACTGCTGTGATTGAGGGGGAGGGAGAGGTGTCTCTTATCTAGGTGTCTCTTAGGTAGAAATTTCAAGGGTAGAGATTAGGTGAGAAGATGGTAAGCTAGAGAGAGTCTATTGTATATCTTCAAACTAATTCTACTTAGTGGATTTCCTTCCTGGCTTGGTAGCCCCCAGACGTAGGTGTGTTTTCACCGAACTGGGTTAACAATTGATGTGTCTCTTTACAATTGTTATTTGTTTATCTTTATTCTTGTTGTTGATTGAACAAATATTTGTGTCGTAAACATCTCCTTCAACATCTAATATCTAATACCAGAATTTAACATTGGTTCTAGATATGGGATCAAGGTTTCTTAGTTTTCCTCAAGTGGAGGAGTTGATTCTCAAATAATTTAGGAAGGAGATGTCCCCAATATTATGGTATTCTCAAACTATAAGGATTTCATGCTCATTAAATTATTCTCAACAAGTTCATACAATCATCAGAGATGATTAGGGTTTCATTGGTTTCAAGGGATTCATCTCATTAAGCTCATAATAACTCTAAGCTAAGGTTGTTGGTCAAAGGCTACTTGTGATTGATTCTTGGATCTAATCAAGGTTCTATGGTTCAACATACATCTCAAGGGTTCCATACATGTCTTTTGGTTCATCACAAGTCACTAAAGGGTTCTCTAAGTGCATTGAGGAAATATTGAATTCATTTTATCAAGAAAGTCAACTAATGCCCCACAAAAGCCAAATATTGAGTTCTTGGGTCAACTTTGGGAATTTTAAGTCATAATCCATGTCATCATGAGGTGTGATCAAGAGAGATCAGGAGAAATCATAAAATCAAGAGATGTTACAAAATTTGGGTTTTTGGAAAAAATTTTAAGTGTGGAAAATCATGTTTTTAGCCATCTTGCAAGAATCATATCTCACCCATCCTTGGGCCAAATGGTGAAAACGAAGGATCAAATTGAAGGTGATATCATATATTACAAGTTTGTAGAAAGAATGAAGTTTAAAAGATGCATAGATCAAGAGTTATGGAGAGGTAAAGTTGGGGAAAATGTGGAATTCAAGTTTCAACACTTAGAATTTTTCTAAGTATGGAAATTCAGTCAAAAGTTCATGTTTTCAAGGCCAATTTTCTTGATGATCCAAGCTCCATCTCATTTTTCCTCCAACATGGAAGTTGTTAAGCATCTTCTAATATTTCTTTTGGTACCAAGAACTCATAATTTGGATCCCTAGAGCTCAAGATATGATGCTTCAAAGTAATAGTGTTCAAGTTGTCAAACTTAGCAAGTCTTTAGGCAAGTTTTTGGAGCCAACTTTCAAGGCATTTTTCTCATGGTTCCAAGGTTTGTTTCATGTTTCTCCCAACAAGAAAGTTTCTCCTCATTCTCCAAGCTTTCATTTGGTACCAAGATATCAATAATTGGATCAAAACTCCCGAAGTTATGAAGCTCCAAAGTTGGTGGTTCATGGATGCTAAACCACTTTCATGACTGAGAAAATCTTATGAACATTTAGCTAGATTTTTGGGCACCACTTTAAGTCTAATTTTCACCACCTTCCAAGGATTGTTTCAAGTAATGATCAACATGGAATTGTTGATCTTCCTTCCTACATTATTTTGGTACCAAACTTCATTCTCATTGGAGTTTTTATCATTAAGTTATCATCATGCAAAGTAACCCTCATCCACATGTTTACAAGGCATTATGGTTTTTCTTGGCATTTCTGGATTGATCTTGCAACATGCCTTTTCCCTCATCACACCACACACATATCTCATCAATTTTTTTTTTGCCTAAAGTAACCAAATACATGTTATTCCCATGCGTACATAATTTTCACTATTTTGCAAAATAAGAAAAGAATGATGGTTGTACAACTTTGCATTCACATCCCTTTCATGTGTCAACTTCACTCACACTCTCCATGCTTCATTTCCTCACTCATTTTTAATTTTGAAAATCTCAAACCAAAGCTGAGAACAAACCTCAACCCGTGCCACACATACGTACACCTATTTTTCTCATTTTTCACTCCAAACCACAACAACAAACTCCAAGCCTCAGCTTCATTTCTCACCTAGTTCCAACTTTAAAAATAGCTTCATATAAATACACTTCACTCCAAACCTGTGCCATTCACCTCATTTTCAGATCTAAAACTTTCACTCTCTCAAGAATTCTTCATTTTTGAATCAAGGTCTTGTGCAAGGTTTCTTCACTTTTCTTGCTATCTTCATCATCATTAAAGCTTGGAGGAAGGTTTTTAAAAGCATTTTCTTAGAGAAACAAGGTGCATTAGACCTATTCCACTAGGTAACCATATGAACTTTCAAGCTCTCTCTTGCTAGATCTATATATGTTAAGGGCTCATTACTGGTGCATCTGAAGTCCTACATCTTATAGGAAATGTTTACACATGTTGTTATTTTATTTTGTGGAAGTTCAGTTTGTGTATGCATACTTACGTGCGTTCTTCTCACCATGTTAGAGTGCTTGTATGTGAAAAATAAGGTCATACTCTTGATCAGCGTGGAAAACCAAGTGGAATGGTGCCCTTGTTTTTTCATTTTGATGTATTTCACAGTTGACTCTGGTGGCTGTTGCCCAGGAAGACGACCGGAGCCCTAGCTCCGGCATGTAGTCATGTTTGCCTACATGTCCCATGTTGACCCTTTTACTGTGATTGCATGGTGCTTAGTTGTTACTGATGTGTTTATTGAAGTGTTACACGAGATCTCTTTTTTATTTTGAATCAGGTCTTTGGATTGGGGTTTGTTTATATTATTTCTTGCACCCTCCTTTATTTGGCCCAAATGTGTGCTAAGCTGAATCCAGTTCATGTTGTTTTTACTGATCCACCCTTCCCCCTTTGCATTATTTGTGTTTTATTCTTATTTTTATTCTATTATCAACTTTGGTTTTATTTTAATTGTTAAAACCATTTTAAAAATTGAAAAAAATATATTTATGATCATTTAACATCTTGAGATATTTTTCATATTACTATTTTATTTTTCCATTATTTTTTATATTTTATTTGAATTAATTTTGTGAGGTGCTTTTACACTTTTGTCCTTGAACTAAGGTTTATGTTTTGGTGCTTTGTGCTTGCCTTCTTGATCCAATCTTTTGGCAATGCTTTGACACTTAATTGATGAATGTTTTAGTGTGGTTTTGGTGCTTGGATGATGAATTTTTGGATGCTTCTTAGTTGATTTTGATTGGTCCTCGATTCATACTCGATTAATGACATACTTGAACTTGTTGAATTAATTTGATGATGCATTTATGCAAATAATTTTGGGATATATTTCATACTTGATCTTGATTACTTTGACTTGAGTTAGAGCCTTAGATCCATATTTTTTTGGTCAATTAGCTATTTTTTATTGATACTTCTTTTGAATGGTGTGTTAAGCATGATATTTGTTTGGTCTTGACCTAGTCTCTTGAGTTTGTTCTCTTGTGTAATCCCTTGATGTTCATGACTCTTGTATGAGTTAAATGCCTTGTTTAAGCTTCTGATCTTCATGTATTGATGCCCATTACATGATCATTTGTATCCTTTTACTTCTCATGACTATTTGTTCCTTTTGAGGTTGATGTTGAGTGATACTTACCTAGTTGTTGATGCATACTTTGAACATGATGCTTGATGTTTCTTTCTTGATACTTTGAGTTTGATTTTGAATTGATGTTCAAGATTATTCTACTTCATATTATGTTTTCCATACCCTAATTCCATTACTTTAACCATTTGTGACTTTGTTTTTCTTGAGATAATTGTTAACAAATGCTTATCCATTGATATCATTCATGATTGATGATGTTGTGCTTCTATATTAATCCTTGATGTGTGTTGATCATGACCTTATTTAATTCCTACCTTGCTTGATCGATTTTGTCTTTGTATTCTAATCAATGTTGGTTGGTTGATGTTTTAAATCATGAATGCTTATGCACTAGTTGTTTGTCTTTGCTTAAGGTCTTAAACTTCAATGTGTGAATCTATTGAGCATAATTTGTGATGATTGAAATATGTGCATAAGTGTTTGACTTATCCATATATTGTCTTGATTCATATGATAAGCATGTCTTAATTTTGGCATTGTTGCCTGACACTTAAGAATTGATGGTTGAATCTTCTTACCTTGTGTTGCTTTGACATGCTTCTTTCATATTTGATCCACTCAATTTTTTCATGCTTTAATTTACATATTATTTCCCCCTTGGTGGGTTCATTATGTTCCCCTCTCCCTATTACAATGTAATAGCTTAGTTCTTTTATGTTCCCTATCTTTGCTTGCTTGTTAAGAAAGATAAAAATAATTAGGTTAAAAAAAAAATTCAAAACATAAGACAAATAAGGCTTTATCCAACATCAAATCATTTTTCAAACTCATTAACTTGGATTACACCTTAGGGTTTCTCCTCTCTTCTTATTCTCATCTTACCTTCTCCATTAGACCCCAAACTAACCTTGTATGTTTTCACCCTTGTAAGTCGATAGCCTTGCGCATCGCTATCAACCTACCTTGTTCTATTCACCACCTTTTCTTTTCATTCCACTTATTTATTTATCTTTTCTTCTTGAGTCAAAAACCTTGGTCTTGTACCAAGTGCATTTTTCAAAATCATTTTCTCAATAAACTTAGGTGGTTGTGGAGTGGTTAGGCGAAGGCCTTTTCTATCCTGAGTGCTTAACATTACCTTTAAGGCTCACTATCATAAAGCACTTGCCATTGAAAATAAAACACTTTAAATAAGAGAATAAGGTTCTCTTTTTATTGAATTAAAGAGAGAGGATTGAGTGAATATTTTTTACTCTCCGAGTATAAGGATGCTCACGTTAGTGTGTATGGTCTCGATACTTGTCTTTCAATACGAAGACGCAAGTATATTCGCCATATCATTTTCAAAATAAATCTTTTGAGATAAAGAATTAGGTACTACCCATAGGGGTTCTTATCTGAGGACTTATTTCACCCCTAAAATCAATCTTCAGCAATCAAATCTAACATCTTGCCTCGATGGCAAAAACTTAAACCTTTTCAAAAAGGGCACGTTATGTCCATCCTACCGCATAACAGGCTAAAGCGTAAGCCTTCTCGTGTGCGAGCGGCAAAACCTATTGCTATGATGTGGGTATTGACATTGTCCAATAAAAGCAACAAAACCCATAGTCCCACGAACTACGAACACTCTGACTTCTTCATTCTTCTCTAAATGAGGATACGTAGGCACAAGACGGTGAAGTCTTGACGAGCACAATCCCCCTTTCACTCGTAGTCCTCCGAACTATGGACGCTTAATTCTCCATTGGTTAATGGAGATGCATAGGCATAAGATGGCGAAGTCTTGACGAGTTACCTTTTCTTTTTCCATCTTTTCCTTTATCCTCTTTCTTTTATAATCTTTGTTTCTCACCCATTTTTCTTTTTAATAGAGCACTCTTAGAAAGCAATACCCTTAGCAATATCCTTACACATAAGACAAGTGAATGGTTCGCATCGAGTACGATGGATGTGAGGGGTGCTAACAACTTCCCTTTGTATAACAGACTTCCAAACCCATAATTTGGTTGTGAGACCATATTATCCTTTTTCTCTTGGGTTTTCTCGATGTCTCTGTTCCCCTTTGGGATAAATAAAGTTTGATGCTGACTTTATTTTTTTTGCCTCACGTTGTTATTTTTTGAGTAGCGACAGTGCTTTCACTAATTTTTAAGAGACATCAAATGTCTTCTCTTTTTCATGATTCATTCATAGCTTACATACGTGACACCCTTTGACTAGGATCATTCCCACTTTTTCTCATCAATCTCAATCAACCTGCAAAATTAAACAAACTAACAAAACACAAAATAAATTTAAGTTGGGCTGCCCCACAGTAGCGCTATTTTTAAATCTTATAGCCTGACTTCAACACGGTTAAGATTATTCTTGCAAGTCCATGGTAACCCTTGTGTTATTTAAGGATTCACCAAGGTAGGCCATAACTCTTTGCTCATTCACTTTAAGCTCTTTATTTGTCCTTTCATTCAACAAATCCATAGCCCCATGAGGACAAATTTTAATCAATTTGAAAAGGCCATACCATCTAGATTTGAGTTTTCTTGGGAAAAGCTTAAGTCTAAAGTTGAATAAAAGCACGTTTTGACCTTCAATTAATCCTCCCTTCTAGAATTTAGTGTCATTCCACTTCTTAGTCCTTTCCTTATATAACTCTGCATTCTCATAATAGAATAGCCTATGCTCCTCCAACTTATTGAGTTGAAGCATTCTGGCTTGGCCAACATTAACTAAATTAAAATTCAAGGCCTTGGCAGCCCAAAATTATGTGTTCTAACTCAATTGGCAAGTGGCACGTCTTTTCATAGACAAGTCTATAAGGAAACATGCCTAAAGGATGTAAGAACACAGATTGTTTCTTAGTAATATCTCTATGTTTTGATGATAACTCTTATGAAATTTTGTATTAAAGAATTATATACTCTAAAATTGGTTCATGAATATTTGCTGCAGATAATTAAAGTATATATACTTCCAAGAGCAAATTAATCTGAACATGGAACAATGGAAGGCTCTAAAGAGTCAGAATCATCTTATAGAAGAATCAGAAGCAGAAGCTACAGAAGAATCTAAAGCAGAAGCTACAGAAGGATCTGAAGCAGAAGCTACAGAAGAATCTGAAGCAGAAGCTACAGAAGGATCTGAAGCAGAAGACTCTAATAAGATCTAAAGACTCTGAAGCATTGAAGAACTTTATATGAGAGTTAAGAAGCACAGTTTTTTAGAAGACTCTGAGAGTACTACACGCTGCATGTACTGAGGATCTGATTCATAAAACTCTGCTCTGATAGAACTACACGCTAAAGCACACTTGCTGCCTTACTCTGATTCAGCAAAATCTGATGGGTATCCAAGACTCTGATCATGCAAAATCTGATGATCAACTTTGCTGAAAAGAAATACTTGTTGAAGAAGAATTCAAAGTAATATACTTTGATTTAGCTCAACGAATCTTTCCTCTTTCATGCTTGACACTAGAACACAGACCAAAAGCATTTCTCTGTGCATTCTACTTCCAGGAAAAGTCATGTGATGTAAAGACAAAAAGGTTCAGGCCTTTTCAGTACACAGCCTCCAATGTCAAGACTTTGTGGACTACTATGCATATAAAAGCAAGTCTTCATCATCTTCTTCAGAAGTGATCCACAACCAACGAATCTGAAACAGAAACTCTTACAAGCTCTCATAAAATATTCTTATTGCTAAGTTTATTCTTTTGTTCTTAACATTAAGTGAAATATCACTGTTGTGATAAAGCTTGTTAGAAGCATTCATTCACTTGTATTGATCTTACATTTTATTGTAATAGTTCCTTAAGAAGATCCAGTTGGGATCAGAAGTTCTTGAGAAGACTTTGAACAGTTGTTCTTAGTGCTTACTATTGTAATCAGTTGATTAAATAGTGGATTAAGTCCTTGTTTGAGAAAGGCAAATCACTCTAGGTAGGGTGGACTGGAGTAGTTGAGTTCAACGAACCAGGATAAAAATACTTGAGTTTTTACTTCTAAGTTTTTATCTCCATACTTATTCAACCCCCCCTTCTAAGTATTTTCTCACCTTCAAAGGAGTATTAGAGGTTGTTCTATAATCCCAAAGAGCATCATCCAAATGTTTGGACCAGTCCTTTCTAGAAGAGTTTACAACTTTTTCCAAAATCCTTTTTATCTCTCAATTGAAAATTTAAGATTATCCATTACTTTGTGGATGGTAAGCAATAGCAACCTTGTGTTTGACCCCATATATTGCCATTATATTTTCAAATAATTTATTGCAAAAATGGGTGCTTTCATCACTAATTATTGCTCTAGAGGTGCCACGTCTAGTGAAAATGTTTTTGATTAAAAATTTGGTCACCACCCTAGCATCATTAGTGGGAGTTGCTAATGCTTCTATCCACTTAGATGTGAGTGCATTCTTCAACTTAGTCATGTTTTGAATGATGTCAAAACTAGGAGTGAAACTTAGCGTCTATATGTTACACTGCTGTTTGGGTGTTTTCTGATTTCATGATTTATCTTCTATATAAGATAATATTGTGAAATTACTAGCATTTCTTCTTAAGTGTCTTTAAAAACCATTAAAGGAGATATCTATGACCTAGGTATTCTGAAGGAATTTACGGTTACTTTCACTGAATTGACAGCGAGTAATCCTTCACGAGTAGTTGCAGATATTCATTTTCAGAAATGGGATGGATATTTTGCAATGCATAATGGACCTATCTATCTAGACCTTGTGAAAGATTTTCGGGCAAATGCTCATGTTCATCAGAATGATTTAGATGATTGTCAGATTCTATCTGTTGTCTATGGTTTTCCTATTGTGATCAAATCTAAAATCATCTCTCAAGCAATAAACTGTGAGAAAGATAAAGTTACTATTGAAAACTACAGACATAACAACAGATTTATGAATCTTATGCAAAACATTTATGGTAGTGGAGGCCCTACTGAAAGTCCTTCTACTCTTACTCCTATGGTAAAATTATGGTACCAAATTATGGGAACCATTCTAAGGCCTAGATAAAATGGGACAAGATGGCTTTCTTCTGATGATACACATTTCATTATGTTCCTTGTCTCCATAACTAAAATCAATTTGTCTCTGTCTATGTTCAATTATCTAAAATAAGAGATCCTTGCAACATGTGAGTAACTATCTTTTCTCATTCCTTTTGGTAGGGTTCTTTCCTTGATTCTTGTTCAATAGGGTGTTGTTGCTCATGTGAAACAAACTGGGTTGATTGACAAACTTGTTCCCGACTGATGTTCAACCATGAATTGTTTAGCAACCATTATTAATCTTTGAAGTTTCCTTTTTCCTATGTCTTTTTATTGATGACAAAGGGGAAAATGGTTTAAGTATTCTTCTAGATTAATTATGGATCCGAATGAGGTTAGTGATTCTATATAGAAGGCTTACAAACCTCACTGTCACGGTGAGAATCGGATATCAAGTTATTATATTAACTTGAACCACAAAATATTGGATGTTCACTACCGAACTTTAATTTATCTAAAGGAAAGGGAAAAGATCGAATAAAACCCTAATTGTGCAATGTAACAATAATGTGAAGAGATCTAAAGGTTTGGGGGTTAATTATACTAAGGGTAGCAACTGACACGCTAAGTATCTATAGTATCCTATAGGAACCTCTTGAAATTATTTGTGTTATGGTAATTTTGCTTGCTAATGTTTGGAAAATTCCCATTTTTGGGTTTTATGAATTAGGGAACCTAAGGGGGTTTATTACTAGTGTGCTCGCCAAGACTTCACAGTCTTATGCCTATGTATCCTAACAAGAATGGAATCAGAGCAATCCTATTTCACCTAACTACGGGTGAAGAACACTTGATAGTGATCAAGGTTCCAAAAGGGAAATTAAGTGTTTATAACAATAACACTTACATGACTTAATAAAGTCAAAGAGTTTACAAACTCTAACCTAAGGCTATGTTGAAAGGTAAATGACTTACCAAAGTCAAAAGGGGTAGTTGAGGGAATGTTATACTACCTATGATATAAAGTCAACAAAATAAGTCTTTCCCTTGGATTTAGGCAACAAAATAAAAGAGAAGAAAGAGAGCTAGCAAGCTAACAACACTAGGGGATGACTTGAAAAAGTAAAAATAAACATGAGTATATGGGTCATAATGTATGATATAAAAAAAGAATGATATCAAAGTAAACACATGACAAAGGATGACATTCAAACATGATATCAATCTAAAGTGGATAAAGAGTGATAAAGATCATGTTCAAACATGATAATCAATCAAAGAAAATACAACTCATGTCATGGTATCAAAGTTAAGGAAAATCATAAACATATGATCAAAGATGACTCAAACACATAGCAAGCATGCATTCAAGGTTCAAAGTGGTATAAATATCATGCCAAAGTCAAAATAAAAGTTTCATAAACAAACATGAAGAAACAAGACATGTACACATGAAAATCAAGCATTAAAGCACACTAAACTTAGGCAAAAATCAAAAGGATAATGTTTCCAAGATCAAACAAGGTTCACACAATGTTCATAACATTCACAAATATCAATATGATCAAGCAAACTCAAAGGAACAATAAAAAAGAATCACTTAAGGACCTAAAATCATCCTAATAATTGTCTTACTTTAACTAAGTAAAAATGTGTGGAAATAAAATATTTTTGAGAATTTCTTCATGGATAAATAAAATAGGCATGATAAGTAAAGAGTGTGAAAAATAATGGCTCAAAAAGATTCAAAATGTATAGAGAAATAAATGGGTGAAGTTGTGAAAAAAAACATAAAGAAACAAGTGCCAAAAAAATAGGTTTTGGTCTACACAAGGGTAGAACATGCGCTCTCTAGGTTCAAAGTTTAAAAGCGTAGCCACTAGGCCATTTGCATGGGCTTAACAAGTAACACACGCACTAAATAAAATATTAAATCAACATGTAAAACATGAAGAAAAAAACAATCAAAAGGACTTGGGCGAGGGGGATTCGAACCCCAGTCCTTGTACACACATCACACTCCAAACACACCAAACAATCATTGTGGCGCAATGCCTAAGTCAGTTATGAAATGGAAATGAAAAAATAAATAATAAAAAAGCTTTGAAGATCAGAAAACATGCGCCATGGCTATCATCTTCTTCAACCTCCATTTTCAAAATTCTGGAAATTGAATCTCTCTCATTTCTCAATATTTTAAAATGATATAAAAATGAAAACTGCTTGAAATTTAACAAGGAACACAATGATGCTAATCAATTGCATTAATTATTAACACATAACAAATAATCAAGTCTGGACAAGAATGAACCATAATCTAAAAACTTAAAATGAAATCACATATGGACATGATCAGGATCAATTGGCATGGGGGAAATAATGTCTACATGATGGTAAGCAAGTTGGTAACTCACATTTACAAAGATGATATCAAAATCAAAGAGTTGCAGAAGGTATGAACTTACCTATTGGAGCAAGGTCCAATGCCTCTTCAATCTTGTTACAGAAGTGTAGCGGTAAAAATTGTGAGTGTAAGTTATTGACTAACTTAACTCTAAGAAAACAAGAGTCGCCACCGCACTTTTATTTTATCCAAATAAAGGAAAGGGAAAAGAGCGAACAAAACCAAAGAGTTCTAAAATAAGAACATGAGACAGAGATCGGGGTAAGGGGGTTGGTTACGCAATGGGAAGGTGTTAGCACCCAAAACGTCTATAGTACTCTATAGGAGCCCTTTGAAATATTTACGCTTTTTGGTTTGAAAATGGTTTGTTTGAAAAGAGATTGGGGAGATGAGAAGAGAATTATTTTTTTTATATTTTTGTGTTTGGAGAGACTTATCGTCTCATGCCTACGTACCCATAAAGTGCAATATGGAATCAAAACCCCGTAGTTCGTGGTACAAATGACAAAATTTTGTTGGTTTTGATTGATTTTATATGTTCAGACAAGTCGTCATTTCAAGGAGAAAACTGCGACTATCCACCCACGAGTATTAAGACAACATTTGCGTCACATAAAGATGGAGGATTTGCTTGGATTATCAACAAGACTATCACTCAACATCAACGTGGAAAATGTCAAAGTCTTAATAATATGGGGAATAGGAGATTTACATCTCAACTATAGAAATGAATCATGTCTAAACTTTATGAAAAGTTTTAAAGTGAAAAGTGCATAAAGGCACAAAAAGAGTTGATGAGTTTTTGTATTTTTTATGTCTTTTGAAATTGGTCAAAGCATGATTAACATTGATTGACTTTTATTAAGAAAAACAAAGTTTAAAAATCACTTGACGAAAGTCAAGGTTTTATTGCGAAAGCGGTTTTGAAGTTTGAAACCAAGAAGGTTTTGAAAAAAAAGGGAGAAAGTTTTGAAAATTTAAGAAGGGGAGGAGATGAAGTGACTATCCTACAAAACAAAATAAGAGCTAGAGGTAAGAAAGATCTAACCGACTTGTAGCACACTCCATAGCAAGCAAAAAAGAATTCCATCCGATTTAAAGCATAAGCTAATGAGCGAGCCAAATAAAGGCTAAGATCCACAATACTCCAAGCATAGGAATGAGAGCCCTAATTCTAAGTCCAAAATGTCCATGAAGTCCAAGGTCTAAGAATGGTCCAAGAGTATAACCACAAAGTTAATAGCACCAATTTTTTTAGATGTTTTATCCTTTATTAGTGTTCTGAACAAAGTATGGTCCAAGTGGACAAAAGAGAAATGACATAAACATAAACAAAGATATGGTATGAAATGATAAAATGGAAACATAAAAGTAAAAAATAAAGAGTAAGAAGAGAATATAAACAAAATTAAACAAGGATATCGTTAGTGAATTAGTGGTTAGTGGTTAGAACATATGATCAATGATGATTAATTCTTGCACTTAGACCAAGATTAATGAAAATTCATTAGAGGATTGATAGAATCAAAGCCTCCTAACAATGATTTTCATAGGTATTGGAGTTAAGACAAGCAACTAAACATACTTGGACTTTTAAACGTAAGTTTGAGCCACGAATGATCATTTTCCGATTAAGGGACAATTTAGCGCTATGTTAAGCAATCGTAATCGGGTTTATGTAGAAACCACGACTATCTGAGGCCGGTCAATAAAATGTTAGTGTTAATACATGTTAGAGAAGTGATATGTAAATCACTCTCCTAAAACATGCCACACAAAAAGAAAAGAGGTAATGATCTCATCATAATCAAGATTTTTAATTAATTAATCAAAGGTAATCTATCACTATTCCAAAGTAAGGAGAATTATCTCAATGATTATTCGTCCATAGATTTGAAATAATGAAGATTAAACAACCTTGATAATCAACAATCTATGATCCATAGATTTCATCGATCAAAAATAAAAAAATAAAAAAAAGAAAGAAAATAAGGATGACAAGAAATCACAATTTGAATCTTAAATCGATTAAATTATCATCAATATCAATCACCTCTCTTGGTGGATAAAAATCAACACCCAAAGTCCATTGATATTGATGAAATCTTATCAAAATTCAAGATCCAAAACCACCAACAATTAATCAAAATATTTTCAAATAATTTTTTAATGTTTTCTTTTTTCAAGAATATTATTATTAGTTTATAAAAAATAAACTAATAACAATATAAAAAAAAAAAGAAAAGATAAGAAAAAGAATAAATAAATGAAAAAACAATTTAAAAGGAGAAAGAGAACAGAAACTTCATCTTCTCCTTTCTTCTTCACGGTAACTTCTTCGCACCATTTTTTTTCGAGCTCAAAGCTTGCTTAGATCAAAGCGACGGGATGCGAAAATCACACCGAACAGATCGAAATCAAAAGTTCTTCACAACAGTACCGACAGTTTAAAAAATCACAACAAAAGATAACGAATCGAAAATGACGGTGAAGCTCAATCTACCTTCAAACTCAGGTAAGAAATCAATCCAAACTTCTTCTTGCTTCTCTTCTTCTTCTGAACGAATTCTGGTTCGAAATTGATCTGTGTTTGAGGTTGATTTGAAGTTAATTTGGTGGAATGAAGTATGAGAAGAGAATGAACGAAGGTTTTTCTGGTAGTGAGGAATTGAGGAAGAAAATCAGCAGAGATTTTTTGGCTTGAAAAGCTTGAGAAAATGAGTGAGAGATGAATTGTATTTATAGATGAGAATGAGGGAGAGTGATTTTGCCGTTTGTGGAAATTTCCTGCCGTTTTGAAGTAGGTGTGTTGTGCGTGATATTTTTTTTGCTGGTATTTTACATGTCGTTTTGATTTTTTCTTTCAGCTCACTTAGGTGATGTGGAAGGTTTGTGGGGTCAGCTTGGAGTGTAACATGACTGAGATTATATTCATATGGCTTGCAATATGGCTTGGAATTGTTTCTTCAGCTCAACCTCAATTTCGAGCCGTTTTCGCTATGTTTTCAAGTACGTGACGTGGATTGGCTCTCATGGCTTAACCAGAAACTTCATAAAACATGTTTGCTAAAATGGAAATCAGCTTGCAATGAACCAATTCTGCCCAAGAATTCTTCCTGCTGGTTTGTATTAGTGCTTTGATAACCCTGATGTCAAGAACTTTCAATCGTTTTCTCTGGATCTTTCCTCTATCACAGACAAAATAAAGCAAACAACTAAGTGCGGATGCCCAGATAGATTCCTCCTTTTCTTTAATCTGCACAAGAAGAAGTAGTATCTCATACAAAATATTTAAGATTCTAATTTATCCATTGCAGAGAAATTGTCCAATTTGCTAGAAATGTTTCCTTTTCTACTCCCTTGGGCCATAAGTTGAATGTCAAATAAGGATTCCTGAGAATAATCTTCTTCAATTGTGGAAGTGTCATCAGCTATCATTGGTTCTAGGAGATGAGCATGAACCCCAAGATTTAAAATTAAATCAAATGCTCGAGCCCTGCATGCCGTTTTGGAAGAACTAAGCATCTCCTCTAGCAAAGAAAGAGTGGGCGGAGTAGCTATCCGAGAATCCAGAACATACATGTCAATAATTATTTTTATAAGAACGCTCACAGCAACATCCATTGATGGTTTTCCACTGTTATTGGTTAAACTAGTTGACATTGTTGAGAAATTGGTATTTGGTGTAGAAATCTCTGAGCAAACCACAGCGATGACTTCACATAACTCAACAGGGTTCAATCGCAAAAGCTGTTGCTCACTGTAACAATATTGGAAAAGCTGTTGAGCTCGAGGACGGAATGTACTCACAGGAAAGTCCTCCCAAATGCGTCAATATCTGCTGGTGGTCTAACTCCAACCCAAACTTCGGTCCCATGATCCCAAATGCTGCTACCCGCACACAATGGTAATCCATTCTGGTAGCCATCAAATTCACCATCTAAATAACATGTTGCTTCCCCTAAATTAGCATCAATTGTCATTGTTACAACATGCCACTAATACTCCACTCCTTTACAACAGTAATTTGTCTATCACCTTTAGTGATCAATCGAAGCCCAACTTGTCCAGCCTCAATGCCTTGTGATAATATGTAATTGCTGTAGTGAAATCATCCTGTAAATGGTAAGTATATGCAAGACCAGCATAAGTGCTCACACTTGTTGTTGACAATGCAAGTACTTTCTCATAATACGAAATTGCTTCTCGGTACATCTCCAACTTTCTGCATGCATGAGCAATATCGACTACAGTTGGCTCCCACATTTCACTTAAAGCGGTCGGGATGAGGGCTAATGCTTTCTCGAAACACCACATTGCTTTCTTGTACTCGGCAACAACTCCTAGCTCATTATACACAAGTGGATCTGATGAGCAAATTGACTTCGCCTTTTCTCGATCAGCTAGAGCAGGAAACACCTCAGCACACTGTTTTTCAATTTTATGTTTCAACTTGAGAACATATTCACTACTAACATCCATGTTATTCAAAACCGTTGCAATATCTGTCCCATTCTTTTGCATACCAACACCGCCAAAGAACAACTTTGCACCAAGGTTTGGCTCTCTAATTTTCTGTTGTAATGCTTCATGATATTCATTGCTTAGCAAACTACTAGCACCGCTCAACACGGCGACAACAGAACTGATATTAGAAGTTGATATAGCCCTTCGCAAGCAACTCTGCAAGACATAGAACACATCATCCACCATAGAAGTGGTAAGGCTATCTGGGTCATGTTCATCAATCATTATTGCCTTCCTAACATTCTCAACCATGAAAAATCCCTCAAGAATGACGTAAAACTCAGTCAAATCCTGAGCAACTTTGCTGAAGCTACCACTCCTAAAAGCCTTGGTAGCACGAGGGAGCAATTCGGGGTCAACAAAAGTGAGACCTTTGATCTTCGAAATCATGAATTCAGTATAATCCTCACCAAGCTGCATAAGCGATAAAATCTCTTCCAAATACAACTCAACCTCTTTTGGATCAGGTCCCTCGGAAACTACTCCAACAGCAACCAAATTGTTGTTGTGTGCATTTATCTCATACGATAACTGAGCCAATTTCCTATACTCCATGTACTTGTTTGATATAACCGAACCCCTCGAATCACATTCCTCCTGAAGCTCACAGATTGCATACACAATACCATCCTCAACAGCACTTCGTCATTCTGTTCAGAAATTTCTTTCTCATTCAAATCCTTCAACCTTTCCACCCTCCATTGCATCTTAATTAGTTGTCCAACTCTGAGGCCATCTGAAGGGAGAGGAAGAAAACTGACGGCTATGCCTGAATCAAGCACAAGCCTTTGTAAAATAATTACACTCTTGAAGATCAGCTCCTGTCTAGCAAGCATATCCATTAGGACAAATGGTCTATAACCAAACACGCCAATTTCCCCATCGATGGTTGGTCCCATTGAGCAAGAGAAATACTCGCTTCTTAGTAGTTCAGACAAGCCCCCATATGAATAACCTGTGAAGATAACCTGATCATCAAGGAAGTCTGTACGCTTATAGCAGATCCGCATCCCATTTGGCAGAACTAGTTTAGTAGCTTCAATATTTGAGTATTCCAATTCCTTCACAACATGCCCCACATTTGGAGTTGTAGGGACAATTTCTTCTGGAATATGTTCATCATCCTATGAAGAAATTTTACCTTCTTCCTCAAGAATATTGACTTTCTTAACAACGTTTTTCAGATCATCAAACACAGCAAATGCTCGAGGCTCAATGGTCTTAATGACACAGCTACAAGACGTCCGTAATTTTCTCAGAATATTTAGAGACCTCTAATGCTGATATATGTGGTAGAAGGGTCTTCTGTATAGGAGGGGCTAGACCAAAAAAAGCAATATAGAACCAAAGGTTTCGAAACAGCTTTAAAACTGATGGCTCCACATTTGAAGTTGGATCAAAATCCGAACAAACTGCAGCAACTGCAGGGAACAAGGGACCCAGGAAATCTGCTCCAATACCTTCCATTTTTAGACTTAGCAGCTAAACCAACATCTGAGCACAGGGAGAGTAATCGATGGCGATAGTCTGCGCGTAGTCCATCAGTAGTAAAACCAGTGGCAATAAGAAGAAATCCTGCAGGTAGAGTTTCAACTCTCTCCGTTGTGGCTTCAGGTGCTTCTGTTTTGCTGTCAGCTGATCCCACATTAGAAAGTTTATTCAAGTAACTTCGAGTCATCAAAACCACTGTCTCGCAGTAAGATTTCTCAAAACCTAAACTGGCCATCCATTAACATACTCCCATGTAAGAAAATACTTGACATTGATGAGCCAAACCAAAATACAAATGAGTCCAATCATCATTGTCAGCCTCTCTCCGAATTCATTAAGCTTCTTCTTCAAAGGAGTATCTCCCTCACTCTGCGATGCTTCCTGCATCTGGTTATGCACCTTCCCGATTTCAGTGTTCATGTCAGCATGAGTAACCAAGCAAAAGCAATGACCATCGACAACCGTTGTCCCAACAAAAACAATACACTTCTTGCCTTGAATATCAGTATCCTCACCAACAGGCTTGTTAGTCTTATTCACCGCTTCACTCTCACCAGTCAAGGAACCCTGCTCCAATCTCAAAGTGGAACTTACCAATTCCACAACCCTCATACCTGCAGGCACTTTATCTCCAACCTTAAGCTCCACAATATCCCCAGGCACAAGCTCCTTCGTCGGCAAGCTAGGAACACTTTCATTATTCTGAATCACCGAAGCATGCTCCGATTGAATCTCCTTCAAAGCCTCTAGCGCCTTTTCCGCGTTACTCTCCTGCCAAACCCCAACAATCGTGTTCACAATCAATATCAGAAATATCACCAAAGGCTCCACGAAAGCCGTAATCTCCATCTCATCACCAACAACAACATCCTTCGAAAACCCTAACCTAACCGCGCGGTACTTACTGGAACAACATTTAACTCTGGAGGCATTGGACTTAATGGACCTGAGACACTTCGTCCAGTCATACCTGCTGTTCTCCAGCTCAAGCTCCCACTAACATTTCTTAGCGGACCCTCAAGAGAACCTCTTACAAGCAATGGAGACATGTGCGGTTGGTTATCCATAACTGATGCCATTTGGGCCATAGCAGGACCTTGTGAGAATTCTAAGACAAAATTTGCACTGACTTCACCCTTACTAGCACCTAGCCCAACTGGCTCAAAGCTATCCTCTAGTAGTCGCTGAGACAACTGGAAAAACAAGTGATCTATTGTTCGTTGAGGGCATATTCGTGCTAAATATAGACTTACCCGCTTTGCAACACTGAAGTATGTAGCAAATGCACCACTTATTTCAGTTGTTGTTGCACTTGAATCGCAATCTTCAATTCCTTTCGCAATCTTCAATTCCTTTTTATCTCTCAATTGAAAATTTAAGATTATCCATTACTTTGTGGATGGTAAGCAATAGCAACCTTGTGTTTGACCCCATATATTGCCATTATATTTTCAAATAATTTATTGCAAAAATGGGTGCTTTCATCACTAATTATTGCTCTAGAGGTGCCACGTCTAGTGAAAATGTTTTTGATTAAAAATTTGGTCACCACCCTAGCATCATTAGTGGGAGTTGCTAATGCTTCTATCCACTTAGATGTGAGTGCATTCTTCAACTTAGTCATGTTTTGAATGATGTCAAAACTAGGAGTGAAACTTAGCGTCTATATGTTACACTGCTGTTTGGGTGTTTTCTGATTTCATGATTTATCTTCTATATAAGATAATATTGTGAAATTACTAGCATTTCTTCTTAAGTGTCTTTAAAAACCATTAAAGGAGATATCTATGACCTAGGTATTCTGAAGGAATTTACGGTTACTTTCACTGAATTGACAGCGAGTAATCCTTCACGAGTAGTTGCAGATATTCATTTTCAGAAATGGGATGGATATTTTGCAATGCATAATGGACCTATCTATCTAGACCTTGTGAAAGATTTTCGGGCAAATGCTCATGTTCATCAGAATGATTTAGATGATTGTCAGATTCTATCTGTTGTCTATGGTTTTCCTATTGTGATCAAATCTAAAATCATCTCTCAAGCAATAAACTGTGAGAAAGATAAAGTTACTATTGAAAACTACAGACATAACAACAGATTTATGAATCTTATGCAAAACATTTATGGTAGTGGAGGCCCTACTGAAAGTCCTTCTACTCTTACTCCTATGGTAAAATTATGGTACCAAATTATGGGAACCATTCTAAGGCCTAGATAAAATGGGACAAGATGGCTTTCTTCTGATGATACACATTTCATTATGTTCCTTGTCTCCATAACTAAAATCAATTTGTCTCTGTCTATGTTCAATTATCTAAAATAAGAGATCCTTGCAACATGTGAGTAACTATCTTTTCTCATTCCTTTTGGTAGGGTTCTTTCCTTGATTCTTGTTCAATAGGGTGTTGTTGCTCATGTGAAACAAACTGGGTTGATTGACAAACTTGTTCCCGACTGATGTTCAACCATGAATTGTTTAGCAACCATTATTAATCTTTGAAGTTTCCTTTTTCCTATGTCTTTTTATTGATGACAAAGGGGAAAATGGTTTAAGTATTCTTCTAGATTAATTATGGATCCGAATGAGGTTAGTGATTCTATATAGAAGGCTTACAAACCTCACTGTCACGGTGAGAATCGGATATCAAGTTATTATATTAACTTGAACCACAAAATATTGGATGTTCACTACCGAACTTTAATTTATCTAAAGGAAAGGGAAAAGATCGAATAAAACCCTAATTGTGCAATGTAACAATAATGTGAAGAGATCTAAAGGTTTGGGGGTTAATTATACTAAGGGTAGCAACTGACACGCTAAGTATCTATAGTATCCTATAGGAACCTCTTGAAATTATTTGTGTTATGGTAATTTTGCTTGCTAATGTTTGGAAAATTCCCATTTTTGGGTTTTATGAATTAGGGAACCTAAGGGGGTTTATTACTAGTGTGCTCGCCAAGACTTCACAGTCTTATGCCTATGTATCCTAACAAGAATGGAATCAGAGCAATCCTATTTCACCTAACTACGGGTGAAGAACACTTGATAGTGATCAAGGTTCCAAAAGGGAAATTAAGTGTTTATAACAATAACACTTACATGACTTAATAAAGTCAAAGAGTTTACAAACTCTAACCTAAGGCTATGTTGAAAGGTAAATGACTTACCAAAGTCAAAAGGGGTAGTTGAGGGAATGTTATACTACCTATGATATAAAGTCAACAAAATAAGTCTTTCCCTTGGATTTAGGCAACAAAATAAAAGAGAAGAAAGAGAGCTAGCAAGCTAACAACACTAGGGGATGACTTGAAAAAGTAAAAATAAACATGAGTATATGGGTCATAATGTATGATATAAAAAAAGAATGATATCAAAGTAAACACATGACAAAGGATGACATTCAAACATGATATCAATCTAAAGTGGATAAAGAGTGATAAAGATCATGTTCAAACATGATAATCAATCAAAGAAAATACAACTCATGTCATGGTATCAAAGTTAAGGAAAATCATAAACATATGATCAAAGATGACTCAAACACATAGCAAGCATGCATTCAAGGTTCAAAGTGGTATAAATATCATGCCAAAGTCAAAATAAAAGTTTCATAAACAAACATGAAGAAACAAGACATGTACACATGAAAATCAAGCATTAAAGCACACTAAACTTAGGCAAAAATCAAAAGGATAATGTTTCCAAGATCAAACAAGGTTCACACAATGTTCATAACATTCACAAATATCAATATGATCAAGCAAACTCAAAGGAACAATAAAAAAGAATCACTTAAGGACCTAAAATCATCCTAATAATTGTCTTACTTTAACTAAGTAAAAATGTGTGGAAATAAAATATTTTTGAGAATTTCTTCATGGATAAATAAAATAGGCATGATAAGTAAAGAGTGTGAAAAATAATGGCTCAAAAAGATTCAAAATGTATAGAGAAATAAATGGGTGAAGTTGTGAAAAAAAACATAAAGAAACAAGTGCCAAAAAAATAGGTTTTGGTCTACACAAGGGTAGAACATGCGCTCTCTAGGTTCAAAGTTTAAAAGCGTAGCCACTAGGCCATTTGCATGGGCTTAACAAGTAACACACGCACTAAATAAAATATTAAATCAACATGTAAAACATGAAGAAAAAAACAATCAAAAGGACTTGGGCGAGGGGGATTCGAACCCCAGTCCTTGTACACACATCACACTCCAAACACACCAAACAATCATTGTGGCGCAATGCCTAAGTCAGTTATGAAATGGAAATGAAAAAATAAATAATAAAAAAGCTTTGAAGATCAGAAAACATGCGCCATGGCTATCATCTTCTTCAACCTCCATTTTCAAAATTCTGGAAATTGAATCTCTCTCATTTCTCAATATTTTAAAATGATATAAAAATGAAAACTGCTTGAAATTTAACAAGGAACACAATGATGCTAATCAATTGCATTAATTATTAACACATAACAAATAATCAAGTCTGGACAAGAATGAACCATAATCTAAAAACTTAAAATGAAATCACATATGGACATGATCAGGATCAATTGGCATGGGGGAAATAATGTCTACATGATGGTAAGCAAGTTGGTAACTCACATTTACAAAGATGATATCAAAATCAAAGAGTTGCAGAAGGTATGAACTTACCTATTGGAGCAAGGTCCAATGCCTCTTCAATCTTGTTACAGAAGTGTAGCGGTAAAAATTGTGAGTGTAAGTTATTGACTAACTTAACTCTAAGAAAACAAGAGTCGCCACCGCACTTTTATTTTATCCAAATAAAGGAAAGGGAAAAGAGCGAACAAAACCAAAGAGTTCTAAAATAAGAACATGAGACAGAGATCGGGGTAAGGGGGTTGGTTACGCAATGGGAAGGTGTTAGCACCCAAAACGTCTATAGTACTCTATAGGAGCCCTTTGAAATATTTACGCTTTTTGGTTTGAAAATGGTTTGTTTGAAAAGAGATTGGGGAGATGAGAAGAGAATTATTTTTTTTATATTTTTGTGTTTGGAGAGACTTATCGTCTCATGCCTACGTACCCATAAAGTGCAATATGGAATCAAAACCCCGTAGTTCGTGGTACAAATGACAAAATTTTGTTGGTTTTGATTGATTTTATATGTTCAGACAAGTCGTCATTTCAAGGAGAAAACTGCGACTATCCACCCACGAGTATTAAGACAACATTTGCGTCACATAAAGATGGAGGATTTGCTTGGATTATCAACAAGACTATCACTCAACATCAACGTGGAAAATGTCAAAGTCTTAATAATATGGGGAATAGGAGATTTACATCTCAACTATAGAAATGAATCATGTCTAAACTTTATGAAAAGTTTTAAAGTGAAAAGTGCATAAAGGCACAAAAAGAGTTGATGAGTTTTTGTATTTTTTATGTCTTTTGAAATTGGTCAAAGCATGATTAACATTGATTGACTTTTATTAAGAAAAACAAAGTTTAAAAATCACTTGACGAAAGTCAAGGTTTTATTGCGAAAGCGGTTTTGAAGTTTGAAACCAAGAAGGTTTTGAAAAAAAAGGGAGAAAGTTTTGAAAATTTAAGAAGGGGAGGAGATGAAGTGACTATCCTACAAAACAAAATAAGAGCTAGAGGTAAGAAAGATCTAACCGACTTGTAGCACACTCCATAGCAAGCAAAAAAGAATTCCATCCGATTTAAAGCATAAGCTAATGAGCGAGCCAAATAAAGGCTAAGATCCACAATACTCCAAGCATAGGAATGAGAGCCCTAATTCTAAGTCCAAAATGTCCATGAAGTCCAAGGTCTAAGAATGGTCCAAGAGTATAACCACAAAGTTAATAGCACCAATTTTTTTAGATGTTTTATCCTTTATTAGTGTTCTGAACAAAGTATGGTCCAAGTGGACAAAAGAGAAATGACATAAACATAAACAAAGATATGGTATGAAATGATAAAATGGAAACATAAAAGTAAAAAATAAAGAGTAAGAAGAGAATATAAACAAAATTAAACAAGGATATCGTTAGTGAATTAGTGGTTAGTGGTTAGAACATATGATCAATGATGATTAATTCTTGCACTTAGACCAAGATTAATGAAAATTCATTAGAGGATTGATAGAATCAAAGCCTCCTAACAATGATTTTCATAGGTATTGGAGTTAAGACAAGCAACTAAACATACTTGGACTTTTAAACGTAAGTTTGAGCCACGAATGATCATTTTCCGATTAAGGGACAATTTAGCGCTATGTTAAGCAATCGTAATCGGGTTTATGTAGAAACCACGACTATCTGAGGCCGGTCAATAAAATGTTAGTGTTAATACATGTTAGAGAAGTGATATGTAAATCACTCTCCTAAAACATGCCACACAAAAAGAAAAGAGGTAATGATCTCATCATAATCAAGATTTTTAATTAATTAATCAAAGGTAATCTATCACTATTCCAAAGTAAGGAGAATTATCTCAATGATTATTCGTCCATAGATTTGAAATAATGAAGATTAAACAACCTTGATAATCAACAATCTATGATCCATAGATTTCATCGATCAAAAATAAAAAAATAAAAAAAAGAAAGAAAATAAGGATGACAAGAAATCACAATTTGAATCTTAAATCGATTAAATTATCATCAATATCAATCACCTCTCTTGGTGGATAAAAATCAACACCCAAAGTCCATTGATATTGATGAAATCTTATCAAAATTCAAGATCCAAAACCACCAACAATTAATCAAAATATTTTCAAATAATTTTTTAATGTTTTCTTTTTTCAAGAATATTATTATTAGTTTATAAAAAATAAACTAATAACAATATAAAAAAAAAAAGAAAAGATAAGAAAAAGAATAAATAAATGAAAAAACAATTTAAAAGGAGAAAGAGAACAGAAACTTCATCTTCTCCTTTCTTCTTCACGGTAACTTCTTCGCACCATTTTTTTTCGAGCTCAAAGCTTGCTTAGATCAAAGCGACGGGATGCGAAAATCACACCGAACAGATCGAAATCAAAAGTTCTTCACAACAGTACCGACAGTTTAAAAAATCACAACAAAAGATAACGAATCGAAAATGACGGTGAAGCTCAATCTACCTTCAAACTCAGGTAAGAAATCAATCCAAACTTCTTCTTGCTTCTCTTCTTCTTCTGAACGAATTCTGGTTCGAAATTGATCTGTGTTTGAGGTTGATTTGAAGTTAATTTGGTGGAATGAAGTATGAGAAGAGAATGAACGAAGGTTTTTCTGGTAGTGAGGAATTGAGGAAGAAAATCAGCAGAGATTTTTTGGCTTGAAAAGCTTGAGAAAATGAGTGAGAGATGAATTGTATTTATAGATGAGAATGAGGGAGAGTGATTTTGCCGTTTGTGGAAATTTCCTGCCGTTTTGAAGTAGGTGTGTTGTGCGTGATATTTTTTTTGCTGGTATTTTACATGTCGTTTTGATTTTTTCTTTCAGCTCACTTAGGTGATGTGGAAGGTTTGTGGGGTCAGCTTGGAGTGTAACATGACTGAGATTATATTCATATGGCTTGCAATATGGCTTGGAATTGTTTCTTCAGCTCAACCTCAATTTCGAGCCGTTTTCGCTCTGTTTTCAAGTACGTGACGTGGATTGGCTCTCATGGCTTAACCAGAAACTTCATAAAACATGTTTGCTAAAATGGAAATCAGCTTGCAATGAACCAATTCTGCCCAAGAATTCTTCCTGCTGGTTTGTATTAGTGCTTTGATAACCCTGATGTCAAGAACTTTCAATCGTTTTCTCTGGATCTTTCCTCTATCACAGACAAAATAAAGCAAACAACTAAGTGCGGATGCCCAGATAGATTCCTCCTTTTCTTTAATCTGCACAAGAAGAAGTAGTATCTCATACAAAATATTTAAGATTCTAATTTATCCATTGCAGAGAAATTGTCCAATTTGCTAGAAATGTTTCCTTTTCTACTCCCTTGGGCCATAAGTTGAATGTCAAATAAGGATTCCTGAGAATAATCTTCTTCAATTGTGGAAGTGTCATCAGCTATCATTGGTTCTAGGAGATGAGCATGAACCCCAAGATTTAAAATTAAATCAAATGCTCGAGCCCTGCATGCCGTTTTGGAAGAACTAAGCATCTCCTCTAGCAAAGAAAGAGTGGGCGGAGTAGCTATCCGAGAATCCAGAACATACATGTCAATAATTATTTTTATAAGAACGCTCACAGCAACATCCATTGATGGTTTTCCACTGTTATTGGTTAAACTAGTTGACATTGTTGAGAAATTGGTATTTGGTGTAGAAATCTCTGAGCAAACCACAGCGATGACTTCACATAACTCAACAGGGTTCAATCGCAAAAGCTGTTGCTCACTGTAACAATATTGGAAAAGCTGTTGAGCTCGAGGACGGAATGTACTCACAGGAAAGTCCTCCCAAATGCGTCAATATCTGCTGGTGGTCTAACTCCAACCCAAACTTCGGTCCCATGATCCCAAATGCTGCTACCCGCACACAATGGTAATCCATTCTGGTAGCCATCAAATTCACCATCTAAATAACATGTTGCTTCCCCTAAATTAGCATCAATTGTCATTGTTACAACATGCCACTAATACTCCACTCCTTTACAACAGTAATTTGTCTATCACCTTTAGTGATCAATCGAAGCCCAACTTGTCCAGCCTCAATGCCTTGTGATAATATGTAATTGCTGTAGTGAAATCATCCTGTAAATGGTAAGTATATGCAAGACCAGCATAAGTGCTCACACTTGTTGTTGACAATGCAAGTACTTTCTCATAATACGAAATTGCTTCTCGGTACATCTCCAACTTTCTGCATGCATGAGCAATATCGACTACAGTTGGCTCCCACATTTCACTTAAAGCGGTCGGGATGAGGGCTAACGCTTTCTCGAAACACCACATTGCTTTCTTGTACTCGGCAACAACTCCTAGCTCATTATACACAAGTGGATCTGATGAGCAAATTGACTTCGCCTTTTCTCGATCAGCTAGAGCAGGAAACACCTCAGCACACTGTTTTTCAATTTTATGTTTCAACTTGAGAACATATTCACTACTAACATCCATGTTATTCAAAACCGTTGCAATATCTGTCCCATTCTTTTGCATACCAACACCGCCAAAGAACAACTTTGCACCAAGGTTTGGCTCTCTAATTTTCTGTTGTAATGCTTCATGATATTCATTGCTTAGCAAACTACTAGCACCGCTCAACACGGCGACAACAGAACTGATATTAGAAGTTGATATAGCCCTTCGCAAGCAACTCTGCAAGACATAGAACACATCATCCACCATAGAAGTGGTAAGGCTATCTGGGTCATGTTCATCAATCATTATTGCCTTCCTAACATTCTCAACCATGAAAAATCCCTCAAGAATGACGTAAAACTCAGTCAAATCCTGAGCAACTTTGCTGAAGCTACCACTCCTAAAAGCCTTGGTAGCACGAGGGAGCAATTCGGGGTCAACAAAAGTGAGACCTTTGATCTTCGAAATCATGAATTCAGTATAATCCTCACCAAGCTGCATAAGCGATAAAATCTCTTCCAAATACAACTCAACCTCTTTTGGATCAGGTCCCTCGGAAACTACTCCAACAGCAACCAAATTGTTGTTGTGTGCATTTATCTCATACGATAACTGAGCCAATTTCCTATACTCCATGTACTTGTTTGATATAACCGAACCCCTCGAATCACATTCCTCCTGAAGCTCACAGATTGCATACACAATACCATCCTCAACAGCACTTCGTCATTCTGTTCAGAAATTTCTTTCTCATTCAAATCCTTCAACCTTTCCACCCTCCATTGCATCTTAATTAGTTGTCCAACTCTGAGGCCATCTGAAGGGAGAGGAAGAAAACTGACGGCTATGCCTGAATCAAGCACAAGCCTTTGTAAAATAATTACACTCTTGAAGATCAGCTCCTGTCTAGCAAGCATATCCATTAGGACAAATGGTCTATAACCAAACACGCCAATTTCCCCATCGATGGTTGGTCCCATTGAGCAAGAGAAATACTCGCTTCTTAGTAGTTCAGACAAGCCCCCATATGAATAACCTGTGAAGATAACCTGATCATCAAGGAAGTCTGTACGCTTATAGCAGATCCGCATCCCATTTGGCAGAACTAGTTTAGTAGCTTCAATATTTGAGTATTCCAATTCCTTCACAACATGCCCCACATTTGGAGTTGTAGGGACAATTTCTTCTGGAATATGTTCATCATCCTATGAAGAAATTTTACCTTCTTCCTCAAGAATATTGACTTTCTTAACAACGTTTTTCAGATCATCAAACACAGCAAATGCTCGAGGCTCAATGGTCTTAATGACACAGCTACAAGACGTCCGTAATTTTCTCAGAATATTTAGAGACCTCTAATGCTGATATATGTGGTAGAAGGGTCTTCTGTATAGGAGGGGCTAGACCAAAAAAAGCAATATAGAACCAAAGGTTTCGAAACAGCTTTAAAACTGATGGCTCCACATTTGAAGTTGGATCAAAATCCGAACAAACTGCAGCAACTGCAGGGAACAAGGGACCCAGGAAATCTGCTCCAATACCTTCCATTTTTAGACTTAGCAGCTAAACCAACATCTGAGCACAGGGAGAGTAATCGATGGCGATAGTCTGCGCGTAGTCCATCAGTAGTAAAACCAGTGGCAATAAGAAGAAATCCTGCAGGTAGAGTTTCAACTCTCTCCGTTGTGGCTTCAGGTGCTTCTGTTTTGCTGTCAGCTGATCCCACATTAGAAAGTTTATTCAAGTAACTTCGAGTCATCAAAACCACTGTCTCGCAGTAAGATTTCTCAAAACCTAAACTGGCCATCCATTAACATACTCCCATGTAAGAAAATACTTGACATTGATGAGCCAAACCAAAATACAAATGAGTCCAATCATCATTGTCAGCCTCTCTCCGAATTCATTAAGCTTCTTCTTCAAAGGAGTATCTCCCTCACTCTGCGATGCTTCCTGCATCTGGTTATGCACCTTCCCGATTTCAGTGTTCATGTCAGCATGAGTAACCAAGCAAAAGCAATGACCATCGACAACCGTTGTCCCAACAAAAACAATACACTTCTTGCCTTGAATATCAGTATCCTCACCAACAGGCTTGTTAGTCTTATTCACCGCTTCACTCTCACCAGTCAAGGAACCCTGCTCCAATCTCAAAGTGGAACTTACCAATTCCACAACCCTCATACCTGCAGGCACTTTATCTCCAACCTTAAGCTCCACAATATCCCCAGGCACAAGCTCCTTCGTCGGCAAGCTAGGAACACTTTCATTATTCTGAATCACCGAAGCATGCTCCGATTGAATCTCCTTCAAAGCCTCTAGCGCCTTTTCCGCGTTACTCTCCTGCCAAACCCCAACAATCGTGTTCACAATCAATATCAGAAATATCACCAAAGGCTCCACGAAAGCCGTAATCTCCATCTCATCACCAACAACAACATCCTTCGAAAACCCTAACCTAACCGCGCGGTACTTACTGGAACAACATTTAACTCTGGAGGCATTGGACTTAATGGACCTGAGACACTTCGTCCAGTCATACCTGCTGTTCTCCAGCTCAAGCTCCCACTAACATTTCTTAGCGGACCCTCAAGAGAACCTCTTACAAGCAATGGAGACATGTGCGGTTGGTTATCCATAACTGATGCCATTTGGGCCATAGCAGGACCTTGTGAGAATTCTAAGACAAAATTTGCACTGACTTCACCCTTACTAGCACCTAGCCCAACTGGCTCAAAGCTATCCTCTAGTAGTCGCTGAGACAACTGGAAAACCAAGTGATCTATTGTTCGTTGAGGGCATATTCGTGCTAAATATAGACTTACCCGCTTTGCAACACTGAAGTATGTAGCAAATGCACCACTTATTTCAGTTGTTGTTGCACTTGAATCGCAATCTTCAATTCCTTTCGTAATCAGGAAATCTAAAACGGGACTGATATTCCTATTTTTGCTAGCAACTGTGCTCCAAAGTTTCTCAATTTCATCAGGAAGCTGGTCTCTTCCAAATTTAACTTGAATCAAATTCTTGAAAAAAAACAAATTCTTAAGAAATTGATGTCATAATGAACCCAAAGATTAATCTCTAAACATGTTTTAGAATTACTTGGAAACTGCACACTTGAATGAACACTCTGGACTTGCATCCCAAAACAAACATCTTGATTGAACATCCACCAAACTTGACTTGTACAGACAAAACTCTGAATCTTCGATTAAAACTAGGACAAACTTTTCACAAAACACTGATGATTCTTCACAAGACCACTTGAATTTGAACAATCATCTCTTGAGAAAATAGACCACTGATACAGATACTTGCAAATGAAATAATCCCTTGACAATTTGACATTAACTGCACATGAATAGCCACACTCGATTCCAAGTCATTCTTTTGCCATGAATCTCCCTACAAAACCTTAAACACACAGTGAAGAAGAAACAAACAAAAATTGAAAAATATTTTTGGTATTAGATGTTAGTAAACAGAAACAAACATAAAGAAAGTAAGAAACCCATAAGGGTGCGAAAGCTAAAAATATGACCTTGTTTGTGGAATGATATGCCGATGAAATGTGGGATCTTAGGGGTAAAAATTAGGGTATTACAGCTGCCCCTATTTAAGATTCTTCTATCCGGAGATATGAAGATTGACATCTTTGTCTCGACTAGATAGAAGAGGCTTAAATATAACAATTAACCCAATTTTTAGCCCTAAGAGACCACAAAATGATATGATTATGCTAATGATATGCGAACATAAGACTTCTGTGGGGAAATAATGCCACAGGAGACAAACAAAAGCTCGGGAGAAAAAGAGAGACTCCACATGAGAAAACAAAAGAGCGAGATCCTATTCCGATAAGGGAAAGGAAACGACTCAATGGGGAAAGAGATACCAACTGCCAGTTACTGGGCGAAGATATTCGAACCGAAGAGAATAGGTAAAATACTCTCTACTGGTTACTGAGTAGAAAATAAGTGCAAAACACAAGAGAATTGTTATCTACCAGTTACTGGGTAGAAAACAAAGAAATGTATTACCTATTACCAGTTACTGGGTAAAAAGTAATCCACTCGTTGAAATATAATCAACTACCTATTACTGGGTAGGAAAAGAAGCAATGCCAACTACTGGTTACTGAGTAGTTTAGCGAGATTAATAAACTTGAATGAAAGGGGTTACCATCTATCGGTTACTGGATAGTGTAAACAACATGTCAACTACCTGTTACTGGGTAGGACGGACTCGACTACCTGTTACTGGGTAGGAGAAAAAGATAAAAGGTCAACTACCTGACACTGGGTAGGACAAACATACTCGACTACCTGTTACTGGGTAGGGGAAAGAGATATATCATCAGCTACTTGTTACTGAGCAGCTCTAAACACACAACAAACTTCTCAAATAAAGAGACAACCATTTGTTGGAAAAAGATATTAACAACTCTGTCGGGGATCTTTAAAAGAGATACGAGCAGGTTGAACCATGCAATAGAATTCTCATCGGGAGTTATTCCACAGAAATTCCAATTGACAGAAAAGCTAGTCAGATAAGGATCTATCATTTCACAATAAACTTCTCTGTTGAGGATGAACTAGAGAAATGTTATTTATTGCGAAGGTAAATTTCTGGAGATTACACAAGCTGCTCAAATAAAGAGGCTTCCACATGAAGTTGCATAATTAATTACCAAGAGAGTGTTATCAAAACACTACTGGGAAAATCAAATCTTCATCTTCTGATGGGGATCAATAACAGATTCTGCCGAGGAAAATAAATCCTCAAAAATACCTTCTTGTCATCCCGGTTTCACAGCCCAGGGAACACCAAAGTAACTGCTGCAAGAGACCAAAGTTCAATCCAGGAACAAACTGGAAAGAAACGGTCAAACAAGACTCGACCCAATGAGGAAAGAACTCAACTGGGGAACAATTCCATCCAGATAAAAACTGGGGAGGAAAGCTAAACAAAGCATCTTCCACGAGGCATAAACTCAGTGGGGAATTAAAAATGATAGGTATTTTCTGCTTAGGGGTCGACATTCTAATTGAATAGAGGACATACGTATTCTGCGAGATAACAACATCGGGAAAAGGGAAATACCAACAAAAAATGCAGGATGCACAATGCAACCAAGACATGCTATGCTCAACCAAAATGAATGCGCATTCAATGAGTATGAATATGCTGATAAATCAGACAAAAAGGGCAAACAGAGGGTGAACAAAACACCACAACACTACTGAAATACTCGGCTAATCTCTGCGAGTTAGAGATATCATTGGAGACCGTGTTGGGGATCAGCAACGGAAAATCTTCAACCATCAATAATTCAACAAAAGGGAACAACAATATGAACTCCGCTTTGAGAAAAAAACTGTTGGAGAAAAACATAGCAACACAAATCTTCCAACCCTGCCAGGGGAATAAGAAGTTACCATCATAGCAAAAAGTCAAACTGTGGGGGATTTTAAATCAACACCCAATCACAAGGTGAGAGAAAACCCGACAGGTGACTGCTATGTCAACACTTCTCAACATTGTTCTCTACTTGAGGAATAATCCAAAGCAAATGTGCATAACCTCCGCTAGGAATCATCAAAGACAAATCTCTGCCTGGGCAAAAACAATCAAGGAGAAGTGATCTTCAAATTTCTCAACTGTCCGATCATAATCTGGTTGAATGAATAAAACATATCCATCATTTGAATCAAGACTTTGCTGTGGAAAACCGTTCAACACTCGTCTGGTTTATCCAAAGAAACAAAACTCTGCTAAGGGAATATCAGCAAACTCTACTGAAGAGACCTCAATATAGCTCAAATGGGGAAACATCAACACAACTCTACTGGGGAGCTGCCAATAAATTCTACCAGAGAGGCAAGAAAGAACCCTGCTGAAGAGAACACTTACGCTTTTCGCTTCAAGATTCTACCATTCTTGGGATTACTGTTGACATTCTTTCTTTTATTTTCACCAATCAAAGAAAAATGTTTTTATAATTTTCAAAATTTAAATCAATTATTCACATTTGTTTCAAAAATCATCATCAAAAATAAAATGAAATTCTATAAACAGAAACAAAATAAGAATTGCAAACAAAGGGACAAAGGCCCAAATTCTATTGATAGAATGGTAGTCCGCAAATGGCGTAACTCCATGGATCATTACAAAGTTTGAAAAATGGTAAGTACAATGGAAAGTTCTACATTGAAATACAATGACCATTATTCTCCCTAACAACTTTGAATTCCAACTGTGCTCGAGACTTCAGCAGAGAATATTTGAAGTAAAACCTTTGATAGGAAATGTTGCTTCAAACGATCAAGACTGGCCAGATGCAGTTACTTGCCATGATCCCTAACTTTTGCCTAGATTGCCCTCTCGGGTTTTCAATCTACCGGGATGATTATTTCTGTTTTGTCTCTAATTTTTGCCTGGACCGCCCTTTCGGGTTTTCAATCCACCGAGACGCTCATTTTTGCCTAAGCCGCCCTTTCAGGTTTTCAACTTAGCGAGCTGTTCTTTTATTTTTTAGGCGAAGTATTTCTTGACTGCATCGGCATTCACAGGACGAGTGAACTCTTCTCCATCCATAGTTGTAAGAATTAATGCACCGCCAGAGAAGGCTCTCTTAACAACATATGGGCCTTCATAATTAGGAGTCCACTTGCCCCTAGAATCAGTAGTAAAAGTCGAGATCTTTTTGAGCACGAGGTCACCTTCTCTGAACACACGGGGTCGAACCTTCTTATCAAATGCTTTCTTCATTCTTTGTTGATATAATTGGCCATGACACAAAGCCGTCATTCTTTTCTCTTCAATCAGATTCAACTGGTCGTATCTACTTTGACACCATTCAGCCTCAGCCAATTTAGTTTCCATCAAAACTCTCATAGAAGGGATTTCAACTTCTATTGGGAGCACTGCTTCCATGCCATAAACAAGAGAAAAAGGGGTTGCCCCTGTCGAAGTGCGAACGGATGTACGATACCCATGCAGAGCGAAAGGAAGCATATCATGCCAATCCTTGTATGTAACAACCATCTTTTGAATAATCTTCTTAATGTTCTTATTAGCAGCTTCAACAGCCCCATTCATCTTGGGTCTATAAGGAGAAGAATTATGATGCTTAATCTTAAACTCATCACATAATTCCTTCATCATCTTGTTATTTAAATTCGACCCATTATCAGTGATGATCTTGCTTGGAACACCATACCGACAGATGATTTGATTCTTGATAAACCGGACCACTACTTGCTTAGTCACATTTGCATATGATGCCGCTTCAACCCATTTGGTAAAATAGTCAATAGCCACCAATATGAAACGGTGTCCGTTCGACGCTTTAGGCTCAATCATTCCAATCATATCAATGCCCCACATTGAAAAAGGCCATGGAGAAGAGATAACATTGAGAGGAGTTGGAGGCACATGAATCTTGTCAGCATAAATCTGACATTTATGGCACTTTTTCACGTATTTACAACAGTCAGATTCCATTGTCAGCCAATAGTAACCTGCCCTTAACATCTTCTTAGCCATCGCATGTCCATTGGCATGGGTGCCAAAGGATCCTTCATGGATTTCTTTCATCAACATATCTGCTTCGTGTCTATCCACGCATCTGAGCAAGATCATGTCATAATTTCTCTTATACATCACATCATCATTCAAGAAGAAACTACCAGCCAATCTTCTCAAAGTTTTCCTATCCTTCTTGGATGCCCCAAGTGGGTACTCTTGATTCTGAAGAAAGCATTTAATATCATAATACCATGGTTTATCATCAACAACCTCTTCAACTACAAACACATGAGCTGGTCTATCAAGACGCATCACACTAATCTTTGGCACATCATTCCAATGATTTACCACAATCATGGAGGATAAAGTCGCTAAAGCATCTGCCATTTGATTCTCTGCTCTTGGTATATGGTGAAACTCAACTTTATTGAAGAAAGTTGACAATCTTCTTGCATAATCACGATAAGGAATCAAATCAGGTTGACGTGTCTCCCACTTCCCTTTAATCTGATTAATCACTAAAGCTGAATCTCCATATACATCCAGAATCTTGATTCTTAAATCGATAGCTTCTTCCAAGCCCATAATACACGCTTCATACTCAGCCGCATTATTTGTGCAATTGAAAACCAACCTTGCAGTGAAAGGAATATGAGAACCATGAGGAGTAACAATAATTGCACCAATACCTCTGCCATATTCATTAACCGCCCCATCAAAAATCAAACCCCAACAGGATCCAGGCTCAGGTCCTTCTTCATGTAATGGTTCCTCACAATCTTTAACCTTTAGATACATCACATCCTCATCAGGAAAGTCAAACTGAATAGGTTGATAATCATCAATTGGCTGGTGTGCCAAATGATCAGCCAAAACACTTCCTTTTATCGCCTTTTGAGTTCGATACTCGATATCATATTCTGATAACAACATTTGCCAACGAGCAATCCTCCCAGTTAAAGCAGGCTTTTCAAAGATATACTTGATTGGATCCATTTTAGATATCAACCAAGTTGTACAATTCAACATATACTGACGGAGGCGCTTGGCAGCCCAAGCTAGAGCACAACATGTCTTTTCAAGCATCGTGTACCGAGACTCACAATCAGTGAATTTCTTGCTTAAATAATAAATGGCAAATTCTTTTCTCCCGGATTCATCTTGTTGACCCAGAACACAACCCATAGACTCTTCTAGCACGGTCAAATACATGATCAAAGGTCTTCCTTCTACGGGAGGAGACAAAATAGGAGGTTCAAGCAGATACTCTTTAATTCTTTCGAAAGCTTTCTGACAATCTTCTGTCCAGACACAACCCTGGTCTTTGCGGAGAAGTTTGAAAATCGGTGCACATGTGGCAGTCATATTGGATATAAATCGAGAGATATAGTTCAAACGTCCCAAGAATCCTCTTACTTGTTTTTCTGTTCTGGGTGCAGGCATCTCCTGGATAGCTTTAACTTTACCAGGATCAACTTCAATGCCTTTTTGACTGACAATAAAGCCTAACAATTTTCCAGAACGAACACCAAAAGTGCATTTATTAGGATTCAGACGGAGCTTAAACTTTCTCAAACGTTGAAACAACTTCATTAAATTTTTAATATGATCTTCTTCAGTCTTCGACTTACAAATCATATCATCCACATAGACCTCAATTTCTTTATGCATCATATCATGGAACAGAGTAGTCATAGCTCTCTGGTACGTTGCACCAGCATTTTTTAAACCGAAGGGCATCACTCTGTAACAGAATGTTCCCCAGGGTGTAATGAATGTTGTTTTTTCCATATCCTCAGGTGCCATCTTTATTTGATTATAACCGGAAAATCCATCCATAAATGAAAAGATATTGAACTTAGCAGTATTATCTACCAACAAATCAATGTGTGGTAGTGGAAAATCATCTTTTGGACTTGCTTTATTCAAATCTCTATAGTCAACGCACATTCGGACTTTTCCGTCTTTCTTTGGAACAGGCACGATATTGGCCACCCATTGAGGATATTCTACGGTCACAAGAAAACCAGCATCAATCTGCTTTTGAACCTCTTCTTTAATCTTCACTGCCATGTCAGGATGAGTTCTTCTCAATTTCTGCTTCACGGGTGAACATTCAGGCTTTAATGGCAAATGGTGCTCCACAATACCGGTATCAAGACCAGGCATGTCTTGATAGGACCAAGCAAACACGTCAACATATTCTCTAAGAAGCTCTACCATCCTCTTCTTAACATCTGACTGAAGCAGTGCCCCAATCTTGACTTCTTTTTTATCATCATCGGAACCCAGATTAACCAATTCCACCGGCTCTTCATGAGGCTGAATGGCCTTCTCCTCGTGCTCAAGCAATCGAGAAATCTCATCAGGAATTTCTTCAATATCCTCCTCTTCCGCTTCAAACACAGGGAACTCAAAGTTGGGAGGGGGCATATGGTCATTGTTTCCAATGGGTTTAACAATCAATCTGCACAATGATTTTATGTTTGATTTTAGAATATGAACAAAAAATGAAAATATTATGCAGATAAGAGTGATTATAACATTATTATACTTTTTTTTTCCGGTTTTTTATGTTACCATTTTTCAGAAGTAAAGCAAAAAAGGAAAACAACATATGGATAAACAGAAAAACATTTTATTGATGATGATAAAAGTTGAAACAAAGCCCTCACAAATTCACTTTCACCTTGGGCAGAGTGAAAGGATTTTTGAAAGAAACAAAAACAAATTACTTTGAAACATGAACAACAGTAGGAACATCAACAGCGATCCAATTCTGGCATATCAATCCACGTGTCACAAAGTTGGGCATTTCTTCCTCTTGGTCATCTTCAAGAATTGCAGCTGTAGAATGATCTTTGCAATGGATGAACCCAGCACTTCGAAAGACTTCATGAATACTCTTCAGCTCATTTTGGGTTGAACCAGATGTAAAACCCAAACCAGCTCTATCTTTTTTCTCAGCAACTTCAATGATTCGGCCCCATCCATCAGTTTGGCCATTATCCACTGCACGTTGTGCATCTTTTAGAGAAGACATGGACACCCCATCCTTCTTAACAGCTTTATCAACCACAGAAAGAGCCTGAAACGGAGTTCCAATATCCTCTTCCGCATCGATATAAGAAAAAGACGACAAACTGCTTACCAACATAGCTTGTTCTCCACCAACAACGACAAGTTTACCATTCTGCACGAATTTTAACTTTTGATGCAGTGTCGAAGTAACAGCTCCAGCTTCATGGATCCATGGGCGTCCTAAAAGACAACTGTAAGCAGGACGAATATCCATGACTTGAAAAGTGATCTGGAAAAAACACGGACCAATCTTGATAGGGAGATCAACCTCTCCAATCACGGTTTTCCTCGATCCATCAAAGGCTTTCACAATGACCCCACTGAACCTCATAGGAGTACCTTGATAAGATAATCTGGACAAAGTAGATTTTGGCATCACATTCAGCGATGACCCAGTATCAACCAGCACATTGGATAGAGCGTCTTCCTGGCAATTCATGGAAATATGGAGAGCCAAATTATGATTTCTTCCATGATCAGTCAACTCTTCATCACAAAAACTCAGATTATTACACGTAGTGATATTGGCAACAATGCTATCAAACTGATTAACAGTCACATCATGATCTACATAAGCTTGTTCCAATACTTTTTGCAACGATTCACGATGAGCCTCAGAGCTCATTAACAGAGATAGAACAGATATTTTTGACGGTGTATGTAACAATTGATCCACCACATTATATTCACTCTTCTTGATCAATTTCAATACCTCATCATTATCTGACTTCTGATTTACATCACTTGATTGACCAGACTCTACAGAAGTCTTCAACTGAATTTGCTTACCCCCAATATCTTCACTTGTCTTTGAAGGCACATTATCAAATACTCGACCACTTCTGGTTACACGTCCGACATCAGCGATAGTCACAACTGAGGGAAGAGAAGGAATGGGAATCTCTTTTCCATCCTCCAACATAGTAGCATTGTATTTGTAGGGAACAACTTTATCGGATTCATACGGCGTCGGGCCAGGCAAACGGATAACCAAAGGCGTCACAGCAGATTTCTGACTGTTGTAAGAAATTACAACCCGCTCAGGAATATTGAAACGTGGGACTATGACATTCACCTCGTTCTCCACTTCATTTCTGTTTGCAGTAACTTGAATCAAATTCTCATCCATCATCTTTTGTAAGTCCCTTTTTACAATGACACACCCTCGAGGGTTCACAGAACAAATACAACAGGCGGCATAATCATGCTCAATATCATGGAACTCACTCAAGGTAGCATGCATTTCAACAAGCGATCTCCGAATCCAGCGAATGTCGAAAATACGGTATGTACCAGGACAACCATATACCATATTGACAGTTGCATTACCATGCTTAGGAAATGGATTTGATTGCACATTAGGGTTGGTATCTTCAAAAGACAAAATACCACTTTTAACGAGCTTTGCAACTTCATGCTTCAGAGGATAGCAATTTTCGATATCGTGTCCCGGGGCACCTTGATGAAATGCGCAATGAGCATCTGGCTTATACCACCATGGAATTTCAGTTGGAACAGCCGGCGGATCACGAGGTTGAACCAAATTATTCTTTATTAAAGCCGGAAAGAGCTCAGTATACGTCATTGGAATGGGATCAAATTGTGTTTTCCTCTGTGTACGACCTTGTTGAGTTGTCTTCTCTTGGAAACGTGGTTGATAACTTGCAGTAGCTTGAGCAGTAGGGGTGTTACTGACAACAGGCATAACAGATGCTACTTGTTGCTGACGACGACTACCATTGTTGTTCACAACTCTGCGTCTTCTAGACCTTTCCTGAGATATAGCATTAGCTTCTCCCTCTTTTTTCTTAGGGAACCCAACACCAGGCTTTTTTGTACTTCCAGAATTTCCTTCTTTTATCAGACGTCCCTCACGGACAGCTTCCTCTAATCTCATCCCCATATTAACCATTTCCGTGAAATCACTAGGAGCGCTCGCAACCATCCTTTCATAGTAAAATGAATCCAGAGTCTTCAGAAAAATCATGGTCATTTCTTTCTCTTCAAGCGGAGGGCTTATCTGAGCTGCAATCTCACGCCATCTTTGCGCATATTCTTTAAAAGTTTCTTTCTCTTTTTGAGACATTGCGCGAAGCTGATCACGGTCTGGCGCCATATCGAGATTATACTTATACTGACGAACAAAAGCTTCACAAAGATCGTTGAATGTCTTGATTTGTCTACTATCGAGTCCCATATACCATTTCAGCGCAGCACCAGTAAGACTATCTTGAAAATAGTGGATCAACAACTGATGGTTGTCAGTATAGGTAGACATCTTTCTAGCATACATGATCAAGTGACTTTGCGGACAAGTGTTCCCTTTGTATTTTTCAAAATCCGGAACCTTGAACTTAGCGGGAATCTTCACATTTGGAACAAGGCAAAGCTCATGAGCATTCTTTCCAAATAACTCCTTTCCCCTTAAAGCCCTGATTTCTCTTTGCATTTCAGCAAACTGATCTTGAAAGTCATCTATTCGATCCATAACATTCAAACTCTCGCTCGGAGCAGTATGGAAAATTTGTTCTTCAGTATAAGGCATAGCGTGAGTTACAGGCAGTGGCACAGGTATGACAGTAGGAACAATCAGAACTTCAGCATTAGGAACAACATTAACCACAGGAGGTGGTACAGCCATGACAGCAGGGAGTCTAGAACCTTCGGGAACAGGAGGTCGATATCCCTCTGGCACATAATTGTTAGGCATGCCCCAAGGGAAACCAACAGGCATTTGATATTGAGAAGCATTAATCGGGGCCACAGAAATGGGCGTTGATCCGATTTCAGAAATCACAGTTCCTTGGACAGGAGAAGGAGGAGGTAGTGGTGGCTGATTCTGAGCAGCCACCAGAGCTTCCATTGCGGCAGTCAGTCTTTCCAAACCATCTTTCAGAGTTGATACCTCTTCACGGAGCTCACGGTTCTCTTGTTGCAACTGATCCATCTTTTTCTTAGAGCTAGCCCGAGTGTTGTAGTGATGCGATAGCTTGAAGGAAGGAAGGCCAAAAGAAACAAATAAGACATCTGGAAAAGGCAACACACAATGCACGATGATGCGAATGCAAATGCAAAATGCAGGTGTTTCAACCAGTTTTCAAGGATCTTTAAAATATAAAGCAATTACAAACATCATAAAGAAAAATAACACTTCTTGAAATACTGATAAACATCTCATTTCATTGAATATTGGAAAGAGTTACACTTGGAAGTACAAAATACAATAATATCAAAATAAGAAAAAGCTAGGTCCTAAGGAACATCTGATGACGATCCAAGCTGATACTTCCTTCGGAGTCTCTTAATCTCTTTCTCATAGTTGTGTTTCATGGTGATCTTCTCTAGCACAAGCTGATCTACAATACCCTTCCAAGCACCAGAAGTAGGAGGATGTGCTGATGGAGTAGTAGAGGAAAATAAATCCTCTGCATGCCTCTTCACAGCGCGCCGCTCAAGTAACTCTATCAAGTCGTCTTTCTCCTTCATTTGTTTTTGCAATTCCATCTTCTCTTTGTCAGAAGCTTGAAACTTACTTTCCCACATCTCTTTCTCTTCCTTCATCTTAGCCAAAGCATCTTGAAGTGTCTTCACATCATCAGAAGAAACAGGGATTGTCGTAGGGAGTGGCGTAGAGATCACAGTAGTCAGAGGTTTCTCAATAGGATAAGGCATCTTAAGCTCCATAGCCCTCTTCTTCACCCAAAGTGTGTAAGGTTCTAAAGCAATGCAAACTTGTCTTCCAAGCTCCCCTCTACCCAACCTGTGAATCTTAGTCCAGGCATGAGCCATTCTTCTTCTCAAACCAAGAGAATCATCCCCTCCTTGAAAGAATAAACCCTCTAATAAAATATTCTTAGGCCTATCCTTCAGCATGTAACCCAGCTGGCGGCGAGCTAGACTCGGGTTGTAGTTAATTCCGCCTTGTATTCCAAGAAGAGGAACATTGGCGAATTCTCCACAACTATCAATAATCTGGACATTATCGTAAACCGAAGAAGACCAAGTGATATCAGTATGCGTAAGAGACATAATCCTTTGAGACCACCTTAAGCAATCCTTGTTTTTCCTAAAAGCAGATGTCTGAGGTAAGTGTGAAACGAACCAATTATACAGCAGAGGTATACAGCAAACAATGGTACCGTTTCCCTTAGAAGTCCTACTATGGATGGAAAAATAAGTATCACCAAGCAAAGTTGGAACAGGGTTCCCAATCGAGAAAATTCTAATAGCATTAATGTCCACAAAATTATCAATATTAGGAAACAAGACTAGTCCATAGATGAGTAAAGCCAATATAGCCTCAAATGCCAATGTGCGACCAATGTCAGCAAATAAAGTAGCCTTCTCAATCAAGAACTTAGCAGTTAAACCCTTGAGGCCTCCCTTAGTCTTTAGATTTGCATCAATATTCGTCAAATGGGTAGCTTCAGCGATATCTTGAGGCTTAAGAGCTTCCTCCAAACCAGTATACGGAACTTTATCAGAAACCGGTACACCTAACAAATAAGCATATTCTTCCAAGGTCGGCATGAGCTGATAATCGGGAAATGTGAAGCATCGGTAAATAGGATCATAGAACTGCATAAGGGTATTCAGAATTCCGTCTTCAATATTGGTAGAAAGAACAAATAAAAGTCTCCCATAACGAGATAGGAAGCCTGAACGATCATCTACCAAGGACACTAGCTTTCTCAACTCTGTAAGATCAGGAGCCCGAAAACCGTACTTCTGAGTATTTCTCCTTCCAATATCCATAATCAACAATATCTGCGATGTTTGCAAAAGAAAATCTCTGAGATCCTTAAAAACCAGCTGAAACACAATGCTCATGAATGCATGAGTGCAAGATGCAACACCCACAAACAAGTCATACAAAGCACACAGGTTCAAAGGTTCGGCACGAGCATGGAGCCAAAGGTAAGAATCAACCAACCCACAATGGTATGTACTATGGTTATATCATCACCTGTAGAACAAGGTTCTAAAAAGTTCCCAGAATCATAATTCCATCTTTTGGATATTATCGGCTTAAACGACTACTCGTCGGCCAACAATATTCTCAAGAGAAACTCATCTGAGTGTGGTATCGCGTAACGACCAATTCAAGTCTACACCTGAACAGCCACCGCACCACGTCCTAATAAGGCCAAGATGGGTTAAAGGATTCTAAGGTCCTCAGCTTCTCAGGCTCCCAGTCGGAAAAAGTAATATCAATTACGACTACTCGTAAGACATCAGTAATTTCCAAAGGGGCCTCCACCGAGCGGGGGATCTCAAGTCAGCTTAGTAAGGACTACTCCACGTAAGCCAACAAGACTATACCACCCTCCTATCATAAGTGCACTCAAGTCCGGGTTAGGACTTATCTCACCACACAAATTACCAGGCACCAAAACAGAACAATCAATAACAAACAAGTCAAACAGAAAGCGAGAAATAAATCAAAGTAGGCGAAACCCACTAGGAACCGTTGGAGTCCCCAGCAGAGTCGCCACTTTTCTGTAGCGGTAAAAATTGTGAGTGTAAGTTATTGACTAACTTAACTCTAAGAAAACAAGAGTCGCCACCGCACTTTTATTTTATCCAAATAAAGGAAAGGGAAAAGAGCGAACAAAACCAAAGAGTTCTAAAATAAGAACACGAGACAGAGATCGGGGTAAGGGGGTTGGTTACGCAATGGGAAGGTGTTAGCACCCAAAACGTCTATAGTACTCTATAGGAGCCCTTTGAAATATTTACGCTTTTTGGTTTGAAAATGGTTTGTTTGAAAAGAGATTGGGGAGATGAGAAGAGAATTATTTTTTTTTATATTTTTGTGTTTGGAGAGACTTATCGTCTCATGCCTACGTACCCATAAAGTGCAATATGGAATCAAAACCCCGTAGTTCGTGGTACAAATGACAAAATTTTGTTGGTTTTGATTGATTTTATATGTTCAGACAAGTCGTCATTTCAAGGAGAAAACTGCGACTATCCACCCACGAGTATTAAGACAACATTTGCGTCACATAAAGATGGAGGATTTGCTTGGATTATCAACAAGACTATCACTCAACATCAACGTGGAAAATGTCAAAGTCTTAATAATATGGGGAATAGGAGATTTACATCTCAACTATAGAAATGAATCATGTCTAAACTTTATGAAAAGTTTTAAAGTGAAAAGTGCATAAAGGCACAAAAAGAGTTGATGAGTTTTTGTATTTTTTATGTCTTTTGAAATTGGTCAAAGCATGATTAACATTGATTGACTTTTATTAAGAAAAACAAAGTTTAAAAATCACTTGACGAAAGTCAAGGTTTTATTGCGAAAGCGGTTTTGAAGTTTGAAACCAAGAAGGTTTTGAAAAAAAAGGGAGAAAGTTTTGAAAATTTAAGAAGGGGAGGAGATGAAGTGACTATCCTACAAAACAAAATAAGAGCTAGAGGTAAGAAAGATCTAACCGACTTGTAGCACACTCCATAGCAAGCAAAAAAGAATTCCATCCGATTTAAAGCATAAGCTAATGAGCGAGCCAAATAAAGGCTAAGATCCACAATACTCCAAGCATAGGAATGAGAGCCCTAATTCTAAGTCCAAAATGTCCATGAAGTCCAAGGTCTAAGAATGGTCCAAGAGTATAACCACAAAGTTAATAGCACCAATTTTTTTAGATGTTTTATCCTTTATTAGTGTTCTGAACAAAGTATGGTCCAAGTGGACAAAAGAGAAATGACATAAACATAAACAAAGATATGGTATGAAATGATAAAATGGAAACATAAAAGTAAAAAATAAAGAGTAAGAAGAGAATATAAACAAAATTAAACAAGGATATCGTTAGTGAATTAGTGGTTAGTGGTTAGAACATATGATCAATGATGATTAATTCTTGCACTTAGACCAAGATTAATGAAAATTCATTAGAGGATTGATAGAATCAAAGCCTCCTAACAATGATTTTCATAGGTATTGGAGTTAAGACAAGCAACTAAACATACTTGGACTTTTAAACGTAAGTTTGAGCCACGAATGATCATTTTCCGATTAAGGGACAATTTAGCGCTATGTTAAGCAATCGTAATCGGGTTTATGTAGAAACCACGACTATCTGAGGCCGGTCAATAAAATGTTAGTGTTAATACATGTTAGAGAAGTGATATGTAAATCACTCTCCTAAAACATGCCACACAAAAAGAAAAGAGGTAATGATCTCATCATAATCAAGATTTTTAATTAATTAATCAAAGGTAATCTATCACTATTCCAAAGTAAGGAGAATTATCTCAATGATTATTCGTCCATAGATTTGAAATAATGAAGATTAAACAACCTTGATAATCAACAATCTATGATCCATAGATTTCATCGATCAAAAATAAAAAAATAAAAAAAAGAAAGAAAATAAGGATGACAAGAAATCACAATTTGAATCTTAAATCGATTAAATTATCATCAATATCAATCACCTCTCTTGGTGGATAAAAATCAACACCCAAAGTCCATTGATATTGATGAAATCTTATCAAAATTCAAGATCCAAAACCACCAACAATTAATCAAAATATTTTCAAATAATTTTTTAATGTTTTCTTTTTTCAAGAATATTATTATTAGTTTATAAAAAATAAACTAATAACAATATAAAAAAAAAAGAAAAGATAAGAAAAAGAATAAATAAATGAAAAAACAATTTAAAAGGAGAAAGAGAACAGAAACTTCATCTTCTCCTTTCTTCTTCACGGTAACTTCTTCGCACCATTTTTTTTCGAGCTCAAAGCTTGCTTAGATCAAAGCGACGGGATGCGAAAATCACACCGAACAGATCGAAATCAAAAGTTCTTCACAACAGTACCGACAGTTTAAAAAATCACAACAAAAGATAACGAATCGAAAATGACGGTGAAGCTCAATCTACCTTCAAACTCAGGTAAGAAATCAATCCAAACTTCTTCTTGCTTCTCTTCTTCTTCTGAACGAATTCTGGTTCGAAATTGATCTGTGTTTGAGGTTGATTTGAAGTTAATTTGGTGGAATGAAGTATGAGAAGAGAATGAACGAAGGTTTTTCTGGTAGTGAGGAATTGAGGAAGAAAATCAGCAGAGATTTTTTGGCTTGAAAAGCTTGAGAAAATGAGTGAGAGATGAATTGTATTTATAGATGAGAATGAGGGAGAGTGATTTTGCCGTTTGTGGAAATTTCCTGCCGTTTTGAAGTAGGTGTGTTGTGCGTGATATTTTTTTTGCTGGTATTTTACATGTCGTTTTGATTTTTTCTTTCAGCTCACTTAGGTGATGTGGAAGGTTTGTGGGGTCAGCTTGGAGTGTAACATGACTGAGATTATATTCATATGGCTTGCAATATGGCTTGGAATTGTTTCTTCAGCTCAACCTCAATTTCGAGCCGTTTTCGCTCTGTTTTCAAGTACGTGACGTGGATTGGCTCTCATGGCTTAACCAGAAACTTCATAAAACATGTTTGCTAAAATGGAAATCAGCTTGCAATGAACCAATTCTGCCCAAGAATTCTTCCTGCTGGTTTGTATTAGTGCTTTGATAACCCTGATGTCAAGAACTTTCAATCGTTTTCTCTGGATCTTTCCTCTATCACAGACAAAATAAAGCAAACAACTAAGTGCGGATGCCCAGATAGATTCCTCCTTTTCTTTAATCTGCACAAGAAGAAGTAGTATCTCATACAAAATATTTAAGATTCTAATTTATCCATTGCAGAGAAATTGTCCAATTTGCTAGAAATGTTTCCTTTTCTACTCCCTTGGGCCATAAGTTGAATGTCAAATAAGGATTCCTGAGAATAATCTTCTTCAATTGTGGAAGTGTCATCAGCTATCATTGGTTCTAGGAGATGAGCATGAACCCCAAGATTTAAAATTAAATCAAATGCTCGAGCCCTGCATGCCGTTTTGGAAGAACTAAGCATCTCCTCTAGCAAAGAAAGAGTGGGCGGAGTAGCTATCCGAGAATCCAGAACATACATGTCAATAATTATTTTTATAAGAACGCTCACAGCAACATCCATTGATGGTTTTCCACTGTTATTGGTTAAACTAGTTGACATTGTTGAGAAATTGGTATTTGGTGTAGAAATCTCTGAGCAAACCACAGCGATGACTTCACATAACTCAACAGGGTTCAATCGCAAAAGCTGTTGCTCACTGTAACAATATTGGAAAAGCTGTTGAGCTCGAGGACGGAATGTACTCACAGGAAAGTCCTCCCAAATGCGTCAATATCTGCTGGTGGTCTAACTCCAACCCAAACTTCGGTCCCATGATCCCAAATGCTGCTACCCGCACACAATGGTAATCCATTCTGGTAGCCATCAAATTCACCATCTAAATAACATGTTGCTTCCCCTAAATTAGCATCAATTGTCATTGTTACAACATGCCACTAATACTCCACTCCTTTACAACAGTAATTTGTCTATCACCTTTAGTGATCAATCGAAGCCCAACTTGTCCAGCCTCAATGCCTTGTGATAATATGTAATTGCTGTAGTGAAATCATCCTGTAAATGGTAAGTATATGCAAGACCAGCATAAGTGCTCACACTTGTTGTTGACAATGCAAGTACTTTCTCATAATACGAAATTGCTTCTCGGTACATCTCCAACTTTCTGCATGCATGAGCAATATCGACTACAGTTGGCTCCCACATTTCACTTAAAGCGGTCGGGATGAGGGCTAACGCTTTCTCGAAACACCACACTGCTTTCTTGTACTCGGCAACAACTCCTAGCTCATTATACACAAGTGGATCTGATGAGCAAATTGACTTCGCCTTTTCTCGATCAGCTAGAGCAGGAAACACCTCAGCACACTGTTTTTCAATTTTATGTTTCAACTTGAGAACATATTCACTACTAACATCCATGTTATTCAAAACCGTTGCAATATCTGTCCCATTCTTTTGCACACCAACACCGCCAAAGAACAACTTTGCACCAAGGTTTGGCTCTCTAATTTTCTGTTGTAATGCTTCATGATATTCATTGCTTAGCAAACTACTAGCACCGCTCAACACGGCGACAACAGAACTGATATTAGAAGTTGATATAGCCCTTCGCAAGCAACTCTGCAAGACATAGAACACATCATCCACCATAGAAGTGGTAAGGCTATCTGGGTCATGTTCATCAATCATTATTGCCTTCCTAACATTCTCAACCATGAAAAATCCCTCAAGAATGACGTAAAACTCAGTCAAATCCTGAGCAACTTTGCTGAAGCTACCACTCCTAAAAGCCTTGGTAGCACGAGGGAGCAATTCGGGGTCAACAAAAGTGAGACCTTTGATCTTCGAAATCATGAATTCAGTATAATCCTCACCAAGCTGCATAAGCGATAAAATCTCTTCCAAATACAACTCAACCTCTTTTGGATCAGGTCCCTCGGAAACTACTCCAACAGCAACCAAATTGTTGTTGTGTGCATTTATCTCATACGATAACTGAGCCAATTTCCTATACTCCATGTACTTGTTTGATATAACCGAACCCCTCGAATCACATTCCTCCTGAAGCTCACAGATTGCATACACAATACCATCCTCAACAGCACTTCGTCATTCTGTTCAGAAATTTCTTTCTCATTCAAATCCTTCAACCTTTCCACCCTCCATTGCATCTTAATTAGTTGTCCAACTCTGAGGCCATCTGAAGGGAGAGGAAGAAAACCGACGGCTATGCCTGAATCAAGCACAAGCCTTTGTAAAATAATTACACTCTTGAAGATCAGCTCCTGTCTAGCAAGCATATCCATTAGGACAAATGGTCTATAACCAAACACGCCAATTTCCCCAGCGATGGTTGGTCCCATTGAGCAAGAGAAATACTCGCTTCTTAGTAGTTCAGACAAGCCCCCATATGAATAACCTGTGAAGATAACCTGATCATCAAGGAAGTCTGTACGCTTATAGCAGATCCGCATCCCATTTGGCAGAACTAGTTCAGTAGCTTCAATATTTGAGTATTCCAATTCCTTCACAACATGCCCCACATTTGGAGTTGTAGGGACAATTTCTTCTGGAATATGTTCATCATCCTATGAAGAAATTTTACCTTCTTCCTCAAGAATATTGACTTTCTTAACAACGTTTTTCAGATCATCAAACACAGCAAATGCTCGAGGCTCAATGGTCTTAATGACACAGCTACAAGACGTCCGTAATTTTCTCAGAATATTTAGAGACCTCTAATGCTGATATATGTGGTAGAAGGGTCTTCTGTATAGGAGGGGCTAGACCAAAAAAAGCAATATAGAACCAAAGGTTTCGAAACAGCTTTAAAACTGATGGCTCCACATTTGAAGTTGGATCAAAATCCGAACAAACTGCAGCAACTGCAAGGAACAAGGGACCCAGGAAATCTGCTCCAATACCTTCCATTTTTAGACTTAGCAGCTAAACCAACATCTGAGCACAGGGAGAGTAATCGATGGCGATAGTCTGCGCGTAGTCCATCAGTAGTAAAACCAGTGGCAATAAGAAGAAATCCTGCAGGTAGAGTTTCAACTCTCTCCGTTGTGGCTTCAGGTGCTTCTGTTTTGCTGTCAGCTGATCCCACATTAGAAAGTTTATTCAAGTAACTTCGAGTCATCAAAACCACTGTCTCGCAGTAAGATTTCTCAAAACCTAAACTGGCCATCCATTAACATACTCCCATGTAAGAAAATACTTGACATTGATGAGCCAAACCAAAATACAAATGAGTCCAATCATCATTGTCAGCCTCTCTCCGAATTCATTAAGCTTCTTCTTCAAAGGAGTATCTCCCTCACTCTGCGATGCTTCCTGCATCTGGTTATGCACCTTCCCGATTTCAGTGTTCATGTCAGCATGAGTAACCAAGCAAAAGCAATGACCATCGACAACCGTTGTCCCAACAAAAACAATACACTTCTTGCCTTGAATATCAGTATCCTCACCAACAGGCTTGTTAGTCTTATTCACCGCTTCACTCTCACCAGTCAAGGAACCCTGCTCCAATATCAAAGTGGAACTTACCAATTCCACAACCCTCATACCTGCAGGCACTTTATCTCCAACCTTAAGCTCCACAATATCCCCAGGCACAAGCTCCTTCGCCGGCAAGCTAGGAACACTTTCATTATTCTGAATCACCGAAGCATGCTCCGATTGAATCTCCTTCAAAGCCTCTAGCGCCTTTTCCGCGTTACTCTCCTGCCAAACCCCAACAATCGTGTTCACAATCAATATCAGAAATATCACCAAAGGCTCCACGAAAGCCGTAATCTCCATCTCATCACCAACAACAACATCCTTCGAAAACCCTAACCTAACCGCGCGGTACTTACTGGAACAACATTTAACTCTGGAGGCATTGGACTTAATGGACCTGAGACACTTCGTCCAGTCATACCTGCTGTTCTCCAGCTCAAGCTCCCACTAACATTTCTTAGCGGACCCTCAAGAGAACCTCTTACAAGCAATGGAGACATGTGCGGTTGGTTATCCATAACTGATGCCATTTGGGCCATAGCAGGACCTTGTGAGAATTCTAAGACAAAATTTGCACTGACTTCACCCTTACTAGCACCTAGCCCAACTGGCTCAAAGCTATCCTCTAGTAGTCGCTGAGACAACTGGAAAAACAAGTGATCTATTGTTCGTTGAGGGCATATTCGTGCTAAATATAGACTTACCCGCTTTGCAACACTGAAGTATGTAGCAAATGCACCACTTATTTCAGTTGTTGTTGCACTTGAATCGCAATCTTCAATTCCTTTCGTAATCAGGAAATCTAAAACGGGACTGATATTCCTATTTTTGCTAGCAATTGTGCTCCAAAGTTTCTCAATTTCATCAGGAAACTGGTCTCTTCCAAATTTAACTTGAATCAAATTCTTGAAAAAAAACAAATTCTTAAGAAATTGATGTCATAATGAACCCAAAGATTAATCTCTAAACATGTTTTAGAATTACTTGGAAACTGCACACTTGAATGAACACTCTGGACTTGCATCCCAAAACAAACATCTTGATTGAACATCCACCAAACTTGACTTGTACAGACAAAACTCTGAATCTTCGATTAAAACTAGGACAAACTTTTCACAAAACACTGATGATTCTTCACAAGACCACTTGAATTTGAACAATCATCTCTTGAGAAAATAGACCACTGATACAGATACTTGCAAATGAAATAATCCCTTGACAATTTGACATTAACTGCACATGAATAGCCACACTCGATTCCAAGTCATTCTTTTGCCATGAATCTCCCTACAAAACCTTAAACACACAGTGAAGAAGAAACAAACAAAAATTGAAAAATATTTTTGGTATTAGATGTTAGTAAACAGAAACAAACATAAAGAAAGTAAGAAACCCATAAGGGTGCGAAAGCTAAAAATATGACCTTGTTTGTGGAATGATATGCCGATGAAATGTGGGATCTTAGGGGTAAAAATTAGGGTATTACAAGAAGTAAGATAATGATCCAAATAGCTTCTATGACCTCCCTTGATGCTTTTGGGATGTTTAAATGGACCTGGAACAACTTCAAAAGGCCAGCTCATATCCTCTTACAACAATGGAAAATGAGAAATGTAACTTCAGTGAAATGGTGTTACAGTTGCAAAATAATGCTTGAAATATTTTAGGACATGTTTACGGAAGGTGCTTGGGTGCTTGAATGGATTGGAAAGTGACAGAATAAAGAGTTGGAATGGTTTATGCAGAAAGTCAACAAAACTTGGTGTTGAAGGTTAACTTTTTGAACCTAGGGTTTTTGGATGAAGATAATGATATGAACACCTTAATTAGGTGTTTTGTGGTTTGTGTGAATGGTTGGTTTTATGATTTTATGAGTGGAAAGATTTTTGGAGAAGTTTGTGCAAAGTGGAGGTTTTTGCTTCAATGGAGTTTTGATGCCAATTCTGATATGGGGAAGGTTTCTGTGTGAGTTTGTGAATTTTTGTTGTGTGTTTTTAAATGAGGAGAGACTTTTTATTTATAAGGAAGTTTGAGGAATTAAGGGCTCTGCAGAAACCAAGTTTTAGGCAATATGGTTTGGTTGGATTTCAAAAGGAAGTTTCATTGATTTTGTAGTTCCAATGCCAAGTACTAACTTTTTAGAGTGGTTGAGCACCTTTAGAGGTGTTTCTTCTGAGTTGTAGAAAGGTTTGGTGCCGAAGAAACCAAGTATGGGATCAAGATAAGTTGACTTTGATTAAAGTGGCTTTATCAAAATGGAAGTGCAACCTTTCTTGTAAAACATTCCAAATGTGGCATTACAACTTGGTTAATGTAGCAATACTTTGGTTAATGCCTCACAAACTTGTGTAGTTCTCTTATTAGAGGAAGATTTGCAAGTAACATGACCTGTAAAGCAAGATCATGTAGGTTTTGCTAGGTTTTAGCACAAGGTTTTGACATGAACATGACCAAAATTCAAGTTTGGAAGGCCAACTTCCCTTCTTCGAAAATCATAGCTCAAGTATGATAAAAATGTGTTCTTCGATTCTTTGGAAATCATGAAACATCCTCTACATCTTTTATGTTTTGATTTTTTCTTGAATCAAAAGGGATCATGGTGAAAAATGGCATCAAAGTGAGTCACTTTACAAGGCATATTTTGCTTGAAATTTTTATAAGTGTTTTTGTTCAAGGGGCAAAGAATCCTCCATTTCTTGGCTTCATATCTCTCAATCTATGCATTTTTTGAAGATCATCCCATAGGACAAAGTTTTCGTATGTATCAAGATCTTTATTTTGGTCTTTGGAGCAAATAAAATGGTTGCTTAGATTGGAAGTTATGGTCTTGAGAAGTTGGGCAAAAATCATGAACTTCTATAACTTAGAAAAAATTTCAATATCTTCATAGTTGCCCTTTTTGCAAGTAACCTCACTATTCTTGATTTCTCTTTATTGATTAAGATCCAAATCATATATTATCATCATTCTTGACTTGAGGAACCCATGTTTGACCAAAAAGTCAAAAGAAAAACTTGACTTTGATCAGTGGTTGACTTTTGCATCAAATGAAATCCAAGTTGCATACTTCAATGAAATCAAACTTTTTGAGCTATTTAAACACTACGGATGGACTCCGAAGATGTATTTGAGTATCTTGAATCATGCCTCAAGGCTTGAGATCATGTCTTGGTCAAAAGTCAAAGGTGCAGTTGACTTTTCATCAGAAACCCTAATTTGTGGACCAGATGAATTTGAAAATTGATAAACTTGTAATGAGGCCACAATACACATGATTGTTGATGTAAGGAAACTCTTTATTATAAGAACTTGATATATTGATGGTCAATCCAAGACTTTGACTAATCAACCAATGATCTCCTTGATGCAAACCCTAATTCGCAAATGAAACAAAGCAAGCCACAATATCTGATCATTTTAAGGGTTAGCTATGCTTGAATGACACGCCTAGAATGTGTTGGATTCTATGCAAATGATGATGGAATCTAGGGGTAAAATTTGGGGTATGATACTCACCCTTAGAGTGGATTCAATTATTCTATATAGGTAGAGCTTACAAACCTCGCCTCTTAGACTTAACAGATAGGACTCAAGGGGAGCTTAAAAATCTCACCTCTAAGACTTTTTGACACAGAGGGAGCTTACAAACCTCAGACCTTGAAAGTTGTTGAGTAATCAATATACTACTGATTATTTTAAATACTTAAGGTTGTCATCATCAATAAAAGGGTAGATTGTTGAGACAAATTTGGTTCATACCATGTATCCTCTAAAGCTTTGATGATAACAAAGTATTTGAAAAACAATTAGGATTTCTAACTAACTTGTCCGTGTGTGTAAAATTATACTTATTTGATGTAACTGGTTCTAACACATAAGTAGCTTTGGTTCGGTTCTGATTATACACTCGTGAGAGAGTTTGATCAGAAATTTATTGCTAGTACATTTCAGAATCAGAAGCGTGTTATGGTTGCCTCTGAAACTGAGCAGTGTCAACTCAAGCTCTACTAAAACGGAACTCGAGATATGTTGACATTATCCTCAAAAGATTGTGTTGTGCTTGTTTCATAGAAATATTATTCGGACAAAGGCCTTTTTCTGTGGATAACTCCTTGGCTACAAGTTCCAACATCTATTTTATTAGAAAAGAAGATGTACTAGAAGATTTGATCTGATTATAGCTGTTGTAGATACTTCAACAACTATATTTCTTCATCTATAAAAGGAGCAGAAGATTGGAAGATCAACTTAAGAAATAACGTTGCAACTGCAACTTAGATATATATGCACTACATTCATATCAGCTCAAGAGAGGCTAATCTATTAATGTGTTATTATTCTTCTATAGCTTAAGAATCCTTTGTGTAAAAGTGTGTTGTATTGTATTTAAACACCTCTGATTATTAATCAAGTGTTGTTGTAAGTTATTCCTTCTCTAAATAGTCAATTTAGATTTAAAAAAATCTCTTGCCTTGGGCTCGAGCAGGGAAGTCTTGGATTGTAAATCTGAGCAAAGGAGTCTTAGACGGTGCGTCTGAGCAAATAAGTCTCAGGAAGAGTGTCTAAGTAGTGAAGTCTTGAACCAGGAGGGTTTAAGCAAGGAAAGTCTTAAGATATGAGGATCTAAGCAGAGAAGTCTTAATTAGGTGTTGATTAAAGGAAGTCTTAGACTGTAGGTATGAGCAGGGAAAGTCTTATATTGGTGAGTATAAGCAGTTGTAATCAGGTTGATTATAGTGGAAATCTCTTGCCTGACAAGGGGACTGAAGTACTCTAAGTTGGAGAGGAGACAGGATAATTGTTGTGTGTTATTCGCTGTTTTTATTTGCTTCTATTACATTTTCCGCTGCATTCATTATCAGAATTTGAACTCTGGTTTAGAATCTAAACTCTGGTTCAAAAGTAAAAAAGAATTTTGCAAACACAATTCAGCCACCCCTTCTTGTGTATTTTTCTCACCTTCATAAACGATTTTGCAAAGTTAAGATTAATTGCAAGTATCTCAATTCAATTTTGGATTGAGGGCAAATGTACCCATAGCGATGCAGATTAGGGAACTGCCTAAACAAATATTGGTCTCTCTCTCTCTCTCTCTCTCTCTCTCTCTCTCTCTCTGTCTCTCTTTTATCTCATTATCTCTTTAATTGTTGATTTTGCAATTTATCGATTTCATCATTGTTTGATCAATTCGATTGGAAATTATTTTTCAATTATGTTTTAAAAGTGTTGTTGTTGATACAATCATAATGACTTTGATTCTGATTGGCTTTTAACATCAACAAAACAAATTGAATTTTCAATTTCTATCGATTGCATACCAAGTGTTTGATAAATTGTTTTCGTGCGTATTTTTAATTGTTTTTTGGCTCATTGGAAATACGAGTTACAAATAGTTTTACATTTAATTGATTTGTAGCATGGTCGTTGTTGAAATTTTATGTTCATTATCATTCTATTTGGTTTGTGATACGTATATAGCTTTTTGATAGTAGGTTCGGTTAGACGATTCGATCCGGGTCATTTTTCCGTTGTGCCCTATTTTTGGAAACAGGTATTTTTCCAAAAACTTTGGCTGTAAAATTTGTGATCTATTCACCCCCCCCTAATCTCTAGATCGAAGCATATCATCTAACATTAGAGACATAATCTAGAGCTACCAGAATATACATATTTCTAAAAGATTGGGGAAACGGCCTCATACAGTCAATGCCCCACACGTCAAAAAGTTCAATTTCAAGGATGTTTGTGAGAGGCATTTCTTGCCTCATGGAGATATTTCCTATTCTTTGACATCTATCACAACTTTTCACCAACTCATGAGCATCTTTAAAAAGAAAGGTCTGGTAATAACCTGATTGCAGCATTTTAGCAGTATTTTTGGTTCCTCTAAAGTGTCCTCCATAGGGTGCTTGACAAGCAGACAAGATTTGTTGTGCCTCTAGTTGATCCATATATCTTCTCTGCAGTTGGTTAGCACATTTCTTGTATAGGAAAGGTTCATCCAAAAATAAAATTTTGGTCATATGGAAGAACCTCTTCCTTTGTGGAGAGTTGAAATCAGTTGGAATGTATCTGTTGACCAAATAGTTGATAATATCTACATACTAAGGAGTCACGCCAGAGGTAATCAGCAGCAGCTGTTCATCAGGAAAAATTTCCTGAATTTCCTTATTTCTCTTCCTCTAGTAGTCTAGACAGATGATCAACAACTAATTTTTCTACACATTACTTGTCTCTTATCACCAAGTCAAATTCTTGTAACAAAAGTACCCATATTATCAATATAGGCTTTGCATCCTTCTTGGCAATTAGGTACTTTATGGCAGCATGATCAGTGTACACAAGGACTTTTGTCCCTGCCAAATAAAATTTGAACTTATCAAAGGCAAAGATAATAGCCACAAATTCTTTCTCAATTGTTGTATATGTTACTTGCACTTCCATTAGTGTTCTACTAGCATAGTATATAGAGTGTAATACTTTGTTATGTCTTTGACAAAGTACAACTCCAATGGAAAAATTACTGGCATCACACATGAGTTCAAAAGGCTTTGTTCAGTCAAAAGTCTTCACAATTGGTGCAGAGATCAAGGCTTTCTTCAACAGCTTAACGGCATTCATACATTCCTGATTGAAGACATAAGGCACGTCATGCTACAACAACTGGCACAGTGGCTTAGTTATCTTGGAAAAATCCTTAATAAACCTTCTTTAGAATCCAGCATGGCCCAAAAAACTTTTGATTCCCTTGATGTTTACTGGTGATGGCAGCTTCTCTATTACTTCTACTTTTGCTTGACCCACCTCCAAACCATCCTTTAAAATTTTATGCCCAAGAACATTTCCTTCTTTCACCATAAAGTGAGAATTTTTCCCAATTTACACCAGTTTGTTCTCTTCACATCTAGTTAATACCAAATCCAGGTTATCAAGGCATTTCTTGAATGATTCTCCAAAAACAGAAAAGTCATCATGAAAACTTCCATGGAACTTTCAATAATATAAAAAAAAATTGTCATCATACAACATTGGAATGTGGCTGGCGCATTGCACAGTCCAAAGGACATTCTTCTAAAAGAAAAAAGTATAATATGAACAGGTGAATGTAATCTTATATTTATCTTCAAGTGCAATGGTTATTTAATTATAGTCAGAATATCCATCCAAGAAGCAATAATACTTTTAGCAACCAATCTATCCAATATTTGATTAATGAATGGAAGGGGGAAATGATCCTTCCTTGTGGACTTGTTAAGCTTCCTATTATCCATACATATCCTCTAACCCATAAATGTTCTTGTAGGAATTTGGTCATTCTTATTATTGTTGATCACTTTCATGCCACCCTTCTTTGGCGCACACTGAATAGGACTTAGCTACACACTATCAGATATGGGGTAGATAATGCCAACATCCGACCATTTGATGATTTTCTTCTTCACCACTTCCTTCATGATTGGGTTCAATATTTTTGGGTTTCTATAATATTCTTGGAGTTTTCCTCTAACAAGGTTCTATGCATGCAAAGTGTAGGACTAATCCCTTTTATGTCAGAAATTTTCCAAGCCATAGCCTTCTTATGCTTCTTCAGAATTGTCAGCAACTGATCCTTCTGTATAGTAGATAAATCAGTGCCACTATGACTGAAAACTTTTGTCCTGCCTCTAGGTAGGCATACTACAAATGAGCAGGCAATTGCTTAAGTTCCAGCTCAGGGGGGGCTTCTACTGATGGTAAATTGTGATCTTTCAGCTTAGTGGATAATTCCAACACTTCTACAAATTTCTCATGGATATTTAGCTTGCATAAGAGTCCAATAATAATTCCTTCATGTGGGACTTCTTCTTCTTCCAACTTTCCAAGCTCTTGCTCTAACATATTATTAAACTTGAGTAAGTTTTTTGGGATGATTCCTTCCCAGCTTGATATAACAGAGCAATCAACTAGATCTTCTTCAGGATATTGTAATACATTGAGTATATTAAACACAACTTGTTGCCCGTTGACTCTCATGGTGAGTTCTCCTCTTTCCACATCAATAAACGTTCTGCTCGTGGCTTGAAAAGGTCTTCCAAAAAGAATGGGAGTCTCTTCATCTGCGTTAAAATCCATAATGATGAAATCAACAAGGAATTCAAACTTTCAACTCTTACTAGCACATCTTCTATCTTCCCTTGAGGATAACAATTGATTTTGTCATCTAGTTGGTGAGTAATTGTTGTAGGCCTGGCAGCTCCAATCCCAAGCTTGTTGAAGATGGACAAGGGCATAAGATTTATGCTAGCTCCAAGATCACACAATTCTCTTCCACAAAAATTAGCTCCTATGGTGCATGGGATGGTAAAACTTCCAGGATCCTTTAGCTTTAGTGGGAGATTTCCTTGAAACAATTGACTACACTCTTGAGTTAGTGCAACATTTTCAAATTCTCCCACTCTTTTCCTCTTAGTGAGCATATCTTTCATAAACTTTGAGTAATTTGGCATTTGTTGGATGGCATCAATCAATGGTATATTGATGCAAAGCTGCTTTAAAATCTCCATGAACTTCCCAAAATTCACCTCCTCCTTAGAATTCCTAATTCTATGGGGAAAATGAGGTGGAGGTGTTTCTTGCACAAACTCCTGGGCTCTGTCAACTTCAGGCACGACTTCTGGCTGTTTTTGTGGGTTTGATATCATGCTAGCAGCATTATTTTCAGTTGTTTCTTCATTTTTTTTCCATTGAGGAAGGCTCCTCATTGGATTCTTCTTTATCTTCAGAATTGTTTGGAAATTGCTGACTTGACTGGTTGTTCATTGTTCCAGATCATTCACATTCTTTTCACTTCTCAGCTTGATGACTTGACAGGTGTCGCTACTCGAAAATGCAACGATGGAGAGGTGAAAATGGAAAGACAGAAGAGTCTCCATCGAAATTTATTTATTCCATAAGGGGAAAGGAAAACATCGAGAAAACCTTAAGATGAAACGGACAAGATGGTCTCGCAACCAAGAGAAAGGGTTTGAAAGCCGGTTATGCAAAGGGAAGGTATTAGCACCCCTCGCATCCATCGTAATCGACGGGAACCATTTGTTTGTCTATGCGTGAAAGTATTTGCTAAAAGATACTGCTATAAAGAGTGTTCTAAGGGGAGAGAGAGAGAGAGAGAGAGAGAGAGAGAGAGAGAGAGAGAGAGAGAGAGAGAGAGAGAGAGAGAGAGGGCTGGAAATAGGGAAAAGAGAGATATAGCAGAAGAAGAGACTCGCTAGGACCTTGCGGTCCTAGGCCTACGTATTCTCAACAGGTATGAGAAAGTCAGAGTCAACGTAGTTCGGAGAACTACGGATAAAAGATGGAAGTGTGCTCGGAAAGGATTGGGGCCCTTGTGCCTACGTATTTTGGCCATGAAGGCTTAATTTCATTTACTCTCAAATCAGCCTCAAACCTTTAAGCCCTTAAATCAGCTTTAAATACATTGAATCACATATTGAAAACAATGAAGGCAATACTCCCCATACCTTAATTTCCGACTTTAAGCCTTTCTCCTTGATTCTTGGAAACCTCACAAAAATTTTGCCTCAATCCTCTTCCTCAGAGCTCTAACCTCTATTTCTTCTCTTTTCACTGTCTAACAAGAATGAATCCTAATTCCCTCAAAATTCCTTTTTGTTAAACCTAACTTTGGGCCTTAAAATTGGGCTTTCCAACTTCACCCTCACTAACTCCTCCTCAAATGTCCAATTTGCCCTTAGTTAACTTATATTTATTTAAATTAATAATAATACAAATATATTCATATTATATACTATTATTTAAATAAATAACCTAAAATCCGTAATTCTCAATATTTCACACCAACCACCGAAAATCACCAAAAATACGAATATTTATATTTAAATAAATATTCCAATAAATTTGGGGTGTTACAACTCTCCCCCACTTAAAAGAATTTTCGCCCTCAGTATTTCAAGGAAAATTGAATCATATCTCTTCATATCTCTTCAAAGTCCTCGGTAAACCTGTCACAAAATCCATAGAAATACTGTCCCATTTCCACTCTGGAATGTTCAATGGTTGCATCAGACCCAACGGTCTCTGATGTTCAATCTTCGACTTCTGACAAGTCTAACCAGCATACATAAACTCAACCACTTCTTTCTTCATCCCTGGCCACCAAAACAATTTCCTCAAATCATATTACCTCTTCGTAGCACCGGTATAGATACTCAATCTACTTCGATGTCCTTCCTCAAGAATACTCTTTTTCAACTCAACAATATCTGGAACACAAACTCTGTCACGACATCTCATGATACCACTTTCATTAATCTGAAAATCAGTTGTTCGACTTTGATTCATCAAATTCAACCGATCTAGCAACTCAAATCAAATTTCTGACCTCCTCGAATCTCATCAAGAATACCACTAGTAAGCTTCAACATACCAAGCTTAACTCCATATGAAGACTCTTCACAAACCAAACTCATATCACGGAATTGCTCAATCAGTTCTAACTCTCTTACCATCATCATCGGTATATGCAAAGATTTTCAAATCAATGCATCAGCTACCACGTTTGCTTTACCCGAATGGTAATTCAAACCAAAACCATAATCCTTCAGAAGTCTCAATCATCTCTTCTGCCTCGCATTCAATTCTTTCTGATCAAAGAAATACTTCAAACTCTTATGATCACTAAACATCTTAAATCTTGAACCAAACAAATAATGCCTCCAAAGCTTCGACACAAACACAACAACAACCAACTCTAAATCATGCGTCAGATAATTCCTCTTATGCACTTTAAGTTGTCTTGAAGCATAAGCTAAAACTTGTTGATGTTGCATTAACACACCTCCCAATCCCATCAATGAAGCATCACAATATACAACAATTGTTCTGCCGATTTCGGCAAAATCAAAACATAAGCTGTTGTCGGCCTCCTCAAAAGCTCTTGAAACTTTCTTCACACTTTGCATCCAAAACAAAAGCTTGAACTTTCCTAGTCTACTGCGTCTATGGCAAAGATAACTTGGAAAATACTTCAATGAATTTTTGATAATAATCTGCCATCCCAAGAATACTTCTAATCTCAAAAACAGGTTTTGGAGCTTCCCATTGCGATACAGCTTCAACCTTCAACATATCAACCACAATAACTTTACTCGAGATCACATGACCAAGGAAACTCACTTCCATCAACTAAAACTCACACTTTGACATTTTTGCATACAACTGCTTCTCTTTCAACGTTGATAACACAAATTTTCAGATGCTCAGCATGATCCTCTTTACTCTTCGAATATATCAAAATATCATCAATGAACACAACCACAAACTTGTCCAAATAAGGATGGAAAATCTTGTTTGTGTACTCCATAAATACACATGGTGCATTAGTCACACCAAATGGCATCACGAAATACTCATAATGTCCATACCTTGTTTTAAAAGTTGTCTTTGGAATATCATCAGGCTTCACACGAATTTGATGATACCCAGATCTCAAATCTATCTTACTGAACACATTTGCAACAACCAACTGATCCATCAAATCATTCATCCTTGGAAGTGGAAACTTATTCTTGATAGTCACCTTGTTCAATTGTCTATAATCCACACAAAGCCTCACATAACCTTTTTTCTTCTTAATCAACAAAATTGGTGCATCCCACAGTGACACACTCAAACGAATGAATCTCTTCTCAAGCAAATCTTCAAGTTGACTCTTCAACTCTTTCAATCTCAATGCAGACATACGATATGGAGCCATCGATATCGGACTAGTCACAGGAACTAGGTCGATCGTAAACTCCACTTCACGTTCCGGCGGTAAATCACTTATCCCATCAGGAAAAATTTCCTGATAATCACAAATAATTGGCACACCACCAACTTCCCCACTTAATTAACACTCAAAGTTTCCATCGAAATAAACACCTTAGCACCATCCTGCATCGACTCACCAAAATAATCTGTAAGCACTTAGCTTAACTCAAAACAATTCACTGCACACACCATCTAAGCTTGCAAGACACGTCTATCCCATCGAACATGACTCTGTCTACTATCAACAAGAGATTAAGGGTGATCAGTTCCTCAACTTGTTAATAGATAGCCAAAAATCATGATGGTCCATAAACCATCTTTACCAAACTATAAGAGCGTTCATCGACACATTGAGCCACCACTCCACACTTGAAGCATCCTGGAGAAGCACAAGCTTCTGCCCCACTTGTTTCATTCCCACTTCTGCAGACAAAGGTTTGAAAATAAACGTGTATCGACAGTTTTTTCACACATATGTCGCATACTAAGGAACCATTAACATTAGACAACTTGGCCGGACGGACCAACCAGGCTCTGATACCACTAATGTAACACCCTTTTCTACCCCACGAATATTATGGCAAAATAATAGAATTTATCAAAGTAAAATTTTAAACACCATAAAAATCATCTCAAAGGGCGTAAATTTCTCAATAAATTCAAATCAAGGTCAATGCTCTGTAAGCAACGGGTTTTCTCAAAATTACTCAACAGTGCTCAAATGGCAGTGGAACTCAAAAAGGCAAAAATCTAAAGTTTTCCTTTTACTGGAAGGAAATCAACATAACAAAAACTCAATAAAATATTTTGACTCAAGGACCCCAACCCGATGTTACACTATCAGAGCAAGACCCTCTAAGTTAACCACAATGGCCAACAACCCAAAAACTTCAAAAGTCCTCGACAGCATCCACGACTAAACCTGGTCATCTGCACGTTACCCACGTGGAGGCAACATTCAAACAGGCAGGGTGAGTAAAACGATTCATAATAATCAATATAGGAATCAATATATAAAATAATGTCATTTTCATATTCAACATCATCATAATCATCAAGGAACATCAAAGGTCACAACATTATAAATTACACCAAATTTTCACATAAATGCAAATGCAACAAGACTCATGCATGTGGTACCAATCATCACAACTCGATGAGCACTGGGCCATCAACCCTCCATAGATCCCCATCAATAGGATCGATTCTATACTAGAACCGGAGCACATCAAAATACCTCACATCCGCACAATGGGACTGAAGCCAAAGAAATCAAGGTCTTGAATCGAAGTCCGGATGCACATGAATGCATGATGCACACGTCTATAATCTTCCTCATAATAACATCATAGGTGCATCATCATTCATAAAAATCATCATCATAAATTATGTCATCATAGAATCATCAAAAACTCATGGAAATATCATCATAGCTCATTGTAACACCCTTTTTCTACCCCAAAATTATCAAGGCAAAATAACACATAAATCAGAGTGAATAACTAAATCTCATTAAAAAGCCACAAAAGGGCGTGCATTTCTCAAAGTCAATAAAATTGGTCAATACTCCGTAACGATGGGTTTTCCTCAAAGTACATCAAACAACATAAAACAGCGGAACTCAAAGCATAAATCAAGGTTTCTCCTCAAAAGGGAACATCAGTAAAATAACCCAATGATATAAAATCAACTCAAAGAACCCAACCCGATGTTACATATCAGAGCAAGACCCTCTAAATTAACCATAAAGTCTAACAACTCTAAAACTTCAAAATACTCCTCGACATCGTCCACGGCTAAACTTGCTCATCCGCATGTTACCCACGTGGAGGTAACATTCAAACAGGCAGGGTGAGTAAAACAATTCATGATAATCAATGTATAACAATTAATGCATAAACGGCATATTACTCATAATTATATTCAACACATTGATATCCTTCAAATATGCCTCAAAGGCCACAACGTCATAATTCATACAAAAAGACTCATAGATGCAATGCGACACAACTCAATGCATGTGGTACCAATCATCACAGCGCGATGGACACTGGGTCATCAACCCTCCATAGATCCCCATCAATAGGATCGATTCTACTATAGAATCGAAGCACATCAAAATACTTCACATCCGCACAGTGGGATTGAAGCCAAAGTAATCGAGGTCCTAAACCAAAGTACGGATGCACATGAATGCATGATGCACACTTCACAAATCATCCTCATAATAACATCATAGGTGCATCATCATTCATCATATTCATCACCATCAAACGTCATAATTCATCATATTAATCATCATACAGCATATCATCATAATTCATCATACTACTCATCATACAACATATCATCATAATTCATCATATTAATCATCATACAACATATCATCATAATTCATCATATTAATCATCATACAACATATCATCATAATTCATCATATTAATCATCATACAACATATCATCATAATTCATCATATTAATTAGTCTCACACATCATGTCATCATATAATCACGTATAAATCCTATATTAGCTAATAGTCATATTATCCCATATTAATTCATAATACTACCCCCATATCATCTCATATTAATTTATCAAATTATACTCACGGTAATCCTCACACTATCGCCTATCAATCACATAAACTTCATAGTTCTACTATTGTTAATTCGTCATATCATCACATAGTATTCATATATTAATCCCTAATATCATCTCACATTGCCTCATATTAATTCATCATAATTACACTCGCGGTAATTCTCACACTATCACTTATTACTCACGCAACCTCACTGTCATACTCATAGTAACTCATCACAGGAATCCCAGAATCAAACATCACGGCATCGCTGCACACGATCAATATTTGCGAACTTTACTGCGTTCGCTGGCTTACTCGCTAGGCAAGTTGGTGGCGAGCATTCGCTGGCTTGCTCGCTAGGCGAGCCTGTAGCGAACCTTCGCTGGCTTGCTCGCTAGGCGAACAGAGTGATGACAGCAAAACCTGCTACGCACCAGAACTGATTTCTACCCAAACACTCATAGAATTCACATACCCAATGCCCCTAAAACATCCCCAAATCATCCCTAAGATCATACGGCGATAACGACACAAACCCTATGGTTCATTAGGCCAATCCGACAACATTTGCACTGCTTAAAACACTATTTTCCTGCAATTTCTCTGAGTGCATCAGAGTTACTCACATTTGAATATTCCTATTCCTACAGGGTCAAACATATCAAAATCCAAGGTTTTGGCCACAAAGGCCTAAGGTTTCCAAATTCATGTTACACATCAAACAGCCCGATAAGGTTTCCTAAGTTCATGTCAATATTCAGGGATACATGCCATCAATTATAACCTCAAAGTCTATTCATCAATTTCCCTAATTCTCCCAAATCAACCCAACATATTCTTAATCATAAACCCCACCATAAACACACCGAAAGGCATACATAGAAAATCATGAAATGCGATACTCCCCATACCTTAGCCGATTCAAAGCTTTCACGATTAACTCCGGCAATCTTCCGAAGCTTTTGCCTCCACTGATCCCTCCTCAGAGCTCTGGCCTCCATTCTTTTCACGGTTAACAAAATGAATCCTAAACCTTTAGAATTCTATTTTGTCAAACTTAGACTTGGGTCACACAATTGGGCTTTTCCCATAACACCCTTACTAACTCTTCATAATACCCAATTTACCCTTATTTCACTTATATTCATTTTAATTAATAATAATACTAATATTCTCATATAGTATACTATTAATTAAATAAATAGTCAAAAAATGCACATTTTCTCAATAATCCACAAAACCACCGAAAACCATCAAAAATACGAATATTTTCAATTAAATAATTAATTAAAATATTTCGCTTAAATTTGGGGTGTTACAACTCTCCCCCACTTAAAAGAATTTTCGCCCTAAAAAATTACCTCAATGAATAGAGTCGGATACGACTCTCTCAACTGATCCCCCACTCCTAAATCCAACTTTCTCCAGTTGGTCCTCCCAAACTACCTTCACCAAAGGAATCTCTTTACCTCGAAGTTGCTTCTCGTTCATCAACTTGAACTAGCAATGCCTCAACAGTCAAATTATCTCTCACTTGTACACCATCCATCTGAATAAATGCACTTCCTCAACTTAGGCACATGCCACATCATGTAAATTCACAAGCGACAGCGGTAAAACAGTCTAACATGCTACTTCTCCCACGCTTCCGCTGCGCCACTCTGATATAAATCAACAAAACACGGTGTGTGCTCCCGAGACTTCAAAGCTCGACCAACACCGGTCACCATCGTAACTCTCAAAACACGTCTTTTCTTGGATCTTCTTGATCTTTTCAGTCGTCTCTTACACAATTCTCAGGTCGGAGCACAACACTCTCGCCTGAATCATATCAACACAAAGGAGTCCTACTCCTCCTACCATACAAAGCCTCCTACGGTGCCATTCCGATACCAGAATGATAACTGTTATTGTAGGTAACTCAATCAACGATAATTAACTATCCCACGATCCACCTTGATCCAACACACAAGCTCTCCACAAATCCTCTAAAGACTGGATAGTTCTCTCTGTCCGTCCACGGATGATAGACAGAGTTCAACTTCAACATGGTACTCAAAGCGTCTGCAAACTCTCCCAAAATCTCGATGAAAACTCAGATTCCCATCTAACACAATATTTGACGACATCTCATACAACTTCACAACTTCATCGATATACATCTCAGCTAGCTTCAACATAGAATGATTAATCCTCATTGGTAAGAAAAGAGCCAATCTAGTCAATCTATCCAAAATCACCCAATTAAAATCATACCCCTCCAATTCTTCGGAAAACCCAACACAAAATCCATGGAAATACTACCCGATTTCCACCCTGGAATATTCAACGGTTGCATCAGACCCAACGATCTATGATGTTTATTCTTCGACTTCCGACAAGTCTAACCAGCATATACCAACTCAACCACTTTTCTCTTCATCTATGGCCATCAAAATAATTTCCTCAAATCCGGTTACATCTTCATAGCACCGGGATGGATACTCCATCTACCTCAATACTCTTATTCCACTCAATAATATCTAGAACAAAAACTCTATCACGACACCTCATGATACCATTTCCACTAATCTAAAAATCAGCCCTTCGACTTTAATTCATCAAATTCGACCAATCTACCAACTCAAACAAGAGTTCTGACCTTATCGAATCTCATCAAGAATACCACTAGTAAGGTCTAACATACTAAGCTTAACTCCATAAGAAGTCTCTTCACACACCAAACTCATATCACAAAATTGCTCAATCAGTTCTAACTCTTTTCACCATCATCATCGGTATATGCAAAAAATTTCAAATCAATGCATAAGCTACCACGTTTGCTTCACTCGAATGGTAATTCAATCCAAAACCATAATCCTTCAGGAGTCCCAATTATTTTCTCTGCCTCATATTCAACTCTTCCAAATCAAGAAAATACCTTAAGCTCTTGAGATCACCAAACATTTAAAATCTCAAACTAACCAATTGAAGCCTCCAACTCCAGCACAAACACACCAACAACCAACTCTAAATCACTCGTCAGATAATCCCTCTTATGTACTTTAAATTGCCTTAAAGCATAACTAAAACTCGCTGATGTTACACTTAACATATATCCCAATCACATCAACAAAGCATCACAAAACACAACGAATAGTTCTGTCGGATTCGGAAAAAATCAACACACGAGCTGTTGACAGCTCTCCCAAAAACTCTTTGAACTTTCTTCACAATGGCATATCCCTGATTCTTCTCCAACACTGATAACTCAAATTCCCGATGCTCAACATGATCATCTACACTCTTCGAATATATCAAAACATCATCGGTTAACATAGCCACTGACTCGCTCAAATAAGTATGGAAAATCCCATGCCAAACGGACACTCAATTTGCGAGTTATGGTGGAAACACGAACCGCACCTTCTGCACTTACCACAACATCCAAACATATTCCATCAATAAATAATTAATTACATGCCACTACTTCACCATCACATAGATCATTGGACTAGCTTTCCAACACTTCGAACCGTGCGTCATTCCGAGTTACGGTTCTCCCGTTACGACAAAAATACCAAAACAACATTCTTCTGCCCAGGACATCTTCGCTAGGCGAACACAGAAGCGAACGGCCTCCTGGAGCTGTTCGCTAGGCGAAGGATGTGGCGAACCTGATAGTCCAAAATTCTATTTTCGACCGTTACATGACTTTCGGGTGTCCGATTTTGATTCCGTAAAAAGCTGCGTTCTCTGAATTCGACGTACAACAACAATTTCACACTTAGAAGGTCATTCAACACATATTCAACTCTTGAAATATTTAAAGGCCTAATTATACCAATATTGCATTCCACATCTTACTTTCTTTAATAATCATCAGAAGTCACTATCAATCTTTAATATACTTGACCTCACACTTTGTTGCCTTAGCACACACACCAGACACAAGTCTCAACACTACTCAATCAGTTTAATTCCTTGACCATCCAAATAGACATATAATATGGAGCTCTCAATCTCGGACTAGTTTCTGTAACTAAGTCGATCACAACTCCACATCACGTCCTGGTTGTATATCACTATCTTGTCAGGATAACATCCAGAAAACCACAATTAATCGGCAAACCGCCAACTTCCCCACTTTCATTAACACTCAAAATTCCCATCAAAATTAAACATCTCAACACTGTCCTGCGCCGACTCATCAAAACAATTCTTAAGCACTTAGCTTAACTCAAGACAATTCACTGCTCACGCCATCTAAGCTTGCAAGACACGTCTATCCCATCCAACATGACCCCGTCTACTATCAACAAGAGATTAAGGGTGATCAGTTCCTCAATTTGTCATTAGACAGCCGAAAATCATGATGGGGTATAAACCATATTTACCAAACTATAAGAGCGTTCAACCACACACTGAGCTACAACTCCACACTTGCAGCATCTTGGAGAAGCACAAGCTTCTCCCCCACTTGAATCATTCCCACTTCTGCAGACAAAGGTTATACAACAAACATGTACCGACAGTGTCTTCACACACATGTCGCATACAAGGGAACAACCAACATTATACAACTTGGCCGGACGGACCGATCTGCTCTGATACCACTAATGTAACACCCTTTTTCTACCCCAAAATTATCAAGGCAAAATAACACATAAATCAGAGTGAACAAATAAGTCTCATTAAAAAGCCACAAAAGGGCGTACATTTCTCAAAGTCAACAAAATTGGTCAATACTCCTAAAGACGGGTTTTCCACAAAGTATATCAAACAACATAAAACAGGGGAACTCAAAGCATAAATCAAGGTTTCTCCTCAAAAGGGAACATCAGTAAAATAACCCAATGATATAAAATTAACTCAAAGAACCCAACCCGATGTTACATATCAGAGCAAGACCCTCTAAATTAACCATAAAGGCTAACGACTCTAAAACTTCAAAATACTCCTCGACGACGTCCACAGCTAAACTTGCTCGTCTGCATGTTACCCACATGGAGGTAACATTCAAACAGGCAGGGTGAGTAAAACAATTCATGATAATCAATGTATAACAATTAATGCATAAACGGCATATTACTCATGTTATATTCAACACATTGATAGCCTTTAAATATGCCTCAAAGGCCACAACGTCAAAATTCATACAAAAAGACTCATAGATGCAATGCGACACAACTTAATGCATGTGGTACCAATCATCACAGCGCGATGGACACTGGGCCATCAACCCTCCATAGATCCTCATCAATAGGATCGATTCTACAATAGAACCGGAGCACATCAAAATACTTCACATCCGCAAAGTGGGATTGAAGCCAAAGTAATCGAGGTCCTGAACCGAAGTCCGGATGCACATGAATGCATGATGCACACTTCATAAATCATCCTCATAATAACATCATAGGTGCATCATCATTCATCATATTCATCATATTCATCACCATCAAAAGTCATAATTCATCATATTAATCATCATACAGCATATCATCATAATTCATCATACTACTCATCATACAACATATCATCATAATTCATCATATTAATCATCATACAACATATCATAATAATTCATCATATTAATCATCATACAACATATCATCATAATTTATCATATTAATTAGTCTCACACATCATGTCATCATATAATCACGTATAAATCCCATATTAGCTCATAGTCATATTATCCCATATTAATTCATAATACTACCCCCATATCATCTCATATTAATTTATCAAATTATACTCACGGTAATCCTCACACTATCGCCTATCAATCACATAAACTTCATAGTTCTACTAATGTTAATTCGTCATATCATCACATAGTATTCACATATTAATCCCTAATATCATCTCACATTGCCTCATATTAATTCATCATAATTACACTCGCGGTAATTCTCACACTATCACTTATTACTCACGCAACCTCACTGTAATACTCATAGTAACTCATCACAGGAATCCCTGAATCAAACATCACGGCATCGCTGCACACGATCAATATTCGCGAACTCTACTGCGTTTGCTGGCTTACTCGCTAGGCAAGTTGGTGGCGAGCATTCGCTGGCTTGCTTGCTAGGCGAGCCTGTAGCGAACCTTCGATGGCTTGCTCGCTAGGCGAACAGAGCGATGACAGCAAAACCAGCTACGCGTCAGAATTGATTTCTACCCAAACACTCATACAATTCACATACCCAATGCCCCTAAAACATCCCCAAATCATTCCTAAGATCATACGGCGATAACGGCACAAACCCTATGGTTCATTAGGCCAATCCGACAACATTTGCACTGCTTAAAACACTATTTTCCTGCAATTTCTCTGAGTGCATCAGAGTTACTCACATTTGAATATTCCTATTCCTACAGGGTCAAACATATCAAAATCCAAGGTTTTGGCCACGAAGGCCTAAGGTTTCCAAATTCATGTTACACATCAAACAGTCCGATAAGGTTTCCTAAATTCATGTCAATATTCAGGGATACATGCCATCAATCATAACCTCAAAGTATATTCATCAATTTCCCTAATACTCCCAAATCAACCCAACATACCCTAAATCATAAACCCCACCATAAACACACCGAAAGGCATACATAGAAAATCATAAAATGTGATACTCCCCATACCTTAGCCGATTCAAAGCTTTCACGATTAACTCCGACATTCTTCCGAAGCTTTTGCCTCCACTGATCCCTCCTCAGAGCTCTGGCCTCCATTCTTTTCACAGTTAACAAAATGAATCCTAAACCTTTAGAATTCTATTTTGTCAAACTTAGACTTGGGCCACACAATTGGGCTTTTCCCATAACACCCTTACTAACTCTTCATAATGCCCAATTTACCCTTATTTCATTTATATTCATTTTAATCAATAATAATACTAATATTCTCATATAGTATACTATTAATTAAATAAATAGTCCAAAAATGCACATTTTCTCAATAATCCACAAAACCACCGAAAACCACCCAAAATACGAATATTCTTAATTAAATAATTAATTAAAATATTTCGCTTAAATTTGGGGTGTTACACTCATCATCATTACTCATAGGAATCATCATTATGCAATCATTTATTAATCTCGTTGGAATCATAGTTATACTCATGGTAATTCATCATACAATCACGTATTTAATCTCATAAAAATATTAGACAATTAATTATCTTATTTATACTATGTTATAGCCCTATTCATTAGCTTTTCACCTTGAGCCTTATTGAGTAACACCATGGACCATATGAACATGTTCTAAAGTCAAAGGATTAGGACTTAAAATAGGAATTGCATTGCACCGAGCCCTAACCGGACATGAGCTGGATCTTGACAATTTTTAACCATGAAACACTTGAATCTAGTACATTCCAAAAAATTGACTTATTCACAATTGCCTTGACTTGTCACACTAGCCCTAATCAGATCTTAAGACATACCAATCATGTAACTCATAAACCCTAGCCTTGAATAAACCTTGCACCACATACCTTTTTTTTTAATTTCGAAACAACAATTGGTGGATAGATGCACAAATGAAAAGTATATACAAGTAGGACAAATTTGGGGTATGACAGATGCCCCTATCTAATTGGTTTAGACTGAGTAAAATGAATGGTTACGGTGTTCATTATTTCAAGGAAGAAGTCAATTAGATATGAAGAAGACTCTGAATTTGTCCGAAAAGAAAGAAAGTATTTTAGGAGTGAAATATTAGATAATTCGCAACGGTTGTTATCACCAAAAGGATGATAACTGAAACCACCTGACATCAAAAGGATGATAACTGAAACCACCTGACATCAAAAGGATGACGGGCCTATCACCAAAAGGCTAATAGTTAACGCACCTCTGACACCTAAAGGATTTAGGGAATCACTCGCACAATCTGGCACCAAAAGGATGACAGACTTACCACCAAAAGGATGATACTACATAATTTATTATAGAATTTGAAACATCATAGGTTTGAATACTGCATGATTTATTATAGAATTTGAAACATCATAGGTTTGAATTCAAATTGTGGTGCATCAATTTATGGACTTACGATTCCAGTATTCATAGCGTTTAGATCAAAGACAACATAGTCTTTGTGTTTCTTGCTCTGTCATTGTCAATGCCAATAACGTCAGTCTCCTTCATGCTTCCTTCTGCCTCTTCTTCTGATTCTTCTCTTAAATATGACTCGGTTTTTGGATCAATGTCATCTAGAATGAAAGGAAAAGAAGTTCCTATAAAGTGTCAAGTGAATCGAAATCGGAGCTCTGAAAGGCCTTCATTGGTGAAAAAACACAGAATTCTACATTTTGCACCGATTCTGCATTCTCCAGCAATGATGAAAGTCACCCTTGTGATGGGCTTCTTATCATTGCATCCAACAAGTTAACGATCATCAAATTTGTGATGATACACCTGTCACGACCAAGAAAACCTTGTGCAAATACAATTTTTTTATCATAAATTAAGTTTCGTGAATTTGTTCGGGACACAGTTTGAAGTGTTAGAAATTTAACGCACATTACTATCTCATGACGATTGTTAGAACAAGATTTGGTTCTACAAGATATCTCTAAGTTTTGATAATAACAAATTAGTATTTGTGCAAGAAAATTTTTGGTACTCTAACGTTTGCTTTTCTGAAGATTTAACAAACAGGTTCTGACTCTGAAAGAGAAAGCTATGACTCTAATAGAGACCATGTACATTGTCACTCGGATCTGACCAAAGTCGCTTATGTGCTATAAGAAGCGAGTCCACTTCTGATCTACTCTTACTCAGAAAGATCCTAAGAAGATAATATGTTGTTGTTGCAATGTTCTCTTGGTTTCTGCCTCTGATCATGACTCTGATACTTTACTTCTAAAGGCTTTCTAGATTCTGAAGTTATTATCTTCTGAAGACTAGGTGTTGAATACTCTAAAGACAAGGTTCTATTGAACGAAGTTTTGAAGACTTGAGTTTCTGAAGAATAAGTGTTGAAGACTCTAAAGACAAAGTTCTGCTGAACGACGTTCTGAAGACTCTGAAGACTTAAGTTACTAATGACCAAAGGTTTTAAAGGTTGAATGCTTAAAGCTCTGAAGACAAGGTTCTGATGAACAAGTTCTGAAGACTTTGAAGACCTAGTGATCAACTCTTCTACTCATGCTTCAATCATCTCTATTCATAAGCCTCTTATGTAAAGAAGATAAACTCAATTGTTTACGAGGGAAAATAGTACATAGTACGTTTCAACATTTCATTGCACTACCATCCCACTACCCCGATTTGGTGGTATAGAGGAAAAAATTTGTGTACAATTTTCATCCTTGTGTAACGACATTATTTCAAGTCACCAGCTATCTAAAGGATATTCCTGATTTTCCCTCCAACGGATCTTTTTCTGGCTATATAAGGACTTGATTACTTGAAGAAATAAATAAGCTTTACAATGATTAATACAAAGGTTACACTTTGATTGAAAACGATCTATGAAGAACTAAAGCTACAGTATTGAAGTATCACAATACAAAGAAAGAACATTTTTCATACTGTAATAGTGTATTTAGTTATTTGAGCTAATAACAGTGATTATATCTGCTTATTTAGAAGCAATTTCATTGTAATTATCTTTGTTCAAATTGTTGTTTGTAACTCCTTAAGGGACCAGTTAGGTCAGAATCATTAAAAAGAGATGATTAGTCTTTGTTGTTAGTCGCCAGCGATTGCCAGTGCAGATTGTTATTCCATAAGGGACCAGTTGGGTCAGAATCCTTAAGAAGAGATGGTTAGTATTTGTTGTTAGTCACCAGTTGTTGCTAGTGTAGTGAAATCTATTTATTATAGTGGATTAAGTCCTTGTGTATAAGGAGAAATCACCTTGGTGGGTGGACTGGATTAGCTTGATAGTTTTCAAGTGAACCAAGATATATTGTGTGCCCTTCTCTCTTGTTAGTCTATTTGTGATCTTTGTTTAAGTTTCAGAAAAAACTTCCAATTTTGAAAACTCAATTCAAACCCCCATTTCTTGTGTTTTCTCACACCTTCACTTGGCATCAGAGCTCTGGTTCTAATTATGATAAAAAAAAATTATCAACACTTCACCGTGTTCAATACGAATCCAGTATTTGTGTGAGATATCATGGCTGCAGCTAATGCTAATCCTATTCAAGATGAGAAATATCATTACAGTGCCAAACCACCAGTTTTTGATGGTGAAAATTTTGACTACTAGAAAGATAGAATTGGAAGTTTCTTTCTTTGTTATGACGTAGATCATTGGGATCTCGTAGTTGATGGCTATACTCACCCAGTTGATGTTGAAGGAGTAAAAGTATCAAGAAATGCTATGACCAACCAACAAAAGAAAGATTACAAGAATCATCACAAGGCAAGAACTATACTGCTAAATGTCTATCTCTTATACTAAGTATGAGAAGATAACAATCAAAGATACTGCCAAGTCCATTTTTTATTCTGTAAGACTGACTCATGAAGGAAATGCTCAAGTTAAGGAGACAAAGGCACTTGCCTTAATCTATAAATATGAGGCTTTCATAATAGAGGATGATGAAACAATTGAGAATATGTTTTCAAGGTTTCAAATGCTAGTCGCAGGACTTAAAGTTCTAGACAAAGGATACTCAACTGGTGATCATGTCAAAAAGATCATCAGAAGCCTTCCCAAGAAATGGAGACCTATGGTAACTCCTCTTAAACTATCCAAGGATCTGAATAGTATAAGTCTTGAAGAACTAATTATTCTTTAAGAAGTCATGAGATGGATCTGGAGGAAGATGAACCTCAGAAGAAGAATAAATATATTGCTCTTAAGTCTAAACCTGAAAAGGCAAAGGCTTATTAAGTTGAGGAAGAATCAGAACATTCTGATGAAGACTCAGAAGATGAACTATCACTTATCTCCAAAAGGATCAACAAACTTTGGAAACATAGGCAAGGGAAGTTCAGAGGATCAAGAAGAAACAAAAGTTGTGTTGACTCATCATCTGGACAGAAGAAGCAGATCTCTGGAAAAGAAGTCATCTGCTATGAGTGTAATGAGCCAGGTCATTATAAGAATGTTTGTCCAAAGCTTAAAGAAAAGAATCCAAAGAAGAACTTCAGCAAAGTCAAGAAGGGACTCATGGCAAATTGGGACGACTCTGATTTTGAAGAAGAAGAATCTGATGAAGAACAGGAAAATGTTGCACTGGTGGAAATAACAATTAATGTTGAAGTCTCTGGAGAACCAGAAGACAAAATGCTATCAGAATTAGAATCAGACTCAAACTCTGACTCAGAGATATCCTTAGCAGCTCAGCTGAAACACCAATCATGGTACCTGGAAAGTGGTTGCTCGCGACACATGACAGGAAGAAGGCATATGTTCTAAAGTCTGGAACTTAAGCCTAGAGGCTTCATTGGTTTCGGAGGAAACCAGAAGGGTAAAATAATTGGCTCTGGAACTGTTGGTAATGGTAAACTTCCTTCTATTACTAATGTTTTTTTGATCGATGGTTTGATGCATAACTTATTGTCTATTAGCCAATTTAGTGACAATGGTTATGATATCATTTTTAATCAAAATTCATGTAAGGCTGTTATTTAGAAGGATGGCTCAATTCTTTTTAATGGAAAGAGGAAAAACAACATTTACAAGATTAGACTTTCTGACCTTAAGGAACAGAATGTCAAATGCTTAATGTCTGTTAATAAGGAGCAATGGATATGGCATTGACATTTGGGCCATGTTAGCATGAGAAATATTTATAATCTAAATAAGCTTGAATTGGTCAAGGGCTTACCAAATCTAAAGTTTTTTTTCAGATGCTCTTTGTGAAGCATGTCAGAAAGGAAAGTTCTCCAAAACTTCCTTCAAAGCGAAACATGTTGTTTCTACTTCTAGACCGTTAGAACTTCTATACAATGATTTGTTTGGACCAGTGAAAATTGCCTCAATCGGTGAAAATAACTATGGATTAGTTATTATTGATGACTATAGTCGTTGGACATGGGTAAAATTCTTGAAACACAAGGATGATTCACATTCTGTATTTTCTACATTTTGCTCACAAGTGCAAACTAAAAAAGATTTCAAAATTGTCAGAGTCAGAAGTGATCATGGTAGAGAATTTGAGGATAGATACTTTGAGAATATTTTTTATTCCCGTGGCATTTCCCATTATTTCTCCTTTCCCAGAACTCCACAACAGAATGGAGTAGTGGAAAGGAAGAATAGGACTTTGCAAGAAATGGCTTGTACCATGATCTAAGAAACTGACATGGCTAAGCATTTCTAAGCAGAGACAGTAAATACAGCATGTTATATTTAGAACAGGATCTCTATCAGACCTATTCTAGGTAAGACTCCTTATGAACTGTGGAAGAATAGAAAACCCAACATTTCATATTTTCCTCCTTTTGGTTATACATGTTTTATGTTGAACACTAAAGAGAATCTTGGCAAGTTTGACTCCAAAGCTCAAAAGTGTTTATTGTTAGGATACTCTGAATGCTCTAAAGGCTATAAAATCTATAACAAAGAAACACGAATTATTGAGGAATCCATTCATGTCAGATTCGATAATAAACTTGACCCTGAAAAGTCAAAGCTAGTTGAAGAATTTGCAGTTTTGAAGATTACCTTATCAGAATCCAAGGAGGAAGATTCTAATGAAGGAGAAAAAGATGTAGAAATTACAGAATTAGATACAATCTCACCAGAAACAACAAATAGTCCAACTCATCAGAAGAAAAATAAACTAAGGACTTCTCATTCTAAAGAATTGATTATGGGAGACAAAGCTGATCCAGTAAGAACTCGTTCATCATTCAAACCTTCTAAAGAAACTCTTCTTGGTTTAGTGTCACTAATAGAGAATATAACAATTGATGAAGCTCTTCAAGAGAACGAGTGGATTCTGGCCATGCAAGAAGAACTGAATCAATTCACCAGAAACGGTGTTTGGGATCTTTCTCAGAAACCTAAAGGTGTCCATGTCATTGGAACAAAATGGGTATTCAGAAACAAGCTTGATGAGAAAGGTGAGATCATGAGAAACAAAACACAACTAGTAGTACAAGGTTATAGTCAGCAAGAAGTGCTAGACTATACTAAAACCTTTACACCAGTTTCCAGATTAGAATCTATTCGCTTATTAGTTTCTTTTGTTATTAATCATAACATCATTTTTTATCAGATGGATTTAAAAAGGGCATTTTTAAAAGGGTACATTTGAGAAGAAATGTATGTGCACCAACCTCCTGTTTCGAAAGTTCTGAAAACCCAGATTTTGTTTTTAAACATAAAACAAATCGTTATATGGTCTGAAACAGGCTCCCAGAGCTTGGTATGAAAGACTAAGTAACTTTCTTTTAGAAAATGACTATACCAGAGGAAAAGGGGATACAACACTCTTTTGCAAAACCTTTAAAAATGACATTCTGGTTGTGCAAATTTACGTTGATGATATTATATTTGGTTCTGCTAATACTTCCTTGTGCAAGGAATTTTCTAAGTTAATGCAGACAAAATTTGAAATGAGTCTGATGGGAGAACTTAGATTCTTTTTGGGAATTCAGATTGATCAACGTCTAGAAGGAGCATACATTAATCAGAGCAAGTATGCAAGAGAACTTCTAAAGATGTTTAATATGTCAGATAGTAAACCTGCAAAGACTCCTATGTATCCTACATGCATTCTGAAGAAAGAAGAAGTAAGTAAAAAAGTTTGTCATAAGCTCTATCGTGGTATGATAGGCTCTCTTCTGTATCTAACTGATTCTCGTCCAAATATTCTGTTAAGTGTATATCTCTATGCTCGTTTCCAATTAGATCCAAGGGAAACTCACGTAACAGTTGTTAAGAGAATCCTAAGGTATCTAAAAGGAACAACTAACATTGGCTTGATGTATAAGAAACCATCAGAGTACAAGCTTTCTAGTTATTGTGATGCAGATTATGATGGAGATGGATTAGAAAGGAAAAGCACTTCTAGAAACTATCAGTTTCTGGGTAGCAACCTCGTCTCCAGGGCTACTAAAAGACAATCAACCATTGCACTATCTACTGCAGATGAAGAATATATCTCAACGTCACTGTGCAGCACTCAGATACTCTAGATGAAAAATCAACTAGAATATTATCATATACATGAGAGTAACATTCATATCTTCTGTGATAATACTTTTGTTATTTGCTTATCCAAAAATCATATCTTGCACTTTAGGGCTAAACATATTGAAATAAAACATCACTTTTTACGTGACTATGTTTAGAAGGGTGTTTTTCAATTAAAATTTATGGATACAGATCACCAGTGGGCTGATATTTTCACAAAACCCCATGATGAGGATAGATTCATATTCATTCTGGAAAATCTATTTATAAAACCTTGTCTAGAATGAGTAGATGAAATTTTTGATGTGTCAAGTCACTATAACTTTTGAGATAAGATTTTGATGATTAAGCAAATTATTTCTCTTTTATTTAATGATCTTCTAATTGACGATACTTTTACATGTTAGAAGTTGCCTTAGTCAGAAACTTGTCTAGTCAGATACCTCTTGGTATTCTTGACTTTGGGGACATCAAACGCGTTCTTTTGAACAGACAACTATGATTTTCTTGTGACACTTATCCAAAATCAAATCATATCTTACTGTTGAAAAGACGCCTCGAGCGGTGTGATTTCATGAGACTAGGTTTCAAGTAATTATTTCCTATTACTCCCACCTTTTCATAATCTAAAATCTTTTATAAATACTCACATTCTCACTATCACACATTACACTACTCTTTCCCTTCCCACAATTTTTCTTAGAAACCCTAAAAACCCTTTGTGCTCCGAGAAACTCCATCGTCTTCTTCAATGGATCCCCAACAACAAAGTGTTCTCGAATTTTCTCAACAACATCAACTTGCTGAATCATCTACAATGGTTTTGACGACAACTGCTCAAAATTCTTCAACATCACAACATCAATCACTATCTACAATTCAAAAACCTGTTGAATTTCACATTGTGGATCATCCACCACACATTCATCTCTCTACTCCTTTTTCATAACTGGACGTTCTGTATGAATGGTTAGTTGATTTTGATAACTTGCTTGAGAATGGAATAGACTTGTTTAAGGAACTAAATGCTCAAGGTTGAAGAACATACTTTGATCATCTCTACGGTCCCACTTTTCCTAAACTTATCAAGGAATTCTGGAGATTCGCTGATGCTGATGAACACTTCACCGTATCACATGTTTTGGGAAACAAATTCGTCATCACTGAGAAATCCATAGCCACCTTACTTGGAATGGAGAACTCTGGTGGAAAGTGTATCTACAAGATGATATCTATATCAATTTTTTATATCTAAAGTGATAAAACCAGCAATTTTTACTCAATCATCTGATGGTAAACCTCCCCTCAAGAGTCAGGATTTATCTAAGGAACTTAGATTCTGGCTCAAAATTATTCTGGGTTGCATCTACCATAAACCTGCTTCTAGTTCATCTGACTTCATCAATACTGATAAAAAATACATGTTGTATTATCTAATGAAAGGTGAAAAGATCTACCTTCCTTCCATTTTATTCAGATATCTCAGAGATTCCATAAAGGAAGCCATAAATTATTCAAAAAAGCCTAGAAACTACATTCCTCTTGGAAGACTAATATCAGATATTCTTATTGAAAGTGGAATGGTTGATCATCTGGTCACCTTAAGTTTAACAGAAGATCTGGAAATTATAACTGGAACACCTCTGAGTGGCAAAAATCTGAAGAGAATGTAGATTATCAATGAAATCAGAGTTGAACCAAATATGGTTAGAGGCTGGGAAAGTTTGAAGTCCAGAAGAATGATTATCGATGATTTTCCTCTGTTCACTCAGCTGGATTCAAGATTGAAGATCTACTAGAAAATCCCTCTGATCTAATGAAGAAGAAAGGACCCAAAAAAGCTCCTCAAGATATGATTGCAAAGAAGTAGAAAAGTATGGGCGAAACCAGCACAAAGGCTATTTCATTGGCATCTTCAGTAACTACATTTATTATTACTAACATGAATATATCTTCATCTCTTCCAATGCTGCCTCCATTATTCTTATCACCACCAACCTTCTCAACTGTTGTCACCACCTCATCCATACATACTTCTGAACCACAAACTCAAATAAATCCACCCTTTGCACAACTTCCACCACCGTTATTCCAAACCATTTCAACTCAACCATCTCCCACCATTTCTTTACCAATAACTTCCACCATATCTGAACAACAAATTTTCACTATTTCTGAACCAACCCCTGTCATATATGTACAACCATCTCCTCACCATTAACCTCTCCACAGTTAATACCAAAAACCATTCATGAACATCCTGAACCTTCTTCACCATAATCAAATCTTGAAAATAATGACATCACCAATATGGGTCATTCTGCTGAAGAAACCTAACCATTACCCAAGAATCAATCTTCTGGCCTTTCCCTTCCTAACCTAGATGAAGTTATTTCTGCTTTAAAGATTAATGTAGTTAAGAAATTCAAGACACTCTCTGATGAATCAAATTCTATCAAAGACCCATCTACTTTGGGTGCTCCCTGGAATCAATTCAATCAATGGATGTCAGAAGAATTTCAGAAGATTCAAAATCTCTATGTTCAGACAAAAAATTATTTTATTCAACAAGTTGAAGAGAGATTGAAATCTAAGAGGGAAGTTGAAGCAAATCTAGCTGCTGAAAGTGAACTATCCAAGAAATTGGCTAAGGAAGCTCTTGATAGAGAAGCTGAAAGGTTAGCTAAGGAAGCTCAAGATCAAGCTAAGAAGGAAGCTGCACTGAAAAATCAAAAAGAATGCACTTGCTCAGATTTTGTTCTAAAAATAAAAAAGGAAGCTGCTGAAAACGCTACTTCTGATACTGTTCTAAAAACTTTGGAAAGAATTCAGAAGAATCAAGAGTTGTTCAGAACGAGGATAGAAAAGCAAGATGAACTCACCTTCAGCATTCAGAATGCACTTGCTCAGATCCTTCAGAGGCTCCCTCCTCCTCCTCAACCTTAGACACTCCTTAGGGAACCCCCTAGTTTCCTTTATGTTTATCTTATGTTGTTATCTTATTTAAGTTTTTGATTATGACAAAAAGGGGGAGTACATTAATGAAACATTATTTTGATAACATACCTTGTCTCTGAATCATAGCTCTGACATTCTAACTCTTTAATTGCACACAATTATTTTTCTTAGAATGTTTTTCAGGAACAAATTGATATATTGATAATCAGGCTCTGATTTAACTAATCATTATCACTATCTGATGCATATGATAAGAACCATACTTGAACCATCTCAAGCATTGTTTATTCTGAATCTGATAAGAACTTTATAATCAGGCTCTGGTATCCCAAATCTGATAGAATTTTTAGGTCTTAGATTCAGGGGGAGCTTTGATAAAGGGAAGTTATTTCTAAACTTATCTCTATCATTTCCTATTGATTATCTTCGTACAAAATTGTGTCGTCAAAATACATGGTTTTGTCATTATTAAAAAGGGGGAGATTGTTAGAACAAGATTTGGTTCTGCAAGATATCTCTAAGTTTTGATAATAACAAAGTAGTATTTGTGTGAGAACAATTTTGGTACTCTAACATTTTCTTTTATGAAGATTTAACAAACATGTTCTAACTCTGAAAGAGAAACTCTGACTCTGATAGAGACCATGTGCATTGTCACTCTGATCTGACCAAAGTCGCTTCTGTGCTATAAGAAGCAAGTCTGCTTCTAATCTACTCTTACTCAAAAAGATTCTAAGAAGACAATATGTTGTTGCTGTAATGTTCTCTTGGTTTCTACCTCTGATCATGACTCTGATACTTTACTTCTGAAGGCTTTCTAGCTTCTGAAGCCATTATCTTCTCAAGACTAAGTGATGAAGATTCTGAAGACATGGTTTTGTTGAACGAAGTTCTAAAGACTTGAGTTTCTGAAGAATAAGTGTTTAAGACTCTGAAGACAAAGTTCTGATGAACGATGTTTTGAAGACTCTGAAGACTTAAGTTACTAATAAACAAAGGTTCTGAAGACTGAGTGCTTAAAGTTTTGAAGACAAGGTTCTGGTGAACAAGTTCTGAAGACTCAAGACTCTGAAGACCTAGTGATCAACTCTTCTACTCATCCTTCAATCATCTTTATTCAGAAGCCTCTGATGTAAAGAAGATAAGCTCAATCATTTACGAGGGAAAATAGTACATAGTAAGTTTCAACGTTTCATTCCACTACCTTGATTTGGTGGTACAAAGGACTACTTTTATGTATGTTTTTCATCCCTGTGTAATTACGTTATTTCAAGTCACCAGCTATCTAAAGAATATTCCTAATCTACCCTCCAATGGATCTTTTTCTGGCTATATAAGGACTTGATTACTTGAAGAAATAAAGAAGCTTTAAAACGATTAATACAAAGGTTACACTTTGGTTGAAAACGGTCTATGAAGAACTAAAGCTACAGTATTGAAGTATCAAAATACAGAGAAAGAACATTATTCATACTGTAATAGTGTCTTTTGTTATTTGAGTTATTAATGGTGTTTATATCTGCTTATGTAGAAGCAATTTCATTGTAAACATCTTTGTTCAAACTGTTGTTTGTAACTTTTTAAGGGGCCAGTTAGGTCAGAATCCTTAAGAAGAGACGATTAGTCTTTGTTATTAGTCACTAGCGGTTGCTAGTGCAGGTTGTTATTCCTTAAGGGACCAGTTGGGTTAGAATCCTTAAGAAGAGACAGTTAGTCTTTGTTGTTAGTGACTAGTTGTTGTTAGTGCAGTGTAATTTGTTGATTATAGTGGATTAAGTCCTTGTGTATAAGGTGAAATCACCTCGGCGGGTGGACTAGATTAGCTTGATATTTTTCAAGTTAACCATGATATATTGTGTGTACTTCTCTCTTGTTAGTCTATTTGTGATCTTTGTTGAGTTTCACAAAAAGCTTTCAATTTTGAAAACCCAATTCAAATCCCCCTTTCTTGTGTTTTCTCACGCCTTCAACGATGACCTAAGAGAATAAATTTGCATTTAAGTGTGTGAATAAATTATTTTCTTTAAGGTGTAATATTATGTGATGGTTAATGTTGCTTAAAAATGTGCCACATGCAAGTATACATGTATGTTTAAAAGTAGCAAGTGATAAAAAGTAAGGATATCATACCTACATGGAGTGAATGTTACTAAAAATGCTTTTGCATTACTTTATCTTTTGATAGTTAAACATGAGCAAGGATAAAAATAATGGATGGTTGTCACAAGTTCAATACTTCCTCTACAGATCAGGCCAATAAGTAATGCAAGGTGTGAAATAATATCAATAGAGTGCATGTTGAGCTAAGGTCCATTAATGAATATGATGCAACAATGTGTTTATGAAGTGTAGTGTCATGATAGGAAATGTCAGACTGATCTAAAGGTGTATTTCTATAGCATTAAAACATGTATTATTAAGTTAAGGGAACGAATCTCTAAGTCTAACTTCTAACCCTAAATTACGTATATTATATTCTGAAATCCTTTATAGTTATAGTTGCTTATCTCTAAGTGAACTAATCAAGTTAATATTTATATCCTACTCTTTTCAACTACTTTTATTATAAAATCCACTTGTTGTTGGATCTCTCATAACAATAAGATGTTATCTTTTCCTAAGTTGATCACTCCTAGAATTGTACATTCTGGTAGAATGTGCAGAAAGGTGGTTGTACAATTGTACTACTTTTGTCTTCTAGTGCCTCATCAATCCAAGCACATTTCCCTATGGTATTCAAATCTTGTTATGCTTTCTCTAGAACTCAATTGCTTTCTTCAGTTCAAACTCTTAGTCAAAATTTCATCTTCTTGCTTCAGCTAACACTCTCAGGTTCTGTCTAGCACAATCTTGCATTGGCTCATCTGAAACAACCTTAATTCAAGCCAGAAAAATATTAAACCAACAAAAGAAATCACCTATTGTGCTCCATGCTAAACATTATAAAATAGCTAAAATGTTCTAAAATGATCTAATAGCAAGTTAAGTAAATTAAGAAAGTGAGATAAATATGGCTAATGATAACTCTCAGGTTATCAGCTAATGATGATGAAAGAACTTTTAATTGTTGTGATCGATTGAATTGATGAATACCTCACAAGGAGTGATGTCGATGCATGAATAATTGTTGAGAATTGCATGTATAATTATGTTAAGTGTTATAGTTAATCATATAACTATGAGTGTTGAATTACGCTTATGTTTATGAGTTGTTGTGTTGCGAATAAATTATTTGATATGAATGTAATTGTATGTGTTATGTTGAGGTGTGTAGTTCAGAAGTGGGGACTACTATTTAATTTTATATTGCATTGTTGATTATGGTTAGAAGTGGGACCATAATTGTTGTTCTTTCATTATTGTATGACATGCATCATATTGTGTCGGTGTGCTGAAAGAGGCGAGTCATGAGTTTAGAAGTGGGGACCTGCGATCGTCTGTGGTTTAGAAGTGGGGACTCGGGGTTCAGAAGTGGGGACCCAATTCAAATGAGGAACCATTATTGATTGGACGAGATCAGTAACAAACATCTGATGTCCAAATTGGTACCACATGCATAGAGTCGAATTGTGAGTCACATTGCATACATAAAGGCTATGTGAATTAAATTATTGTGTTGTTGTGTAATTGAATGTGTATGTTTATAATTGTGTGATTTAAGCTACCCTTGCATTCTTTTACACCACCAATATATTTGAGATTATTCTCACCTCTTTCTTGTTTGTTTTGTGTTATTTTGTACATTGTTGTACATATACTCTGGAGGAGTAAGTGTTGTTGTGAGTTAAAAGATGACCTTGGAGCTTTTCTTTGTTTATTTTATCGTTTATCGTTATTTAGTTGTTTTATACGCTCTGATATGTAACATCGGGAACGGAATGTGTTATTTATTTTGAGTAAATCATTTAATTATGTTATTTTGATTAAGTATTTTAAATTTAATGAGATAATTGAAGTTATGTTATTTATTTGAGTTCCTCTGCGAGTTTTAAAAATATTTAGAGTATGTGCATGTTGTGTTTAAGTAGCATCCTAAAATGATTGATTTTATTCTTTAAAGGCTTAAATTCACTTTTAGTCCCCCTATTTTTAGTCCCCCTTTTATTTTTTTCAGCCTTTTAGTCCCTCAAGTTGTCACTTTTTGAGAATTTTTTAGTCCCCCTCATGTTTTGGTTATGTTGCGCGAGTTGTGATTGGGCATGGTAAACCCATAATCACTAAGGGATAAACCCATAATCATTATGTACCCCTCCTGTTTTGACTAAGGAATAAACCAATAATCACTTTGTTGGAGGGTATTAAACAATTTTTGACTGGTATTCCCTGTAGTCATGCCATATCATGTATATGGCAAAACAAGAAAAAACCTGAAAATTATGTCTCTGAGTAATACACATTTGTGCATTCTCCATATAAATCTGCTTATTATGTTTGCTTATTATGACTAAATTTTTGCTGAGATATGTTTGAATTGGTTGTGCAGGAAGTCTTTTTTCAATAACAGTTATTCACATATAATCTACCCTACAAATGGGCCTCAGTTATGACCTTTGTTGGAGGGTTAGGTACCAATCAAACCACCAGTGCTCAGAAGGGCTATTTATCGACCCAAGAAGCTGAGGAACAAAATGAATAATGAACCAATAAATTCACATGTACTTCCTAGGAAGCTTACAACTGTGAGTTGTCATTAATGTTGTGCCATGGGACACAACAAAAGGAGTTGCAAAGGAAAAGGGTTGTTGAGAGAGTCATTCCCAACGGTGGTAACAAGAAGAAGGGCAATTCATCAAAGGATGCAAAGAGACAGAAACTTGAAACAAAAGGTAGAAAAGAGACAAAGGCAGCTGTAAAAGAAATTAGGAACTCGTCACAAGCACCTCAACCTTATCAACATTAGTTCAAATTAGGTTCTATGTGCTTCATGTTAGTTTGTAATAGTTAGGTTTTATGGTATTTTCTTGTTTGTGTCATTTTGTAATCAGTTTGTGGTTTATGTGCTTGAACAAGTCTTTGAATTTTGTGGCTTTGTTGTCCATGTATTGGAATAAGTTATTGTCTATGTAATGGCTTTAATGATATCTCTATGAAGTAATGCTCAATTTCAACTTCCTTGTCAGTTAATTATGCATTATTGGAACTAACATGTCCTTTAATTGGAACATGTCCTAAGTAATGACTATAATTGGATCATGTACTATGTAATGACTAATTGGAACATGTCATATAATTGGAACATGTACGATCTGTAAACAAATGGAGCATGTCCAATAAGCAACATTTGCTATAATAATCTTCATCTACATCTGCTAATCCAAAAACTATATAACCAAGATACCGAGAAACCGTATAAACCATAAACCTATTAAACCAAATACCATATAAACCATAAACATATTAAACCAAAAATCATCATTCTCATTCATCAATTCATAGGTTACATTCATACTGTCAGATTCATTACACTTGTTACAACTAAACCATAAACATACAACATTATTTTTTAACCACGACCTACTTCATTACACTTGTCACAACTAAACCTAATAACATTACAAAGCTCATAACACATGTAAACTTCAATTTCATGTTAAGGAACTTGATTTTCATCTTCAACTCATCCTCTTTAACCCTGCATTCATTAACCTTATTCTGCTATGAGCATAATTTTTCCTTCAAAGATGTAATCATTTCTTTTTCTCTTGAGGTCATCTCTTCGTTATACCAAACAAAATGACCACGCCTCTTTTGTCCCACAAGCTACAAGCAACATATAAGAAAAAAACGTAAGACATTTTCATGATGGAGAAAGTAGAAGTGATAAAGCATAGACAAATAATGCCTTATACATCCCACATCCATAAAAGCATCGTCCTGGGTTAGAACCAGTCCATGATGTCATCAGTGGTGCTTCTAGGCCGCACATACATTCGCCATGGTTCGATTTGAAGTTTGAATGGGATTTTGTGTGATTACTTGCTTGGGAAGAATTAGACATGGACAAGACGAGGTAGAAGATGTGGAGAAGATGAAATAGAAGACATGGAGGAGAAGGAGTAGTAACAGCATTTCTGGAGATAAAGAAAGGGATGAACACGATAAAATTAGGGTTCTTTATTATGTAGATTGTCTAACAATAATTTTTTTTAAAATATTAATGTTTTTGATCTTGACGACTGATCAGAATCTGAAGTGGGCCAGAGACTATGTTGGTGATGTTGGGTTGCAAGGATAAGGAGGAGGGGGTGTATCTACAAGGCACTTCAATGCTAAAGTAAGAATCGAGCGAAGAGAAGGCAAGTACGAAAAGTGTATGTCTTAGGATGATGTGTAATGAATTAAAATACCTTACCCTCTCAAGTGAGAAGGTTTTTATAGTTCCCCTAGCACTTGTCCATTGGTCCCTATTTTCTGGGCGAGATAACAGCTCCTTAAAGAATAGGTAATTTCCAGAAACTAGTCGTTGGGACGGGAAGAGCTGCTCAAAACTAGTCGTTGCCACAAGCAAGGGCACGGTCGCAGACACGGGCGTCATGACTATTTCTGGATGGTGAAACCGTATGTGACGGGCAGGAATGTGACGAGGAGCAACTGATCTTGGGGGTCAGCTGGCCATCTTTCCTCGGCAGAGGGGCAGAGGAGAGAAAGATTTGATTTGCCCTTAGCTAGCAGGGAAAAGGATATTAAGCCGTCCTAGGAGTAGAAGTAGATTGGGTAATGCCTAGCCATTGGGCCAGTCCGAAACAGGAGCCCCCCATGTCATTGCTCCTAAATATAGAAGTATTGACTTAAGGGCAGCCAACGGTTTAAGGAGGAGCGGGTGTGGTTGATGCCTGTTGCTGAGATAGGATCGTTTTGTAGTGCTCAAAGGCGTTCGTGCCAAAAACATTATCTTGAGTGCCCGATGAACGGGAAGACCAATGGCTGATGGGACTTGAAGGGATGGAGTGCCATGTGTGCATCGAGCCACGTGCTGCATTTAATGCGTAATGATGGCTATGCTAGGGTCATAATGATGCCCTATGTTATGCGTGCTTGTGTACGTGTCCCTGCTCTATCTATAAATAAGGGAAGGAAGTGCTCATTTCCACTTTTCGCTTATCTTTCTTCTCTCACTACGATATTATTATCATGCAAGAAATTGTTCCTAATGTCTAATCTTAATTCAAATTAATCGAAGATTAAGTTGAATCAAGATATCCTAAGGGAACATGCATATGTGGCAAAGCATCACGGAATAAATGAACATACACGGAAGAACATCGTGCCAGATAAAACATATAAGGAAGAACATCGTGTGTGAAACTGAATACATGGAAAAACATCATGCGATAAAAGTATATACGCGGAATAGCATCGTGTCATTATGGAAGAACAACATGGAAATTATGCGTTCACAAAAAAACATCGCGATGAAGAAATAATCGAGGAATAAATGATCAGATAACAAATGAGCATGATATTACAAGTATATAAAAAAAATAAAACAAGTAAAAATATTAAGATAAATTCATGAGAAAATTAACATGCATATCAAATTAAATTAGTTAACAAACTAATTATAAGAAAATAATAACTTAACATTTTTTAGCTATTTTAGTAATATAACAAAAATGAATTAAATAAGATTAAATATTATTAAAAAAAAAAGAAGATTGAATTAAAACATAATAATAAAATTAAATGGGGCAGGAAATGGTGTATTAGAAAATAAAAGGGTGTGGATATAAAAGAAATTAGCATGGGCTTTTAAAGCCCATAACAACAATGATTCTTTTTGTTTTTTTTAAACAAATAGTAAAAAAGTGAACATAAGTTATCAGATAGAGGCAAAAATATGATAAGATGCACTTGTTCTTTTCCTAATCGTGTTTTGTCTATGAGCGTACTCCCTCCGTCGTCTGTCTCATTTTGCACGATGATCGTTCTCCCTGGTCTCATCTGCGGTGCATTGTTGCTTGATATGTAGTGTTGCGGTTTTGGAATTGATTTGGTAATTGCTGTAGTTGAAATTGTTGTTGTGTTCTGCTCCTTGATTTTTTGCAGGTGGTGGCTTAATTTGTGAGAGTGTTTGGTTTGATTCTCAACTTGTAAAAGGTGTATCAATTCATGCTGAGAGAAAGGAAATGTTGAGAGGAGGACGTCGTTTTTTTTGTTGTTTTTTTTTCTTTTTTTTCTTCTTTGTTTTTTCTAATGTATATATATAGGAATAGAAAATAGACAAGAATTATAATAACAATTAACACAGTATTTTTTTGTTTTTTATAATGAGACAAAAATAAAAAAAAATTAAATATTATGTTTTAATGTTTTTAGAAGGAGAAACATAATTAAGTATTGATTAAATAGGATGTTTTTTTTCTGTTTTTTTATTAAAAAAAAAAGAAAATATTAATAAACAAATTAAAAATAAAATTAATTAATAAAAATTTAAATTTAAATTAAATATCTAATTAAATCTAAATAAATTAAATGATTATTTAACTAAAAATAAATAGAAATGATTTTAAAACGAAATAAAAAGTCGGGCAGAAAAGTGCTTGAAAAAATAAAATAAAATAAATGCACCAAAATATTCAACGCGAAATAAACAACTCGGAAAAATATATCGTTTGGTCAGATTTTGGAATAAATTTTACCCACTAAAAAGGCTTAAACTGATAAAAAAACGTACAAAAGGTGGTTGAAAAATTTAAATGAGCACGTCAGATTAAGTTACGCGAAACGTAGATTAATACTACTAACATTTGCAGGCTCGATCTTAAAATTTTTCGTCCACTGATTTTACACACAGTTGATTTTTAGTTGACCAATTCGGTTGTAATTCCAACAAGTTTATTCCAGCTGATAAATTGAGTATTATGCATGATGAAATGTGTGATATGCTATGCAGACGATGTGAATCAAAAAACAAAATCTCAGGGTCAAAAGTTAGGGTATGACAGATGCCCCTATTTAAGTTTCTTCTATACATATATATGGAGATTGAAATATTCATCTCGACGAGATAGGAGAGATTTAAATACAAACATGCACAATTTTTGGCCATAAGATGCCACAAAATGCTTATGATATGATATGATATGATATGATATGATATGATATGATATGATATGATATGATATGATATGATATGAAGATATGAAGTGAATGCAAGACAAAGATTACGTGGGAAATGGGGCCACAAGGGATAATTGTATATGGAAATGTTGCTGAAAACACAACTAAAGAATGAAAGACCCAACGAAGAACAACTTAGCAAACAAAGCAAGATTCCACGGGGAAAAGTATCAAGGTGACACAACTGAGGAATACAAGATATTATGGACATCTGCCAAGGTGACAAAGAGTATCCAATAATACGTGGAAAAAAGAGGGACAAAACCTGAATGGAGATATAGCCATCCGGGAAAGCATCATATATGGGGAAAGGGTTACAATCATCATAGGTTTTGTCAGAAATGCATTGAACAAAACTCTAGGAAATTTCAGCAACAACCACCAAATTCATTCAGAAGAACGTTGAAAAACGCAGGCACCCATCAGAGATATTCAGAATAGCATTGAATAAGCTCCGTTTGGGAATCAACAATCATCATCCATGAACAAAACTGGATTGAAAAGAGTCACAATATTTAGAAGTTCATTGAATGAGGTGAGGAGAATTCAGATAAAAACATTAGAGATAATGAAACAAACATCAGAGACATCCAAAAAAGCATTGAATGAACTCTGGAAAATATCAGAGATATTCAGGAATGCGTTGAATAAACTTTGGAAAACATCAGAGATATTCGAAAAAACCTCAAATAACTCAAGAATACATCAGAGATATTCAGAAAAACATCGAATAAACTCTGGAACACATCCATAAAAGAATTGGATGGAGAATAGAAACAGACTTGAAAATATTCAATGGTTGTTAACCAAAGTCGGAAACAAATTGAAGACATTTAGAAGAGCATTAGATGAAGACAAAGATCCTGAAGATACATTTGAAACATTTAGAAAAGCATTAAATATACGGGAAAATGTTTTGAAGACATATCTGGAAGAACATCAGATAAGCAACATCATATCTGGAAGAACGTCATATAGACACAAAAGGGGTTCTAGAAAAACATCAGAACAAGAGAAACAGTTGGAAAATTATTAGACTGTAAAAGCAACAACATTCTAGAAAAACATCTGAATTGCAAAGGCATATATCTGGAAACTCACTGGGGAGTGAAACAAATTCTGGAAAGGTATTGGAATCATAATGGAAATATTTGGAAAAACATCATATAGGTTTTGGAAGAACATCATAATAAAAGCCTCAATCTGGAAAAACATCAGAGAGATAAACACATATGGTAAAACCTCGGATAGATTCTAAGAAAGCATCAGAATCACAAAGGGAATATCTGGAAAAACATCAGATAGGTTATGGAAGAACATCAGAACAAAAGACTCAATTTGGGAAAACATCAGAGAGAGATAAACACATTCGGTAAAACTTTGGATATATTATGCAAAAACGTGAGAATCACAATGGAAATATCTGGAAAAACATTAGATAAACACGACAGTGTCTATTTGGTAGACGCCAAGTAAGTTGGAATTTGGCCACAAGGTAAGAAGTGGGTAACGACACGACCTATGAGGGATGAAAATGAGGATGAAACACTCTTGATATGCATATGTATATGAATTTTTCTATGATATATGACCAAATGCAAATGCAGATGTCGATGACACGAATCGACTCTTTTGGGAATGAGACAAAATTGGAAGTCTAATTCCTCAACACAGAGATCACTGTCATTTTGCTTGGGGACTAAAGATACCATCGTACACATCTCTGCCACACTGGTAAACTGTATCAAGTTGATGATATTTAGGAAGGATGAAGAGATGCTTGGGGATTCTTCAAGTAAATTTCTCTAGACTAGCTGGCTGTTATAGGTGAATTGATCATTTCTTCAGTTGGATTGATGCTGGAAATGACTGCTTCACTGTGCTCTTAGAAAGCTTGCCCCAGCATGAGTCTTGAAAAATCTTCTGGGTAAACCAAATTTGAGAAAGACTTCCACTAAACTATAAATCTTGAACTGATCCTTCAACAGGATTTGGAAGGAACGTGCCCCTGATAGGATTACTTACCAAGTTTCTCAGCTGTTTGAAAATTCCTTGAGAGGAAAACTAGTTTGCAAACAAAAGTGTTCATACAAACATGGTAATGCAAAGTTCATGCAACTTTTGAAATCAAAATACATTTTGAAAGATGCAAAACATATGAGCCATTAGTCAGAACATGGTGGTTCAAAATATTCAAAGTGTAAAGTAACGCAAAAGGTATGATGCCAAAACAAATGATCCGCAAAGATCTTTTGGATTCAGTTTACGCAACCTTGCTATATCATGCTTTCAAAATAACCTTGCTTCAGTTAGGTCTCTTTAGGGTTGTAACGCGGTTTGGTTCACGGTTTAAGAAACAAAGGATAAAGGCTCAAAGTTTATTTGTATACACCCAATCTTCGTGATGACCTTCATTCATACGCTCGATTAACTCAGACTATGCACTCAGCTTCCCAGAGGTTGGAAATTGCACTGATGATGGTTCAGAAGTCGAGGGACTTTGAAATAGCAGTCACTGCTTCCTTACAGTATTTTGTTGTTTTTCATTGAGGATTTTCATGATAAGGATTTAAATGTTTCCTCTTTTATCATCCCTAACTTTTTCCTGAACTATTTCTTTTGAAGCTTATAGCAAGTGAGATGCCCCAGTTTTTTCTAAGTCTCCTTCATTGGTTTTGACTTAGCGGGATTTTTTTATTTGAAGGAAAAGAGAGTGACTACATGGCTTAATGATCACGGCGAACCATCATTGGCTTTTAAATTGAAAGACTTCTTCGACACTTGCTTACTGTGTGCGAAAGAAAATTTGTGAATGCAACCTTTGTATGAAAGGTGTCTTGCGCGAACGTACAATCGAGTTAACCGAGAACTACACATCCCAAGGTTAAGATTGCGGGTTTTTGTATAGAAAGAAACTTCAACTTCTAGGCTCGAAGGGTTTAACAAGGTAATAACTTCCTTATTTCTTCAATGTTTGGGAGTTGAAACAATGCCTTACATTGTCAGCAAAGTTTATTTGAAAGCATACCATAAGTTATGGGTATAACATTTTTGTCATCCTCCCTCCAATATTTTCACAATCCAAAAGAAAGTAGAAAAGAGATAAAAAAAATTTTGAAAAGGAAAGTATAAAGATGTAAATAATGGACAAAATGAATTGAATCAAAAGTTGCAATGCTCATTTCATTAATTATATAAGTAAAAACATAATTAAAACGCAAATAGCTAGTACAAAGAAAGGAAAATGAAAACAATAAGAAACATGGCCTATTGACTAATCAGTGACAAGGATGAGTTGTCATGTCTGCAACTCTGGCTTTTGGGAAGATAGTCAGCTGAAGTCGACTGAAACTTCACTTCTGATGCTCTGGTAGAGGATTTTTCTGGACACTAGAATTAGTGTCATGAAAGCTAAGGATTCCGACCTTAATCAAATCACGCACTATATCCTTTAGTGCATAGCAATTTTCCAAGTTGTGGCCTGCGACACCTTCATGGAATGCACAATGGAGATTAGATATGAATCCAGCTGGAAGAGGATTTAGAGGAGGAGGCAGAGTCCTTGTGGTAATCAAACCTTTCTAAACCATACCAGGATAAAGTTCCATGTACGTCGTGGGAATATGATCAAATTGATTCCTATTACGGTACTAGTTCTGCCCTACAATCAGATGTTGAAGAGCTTGAGCTGGTCGTGGAGCAGCAACCACATGAGTAATAGCAGCAATTGTAGAGTGATTAGCATGCTGAGGTCTAGGACGAGTTCTTACTTTAGTCATGACAGCATTGGTATGGTCTTCTCTCTTATTTTGGAAGTTCCCACAGGATTTCTTCGCACCATTAGAAGATTCAATAACCTTGGACCTTTACCATTCTTAAGTCCTTCCTCAAGTCTTTGACCAATGGTTACCAAATCAGTGAAGTTAGAAGAAACACTACCAATCATCTTTTCCCAATATAATGGAGACAAGGTTTCTATCAACATTCCAGTTAGCTCCTTTTCTGCTATAGGGGGTTCAACTTGAGAAGCAAGTTCTCTCCAACACTGAGCATATTCCTTGAAAGGCTCTTTATCATTTTGAGACATATTTTGAAATTGACGGTGTTCAGGAGCCATGTTGAGGTTGTACTTGTTCTTCTTCATAAAAGCATTAGCAAGATCCTGGAAGCAGTGGATATTGTTCAGTTCAAGATTCATATACCATTTGAGAGAAGCTCCACTCAAGCTGTCTTGAAAATAGTGGATGAGCAGCTTCTGATTGTTGGTATAAGAATCCATCTTTTGAAAGTATATGACAAAATGAGCCCTTGAACAAGAGTGACCCTTATATTTCACAAACTCGGGAGTTTTGAATTTGGCAGGCATAACAAGGTCAGAAACCAGGCAAATGTTGTCTGCGTCCACACTAAAGATGTCAATACCCTCAACGGCTTTAAGTCTCTTATCTATGGTCTGAAATCGTTCACGGAAAACCTCAGGTTCAATAAAGTCTTCACAGTCTTCACCCTGAGCACCGACATCATTGTACTCATAGAGAAGGTTCTCAAAAAGAGCTTGGACAGTCCCGACAACAGTGTGGGCCACAAGTTTAGGCTCAACAAAAATTGGAGCTTGAAATGTGAGTCTGATAGTTTGACCAATCATAGCAATAGATGCAAGAGGTGGATAATAATTATGGGGTAAACCAAACTCTAGCCAAGTTAAAGGTGGCATCTGAACAGGCTGAGGATCAGCATTTGAAACCTCCTAATCAACAGTCCTTTGAGGTTATTCCCTCTAGCAATCAAGACCTGGAGCATTTCAGTGAGCTTTGTCATGCTTGACTTAAGATCATCAATCTTCATTCAGATCTTTGTGTTGTGTGCTTCTTGTTCTAACATCTTGCGTATGTAGTTAGCCCTAGTCTCGTATCTGTGTCGAGGAATTATCTTGACGACTTACAGGTGACACTGGAAGATATAGACGACTGGAAATGAGTCGTTGGACAAACAGAGGTATGCAATGATTCATGCAAATGATATGCAATGTGATGCAGCAGGATGCAAATCATACATAGCAGGATCAAAGGTTCAAGATCACAACATGGAGTATGGATAAAGAACCAACCACAAGGTGTGTACTAGGGGTAAAACACATGCATAACGGGTTCTAACAAGGTTACCAGAATCATCGATAAATCTTTCAGATATTATCGACTTGCACGACTACTCATGCGACTAATAATATTCACAAGATAAACTCGTCTGATTGTAGTATCGCGTATCAACTACTTCGGGACTACTCCCTCATGGTCACCGCACTACATCCTAAGAGACCAAGTGGCGGCAAAATATAACTAAAGGCCCTCAGTGTCATAGGCTTTTAGTTCTAAAGTAGTAATATTTTCACGAATACGCGTTCAACAATACTACTCCCAAGAGGGCCTCAACTGAGTGGTGATTTCACAAGTCAGCTTGGTCGGGAATCAACTCCCTATAAGCCTCCTTAAATATATCACCTTCCTATCATAAGTGCACTCAAGTTTGGGTTAGGACTTATCTCACAATAGTATGTAACCACCCTGCTTACAGAAAAATCCAAGCAGACAGATATATACAAACATACAATAACACGTACAAAACAAGTTAAGGGTAACCCTCTTAAGGTAGGTCCCCAATGAAGTAGCCATTTTTGTCACGGTGAGAATCAGATATAAAGCTATTAAATTAACTTGAATCACAAATCATAGTTGACCACCGATCTTTAATTTATCCAAGGGAAGGTAAAAAGAAGGAATAACCCAAAATATGCAATGCAAAAAACAAAACAAAAGAGAATTTAAGGTTCAGGCGTTGGTTATACCTCGGGAAGATGCTAGCATCCTAAGTATCTGTAGTACTCTACAGGAACCTCTTATTTTATTGTGTTATTTTTTATTTTATCTGCTAAAGGGTGAAAAGGTAAAGGGATGCCTAAGGTGTTATTTCGAAGTATACTCTCCAAGACATCGCATCTCGTGCCTACGTATCCTGATGGGAATGGAATCAGAGCATTCGTAGTTTTCCTCAATAAGGGTGAGGAACTCTTGACTATGGACAAGGTTCCAAGGGGGAGAGGTAAGTGTATATGGCATAACACCTACATAGAGTTAAGAAACTCTAAACCTAAGGCTAGGTTGAAAGGGAAGCAAGTGTTTTTATTAAGGTTTCTGAAACATATTAGAAATATGATTAAAGTATTTTTGTATTTTTTTTTCTTAGGAAAAGGTTTTAGTTTTAAGAAGGAAAATCTACCCTAATACTAAAGACCTAAGATTAGGTTGAAGGAGAAAACTACAATATTGTTATCATGCAAGAAATTGTTCCTAATGTCTAATCTTAATTCAAATTAATCAAAGATTAAGTTGAATCAAGATATCCTAAGGGAACGTGCATATGTGGCCAAGCATCACAGAATAAATGAACATACACGGAAGAACATCGTGTCAGATAAAACATATACGGAAGAACATCGTGTATGAAATTGAATACATGGAAAAACATCATACGATAAAAGTATATACACGGCAAAGCATCGTGTCATTATGGAAGAACAACATGGAAATTATGCGTTCACAGAAAAACATCACGATGAAGAAATAATCGAGGAATAAATGATCAGATAACAAATGAGCATGATATTACAAGTATATAAAAAAATATAACAAGTAAAAATGTTAAGATAAATCCATGAGAAAATTAACATGCATATCAAATTAAATTAGTTAACAAACTAATTATAAGAAAATAATAACTTAACATTTTTTAGTTATTTTAGTATTATATCAAAATTTAATTAAATCAAATTAAATATTATAAATAAATAAAAAAGAAGATTGAATTAAAACATAATAATAACATTAAATAGGGCAGAAAATGGTGTATTAGAAAATAAAAGGGTATGGATATAAAAGAAATTAGCATGGGCTTTCAAAGCCCATAACAACAATGATTCTTTTTGTTTTTTTAAAATAAATAGTAAAAAAATGAACATAAGTTATCAAATAGAGAAAAAAAACCTGATAAGATGCACTTGTTCTTTTTCCAATCGTGTTTTGTCTCTGTGCGTGCTCCCTTCGTCGTCTGGCTCATTTTGCACGTTGATCATTCTCCCAGGTCTCATTTGCGGTGGGTTGTTGCTTGATATGTAGTGCTACGGTTTTTGAATTGATTTGGTAATTACTGCAATTGAAATTGTTGTTGTGTTTTGCTCCTTGATTTCTTGCAGGTGGTGGCTTAATTTGTGAGAGAGTTTGGTTTGATTCTCAACTTGCAAATGGTGTATTCATTTATGCTGAGAGAGAGGAAATGTTGAGAGGAGGACGTTGTTTTTTTTTCTTTTTTTTTCCTCTTTGTTTTTTCTAATGCATATATATAGGACTAGAAAATAGACAAGAATGATAATAACAATTAACACAATATTTCTTTGTTTTTTATAATGAGACAAAAATAAAAAGAGTTAGATATTATGCTTTTTGTGTTTTTAGAAGGAGGAATATAATTAAGTATTGACTAAATAGGATGTTTTTTTTTGTTTTTTATAAAAGAAGAAAATATTAATAAACAAATTAAAATAAAAATTAATTAATAAAAATTTAAATTTAAATTAAATATCTAATTAAATTTAAATAAGTTAAATAATTATTTAACTAAAAATAAATAAAAATGATTAAAAAACGAAATAAAAAGTTGGGCAGAAAAGTGCTTGAAATATATAAATAAAATAAATGCACCAAAATATTCAGCACGAAATAAACGACTCAGAAAAATACATCATTTGGTCAGATTTTGGAATAAATTTTACCCACTAAAAAGGCTTAAACTGATCAAAAAACGTCTAAAAGGTGGTCGAAAATTTTAAATGAGCACGCTAGGTTAAACTACGTGAAACATAGATTAATATCACTGACATTTGTAGGCTCAATCTTAAAATTATCTGTCCACTAATTTTACACACAATTGACTTTTATTTGACCAATTCGGCTATAATTCCAACAAGTTTATTCCAACTGATAAATTAAGTATTATGCATGATAAAATGTATGATATGTTATGCAGACGATGTGAATCGAAAAACAGAATTTCAGGGCCAAAAATTAAGGTATGACACTCGACCATGTAAGTTTTTCTATCTCTTCTCTGTTTTAAGAGATTAGCTTCTATTTTGATTTGTTTGTTGGCGGTTAGGACGAAAGTGGGTAGAGTAGGGGTGGTTCCAGCGATTGTTGGTGGATTGCGATGGTTAGGTCATTTCCTGCCATTGGCATTGTCGTCGGAGCCTCAGAAACTTAAGTTTTCAGTTGATTTTGGCACCATTGCGATGGCTGGTGGATTTATCGCTGGTGGGATTCGTGTTTTTTCTGGTGTACTTATGAGTTTTCTGTGGACCTTCATCGGAGTTCTGGGTAACTCCTCGGGAAGGGCCTCCTCGCGTGAGTTTTTATGGGTTGCCAAGGGCATTTCCTCGCGCTGTTGTTGCGCTATTTGAGTAAGGGCTTAGGTCGGGGACGTTGTCCCCGGTCCTACATGCGCCCTTTCACTTGACTAGCAGTGGAAGGGTGGATTTTACTTTGTCATTGAATTCACTTTTGTCCCCTGCTTTTCAGTAAAAGAGATGTCTCACGAAATTGAGGACGACGTCATGAGGGATTTGTTCGAGGAGAGCTCCTCAAAAGATAGTAGCATAAATGATACTCTCGTTCCAGAAAATGATGGCGAGGCCTCCGCCCCAAGTAGTACTTTGGACGAGTGGGTCGTAGCTGAGCCTCGGGAGCATGCCTCCCTTTTTGCTTATTATACTATATATGCCTTTACGGCGGTGGGGGGCTAAGGGAGATAGGAGAGTCCACTTACCCAGGGAGGATGATCGAATCTGATCGACTTACAATGAGAGGTTCCCCATGTACGAGTATGTCTTCAAAGTGATAGGGATGAGGTTTCCCTTTACTGATTTTCAGGTGGCAGTGTTTGCACACCTAGATTTGGCGCCCTCACAACTACATCCCAACTCAATTGCTTTCATACAAGCATTCGAGCTGACATGCAAATTTTTGGAGATAAGGGTCATTCTCCCTCTTTTCTTTATTGTCTTCCATCTTCAGCGCCAAGTTGCTGGCTGGAAATTCTGATGGGTCTCCCTAAAGCAGGGGAGGAAATTATTCAAACCCTTCTCTGAGTTCATCAGGACATTCAAGGAGAGGTTCTACATCATCGAGCCCATGTTGGAGAGGGCCACAGACTCCTCGTTCATCTGGGAGGTTTCAGCGGACGAGAACGAGGAAGCCCTTATTGACGAGGAGGGAAAAGTCCAGTGGTAGAGATTATTGAAGTTCCCCTTCTGCTGGAGCGAGGATCACTTTACCCGGCCAACCGACGATTATCTCGCCCATCCTCACATGTTAGGGGATGATGACCATGCCAGCTATACCAAGCTAGTGGCCTTTGTGGACGGTTTTCTCCCTACTCAGTGTGTGACCCGGGGCGGGAAGATTATTTATGAAGAAGACGGGGGACCCAAGGTGGAAGCCCGATATATCAATACGAAGGAGCTCCTCGAGTGTAGCACTCGTGTGGAGGCTTTAGAACTTATGGGTAGCTATTTATTTCTTCTTAGCTTACTCGCATTGTTATTTACTTTGTTTGCTAATGCGTGCCCGTTGTTATGCAGGTAAGATGTCTTCGTCCCAGAAGCACATGGTGAAGAATGTCCAGGCGAAGATAAAAGCAGGCAAGAAGGTCGGAAAGATCCGCCTGAGTGAGCAAGTCGTTCCTCCTCCGATGGGGTCGGGGAATTCAACTTCCAGGGTCGCATCATCCTAGACTTATCCGTTGTCGGTGACTTCCTGGGTTAAGCGCCCTCGGACGGGCGAGTTCCTCGATGTTACTCAAGAAGGGGAGAAGAGCAAGTTCAACCTACCTCCATGCTTTCTCAACCGGAATTTCTTCGAAGGCTCCTCCCTCTCAGTGCTTCATGTAGAGTCTTTTCTCCTCGAGCAGCTGGACCATCCGAGCAAGAGGACCATGCTGGCCCAAGATGTCGTTACCCTGATGAGGGTCTTGGGCATGGATGTGGTATATATCGAAGAGTGGGATCTCCAAGAGGCAGAGCTGAAAAAGTCCCAGGTCACGGTAGCGGCTCTAGAAGAAAAGTTGAGGACCACGGAGGAGACGACGAAGAAGCACGTCTAGGAGATAGTGAAGAAGTACAAGGATGAGCTGGTCCAGGTTACCGAGAAAGACACCGCGGTCATGCAGAAGAAAGATGTGGAGGAGATTTTTGCATCGCTGAGGGTCGCCACCGCTCCTACCGAGGACGAATGTGATGAGGTGAAGAGTCTGAAGAATCAAGCCCACCTCGTCGTTCATATTAATCAGGCTGAGGATGATTGTGTGGAGATCTCCGAGGAGGCTTTCAACAATGTCGTAGGGCAGCTGAAGATAGTGAACCCCAGGGTCAACTTGTCTATCGAGGGAACCAGGTTTCTCTACAACGTGGTAAACGGTCAGATCGTAATCCCAGACTTCCTCAAATTTAACAAGGAGCAGGGGCAGCCTACCCGCGACGAGACTCATCATGTGGTGGACTAGTCTTCTTTTCGTAATACTTCCGACCTGTATGCCGTAATCTTGTATTTTTTTTATGAGGCGGGGTCCCCTTTTCATTGTAACAAGTATAATTGTGGCCCTTGTGGTCGTCCTATGTTAATATTTATTTCTAGTTGCATATGATTTTTGCATGTTATTACTTTACTTTAAATTTGCTAAGTGTCGCGCGCTGCTTGTTGCTTGTGCCCGTTGTATGGGCCATTCAAGTGAGCAATTTCGTTAAGTCTCTGGGTTCACTTGATAAAATTGTGTTCGATAGTGGGGGAACCGGTCGAAAGGCCGGAATTATTTATGGGAATGAGAGTGGAGCTCAGGTTGCATTTGTGGCCTGAGTTTGCGGCGTGAACTTCCCATCATAAGCTAGGCATTCTGCCTTTCTTGGTACGTTGGCGACGGTGGGCTCGATCATGGGACCGCCTTCGAGCAAGGGGTTTTCCCGTTTCTAGAGAAAAAGCTTGCCTTAAGTCATTTTAGTATGCAATGCTTGTACCTGGGTGCGCACTTCTAGTCGGTACATTACGCTCGTCGTGTCGACGTTGCGCGCTGGCGGTTGTGGACTTAGCTATAATATTATTTTATCTTTTCGACGTTTCATGGTCGAGCGAGTTCATCCTCGTTAAGAAGTTCTAGGTAGTAGGCCCCATTTTCTGTTTTTTCTCGAACGCGATAGGGTCCTTCCCAGTTTGCGGCAAGTTTTCCTTCACGAGAATCTTTGTGATTTTCCTTAGGACGAGACTGCCCACTTGGAAGTTTTGCCCTATGACTTTGGCATTATGCCTAATTATGATTTTTTGTTATAGTGAGGCCTCGCGGAGGTCAGCTCCTGATCGGACCTCTTTGACGAGATCGAGCTCCTCTCTTAGTGCCTCGTTGTTGTTCTCCTCATCCAGGGGAGCTTCAGTCCTCCTGGAGGGTACATGTATTTCGATAGGGATTCCCGCTTCATTCCCGTATGCTAGACGGAAGGGGGTCTCCCCTGTTGAAGTTTGAGGTGTAGTCCGGTAGGCCCAAAGCATGTTGTGCAGCTCCTCGACCCATTATTTCTTGGTCTCGTCTAACCTTTGTTTGAGACCTTGCAGGATTGCTCTGTTGGCTGCCTCAGCTTGCCCGTTCGTCTGCGGGTGCTCGACAGACGCAAAGTGTTTTTTGGTGCCCAAATAGACGACGAAATCCTGAAATTTTTTATCCATTAACTGTGTCCCGTTGTCCGTGACGATTTCTTGGGGAATGCCAAAGTGAGCAAGGATGTTTCATTTGTAGAAGAGAAGTATATTGTGGGTTGTTATTTTGGCCAGAGCCTCTGCTTCTATCCATTTTGTAAAGTAGTCTACGCCTACTATCAGGTATTTGTTCTGGTTTGTCCCTGCGACGAACGGTCCTTGGATTTCCAGACCGCACCATGCGAAGGGCCACGGGGAGGACATTGCTTTGAGCTCATTGGGTGGTGCTAGGTGCATGTCCTCGTGACGTTGGCATTTGTCTCATCTTTCATGTGCTCTTTTGGGTCATGTTGCATGGTCGGCCAATAATAACATGCTCGTATGGCCTTCCTAGAAAAGGATCTCCCTCTGAGGTGTTGGGAGTTGATCCCTTCGTTGATTTTATGCAAGACATTGGCGACCATGTCTTCCTCAACGCACTTGAGAAGAGGAATGGAGAACCCTCGTCTGTAGAGCTTATTTTCGACCAGGACGTAGGAGCAAGCTCTCCGTCTGACTAAGCTGACCTCCTTTGGGTCTGACAGTAGTTCACCTTTGGCGAGGTAGTTGTAAACTGGGGTTATCCATCTGTTGTTGTCATCAAGGATCGCAGGGCCTTTCTCGATGCTAGGTCGAGGAATTACTTCTTGGATGACAGATTTTCTCCCTCCTTCTTCTTTATGCTTGCCAACTTTGACAGGATGTCTGCATGGACATTATGTTCGTAGGGAACGTGCCTCACCTCTACCGATGCGAACTTCATCATTTTTTCCTTAACCAAAGTCAAGTACTCGATAGATTTTCGTTCTTGGCCTGATACTCTCCCCATACTTGGAGGGCCAGAAGCTGAGAATCTATGCAAATCACAACATCCTCGGCTCCTACGTCTTCGGTGAGACGCAGACCTGCGAGGAAGGCCTCGTACTCTGCCTGATTTTTGGAGGTGGGGAAAGATAGGGTCAGTGAGACTTCAACGAGGATTCCTTCCTCGTTTTCCAAGATAATGCCTACTCCGCTTCTTGTTGAGCTGGATGCTCCATCGACGAAGATCGTCCATCTGCGAGCGCCACACTCCAAGGAGTCAGGGAGGTTCATCTCTGCCATAAAGTCGTCCAGCGCCTGAGCTTTGAGGACTTTCCTGCTTTTGTACTGGATGTCGAACTCGGACAGCTCCAGTGACCATTTGAGCATTCTTCCGGCCATGTCTGGGTGGCCTAACAGTTGCCTAATGGGCTGATCTGTGTGTACCATGATTTTATGGGCAAGAAAGTAGTACCTTAGTGTCATACCCCAAAATTTGACCCCTAGATTCCATTATCATCTTAGAGCATTAAACATTGTTTCCTAATCCTAACTTTGATTCAAGCTTGTTGTTGTTAAAGTTCATCTGAATTAGGATTTTGCCCCTTGGGAATCAAGAGGACTATTAATTTATCAGTCAATGTTTTGGATTTATCATCATCAAATCAAGTTCCCATACATTCAAGGAGTTTATATTCAACAAGAATCAAGTGCTAATTGGTCTCACTACAAGACAATTGAAGCCCAATTTCATCTGGCCCCAAATTAGGGTTTTCTCAGGGAAAGTTAATTGTGCCTTTGACTTTTGGTCCAAGCATGATCCCAAGCCGTGGGACATGATTCAACATAATCATATACATCATTGAAGCCTATCTATGATGTTTTATAAGTCTCAAGATGCAAATTCATTGAAGATCACACAGTTGAATTCATCTGATTCAAAATTCATCTAATAAAGTCAACTCTTTGAGTTTTAGTTTTTTTGTTCAAATTGGAGCATCCAAGACAAATTTAATCAAGATCTGTTAAATAAATGAATTTTCTCATGGGAAAACAAGATTTGAGAGGTTTCTTGCAAAAGAAGAAAACTTGGATAAACTTGAAATTTTTCTGTGGAAAACCCCTAATTTTGGTGCCAACTTTGGAAGGCCATAACTTCCAATCCACACATCCATTTTATGAGTTCTAAAAATCAATTTGTAGATCTCCTCATGTATTAAAAACGTATCCTAGTGACCTATGAGCAAAAGATGCTTAGATTTTGAGTTATGAAGCTTTAAAGTTTGGGAGAATTTCAAAACACTAAGAAAATTTTCAAGACAACTTTGTTACTCCAATTTTCAATCGACTTCAAGACTAGTTTTTAGCATGATCCCTTGAGATTCAAGGAATTCTCAAAACATGAAATTTGTAAGGAATGTTTAGGGTTTTCCAAAAAGTATAAAAACTCCTTCATAGCATTTGTGAGCTAGGAGTTTCAAAAAGAAGAAGTTGGAGTCCCAAACTTGATTTCTAAGTCATGACCTCATGGATTCACTCTTGTAAAACCACTCAAATCTGCAAGATTTCATGTGGCAGGCTCTATTACTTGCTAATGTGGCTTAAATCAGATAAGTACACATGCTTTTGGTGCATTATCCAAATGGTTGAAACTTAGTTTCAAAGATCTTTCCATTTTGGGCATAAAGGCGTGAACTTCCATTTTGATAAAGGTAACTTTATGCACAAAACCAGCTTCTTAAGCCTCCAATTTGTCCTCTCTGCACTCAAGCATTTTCAAAGTCAGAAGAAATATCTCAACCACTCAATATCTCATTATACTTTGCCTTGAAACAATGGAGAACCATAAAACACCAAATTGGAATCCAACCAAACTAGACAAATCAAGTGAATCTTCCAATCTGTTATGTTGCAAGACACTAACCTCCAATCTTTTCTATAAATAGAGCATTCCATCATGTTTCAGAAGAGGAGAAAAAACCATAGAAAAACACCCTTAAACCTCCAAAGATCAGCATCTTGCAAACCAAACACCACTTGAACCAAAAAAGCTTCACTTTGCACAAATCACTCCATCTGCATTTCCATACCTCAAACCACCAAACCAATTGCTCTAACACATCACAAAACACATTCTAAGGGTTTTCAAACACTCACATCCATCAAAAGACCAAAGAACCATAAAGTCAACCTCCAAACCACAAAACTGTTGACTTTCTGCATCTTCTATACCAAAGTTTGATTCTAATCTTTTCCAAATCGTTTGATCCTTCAAAATCAATCCTCAGAAATGTCTTGAACTTTCCTCAGCACCAAAACTTGACTGTAACCCCATTTGGTTAAAGTTCAAAATCTCATTTTTCCATTTTTTGCAAGAAGAAGGTATTTTCTGTTCCAGTGGTTTTCTCTTGAGTCCAAGAATTCAAAAAGCTTCTTGGAGGTATATTGGAGGTGTCCAAAGCATCAAAGCATTTTTGTACCAACTGTTGTAGAATTTTCAAGTTTGCTCCAAGAGGTAAGTTTCCTCAAACTTGGCACTTTGCAAATCATGCTTTCTTTTGATGTACATTGATCATGGAGTTGTTTGATATGTCATATGTGGTGTGTTTGAACTATTACGTGATGCTATCCATAATGGTATGAGACTGTGATATAGAAATTGCAAGTTTGTGCTATTTTAAGGTTTCACTATCGTGTTTTAAAATAGAGACATTTTAGCAAAAACCATTGGTACCATTGTGATCCTTGTGAAAATTCAAGCAAGTTTGGTCTTTGAATCATCCATTTTCATGGAATATTGAGGAAGATATGTTTGGTTTTGCAAACTGGTTTTGGGTAGTCAAGGTATAGCCATGGTGCCTTAGGTCAGCTTCAGGTTACTTCCAGGTTCATATTTTTACTTTTGGGGTGATACAACGGATGTATCACCACCCCAGTGGTTTACCATGCACGCTTTAGTACCTTCTTGCCTTGCCTGACCTGGGTTTGATCCTGCTGATCAACCCTTTTGTCTTTTTTCCCCATTTTTAAAGTTGATTACATATATTATCTCGCTTCCATCGTTGTTTCACAATGCGCATGTAGTTCAGCTGGCTAATGTTTTGATCCAATAACCTTGAGGGCGTGGGTTCAAACCCCATTGAGTGCATCCCCTTATTTTTAATACCTTATTTTTATGTTTTTCTTCACAAATTGAATTGATCATAACTTCTTTGATTTTTATCATTTTGATCCCATTCTTTTTGTTAAATACTCATGAGAATGTCTATTTTTGTCTATATCAAGAAAGATCCAAAAAGAATTATTTATTTGGTACTTGTTCATGTTCAAAGTTTGTGACTTTTTAGGGTTTCTTAGGCTTTCTCTTGATCTTTTTGATTGATTCCTTTGATTATCTTTGCTTGTATGCACCCAACATACTTTGTATGAACCTCACTTGATATGTGAATTTTCATACCTTTGTTGTTACATGATGGTTATAACTTTTTCTAGTTCATTTTCACATATGAATGTATGTTTGAATATCATAGAACCTTGGTCGTTACCTTGCCTTTGACATATGTTTCTCTTCCATTGATTGAATGATTAGAATGCATCTATGTTTCATGTCTTTCATACCTTACCTTGAGTGTTCTTATACACTTGTTTTTTTTACTTTGAAACATGTTTGGTATGCATGAATCTTCTTTGAGATGCTTCTCATTGTTGCTTACAAATCCATGATTGAATTCCTTTTACATGTTTGGTTGTTACCTACTTGTTTAACAAATATTCACCATAATTCACATGTTGTCACACGTGTTACACTCTTGTTCAAATATGTTTTGGTTGTTAACTCTATGTGTATCCATGCTTAAATATTGTTATGATTTATGCATGTTAATCTTGACCTATGAACTTTACCATGATAAGTAATGTTTTGACTTATACATGATTCTCTATTTGTATCCATGCTTAAATATTTTTATGATTTATGCATGTTAATCTTTGAACTTTGCCATGATAAGTAATATTTTGACTTATGCATGATTAACTTGTCATCTATGATGTTTGGTCTTGTAAGAACCTTATTTCATACCTTTCTAGATGTTGTAACATCGATGTTTACCTTTGGATGTAACCATGTGGTTTGATTCTAAAATTCTATGGATGAATACTTAGTTGTAACCTTTTTATTATCTTTGCTTGATGTTGTCACATGCTTGCCCTTATCTTTCTTGGTTTTTACCATGATTTTATATCTTCATCAGGTTTGAATGAATATATATGTGCGCTTAAGCTTTGATATTCCCCTAAGTGATGTAGCTTGTTAGCTCTCATCCTCAAAGAGTTTCCTTGTGTTCCTAATTCCAAAGGAAAGACTCTCTATTGAATCAATGTCATAGATAGCTCATTATTATTTTAGTCTCCCTTTGACCTTGTTAGAGTCATTAGGACTTTTAGCTTAGTCTTAAGTTAGAACCTATATCCATTTGATTTTGTCAAGTCAAGACCTATAGTATACCTTGTTAAGGATCCTATAACTTAGAGCTTAGGTCTAGAGTTTGTTAACTCTATGTGTGTATCATGGTTATGGGTACTCACTTTTCCCCTTTTGGCTTTTGTTAAAGTCAAAACCCCCAATTAGTCTTTTAACTTAGACTTAGAGAGTTTGTTAACTCTACATAAGTATCATTATTATGGATGCTTATTCCCCTTGAACATTGACCATAGTCTAGAGTTCTCTCCCTAGTTAGGAGAACTACGGTTTCTCTGATTCCATCCTTGTCAGGATACATAGGCACGAGATGCAACGTCTTGGTGAGCATACTTAGTGTACAAACCCATAGGTCTTTACCTTAGCACATAACCATTAGCAAACAAACATTGACAAAAAAACACAACTACCAAACAAGAGGCTCATGTAGAATACTACAGATACTTAGTGTGTTAATACCTTCCCTTAGTATAACCAACCCCCGAACCCCCCCCCCCCCCGATCTCTTAGCTTCATTATTACGTAGCGCACTTAGGGTTTCCTTCGATCTTTACCCTTTCCTTTGGATAAATCAAAGTTCGGTGGTGAATATTTAAAGATTTGCAATTCAAGTTAATTAATAGTTTGATATATGATTCTCACCGCAACACTTAGTCTCCTTGCAGTGTTGATGAGGGCTAGGGCTACTTTTTCAATATGCTGGTATCTAAGCTTCGATCCTTGTAGTGTCTTGCTCGTGAAGTAGATGGGCTTCTTCCCCTCGGGGGTTTCACGAATAAGGGCGATGCTGACGACCTCGGTTGTGATGGCAAGAAAAAGATAGAGGGTCTCCGTGCTATCTGGCCGAGAGAGGACCGGTGGCTCCGATAGCGCTTGTTTTAGGTGGAGGAGGGATTTGTCGCACTCCTCCATCCACTCAAAAGCTTCCTCTTTGTGGAGGAGTTTGAAATATAGGAGAGTATGTTGAGCAGACTTAGCCACGAATCGGGACAGCAACGTGAGCATCCTATTTAGTGATTGGACTTATTTTTTCGAATTCGACGTAGGGAATTCAAAGAAGGCTCTACATTTTTCGAGGTTGGCTTTGATTCCTCATTCTGTTAGGTAGAAACTGAGGAACTTTCCTACCCGTACCCTGAACATGCACTTTTCAGGGTTGAAGCGCATCATGTACTTTTTGGCCTGCTCGAAGACTTTCTTCAAGTTGAGTGTGTGATCGGATTCCTCATGGGATTTTACGATCATGTCTTCCATATATACTTCGAGCATATTCCCGATTTCTCCCCGAAAAACCTTGTTCATCATTCTTTGGTAAGTAGCGCCAGCATTTTTCAAACCGAAGGACATTACGTTGTAGTAATAGTTTCTTGATTCGATCATGAAAGTTGTGTACCTCTTATCGCTTTTGGCCATGGGTATTTAGTTGTAGCCTGAATAGGTGTCCATGAACTATAACAATTTAAAACCAGCAGAATTATCAACTAATTTATCTATGTTGGGGAGGGGATATGCGTCTTTAGAGTAGACCTTATTAAGATCGGTGCAGTCAATGCACATTTGCCATTTTCCATTAGCTTTCTTTACAAGTACAACATTGGACAGCCAAGTAATGTACTTGACCTCCGAGATAAAGTTTGCCTCTATGAGGTCTTTTACAGCCTGTTCAGCAGCCTCCGTTTTCACTAGAGACTGATTTCGCCTATGCTCAGCTACTACCCTAACGGTAGGGTCGATGATCAGCTGGTGGCAGGTCTCCTCAGGATCTAGCCCGGGCATCTCTGAGGCGCTCCACGCGAACAAATTTGCGTTCTCTCGGAGACAAGCTTTGAGCTGCTTCCTCGCCAGGTCGGGGAGGCCGTTGCCAATCTTCACACCTCTTTGGGGATCGTCTTCGAGCAGGACCAATTCGAACTCTCCATATGGGATTGGCCGCATCGGATGGGAGGTCTGATCGCTGCTGGATGAAGTAGAAGTGCTGCTCGAACATTGTTGTATCTCCTTCCCCTTTCTCTTCTGGTCCTTCAAATCTTCCTCGGAGAAACGGTTGTCTAGGTCGATGGAGTCGACGCGGGGCAGCGGCTTTGCCTCATCAGAGCTGCAGGGAAGAGTAGGCTTGCTCGGAGCATTGGCCAGACAGCGATTGTGTTAAGCCCTTTTAAGGCTGCCTCGAAACATCTCCTTGTTGCTTCGATGTCTTTGTTCAGGGTAGCTACGAGACCCTTGGAAGTTTAGTACTTCATTTTTATATGCACAGTTGATGGCATGGCTACCAATTTAGCCAGAGTCGATCGTTCAAAGATTCACTGGTAGAGGGATGGGCAGTCAATAACCAGGAATTATACTTTGATGGACCTCGCTGTTTCTACCACCCCGAAAGTGACATCAGTTCCACGTACCCCCAAGGTTATGTGACCGATCCATTGAAGCCTTGTAGGTCGGAGCCTACGTAGGGCGTCAGGTGTGTCTCATCCAACTGAAGTGTGAAGAATAGCTGGGAATACATGACGTCGACTGAACTTCCTTGATCGACCAGGATCCGCCGAACGTCGAAGTTGGCCATCCAGGCTCTCATGAGCAGAGGAATGCTGGATTTGGGAGTCCCACCGAGGAGTTCCTCACGGTAGAAGGTGATGAGGATCGAATCTCCCCAGAATTTATCAAGTGTGGAATTTCGGCTTGAGCTTGTGCTGAGGAGATGCTCGAACTTTCTCTTGACGGACCCTACGGTCACCTTGTTGAAACCCCTTCCTGATATGACCATGGCGGAGAGGAAGGTTTCCCACAGGCTGTGTGCAGTGAAGTAAGAGGGAACGATGAGTTCCTCGAGGATGTAGAAGTCTTTGGGCCGCGGGATGCTCATGGTGACCTGAAGGTTGGTTTCTTCTTAAGAAGGCACATGTTCCTCGAATTTCTTTGACTCCTAGGTGTCCTGCCTAGGAGCGTCCTTCTTCTTGGTGAGCTGCTTCAGATGATCGTCCATGATTAAGCTCTTGGTTGCATCTTTCAAATAGATGCAATTGTCGGTCATATGGTCGTGGCTCTTGTGGAACCGACAGTACTTTGACTTGTCTGTATTTAGCTTGGTTGGTATCTATTTAGGGAAACGGACCCCTGCCTACCGGAACTCCGAGTTGGCGCACTCAGAGAGAATCTTCTCTCAAGAAATGGTAAGTGGAAGATACTCGTGAAAACGGTCAGAAGGTCCTTTGTTGTCTCGGGGATCCCGTGGGCGGTCATCTCGTCTTCTCTCTCCCCGACGAGATGTCGAGGGGTCGTTTTTCCTGGAGGACCTGACGGACCCCACGGTCACCTTGTTGAAACCCCCTCCTGATATGACCATGGCGGAGAGGAATGTTTCCCACGGTCTGTGTGCAGTGAAATAAGAGGTAACGATGAGTTCCTCGGGGATGAAGATGTCTTCGGGCCGCAAGATGCTCATGGCGACCTGAAGGCTAGTTTCTTCTGAGGAAGGCACCTACTCTTCGACTTCCTTTGACTCTTGGGCGTCCTGCCTAGGAGCATCCTTCTTCTTGGTGAACTGCTTCAGGTGCTCATCCCTGATTAAGATCTCGATTGCATCTTTCAAATGGATGCAATCGTCGGTCATATGGCAGTGGCTCTTGTGGAACCGATAGTACTTCGACTTGTCTATATTTGGCTTGGCCGGTATTTGTTTAAGGAAACGGAACCCTACCTGCCGGAACTCCGAGTTGACGAACTCAAAGAGAATCTTCTCTCGAGAAATGGTCAATGGAGTATACTCGTAAAAATAGCCAGAAGGTCTTTTCTTGTCTCAAGGCTCCCGTGGGCGGTCATCTCGTCTTCTCTCTACCCAACAAGATGTCGAGGGGTCGTCTTGCCTGGAGGACCTGGCACTCTCTTAGTGCATTGAGTTCCAGGTGGAGCTCGTTGCTTCCTTCTCTTCGTACTGGATGTACGCCTGTGCCTTAAGGAGGAAAGTGTCCAGCGTCGCTGGATTCTCAATGTAAATCGCCTTGGCAAATTCAATGCGGGGACGGAGTCCTCGCTTGAGCAAGAACTTCTTCATATTATTGGTCGTGAAGACCTAGACGACTTCTTTGTTGAACCTTTCGATATAGGCTCGAAGATATTCTTCTTTTCCTTGAATAATGGCCTTAAGGGAGGCTTCTATCTTCGGGTGACAACGGAAGGCCGTGAAATGCCTGAAGAAAATCCTCCCCAACTGCCTCCAAGAAATGATGGATTCATCGGGGAGTATCTTATACCAAGTCATTGCTCTCTTCCTCAGCATGGTTGGGAATAATCTACATTTTATGGCCCCTCTGACGCCCCGGTAATCGAGTATAGCATCGATATTTTTGATATGCTCGTCTGAATCTATAGTGCCATCATATGTTCCCAAGGGTGAGGGTTTTTCCAGCCCTCTGGGTAGGCGCATGGCCATAATCTCTTAGGATAATGGGCCGCGAGGCTCGTCGTCAATGCTACTTCCAGACCTCGAATGGGAGCGGGTAATTTGTCCGGGAGAGGAACGTGATCTCTATGGAGAGATGGACTCTGAGCTCGGCCCTTGGACCTGGGTGGAGGAGAACGATGATGCTCTATCCGAATATCCCTTATGGTCCTCTTAGCCCCCAAGGAGTGATGGCTCCAGGGAGAGGCATGGCCGCGCTTCCTTACTGCCAAGGAGTCTGGCTCTGCTGGTGCTCGATGATCTCTTTCTCGTCTGGGAGAAAGACTCTGAGATCTTCGGCATTTTTTCATCAGTGGAGGGGATCTTGGTTGGTGTGATTCTTCTTAGGCTCCAATCCTCGCGTTCTGTTGGAGGATCAGGAGATTTGTTTTGTTGAGGACTTCGAGTAGAGCTTCCATGGTCGGGTCGGTGTTGGACGGAACTAGAACGGTCTGGTGATCTTCGGAGGGTGGTCCCCCGAAGTTGTCATCATGGTCGGGGAAGGAGACGTGGTGGCTCCATCTCTCTACTGATGGACCTTATTCCCAAGAAAGTGGGTGGCTTCGTCAGCGTCTGTCTTGTTGACGGGGAGGATGGCATTGCGGGCATCACAGACGTTGTCATGGCTGACCATGATCAGAATATCGAAAGGACTGCTTTGGTCTTAAATTCACGGGGGACAAAAGTCGGGGAGAACAAAGTTTTCCACAGACGGCGTCACTGATCTTGACGCCTGATCAGAACCTGAAGTGGGCCAGAGAATTTTTCGGTGATGCTGGGTTGCAAGGATGAGGAGGAGGGGGTGTACCTGCAAGGCACTCCGATGCTAATGTAAGAATCGAACGAATAGAAGGTAAGTACGAAAAGTGTATGTTTTAGGATGATGTGTAATGAATTAGAATACCTGACCCTCTCAAGTGAGAGGGTTTTTATAGTGCCCTCAGCGCTTGGCCATTGGTCCCTATTTTCGGGTCGAGATAACTGCTCTCTGAAGAATATGTAACTACTAGAAACTAGTCGTTAGGACAGACAGAGCTGCTCGAAACTAGCCGTTGACACGGGCAAGGGCACGAGCCTCGTGACTGTTTCTGGATGGTGAAACCGTGCGTAACGGGCAGGAATGTAACTGATTTCGGGGGTCAGCTGACCAGCTTTCCTCGGCAGAGGGGGCAGAGGAGAGGAAGCTTCATTTTGTCCTTAGCTGGCAGGGCGAAGGCTATTGGGTCTTCCTAGGAGTAGAAGTAGATTGGGTTATGCCTAGTCATTGGACCAGTTCGGAATAGTTTTATTAAAATATATAAATGACATGGCAACTCCTTAAATGACATGGCATCTGACTTACCATGCTCAATCACCATTCTGAGCGCCACATAATCAAAATAGGTGGGGACTAAAAAAATTCCAAAAAGTGACAACTTGAGGCACTAAAAGGCTGGAAAATTTAAATGGGGGACTAAAACGTTAAAAATTTGTAAATAAGGGACTAAAAGTGCATTTAAACCTTCTTTAAATTATATGTCAGGATTCTAGGGTGCTACAATTAAAATGTCTAAAACATGTCTCTCGAATCTCATAATGAGTGAATTTAAATGTTTATAACCATTGATTAGCATTTATACGTCTTGTCCATCCTCCCCTAATCAATGTAAGGGAATATTCAAATCAGAAAAGAGGCATCGAAATCATTAAGCAAAAAAATAGTCCAGTATGCTTTCTTATGACTCTATCTAACTAACATCAAAAGAGTTGTTGAATTAGTGTTCTCAACGGTAATATATATATATATATATAAGTGTTCTCAACGGTAATATATAAAAGAGTGAGGATCCACTTAATTTACCCATTAAATTAGTTTCAATTTAAAGGTTATGATTTGGAGTAAGTTAAAACCACTTATTTCGGAGTAAGTTCATCCTCACTTTTTTATATATATATATATATATATATATATATATATATATATATATATATATATATATATATATATATATATATATATATATATATATATATATATATATATATATATATATATATATATATATATATATATATATATATATATATATATATATATATATATATATATATATATATATATATATATATATATATATATATATATATAAAAGGCTGTGGAATAGAATCATCTCAAGTGAGGCAAAATTTTAATGTATGAAGACTAAAGCGCATAGGTCATGAACATATGTAACAGAAAAAACTCAGACCCCTAGCTTAATTCTGTTTTTTCATTTTAAATTTGGCCGATATTGCAACTCCCACTATCACTCACAGTGTAACAGCACCAAATGCTACTACTCGACGCAGAAACTAAAGGGAACAGTGTAATATGAAACTCACTTTTTAAAAGAAAATGAAACTTACTTGAGGATGTTGCTAAAATGGACTCACCTTGCATCAAATAACTATATTTAAATAGATATTGTCTTCATGACTTCATCATCTAGCTTTCGGTTACCATTACATTTTCGTTGCTCCAATGGCCATAATTATAAGCATTTTATACTCTCATTTTTATCAAAGTTGAATTAATGGTGAGCATGTTGGATGGCTATGGATGAAGTCAAATCCACTTAATCACTGCATAAATGCAATGTGTGAAAAACACACGATACCGTGATGCGATGTGTGGCAAACTTGCAGTCACACGACGCCGGGAGCCTGCTACATGCATGCACCTCAGTGCATATTAGTCCATGTAATACCATAATCATCCACTCTAGCACCTCAATTAAGGTTATATTTAATCCTTCCTATAAGAGATCAATTTAATAATATTAGAGATCAATTTAATAATTTGTTATTAATTTATTATAAATTGTTAGAATTGTTATTAATTTGTTATGGTTGGTCCTATTTTTAAGAATTGAAATATATATATATATATATATATATATATATATATATATATATAGAGAGAGAGAGAGAGAGAGAGAGAGAGAGAGAGAGAGAGAGAGAGAGAGAGAGAGAGAGAGAGAGAGAGAGAGAGAGAGAGAGAGAGAGAGAGAGAGAGAGAGAGAGAGAGAGAGAGAGAGAGAGAGAGAGAGAGAGAGAGAGAGAGAGAGAGAGAGAGAGAGAGAGAGAGAGAGAGAGAGGGAGAGAATCAACTTATTTCAAGAGTAAGTTTTTTTAACTTATTTCAAATCATAGTTTTTAAATTGAATCTAATATAATGGTTAAATTTGTCTTTTACTTAATTGACCATTACATTAGAATCAATTTAAAGGCTATGATTTGGAGTAAGTTAAAAAAACTTACTCTTGAAGTAAGTTGATCCCCACCCATATAAAGGTATGTCATATGTCATGAAAAACAATAAGAATCGAATATATTTTTTAAGTTAACTTTCTATTATGGTATTTGAGCACGGTTCCGATTCAGAAGAGATATTGGAGAGAAAAATACCTCCAAACGTGAAACAAAGAACACAACAAAGAATGCCCATCAAAACAACTCTGATAATCCTGGAACTCCACTCGTGACAGCATTGGTGAATGGAGAAAATTATCGCACATGGGTAAGATCGAACAAGACGGCTTTGCGTGTGAAGACGAAACTGGGTTTCATTGATGGAAACATCAAGAAACCATCAAGTCAATATAAAGTGTACCGTGACAAGAAGAAGACGGAATCAATTGTGACATCTAGGTTGATCAATGCTACAAAACCAAATCTACGCAGCAACATCTCACATGCTTGAACGGCTCAAGATGTGTGGGTGGATTTTGAAGAACGCTTTGCTCAGACTGATGCATCACGAATCCATAAGCTCTGGAGAAACTTGTATTTGCACTACTACAAAAATACATATAATGATGGTTGTAAAACACATATAATGATGGTTTCACGTCCGTTGTTAGGTAGCGTGTGATTTGTATGTATGTTGGTTTCCACAACCGGCAAGTGGTCGTAGTTATAAATTAGGTAGCGCACTACTTATAACAACGGGTAAAGAAAACAACCATTGTGGAGTAATTTATAGGTCTTGGGTTCGAATCTCAGAAACGTCATTCTTGTGTTTTAACATTTCATCATGGTTATATGTTCCAACTGTGGTGGTATGTGTAAGAGTTTATTATAAAATATGGGATTGCTTGTTTTTCCCTATCTCTCATTAACCATATACAACCATTCAAATAGATTTTTGAGATAAAAATCAGAAAAACTAAATCATTATTGAAAAAAAACTTAAACAGTTCAATGCTTTTTGAATTGCACGCATCTTGTAATTCGTGATTTCCTTATTAACCCATATAATTTGATTCAATTCCAAATTATTCAAAGTAATGATAATGAATGGGTGTCTTCTATGTCTTTCACACAAAATTTAATTTCCTCTTTTTTCTAGTTTATTTTCCAAACATCAAATTTTGTGTGAAAGACTCAGACTGACATTTATTTATCATCATTGTTTTGAAGAATTTGTGGCATTAAATAAAATTCTATAGGCTAAAGAGGAAATAATGAATTACAAAATGCATGTAATTTGATAAACATTGGATCGTCTAAGTTAATTTTCAAGAATAATTTAATTTTTCTAATTATTATCTCAAAAGTCTATTTAAATGAATGCAAGCTCAATGAGGGGTTAGTGAAACTAGAACTCACATATGATATAACAAACTCACTAACAACATTTATCAATAAAAACATCAATTAATTAACATAGATTAGGAGAACCTGATAACTAACTATTCCAAGAAAATTAAGACAAATCATCATGTGAACCACACCCATAGTATGCAAACTTGTAAAATGAAAGGAGGATGAAACTGATGAGAAAACTGCAAACTTGTATTAAATTTGAATGGATGTCATTCTAGGTCTATCACACAAGTTTGCATATTTTACTTCAGCTTCATCCTCTCTTATATTTTTTTTCTTCATAGCAACACAAATCAATTGTAATCTTAGAAACACCATAAAAAAACAGCATGTTAACATAAACTAGCAGTACATTGCAATCCAACAAAAACTTATCAACATACATAACAATAACATTAACATAACAACAACATATACGAAAAAGAGAGAATATAGAAAAAGATTTGTCAACAACAACCAACAAAAAATCATGTGAAACATAACAAAGTCTTCAATCTTCATGCTTAATTGAATTTGTGTAGTTCTCAAGGTCTTCATCTGGTTCATAATCAGTTGCATACAGATTCATTAGGTCTTTCATAATAACATCTACCTTCCTTATCTTTTCAGGGTTAAGAATCTTCTTATAGCATGTCCACCAGACGGTTCAACAACATTAATGTGATCCCTAATAGCTTCAGCATATTAATAGCCTTCTTATCTTCTTGACTTTGTCCAACCATAACTCCAACATATTAATAGCCTACTTTAAAGCCTTAATATCTTGGACAAGTTTTCTCCCAATATTCATGTTAAAAGAAGGGTCGGAAATTTGAGAGAAGAATATAAAATTTGAACAAGAAGAGAAACCCTTTTTCAAAACCTAAACCTAAAGCATATCCAAACCAACAACAGAACATGTGAAATCAAAGTAAATAATATGAAAATCATGTGAAAATCATGTGAAAATCATGTGAAACATACAAAAACATACAACAACAACAACAACAACAACAACAACAACAACAACAAAAACTCATAAACTCTCAAACAAGAAGAAAATCATGTCAAACATAACAACAACATACACGAAAATGAGAGAATAAGAAAGACGAAGAATACCTTTATGTATGAAGAACAAGATTGAGACTATATTGTAGAATAGGAAAGCTAATGACGGAAAAAAGAGAGAAAATGTGTGCTACCATTTTGCTATGAGAGATATGACGATACTGTCAAGAAGCGAGAGCTAATTCATTTATATATGGATAAACAATTTTACAACGGTCGTATTCAAAAACCATGATAAAATGTAATGCCTTTCACAACGGTTGACATTAACAACCATGGTGATAGGTATTTTAATTTTAATATATATATATATATATATATATATATATATATATATATATATATATATATATATATATATATATATATATATATATATATATATATATATATATATATATATATATATATATATATATATATATATATATATATATATATATATATATATATATATATATATATATATATATATATATATATATATATATATATATATATATATATATATAAGGACACCACTCATTATAACGAAAAAGTAGAAAATTATTGGAGTTGTGATTCGAACCCTGTCACTCACTGAATATACAATCAAGGTTAATTAGTTTGACCGTAATGCAATGTCTTTTCGAAAATATATATAACAAAATGCGTCAAAAAAATGAGGTATTACCATGGTTAACTATCATACCATTGTAATATAGTGTTACCAAATATATATTTTATAGTAGTGTTAATGCAGAAACAGCCTGAAACAAGTGTAACAGATTACTACACTTAATTCAAAAGTCTTGTTGATGAATTGAATGAATTGCAAATCCTACCTGAATGCAGTTGCGGAGCTGCTAAAGTATTGACACAAAGATAAGAAGAACAAAGAGTCTATATTTTTCTTGGAGGCTTTAATAAAGAACAATGCTCACATATCAATGCAATCGTACTTAATATTGATCCACTACCCTCTCTTAGGCATGTCTTTAATCAAATGCAAAGAGAAGAATCTCGTTTTGCAATAGATAAGGAAGGAGATTCCAAGGTGGAAAATGCATATGTTTTTTACTCAAGTGCAGATAGAAAGAGAGGAAAGGAATATCACTCAAGATTAAAGTGTGATCATTGTGGAAAAACTGGACATGTCAAGGTAAAATGTTGAGATTATTATATATTCAATAAGTTGGGAATCGCGAAGAACTCAAAGGTGATAACCTAACAAATCAGAAGGGAAACAAGTAGCAAACTTTGCTCGAGATGCTGAGAGAAAAGAATACCCCAAAGCAGCAACATCAGAACACGCCCTGTATGGAGTTCGTGCCAAAAATCATGCAAATGCATATGAAAAGATGACTGGTAAATTTGAATATTGTTTCAATTAGATACTTGATAGTGGTGTTTCACACCACATGACTCCTTTGAACTCAATATTGAAGAAAATTGGAAAATTAGATAAACTTTTCTACATAACTACACCAACACGAATTTCAACCTTAGTTGAAAATATTGGAGATGTGAATTTATCAAGTTTTCTTTACCTTAAAAGATAAGTTATTGGCTCCTGATTTTAAATGTGTGATTTCAATTCATAAAATGTTACATGATTTAAATTGTTATGTGATTTATGATCAAAGTTCTTACGCAATACAGGATCAAACCTCGAAGAGGAAGATTTGATCGGGTGACCTGCATGAAGGGGTTTATGTGTTCACAAAGCAACACCAACAAGGATTTATGGGTGCAGCTAAGAAGGACATGGTAACCTTATGGAACATCGGAATGGAACATTCCTCAAATCAAGTTCTTCATCATATTTCACATTTAATCAAATGTAATTTTGATAGAGAAAATTTTTGTGATGTATGCTACAATGCAAAACAATGTAGAAACCTTTTTCCCTTTAAGTATTAATAAAGTTGAAGCACCTTTTGAATTGATTCATTATGACTTATGAGGGAAATACCATATTGCCACAAACAATGGATCACATTACTTTCTAACCATTTTAGATAACTACACTTGTGGCACATGGGTATATTTAATGAAACACAAGGCAGAGACCTTACAATATTGGATTAGTTTTAGAAGTCTAATCAAGAGGCAGTTTAATATGCATATCAAAAGGATTAGGAGTGACAATAGGATAGAGTTTACTAATTTTGATTTCAACTCCTTCACTAAAAAATAAGGGATCATACATGAAACTTCTTGCATTTACATTTATGAGATGATCTTGAGTAAATTATGATGTTGTGGCCTTGGATGTTCCTTGATGAATATGATGATGTTGAATATGAAAATGACGCCATTTTATATGTTGATTTCCTACATTGATTATCATGAATTGTTTTACTCACCCTGCCTGTTTGAATGTTGCCTCCACGTGGGTAACATGCAGATGACCATGTTTAGTCGTGGATGTCGTCGAGGGCTTTTGATGTTTTGGGTCGTTGGCCATGGTGGTTGACTTAGAGGGTCATGCTCTGATAGTGTAACATCGGGTTGGGGTCTTTGAGTCAAATCTTATTTCATTTGATTTGGTTATGTTGCTTATGTTCCCGTATAAGGAAAACTTTGGATTATGCCTTTTTGAGTTCCGCTGCAATTTTTTATATCTTTTGAGAAAACCAGTTGTTTACGGAGCTTTGACTTATATTTGATTTATTGGAAAATGTATGCCCTTTGAGGTGATTTTTATTGAATTTAATATTTTACTCTGATAAATGTGAATACTTTGCCTTTTATTTGTGGGGTAGAAAAGGGTGTTACATTAGTGGTATCAGAGCAGGCCGGTCCGTCCGGCCAAGTTGTCTAATGCTATTTGTTCCCTAGTATGCGACATGTGTGTGAAAACACTGTCTGTACACGTTTGTTTTCTAACCTTTGTCTGCAGAAGTGGGAATGAAACAAGTGGGAGAGAAGCTTGTGCTTCTCTAGGATGCTTCAAGTGCTGAGTGGTGGCTCAGTGTGTCGATGAACGCTCTTATAGTTTGGTAAAGATGGTTTATGCCCCCATCATGATTTTCGGATGTCTATTAACAAATTGAGGAACTGATCACCCTTAATCTCTTGTTGATAGTAGACGGAGTCATGTTGGATGGGATAGACGTGTCTTGCAAGCTTAGATGGCATGTGTAGTGAATTGTTTTGAGTTAAGTTAAGTGCTTACAGATTTTTTTGGTGAGTCAGTGCAGGATGGTGCTGAGATGTTTATTTTGATGGAAACTTTGAGTGTTAATAAAGTGGGGAAGTTGGTGGTGTGCCAATTATTTGTGATTGTCTGAAAGTTTTTCCTAATGAGATAAGTGATTTATTGTCGGAACATGAAGTGGAGTTTGCGATCGACTTAGTTTCTGGGACTAGTCTGATATTGATGGCTCCATATCATATGTCTGCATTGAGATTGAAAGAGTTGAAGAGTCAATTTAAAGATTTGCTTGAGAAGAGAATCATTCGTTCGAGCGTGTCACCGTGGGGTGCACCAGTTTTGTTGATTAAGAAGAAAGAAGATTCTGTGAGGATTTGTGTGGATTACAGACAATTGAACAAGGTGAGTATCAAGAATAAGTGTCCACTTCCAAGGATTGATGATTTGATGGATCAATTGGTTGTTGCAAGTGTGTTCAGTAAGATAGATTTGAGATCTGGGTATCATCAGATTCGTGTGAAGCCTGATGATATTCCGAAGACAACTTTTAAAACAAGGTATGGACATTATGAGTATTTCGTGATGCCATTTGGTGTGACTAATTCACCGTGTGTATTTATGGAGTACACAAACAAGATTTTATATCCTTATTTAGACAAGTTTGTGGTTGTGTTCATTGATGATATTTCGATATATTCGAAGAGTAAAGAGGATCGTACTGAGCATCTGAAAATTGTGTTATCAGCATTGAAAGAGAAGCAGTTGTACGTAAAATTGTCAAAGTGTGAGTTTTGGTTGAAGGAAGTGATTTTCCATGGTCATGTGATCTCGAGTAGAGTTATTACGATTGGTATGTCAAAGGTTGAAGTTGTATCGCAACAGGAAGCTCCAAAACTGTTTTTGAGATTAGAAGTATTCTTGGGCTGGCAGATTATTATCGAAAATTCATTGAAGGATTTTTCCAAGTTATCTTTGCCATTGACGCAGTGGACTAGGAAGGTTCAAGCTTTTGTTTTGGATGCAAAGTGTGAAGAAAGTTTCAAGAGCTTTTGAGGAGGCTGACAGCAGCTCATGTTTTGATTTTGCCGAATCCGGTAGAACAATTGTTGTATACTATGATGCTTCATTGATGGAGTTAGGAGGTGTGTTAATGCAACATCAACAAGTTTTAGCTTATGCTTCAAGACAACTTAAAGTGCATAAGAGGAATTATCTGACGTGTGATTTAGAGTTGGTTGTTGTTGTGTTTGTGTCGAAGCTTTTGAGGCATTATTTGTTTGGTTCGAGATTTGTGGTGTTTAGTGATCATAAGAGTTTGAAGTATTTCTTTGATTAGAAAGAATTGAACGTGAGGCAGAAGAGATGATCGGGACTTCTGAAGGAGTATAGTTTTGGTTTGAATTTCCATTCGGGTAAAGCAAACGTGGTAGCTGATGCATTGATTTGGAAATCTTTGCATATGCCGATGATGATGGTAGTAGAGTTAGAACCGATTGAGCAATTTCTTGATATGAGTTTGGTTTGTGAAAATTCTTCATATGGAGTTAAGCTTGGTATGTTGAAGCTTAATAGTGGTATTCTTGATGAGATTCGAGGAGGTCAGAAATCTGATTTGAGTTGGTAGATCGGTTGAATTTGATGGATCAAAGTCGAAGAGTTGATTTTCAGATTAATGAAAATGGTATCATAAGATGTCATGATAGAGTATGTGTTCTAAATACTATTGACTTAAAAAAGAGTATTGTTGAGGAAGGACATCGAAGTAGATTGAGTATCCATCTCGGTGCGACAAAGAGGTACCAGGATTTGAGGAAATTGTTTTGGTGGCTAGGGATGAAGAAAGATATTGTCGAGTTTGTTTATGCTTATTTGACATGTCAGAGGACGAAGATTGAACATCAACAACCGTTGGGTCTGATGCAACCGTTGAATATTCCATAGTGAAAATGGGATAGCATTTCTATGAATTTTGTGACAGTTCTACCGACGATTTTGAAGGGATATGATTCAATTTGGGTGATTGTTGATAGATTGACTAGATCAACTCATTTTATACCGATGAGGATCAATTATTCGTTGCAGAAGCTGGCCGAATTGTATATTAACGAGATTGTGAAACTTCATGGTATTCCTTCAAGTATTGTGTCTAATAGAGATCCGAGATTTACATCGAGGTTCTAGGAGAGCTTGCAGACAGCTATGGGTACCATGTTGAGATTGAGTTCTGCCTGTCATCTGCAGACGGATGGACAGACAGAGAGAACTATCCAGTCTTTAGAGGATTTGTTGAGAGCTTGTGTGTTGGATCAAGGTGGATCGTGGGATATTCATTTGTCGTTGATTGAGTTTACCTACAACAATAGTTATCATTCTAGTATTGGAATGGCACCGTATGAGGCTTTGTATGGAAGGAAGTGTAAGACTCCATTGTGTTGGTATGAGTCAGGTGTGAGTGTTGTACTCGGACCTGAGATTGCGCAAGAGACGACTGAAAAGATCAAGAGGATCCAAGAAAAGATGAAAGTTTCGCAGAGTCGTCAGAAAAGTTACCATGATAAGAGGAGGAAAGCACTTGAATTTCAAGAGGGAGATCATGTGTTTTGAGAGTTACGTCGGTAACTGGTGTTGGTCGAGCTTTGAGGTCTCGAAAGCTCACACCACATTTTGTTAGTCCGTATCAGAGTGGCGCAGCGGAAGCGTGGGAGGAGTAGCATGTCGAATTGCTTTACCATTGTCGCTTGTGAATTTGCATGATGTGTTTCAGTTAAGGAAGTACATTTCAGATCCGTCACATGTGATGCAGATGGATGATGTACAAGTGGGAGATAATTTGAATGTTGAGGCATTGCCAGTTCAGATTGATGAACGAGAAGTGAAGCAACTGCGAGGTAAAGAGATTTCCTTGGTAAAGGTAGTTTTGGAAGGATCAACTGGAGAAAGTTGGACTTGGGAGCGTGGGGATCAGATGAGTGAGTCGTATCCGACTCTGTTTCCTTGAGGTAATTTTCAAGGGCGAAAACTCTTTTAAGTGGGGTGTCGCAACTGCGAAAACACCCGGCGGAAAATAGAAGAGTCGCCACCTTTCGTTATTTATCCCAAAGAGAGGGAAAGGAAATGATCGAAAAAACCTGACGAAAAAGGGGAAAGACGAGGTCATCGCAACCAAGTCCTAGATTTGGGAGTCGGTTATGCAAGGGGAAGGTATTAGCACCCCTCACGTCCGTCTTACTCGACGGGATCCACGCTTGTTGTCTATCTAAGGGTGTGTTTAAACTATCTAGCTAAAGGCTCACAAGACGAAAGAAAAGAAAAGAGACTCGGCAGAGCATCGCCGCTATATGCCTACGTATTCCCTCGTGCAATGGGAAAGTCAGAGTTAACGTAGTTCGGCTAACTACGAGTGACAAAGGGGGGAAGGTTGCTCGCCAAGACATCGCGTCTTGTGCCTACGTACTCTCAACAAGTATGAGAGATCAGAGCAAATGTAGTTCGGGATGACACGAAACCACAAGCTGATTAAGTGTTTTAATCAAGTAAGGTTAAACCTCCGTTCCAGCAGTTAGGGACGATGCCTATTTGCGGTAGAACCGAAGCTTAACAACACTCTTTTCTGAAAAAAGGAAGTTTGATTAATCCCGAAGGAAAAAGTTTGAACTTTGTTTTGTGCTTTTTAGTGAAGTGAATTAATTCGGTTTGTGATTCACGTTGCACTAAAGACTATGACATGGAGGCGAATGCGTCGTGTATCACCCCCAAACAGGACGTACACTAAACACTCTAGACAAGCGAGAGGAGACCCCTCACTCATCATTCCCCATATAGCTTAAGGCTCGTAGCGCGCAACGTTCATCACATTTATTAGATGGATTAGAATTGTTTGAGATGAGAAGAGAGACGCACGGAAGGTCTAAGGGAAACTCGGCCCTAACATTATCATGCAAAGTGGTCCTAAAGTTTGGATTAGAAAGGGGAAACATCTACCCTAATGTTAGCATGCTTGGATTGAATGCCTGGTGTCTCTCCTACTCCCATCCTAAACGGAGGGACTAGGAACCTTATGGGGATCATGGCAAAATGCACAAGAAAGCACCAAGTAAATTCAATCACAAGTAAGATGCAAACATGAAAAATGCACACTTAGAATGGAGGGAGGGAGGAAAAATGTGTGGGGCTGCAGCCGCCACAAGCGCATCTCGACCTCAACAGCGATGCAAGAATGATGCAAACATGGAAAGGAAAGCAAAAAAATGAAAACAAACGAACATGCAACGAGTCATCACTTTGAACCACATCCATAAGGATGCATCCAAGTGGAAAATGAGCACAAGTGTCAACAAAATCATGATCAACCAAACACAAACAGTGACAAGCATCAAAAACATTTCACTTCTAATGCATTGTATCAATTCATGAAGATTCGAAGTGAAACAGTATGCAAACAATCAAACAAAGCAGCAAAACAGGTCTGCCAGCACAGTGTTAATCGGTTAACCCCCAGGGTTAATCGGTTAACACACTGTTAACGTTTAAAAAATTTGGAAATCTGAACTGGTTAATCGGTTAACCATATGCATTAACCGATTAACACTGTGAAAACTTTAAAAAATCTGGAAATTTGTGATGGTTAATCGGTTAACCATATGCGTTAACCGATTAACACTGTGCTAACAGCAGAAAACAGCAAAGTAGAATCACTTTTCAACAGCTTATCACTTCTCCAAACATACCAATGATCACATAATCAGCTATGCACGAAATTAAATTAGAAAACCATGATTTCAACAACATGTATACAGATCCAAATAGCATCAACACAGATCATATGAATCAAAATGTAGCAAATCAATCAAAAATGAAAATCATCATGGTGAACATGTAATTAAGCTAAAACAGAATCGGATAGAGAATTTCTAACCTACGAAGCGGAGATTTGCTTCGGTTAATATTGATTTGCTGGAAATGAGTAGATCGAAGCAAGAAACCTGGAATACTTCAAGATCCAAGTTGATCCTTGTAGTAGAGATAGAGATCCTTCAAGATTAAGCCAAATTACTTCAAATAATCACTTCTAACTTCACTTCAAATTTCAGATCTGAATTTGCACGAAAATTGAATGAAGAAAATGATCCAATGGAGATGATAGATGAAGGTTTAGCTCTTAGAAATCAATGATTCCAATGAAGAATCAAGGATTTCAAGTAGAAAAGAGCTTTGGTGAAGGTTTTGGCTATGGAGGAAATTTGGAGAATTGAGAGAGAAATGAGAGCAATTCTGAAATGAGAATGAAAAATGAAGGTTAGGTTGAGTGTGGTTTAGAGTGAATTACTTAAGTATCCTTTTGGCTTGGATCCAAAGCAAGGTTTATGTGGATTGGAAAATCAAGGTTTGGAATGAGGAATGGGCATTTGGGGGGAAATGAAAATTAAACCAAATTTAAAAATGGTTCTAGATCCTTCTCAAGTGCAAAAATGACTGTCAAAGTGATCAAAATTGGACCCCAAAGTGTATTGGCTTGAATTTCCACGTGCAGAGACAAAATTTGCACTGGTTAATCGGCTAACCCTATGCGTTAACCGATTAACACCTCTGAATTTTTGAATATGAGCTGATTTTCCATTGGTTAATCGGTTAACCATATGCGTTAACCGATTAACACATTCAAAATTTTGAATTTGGCGCCTTTTGGAGGGAAACCTGCCCTTTTGCCCGTTTCTTGTTGTTTTGAACTCTGTTAAGCTTCTGGAATGTGCTCTTGAACGCTATAACCATGGGAATGCTTGTGATAGCCTGAATGCTACTTTCTTAGCTGAAAAATAACCTGCAAAATAGAATCGGTCGCCCGACCGTTGGGCAAAATAAATGTTGTCTGATACTCGCTGTTTTGATTGCTTGCACTGAGATGAAAACTAAGCCACGGAAAAACCTTGATCCCCTGTCTCAAGAACGAATGCTATGATATGCAAAAATGCAACAGAATGCAAAAGTGAAACAAAAGCCAAGCCAAGAAAAGGTTGGGAAAATTTTGGGGTGCAACAGTTGCCCCTATTCAAAAGACTTGGACCTGACTGGGTGAAAAGCGAACGGCTTTCAGACAATCAAGGTACAGGACGATTGAATACCAACAAACCCGAAAATTTACCAACCGCAAAAATAAACTGCAAACTCTGATTAAAGACGAGATCTCCGGAAATGACTGAGCTGATGGTTGCAACGTCGATACGCCGATGGAAGAATCATCTGACATCGCCGTCAGCTAACGACACTAAGTCTGGAAGATCACCTGACATCGCCGTCAAGTATCTACACTGAGGATAAAACTTTCTGACCTTGTCGCCAAACTAACACAAAGTCAATAAACATCTAACATCGCCGTTAGATAACCACAAGGTTGATATACATCACTTGGCCTCACCGCCAAGCCTCTGTAGGGGATAACAAATTCTGACATCGCCACGAGAAAATCAAAACCTCCGATAAACATGATAACTGCCTGACATCGCCGCCAGGCCACCAAGCCTAATGAACATCCGACATCGCTGCCAGATAACCAACAAGTAGATAACATCACTTGGCATCGCCGCCAAGCCTCGACAAAGTAGATAAAATACCGGACATCGCCGCCAGGTAACCACACAGTCGATAAACATCTAACATCGCCGCCAGATAAACACCGAGTAGATAAATGTCTGACCTTGCCGCCAGACAACCACCAAGTGAAAAGCACCTGATTTCGCCGCCAGGAAAACATCATGTTGAGAAACCTCTGACATCGCGCCAGAACAACACCATGCTGAAGAATATCTGGCCTCGCCGCCAGAAAAACGTTTGACATCGCCGCCAAACAAACCCAATATTGAGAAAATACCTGACATTGCCGCCAGGCAAACACCATGTTGATAAACATCTGACATCGCCACCAGAACAACACCATGTTGAAGAATATCTGACCTCGCCGCCAGAAAAAGTTTGACATCGCCGCTAAACAAACCCAATATTGAGAAAATACCTGACATCGCCGCCAGGCAAACACCATGTTGATAAACATCTAACATCGCCTCCAGAACAACACCATGTTGAAGAATATCTGACCTCGCCACCAGAAAAATGTTTGACATCGCCGCCAAACAAACCCAATATTGAGAAAATACCTGACATCGTCGTCATGCAAACACCATGTTGATAAACATCTGACATCGCCGCCAAAACAACACCATGTTGAAGAATATTTGACCTCGCCGCCAGAAAATGTTTGACATCGCCGCCAAACAAACCCAATATTGAGAAAATACCTGACATCGCTGCCAGGTAAACAAAATGCTGATGAACCTCTGACATCGCCGTCAGAAAATCACAATGCAAATAAACCTCTGACATCGCCGCCAGACAACCACAAAAATGTTGAACATATGGCATCGTTGCCGAATAGCATGAATCTGAATACACATCTGACATCGCCGCCAGACAACCATAAAGTCGGTAACCCTTTGACGTCGCTGCCAGAAAAATCATAAATCTGATAACCATCTGACCTCGCTGTCAGACAAACACCAAGTTGGTAAGAGATCTGGCATCGCCACCAGCACTCTGCAGAGAATAACATCTGACTTCGCTGCCAGATATCTTGATTGATAAAATAAAACCCCAAATCTGAAGACAGAGGCTTCTGACATCGCCGTCAGACCTTCGCTAAATGAAAGCGATCATCAAACCCAAAGGTAAACTCCTGCTTCTAACATCACCGCCAGACACCGGTAGGGGATAAAACAACCTGACCTCGCCGTCAGGCATCCGCGCAATTGAGAAACATCTAACCTCTCCGTCAAACGTCTATTGCAACCCATAAACCATGAACTCGGAATCAAATCACTGAGAAGCTAACAAACATCTGGAATTGCCGCTGGACAAACACAAAGCTGATAAAGTCATTTGGCATCGCCGCCATACAAACCCAAAGTTGAGAAAGATTGGCTGATAAACCTCCACAAATAAGTAGACAATTGATGAACAGAACAAAACCTCGAACCCGAAGACCAAGATCAACTCAAAGCTGATAAACCCCTGACATCGCTGTCAGGCACCCGCTAAATAAAAGCGCGCCTCTAACCTCACCGTCAGATCAACACGAAGTCGACAAACTTCTGATGAGAAATCCTTAAGGAACTCCGCTGGGGAAAAGAGAGAACTTGAACAAGTAACCCTGATGGGGAACCAAGTAACTTTGTCGATACTTCACTAGGAAGCACAGGATAACATGAACACCGTTATCCTGGATCTTTTGCCGAACACGTCAACCATCCGGAGATCACCTGAAACAAGAATATAACCACCTAGCCTATGTTTCATATGCACATGTTTGAATATGGCGTAATGCTCCATACGAAATGGAAATGCTACGGGTTTCTTAGGATGCTATGCACGATGCAAATTCAACAGAACCGAATCAGCAAAATAAATGCTGAAGATACGGAGACCACCCTGCTGGGAAGAGAAAACAACCCTGATGGGGATAGTTAGCACGTGCCAGTAAACTGGACTTAAGATGGGGAAGAGACGTTTACCCTCTGACTCTACTGGGGATAACGCAATGAGGGAATCAACATCAACCTCTGCTTGGGGGGATGAGGAATGGAGTCATCAACGACAACTTGACCTCGGAGGGGATACCAAATCACCTGCTCAGACTCTGTGGGGATTACTTACTCTACTGAATAAGCCCATCTTGCACCGCCGAGGAATGAATGTACACAGACAATCTGCTGGAGCTAAAGGTGTACTGACCAACTACCAGGGCTAAAGATATACACTACCTGGTCACAACTCTACTGGGGATAGAGACACAACCTCTAATTGCTGATGATGAACTCTGGTTAGGGAGAATAACCTTGCTTGAGTAACTGCCCCAGTGTAGTTCAATTTGCCCCAGTCGGATCTCTAGGACGAAAAGGAAAGCTTGCCATGAAACGACCTTGAGATGGCTTGTCCCTGAATTTGTAACATGAAAGGATTTGTACCCAATTTTTCCCCAGCCCGTGGGATCTCTGCAACATCTTCCTCGAAAGGAAACCTGGACTTTTTGTACCTTGCCGGTTTGGTATGAACTGCCTCATCATTTTGAACCTCGAAGAGGTACTTCATATTAATTGCCTTCTGGAATAACTTTAATGCTTCTAGGGTAATCTTCCCCATCCTTGCAATGACTTTTCCCCTGATTGGCTGACTTCACTAGGGATGATATCTCTTGCTGCGAGAGGTTTACCGAATCTCAACCTGCTTGCCTTCAGATGAAATGTCTTTTGGATGGCTGACTCCCATGATATGATCATTTGATATAGCTGGCCCCGATGGAGTATTCAGGAATTATGCACTCTATCCTGATCAAACTTTCCACTTTGGAAACTTTCCTGCTATCAAGCGCTTACTCAAAAGTAACACAAATTATTCTGCATAAAAGATATATTCATGCAATGCATATGACAATTTTGAAATCCAAGTCTGTTCACTGGAAAAACATTTGTGACATAAAGCGAACGAATCACTTATCAGAATGTCAACATCAAAACCTGTGAGTTGAGCAGAATCCTTTTTAGGAGTCAGATTCGACGCGGTCTTTACCAAAGTATGCTTTTGAAACAAACCTGCTTCAATTAGGACTTTTGAAGGTTGTAACGTGGTCAGGTTCACGGTTTGAAAGAAAGGATATAAGGCTTAACGTTTATTTTAACCCACCCATTCTCCGTGATGTTCTCCAATCCTATATCCAGCTAACTCGACACTAGCGCTCACCTTTGAAAGGTTGAATGACAGGAGTGAGGTTCAAGAAATCACAAGATTTTGGGAGTGACAGTCACTCGCTTTTCGTCTTTTGGTGCCTGAATCACACGACTTGTTTTTCACCATTCTTTCTGATTTCCCTATTTTTGCCTGGACTGGTTCTTTTGAGCTTCTTTTGATTTCAAAGTCCAGCGGGATGCCCTAATTTTGCCTAAGCCACTTGTTTTTAAGTTATCGACTTAGCGGGCTTTTCTTTTGATTTTTTCCCTTTTTTTTTTGAACAAATCGTGTGACACTGGCTTGTCTGACTTGTTAGAGGGATTGTGACTGTTTCACTACTTGGTCGGCAAAGGATAACCATTGTGGTTTTTTAGGCACGACCTCTAGAGGTGTGATTGACCCTCGAACGGGAACACTCCTTTCGCAATTTGGATGCTTGGTCAAATTAGCTGACACCTACCCTGTCCCAGATTAAGATTGAGGATTTTTTCGTTTTTAGAAAGAAACTCCTACTACTATGCTCAAAGGGGTTGACAAGGGATTATCATCCTTATATCTCTGGTGTTTAGGAATTTGAAACAATGCATGTATATCATCAACATGTTTTATTCAAAAGCATACAATCGGAAGTTCGTCTTTCAATTTCGTCATCCTCCCCGGATTCTGCTGAAACAAGCGTTAGACATCAATTAAAACATAAGTGAACACAAATGGATTTAATCAAAAACCTGCATATTCATTTCATTATCATTGAAAACAACCAGTTTTACAAGGGAGATTTGCGTTTAAACAGGAAAGAAACTACAAATGCAAAGAAAATGACATGATAAAAACAAAGATTGCCAGCTTCAGGGAACCGGGCTTTCGAATATTGACTTGCTGTTGAGTCAGCAATCTTCAGAATTGCCTGTCTAAGTCAATCTGATACTCTTCTGAACCTTCGCCTTCGGTAAATTCTTCTACGACATGAACCGATACACCCACCTGGCTGGATGAAGGGAGATTGTTAATCTGAATACCCTGAGGCACGATCGAGAACATGTTGGAGTCTAACAGAGTCTGAACCTGGATCTTAAGTACCTTACAGTCCTCATTTGAATGCCCATGTACCCCAGCGTGGTACCCGCAGTAGGCGTTGACATCAAAACCTGACGGATACGGTGGAATCACGGGATTAACCTTCTTCGGCATTATCAATCCACCCTTGATCAAATTCGGCAACAACTGGCTGTATGACATTGGCAGCTAAGTAAAATGTCTCTCTGGCCTCCTTGGTCTTTGCCTAGCGTGCTGACGCGGCTGATAACGGCCTAAGCGCTGACTCTGGCGAGAAACTGATATATGTTGCGAAGATCCAAAAGATCGTTGACCAGGAATAGCTTAAACATCTGGAGACTGAGTCTGAATTATCAGGGACTCCATTTGCTCAGGTACTTTCATCCTCAGGCTTGGCCCAGGAACCGGCAACAGCTGTGGGCACGGGGATTCAGAAGTCATAAACTGTAAGATATCCTCTTGTTTCAAGGCAGCTTCAGGAAATATAAGAGGAACAACCACCTCTTTTGCAGTGAATGGCCCAAGACCACCTGGTACACTTACGTCGCCCGACACGAATTCAACTGCCTTTGCATCGATTAGATCCTGAACTACGTGCTTAAAAGCTTTGCAGTTCTCAACGTTATACCTCAGTGCCCCAGCATGGAAATCACAATGGGCACTTACATCATAGTCTGGCGGTGGCTCACCAGTTAGTGGAGACAACTTTCGTTTCGACCAACCGAAGCTGAAGTAAGACTCGCAGCAACTGAGTATAAGTCATTGGGACCTGGTCAAAGATCCTTTCAAGCTGCTTCGTCCTTTGGCCGTACCTTCTAGTCTTAAGATTGTCTTGGGGAGCAAGGGGTAGCTGCTAACGTGGCAAATCTGGGATCTCAAGTTGTGCAACAGGTCTTCGAGGCACATCTTGCCTTGGGATAGGTTCCATGGACAAAAGTGGAACGAGCATCTCTATTGAAGCTTTAGGCACCTGATCACCCTCTTTCTTCAACACATTCCTTATCACATCTGTGATCAGGCTCATCTGGGTCTTCAGCTGATGAACTTCTTCCCTTAGCATCTTCTGACCCTGGCATACAGCCTGCATGTCCACCGTAACCCCCCCCCCCATCTGGCTTCGGAGCTTCCTCAATTATGCCCGAATCTGATCCATTCCTTTTCGTTGATTCCCCTAATGGAAATTGAACTCCTCAATCCTTCTACCTTCAAAAACCCAACAGAGTTAGTAACAGAAGGCCACCGAGAACACCTGCAATGCAAATGAAAATGCAAGATGCAAAATGCAAACATGTCTATGCATGCGCAGGGAGATCTTCCCCTTGATTCCAGTTTCCAAATAAACGAGAACAGCAGAGATGGACAAACACGCCACAATAACCTTCTCATATATCAGGTAAAGCTGAGATAATACAACCAAATGAGAAATATTCGCATACAAAGATATATTGATCTCATCCAACATCCCTGGTGATGATCAAGATACAAAAGCAAATGAAACTACAAAAGATAAAACTCCCTAGTAGCCGTGATCTCTAATCCAGTCCTGAGACTCCTTGAGCATCTCTTTTGTATCTGAGTGATATGGTCTGGCAACCAACTCTCTGACGAGGACATCCCTCTTACGTATCACATCCTATAAATAATGACAATGGTCCTCCCAAGCATCTTCACCAAAAGCATCCTCAAGCCTGGGTCTCTTCACACCTGCGCGTGCTTTGAGCTCTTCAAGTGCTGATGATGCCTCTTGGTACTTTTGCTCAAACGTGCTCCGGCTGAATGATTCCAACAATACTGCTTTCTCCTTATCCTTGAATTGCGTCTTCAGCTTATCAACCTGAATACGAAGTTGATCCTCTATACTCTTGTTGGCAGTCACAGTAGCATTCCACTGCTCATTGAATTTGGATATCTTCAGACAGGCTCTATCTAAATCCTCCTTCTTACTCTTCAGAACGTCACAAGTGCTTTTCAGATCAAGACGGATTTGCTTCCGTGCTTGTACCTGATCAGCAAGTTCTTTCTCTAACTTGATCAAGGATTTCGACTTTGTCTTGGCCAAATAAACAGCTTCACCCTTATCATGTCTCAGCTGACTGATTTCCTGTTTTAACTCTTCATTCTCTTTGCGCAGCTCTTCCTTCTCTGCCCAAAGCTCGGTATATCTCAAGATATCGAAGGTTGTAGGCGGCTCAATGACTAAGGGATACAGTGGTTCTTCAACAGGAAATGGCAATAGTACCTCTTCAACCCTTTTCTGAATCCAATCCGAGTAGGGATCATAGGCTCTACAATCTCCTTTGCCTAAAGAAAGCTTTCCCTTCTTGTGAATTTTACCCCAAGCGTCCACAAATCTGGCCGAGATACAAGGATCAGCTACACTTGTGAAGTACAGAGATTCCTGAACTTCCTCTTCTTTCGGAGGTCCTTTCAAAGCATAACCGAATTGTCTCACAGCAAGAGAAGGATTATAATTGATACCGCATTTCCTCCCTATCAAGGGCACATTAGGAAAGCTACCACAACTAAAGATAAGCTCACGACCCAGCAAGTCTCGATTGAACCAGATGACATTATTCTCCGTTAAACCCATAAGCCTCTTCGACCATTCAGATGAGTTCGCGGAATCCACAAAATCTCCAGAGCGAGGAAGGTGGTCAACAAACCATTTATGCAATAGCGGTGCACAACAAGAAATCATTTTTCCTTTTCTTTTCTCGTTCTTGTAATGCACTGAATGATACAAGTCTCCTAGAAGAGTAGGTACGGGGTTCTTGGAAGCGAAGATATGAAAAGCATCAAAATCCACAAAGTCTGGTACATCGGAGAACAACACAATGCCATAGACACACAAAGCCAAGATAGCGCTGAAAACCACCCAACAACCCTTTTCAACATACTCTCAGGCTTTGTCGACCAAGAAGGGTAAAGTAAATCCGGGAACTCTGTTTCTGCTAATAACATGATCTGCCAAGTCAGAGGCGCTCAAATAAAGAGCGTCGGACAACTTCTCGAGATTAAGCTCTTCTTCGGAGCTAAAGAAAGGCATTTTGTTCAAAATTGGAACACCTAAGATGTGTGCGAACTCTTCCAAAGTCAGAGCCAACACATAATTCGGGAATGTGAAACATCTCAGCGGAGGATCATAAAACTGCAATAGGGTATGAATAGCTCCATGCTCATAACTCGTGTGCTTACGGACAAACTTCAGAATTCCACCATCCTGTTCCCTAAAAGCTACTACAACACCAGGATCGGCCATGGAAATCATACCAAATAAAGGTCCTAACTCAGGTGCCAGAAAATTGTACACAACAATCCCCTTTCTGCTTGCTTCCATCTCTACAGAAGACCAGTACCAGAATCAAGGGAAAGACGAGAACCTGTAACACACACAAACATGAAATGTTAAATGCAGAATGATTATGCAAATGCAAACATGGGATCAAGGTATCCGATGCTCAAATTCTGCTACTGTGTCGTTGACTAAACTCAACCAGAGCTCTGCTCTAATCAGAACATTGAGATAACAGAAAATCGGAGTACTCAAGATCAAAAGTCTGCACTGACAAGAAAACCAGGGTTGGTTGAAGGTCGGGTCTCCTGCAAAACCCATCCCCTCTCACATGTGGTTTCTAGTCTTGAAAGGTACGGTACCCTAAGCGGGCGGTCAGCGTAACAGACTTTCGAGAAATGATGATACCTTCACCATTTCTGGTTTGGCATCATAGTCTAATGAAGCGGCCTCACTTAGCTGACTTCCCAAATGAACGGTCTCCAGAGTCGACAGTTTCTCTAAGTCAATATTCCCTCAACTGCATCAGACGCGCAGGATAGAATATTTCCAAAGAAAAACCTCGTCTGAACATGAATTTTGCGCGAGCTATTGCATGGCCAAACGTCACACAAGCTCCCGCTACTCTCCACACTAATCCTATGTGTATACTCAAGCCCAGATCCGGCTTATCTCTCAATGGAACAACCCACCCCACAGCACAGCAGCAACAAGAATGCAAAATGCAATAATATACAACAGATAATGTATAAGAAATAAACACCCAAAGACGCAACAGACAAGCGCTAGGATTGACTCGCATAGGGAACCAGAGTCCCCAGCAGAGTCGCCAGTTCTCGCAACTGCGAAAACACCCGGCGGAAAACAGAAGAGTCGCCACCTTTCGTTATTTATCCCAAAGAGAGGGAAAGGAAACGATCAGAAATACCTGATGAAAAAGGGAAAATACGAGGTCATCGCAACCAAGTCCTGGATTCGGGAGTCGGTTATGCAAGGGGAAGGTATAAGCACCCCTCACGTCTGTCATACTCGACGGGATCCACGCTTGTTGTCTATCTAAGGGTGTGTTTAAACTATCTAGCTAAAGGCTCACATGACGAAAGAAAAGAAAAGAGACTCGGCAGAGCATCGCCGCTCTGTGCCTACGTATTCCCTCGTGCAATGGGAAAGTTAGAGTCAATGTAGTTCGGGTAACTCTGGGTGACAAAGGGGGGAAGGTTGCTCGCCAAGACATCGCGTCTTGTGCCTACGTACTCTCAACAGGTATGAGAGATCAGAGCAAACGTAGTTTAGGCTGACACGAAACCACAAGCTGATTAAGTGTTTTAATCGAGTAAGGTTAAACCTCTGTTCCAACAGTTAGGGACAATGCATGTTTGCGGTAGAACCGAAGCTTAACAACACTCTTTTTTGAAAAAAGGAAGTTTGATTAATCCCGAAGGAAAAAGTTTGAACTTTGTTTTGTGTTTTTTAGTGAAGTGAAGTAATTCGGTTTGTGATTCACGTTGCACTAATGACTATGACATGGAGGCGAATGCGTCGTGTATCGCCCTCAAACGACACGTACACTAAACAATCTAGACAAGCGAGAGGAGACCCCTCACTCATCATTCCCCATGTAGCTTAAGGCTCGTAGCGCGCAACGTTCATCGCATTTATTATATGGATTAGAATTATTTGAGATGAGAAGAGAGACACACGGAAGGTCTAAGGGAAACTCGGCCCTAACATTGTCATGCAAAGTGGTCCTAAAGTTTGGATTAGAAAGGGGAAACATCTACCCTAATGTTAGCATGCTTGAATTGAACGCCTAGTGTCTCTCCTACTCCCATTATAAACGGAGGTACTAGGAACCTTATGGGGATCATGGCAAAAAGCACAAGAAAGCACCAAGTAAATTCAATCACCAGTAAGATGCAAACATGAAAATGCACACTTAGAATGGAGGGAGGGAGGAAAAATGTGTGGGGCTGCAGCCGCCACAAGCGTATCTCGACCTCAACAGCGATGCAAGAATGATGCAAACATGGAAAGGAAAGCAAAAAAATGAAAACAAACGAACATGCAATGAGTCATCACTTTGAACCACATCCATAAGGATGCATCCAAGTGGAAAATGAGCACAAGTGTCAACAAAATCATGATCAACCAAACACAAACAGTGACAAGCATCAAAAACATTTCACTTCTAATGCATCGTATAAATTCATGAAGATTCGAAGTGAAACGGTATGCAAATAATCAAACAAAGCAGCAAAACAGGTCTGCCAACATAGTGTTAATCGGTTAACACACTGTTAACGTTTAAAAATTTTGAAAATCTGAACTGGTTAATCAATTAGCCATATGCGTTAACCGATTAACACTGTGAAAACTTTGAAAAATATGGAACTTTGTGATGGTTAATCGGTTAACCATATGCGTTAACCGATTAACACTGTGCTAACAGCAGAAAACAGCAAAGCAGAATCACTTTTCAACAGCTTATCACTTCTCCAAACATACCAATGATCACATAATCATCTACGCACGAAATTAAATCATAAAACCATGATTCCAACAGCATGTATACAGATCCAAACAGCATCAACACAGATCATATGAATCAAAATACAGCAAATCAATCAAAAATGAAAATCATCATGGTGAACATGAAATTAAGCTAAAATAGAATCGGATCGAGAATTCCCAACCTACAAAGTGGAGATTTGCTTCGATTAATATTGATTTATTGGAAATGAGTAGATCGAAGCAAGAAACCCGGAATACTTCAAGATCCAAGCTGATCCTTGTAGTAGAGATGGAGATCCTTAAAGATTAAGCCAAATTACTTCAAATAATCACTTCTAACTTCACTTCAAATTTCAGATCTGAATTTGCACAAAAATTGAATGAAGAAAATGATTCAATGGAGATGATAGATGAAGGTTTAGCTCTTAGAAATCAATGATTCCAATGAAGAATCAAGGATTTCAAGTAGAAAAGGGCTTTGGTGAAGGTTTTGGCTATGGAGGAAATTTGGAGAATTGAGAGAGAAATGAGAGCAATTCTGAAATGAGAATGAAAAATGAAGGTTAGGTTGAGTGTGGTTTAGAGTGAATTACTTAAGTATCCTTTTGGCTTGGATCCAAAGCAAGGTTTAGAAAGTGGATTGGAAAATCAAGGTTTGGAATGAGGAATGGGAATTTGGGGGGAAATGAAAATTAAACCAAATTTAAAAATTGTTCTAGATCCTTCTCAAGTGCAAAAATAACTGTCAAAGATATCAAAATTGGACCCCAAAGTGTATTGGCTTGAATTTCCACGTGCAGAGACAAAATTTGCACTGGTTAATCGGCTAACCCTATGCGTTAACCGATTAACACCTCTGAATTTTTGAATCTGGGCTGATTTTCCATTGGTTAATCGGTTAACCATATGCGTTAACCGATTAACACATTCAAAATTTTGAATTTGGCGCCTTTTGGAGGGAAACCTGCCCTTTTGCTCGTTTCTTGCTGTTTTGAACTCTGTTAAGCTTCTGGAATGTGCTCTTGAATGTTGTAACCATGGGAATGCTTGTGATAGCTTGAATGCTACTTTCTTAGCTGAAAAATAACTTGCAAAATAGAATCGGTCGCCCGACCGTTGAGAAAAATAAATGTTGTCTGATACTCGCTGTTTTGATTGTTTGCACTGAGATGAAAACTGAGTCACAGGAAAACCTTGATCCCCTGTCTCAAGAATGAATGTTATGATATGCAAAAATGCAATAGAATGCAAAAGTGAAACAAAAGCCAAGCCAAGAAAAGGTTGGACAAATTTTGAGGTGCAACATAGGGGAGAGTTGTAACACCCCAAATTTATTGGAATATTTATTTAATTTATTTAAATATGAATATTCGCATTTTTGGTGATTTGCAGTGGTTGGTGTGAAATATTGAGAATTATGGATTTTGGATTATTTATTTAAATAATAGTATATAATATGAATATATTGGTATTATTATTAATTTAAATAAATATAAGTTAACTAAGGGCAAATTGGACAATTGAGGAGGAGTTAGTGAGGGTAATATTAGAAAGCCCAATTTTAAGGCCCAAGGTTAGGTTTAACAAAAAAGGAATTTTCATGGGATTAGGATTCATTCTTGTTAGACCGTGAAAAGAAGTTGAGGCCAGAGCTCTGAGGAGGAGGTTTGAGGCAAAAGCTTCAAAAGGTTTTCTGAAATATTTGAGAAGGCTTAGAGTCGGCAATTAAGGTATGGGGAGTATTGCCTTCATTGTTTTTAATGTGTAATTTCAATGTATTTAAGGCCGATTTAAGGGTTTAAAGGGTTTGAGGCTGATTATGGGATCCTTCGTGGCCTAAATCTATTATTGAAATTTTAACCATAGGGATTTATTTCGGTTAAAGGAAATTAGTCCTTCGTGGCCAAAGCTCTGATTTGACATTTGTCTAACCTTGTAAAGAAAATTGATAATGAGGACCTCTAATGATTGTGGTGTAGTTGTAACGATGTATGGGATTTAGAGCACGAATATGATACAGGATTGGCCTAATAAGTCATAGATTTGATGCCTTTATCACCGTAAGACCTTAGGGATGATTTAGGAATATTTTTGGGTTATTGCGGAAGTGAATCATGGGACTTTTGGGTTGATTTTAGGTTTTGGTGCATAATAGTGTTTTGCTGTCATCACGTGTTCGCACAGCAAAGAATCCTTCGCACAGCGAACGAAGCTCGTCCCAGACTCGCACTGCGAACAATCCTTCGCACAACGAAGAAACTCACCCCAGACTCGCACCGCGAACTTGCTAGCAAATGTAGCAGAGTTTCGTGAATTCTGATTTTTGTAGTGATGCCTTGATGTTTTGATGATGTGATTTCTTTGATGAATTGATATGAGTATGATTGTGATTTCTATGTGATTTGTACATGATTATTTGATGATTCTTATGATGTAATGATTGATGAGCCATGATGATATTTCCACGAGTTTTGATGATTCTATGATGAAATGAGGTATGATGATGATTATGATGAATGATGATGCACCTGTGATGTTATAATGAGGATGATTATTGACGTGTGCATCATGCATTCATGTGCATCTGGACTTCGGTTCAGGATCTTGATTTCTTTGGCTTCAATCCCATTGTACGAATGTGAGGTATTTTGATATGCTCCGATTCTTGAGTAGAATCGATCCTATTGATAGGGATCTATGGAGGGTTGATGGCCCAGTGTCCATCGAGTTGTGATGATTGGTACCACGTGCATTGAGTCTTATTGCATTTGCATTTATGAGATGATCTTGAGTAAATTATGATGTTGTGACATTTGATGTTCCTTAACGAATATGATGATGTTGAATATGAAAACGACGCCATTTTATATGTTGATTTCCTACATTGATTATTATGAACCGTTTTACTCACCCTGCCTGTTTGAATGTTGCCTCCACGTGGGTAACGTGCAGATGACCAGGTTTAGCCGTGGATGCCGTCGAGGGCTTTTGATGTTTTGGGTCGTTGGCCATGGTGGTTGACTTAGAGGGTCATGCTCTGATAGTGTAACATCGGGTTGGGGTCTTTGAGTCAAACCTTATTTCATTTGATTTGGTTATTTTGCTTATGTTCCCGTATAAGGAAAACTTTGGATTATGCCTTTTTGAGTTCCGCTGCAATTTTTGATACATTTTGAGAAAACCCGTTGTTTACGGAGCTTTGACTTATATTTGATTTATTGGGAAATGTATGCCCTTTGAGGTGATTTTTATTGAATTTAATATTTTACTCTGATAAATGTGAATACTTTGCCTTTTATTTGTGGGGTAGAAAAGGGTGTAACAAAGCACGACTCAGAGTCCTAGTACTGAAGTCGAAAGAGCCTATATGAATAGTATTCCATATACTAGTATAGTAGGTTCTTCGATGTATGTTATGGTTTTAATTAGGCTAGACATAGCATATGAAGTGAGCCTTGTATGAACGTACATGGCCAATCCTAGGAAGGTGCACTGGAAAGCATTAGAGTGAATTCTAAGGTACATCAATGACTTTTTGAGCAGCATCCAGATTTATGGTGGGGCCTGTGGTGATGATAACAAAGTCAAAATTGAAGGATTTGTCGACTCTGATTATACAGGTTGTATGGATTCCAGAAAATCTATTTCTAGATATGTGTTCACTATGTTCGGTACAAAAGTCAGTTGGAAAGCAACACTTCAGAAGGTCGTTGTCTTATCAACCATTGAAGCGGGATATATTTCCCTTACTGAAGTTATGAAAGAAGCATTGTGGATTGAAGGTTTTGCTAAGGAGCTGAAACTTCAAGGTTGAGTTATCAGTGTTAAATGGGATAGTCAAACTGCAATACACATGTCAAAGAATTCAACCTATCAGGAGAAAACCGAGCACATCGATGTTAGGTTGCATTTCATTAGAGAGATAATCGAGCATGGAGAAGTCCAAGTGTTGAAGGTTTTGACTGATGACAATATTGCTTATATGATCACCAAGAGATTACCAAGTAGCAATTTTTTTCCACTGTATGCAGTTGATAATGTTGCATGATAAAAGCTAGTTTGTTCCCTTGTTAGTGTAGAGTTTGTTATAAGGTAGAGATTTGTGGTATTTTGGATCGAACTCAAGTCTCGATGGGGATAACTTCATGATTCGATAAAGGTTTAGCATGTAGTCGAAGTCTGTTCACATGTTGATCCTGTATGATGTAGTTGAAGTATGCTCAAGCCTACAGTATTTGAAATGTAAGAATTGTTAGCATGTCGAATTGGGCATTGCTTGTAAGCTCAATTGTTAAGTTAGCTTGTAGCCTAAGTTAGATTAGTAGTTTATAAATAGACTGTTTCTCTAAGGTTGTTTAGAGATAGATTAATTGTTGTTACTCACTTGTAATCTTTGAACCCTTATTGAGTAAGTGAATAGTAAATTAGTTTTAACCAATTCCATTTCTTCTTCTATCTCTTTCGTAAAACCTAATAGGGTTTCTTGTGTTTGTTCAAAAAATTCAATCTTTCTCATATTTTGATTTGTTCTTGACAACTTCGATTCACAACAAGTTTGTCTATGGGTATGCATTGAATCTTACTTGAGGATGGAGAAAAATAATTTAGGAAGCCCCAAAGGCGGCTTAACCCCTTGATTTTGGATATTGTGAAAAATGAGATCTATATTGCACTAAAGGATAAAGAGAAGACTACTTTCACTTTCCCATTTGACAATTTTACCTATAGAAGAATATTCTTTGATCCTGGCATAAAAAGTGAAGGTACTGATAAAAATTTCAAAGTCAATGGACACTGCCTTAAGTTATTCCATGAGACCCTTAAATTGTAAGAAGAAACTATAGAAGAGATCTCACTGGGAAATGCTACTTAGGCAATCATCTATCCTCCTTGACTCCTCAGGTATGTTCTTTCCTCTCCCTCCTCTCTCTTATTTTATGCTTGATTCTTTCATTAAGGATAATGTGTGTTTTAAGTGTGGGGGGATGTCATTTACTTTTCTTGCTTTGTTTATTAATGATTTAATACGCTTTTTAATCCTGTATCTTAACCTCGAGGTTCATTTTGGTCCCTTAACTTTAAAAAGGTCCACATTAATCTCTTAACTCTTCAAAATGTTCCATATTAGTCCTTTTTGTCTAATTAGCGATAAATTTATCGTCTGATTTTTTAATTTTTCCATCACTATTAGGAAAAAGCACTAATATGGAACGTTTAGATAAGTTAAGGGACCAATATGGACCGTTTTTAAGTTAAGGGGCCAAAATAAACCCCGAAGATAAGGTACAGGACCAAAAAGGATATTAAGCCTTTACTTTTGTTGTTTTGTTTTCTTATGAAAAAATGAAAATAAAATACATGCTTTTTTGTTGGATTTTAGGGTTGCAAGTGTGAGTAATTTTTTTTCTCTCTTGATTAAAGATTTGTGGTGTGGTGCGCATCATTTTCATTGAATTTTTAGTATGATAAGTAGGACTAAATTCTAAATTATGCATCATTTGTGGTTGATCAATGTCCCTTGTAAGATTTGAGCCTTATAATGGATAACATACAAAAGTTCATTTATTTTTTCTTTCTTGTGTGATTTCACTCATGTTTCTTAGTTACTTTAGAACTTGATTTGACTTTTACTAAAAAAATTGTTTACTTGTGCATACTGATATGATAAAGGCAATTTGTTTTTGTTTTATTTTTAGCTACTTATCTAAAAAGTCAACCCTAAAATTATCATCCCTTGTTTGAAACTCCTTTGAGTCTATTTATCTCATTCTTTATTTATAACTCATTAAAAGCCTAAAAGTGAAAAAATAATATTATTACCCTATTTAAGGGGATGAAAGAGTGTTTTTTAGAGTTTTGTGGGGTTGAATTAGTATATTTGGGTTGTGATATTTCAAAAGTTGGCAGGAAAAAAGTATAGAAAAATAAAATAAAAGAAGGAAGAAAAATCATATTATTATTTCTTCTAGAAAAAAAAAAAGAAAAAAAAGAAAAAAAAAGGAGAAAAGAGAAGAGAAAAAAATGGTCGTCATTCTTGTTTGAAAGTGAGTGAAATCTTATTTAGTTCAACTCCCACAGTCCCTTTCAATTCTATTTTGTCCCTTTAGATTTTAGCCTAGTACCCCTTAAAAGTGATCTCCCACTTACCTTGGTTGCATTACAACCCGAATGAAGCCCTTTTAATCTTTGTGAACATGTATTTCAAGTGTGAATGTTAGAGCCTTTTAAAGCTTATGGTAGTGCTAACTTTCATGATTTTCTTTTAGTGTAAACAGATAACCTAAACACTTGAGAGTGAGAGAATATTTATATCATGTAAGGATTTTTCTACTTCTGATGTATTCTTTGGTAAATTCTCCTCTTATTTTCTTTGATTGTTACAAGAAGTTACTCACTAACTTCATATTCCTATATGCTTAGAATGAGAATTTTGTTTACCCCTATGTGATCCTGAAAGTCTTTGAAATTGCATGTTCTGTTTTTGTTCTTGTTTGTCGTTTTTAGTCTGTTTTGAATTTTGAATTTTGAAGTTAGAGTTTTGCTCGAAGTGCAAAAATTCAAGTGTGGAGGAATTCGATCAGTGTATTTTAATACACCATATGTTACTTTGTGCTACGACAATTATATAACTTTTTGCATTATTTTCTTTGCTTTTAATAGGTTTTTGAAGTTAAATTTAAATTTGTTTTGATTTTATTTTGGTTGCTTATTTTTGGAATAAACGGTAGCTTGATACCTTCGCATTATGTAGATCATAACTTGAGTTACAAGATTTTGTTTGACGCGTTTTAATATGCATTGGAAAGCTAAGAGGAAAAGCTACAAGTTTTATGTTGATGCCAAAAGTTAATTTGCAGTGCAAAAGAGTCAAATAATCAGATTTCATTTTAGACTTAATAAAAATAAATTAGTTAGTTTTAGGCCAGCATATGTTTTATGGGTCGGTGATCTTAAAGCCCAATTTTTTTTTATTTACGCTAAATTCAGCATTCACGAAATAAGAAATAAGGATTACTAATTCTGTGGATAGCTAATTCCTAAAGAGCCAATCTGTTGTATTCGGATTCCACATTGAGGTTCTTATAAATTTCAGATTAAATTTTAATTTCTTTTCAATTTTTCCTATATACTTGTTTAATTAATTTAATTGATGTTATAGGATAGATTTGATTACATTTTATTGTTTGTATGATCCTTAATTATACGCAAGTTAGCATAGCTTTTTCGTTATAGTGTTCGATTAAGTCGCGTTTGCTTAATTCGCAACTACTTATATCTATTTGTTTAATCGGAAATCAGGAACATACATCATATAATATAAATTACGCTTATCCGTGGATATTATAATCTAATAGGATTGAATCCACTTAGGAAATTTGAATTTTAAGAGTCGGTAATAACTCGGAAATCGATATAATAGATTAGCTTATTTATTAACTTTGATTTTGCCTTAATCATATTCGATTTAAGATCTGAACATAAACCCCCCCCCCCCTCCCTCTTTCAATTGGTTGGTTAAATAATTTTGAGAGTCCTTGCGATACAACTTGAGGGTCGCTTCAATTATACTACGTTTCTTTAAAACTCATTTTTGACCTGTGTGCGACAGCGAATCAGTTAGTTATGAGGATCTTCAACCTTTGTCCACTTTGACTTTTCAACCTTCACTTTAAACTTTTGGAACTCACCAAACACCTTATGTTTGAACTTAATGAGTGTTACCCATGTCATTCTTGTGAAATCATACATAAATGACACAAAGTATTTGTTCCCTCAAAGTGAAGGTACCTCAAATGGACCACATACATTAGAATGCACCACACCCAAAGCATGAGTTGCTCTTCGAGGTATTTCTTATGAGAATTAAAATCTTGGTTACTTTCCTCTCATGCATATATCACAGGATTTCTCTAGTAACACAATTTTAGGAATTCCATGTACCATATTCTTTGAACTCAGATGCCCTAAACTTCTATAGTTCAGATGATCCAATCTTATGCCACGACTCACTTTCCCTTTCAACACTTGTTGAATTATGGAATTAAGTGTCTGTTGTTGCAACATTCACCTTGCATGTTTTGTTTCTTCCCAGTTCATACTACATAATCAGCTTCTGATTACAATCATTCAACTTCAAGATATTTCCTTCATGGTTGCTGAAATTATTTTTTCAATCAGCTGACCTACACTCATCAGATTTATATTCATGTCAAGAACATCCCATACATTCTTTATCATTATAGTGTTACCATTGTTCAACTTAAATATGAAATTTCCCATTCCTTAAGCATTCAGATACACATCATCAGCACATATGATCTTGGTCCTTTTACCAGAGTCAAAATCAACTGGTATTTCCAGTTAGGTGATTTGAGCAGTCAGTGTTCATGTACCACTAGTCTACCGTTGACCCACCTACATTCTTAGATTCCATCAGCAGCACGGGTTCAACATTAGAATCTACTCTATCTATGTTGGCTTTTTCACCCTTAATAACCTCGTTTGACCAGTAATCAGCAGCAAAGTTGTTGCAACTGTAGCACTGAAACTTTCTCTTGTCAAACTTCTCCTTTACCTTCTAAAAATTCTGATAATTCTAATCATAGTTAGATAGTTCTGACTTCTGAACATCGCAACCATACTTCTTCTTGTTCTCTATCCATGCTTGCTCCTGGTTCTTATTACTTGAAGAAACTTTCAGAGTCTAAGCTTTCAGATCCTGTTCTAACTCCTTTCCAGAGTTTCTTTTAGTCAGACACAACTCTTGTGCCTCAAAAATAATTTGAAGTGTGAAGGAAAACCTCATAGTTAGCTATACTTATTTTAATGATGTCAAAACTTAGATAGGTAGAAAAATGTACTTTGAACGGTATCATTGTGTCACATATGCATACCTTATTCCTCTTGAGTCAAACATCGGTCAAAAACACTGTTTGATACATATATAAATTGTTCAATATATGCTCCATATAGGTTTGGTCAGGTTTGTCTAGCTTACTATATGGTGGAGTATCTCAAAAGTAGCATTATACATGAAAATATGCATTTTTGCATATTTTGTGTCTTTGAGTCGACTCAAACTTATTCCGGTCGACTCATACAAAAAGTATTTTGCATGGTCTACTCTCAGGAGTGCTCGCGTCGACCCTCCGTTCGACTCATATTGTGTCTATTTCTGTCTGTCTAATTTTGTATGCTTTGCATCGATGCATGACCTACTCTGGTCGATGCGAGGTGTTATTTTCTGCATAATCTGAAATTCAGGTGAGCACAGGTCGACCCTTCCTTATGTATAGGTCGACCGCTCGCGCGTTTTTGGTTAAATTTCTGTTATGTGAAACTGTCTTTGTGGTTGTTATGTTGGTTAATTGTTTTTGACTTGCATATATAGTGAGTTAGCTTATTCTTCAAAAAAAAAACAAGAAAAGTGAAAATAGACATTAATTTTGTTCTCATCATCTTCATCCTCTTTCTTACATTTTCTCAACAACTACACATAATCATTTTTGTTGTACATTATGCATTTTAGAGGTGATAACGTCCAAACATAGGATTAGTGTAATCGGGTTTGGGTTGAAAAATCAGTGGGTTTTTCTTGAATAAAACCGTTAGGGTTTTGTCCTCCAAGAATCTTGAATTTTTGGGGTTTTTGCACGAATCGGTCCATCACAGATTCAGCCGAGCGAACATAATCGAATAACAGGTTATTCTGTCGGTTTAGTAGTGGTAACCGGAGGATTGTGAGAGGAAGATTCGGGTTCGAAGCTTTGGTGATTGAAATCATCTGGGCAAGATTTGAAGACCGTGGGGTTGTTCAATGGGTGTGTCATAATAGAAGGTTTATTCATCGCGTTCGAAGGACTTGATTCAACTTGAATCAAAGGAAGAGAAGGAATAGGCTCTGCATCAACAATTGGGTTTGATCGTTTGAATTCTATTGCTTCTCTTGTAAAAATTTACCGACAGGTTATATATATACAGGTCTCAATTCTATTTTTAGAATTTAGGGCAGACGTACCCCGAGCGAGGACGACAGGGGAACTGCCTCAACAAATTGGTGCTCTCTCTTTATTTTTCAATTGCTTAATTTCTGAGTTTGTGTGCAAACAATTTAGTTAATCAAAATTCTGATGTGAGTAGTGCTGAACCATTTTTAGAAGCCTATTACAATCCTTGATTGTAATTGAACACTTAAGCACTTCACTCACATATTGGAATTCACTTGTGGTGTCTTGTACACCAAGTGTTTGACTAATTGTGTGAACAACAAATGCTTGTGTTGTCTTTTCAATTTAGTTATATTTTTCAAGCATTGGAAATAGTTTAACCTCATAGTGAATAAATTATGGTTGATGTGTGTTCAAATTAGTGATTCTTAATCTCGTTTTTATCGGATTCCATAGGCTTTGCGTATATCCGACTTTTTAGGTAAAGGTTCGTTTTAGACGAATATAGTTCCTCGGCCGCTTCCGCCTAAAAACTTTTTAAAACTAAATATTGGTAGCGCCGACTCTGTTTTTTAACAAGTGATTTATTCAACCCCCTCCCCCCTTCTAGATCTGCACCATCATATAACAAGTGGTATCAAGAGCACCGGTTCATTCCGTGCTTCACATATAACTTCTTAGAAAATGGCTAATGAACCAAAAGGGGCTTATAATAGAGCACCTATTTTCAACAGTGAAAACTATAGTTATTGGAAAGACTGTATGCGCGTGAATATAAATTCCATTGACAGGAAGGTATGGAATGTTATATTGAACGGTCCTATGGAAATAACCATGACCGATGAAAATAACATGATTGTGCCTAAGCCTGAAGTGCAATGGAATGATGAAGACAAGAAAAAGTACAATTACGATTGGAAGGCTAAAAATATTCTGATCTCCTCCTTAGGAGTTGATGAATACTATAGAGTTTCACATTGTTTGACTGCTAAAGCTATGTGGGACTCGTTACAAGTTGACCATGAAGGAATAAATGATGTCAAACTAGCTAGAATCAATACTTTGACACAAGAGTTTGATCTCTTTTATATAGAGCAAGGGGAAACCATTGTTGACATGCAAAAGAGATTTTCTCACCTAATCAATAGACTAAATTCACTTGGTAGACCAGTTTTCAATGATGTTGCTACTAACAAAGTCTTAAGATGTCTTATCAGGGAATGGCAACCAAAAGTCACCGTCATAAAGGAAGCCAATGATCTTATGACTTTAGACCTTACCACACTCTTTGGAAAGCTTCAAGGACGCGAGCAAGTGCTTCTTAGTCTCGAGCAATTTGAGAAAAGGGAAAAGAAGGAGAAGACCAAAACCGCGGAAAATAAATCTATAGCTCTAAAGGCTTCTTGTTCAAAGTCCTATGCAAAAGAGCTGAGTGATTGCAACTCGATTGATGACGAAAAGAATGAGGATATGGGGCTGTTTGTGAAGCAATACAATCGCTATGTAAAGAAAGTATCCAACATTCCAAAAAGAATCTAGTCAATTTCAGAAAACAATCAAGGTCTTTTAAGAATGAAGACAACAAAGGAAGTAGAGTTAGAGGGTCGTGCTTCAATTGCGAAAAAGCCGGACATTACAATCTGGATTGTCCTTTGATGAAAAAGGACAAAGGAAAGGAGAGTAATCGGTCACATAAGAAGCAAGTTAAGCCTAGAAGAGCTTACATCGCATGGGAAAGCGATAGCGAATCATTCGAGGATGATAGTTCAAGTGATGAAGAAGAACTCGTCAACCTTTGTCTCTGCGCTCATCAAAAGAAGAAAAATAAAAAGGTACGACATGTAAAATATGAAAACTCTACTAGATTGTCTCATTCCAAATTACAGACTGCCTTTGATACCTTACACCATGAAGCCAAGGAAGCCTTTAAATGGTTGGCCTCAAACAAACAAATTTTTGCTCATTTAGAGCAAAAGATCCTCAATTCCGAAAGGAAATTGGAGGCTCTAAGGGCATCTATAATGGAAGGAACAAAGGTGGATTGTGAGGAAGAAAAAAATAGATGGGTTAACTTCGGGTGTGATATTTGTTATATTTGGCAAAATGAGGTTAGAACTCTCAAGGCCAAACTTAACAAGGATCTAGAACCTAAAATCACGTTTGCTATTGATATAGCACATTTTAGAAAAAGTATGGTTAATCCTTATCAAAAATATACATATGTGGTCAGAAATCAAGATAGCAAAAGTGATACAAGAGTTAACCTTACTTGCTTGTATTGTTGCAAGAGGGGTCACAACATTGCTAAATGTTGCTTTAAGAGATTTTTAGTTCCTAAAGGGGTTTATCAATGGTTGCCTAAATGCAACCAAGATTTCACTCACAACCAAGACCCAATAAATAATTGGGTACCTATTTTCGTTGATTATTTTTATAGGTACAAAGTCTTGAGCTACTGAGAGAAGATGGGTTCTCGACAGTGGATGCTCAAGACATATGATAGGAGACATATCTCTCTTCATTGACTTTGTGGCAAAGAAGAAGGGATTTGTAACCTATGGAGACAACAACAAGGGAGAAATACTTGGAAAAGGTAGTGTAGGTAATCCCTCATCTATTACTATCTCTGATGTATTGCTAGTCGAAGGCCTTAAACACAATCTCATTAGCATTAGTAAATTATGTGACAAGGGATACTAAAGTATCTTTTTCAAAAGATTGTTGCATAATTGAACACAATGATAAAAATAAGGATGTGTTTAATGGCTTGAGGGTAAATAATGTCTATATGCTATATTTGAGTGAAGTATCATTGAGCAGCGACAAATGTCTCATGACTATGAGTGAGGACTCATGGTTGTTGCATAGATGTTTAGTGCATGTCAATTTTGACTTGCTAAACAAGATAGTTTCTAAAGACCTAGTTATTGGCTTACCCAAAATCAAGTTTACCAAGGATCACTTATATGATGCGTGCCAAATGGGGAAGCAAACAAGGATCTCGTTTAAATCTAAAAACATTATGTCAACTACGAGACCTATTGAACTTCTTCATATGGACCTCTTTGGGCCATCTAGAATTAAGAGTCTAGGTGGTAACTACTATGGTTTTGTTATAGTCAATGATTTTTCTAGGTTTTGCTAGACTATCTTCTTGGCTAGCAAGAGTGATACATTCTCCACCTTTGAAAATTTTGCTAAAATTTCTCAAAATAAGTTAAACACAAATATTATATCAATTAGAAGTTATCATGGAGGTGAGTTTGAAAATCATCTTTTTGAAGAATATTGTGGTAGACACGAAATTTACTATAATTTTTCCGATCCGCATACCCCTCAACAAAACGGGGTCGTGGAACATAAAAATAAAACTTTGGGAGAGTTAGAAAGAACTATGATCAATGAAAGTGGGCTTCCTAAATATTGTTGGGCTGACGCCATTAGTACGGCTTGTTATGTTTTGAATTGGGTGCTCATCCGCCCTATTCTTAAAAAGACTCCGTATGAACTTTTAAAAGGGCGGAAGCCAAATGTGTCTCACCTTCATGTCTTTGGCTGTAAGTGTTTCGTGTTAAACAATGGAAAAGAGAGTCTGGGAAAATTTGACTCCAAGGCAGATGAAGGTATCTTTCTCGGATACTCTCAGTCAAGTAAAGCTTATAGAATATACAATAAGAGATTACTTACAATTGGAGAATTTGTTCATGTCACACTTGATGAGTCTTATCCGAAAAATGTCAGAAAACGTAGTTTATTTCATGGTGCAGGTGTATCTTCTGAAGACATACTCAAAGATGCTGTGACAGGAATTGATCAACCTGACCCAGTCAAAGTTGAGGAGGAAAAAGATCACCACCGTGAGGGTATTGAGGAAGTTCATTCGTCCAACACTGATGGTCTTCCTCCAGTGTGGAAGTCTTCTAAAGACCATCCCATCGACAATATTCTCGGTGATATCTCAAAGGGAGTGACAACTCGATCAAAGCTAAGTAATTTTTTATATCACTTCGCTTTTGTTTCTCAAGTAGAACCTAAAAATCCAAAAGAGGCATTACTCGATGAGCATTGGTTCCTATCAATGCAAGAGGAAATTAATCAGTTTAAAAGAAATAAGGTTTGGGACCTTGTCCCTCCTCCGCGAGACCATCGAGTAATTGGCACCTGATGGGTGTTTAGGAATAAACTAGACGAAAACTGAGTTATAACTCACAATAAGGTGTGTATGGTCGCGCAGGTGTATAAACAAGAGGAAGAAATCGACTATGAGGAAACTTATGCGCCGGTTGCCCGACTCGAGGCTATACACCTTCTGCTTGCCTTCGCTTGTGCGAAAGATTTCAAACTATTTCAAGTGGATGTAAAAAGTGCGTTCCTCAATGGATATATAAATGAAGAGGTTTATGTTGCCCAACCTCCCAGGTTTGAATCCCATGAGTATCCTGATCATGTATACAAATTAAAATGTGCTTTGTATGGACTCAAACAAGCCCCTAGGGCTTAGTATGACCGTCTCAGCAAATTTCTTCTTGACCAAGGGTACTCAAGAGGAAAGGTTGACACAACTCTTTTCATTAAACGTCAAGGAAAACACTTAATCTTAGTACAAATATATGTTGATGATATTATTTTTGGATCAACTAACATGAATCTGGTAAGGGAGTTTTCTAGATTAATGCGGGGAGAATTCGAGGTATGCATGATGGGGGAGCTCAATTATTTCCTCGGATTGCAAATCAAACAACTGAAAGAGGGTACATTTGTGAGCCAGACAAAATATTGCCTTGAGCTTCTCAAGCATTTTGACATGGCAAACTCCAATGCTATTGACACTCAAATGCCTACGTGTGCGAATCTTAGCCGAAACGAAAATGGTAAGGATGTAGAGGTGAAAAAGTATTGAGGTATGATTGGATCTCTCCTTTATCTTACTGCTTCTAGACCCGGCATTATATTTAGTGTTTGTATGTGTGCGAGGTATCAATCATGTCCCAAAGAATCTCACTTAAAAGCAGTAAAGCGCATACTTAGATACCTCTCTTGTACTCTAAAGTATGGGCTTTAATATTCTAAGGGTAACGGTTGCTCCTTGGTTGCCTTTTTTGATTCTGATTTTTCTGGTTGCAAATTGGATAGGAAAAGCACGAGTGACACGTGTCATCTGTTTTCAAATTCTTTGGTGAGTTGGTGTAGCAAAAAGCAGGTTTCGTTGCTTTGTCAACAGCCTAAGCGGAATACATTGCGGCTGGTAGTTGTTGCGCTCAAGTCTTATGGCTTAAGCAACAATTGCTCGACTTTAACCTAAAACTTGATCGTGTTCCGATCTTTTGTGAAAACACCAGTGCCATTAACCTAACCGAGAATCCCGTTCTACATTCACACACCAAGCATATTGAAACACGCCACCACTTCCTTAGGGATCATGTGGAGAAGGGTGATATGGTATTTGTGCACGTTGATACTAAAAATCAACTTGCAGATATCTTTATAAAACCACTCGCTATAGAGCCTTTCGTTCACATCCGTAGGGAACTCGGTGTTCTCGACATCTCGGATCGTGTTTAGGAAGTCACTTTCGCATGCTTTATGTATGTATATATATATGTGTGTGTGTGTGTGTGTGTGTGTGTGTGTGTGTGTGTGTGTGTGTGTGTGTGTGTGTGTATGTGTGTCTGTGTGTGTGTGCATGCGCTATGTTCATCTTTTATCTAACAAATAAAGAAGTATAAAACCATATGTGAGGGAATTAGCTATCAATTGGAGCTAAGGTACTATCTTTCCTTATTTGGAAACTCTCGCACTTACATTGTTCGTATAAAGTAATGTATCAAGTTGTGTTTTATTGTTGATGTTTATTCTATGATTAAGCGTATTTCATCCCTTTGCATGTTTGAAATATGGATAGGTTATTTATTTATGTCTCTTTGGATGCTTGTTGAACAAAATTAATGATTTTTTTCTATTTTTAATTGTATGAGTCGACCTACATAGGGTTCCAGTCGACTCACAAAACTATAATTTTTCATGTTTGTAAAATGGGTATGCTCAGGTAGATCCTATGGTCGACGCAAACCCTAAGAATTTCTCAGTATATGTTTTAACACAGTGTGCGTCGACGCATGACCTCTTCTGGCTGACGCGTCGCGCGATGATGCTGATAATTTGTTGATAAACTATCCAAATGATTTCATCTTTTAATTCATTTAATCTCATGTTGTGTATTCAAACTACATCATCATTAGCATTTGCATTGTTCATTGCACCTATTCAAGGCTATCTCTCTACCTTTCCTCTTCCCAAAGCTCTCTTCAAAACCTAGTTTCTCCATAAAAAGGGTAAAGCTACTTTCTCCTTTCTATCTCCAAGAGTAAAATTTTGTATCTACAAATTCTTCATCTCCACAGAAAATCAAAATGTCTACAAGAAGAACCACTAGAAAGAGAACCACTAGAGCTCCATCTACTCAAGCCGGTCTGTCAAGAAAAACTTTACCGGTAACTATTGTCTCTTTGTTACCTCCTGAATATTCAGAAATTTATGAGAAGAACTTTAGCAAATGATCTATAGTCAAATAACATGTTTACTATACAAAGGTTGTTGAGAGAATGCATATTCCAGAGGTAATTGATCTTTTGGATGCGCAAGATTTTAAAAAATTTTTGGAGTGTGACATCAAATACAATGAAGACTTAATGAGATTCTTCTACACAGGAATTGAGGTTAAATTCCAAGGGTTTGAATTTACTACAAAGCTGGGAAATACCAAGGTTTATGTAAATGACTTGGTATGAAAAAACATGTTTGATATGTCACTTGTGTCCGCTGAGCCAATCATTAAGGCCACGGATGCTTGTACTGTGGCGGGCTATGACTTCAAAGAATCCTTAAACTCCATGCTGAAGAAACCCTATGGTGATGACATCTTTATGAGCGACCTCTTTCTGAAAACGATCACGATGGGGCAAACTGAAACGGGTTGATAGAATCCTGCTGTGGATTATGTCGCACATTGTGCATCCAAAGAAAGGAGGCTGCTCACAAGTGGATCAAGCCGAGGTACACTTGGTTTACATACTTAAGAAAAATATCAAGATCAGTTAGCCTCATTACATTGCCAGTCGAATCTATTCGCTAAAGGATTTCGGTAGAGGAACAGCTCTGTCATATGGATCCTTTATCCAATCGATTCTCAACAATGCTAACATCACTATTCAAGGTATTCCCTACACATCCTTGACCTCTGATCAAGAGTTCTGTCAAAAGACTCTTACTATGATGGGATATATCTGGGATCCAAGAGAAAGTCATTATCGATTCATTATTAAGGCTACTAGCTCTCGGTTGGAAGAATCTGATGAGAGTGATGAACACATAGAGGAAGTAGAAGAAGATGAAGAAGAAGAAGAAGAAGAAGAAGAAGTGGGTGGACATCCCATGGAGACTGATGATCGATATGATAGTGGATGGCTAAACCAATCACCCCACATGGTGCATGATGATGACCAAGGGTGTGGTGCCTGGCAACACACTGGCTGGACATCATTAGGTGCCAATTACATGCCATAAACGTCAAATTGGGATCATCAAGACACCCCAGACTGGACTTATGTGCCTCCATCTCCTCCGCATCCCCAACAAAACACCGATGAACTCCTCGATATGATGAGGAGCATGCAGCTTGAACCACGTATCTTCATGACTTCCTAGGATGAGAGGCTCTCGCAATTGCAGAACAAATTTCAAGCTCACACGAAAAACTTCAATTCCTTTACATCTGCGGTGATGGGTAGGATAGATGGGATAGTTGAAACTGCAGTAAGTCAACATCGGGCTCTTAACAACAGCTTCAACATTCTCAATCAAGCAGTTTTGGAGTATACGGAATGGGCTGATGCGCAACTGCCTCCACTTCCGGAATATCCCTTTCGAGGACGAGGCTATCACTTTAGGGGGAGGAGACCCTGAGGATGTCTTGAACATTTCATTATTCATCTTATTTCATCATGTGTTCTTTAACATTTATTGTAGAATTCTTCATGTATTTACTTGCTTTATGAAGACATGCTTGTTGTTGGTTATGAAACAAAATGATTATTGTTGTTCTCTTGAGTGTCGTTCTATTTATCCATTTATATGATTTCATTAACTGCATTATATGTGAATGTGTGTCGATGTTTAACTTGTTGCAAACGGTTTGAATTTGCTTATCTCTTTTATAATATGCAATATATTAACATCTATCTTCTTTCTTTTTGATGTTGTCAAAGGGGGAGAAAAATATAAAGCAGAAACATCACTTGTAAGACCTATTAAACATGCAGATTGTGTACAGACAAAGGCATCAAGAAAGGGGGAGGATGATACAATGCATCGTACACCAAGTTTTTATCGTTTTTCCATCATCAAAAAGGGGGAGTATGTGAGGGAAAATCTCATAGTTAGCTATACTTGTATTAATGATGTCGAAACTTAGATAGGTAGAAAAATGTACTTTGGACAGTACCATTGTGTCACATATGCATACCTTATTCCTCTTGAGTCAAACATCGGTCAAAAAAACTGTTTGATACATATATAAATTGTTCAATATATGTTCCATATAGGTTTGGTCAGGTTTATCTAGCTTACTATATGGTGGAGTATCTCAAAAGTAGCATTATACATGAAAATATGCATTTTTTGCATATTTGGTGTCTTTAAGTCGACTCAAACTTGTTCCGTTTGACTCATACTGAAAGTATTTTGCATGGTCTACTCTCAGGAGTGCTTGCCTTGACCCTCCGGTCGACTCATACTGTGTCCATTTCTGTCTGTCTAATTTTGTATGCTTTGCATCGACGCATGACCTGTTCCGGTCGATGCAAGGTGCTGTTTTCTGCATAATCTAAAATTTGGGTGAGTTCAGGTCGACCCTTCCCTATGTATAGGTCGACCACTCGCACGTTTTTGGTTAAATTTCTGTTATGTGAAATTGTCTTTGTGGTTGTTATGTTGGTTAGTTTTTTTTGACTTGCATATATAGTGAGTTAGCTTATTCTTCAAAAAAAACAAGAAAAGTGAAAATAGACCCTGATTTTATTCTCATCATCTTCACCCTCTTTCTTGCATTTTCTCAACTACACATAATCATTTTTGTTGTGCATTCTGCATTTTAGAGGTGATAACATCCAAACATAGGATTGGTGTAATCAGGTTTAGGTTGAGAAATCAGCGGGTTTTTCTTGAATAAAATCGTTAGGGTTTTGTCCTCTAAGAATCTTGGATTTTGGGGGTTTTTGCACGAACCAGTCCATCACAGATTCAGCCGAGTGAAGGTAATCGAAGAACGGGTTGCTCTGTCGACTTAGTAGCGGTAACCGGAGGATATAAGTAAGAATTGCGCCTAATAGGGGGTGAATTAGGTTCTTTTGAAATATTCTAGTTTTAAGAGAGTTATGTTACTTTCTTTTTGCAGAGGATGTTATGAAAGCTTGTAAAGGCAGAAAGTAAAAGAGACACGGAGAATTATAGTGGTTCCCCTCACACTTTGAGGGTACTCCACTCCCCTTTCGACTCGAAATAGATTTCACTATAGTTAGGATCAGCGTACAACTTTCTTTCTAACCTATAGGGAGATCAAAGGCTCTTAAACACCTTTAAGATCTAAACACTAAGTGCAATGAGAACAATCCTCTCTAATGCACACACTTGCTTTCAACAATCCTGAACAGCAAGGGGAAATACATATAATTCTGATTTTTGTAATGATTTATAACAATGTATACAGTTGTTTATCAATGCTGAGATTGATCTTCTCTTTCAATGGGAAATTCCACAAGTTTCTAAGACTTATTGCTCAAGAATTTTCTTTTTAAAGGATATGAAATTTATGCAGAAAATTCTTTGTGAAAAAGGTGATTTTTCTTAGATGTGGAAAGATGAAATTATGATACAGATTTTGAAATAGAATTGAAAGAGATGTTGTTTTTGAATTTTGAAAGAGTTAGGTATTTATATTACATAAACACCTCTTGAGAAAAACATGCAAATCTCCAGAAAAAATGATGAACAGTTGTCATGTTTCAAAGGAAACATTCCACAGAAATTTGATTGAAGAGATGCAATTTTTCAGACAGAATTTTCAAAAACGTTCAATGAGCAATCGATTGCATAAAGAGCCCAATCGATTGCACCTTCACAAAAACACTTGAAAATTCAAATTTACAAAAGAGCAATCGATTGCACCTTTGGACCAATCGATTGCACTTCAAAACAGAAGTGAAAACTTTGAAAATTTTTAAGCATGCAATCGATTGCATCAAAGAAGCAATCGATTGCTTACTGAAACAGAAGCAAAAATGAGTTTAAAAAATTGATCATGCAATCGATTGCTCTAAAAGTGCAATCGATTGCACTTACAAAAACATAGAAAAATTCTCATTTTAAAAAGCTTGTGTTAGTGTGAAAAGAATGTAAATAATCTTTTAATGTTTTGAGCAATTAGGACTTAAATACTTATTGGAAGTTCTCATTATACCTTCTTAGGAAACATCCTTAAAGTTGTGTTTGTCCTGATGCTTGTGGTTGATCATCTTTGTCTTCTTTAAGTGGTTTGTCTTCATCAAAACATATGCTGATATCTGAGAATCTTGATTTCACATTCTCCTCCTTTTTAATGATGACAAAGCACTCTTCTTTTGTTGCAATGATCTTTCTGGCAAATGCTTTCTCCCCCTCAATTTGTGAAGTTGACAAGTTTTTCTCCCCCTCAATGTGTGAAGTTGAGAAGTTCTGAATTTGTATTGAGGTTCGAAATAGTCTTTGTATTTGTACCTTAAGGATCAAGGAAAGACAACAAGCAATAAAAGAGTAACATCCTTCTCCCCCTTTTGACATTATCAAAAATAAGGGAAAGATGGATTAAGACAATAATATATATTGATGATAGACAAGATAATATTTGAAAATAAAATACCAACTTAGTCATAAATCAAATTACAAATTGAAAACAGTACAAAGAAACTAGAAAGTACGGAATTCAAATAACATAAATAACTTCAAGAGAAACATAAAACACATAGTAAAAGTTTTTATGACAGATCCATGTCAGGGTCAAAGGTTGGTTGGTTTGGAAATGTTGTCTGTAGAGGTGATGGACGAGTTGGAGGGACAGCCGGGTTTGAAGGGTCATATGGCAGAATGTAAAAGTGAGAGTACAGATAAGAGAATTGTTGATTGACGGCGTCTTGGAAGTTGGTGATCCGAGTGTTGGTTGACTCTTGAATAGCATTGTATTGGTCATTGATGGAAGTGTTGAGAATTCCAAACTGTTGAGTCATGTAATCCATTAACTATTGGTTACTCGGGCCATGTTCATTTGGAGGAGGAGGAGGATGAGCATCATCATCTTCTTCATTCTCTTCATCATCATTTTCAGCCATACCTTCACCAAGATACACAATGGTTTTGGTTTCCGGGTTGTATTTGACACCCATCCGAGAGTCCACATTTTAGATTGAGAACTTATTGATATTTGAACCCATGAGATACTTATCAAATCCTTCAAAGTCTACTTCAAAATGTTCCAAAATTTTTGTGATGAACCATGCATATGGCAGAAACTTGGACTTTTCGTTGATTCCGCGCATGTGAGTCAAGATTAAATTTGACCAACTTATGGGAATGTCATTCTTAATAGTATATAGAATCTGCATTTCTACATGAGACACGATGCAATGGTTTCCGCCTCTTGGGAACATTATGTAAACCATGAAATAATGAAACAGCCGATCATCAATGTTAAAGATACCTGCCGACCATGAGTTTCGAGAGGGTTCCATGCCGCTTAAGGATCTGACATGTTTTGCATGGAATTCTGCTTCAGTCATACGGCCAAGGCTCCAATAGAATTCTCGTTTGTTGTATGCTTGCCAGAGGTCTTCGTTTTCTTCATAAAGTCTCCCACCAGAGATTGGAATGTTCAGAATCCTACCAAGTTGTTGCACCCTAATTTTTGACCGTAAGATGCCACCTTCTTTTTCGCGCATTTTCTATCATTATTCAACTTTATTTTAATATTTAGATTTCTTTGCGGCTAACCAACTTCTACAGGTGCAGAAAGTTCAGGTAGAGTTGGGTCGAGTATTTTGAGGTATGACCAAGTGATCCCGACTTAAGTTTGTCTTGAGGTCCCTACTTGGTCAAAGCTCCGGTCCTAGGTCTTTTTATCATATTTATTGATTTTTTTTCTTTTATTTATTGTTATTATTATTATTACTAATATTATATTTATTATCATTATTATTAACATTACCTTCACTCTCGAGCTATTATGGGATCGATACACCGAAGATGTCTTTGGATGCGCTTCTCGACTATATCTTGTTAATTCCAGATCAGGTTTTGGTATCTTATAGATCAAGGTTACTTCTCTAACAAAATCGTCAATTGAAGGTAAAGAAAGGTTTGGATTCGATAGAAATTGCAAGTCAGCCCATGGTGAAAGAATGGGATCAGTTAATGGAAGACACAATGTACGGCAAGAGAATGTTTTTGAACATTAAACTTTGGTATTTCATCCTTACAAATCATACCATTTGGATCCAATATTACGGGTTCCGTTCGAACCTCAATTCTATACAAGGCATACAAGAAATTCTAGTACAAACCACGGGCGCGCAATTTTGATTTAAAAACAAGCATCTATTCCCTTTCGGAGATTACAACGTCATGTGCTATTTGTGAAGGCAAAACGGTTATTAAACTGGACTAACAGCCAACAAATATCAGAATATCACAATGAAGCATTTCTATAAGTGATGATACAGAAGGTGATAGGCGCATTGATAATTTCCCTAGGCACCGAGGCCTCTTCATCAAACAGTTCTGCAAACAAGTCAGTTTCATAGCTTCGAGCCACGACCTCAATATCAACCTTGAACTGGCTGTGAATCTCACGAAGCTCTCAGAGAGACGCTAACACTTTGAACCGTTGAAATACCGGCCAATACCTGTCACAGATGATAACGATGTTAGCGGTGAATCATATCATAACCAACTTCATACTTCTAAAATGGATGTTACAGAGATAATAGAAGTAATGGCAACTCATGTAGTGTGCGCCTCGACAACCTCGCTCCAGTTTGCTCAATTCCATCCATTTATTCTCGTGGCAGCATGGCATGAGAAGAGGCATCCGCTTCTGAACCGTATCCCCGTAAAAGAAGTCAAGATGTCAAGTGCCTTCAAAACAAAGAGCAAGTTCCGAATTAATCATAACAAGTAATCATAATGGTTAAGAGCTTTCACAACTGAGTTGAACCACACAGTTACAAAGATAACAAATCAAGATTCATCTCACCAGTTACGGAGCAGCAATCTCCCCTCGCAATGTTCCAATTATTCATGGTTGATTCAGCAGAGTTTGCGTAGTTGAGTTCAAACCACCATTAGAAACAGACCTTACTGGAAGTGCTACCAATTGCATCTCTACCGCCCCAAGTTACTGCAGAACATGGAAATTAAGTTCAAATTCAAAATTAACCGCGGCAATCCTACATAATTCTTCAACAAAATCAACTACCAGTGAGAGTTTACCTTCTTCTGTTGAAAGAGAACACCAATGGTTCTACACAGGTATCTGCTTATGCTTCAACTGAAGGACCTGTTACTCAAGTTGTGGACAGCTTGAACAATCATATGAGTGATATGCTGGATGTATTATCACAAGAGTGTATCACAGTTTCCTCGCAACCCTGTCAACAAAACCAAGAAACAACAAGTTAATTCTTAGAGAACTTTGAAAAGAAGTCATAACCGAAATAGACAAGCTGCAAACACCTGCTACCGCTGCTCCTCGTCACCAGTTTTTCTGATACACGTACCAACGCAAATCATCAGCAACAACCAAAGATAGCAAGCATGAAAACAAAGCAGAGGTTAATTAAAAGACCGTAAATGTCAGGATTCTCAAAGCAAACCCAACGCAGTCAAATCTTGAAGAGAAAACCTTAGTACATAAGAGTGGAGAACGACAATCGAGCCTTTAGCCGCCTCTCAAACCCGCACCCCAACACAATCCAAGCCTCGTTTCTTTTCCCCAACTATCTGGCAAACAAAAACAGTTTTATCCCTCAAATAGCAGCAAACACCATTGACTCAATGGTCAATCCCACCTGCACATCCCCAACTTTTTCCTGTTTAGATTAACCTCAGAACTGATCCGTAACAGAATTCCGCAGAAGTTACAAGACCAGGCTCACCCTTGATCACCAAAGAAGAGCCTTCTCCCTATCATCCTGCATTTGTACACTGCACCAATTGAGTAATTTGAGAGAGTTAAACAAGTAGGAACTTGAGAGGTACAGCTTCAGCCCTCACCGTCACGTTTCGAGCATATCTGCGCAACCTGCATTCATGATATCAGTCAAGCTTAGAGCAACATATAACAACCCTCATGATGAATTGAGGAAGAGAACCAAAGCTAAACACCTAACAGATTTTGAGAGGATCACCTGCAAGATTCAGAGTTCGTACCAAAATATGAGACAGGCAATGCAAGCATCGCGCGCTTCCTCCTTTCCTTCTGCACCCTCACCAAAATGTAACAGTTGCAAGCTTTTCCCTCTGGGCTTCTAATTCCTGGCCCAAATCACTCACTACCAGCACCTGTCAAATACCACTTGCAAGTTAGTAATTGGAGAATAACTGATAAAGAATATTCAGGGGAATCAAATCAAATCCTATCCCAATTGAATCACAGGATTGAAATAGCAATTAAATGAATCATCATGGCAATCAGACGGAAAGGGAATATTTTCAAGTTGGCTCAACCCAAAACAGAAAATCCAATTAGCATTCAAGACCGTTTTAATCAGGCTTTAACTCTCAAACCACCTATAAAAAGGGGGACAAAAATGCAGAAAAGGGGATCCAAAAAAAAAACAGTTCACAAACAATTCCAAATCGAAACCCTAAGAGAAGGAATTTATCTTTCATCTTCGGCCGTGAATCCACCTTCTTTGCAAGTTCGCCGCGAGTCCTTCACAAGAAAACAATCTTCGCCGGGATCCCTTCAACCTCTTCACCGTCGGAACCACAGCCGCCACCGCAAATCGCCAAATTGCCATCGAGAACCTGCGGAAAGTCCCTTAAATCGTGAGGTTCCTGCTTGTCTAACTATTTAATTTTGTTTGTGTTTGATGTATAGGAAATTGAAACGAAAACGAGGAAGAGGATTGACGAAACGAAAGCAGAGAGAGTGAGGTCGATGACGGAAGCGGATCGGAGAAAGCAGGAAATCGAAGGAGACAATGAAAGGGGCAAACGGCGGAGAGGGGAAATTGGGGAAAATTAGGGTTTTTGTTTATTTTATTTTATTTTGATTATTAATCACACTAACCATCACATACACTCACACAACACTAACTAACCCTCGTCTAACTAACCTTTAATCATTTTAATTAGTTTTTAATCCACTCAACCTTTTAATTAATCGGTCAATTAAGTTTTAAAAATAATTTAATAATCCCTATTAAGTTAACCAGCCTTTTTATTTAATTAATTAGTCAGTGGCTTTTTTTTGTTTTATTCATTAAAAACCTTTTCCTTGTATTAATATTTAAACAACTTTTGTTAAAATTAGTTAACCCAATAAAATATTTATTAACCTTAAAATTTGGTTTGTTTATTTTTATCTTATTTATTACTTTTTTTATAAACCTTAAATAATTAGATCTTTTTCTTAAAATTGATAACTTTTTTATTATCGTGCTAATTATTAATTAATCTTTTTTAAATCGCATCTTATTAGAGAAAAAAACCTTGTATGATTTAGACGTAATTGTTTTGTTCTCAAGATTAGAGTTTTAATAGTATAATAAAACAACCTTTTATTATGATTAATTTCTTACATTAGAACTTTTAAATTACACCTTTTGACAATTTACTTAGTTAATAATAGAATCTTTAGTTTTTTATTTAAAAACAATTAACCAAAAACCCCTTTTTTATTCTAAACAACATAATTTAATAATAGCCATAATAAAATAATCACTTGACTTAGGTTTTTTATAATAAAAATTAATACCAATTTTATTTAAAACTTGGAATTTAATTTATGGATTAATCAAGCAACTTTTCTTAAAAACTAATATCTGTCTGATCAATTAATCTCACCAAAGACAATTCCTCCTAAAATCAGTCAACATCGTAAAATACAAAACAATCCACTCGTCCACTTCACGACACATACACTTACACTTAGCGCTTTCATGCGTATTTTCTAGTTATCTTTATCTGCTTAATCCTATTCACAATGTACACACACTCACTTAGCGTTTTCATGCGTATGTGTTTGACTTTACATTTCTGCAATTTACCTTCTGCAATTTATCTTTACCGCAAGTCATTATATCTTGTCACATCGCATTGCATCCGTCCAAAGGAAAAACCTACACATAATTCAACGTTGTGTGTAGTTGCATCTCATAAGCATCATACTCCCCACGATCCTTGAGTCCATTCAAGTTGATCGCTTAGTTTAGGACCTACCCCTATAGGAAGGACCTTGTCTTTATATCTTTACAACATAGAAACAAACAATCAAACACAATACAACTTTTTCTCAAACACATTAGAGAATAGATGTTAATCATCTTAAGCGAGATATAATCTCCACCCCCACAACAATACAATCAAACATGTAGGGACTTTGCCTTAAGAGCGACAAAGGCATGCTTGGCGACCATCCGAGTATGTAAGACCTTTTCTTAAGACGATGCAAAGACCATTTCCTACGACCCCCCTTTTTACATTTGTGGCGGTTATATCTCCCTTAAAATGAAGACTCATCTCTTCTCCTAAACCCAATCAAAACAACTACCCTAAACCCGTAGGAACTTTTACCACAGTCAAAGGTCTCCTCTAACCCTTTAGGGTGAACTACAACATACTCTGATTCCACTCCCGTAAGGATATGTAGGCATAAGATGCGATATCTTATCGAGTATACTTAGAAATAAACCACCTAGGTCTCTAACCATTAAGCAGATAACCCTTAGCAATAAACAAACATAAAACAAGAGGTTCCTGTAGAGTACTACAGAAACATAGGATGCTAGCACCTTCCCTAAGTTTAACCAACCCCCGAACCCTAAACAAACTAGCTTGCATTTGCATTGCATTGTGGGAATTTCGATCTTTATCCCTTCCTTTGGACAAATCAAAGTTCGGTTGCAAATGAATCGACGATTCAAACTAATTAATAGTTTGGTATCCAAATTTCACCGCGATAGAAATGGCGACTTCACTGGGGAAACTTAGTGGGTTCCCCTATCTTTTCTTATTTGTTTACTGCTTTATATATCTGCTTACCTGCTTAAATGTTTATTTTCTCTTGTGTTTATTCTTTTGGGATTGTTGTTCTTGAGTGGTGAGATAAAGTTCTACACCCGAACTTTGAGAGAAATTAAGATAGGATGGGATATATTCGATGAGGCTTATAGGGAGTGAGTCCCGACTAAGTTGATTCGAGAATCCCGCTTAGTTGAGACCTTTTTGAAAATAGTTCGGTTGAACGAGTTTAGTCGTGAAAACTTTTACTATTCTCAATTGGAGTCCATGAGACTAAGGACCGTAGTTACCTTTAACCCCACTTTGGCCTTATTAGGATGTAGTGTGAGGCTATGAGGGAGTAAGTCCCGAAATAGTGCTACGCGATGCTACACTCAAAAGAAGTTCTCTTGAGAATATTATTAATCCTCAAGTTAGTTGGGAGATTGATAATATCCAATAGATGGACTAATGACTTTGGGACCCTTTTTAGAACCCAGTTCTGCAGGTACAAACAACCTTTAGTCCTTAAACCTTTGGGAAGGGTACACCTCTACTCCATGCTCGTTGCAAACCTAGGGCGCCCCCTTGTTTGTTTATCTTTATTGTCCTTATGTGAATACTTGTGTTTGCTGCATTCATATTACATCATTCTGCATTGGACTTCATGGGATTTACTTTCGTTTATGGACATTGTAGGTCACTATGGCTTAAGATAAAAGACATACTGTGAAATATACTTTTAAGAGTCCCAAATTGGATGACCTAAAGAAGTTGTGGGGTTTCATCAAAGATCAAGAAGAATTCAAGAACAAGTATGGGAAGCTGATATCTTTGTTGGGTTGCTCAGTGAATGAAGGACTTCTTGCCACTTTGCTACAGTTTTATGATCCTCTCTACCATTGTTTCACCTTCCCAGATTTTCAGTTACTACCTACATTGGAAGAGTATTCTTTCTTGGTTGGTCTACCTGTCCTTGAGGAATCTCCTTTTCCCTTCTTGGAAAAGGACCCTGATGAGAAAGATATTGCTAAAACCCTCCGTTTGAAGGTATCTGACGTCAAAGCCAACCTAGTTACTAAGGATGGAATTCTTGGTTTAAAGACAGGTTTCCTAATCGAGAAGGCTTCATTCTATGCTAAACATTCGAACAAGGCTCAGTTCGAGGCGATCTTTGCCTTACTTGTTTATGGGATATTTCTATTTCCAAGTTTTGAAGGTTTCATCGATCTCAAAGCCTTTAAAATCTTTATGAAGAACAACCCAGTGCCGACTTTGTTGGGAAACACATATCACTCTATACATCTCCGAAACCTTCGTGGTGGAGGGATGATTACTTGCTGTGTACCCTTACTTTACAAGTGGTTTATTTCGCACTTGCCGAAGTCTAGCTCTTTTACAAATATTGGCAAAGAGCTTTGGTCTCCTAAAGTGATGGCATTAACCCATTCTGACATTGATTGGTACGATCGAGTATATGATGAAATATTAATCATTGATAGTTGTGGTAACTTTGGTAATGTACCATTGCTTAGTTTTGACAGAGGAATCAGCTACAATCCCGTTCTAGCTCGCCGACAGTTGGGATATCCGTTGAAGAAACCTCCCAAAAGTGACCATATAAAGAGTATTTTCTTCCACAAAGATGTAGAGCTTCTAGGAAGAGTTTTGGACGCATGGCGTAGGGTATACAAGAAAGGGAAGAGGAGTCTAGGGAGGCCTAATTGTGTATCTTTAGAACCATACCTCCAGTGGGTAAGGGACAGGGCAATCAAGCTGGGGATGCCTTATTCTCGTCAAGATCCCATAGCGCCAAAGAGAGAGCCCACTTATGTCTTTATGTCTGAAGCCGAGGTGTCCTTAAGGAAGTATCAACATGAGTTGGAATCTTGGAAGAACAAGTATCATGTAGCAGTGGCGGAAAATGATGATTGTCAAAAGCAGAAGGCTGAACTTCAACAGCAGAAGGCTGAACTTCAAAAGGAGAAGGATGAACTTCAGAAACAGCTACAATTGAAGGATGAAGAGCTACTCCCCTGCAAGAAGAGGAAAGTCGTGGAGGATTTATTTTTTCTCCGACCCACAATGCACTATTTGGAAAATAATTGTGGACAACCTTATCCGTGAGAAGGCGCAACTAGAAGAGCAGCTCAAGCAGCAGCATTCAAGGCTTCTTTAGTGTCTTTACTAGCTTTTATTTAGCTTTTATTTGGGACTCTTTAAAAGAATATTTACGTAGTCCGTTTCAAATTTAATAAAACGTTTCCTTTTACCGCAATGCCTATAAATAGAGGAATCCCATGAAGTCCTAATCATCTTGCATTGCATTCTTTTCCATTGTTCACTTCAAGAAACTCAAATTCGTTCTGTAGGTGTTGTAATCATGGATTTCAGAAGAGAAACCCTGAAGTACACTTTTCAGAGTCCCAACCTCGAAAGCTTGAGAGAACTAGCCGAACTCGTCGAGGATCGCTTTGCCTTCGCAGCAGAATATGGAGGAGTTTTCCGCTTCCTCGAGCTAAGGATGAAAGAAGGATTGTTGGAAACATTGGTTCAATTTTACGACCCGATGTATCACTGCTTCACTTTTCCGGACTACCAATTGATGCCGACCTTGGAAGAGTACTCAGAACTCTTGAGGATGCCTGTGACTGTTCGACCTCTATTCACCGGAAGGGAAGACGCGCCTAGTCACCAAGAGATTGCAAATGCCACTCATCTTAGCCTTGAAGATGTTCAAGCGCACCTGATCACCAAGGAAGGAGTCCTTGGGTTCCCCGCCGACTTTTTGATCGAAAAAGTCTGTTACCATGCTGAAAGAAAGGAGGCTCTCATATTGGAAGCCAATTTCGCTTTGTTGGTCTATGGGACTTTCTGGTTCCCTAAAATTGACAATTTTGTTGATATGGATGCAATCAAGCTCTTCATACTCAAGAATCCAGTACCCACCTTGCTTGCTGATACGTACTTCTCAATTCACTCGAAGAATGCCGAAGGAGGAGGACACATTGTATGTTGTACGGCCTTGCTGTACTCATGGTTCATCGCTCGTTTGACTTGGTATCCGTCCCTTTGGGAGGAAGTAGCAACACCTCGATGGTCCGAGATACTTATGGCCCTCACCCATTCAGACATTGTTTGGTATGATCCCGCCTATGGAGGCGTGCTTATGATTCCTAGCATCGGAGGATTCCCTAACGTACCGCTTATTGGAAGAGAAGGATGTATAAGTTACAATCCCGCTTTGGCCCGTAGACAGTTGGGACACCCTATGATCCAAGTGCCTGACCTGGTTTCGTTGGAAGAGATCTACTTCAAAGGAGAAGAGGATCTAGACCTAAAGACTGTCATCATTCATGCATGGAAATACATTGATAGGGAAGGAACAGCTGCTTCAGGATACCCCAATTGTGCTGTTTCCGAGGATTATCTGCATTGGGTGCGAGAAAGGGCTCTCGATCTCAAGATGCCTTTTCCTTTTCATGAACCTATGGTATTGTCCCCTCATGACCCCGACTGGTTCGAGGAAGAGGAATTAGAACAAGTAAGGATTGCTTTAGATGAAACCCGGAAATTGAGGACTGCTTGGAAGAATAAGTTCTTCACCCTCAAAGTAGAGAAGGAAAGACTTCAGAAGACACCAGAATTAGAAGTTGCCAAAAAGAGAAAGGCGCAAGGAGATTTATTTTCTCCTCATGCCTCTCCAAGTGTTGTCACCAGTGATAATCTCCCCTCAACTACTATGGCTTGGAAGGAGTGCGTGGAACGACTCATCATCGAGAAAGCGGCGTTGCAGGATCGTATTGACCAGCTAACAGAGGAGCTCCGTACAAAGGAGAAGACCGTGGAGTAGAGTTCTAAGTTTTCCTTTTGCTTTCGTTGTAATAAACTCTTAAAAGAGTACTTCGCTTTACAGTGTTTCTCAAGAATAAAAAGTTTTTCAATTATCCTACATTATAATACTGAAAAACACTTTGAGTTTCTTGAAGTCTCCTCCTGCATCTGCATTCTCGCATTAGCATTCTGCATTTAGCATGGCATTTTACATTTTGTGCATGTGTCCTTCCTTTGTTGTGGCTCATTTCGGTTTTCCATCTTTTGACTGTCAGTCGCTGTCTCGACCATCGGACCAAGCTGGAAGTATCATTAAAGGATAGTGAAGAGAACAAAGGCATGGATCGCATGACTAGCTTCAGAGTAAGGTCTAACCCGACGCTTCGTCGTCCCTCCGACAACTTTGTTCCTATGCAACTTCAGCCTGTGCAAGAAAAGGAAATGGACGATCCAGAGCTTACAGCATTCAAGAATGAATTTCGTGACTTCGAGGAACGATGGAAAATGATGAAGAGGAGCCGTGCGCCTGATTTTCATGCTCATGAACCGCACCTAGTTCCAAACTTAGTTATCCCCCCAGGATTCCAGATGCCCGCCTTTGAAGTGTACAAAGGTACAATTTTTCCAAGGTATCATTTGATGATGTTTTGTCAGGAGATGACCGCCTATCTTGGAAACGACCAACTATTGATTCGCTGCTTCCAAGAAAGTTTGTGTGGAGCACCATTAACATGGTATATGAAGCTACAAGTGAATCACATTCAGTCTTGGGAAGACTTAACTTTTGCTTTTGTGAAGCAATACCATCATAACTTGGGTATAGCCCCAGACAATAAAGATGGTTGTGGACCTTCCAGAGAATTCATAGCTCCGGTACCCCATCCTCAGCACCAATATGCGATGCCCACTCAGCGTGAACAACAACCACATCCTAGGCGGAGGTTGGCCTCTCCAGATCAACCACAGCATCGACAATTTCGGAAAAGGTATCAAAGGATGACTCCAGATGCACCAAGGGAAGCAATTCACCAGTTTGATCCCATCCCGGTGAAGTACGCTGATTTGTTTCCAGCTCTAATTCAAAGAGGGCATATCCAGACTAAAGCCCCACCCAAGGTACCTAAGAAGTTTCCATACTGGTACAAAGCCGACAAATTTTTCCTGTATCATCAAGGTGCCCCAGGCCACGACATTGAGAGCTGTTATGGTTTGAAGGCAGACGTTCAAGAATTGGTTAAGAGCGGAATCTTATCCTTCGAGGGTTCTAATCCTAACCCTAACGTGGCTCATCCTCCGAGGCCATGATCCCAGGTTTTCAGAAGACCACATCTATTTCAAGGCGTAATAAAGAGCTTATCCAGCTCTTCACTTTGTTTTTGCTTTTTGTGTTTGTGTTTCTTTGATTGAAAGCATATTTGGCATGTAAGAACTTTCTGTTTTAAATAAGTAATGCAATAATTGTTTGTCTTGAAGAAATCCATTCGTTTTCACTCAAATAGTTTTCAAAATTATTTATAACGCCGACTTTTACCCATTCTCTTGCTCTGACAGAGAATTGGAAGGAGGATGATGAAGTAAAACACATGATCTCTTGTTGTATGCTTCGAATGAAAACCCTACTGATGTAAGGCATTATTTTAAACCTCCTAAACGCCAAAACAGTCAACCCTTTCTTTTAAACCTTAATTGAGGATCCGTTCTCTTTCTCCCAAACCGAAACATCATTTTCTTAACCTGGGGAAGGGTAATATCAAAAAATGATGAACATCTTTCAAAAAATTGGGTGGGCACAAATATACTAACCCTTTCTACCTCCATTCTACAAATCATAAATTAAACCCATATACAACCTTCAAAGTCCTAACTGAAGTAAGGTCTAATTCGAAAGCATACTCAATGAGATATTGTTTCCTGACTCCTTGAGCTATGCTCAAATTTAAATCGGCTTTATAAATAATGATTCAATTTGTATCCTAACTAGTGGTTTCGATCACAAGTATTTGCGATACCCCTTTTCAAAACTTCAAGACAAACGTGTGTTGTATTAACCATTTCAAAATGGATATTTCAAATGTGCTAAATACGTTGGACATCTTAGAAAGACCACATACAAACATCGACGATGATATTTGAAGACTTTGCTGACTTGGGGCAAGTCATTCTTCCCAAGACAATTTCATTCGTGCAAGTCTTGGGTTCAACTAGAAGAAATTCAAGGACTCACTTACCGCCAATCAGGGGGGGTTACGTCGAGATTCGGCGAATCTCTAGAGAGTTTGAAAACAGTGGGGCATTTGGACATCATGTTTTCTATAAAATCCTCTCAAGACGTTTTCTTTTCTCTTAAACTATGTGACTTGGGGCATTTGAAGATTGAAGCAAAAAGGTGTATACTTCATCCTCAGGAAGCTCAACCCTAACATGTTCAACAACTACGAAGACCCAGGATATTTATTTTATCCCCTATCAAACTTCGGTTTGGGTACCTCCGTCTACAATTTCATACCACATGTCAAACTTATCAAGATGATACATCCCCAATTGGATTAATCACTTTTCCTCAAGAGAATTTTGAAGTTTCTGGGACCCTACATTTGGTTCTCCATCTATCCTCAGTGATACTTCTATCTTTGGGGATTGGTCGGATGTTTGTTTCGAGGCGTTTATCCCGTTTTCGGTCGTTGCTCGTCTGTCTTGTCAGCATAAGCATACACATATCATATAAGTAGATAGCATAACATTTGCATTTGTGCGTCCTTTGTATGTTTTACTCTATCTCTTCGATTGCAGTTACCCTTGGGTATTTGGGCGTGTCTTATTCCTTCCAAATAGAGTTGTCAGCCCTAAGCAAAAAAACTCAATATTTCTATTTCCCCACGAAGTTCAATCCTCGTGGAAGACAGTTGTTTCAGTACATTCCCATTGAAGTTTATGCCTCTATGGTTGAGTCTCGCTTGACAGTTTCTCTTCGGTTATTTCCCGAATTGAACTTCGGTCTTTGACAATCACACCATGAACATCTCCAGCTTTTGAGCATGGATCAAGAGTGCGTTTATTTTGCACTTTGACATTATGAGGATCACCATTTGAAGGCACAACGTTTCTTCAACAACATTACAAGATCCACCCAACAACTTACGGTTGAATGACAGAAGATCTCTTTATTTGAGCAACTCGTTCGAACAGATCTATTCTCGAAGCGACAAACAACAATTTCCTCAAGACAATTTGTCCTTCCCCAGTGGATTATTTCGAGATTATCAAGACAAAACAAGGGACGTTACAGGCATTTCCCCATTTGAGGATTTCTACTACTACAATTTCACATATCTTACAATTACAGCAAAGATACTCCTCAGAAACGATCTTCCCAAGAGAGTTCATTATGAGTACAATCAATGACATATCTCCTTACAAGAGGACACTCCACGTATCAACCGGTTCACAACTCCTCTGGAGATCCCCGGTGCATATTCTACAATTTACAATTACAAATACAAATTGCATCTACAATTACAAGTGCAAGATCACATCTACAAAGTTCTACAATTACAGATTACATCTACAACATTTACATCAACAATTCTACAGTTCTACAATTTACAACATACAATCTACAATGACATTATGGCTCACAGCCGAACATCTACATCAACATTACAATTTACAACTACAGTTACAATCTACAATCAACAAATTTACAACCCCTCTTTGAAGACGCTCTCACGAGTTTCCATCATTTTGGGTAGGAACCGAGACCAGCTCATGGTTCCCATACCATGGAGCAAGGGGAAGTTCGGCATCAGAAACCGAGACCAGCTCATGGTTCCCATACCATAGAGCAAGGGGAAGTTCGGCATCAGAAACCGAGACCAGCTCATGGTTCCCATACCATGGAGCAAGGAGAAGTTCGGCATTAGGAACCGAGACCAGCTCATGGTTTCCATACCATGGAGCAAGGGGAAGTTCGACATCAGAGACCGAGACCGGCGCATGACTCCCATATCATGATGCTCGGGGAAGCTCAACAACTACAACAACATCTACAACTACAATGACATCAGAGACCGAGACCAGCTCATGGTTCCCATACCATGGTGCAAGGGGGAGTCATACATTTTACTATTTCAAGTTGAGTTCCAAAAGAAAAGATATACAAAAAAACAAAAAAAAAGAGAAAAAAGGAAAATAAGGATGAACCATCAACTCAATTCATCTGGATTATTACCAACCACAACATTATGATAATAATCATATCCTTCGACTAAAAGTTTATTTCCCATCACCACGTCCTTGGTGTATGAGATACTATTTTACTTCTGAGGATTCCCCAGTGATGTTTGTTTCCCGTCCTTGTGGAGTCTCCTCTTGTTGAGTTTGTCCTTCCCACATGTCGTATCTAGTTCCTCCCCTGTGGCGCCCTTTCTCCACAGGATCATTTGTCTTGCATTCTCGTATCATTGCATATCATTTACACTCGGTGGCTTCTTATGGCCAAAAATTCGCGCAATGTTTGTATTTAAGTCCCTCCTATTTCGTCGAGACGGAGATTTCAATCTCCATATCTCCGAATAGGAGTAACTTAAATAGGGGCATCTGTTGCACCCTAATTTTTGACCGTAAGATGCCACCTTCTTTTTCGCGCATTTTCTATCATTATTCAACTTTATTTTAATATTTAGATTTCTTTGCGGCTAACCAACTTCTACAGGTGCAGAAAGTTCAGGTAGAGTTGGGTCGAGTATTTTGAGGTATGACCAAGTGATCCCGACTTAAGTTTGTCTCGAGGTCCCTACTTGGTCAAAGCTCCGGTCCTAGGTCTTTTTATCATATTTATTGGTTTTTTTTCTTTTATTTATTGTTATTATTATTATTACTAATATTATATTTATTATCATTATTATTAACATTACCTTCACTCTCGAGCTATTATGGGATCGATACACCGAAGATGTCTTTGGATGCGCTTCTCGACTATATCCTGTTAATTCCAGATCAGGTTTTGGTATCTTATAGATCAAGGTTACTTCTCTAACAAAATCGTCAATTGAAGGTAAAGAAAGGTTTGGATTCGATAGAAATTGCAAGTCAGCCCATGGTGAAAGAATGGGATCAGTTAATGGAAGACACAATGTACGGCAAGAGAATGTTTTTGAACATTAAACTTTGGTATTTCATCCTTACAAATCATACCATTTGGATCCAATATTACGGGTTCCGTTCGAACCTCAATTTTATACAAGGCATACAAGAAATTCTAGTACAAACCACGGGCGCGCAATTTTGATTTAAAAACAAGCATCTATTCCCTTTCGGAGATTACAACGTCATGTGCTATTTGTGAAGGCAAAACGGTTATTAAACTGGACTAACAGCCAACAAATATCAGAATATCACAATGAAGCATTTCTATAAGTGATGATACAGAAGGTGATAGGCGCATTGATAATTTCCCTAGGCACCGAGGCCTCTTCATCAAACAGTTCTGCAAACAAGTCAGTTCCATAGCTTCGAGCCACGACCTCAATATCAACCTTGAACTGGCTGTGAATCTCACGAAGCTCTCAGAGAGACGCTAACACTTTGAACCATTGAAATACCGGCCAATACCTGTCACAGATGATAACGATGTTAGCGGTGAATCATATCATAACCAACTTCATACTTCTAAAATGGATGTTACAGAGATAATAGAAGTAATGGCAACTCATGTAGTGTGCGCCTCGACAACCTCGCTCCAGTTTGCTCAATTCCATCCATTTATTCTCGTGGCAGCATGGCATGAGAAGAGGCATCCGCTTCTGAACCGTATCCCCGTAAAAGAAGTCAAGATGTCAAGTGTCTTCAAAACAAAGAGCAAGTTCCGAATTAATCATAACAAGTAATCATAATGGTTAAGAGCTTTCACAACTGAGTTGAACCACAGAGTTACAAAGATAACAAATCAAGATTCATCTCACCAGTTACGGAGCAGCAATCTCCCCTCGCAATGTTCCAATTATTCATGGTTGATTCAGCAGAGTTTGCGTAGTTGAGTTCAAACCACCATTAGAAACAGACCTTACTGGAAGTGCTACCAATTGCATCTCTACCGCCCCAAGTTACTGCAGAACATGGAAATTAAGTTCAAATTCAAAATTAACCGCGGCAATCCTACATAATTCTTCAACAAAATCAACTACCAGTGAGAGTTTACCTTCTTCTGTTGAAAGAGAACACCAATGGTTCTACACAGGTATCTGCTTATGCTTCAACTGAAGGACCTGTTACTCAAGTTGTGGACAGCTTGAACAATCATATGAGTGATATGCTGGATGTATTATCACAAGAGTGTATCACAGTTTCCTCGCAACCCTGTCAACAAAACCAAGAAACAACAAGTTAATTCTTAGAGAACTTTGAAAAGAAGTCATAACCGAAATAGACAAGCTGCAAACACCTGCTACCGCTGCTCCTCGTCACCAGTTTTTCTGATACACGCACCAATGCAAATCATCAGCAACAACCAAAGATAGCAAGCATGAAAACAAAGCAGAGGTTAATTAAAAGACCGTAAATGTCAGGATTCTCAAAGCAAACCCAACGCAGTCAAATCTTGAAGAGAAAACCTTAGTACATAAGAGTGGAGAACGACAATCGAGCCTTTAGCCGCCTCTCAAACCCGCACCCCAACACAATCCAAGCCTCGTTTCTTTTCCCCAACTATCTGGCAAACAAAAACAGTTTTATCCCTCAAATAGCAGCAAACACCATTGACTCAATGGTCAATCCCACCTGCACATCCCCAACTTTTTCCTGTTTAGATTAACCTCAGAACTGATTCGTAACAGAATTCCGCAGAAGTTACAAGACCAGGCTCACCCTTGATCACCAAAGAAGAGCCTCCTCCCTATCATCCTGCATTTGTACACTGCACCAATTGAGTAATTTGAGAGAGTTAAACAAGTAGGAACTTGAGAGGTACAGCTTCAGCCCTCACCGTCACGTTTCGAGCATATCTGCGCAACCTGCATTCATGATATCAGTCAAGCTTAGAGCAACATATAACAACCTTCATGATGAATTGAGGAAGAGAACCAAAGCTAAACACCTAACAGATTTTGAGAGGATCGCCTGCAAGATTCAGAGTTCGTACCAAAATATGAGACAGGCAATGCAAGCATCGCGCGCTTCCTCCTTTCCTTCTGCACCCTCACCAAAACGTAACAGTTGCAAGCTTTTCCCTCTGGGCTTCTAATTCCTGGCCCAAATCACTCACTACCAGCACCTGTCAAATACCACTTGCAAGTTAGTAATTGGAGAATAACTGATAAAGAATATTCAGGGGAATCAAATTAAATCCTATCCCAATTGAATCACAGGATTGAAATAGCAATTAAATGAATCATCATGGCAATCAAACGGAAAGGGAATATTTTCAAGTTGGCTCAACCCAAAACAGAAAATCCAATTAGCATTCAAGACCGTTTTAATCAGGCTTTAACTCTCAAACCACCTATAAAAAGGGGGACAAAAATGCAGAAAAGGGGATCCAAAAAAAAAAAAACAGTTCACAAACAATTCCAAATCGAAACCCTAAGAGAAGGAATTTATCTTTCATCTTCGGCCGTGAATCCACCTTCTTTGCAAGTCCGCCGCAAGTCCTTCACAAGAAAACAATCTTCGCCGGGATCCCTTCAACCTCTTCACCGTCGGAACCACAGCCGCCACCGCAAATCGCCAAATTGCCATCGAGAACCTGCGGAAAGTCCCTTAAATCGTGAGGTTCCTGCTTGTCTAACTATTTAATTTTGTTTGTGTTTGATGTATAGGAAATTGAAACGAAAACGAGGAAGAGGATTGACGAAACGAAAGCAGAGAGAGTGAGGTCGATGACGGAAGCGGATCGGAGAAAGCAGGAAATCGAAGGAGACAATGAAAGGGGCAAACGGCGGAGAGGGGAAATTGGGGAAAATTAGGGTTTTTGTTTATTTTATTTTATTTTGATTATTAATCACACTAACCATCACATACACTCACACAACACTAACTAACCCTCGTCTAACTAACCTTTAATCATTTTAATTAGTTTTTAATCCACTCAACCTTTTAATTAATCGGTCAATTAAGTTTTAAAAATAATTTAATAATCCCTATTAAGTTAACCAGCCTTTTTATTTAATTAATTAGTCAGTGGCTTTTTTTGTTTTATTCATTAAAAACCTTTTCCTTGTATTAATATTTAAACAACTTTTGTTAAAATTAGTTAACCCAATAAAATATTTATTAACCTTAAAATTTGGTTTGTTTATTTTTATCTTATTTATTACTTTTTTTATAAACCTTAAATAATTAGATCTTTTTCTTAAAATTGATAACTTTTTTATTATCGTGCTAATTATTAATTAATCTTTTTTAAATCGCATCTTATTAGAGAAAAAAACCTTGTATGATTTAGACGTAATTGTTTTGTTCTCAAGATTAGAGTTTTAATAGTATAATAAAACAACCTTTTATTATGATTAATTTCTTACATTAGAACTTTTAAATTACACCTTTTGACAATTTACTTAGTTAATAATAGAATCTTTAGTTTTTTATTTAAAAACAATTAACCAAAAACCCCTTTTTTATTCTAAACAACATAATTTAATAATAGCCATAATAAAATAATCACTTGACTTAGGTTTTTTATAATAAAAATTAATACCAATTTTATTTAAAACTTGGAATTTAATTTATGGATTAATCAAGCAACTTTTCTTAAAAACTAATATCTGTCTGATCAATTAATCTCACCAAAGACAATTCCTCCTAAAATCAGTCAACATCGTAAAATACAAAACAATCCACTCGTCCACTTCACGACACATACACTTACACTTAGCGCTTTCATGCGTATTTTCTAGTTATCTTTATCTGCTTAATCCTATTCACAATGTACACACACTCACTTAGCGCTTTCATGCGTATGTGTTTGACTTTACATTTCTGCAATTTACCTTCTGCAATTTATCTTTACCGCAAGTCATTATATCTTGTCGCATCGCATTGCATCCGTCCAAAGGAAAAACCTACACATAATTCAACATTGTGTGTAGTTGCATCTCATAAGCATCATACTCCCCACGATCCTTGAGTCCATTCAAGTTGATCGCTTAGTTTAGGACCTACCCCTATAGGAAGGACCTTGTCTTTATATCTTTACAACATAGAAACAAACAATCAAACACAATACAACTTTTTCTCAAACACATTAGAGAATAGATGTTAATCATCTTAAGCGAGATATAATCTCCACCCCCACAACAATACAATCAAACATGTAGGGACTTTGCCTTAAGAGCGACAAAGGCATGCTTGGCGACCATCCGAGTATGTAAGACCTTTTCTTAAGACGATGCAAAGACCATTTCCTACGACCCCCCTTTTTACATTTGTGGCGGTTATATCTCCCTTAAAATGAAGACTCATCTCTTCTCCTAAACCCAATCAAAACAACTACCCTAAACCCGTAGGAACTTTTACCACAGTCAAAGGTCTCCTCTAACCCTTTAGGGTGAACTACAACATACTCTGATTCCACTCCCGTAAGGATATGTAGGCATAAGATGCGATATCTTATCGAGTATACTTAGAAATAAACCACCTAGGTCTCTAACCATTAAGCAGATAACCCTTAGCAATAAACAAACATAAAACAAGAGGTTCCTGTAGAGTACTACAGAAACTTAGGATGCTAGCACCTTCCCTAAGTTTAACCAACCCCCGAACCCTAAACAAACTAGCTTGCATTTGCATTGCATTGTGGGAATTTCGATCTTTATCCCTTCCTTTGGACAAATCAAAGTTCGGTTGCAAATGAATTGACGATTCAAACTAATTAATAGTTTGGTATCCAAATTTCACCGCGACACAAGTGTTTTTGAGTGGAGTGGGATTCTTTTTCCTTGAACATATGTTACCATCTTGCCTTCTTCCATTTGTAAGTTTCTATAGAACAATCTTATTAAATTTGGATAATACGGTCCGGACGAGGAAATCATAGGTTCCAACCCACATGCAATCAAAGTTTCTTGGAAAGAAAAACATTCTTTAGGGAATGATGAGAGAATACCATATTTTGGTGTCTGCACAACCTTCTTCTGAAAATATTTGGTGAACTTTTCCTTTTGTTCATCATCCAAGTGTTGAAGAACCAGTGGAATTTTTTAAGATGAGAAGGCTGGACCTTTGCCTTTGTCTTGTGCTGAAATCTTCCTTTTTGAGCGTGAAGCCATGGGAAAATGATGGAGTTTTAAGAATTTGTGAGGAGAGGAAGAGTTTTTATGGAGAGGTTTTGTTTTGAAGGAGATGGTTAAGATAGGTTATGAGAAGTTGGTTTTATAATGGTTAAGATAGGAGTTATTGTGGGATATGAGTAGTTGAAGGTTTTGATGATTAAGACTTTGGGAATATGAGAATTAATGGTCAATGTCTTGAGACTAGAATTAAGTAGTAATGGCTAGTCATAGGTAGGTCAAAAAAGTAATGATAGGGTAGTTGGAAAGTTTAAGAAACCATGGATCTATTAAATAGAAAGAGAAAAAACAGTTTTACAGTAGGTGCAATCGATTGACACAAGGGTGCAATCGATTGCTCTACAAAACAGAAATGAAATCTGACAAAAACTACAGACTGCAATCGATTGACACAGGGGTGCAATCGATTGCTTGCTACAAAAATTAATAAAATTGTAAAACTTACAGTGAGCAATCGATTGCTTGCTTCAAAAATTAATAAAATTGTAAAACTTACAGTGAGCAATCGATTGACACATAGGTGCAATCGATTGCATTTAGTGAAATTTTGAGAAATTTCCACAGATTGGGTTCTGTCATGATTCAACGTCAGTTTCATCCAGAATTCCAAGTTCCCTTCGTATTTTGAAGAAAGATTCCTTTGCCAAAGGCTTCGTGAATATATCGGCAAGCTGATTATGAGTATCTACAAATGTTATCTCGACATCTCCTTGAAGTACATGATCTCGCAGAAAATGATGTTGTATGTCGATGTGCTTGGTCCTTGAATGCATGACTGGATTCTTCGTTATGTTAATTGCACTTGTGTTGTCACAACGAAGAGGAATGCTACCCAGGTCGAGTCCGTAGTCACGAAGTTGTTGCTTGAGCCAAAGTATATGCGCACAGCAACTTCCTGCTGCTATGTACTATGCTTCAGCCGTACTAAGTGCTACGCATGCTTGCTTCTTGCATGCCCATGAGACTAGTGCATTTCCCAAGATGTGACATGTTCCACTTGTGCTTTTTCTATCAGTTTTGCAGCCTGCATAATCCGCGTCAGAATATCCAATTAAATTGCATATACTACCTTTAGGATACCATAAGCCGACATTTGTTGTTCCTTTGAGATACTTCATGGTCCGCTTGACTGCCATCAGGTGAGACTCCTTTGGATTTTCTTGAAAGCGAGCGCAAAGACAGACGTTAAACATAATGTCAGGGCGACTTGCTGTCAAGTATAGTAAGGAACCAATCATACCTCTATTTTGTGATATCAACCGACACACCGGATTCATCTTGATCTATATATGTACCGGATCCCATAGGTGTAGATAAAGTCTTGCAATTGTCCATATCAAACTTCTTTAATAATTCTTTGCAGTATTTTGATTGATTGATAAAGATCCCATTCTCGAGTTGCTTGATCTGAAGTCCAAGAAAGTAGTTCATTTTTCCCATCATAGACATTTCAAATTCTCCTTGCATCATGGATGAGAATTCTTCGTATAACTTGGTGTTGGTTGAACCGAAGATGATGTTGTCAACGTATACTTGTACCAAGAGAGTATCTTCTTTTATTTTCTTGATGAACAAAGTTTTGTCTACTTTTCCCTTTTCAAAGCCTTTGTCACATAAGAAATTGCTAAGTCGATCGTACCATGCTCTTGGTGCTTGTTTCAATCCATAGAGAGCTTTCTTTAATTTGAAAACATGAGATGGATATTTGTAATCTTCAAAACCAGGGGGTTGTTTGACATATACTTCTTCATTTATGAATCCATTCAAGAATGCACTTTTGACGTCCTTTTGGAAAAGCTGAAAATTCATGGAACATGCATAAGCTAATAACAATCTAATTGCTTCCAATCTTGCAACTGGAGTGAATGTTTCATCAAAATCGATTCCTTCTTCTTGGTTGTATCCTTGGGCGACCAATCTTGCTTTGTTCCGAACTATAATACCATTTTCATAGAGTTTGTTCTTGAAGACCCATCTTGTTCCAATGATATGCTTGTTGTTCGGCCTAAGGACAAGATTCCAAACTTGATTTCTTTCAAACTGGTTCAGTTCTTCTTTCATAGCTATTATCCATTGATCATCGCCTAAGGCTTCATCGATTTTGGTTGGTTCAATTTGCGAAACAAATGTCGTGTTAAGACAAGCATCCTTAAGATTTAATCTTGTTGAAACACCTTGACTGATATCACCAATGACTTTATCAATCGGGTGATCTCTATGAGTTCTCCATTCTTTCAGTAGATCATTATGTACTTCGTTTTGTTGTGAATCCTCTTGCCGCTAATTTGGTTGATCACTTGCAATATCTTTGAGAGTGTTTTCTTGAGAGGTTTCTACTACATCGCCATCATCATTAACAATAATATCATCCTCCTTGGAGGGGTTAGATTCATCAAAAGAAACATGCATAGATTCTTCAATAGATAAAGTTCTTTTGTTAAAAATTTTGAAAGCCTTACTTGAGAGAGAATAGCCGAGAAAAATATCTTCATCGGATTTCTCATCAAACTTGCCGAGATTGTTTTTGTCATTGTTTAAGACAAAGCATTTACACCTGAATATGTGGAAGAAGGATATGTTTGGTTTTCTTCCTTTGAACAGTTCATAGGGGGTTTTCTTGAGAATTGGTCTGATGTTCACACAATTACTTACAAAACATGTCATGCTTACTGCATCTGCCCAAAAATATTTAGGAAGGTTTGAATCACTAAGCATTGTTCTTGTAAGTTCCACCAACGACCGATTCTTTCTTTCTACAACACCATTTTGCTGTGGAGTTCTTGGTGCAGAGAAATTGTGTGAGATTCCATTTTTCTTGTAGAATTCTTCAAATAAAGCGTTCTGGAATTCTCCACCATGGTCACTTCTAATGGAGACAATTGAAAGTGGCTTCTCATTCTGAATCTGTTTTGCATACTTCTTGAATGCCTTAAAAGCTTCGCTTTTCTGCACTAAGAAGAAAGTCCACGTATATCTAGAGAAATCATCAACAATTACTAATGCATAAACATTACCTCCAAAACTTTTTGTTCTTGAAGGTCCAAAGAGATCCATGTGTAACAATTGTAGTGGCCTAGTTGTGGACACCACATTTTTGGATGTGAAAATTTATTTGGTATGTTTCCCTTTTTGGCATGCGCCACACAATCTATCTTTGATGAATTTGATCTTTGGAAGACCAACAACTAAGTCATGTTTAATCAATTTGTTCAAATGCTCCATATGAATGTGAGCAAATCTTTTGTGCCATAACCAAGAGTCGTTGTTGTTCGCCATAAGACACTTAACCTTCAAAGATATGTTATCAAGGGAAATCATAAAAATATTATTGATTCTATTACCTTTTAACATTACCTCAGAAGTGACTTCGTTTTCTATCAAACATTCATCTTTAGTGAAGTTGATTCTGAAACCTTTGTCACAAAGCTGACTAATGCTAAGTAGATTATGCTTTAGGCCTTCTACATAAAGGACATCTTCTATGGTTGTAAAAGGTGGTGCACCAATGCTGCCTACGCCAAGGATATTTCCTTTGTTGTTATCACCATAGGTTACAAATCCTTTGGCCTTAAGCGTTAGATGTGAAAATTTAGTAATGTCACCCGTCATATGCCTTGAACACCCACTATCAAGATACCACTGATATGAGGAGGTCTTCAAGCATACCTAAAAAACAAGATTAAGTTCTATTGGGTACCCAACTTGCCTTGGATCCTTCATAGTTAGTTTCTTTCTTGACCCACACATAATGCCCATTTGCAACACTAAAGTTTCTCACATAACAGGCATTAGGTGTATGGCCTTTGATACCACAATAAAAACAAGTGGGCTCAAAATTACTCTTATATCTAGAAGGATAAGGTTTTTTCTTATTAACAACCTTCTTCTTGGGGTATTGATGAACCACTTTAGGCTTGACCACTTTCTCTTTTGGAGGTTGTTCACTAGCTTTAACAAAGATGGTTTTGATGGAACTTGGTTTAGAGAATTTTGAGTAACCAAGTCCACTTTTATCATTTGAAAATCTTTGTTGGCTAAGAACAGCCTCTAATCCAATTTGTCCTTTTTCATATCTTTCAAGAACTCTTTTTAATTGGACAATTTGAAAAGAAAGTGACTCACACTTTGTGCATACAAAATTCTGTTTTTGATCACTAATCAATTTCAGTTTTTCATTTTTGAAATTATTTTCCATTGTTTCAATTTTTTCTTCTAGAGTTGAAATTTTATTCTTTTGTGATGAATTAGTTTTGTACAGAATTTTGCATTCACTCAGAAGTTCATCGATTGCCCCTTGAGCATCAACATCATAAATTAAAAAATTATTACTAACCTTGTCGTCTTCATCATCAGAATGATGTGAGGCCATTAGTCTATATTTGTGATTTAATCACTGTCTGATTCTGATGAGGAGCTTATCTTGTTATCTTCCCATGCTACATATGCTTTATTTTTCTTGAATCCCTTTTTGCTTTTAGAGACATCGTTCTTGGAGAGTTTAGGACAGTTTGGTTTGATGTGTCCTAATTTTCCACATTCATAGCATTTGACATCTTGTGTGGATGTTGACGCCTCTTTCTCTTTGCTTTTTGAAAACTTCTTCCTTTTCATATAGTCAGAATTCTCAATATTATTTTTAGAACCAAAATATTTTCCTAACCTTTTTACAAGAAGCATGAAGTTTTCATCTTCAACCGGATCGTCTGCTTTTTCTACTTCTTTGGAATCAGCCTTTAATGCGATGCTTTTAGATTTCTTCTCTTGATTCTCATGTTTCTCCAATCGCCAAAGTTTTGTTTCATATTCTTGAGGTTTTCCGAACAATGTGACGGATGTCATCGTGGCTAGGCTTTTCTTTTCAGAAATTGTTGTCACCTTGGGCTGCCATTCTCTGGACAAAGATCTAAGCACTTTAAGATTTAATTCATCATTAGTTAATGTTTTATCCAGTGCTATAAGATGATTTGTCAAGTGGACGAATCTTTTCTGCAAATCAAGAATTGATTCTCCTTGCTGCATTCTGAATAACTCGTATTTTTGACTCAACGTGTTCAACCTTGATTTTTTAACTTCAATGGTTCCCTCATGTGTTTCCACTAAAGTGTCACAGATTTCCTTTGTTTTTGTACATGTTGAGATGCGAAATAACTCGTCCATACTTAGTGTACTTTGTAGGAGGTTGATTATCGTTTTGTCATAGAGAACCTTTTTCTTATCATCGTCATCCTATGAGGCTTTGGGCTTTGTTGATCCTACACCGTTAACGACCGTTGTAGGAACAAACGGACCATTTTGAACATCATCCCAGATTTCATCTCCTTGTGCTTCTAAGTGAGCCTTCATACGAATTTTCCAGAAATCAAAGTATTCACCACAGAACAGTGGAGGCTTGTTGCTACTACCACCATCTTTGAATACACCTTTGTTAATTGCAGAAGCCATACTGGATCGATTAGGAACAAGTTACCTAAACCTGCTCTGATGCCAATTGTAAGTAAGAATTGCGCCTAAGAGGGGGGGTGAATTACGTTCTTTTGAAATTCTCTGGTTTTAAGAGAGTTATGTTACTTTCTTTTTGCAGAGGATGTTATGAAAGCTTGTAAAGGCAGAAAGTAAAAGAGACACAGAGAATTATAGTGGTTCCCCTCACACTCTGAGGGTACTCCACTCCCCTTTCGACTCGAAAGAGATTTCACTATAGTTAGGATCAGCGTACAACTTTCTTTCTAACCTATAGGGAGATCAAAGGCTCCTAAACACCTTTAAGATCTAAACACTAAATGCAATGAGAATAATCCTCTCTAATGCACACACTTGCTTTCAACAATCCTGAACAACAAGGGGAAATACATATAATTCTGAGTTTTGTAATGATTTGTAACAATGTATACAGTTGTTTCTCAATGTTGAGATTGATCTTCTCTTTCAATGGGAAATTCCACAAGTTTCTAAGACTTATTGCTCAAGAATTTTCTTTTTAAAGGATATGAAATTTATGCAGAAAATTCTTTGTGAAAAAAGGTGATTTTTCTTAGATGTGGAAAGATGAAATTATGATACAGATTTTGAAAGAGAATTGAAAGAGATGTTGTTTTTGAATTTTGAAAGAGTTAGGTATTTATATTACATAAACACCTCTTGAGAAAAACATGCAAATCTTCAGAAAAAATGATGAACAGTTGTCATGTTTCAAAGGAAACATTCCACAGAAATTTGATTGAAGAGATGCAATTTTTCAGACAGATTTTTCAAAAACGTTCAGTGAGCAATCGATTGCACAAAGAGCCCAATCGATTGCACCTTCACAAAAATACTTGAAAATTCAAATTTTCAAAAGAGCAATCGATTGCACCTTTGGACCAATCGTTTGCACTTCAAAACAGAAGTGAAAAATTTGAAAAATTTTAAGCATGCAATCGATTGCTTACTGAAACAGAAGCAAAAATGAGTTTAAAAAATTGATCATGCAATCGATTGCTCTAAGAGTGCAATCGATTGCACTTACAAAAACTTAGAAAAATTCTCATTTTAAAAAGCTTGTGTTAGTGTGAAAAGAATGTAAATAATCTTGTAATGTTTTGAGCAATTAGGACTTAAATACTTAATGGAAGTTCTCATTATACCTTCTGAGGAAACATCCTTAAAGTTGTGTTTGTCCTGATGCTTGTGGTTGATCATCTTTGCCTTCTTTAAGTGGTTTGTCTTCATCAAAACAGATGCTGATATTTGAGAATCTTGATTTCACAGAGGATTGTGAAAGGAAGATTTAGGTTTGAAGCGTTGGTAATTGAAATCAGTCGGGCAATATTTAAAGACCGTGGGGTTGTTCAAAGGGTGTGCCGTAATTGGAGGTTTATTCATTGAGTTTGAAGGACTTGATTCAGCTTGAGTCAAGGGAAGAGAAGGAATAGGCTCTGCATCAACAATTGGGTTTGATCGTTTGAATTCTATTGCTTCTCTTGTAAACATTTACCAACAGGTTTTATATATATACAGGTCTCAATTCTATTTTTAGAATTGAGGATAGACGTACCCCGAGCGAGGACGACGGGGGAACTGCTTCAACAAATTGGTGTTCTCTCTTTATTTTTCAATTGCTTTATTTCTGAGTTTGTGTGCAAATAATTTAGTTCATCAAAATTCTGATGTGAGTAGTGTTGAACCATGTTTAGAAGCCTATTAAAATCCTTGATTGTAATTGAACACTTAAGCACTTCACTCACATATTGGAATTCACTTGCGGTGCCTTGAACACCAAGTGTTTGACTAATTATGTGAACAACAAACGCTTGTGTTATCTTTTCAATTTGGTTATATTTTTAAAGCATTGGAAATAGTCCAACCTCATAGTGCATAATTTTGGTTGATGTGTGTTCAAATTAGTGTTTCTTAATATCGTTTTTATCGGATTCCATAGGCTTTGCGTATATCCGGTTTTTTTGGTAAAAGTCCATTTTAGACGAATATAGTTTCTCGGCCGCTTCCGCCTAAAAACTTTTTAAAACCAAATATTGGTAGCGTCGGCTCTGTTTTTTAACAAGTGATCTATTCAACCCCCCCCCCCCCCTTCTAGATCTGCGTCATCATCTAACATGAAGCTCTTCAGTTATCATGGTCTTGGTATCTTTAGAGTGTTTTATGACTACAACTATGTAATCAAACTGACTAGTAAGTAATCTCAGTGCCTTTTCAATGATTACTTGTTCAGAAATTGTTTATCCACAAGACTTCGTCTCATTTGTGACCATAATCACTCTGGAGATGTAATCAGACACTTTTTCATTGTTCTTTATGCTGATTTTCTCATATTGCTTGCATAGGGACTGCAGCTTGACTTTTTTCACTTATGTGTCACCACCATAGCATTGTACCAGTGTATCTCAAGTCGCCTTCACTGTTGTTGAATCAACAACTTTCTCAAACACCTTTGTATCCACACACTGATGGATATATAACAACTCCTTTTGATCCTTCTTCCTCATTTCAAGTTACACAGTTATTTGCACTTCTGTGGCATTTTCTGCAATCGACGTGTAATCGTCATTGACGAGATCAAGAAATCTTAAGCTTCAAACAACACAAGCATTTGAATCAACTATTGATTCCAGTTCTTTCTGTCGAATACTGGAAGCTTTGTGTTTAAGATATTGTTTCTGTTGTTCATCTCGGTTCTTATTCAAATCACTTAATTCTCACCAACACTCATGTTTTCCAAACCCTGACAAATCAAGATTTGTGATTCTCCTCGATTTCGAACATCAATTCAACGTGGATTTCATTTTAAAAAATAATCACACACCTCACTACACTCATGTTTCCATGTGAATCAAATTGGAACTCTAGATACCAATTATTGGAGTTCAACAATGAACCTCCATTAACAATGCACAAGAATTGAAGAAGATGAAGATGAAAGAAGAGAGAGAAAGATAGAGAAATGAATTATCTAACTAACTTTCTCTATTTTTAAAGTTTTTTGCAAATCAATTTTCATTTGGGCTTATATAGATTCACCCAAACTCAAATGTACATTAAAATGCAAACTCAAATTCAAATGCAAATGAAATTCAAAGCTAAACTAACTTGAATGTTGAATTACATTCAACAATAATTAATTATTAGAAGTAAAATATTGATTTTGAAAATAGTTTTTTTTAATAGGATTTCTTTAACAATTTTAAAAATTGGGTCGATCATCTTATTGGGAAAATCTCAAGTTCCACATCGTTTAGTATCACACCCTAATTTTTTACCCTAAGATTCTATTTTTTTCGTTTCCTATTGTCTGCATGGAATGTCACGCATCTCATTTGTCATACCCCATTTGTCCTACCCTCTCTCACTTTTCTTATATTAAGCGTTTGTGTGGGTTCATGATCTTTCTTTAGATCATCATTTGGTCTTTTGGCCATGATCCTCTAATAGTTAGGCCATGAAGGTTTTGTTTATACCTATTTTGGTAACTGGCTCTTGCAAGTGTGTGGAGTTCAAGTGGAATTGAAAAAGAGGTGTCCTCATGGTTGTTTGAAGTTAAATGAACTCAAATACAAGTGATTTGAAAGGTGTATTATACATGTTTGTACTTGGAATTAAGTCATCAAGGTTATGTCAAAAGTTATCAAGTGTGGCTATTTTTGGTTTGAATATCCCTCAAACGACATCACCGGCCAAAGAGTGAGTATGGCATAGTTTCAAGCTTCATTTAAAAATATGCGGCACTTTAAAAAAAAAATAATGGTATAATATTTTCTATGTGATTAAATTCAAGGGTCCATGGAGTTTCTCGATTGGAACGAGAATGAATTGAAAAAGCCAAATTGTCACAAGCTTGAATTACAAGGTACAAGTGCAAAGGGGATGGAATTTCAAGGTACATTGGGTACAAAAGTTCAAATCGCAAATATTGTCATAAAATACAAAAGATGTCAAAGCTTTGTTTCCAAATTCAAGCCATAATTAAATTTGTTTCAAGCTATTTCAAGGCATGATCATTTTGTTTCAAGTTGATTTTAGGCCATGTCTCAAGTTAGATTTTAATCCATATTTTAAGTTGGTTTCAAGATTTGTTTCTAGGTTGTTTCAAGCCATAATCAAGTTTATCCCAAGTTTAAAGCCCATCTATTTTCAAGTCAATATTTGAGAAGCTAAATTTAAGTACAAAATTTACAAGATCAAATATGTGTTACAAGAGGTTGGAATTGAAAGTTCAAAGAGCCACTTCATTCTTGAATACAAAATCTTGTTACAAGTTACAATTTTCAAGATAACACCCTAGATAAAATTCCTAAGAGATTGAGTGCAAATTTTATAAGCCTCAACAAGCCCAGTGAGAGTTTGTGGAAGACTTGGTTTAGTTGGATTCATTAAAGAAATTCAAGCATGGTTTATATGTCACCCTTCGCTTTGGACCTTACATTAGGAGTGAATGTACTTTTGAGGGGTCTACCATTATGGTTACAACGATGAAATTAAATAAATTAGTGGGGGAAACTCAAGTTGTCGTGGAACTTCTAACCCATCATTAGTAAAAGATCTATATTATCCTGCACTAGTGATTCCTATTGCACCTCAAAATTGCAGATACATCATACCAACAGGTTCAACGGCAAGTATGTTGCATATGTAGATATACCAGCTAATACATCCTAGCTGGATTCCCAAGGCCATGTCTTCATGATGTCCCCCTAAAAAGAAAAAGAACAGGTTAAGAAGTGTTACACACACAAAAATTATTCTAATATAGGTGCATCAAATTAATTTCGCCATCTCAATGTTAAGTTATGGTGCGTGTTTTGTTTTACCAAAATTGACTAGATGTTGAGTTGAAGTTCAGTTTTCGCTGCTAGAAGGAGCTCTGGAAGGTCCAATAGGCTTTCAACCGTATCCGCAACAATGCAGAGAATTCATTGTCATCTGGAGGATGTTTGGCTTTATTCTGAAGTTGATGCTAGAACAAATCTTATGGCTAGCGCATTAGATAATGTATGTCATCGCCGTCAGCGAGTTTTGTGGAAGATCAGCGTGTTGAGGGTGATGAATAGGGAAGGAGTCACGAGCAAACAAGAAAATAATGAGAGTCTTACCGTGTTGATGTATTCTCCCCCTGTTTTTGTGAAATGATATCGGGCCTGAGCAAGATCGACCCACTTGATTTGTGATTAATTTTTTTTTCTTTTTCTTTTTTGGTATTTCTTTGGGCTAACAGCTAGCCCATTCGCCTCTTATTAGCACCCCAAAAGTTTTTTTCTTGCACACTCTTCTTTAAGTTTTGTTTTTTTAGTTTTTATTAGTTTAATGTGGATATTAGTTTTAATAATAGGCTAATTGTGATTTATATCTTTACGATTTCGATTAATGATTATCATAAATATTTGTGTTAGGTTTGATTAAATGGTAGCATTAATTTTGACATTTACCTTGACTAGTCTTAATTTTATTTTTAATGTTAATTTCTAATTGGATTTTGATGTTTATTTCGATATTAATTTTAATGGAATTTCGATGTTAATTTTAATATTAATTTTGGTCGAATATTGATGTTGATTTTGATGCAAATTTTTTTATCATAGTTCAAATTAATCTTGACTAATAGTGGTTAAATCTTGATATATCTTATAATATCTCATTTTATAAGTTGGTTATACTGCATGTCTTATAGGTTGAATATTCAATCATGAATTATAGTTGTAATGCTTAATGCTTATATATGTTTTCCTTTTAATAATATGATTACACATGTCTGTATCTAAGGGAAGAACTTGTGTTTGACTTTATAGCCATACGCATTGCATTTTCATCTGCATCATTTACCCCTTTAGTTGATCCTTGCTTTCCCTCAGGTCGATCAACTTAAGATATACATCCTTTCATCCTCGGGCTAGTTCCCTTAGGATTTCAACTTTAGACAACTTACAAATTAAGTTCTCATTCTCCCACAAGAGAATTAGACACTAGTCATCCCTAGTCGAAATATAATTCTCCTATCCCATGACATAGTCTAGACAGATGTACATTTTTTCCGCTTGAGAGAGGTATGTGGCATACTCGTCGATTGTATATCCGAGTTGGAGTCATTCTCTCAATGTGAAGTAAAGACCATCTTCCACATGTTTGTGATGGTTTAAGTTGAGTATTCTCCTTAAGATGACAACTTTTCTCTTCCCCTAAAAACCCATCAACAAACTTTATCTACCCTTCAAGGGGAACTACGAATGCTCTGATTCCATTCCCGTCAGGATACGTAGGCACGAGATGCGATATCTTGCCGAGCATACTTAGAAATAACCCCTTAGGTCTCCTTTTACCCTTTTCACCCTTTAACGGACAAATTAAGAAATAACACAATAAAACGAGAGATTCTTGTAGAGCACTACAGATACTTAGGATGCTAACACCTTTCCTAGGTATAACTAACCCTCGACCTTAGATTATCTTTTCTTTGTTTTTGCATTGCATATTTTGGGTTATTCATTCTTTTTCCCTCCCTTGGATAAATTAAAGATCGGTGGTGAACTATGATTTGTGATTCAAGTTAATTAATAGCTTGATATCCGATTTTCACTACGACATTTAGACATAAAGATTCTAAAGGGTTTATATAGAGTGACACCCTTCAACTTATAAACTACATAAAGTGACACCCTTCATCTTACAAGTTGGTTTTGTAAGGATGAGTTAGACCAAACTCTAATATATTTCTCTTTTGCCCTTGTTTGCATATGACAATTACATGTTTTATTTTAAAGTTCATGCTTACAACTTTTTTTAATTTTATCTTTTTTTCATTTACTAGGTTTAGCCTTGTTATCAAAGAAATATATTTCAATTATAATTTTGAATGAGCAATTCTTTTTCATAGAAAAAGTAACATTATATATACATATACTAACACACACATATTTTATATGCAAGGGTATTATTGTCATTAAAGAAAATTATATCATTCTTTTCTTTCACTTTCATTCATAACAAACAATTAAAAAATCATCACACTTTCCACTTATTTTTTACTCACATTATTCCCTTTCACTTTCTTTCTTCTTCTCAATTTCTTGTGTATTATGCTACTTTTATTCCTTTAAATGAGTTTCTCTCCCTTTTATTTTCCTGAACAAGAAGAAATATAAAATCCAATAAAATACAAATGAAAAAACAAATTAACAACGTAAAATCGTGGGTTTCCTCCCACACAACGCTTTGTTTAAAGTTGTTCGGCTCGACAATTTGACCCTCATGATCAAAAGGGTTCTTCTTTCAAGTTTTAGTCCTTAACACCGTGCTCAGGATCTTTAGGGTTCATTTTAACATATTCATCCACTTTATAGACTCTCTACCCATTTCTTTATTTCTTTTATGAAGGGGTTTATATCTGAGGTCTAGTGGTAAAGGTTCCGTTTTAAATTTTGGCTCTGATTCGTGTGTTAGTGTTAAGCCTTAACGTTTATGGTTTTGGTCTTAAGTTGTAGGACTTTTTCCAGTAGCTTCTCATAAGCCTCATTGTCGCTACTGCGAAAATCGGCGCCGGCTGAACAGAAGAGTCGCCACCGTGCGTTATTTATCCCACGGGAGGGAAAGGAAACGCTCAGAGTAAACCTCGCACAACACGGGAAAGGTATGGTCATCGCAACCAAAACCTGGGTTCGGGAGTCGGTTACGCAAGGGGAAGGTATTAGCACCCCTCACGTCCGTCGTACTCGACGGGATCCACGCTTGTTTTCAGGTATGGATTGTTATTCTATCTAAACTATAAGTCAAGGGTTAAAAAGAAAATAAAATGGAAATAAAAATGACTCGGCAAAGTATCGCACTTTATGCCTACGTATTCCCGTCTGGAACGAGAAATCAGAGTCAACGTAGTTCGCCTACCTACGGGAAAGGAGGGGAAGGTTGCTCGCTAGGATATCGCATCCTATGCCTACGTACTTTCATACAGCATGAAAGATCAGAGCAAACGTAGTTCGGGCCACGTACGACACAGGTCTGTCTTGGTTGATTTTATTCCTTCTGAAAAAGGTATCCTTGATTAACAGTCCCGGCGGACAAAAATGACGTTTTGATGAGTTCACATTCTTTTACGAAAGAAGTGTCTTTTATTGTGTTTGAAATCTTTATGTGTTTTTCTGTTTGTTTTGAGAAAGAAAGAGACGGAACTCTAACCTACGGTTGCGAAGGGAAACAAACTATCCTAATGTTATCATGCATGGGTTAAGACCTAGTGTCTATCATGCTCCTCTCTTGCACAGAGAGAAACAGAGATCCTACGGGATAGGCAGAAACAGAAACAATACCAGATATATACAGTAAAGCAGTAAAATGCATGGATGCAACAGTACAAGCGAGGCAAGGGAGTCCCACTCAACCTCGAACCTAGAAAACAATAGGCAAAAGTGAACAGACTTCACTTTCAACCCAGCAGGGTAGACAGCAAACAATACAGTCTAGAAAACCAATCAATACATCAGCAATAAAATACAACAGCAAAAGAAACAGCATCAGCAGCTCTGAATCAACATCTGGCTTCAAGTAATCTCCAATCAGCTACAGGCTTCAACAAGCATCAATCTCCATCTTCATGACCTTCAGGCAAGGGCTTTGATCATCAGTCTTCTATCTGCAATGGATTTTCTTCAAGCTCAAACCTCCAGGATGAGGGATTAGTCACAAGAGTGAATTGGGTGTTAAGCAATCAGTTGACTACCAAGGGTGGTGAACAGACTGCTTCTAACACAAGAGCCATTTTCTCTCAAGAGTTCTATCTCTTAGACACTATCACCAAGCCTTCCAAAGGAAGGGGGTGAGTGTCTTAGAGAGACTCTGAATCACAGAGAAGAATGGATGCAGACAAGGCAATCCATGTTTGAGAAACAAGCTTTCTAATCTAGAGCTCTACCTAGCTCCTAAACCCTAGTCTCTCAGCAGCTGCTAGCAAGAACCTCCTCTTCAACTCTGGAAGTTGAACTTCAATCTCTGGATCTCCAATGGCTTCCCCTTCCCAAGTCTTCAGCTCTCCCAAGTCCCAGACAATCCCAATACCCACACAGACAAATCAATAATCCCCAGAGGGCACACCACACCAGTCAATCAGATATACAGTACCTTAATAGCAGTAGGGGAATCCTGACTTTTCTAAGGGGATCTAATAACTACCCATAGCCCCTATAGTCCCATAGCTAAACTATTCAAACCCTAAGTCCTAAGGGAAATGAATTGATTCTCCTAAGTCATCACCTAAAACCCTAGTTTGTTCATGTTGTTCACACCTACACTAAGCACCTAAATTTAATTTCTAAAAATGGGAACTAAATTGTATCTACAAGTTTAATGTCTAAACTAAACAACCTAAAAATAATGGACAAAAAATATTAAAGCATCTAATAGAACAAAAATTAACAAAATCATGCATGAAATGAAACTATTTAAAATGCTATTTATTTAGAAAATATGGGAAAAATATCAAATAAAAAATAAAATGCAATTTTTATTTTTTATAATTTTCTAGACTCTTTAAAGAAAATAATACAAAAAGAATGAATTAAAAATATGCAATTTCTAATTTGTTATGAATTTTCAAAAATGAAATGTTGAAGTTCAAGTATACTACTTAAAACCCTAATTAAACTATCCTAAGTTCAATTATCTAAACTAATCAAATTTTATTCTAAAAAATCTAGTAATAAATTCTGGGAATACTACAATTCAATATTAATCACCACAAAAAAGAATGGGCAAAAAATCTATTTCTAAGTGTAAGAACAAAAATCTACAAGATCATGTATGAAATAAAACCTTCAAAATATGCATTTATTTGTAAAATATGGAAAAAATGCGAAAAAAATATAAAATTCAATTTTTATATTTTTTTAATTTTCTAGACATGTTAAGGAAAATATTAAAAAAAGAATGAGTAAAAAATATGCATTTTCCATTTAGTTATGAATTTTTGAAGTTTAATAAAATCTAGGCCGCTGGATTGAGGGACAAAGTCAAATATCCCAACATGAATCAATGGTAGAGATTATCTCTTCTACCTTGGACACTTAGGGTTTCTAAAAATCAGAACTCATGCAAGCAACTTCCACCCTCTCTAACTCTCTCATTTCTCCACCATTTTTCACGATCCAAAGATGAAAACTCATCTACTCTTCTCCCTCTACACAGCCATGGTACTAGAATTCTCTAACTCTCCCTCAAGAAAGAAATACGAAGGCTACAAGGGGTGGTCACCATTTTCGCACCTTAGTTTGCATGGTAATCAAATGGTCTCATATTAACCTATCATGTACTACATCTTATGGGGATTATCCTAAGCCTAATACCTAAGATTATAGTACACTAAATCGTGAGTTCTTGATCATTAAAGAATTGACACCATGGAAGCAAACCTCACAAACAGCCCTTAAACTCATCATACAACATCCCTAATTGGTCTCTATTAGATTTCTCCTAACAACATGCTTGAACTATGGATAAATAGAGAGTTTCATGAGAAAATGCATACCTTGCAAGTGATGATGGTGATGATGGTTCTCCTCCAATTCAGACCTTGCCAATTGCTTTGTATGGTCTTTGATGAATGTTGAAGCCTCTGGTTGCAGTAGTTCTTGTTCTATCTTCTTGAATCAACCTATTCAACTCTTCATGCAAGTTGGAGTGAAGTTGGAGATCTCATAATCCAGCCACGAATTCTTGAGCCTTTCCTTTGCCAAATGCTCAATGTTGATTATAGATGATGATGATGATCAGAATTGTAGTGATTGATGGTGTTTTAATGGAGTTTGGAATGAAAATGCAATTTTGGAGTGAAGGAATCAAAGTGTAGCATGCAAGCTTTTAGAATCACCAACCAATGCATGGAGTCACTCTAGGGCTTATATAGATGAGAATAGAAATGTGTGGAAGTTTGTAGAACCTTCCATGAAGTTTCTAGAATGTATCACGTAATGAGATTTTGAATTTGTCATCTTGAGTGAATCTCATGCCATCTCATGATAAACCATGCAACCTTACTTAAATTCTCCTCATATGGTATTATGACATGAAAATAAGGTCTTACAAACCTTTATGTAGCATTTTCTCATCTTTCCTTTTGATGCCTTAAAGTGCAAATAACAAATTTACAAAGAAACTCCAATTTTTAAGCCTAAAATCAAAAATGTGGCTAAACCATTGTTCTCAAAATGATGTTTCCAATCAAAATCATCTATCATATGCCCCATTTTGGATTTGTAGATCTCTCAAACCAAAATTCAATTCCAACTTTTTCAACTTATAAGCCATTTACAAGCCATTTTGACCATTTTAAAATATCCATGCTCCATGCATTTTCAAACTCTCACAACATCTTATCTAGCCTTAAAATCCCATTTTGAGCAACTTTGATGTTGGGAAGTTTTCCATTTGAAGCTTCCTTGTATGAGTTTTAAGCATATGCTATGAATGACCTGTAATCACCAAATTACCAAAATACCCCTGTCTTGCACAAGCCATAAGTAGAGTTCCCTAAATCATATGAAGGCATACCATACCTTTTTGGAAAGGGGAGACAATGAGGAACACCTCTCTTGCTTGTTCAAAGTCCATTTGAATTATCCTTGAGGGCCAAAAGTTTGTCAGAAGACAGTCAACTTGCACAGACAAATTTCAGTGCCATCTGGTGACCCCTAACTTGCAAGAGCTATAACTTGAGTTCTAGAAATCTCCTTGATGTCTTCCACCACTCAAATTAAAGGTATTGAGATCCTCTACAAGTTTCATGTTGGCCAAGGATCCATTTGAAGCTTTCATTTTGACTTATTTTGCTTGGAAGTTTGACTTAAACCAGGGAATTTTACCTAGAAACCCTAATTTAGAACCTCCTCTTCTCCTTGATTTCTCTTGATTTCTTCTTAGCATAACAACATATCTTTATTCTCCATGTCAAATTATGAACCCCACATCTCTCCAATAGCCCTTAATGCCTTTCAATCAGTCAATTGACCTAGAGTTGACCCAGATGGAACCCTAGTTGACTGTCTTCAACTGCAATACTTGTGATCACACCAATGACTTGTCTCCTTCTCCAAATGACTTTCTAAGTCCTCCAAGATGTCTAGATACTCCCCGTGCCTTCAATTCACAGCTCATACTTTCCTTGTTGACCCTCAGATGCCCTCAGATAGGGGATAGGCTCAAGGCTTGATCTGCTGAACTCTCTGCTTTCAAATTCTTTTCTAATGACTTGAATGAGATGGAATTAGGATAATAACCTCTTGATAGGCTTCTAGAGATGAGAATAATGATTGGTCCCCTGTTGAATGACTTGCTATTCTTATGCTATGCAGATGGTTAGTCTATGTACATGACTCTATATGCAAATGCTAATGATATTGAAACATAAACCAAGTGCATAAAGTTGAGCAAATTTTAGGGTGCAACAGCTGCCCCTATTCAAGCGACTTGGACCCGATTGGGTGAAGGGCCTGGAGCCTTCAGACATTCGCGGTACGAGACGGTTGAATACTAGTGAACCCAGAAATTTGCCAACCGCAGAAATAAACTGCGCCACTGCTTGGGGAACGACATTCATCAGCTGAATTTAACTGTTACGGCAACCCACTGATCTCGTGCGACCGTGCTGGGGATTCTTCTCATCATCCTGAAAAAGATTGAATCATCGGAAACTTCGTCCTTTGCTTGTCCACGTCAGGACTCTATCTGCTGTCAACTCGGAAAAAACTTCAACAACTTTGCTGGGGACGGCTCGTCTGCCTTCTCGTCAGAGATAAATCGTCCACGTTAGGAATAAACTCTTCCACGTTAGGAATACCACCGTCCACGTTAGAACTCACCTTTCCACGTAAGGAATAATCGTTCCACGTTAGGAATAATACTGTCCACGTTAGGACTCACCTTTCCACGTAAGGAATACATCGTTTTTCCCCGTCAGGGGTGACTTTTCTCTGCTTTGTCAAACTCTTCCACGTAAGGAATACGTCTTCTTTTGCTTTGTCCACGTAAGGACTCTTTCTTTTTCCACGTTAGGAATCACAAATTTTCCACGTAAGGAACCCCAATCTTTCCACGTGAGGAATACTATATCGATCTTTCTTTCCACGTTAGGAATGATTCTTCTTTCCACGTAAGGAATACCGTTTCTTCTTTCCGTCCACGTCAGGACTAAACTCTCCACGTAAGGAATCTATCTTCTTCTTCCACGTTAGGAATAACTTCTTTGATCTGTCCGCGTCAGGACTAAACTCTTCCACGTTAGGAATAATCTCTTTCTTTCCACGTCAGGAATCAATCTTGATATGTCCGCGTGAGGACTCAATCTTTCCACGTAAGGAATAAACTCGTCTTTCCACGTAAGGAAACCATTTTTCTTCCACGTAAGGAATGCTCTTGATATGTCCACGTAAGGACTCTGATCTTTCCACGTTAGGAATCAAACCTTGATCTGTCCACGTCAGGACTAAACTTTTCCACGTAAGGAAACACCTTCTCTTTCCACGTCAGGAATCAACTTCTTTTCCATCTGTCCGCGTCAGGACTAAACTTTCCACGTAAGGAATCAATCTCTTTTCCACGTAAGGAATCACCATTTTTCCACGTAAGGAATAAGACTTCGTCTGGATCTGTCCGCGTCAGGACTAAACTCTTCCACGTTAGGAATGCACTTGTCTCCCCGTAAGGAATCCATCTCGATATGTCTGCGTAAGGACTCAATCTTTCCACGTAAGGAATACCAACTTCTTTCCACGTAAGGAATAAATTCGTCTTTCCACGTAAGGAAACCATCTTCTTTCCACGTAAGGAAACATTGTCTTTCCACGTAAGGAGAACATCGTCCACGTTAGGACCCACCTTTCCACGTCAGGAACACCATCTTAATCTGTCCACGTAAGGACTCCAATCTTTCCACGTAAGGAATGATCTTGATCTGAATCTGTCCACGTCAGGACTAAACTTTCCACGTAAGGAATCTACCTTCTTTCCACGTTAGGAATCTCCTCTTGATATGTCCGCGTAAGGACTCTAATCTTTCCACGTAAGGAATCAATCTTGATATGTCCGCGGGAGGACTCAAATCTTTCCACGTAAGGAATCTCCATCTTTCCACGTTAGGAACACAATCTTAATCTGTCCACGTAAGGACTCCAATCTTTCCACGTAAGGAATATGATCTTTTTCCACGTAATGAATACGTTATCAATCTGTCCATGTAAGGACTCTGGCTTGATATGTCCACGTAAGGACTCAATCTTTCCACGTAAGGAAACAACTTCGTTCCACGTCAGGACCCATGTTTCGTCTTGATTTGTCCACGTCAGGACTCAGGCATCTTCGACCCGCTGGGGAAATACAACTTGTCCACGTCAGGACTCACTTCTTCATTGGTCCCGACCCACAAACTTCTTAGTACTGACGTGACAACGACTTTGAGGCGGACTCTACTGGGGATATCTGGAAACCAAACTACCGGATGCCTGTTCTGATGCCCGGAGGCCACTTCTGAAATTCTGGTTCATGAAACCTTTTGATGACAAATAACTCTGCTTGGGAATAAAGAGAGACTTATCCTGGTAACTCTGTGGGGAATACTGTCGAAAATGACATTATCATTGAATATCTCATGCCGAGATCTTGAGTGTTTGGTAGTTCATTTGAGCAAGTGCTTTCCCCACCTGCTGCTAGAGTACAGAAACTGCTTCAGCAAAACAAATGCTAAAGATAATGCCGACTCCGCCGGGGATAGCCAGATGCTACAGAATTATTCCAGCAAAATAAATGCTGGAAGGGTGAAGTCAACCCTGCTGGGAAATTGGGAACTCAAACCAAACACCCTGTTGAGGTAACCCCCTGCTGGGGAATATAACTTTGCTGGGGAATAGCAGATGTGCACAGTATGATCGGACTTTCTGCTGGAGAGTGAACTGATATTACACAGTATCCCTGACAAAATAAATGACAGGACCCACCACCAACTCTGCTGGGGAGAGTCTTGATCTTCGAGTTCCACTGGGAGGAAAGAACACTTGGTGAAAAGAGAGAACTCCGCTTCGGGGATACTAACGTGCCCCCAGTCTGTATTTTGTATAGCTTGCCCCTGAATCTGCAACCATTTTGGAATGGACCCTACAGTCTTTGTATCTTGACAACCAGACATGGACGGCTTCTACATTTCGGACCTCGAAGGGGTGTTTCAAGAACATAACTTTCGTGCTTCTAGGGTGACCTGCCCCGGTCTTGCAACAACCTTTTGTCTCTGATCGACTGTGTCGTGGAGTACTGCCCATAGCTATGAGAGATTTGCCAAATCTTGACCTGACTGCCCCGGATTTACTGCTTCTAGGATGACCGACTCTACCTGAATTAATCAGTATAGCTTGCCCCAGTTCACGAAATATTTGGGCATTCTGCATTTTATCCTGATCATACCTTCCACTGTAGGAATCTTTCCTGTCGGCATGCGCTTACTCGCAGGTAACACAAGTTGTTCTGCATAAAAGATATATTAAACGCAATGCATATGACAGTTTCAAAATCCAAGTCTGTTCACTAAAAAATTTTGTGACATGTAATGAATCAATTATCAAAATGTCAATATGAAAGCTGGTAAGAGGAACCCTTTTAGGAGTCAGAATCGACGAGATCTTTACTGACGTATGCCCTCGGACAAAACCTGTTTCAATTAGGACTTTTTCGGGTTGTAACGTGGTCAGGTTCACGGTTAACAAGGAAAGATATAGGCTCAAAATTTATTTCGACCCACCCATTCTTCGTGATGTTCTCCAATCCTATGTTCAGCTAATCCGACCTCAGCGTTCACCTATTAGAGGTGGCATGATAGGAGTGATGGTTCAGGATACCACACATTTTTTTGTTTTTGAGTTACGGTCATTTGCTTTTTGTCTTTGGGTGCCTAGAATCACACGACTTTTGTCCCTTTCGAGGATTTTTCTTTTTCTTTGACAATCCTTTCCGTCTTTTGTTTTGTTTTTTTTTTCTTGTTCATTCCCTAACTTTTGCCTGGACTGAGTATCTTTTGAGATTCTTTTGATTTTCCAGTCCAGCGGGATGCCCTAATTTTTGCTTAAGTCGCTTGTTTTCAAGTTTTGACTTAGCGGGCTTTTGATTCTTTTTGCTTTTCGTTCTCTCTTTTTTTTTTGAACAAGTCGTGTGACACTGGTTTGTCTGACTTCTTGTGGGGTAATGTGACTGTTTCACTCTTTGTCGGCACGGTTTAACCATTGCGGTTCTTTAGGCACGACCTATACAAGTGTGATTTATCCTCAAACGGACACTCCTTTCGTAATTCGAACGCTTGGTCAAACTAACTGACACCTACCCTGCCCCAGGTTAAGATTTAGGGTTTTTTTTTCAAAAAAAGAAACTCCTACTACTGGCTCAAAGGGGTTAACAAGGGATTATCTTCCTTATATCTCCGGTGTTTATGGATTGAAACAATGCCTGTATCTCATCAACAAGTTTTTTATCCAAAAGCATACAATCAGAATATTATTCGTCATCTGTTTTCGTCATCCTCCCCGGATTCCTGCTAAAACAAGCATTAAGCATTAAAGAAACACCAAGAGTGAACACGACTGGATTAATTCAAAACATGCATATTCATTTCGTTTATTAATATCAATTGAAAAACAACAAGTTTTAAGAGCGAAATTTGCAATTACACAGAAAAGAAACTACGAATGCGCGGACATGAACAAGATAACATGAAAAATGTCGGTGTCTCAGAACTGGACTTCCTACACTTTGACTTATTGGCGAGTCAACCATTCTCAGAAGCTATCATCAGGGGTAGTCTACTGCTGTCTCAATCTTCTTTCACCGGCCCGATCAAATCTGGGAAACCTTTTCATCACCCCGACTTTCGCTTGTCGATGGCCTTGCACCGCCTTGGGAACCCTGTCAGAGAAATTAATGACCCTGCTGTCGATTAAATCTTGGACGTTATGCTTGAATGCGTGGCAACCTTCAATATCATGTCCGGGAGCCCCGGAGTGGAATTCACAGTGCCTGCTCGCATCATAGCCATCCGGCAGAGTGCCGGTTATTGGCGCCAGAGTTCTTTTCTCCACCAAGTTCAATCTTAGTAGTGTCTGTAACAAATCTGCGTACGTTGAGGGAGGCTTCTCAAACACCCTCCTCGGCTTCTTTCCCCGAATTCTTTGCTGAGTCGTATACTGGCATCTTGTATGCTGCTGGCTTTGCTCGAGCGATTCCTTGGGCTCACGCGTTATCATCCTTAAGTTCAACCCTGGCATCGGCAACTGTTGTGGACATGGAGACTTAGCTTCCAGTGGCTCTGGGATATACCTCGATTCATCTGCAACCTCTGGCGGAGAAATGGGAATATCAGTCCCTGCAACTTTTATGCCCCCCGGTACAAACTCAATTATTTTCTCATCCAGCAAATCTTGAATCTTATGCTTAAAAGCTTTGCAGTTTGCAATGTTATGCCCCGGTGCTCCGGAGTGGAAGGCACAATGGGCGTTCAGGTCATAGTCTGGTGGTGGCTGCCCTGTCAGTGGAACCAAAATGCGGGGCTCAGCCAGTTGAAGTTGGAACAAGAGTTGCACCAGCTGATCATAATCCACAGGGATCTCATCAAATACTCTGTTAGAAGACCTCATCCTCTTACCACACCTCCTTGAGTTATCCTGCAAAATCAATTGCGACTGCTGACGAGGAGACTCTTGAGCTTCGAACCGTGGAGAGGGTCTCTTAAGCCTATCCTGCGTGGGTAATGGTTCTTCAGACCCCTGAGGAACAGATAAGCCAGTCGCGTCTTCCGACATTTGCCCTCCTTCTCTCCTGAGTACGTTCCTTAATACTTCAGCCATCAACCCTATCGGTGCCTTCAGTCGGCAGTTCTCTTCTTCTAGCGTCTCTTGATTCGAGCGTAACTCTTGCATATCTTTCGTGAACTGCCCCAGCTGGCCTCGAACATCCGTTAATTCTGCTTGAACCTGTTTGATGGCTACCCCCACAAGTTGGCGTATGCGGCCTGGGAGAAAACCTTGATTCTCTAGCTGAGCAAAGCCGGCAGCTCTATCATTAGCCCGTGCCATCAGAGGCTGCACCGTATCCTGCAACTGCTTCTGACTCTCGGCCATGGCTTCCATTACCTGTATGATCCGCATTATGTGGTCGTGCACCTCTTGCATCTCAGTCGGATCCTGACTCATGACTTCCTTGCTGCTGCTTCTGGTTGAACGCCAGGGAATTCTTCGGTCGCTAATCTTGGAGAACCTGGTGGATACAGGAGATGAGATACAATTTAATAATTACCTATAATGCAATATGAATATGAATGCAATGCAATGTGTGTGCCTGTGCATTAGGGTGATTCATTCCCCCAGTTCTAGTGTGAAGGTGCCAGTGCAGTGACAGTGTTGACAATAGGAATATCGGAGCTGAATCATAGAAAGCCTCATATATTGCAGGGAAAATCAATAAGCCCAGAGTACAATATCACTGAGTACAACGAGAAGGCATGACCTCATCCAACAATCCTGGTGATGGTCAGCACTATGCAAATAAAGCATACAGGCGAATACGGGAAATAATCAAATGCTCTCAAAAGCCCGGTACTCTTCTATCAACTTCTTGGTCTCTGGGTGACCTGGTCGGGTGAGCAGTCCTTCAACCAGCTGGTTTCTTCTCTTAAGAACACGACACACGTCTCCAGCAGTTTCTTCCCATGTCGCTTCTCCGAAGCAATCTTCTAGTTTTCGCTTTTGGGACACAACTTCATCTCTGCATTTGATTGCCTTGTTCAGTGCATTCTGGACACTATACCGGGTCATCACTTCCTCCTCACACTCCTTGATGCTAGACTTCAGCTTCTCTTCGAGGTCGGAGGTTTGCTGCCTCAGCTTATCTTCCCTCTTCTTATTGTTGGTGAGTGTAGCATTCCAAGTCTTGTTGCAAGAGGAGATTTCTCGATGTGCCGCGTCAAGCGCTTTCTTTTTGGCTTCCAGCATGTCATGGGAGCTTCTGAACTCTTGCCCCAGACGTTCGCGCTTTTTATTTTCCTCGGTCAACTCAGCCCCTAACCTGTTTAACAGCTCGATCTGTTGTTGGAAAGCATATACGGCCTTGTTTTTCTCACTGCGTACTTGAGCTAGCTCTTGCTCTAACCCTTCGTTGATCTTCATCAAGGCTTCTTTTTATCTCACAATTTGCTCATAGACTTCCCTAGAAACAGTAGTTGGCTCCGCTACCGGAATAGGAACAAGGATTGGTACATCTGGAAATGGCATTAATAACTGACTTGCTCTTTCCTGGATCCAAACCCTGTAAGGTGCATAGGCCTGGCAATCGTTCTTACCTAACAGTGGCTTCCCTTTGCGGTTAATACGTGTCCAGGCATGCTGCAGCTCAGCTAGTAATTCTCCCTTCAGATCACCTGTGAAGTACAGAGATTCCTGTACTTCCTCCTCCTGAGGTGGATTCTTCAGTGCATATCCGAACTGGCGAATGAAAAGAGAAGGGTTGTAATTGATACACCATTTTCTTCCTATCAGCGGCACATTAGGGTACCCAGAACAACTGAAGATGAGCTCAGATCCCAACAGGTCTCGATCAAACCACTCCATGTCTTCCGACGATAGCCTCATCAGGCGCTCTGGCCATCCAACGGGGACTGTAGTCTCTGCAACAGATCTTCTCTTAGGAAGGTGGCTCTCAAACCACATACTCAACAAGGGTACACAAAGATGAACATTCTTCCCTCTGCCCTTCTCATTCTTGTAATGCAGTGAGTGGTAGAAATCTCCGAGTAAGGTAGGTACAGGATTACCAGCGGCAAACAAGTAGAAAGCATCGAAGTCCACAAAATCCGGTATGTTGGGAAACAAAACTATGCCATAAATGCACAAAGCCAACACAGCATTGAAAGCAACCCAGCACCCGCTCTTGGCATACTCTTGGGCTTTACCAACTAGGAATTGGAGTGAGAAGCCTGGAACTCCACGGGAAACAGTAGTCACAAGTTCAGAAGCATCAATATGCAAGGCTTTTGCCAAATCCTCCGGCTTGGGCTTGGCGTCATAATGAATGAATGGAACCTGGTTCTGCACGGGCAGCTCAACATACTCAGCGTATTCCTCCAGGGTTGGTCCCATAATAAAGTCAGAGAACGTAAAGCACCTCAAAGCAGGGTCGTAGAATTGCATCAAAGCATACAGCCCATCTAACTCTACCTCTGTAGGTTTGCACACCAATCTCAGTAGCCTACCATAGCTCATCCGGAAGCTCCTACGAACACCCTCATCAGCAAGAGAGATCAACCCAAGTAGAGGAACAATATCAGGCGTAGGCAATTTGTAAGCAACCGTTCTCCTTAAGCTAGTCATGATCAAACACTCAGAAGTCTGGGCACTAGAACTAGGGAAATGCAAATGCACCTGCAACACAGACACACGTTAGTGAAATGCAAATGGTAATGGATATGCAGTAATGCAATGCAAGTAACATGCAACAGGGACCAAAGCTGTAGCTGAATAGCCTGGACCATATCAAGAAGTCTCAGATAGATTCTCTATAAGTCCTCAAACCCTGGTCTCAGATATACCTCAAACAAAGCTCCAATACTGGTCTCTGATAGACCCCAAAATCATACCCTGAATGGTCTCTGACAGACCTCAGATCATATCTCCCACTGGCCTCTGACAGACCTCAGAACACATCTCCCAATAATCTCTGACAGACCTCGGAACACACCAACTGGTCTCTGACAGACCTTAGAACACATCTCCACCTAGTCTCTGACAGACCTTAGAACCCTCCATAAATATCCAGGATCCTGATCAAGAAACAAACCGGTGGTCTGAAGGTCTAGTTACCTGCATAACCCTGAATCCCCTCACAGGTGGGTGACCCTATAACTGGCACAAGGTACGGCATCCTATGCGGTCGTCGGCGTCACAGACTTTCAGGGTTGATGATACGATTCCCAGAAGGAATGGCATCATCAATTCCTGAAGAGGCCTCACTTAGCCAACTTCCAAATGATCGGTCCCCAGAGTCGACAATCCAACTAACCAGCAACCCACGCCAACCAAAGGAAGGGGCAGGAGGCCAACCAGAGGAACCTCGTCTGAGTGTAGATTTCATGGGACACCAAAGCAAGCAAAGCAAGCGGGCGCCCACTAATTTCTACTCTAATTCTAGGTGCACTCAAGCCCAGGTCCGGCTTCTCACTCAATATCAGAACACCCGTCACACCCCAGATACAGCAACAATAATCAATATATAAAGCTGAAAATACAAGGTTAGAAATATAAAATAACTCCATACAAAATCCTCGACGGGAAAACAAGCGTTAGGATTGACTCTCTTAAGGGACGTTGGATCCCAAATGCATAAGCACTATCGCAGTCCTTAGCAGCCAGGGGACGTTGGATCCCCAGCAGAGTCGCCAGCTGCTGGGGATCGCCCCAAACAGCTAGGAAAAACCTAAGGCAAGACTCGAATAGGGAACCATCGCAAGTCCCCAGCAGAGTCGCCAGCTGTCGCTACTGCGAAAATCGGCGCCGGCTGAACAGAAGAGTCGCCACCGTGCGTTATTTATCCCACGGGAGGGAAAGGAAACGCTCAGAGTAAACCTCGCACAACACGGGAAAGGTATGGTCATCGCAACCAAAACCTGGGTTCGGGAGTCGGTTACGCAAGGGGAAGGTATTAGCACCCCTCACGTCCGTCGTACTCGACGGGATCCACGCTTGTTTTCAGGTATGGATTGTTATTCTATCTAAACTATAAGTCAAGGGTTAAAAAGAAAATAAAATGGAAATAAAAATGACTCGGCAAAGTATCGCACTTTATGCCTACGTATTCCCGTCTGGAACGAGAAATCAGAGTCAACGTAGTTCGCCTACCTACGGGAAAGGAGGGGAAGGTTGCTCGCTAGGATATCGCATCCTATGCCTACGTACTTTCATACAGCATGAAAGATCAGAGCAAACGTAGTTCGGGCCACGTACGACACAGGTCTGTCTTGGTTGATTTTATTCCTTCTGAAAAAGGTATCCTTGATTAACAGTCCCGGCGGACAAAAATGACGTTTTGATGAGTTCACATTCTTTTACGAAAGAAGTGTCTTTTATTGTGTTTGAAATCTTTATGTGTTTTTCTGTTTGTTTTGAGAAAGAAAGAGACGGAACTCTAACCTACGGTTGCGAAGGGAAACAAACTATCCTAATGTTATCATGCATGGGTTAAGACCTAGTGTCTATCATGCTCCTCTCTTGCACAGAGAGAAACAGAGATCCTACGGGATAGGCAGAAACAGAAACAATACCAGATATATACAGTAAAGCAGTAAAATGCATGGATGCAACAGTACAAGCGAGGCAAGGGAGTCCCACTCAACCTCGAACCTAGAAAACAATAGGCAAAAGTGAACAGACTTCACTTTCAACCCAGCAGGGTAGACAGCAAACAATACAGTCTAGAAAACCAATCAATACATCAGCAATAAAATACAACAGCAAAAGAAACAGCATCAGCAGCTCTGAATCAACATCTGGCTTCAAGTAATCTCCAATCAGCTACAGGCTTCAACAAGCATCAATCTCCATCTTCATGACCTTCAGGCAAGGGCTTTGATCATCAGTCTTCTATCTGCAATGGATTTTCTTCAAGCTCAAACCTCCAGGATGAGGGATTAGTCACAAGAGTGAATTGGGTGTTAAGCAATCAGTTGACTACCAAGGGTGGTGAACAGACTGCTTCTAACACAAGAGCCATTTTCTCTCAAGAGTTCTATCTCTTAGACACTATCACCAAGCCTTCCAAAGGAAGGGGGTGAGTGTCTTAGAGAGACTCTGAATCACAGAGAAGAATGGATGCAGACAAGGCAATCCATGTTTGAGAAACAAGCTTTCTAATCTAGAGCTCTACCTAGCTCCTAAACCCTAGTCTCTCAGCAGCTGCTAGCAAGAACCTCCTCTTCAACTCTGGAAGTTGAACTTCAATCTCTGGATCTCCAATGGCTTCCCCTTCCCAAGTCTTCAGCTCTCCCAAGTCCCAGACAATCCCAATACCCACACAGACAAATCAATAATCCCCAGAGGGCACACCACACCAGTCAATCAGATATACAGTACCTTAATAGCAGTAGGGGAATCCTGACTTTTCTAAGGGGATCTAATAACTACCCATAGCCCCTATAGTCCCATAGCTAAACTATTCAAACCCTAAGTCCTAAGGGAAATGAATTGATTCTCCTAAGTCATCACCTAAAACCCTAGTTTGTTCATGTTGTTCACACCTACACTAAGCACCTAAATTTAATTTCTAAAAATGGGAACTAAATTGTATCTACAAGTTTAATGTCTAAACTAAACAACCTAAAAATAATGGACAAAAAATATTAAAGCATCTAATAGAACAAAAATTAACAAAATCATGCATGAAATGAAACTATTTAAAATGCTATTTATTTAGAAAATATGGGAAAAATATCAAATAAAAAATAAAATGCAATTTTTATTTTTTATAATTTTCTAGACTCTTTAAAGAAAATAATACAAAAAGAATGAATTAAAAATATGCAATTTCTAATTTGTTATGAATTTTCAAAAATGAAATGTTGAAGTTCAAGTATACTACTTAAAACCCTAATTAAACTATCCTAAGTTCAATTATCTAAACTAATCAAATTTTATTCTAAAAAATCTAGTAATAAATTCTGGGAATACTACAATTCAATATTAATCACCACAAAAAAGAATGGGCAAAAAATCTATTTCTAAGTGTAAGAACAAAAATCTACAAGATCATGTATGAAATAAAACCTTCAAAATATGCATTTATTTGTAAAATATGGAAAAAATGCGAAAAAAATATAAAATTCAATTTTTATATTTTTTTAATTTTCTAGACATGTTAAGGAAAATATTAAAAAAAGAATGAGTAAAAAATATGCATTTTCCATTTAGTTATGAATTTTTGAAGTTTAATAAAATCTAGGCCGCTGGATTGAGGGACAAAGTCAAATATCCCAACATGAATCAATGGTAGAGATTATCTCTTCTACCTTGGACACTTAGGGTTTCTAAAAATCAGAACTCATGCAAGCAACTTCCACCCTCTCTAACTCTCTCATTTCTCCACCATTTTTCACGATCCAAAGATGAAAACTCATCTACTCTTCTCCCTCTACACAGCCATGGTACTAGAATTCTCTAACTCTCCCTCAAGAAAGAAATACGAAGGCTACAAGGGGTGGTCACCATTTTCGCACCTTAGTTTGCATGGTAATCAAATGGTCTCATATTAACCTATCATGTACTACATCTTATGGGGATTATCCTAAGCCTAATACCTAAGATTATAGTACACTAAATCGTGAGTTCTTGATCATTAAAGAATTGACACCATGGAAGCAAACCTCACAAACAGCCCTTAAACTCATCATACAACATCCCTAATTGGTCTCTATTAGATTTCTCCTAACAACATGCTTGAACTATGGATAAATAGAGAGTTTCATGAGAAAATGCATACCTTGCAAGTGATGATGGTGATGATGGTTCTCCTCCAATTCAGACCTTGCCAATTGCTTTGTATGGTCTTTGATGAATGTTGAAGCCTCTGGTTGCAGTAGTTCTTGTTCTATCTTCTTGAATCAACCTATTCAACTCTTCATGCAAGTTGGAGTGAAGTTGGAGATCTCATAATCCAGCCATGAATTCTTGAGCCTTTCCTTTGCCAAATGCTCAATGTTGATTATAGATGATGATGATGATCAGAATTGTAGTGATTGATGGTGTTTTAATGGAGTTTGGAATGAAAATGCAATTTTGGAGTGAAGGAATCAAAGTGTAGCATGCAAGCTTTTAGAATCACCAACCAATGCATGGAGTCACTCTAGGGCTTATATAGATGAGAATAGAAATGTGTGGAAGTTTGTAGAACCTTCCATGAAGTTTCTAGAATGTATCACGTAATGAGATTTTGAATTTGTCATCTTGAGTGAATCTCATGCCATCTCATGATAAACCATGCAACCTTACTTAAATTCTCCTCATATGGTATTATGACATGAAAATAAGGTCTTACAAACCTTTATGTAGCATTTTCTCATCTTTCCTTTTGATGCCTTAAAGTGCAAATAACAAATTTACAAAGAAACTCCAATTTTTAAGCCTAAAATCAAAAATGTGGCTAAACCATTGTTCTCAAAATGATGTTTCCAATCAAAATCATCTATCATATGCCCCATTTTGGATTTGTAGATCTCTCAAACCAAAATTCAATTCCAACTTTTTCAACTTATAAGCCATTTACAAGCCATTTTGACCATTTTAAAATATCCATGCTCCATGCATTTTCAAACTCTCACAACATCTTATCTAGCCTTAAAATCCCATTTTGAGCAACTTTGATGTTGGGAAGTTTTCCATTTGAAGCTTCCTTGTATGAGTTTTAAGCATATGCTATGAATGACCTGTAATCACCAAATTACCAAAATACCCCTGTCTTGCACAAGCCATAAGTAGAGTTCCCTAAATCATATGAAGGCATACCATACCTTTTTGGAAAGGGGAGACAATGAGGAACACCTCTCTTGCTTGTTCAAAGTCCATTTGAATTATCCTTGAGGGCCAAAAGTTTGTCAGAAGACAGTCAACTTGCACAGACAAATTTCAGTGCCATCTGGTGACCCCTAACTTGCAAGAGCTATAACTTGAGTTCTAGAAATCTCCTTGATGTCTTCCACCACTCAAATTAAAGGTATTGAGATCCTCTACAAGTTTCATGTTGGCCAAGGATCCATTTGAAGCTTTCATTTTGACTTATTTTGCTTGGAAGTTTGACTTAAACCAGGGAATTTTACCTAGAAACCCTAATTTAGAACCTCCTCTTCTCCTTGATTTCTCTTGATTTCTTCTTAGCATAACAACATATCTTTATTCTCCATGTCAAATTATGAACCCCACATCTCTCCAATAGCCCTTAATGCCTTTCAATCAGTCAATTGACCTAGAGTTGACCCAGATGGAACCCTAGTTGACTGTCTTCAACTGCAATACTTGTGATCACACCAATGACTTGTCTCCTTCTCCAAATGACTTTCTAAGTCCTCCAAGATGTCTAGATACTCCCCGTGCCTTCAATTCACAGCTCATACTTTCCTTGTTGACCCTCAGATGCCCTCAGATAGGGGATAGGCTCAAGGCTTGATCTGCTGAACTCTCTGCTTTCAAATTCTTTTCTAATGACTTGAATGAGATGGAATTAGGATAATAACCTCTTGATAGGCTTCTAGAGATGAGAATAATGATTGGTCCCCTGTTGAATGACTTGTTATTCTTATGCTATGCAGATGGTTAGTCTATGTACATGACTCTATATGCAAATGCTAATGATATTGAAACATAAACCAAGTGCATAAAGTTGAGCAAATTTTAGGGTGCAACACTCATCACTCACTAGGTACAGAGCCACTATATCATGGGATATTAGTTCAGAGGGGTCTCATCGACACGTTTTTCAATTATGTCAAACCTACAATAAGAGTCCTTGAAAGTAGGGTTTTTTACAAGTTTGAATAATATGAACTTGATGATATTTTCATCCCCTACTTCAAATCGAGTTTCCCTCTCTTAACATCTATGGTTTCCCCAATTTTGGCAAGGAAGGTTTGTCCTAATAGGAGTGGGATTTCAGAATCCTCGTGTACATCCATTACGATAAAATATGTAGGAACGATAAGTTGCCCTATTCTTATTTGTATATCTTCCATAATCCCTAATGGATACTTGACTAACTTGTCTGCTAGCTGCAAAAATATTCCAACGGACTTCATCCTACCAATTCCTATTTTTTCAAAGACTAACAAAGGCACATTAATGTAGAGCTTTTCATTGTCCTCTAATTTATGCTTGTTTCAAATTATTTCCTTTAAGAACTTAGCAAGTAGGCATATGGGATAAGTTCTCGGTGAAAGGTACATTAATGTAGTTTTTTTTAGTAGCTCCCCAAATTTCTTAAATTGGGCCTTTATCTTTGCCTTTGTAAACCTTTGCGAAAATAAAATTGGTGGCTTATATGTTGGAGGAGCAGCATATGGTTCCTCATTCTCTTCCTCTTCAACTACCTCTTATTCAAGTAGTGTTGGTTAAATGTTGTCGCTACTGCGAAAATCGGCGCCGGCTGACAGAAGAGTCGCCACCGTGCGTTATTTATCCCAATGGAGGGAAAGGAAACGCTCGAAGTAAACCTCGCAAAAAACGGGGAAAGGTATGGTCATCGCAACCAAAACCTGGGTTCGGGAGTCGGTTACGCAAGGGGAAGGTATTAGCACCCCTCACGTCCGTCGTACTCGACGGGATCCACGCTTGCTTGGGTTGTCTACAGGATGCAAAAACAATCTATCTACGGCTGCTAAATCTAAACGGAAGGGAATTGACTCGATAGAGCGTCACACTCTACGCCTACGTATTCCCGTCTGGAACGAGAAATCAGAGTCAACGTAGTTCGCCTAACTACGGGGGAAAGGAGGGGAAGGTTGCTCGCTAGGACATCGCATCCTATGCCTACGTACTTCCACACAGCGCGAAAGATCAGAGCAAACGTAGTTCGGGCTAACTACGGCTAAACAGGGTATTCTCACACAGCAGTGAGAAATTAAACTGGTTTTACAGGTACGGGAACCTATGGGGAAAACTACGGTCTGGTCTCAAATGCCCTCAGGCAAGAGAGAAGGGGTAACATCAGTCGTCAGCGGGAAAGTCTCGATCGCACAGCAGCGAGAGAACAAAAAGGTTAATTGTTAGTGTGCTCGCTAGGATATCGCATCCTATGCCTACATATATTCGTCTGGAACGAGAAATCAGAGCAGCTGTAGTTCGGCTACTTCGGGACCACAGCTCAAATCTCGTTTTATTAACATTCTGAAAATGATTACAATGATTTGAATACTGAAAAATAAACTCCTAGGAAATACTATCCTATCCTATCCTGAAAAATCGAATGGAAAATAGTCCCCTAACAAGTGGACTTCTAAACTATCCCTAAAAAAGTAAAATAAACTCTATGAAAAAATACACTCTAAAAACTATTACATCTAATATTTTTTCTCTTTTTCATACTATCTATTTTCTTCTTTTTTCATGATACTTTTCCATATATTTTTTCTCTATATTTTTTCAATATTATTTTTCAATATATTTTTTCTATATTTCTTTTCTTTTCTTCTTCTTTTCTTTTTCTACTATTTTTCCTTTTTTCCATATTCTCTTTTCTTCTTTTTTTTCAAATATACTTTGTCTTTATTGTTTACTATTTTTTCTAATTTCTTTTTTTCATGACATTCCCTAAACAAAAAAATCTAAAAGGAAAAAAGAAAAATACAAAGGGGAGGGGGTGCAACAGTTTATAGGGGTGACAATAAAAAAACAACAAACTGGGCCCAGCCCAGCAGCTGTTTGCTGCAAAAACCGGAGGGGGGGGGAATACTGAAACTGGGGGGTATGCAAGCAGAAAGAATAAAAATACAAAACAAAGGCCCAGCCCAGTCCCACACTGCACACACGCAGGAGGGGGGTATGAGGAGAAAAAACGCAGGTGTATGCTGGGATTGGTTTTGGGCCCAAGAAGATCAGCCCAATCCCTGGCCACGTATCACTCAGACTAACCAAAACCCTAGATGCCTCTCCTCTCTCAGTTCACTGTTCACCGCCGCCACCACCTTCTCCGACTCCCTCATCTCTCAATCTCCTATCAACTCTCTTCTCATCTTCCAGCTTCATACTCCAAAACGAAAAACCCTTATCCCTTTCTTAGTTCACACTTGTTTCCTTCACTCATCCCGTTGAGTTCGGTGAAGCTCGCATGAAATTATTGAAGATCCTGGCGAAATCTTGAAGAACGAACACGAAGGTGATGAATCTGGATATACGAAGACGAACATCAAGGAGATCGATGAAGATCCTGAGGAAATCTGGCAACGATATGAAGCCGGTTGAAGATCTTCTGAAATGGATCTTGAAGCAACTGGAAAGTTGTTGGAAACTGACGAACGCGTTGATGATTTGAAGGATCTTCACGAGTTTCTGGAAAACCTACCTTGAAGAACACGAAGAACCGGATAAGTGTTGAAGTGAAATCTGGTGTTTGCTTGAAGATCTTGGAGGTTGTTCGCTGAAGACGAACATTTGGAGTTTTCTGAAGATCAAAGCGTGGATTGCGTGCTCTTGCTGAAGCTTGTTTCTGGAAATGGATGAATGTTCTTCGCTGATGAAGATTGAAAGCGCTTATGGTCCATTTGAACATGATGAACGCTTGAAGATTCTGGGAAATCTTGTGAAGAGGATGAACTTGTGATGGTGAGATGAACACCGGTGATGATGATGATGATTGTGCTTCTTGTTGATGATGTTGATCAGAAAGAAGATGAAGACGAAGATTGATGATTATGGATGATTGATGATTTTCTGGAATTTGGAGGATGAAGGTTGATCGGAGGTTGGATGAATCTATGAGGATTTTGGGGATTTTCTGGGTTGGTGTGGTGTTTCCAGCGTGTTTCTGGTCGTGTGCGCCGCCGCGTGATTTTGCTGACGAGGAACTCCGGCGGTTTGCATGCCGGCCGGTGAGGAGGCGGTAGTGTGATGATACGTGGCGAGGTGCATGTAGAAGGGAGACGGAGGAGTGGCCGCGTGTCTTGGTGGGTGGAGAGGATTATTGCATGGATCCCACGTGTTGTGAGGCGTGGCAGAGAGAGGGGAAGTCGTGAGTGAAGTGGCAATGCGTGAAGTGAAAAACGTGGGTCCCCCCTTGCGTTTACACGTGAACTGAACCATATATGCTGGCAATTTTGGACTATTCTAGACTTTTCTGGAAATGGACAAAAATGAATGATAAACTGGGCCTCCACACCAATTGGGCCCAAACGAAAATAGCAATAAAAAACCCAAAAGAAAATCTGAATAAAGATGATTAATGAAAAATGATTAAAACCAATTAACCCTAACTAAATCTCAATTAATCCTAAAATGAAAATTATCCTAAAAACTCCATTAATTCCAATTAATTTCTAATTAAAAAATTCTAATAAACCCACTAATCTAAAATTAAGCTAAAAAACTCTAATGATCCTCTAATCTAAAAATTAAGCTAAAAAGCTCTAATGATCCTCTAATCTAAAAATTAAGCTAAAAAGCTCTAATGATCCCCTAATCTAAAAATTCCACTAATTAAACTTCTATAAAAGTAAATCTATTAAAAGAAAACTCTATATTATTCTATAAGGATTAAAAAAATCTATTAAAACCCTAAAAAGGCCTAATAAAACCCAGAAAATTCACAATAATTCCCGAAGGAACAAAAATAGCACAGAACGACAAATAACACTGCGAGAGCGCAACAAAATAGCCGGTAAAAATAAACGGACACCGAAACATCCCTAAAAAAAACAGCGCGAGCTGAAAACACCGGGAATAGCACGACTGCTCAAAAAATACGATTCTACCTATCTAAACTGATTAAAAACACCTGAGACGCGAGACGAGAGCTGTGATCCCGATAAAATCAAAACAAATGAAAAATGCACTATATGCGATATGCAGATGCGAATGCGGTCATGCGTCGAAACATCGAGCCAGATACGGGACCCGGTTGGTCAAATTTTAGGGTGCAACAGCTGCCCCTATTCAAACGGCTTGGACCTGAATGGGTGAAGAGCGCTCAGCTTTCAAACATTCAAAGGTAGATGACGGTTGAATACAAATGAAACCCTGAAATTTGCCAACCGCGGGAATATACTGCAAAACTGCTTGAGGAATAAAATCCAGAACCGAACCCAGCCGTCACGGTAACAAACTGATCAATCATCTGATAAAGAACTCCTGATTTTAACGCCAGTTACTCGCGTGATACCACTAATGACAATCCTGAGGGTTGCAACAAAACATCTGATCTTCTCACATCGTCTACTGATAGACAGGAAGAGAAATATACTCACATCGTCTAAAGATAGACGGAAAGACACCCCTCCCGGAGGAAAAAAATTCAATATTCACATCGTCTAATGATAGACGGGAAGACACCCAAAATCCACGAAGGAAAACTTCAATACTCACATCGTCTAATGATAGACGGGAAGACACCCATATTCCCGAAGGAAAAAATTCAATACTCACATCGTCTAATGATAGACGGGAAGACACCCATAATCCCGAAGGAAAAAAATTCAATACTCACATCGTCTAAGGATAGAAGGGAAGACACCCATAATCCCGAAGGAAAAAAATTCAATACTCACATCGTCTAATGATAGACGGGAAGACACCCATAATCCCGAAGGAAAAAAATTCAATACTCACATCGTCTAATGATAGACGGGAAGACACCCATAATCCCGAAGGAAAAAAATTCAATACTCACATCGTCTAAGGATAGACGGGAAGACACCCATACGCACCTCAATACCATCCATCAAATTTCAGAATCCTTTCGTCTACGGGACTTGATGGAAAGAACAATATCCTTAAAGGGGCCACATCATCAGTAAGAACCGACGGGAAGAAAACCACCTTCAAATAGCCCTGTCGTCAATAAGAATCAACAATCAGGAAAACTGAACATTCTTCAAAGAGCCTAGACGTCAATAAGGATTGACGGTCAGAAAGGTCCCTCTTGAAACGCCATCTCATCCACTAAACAGAAAGAACCACTATCCGAAAGATCGCTCTGAAACCTCTCAACATCTAAAGATAGCCGGAGAAGACTCGCTGGGGAAACTCACCATCCGTATGAACTGACGATAAGAAACCCGCTGAAAAATCACCCGACACTTCACATCGTCTACTGATAGACGGGAAGAAAAGTCCTTCGATACCAGATGACTGATTGATCAAAGCATAACTGTTGTATGATCTGAAAATACGAATAAGCTGCTGAATTGCTTGAACACTGCTGCTGGGTGAAGGCCCCTGAACTGATCACAGAGTAATTCACGTGCCATATGAGGCTGATAGAAAACCTGGCTTATGCTTTGCACGCATATGCGTATGCTCGAATCTTTCTATGGCGTAATTCTCCATTCAGGATGGAAATGCTACGCATTTTTGAAAATGAAATGCAAGTATGATGCAAATATGATGATGCATGCAACATGCTAATGCAGGCTCGAGCTACTGGAGAAAGTCGGGTACAGAACCACTTCAGCAAAATAAATGCTGAAGACGAATCCAACTCCGCTGGGGATAAACCGGATATCACAGAATCATTCCAGCAAAATAAATGCTGGAAGAGTGAACTCAACTCCGCTGGGGATACTGGGAACTTAACCAGGCACCTTGACGAAGTAACACCCTGCTGGGGAGTATAACTCTGCTGGAGAATAGCGGATATGCCAAGTATGATTGGACTTCTCTGGGGATAGCTTACCCGTGCCAATGAAAAATTGGACTTTGCCGGAGAAAATATACGGAGTTTTCCTGCGTACTGATGACGATTGGATTTGGAAACTGATGCGCCGACACGGATGGGCCTCACAGAGATCACCAACATAGATTTGGTCCTTTTAAGCTCTCTACGACGGGTCAGGTACAACTGACGCTGGAAAACATTCTGTCTGAATACACAGCCTTCTGGTTGAAGAGTCAAAGGATAGTAACACGACTTCCTGACATTGGTCTCACACTCGAACATTGGCCGAATCTGCTCGAATAGCTCTGAATAACCCTGATGATACGGAGAAGAACAAACCCCTCGCTTCTGATATGCTCCATCCTGCGGGACCTCTATGGGGATAGTCCTCGAGAGGAAGTCTGAAAATTTGTATCTTGTTGGTCTGATATGAACTGCTCCGGTATTCTGAACCTCGGAGAGATACTTCACATCAAATGCTTCTCGGATAAAGAATAACTTCCGCGCTCTTAAGATGGCCTGCCCCTGACTGCAATGACTTTGCTCCTGATTACCTGATTCAGAGTAGTGCCCCTGACTGCGAGATATTTGCCGAATCTCAACTCGATTACCCCAGGATAAAATGACTTCAAAAGGCTGACCTGACTGGGGATCTCGATATTAGCTTGCCCCTGCTCTCGGAACATTCGGGCGCTCTGCATTCTATCCTGACCGTACTTTCCACTGTAGAAAACTCTCCTGCTGTCAAGCGCTTACTCGCAAGTAAAACAAGTTGTTCTGCATAAAAGACATATTAATGCAACACATATGACAGCTTTGACATCCAATCTGTTCACTGGGAAAAGGAAAAAACAGTTTATGGCATATAATGCACAAAACATTTATCAAGGATATCAACATCAGTACCAACATGGTAAGCGGAACCCTTTTAGGAGTCAGAATCGACGCGACCTTTACCGGAGTATGCTTTCGAAACAACCTGCTTCAATTAGGACTTTTGAAGGTTATAACATGGTCAGGTTCACGGTTTTGAAGGAAAGGACAAAGGCTCAAAGTTTATTTTAACCCACCCATTCTCCTTGGTGTTCTCCCATCCTACGTTCCGCTAATTCAACCTTAGTGCTCACCTCTCAGAGGTTGAAAGATAGGAGTGATAGTTCGAGAAATTATGATTGTTGGGAGTGACAGCCACTCGCTCTTCGTCTTTGACACCTAAGGTCACACGACTCGTATTTCATTCGAGGATTTTTCCATCCTTTCATCTTTTTTCTTTTCCCTAACTTTTGCCTGGACTAACTCCTTTTGAGTTTCTTTTGATTTTTTAAGTCCAGCGGGATGCCCTCATTTTTGCCTAAGTCAATTGCTTCGAAGCTTTGACTTAGTGGGTTTTGGATTCTTTTTGCTTTCTCTTCTTCGAACAAGTCGTGTGACACTGGTTGTCTGACTCATTGGAGAATGATGTGACTGTCTCCCTCTTGATTTGACCATCGTGGTTTTTTTTAGGCACGACCTCTAGAGGTGTGATTGATCCTAGAATAGACACTCCTTTTTCTATTTGAACGCTCGGTCAAATTAGCTAACACCTACCCTGCCCCAGGTTAAAGATTGAGGGTTTTTCGTTTTCAGAAAGAACTCCTACTACTAGGCTCAAAGGGGTTGACAAGGGATTATCTTCCTTATATCTCTGGTGTTTAGGGATTTGAAACAATGCTTGTACATCATCAGCAGGTTTTATTTCAAAAGCATACAATATCGGAAGTTGCGTGTCGCTCATTTCGTCATCCTCCTCAGATTCCTCTTAACTAGGCGTTGGACATTTGTAAAAACAATTAGTGAACGCGACTGGATTTAATCAAAAAATGCATATTTATTTCATTATCATCAATTGAACGAAAACAACAAGTTTTACAAGCAAGATTGCAATTTAAACAGGAAAGAAACTACAAACGTAAAGCAATGACAAGATAAAACAAAGAAAAATGCTAGCTTCCGAGAACCGGGCTTTCACATCTGCTCCGCTGCTGAACCAGCCATCTTCACAATCAGTTATTAGAGACAATTCGATGCTGTCCTGATCTGCTTCCAACGACTCAACCAAATTATAGAGCCCCTTCTCCTCTTTCAGATGATTTTGGGCCCCTCCTGCCCGAAGTTGATAGCTGCACTGTCAAGTAGGTCCTGTACTTTGTGCTTGAAGGCCAGACAATCTTCAACGTTGTGCCCCGGTGCTCCTGAATGGAAATCACAGTGTTCCTTGATATCATAACCAGCTGGAGGTGTACCTGTCAGCGGGGCTAACTTCCTCTTCTCAACCAACTGTAATCGTAGCAACACCTGAAGAAGTTCGGCGTATGGCATCGGAGGCACACTAAATACCCTCAACGGCCTCTGATTTTGAGCTCCTCGCTGATTGGGATGTTGTTGCCTTTTCCACTGTTGAGATCGTTGTTGTTGTCGCTGGTATCGGGTTGACGGTTAAACAACTTTCGTAGTAAATACAACATCGGTTTCTTGACTTTCACTGTACTGATCAAGGCACTCCTTATGCTTAGCCATTTTCTTTCTCAGATCTGCCCCAAGAATAGGCAACAGTTGTGGGCATGGAGATTCTGACACCATGGAGTCCAGGATACGTTTCTGACCTACTGCAGCTTTAGCGTCAACTGAGACAGGAGCAATACGTACAGCTACGCCGCTCGGCGTGAATTCAATATCCTTCGAGTCAATCAGGTCTTGAACATTGTGCTTAAAAGCATGACACTCCTCGATGTCGTGTCCGAGTGCCCCAGAATGAAATTCACATTGCTTACTGGCATCGTACCCATGAGGAAGCGCTCCTGTGGGTGGGCCCAACGTTCTCTTCTCAACCTTTTTGAACCTCAATAAAGTATGCAAGAGCTCAGCGTACGTGGTAGGTGGCACCTCAAATACCCTCTTTGGTTTTCCCTCCTGAATCCTCCGTTGAGCCGGGTGTATCTTTTGTTGTTGCTCAGGTTCCACAGGCACAGGTGGTACGAGCTTTTTCACTGCGGCTTCAAATAGCTGATCATCCTCTTTCCTAAGCACATTCTTGACTACTTCCATGACCAAGCTCATTTGGGTCTTCAGCTGACTATTTTCTTCTTTGAGGATCTTCTGCTCCAGACGCATCTCTTGCATATCTCTCATCATCTGCCCTAGCTGGCTTCGGACTTCAATCAGTTCAACCTGATTCTGTTCCATATCTCTGAAGGAATTCCTGGAACAAACTGGACGATGAGGAAATAAGACCCACGGTTCTGATGTAACTGTTAAATGATAATGCAACGCAGAAAGCAAACACATATTCATGACAAGACAAAGAGAAACTCAAGCTATAAGCACACAGACGAACATCTCCCACACATGTATAGCCAACAAAAGCAGCACGTAAGCACAAATGAGTACGAATACAGTGACCCCAGCCAACAGTCCTGGTGGTGGTCAGCAAATACTGATGCACAAAAGCTAAACGGATTAAGCAGAGAAAACAAATGCGACCCCGGCACAGAAACCTCTAGAAACTTCTCCCATATCCAACTGAACTCTCCGTTGGACATTCTTCGGAACACACACTTCCCGTGGAGTCTTCCATGACATTAACTGACGAACCTACGCAACTGGATGTCAGAGAATCATTAATCTGAACAAAACCCTGGGGCGCGACGAAAATCCGGTTAGAGTCTAACAGATCCTGAACCTGGCTTCTAAGCACTTTACAATCATTGGTTGAATGCCCTTGTGCCCCAACATGGTACTCACAGCGGGCGCTGGCATCAAAACCTGGAGGATACGGTGGAATCACTGGATTAGTCTCCTTCGGCACTATCAATCCACTTCTGACCAGATCTGGCAACAACTGACCGTACGACACCGGTAGCTTAGTAAACTGCCTTTCAGGTTTCCTTGGTCTTCGTTGGGCGTGCTGACGCAATCGACGGCAGGATGACCGTTGACTTGAAGTGTCTGAAAACTGATCCTGAGATGCTAGAGATTCTGAGACGACGTCATTTCCTTCCCACTCTTCTTGAGAACTGTCAACTGATTCATCTTTATCAACTGGGATATAAGGAGCATCTCGGAGCTTTCCACTCTTGAGTCCTCTCTCAACAAGCTCACCCATTCTCATCAGGCCCACAAAGCTTGTACAACCGAACAGTTTGTCATAATAATGGCCTTTCAGAGTACCCAAGAAGATGTCAACCATTTCTCTTTCCTGAAGCGGTGGTTGAACACTAGCAGCCAATTCTTTCCATCTTTGCAAATACCCTCTGAATGATTCATTCTCCGCTCGAGATAATTCTTGCAGATGTACGAGACTAGGAGCCAAATCCAGGTTGTAATCGTACTGCTTCATGAAAGCTCTGGCTAAATCCACCCATGATCGAATCTGATTACTCCCTAATTGCACATACCACCTCAAAGATGCCCCAGTCAGACTATACTGAAAGCAATGGATCATCAGCTTGTCATCTCGCACAAACGCAGTCATTCTTCGACAGAACATCATCAAATGCAGCTTTGGACAGCTATCTCCCGTGTACTTCTCAAATTTCGGCACTTTGAACTTATAAGGCAACACCAGGTCAGGGACCAAACACATGTCTGCAGCATTCAGGTTAACAGCGTCTTTGACCTCCAAAGCTTTAACTCTTTCTTCCAATGCTCGGAACCTTCCACCACTTTCAAGAGCTCTTGAGTTTACAGTCCTGGCTACCGGGATATCTCTGCGTGGATTCCTCTCAAGGAAAACAGCACCTTGATTGTTAACAGGAGGAGGACGTTCATTTCGGGCAACAAACTGCTCATGTCGATCTTGGTTTTCAACAGTAGGCTGTACAACTTGGTCTGCAGTCAGGTTGTTCGCTTGCGGGAAGTCTTCCATAGAAGCATACTGAGGGTGGGACGTCATAGTAAACCTTGTCAAAGTGTTAGGAGACTGGAAATTGCCTTCAGACATAGCTATCAATTACCTTGAACTGACTACACTGCTTGATTCTGAAATCTGCTCAAGTCTGCTCCAACCCCTTGGTCGTCTTCTGACAATCAACAGTTGCTCAATCCACACTCCGAGTACTCACCTTCAGGAAACAAAGGCTGGATCAGAACTCTGGCTAGCTGGAGAAATGTTATGCAATATGATGCGAAGATGCCTATGCAAATGCAATGCAACAAACACGGGATCACAGCCCCCACACAATCTAAATACTGTTGCACTGCTGACGGAGTACGTTTGCTCTGAAGAGAAGACCAAAATAATGGGTAGGTTGGAAGTCAAGTTTCCTGCAAAAAAAAAAAAAAAAACCCCACTCACAGGTATGGACCTCTATCTGACAAGGTACGACATCCTATGCGGTCGTCAGCGTCACAGACTTTCAAAACTGACAATACGATTCCCAGAAGGAGTGGCATCATCAAGTCTTAAAGAGGCCTCACTTAGCTAACTTCCAAATGATCGGTTCCCAGAGTCGACAATCCAACTAACCAGCAACCCGAGCCACCCAAAGGGTGGGACAAGAGGCCAACCAGAAGAACCTCGTCTGAGTGTAGATTTCGCGGGACACTAGGACATACAAAGCATGTGCACGCCCACTAATTTCTACTCTAATTCTAGGTGCACTCAAGCCCAGGTCCGGCTTATCTCTCAATCATAGAACACCCGTCACACCCCAATAGCACAACAGCAACAGATAATATCAATAAATAAACCCCAATAGACAAGCAAACAAGCGCTAGGATTGACTCTCTCTTAGGGGACGTTGGATCCCACATGCGTGGGGAACTATCGCAGTCCCCAGCAGAGTCGCCAGCTGTCGCTACTGCGAAAATCGGCGCCGGCTGACAGAAGAGTCGCCACCGTGCGTTATTTATCCCAACGGAGGGAAAGGAAACGCTCGAAGTAAACCTCGCAAAAAACGGGGAAAGGTATGGTCATCGCAACCAAAACCTGGGTTCGGGAGTCGGTTACGCAAGGGGAAGGTATTAGCATCCCTCACGTCCGTCGTACTCGACGGGATCCACGCTTGCTTGGGTTGTCTACAGGATGCAAAAACAATCTATCTACGGCTGCTAAATCTAAACGGAAGGGAATTGACTCGATAGAGCGTCGCACTCTACGCCTACGTATTCCCGTCTGGAACGAGAAATCAGAGTCAACGTAGTTCGCCTAACTACGGGGGAAAGGAGGGGAAGGTTGCTCGCTAGGACATCGCATCCTATGCCTACGTACTTCCACACAGCGCGAAAGATCAGAGCAAACGTAGTTCGGGCTAACTACGGCTAAACAGGGTATTCTCACACAGCAGTGAGAAATTAAACTGGTTTTACAGGTACGGGAACCTATGGGGAAAACTACGGTCTGGTCTCAAATGCCCTCAGGCAAGAGAGAAGGGGTAACATCAATCGTCAGCGGGAAAGTCTCGATCGCACAGCAGCGAGAGAACAAAAAGGTTAATTGTTAGTGTGCTCGCTAGGATATCGCATCCTATGCCTACATATTCTCGTCTGGAACGAGAAATCAGAGCAGCTGTAGTTCGGCTACTTCGGGACCACAGCTCAAATCTCGTTTTATTAACATTCTGAAAATGATTACAATGATTTGAATACTGAAAAATAAACTCCTAGGAAATACTACCATATCCTATCCTGAAAAATCGAATGGAAAATAGTCCCCTAACAAGTGGACTTCTAAACTATCCCTAAAAAAGTAAAATAAACTCTATGAAAAAATACACTCTAAAAAATATTACATCTAATATTTTTTCTCTTTTTCATACTATCTATTTTCTTCTTTTTTCATGATACTTTTCCATATATTTTTTCTCTATATTTTTTCAATATTATTTTTCAATATATTTTTTCTATATTTCTTTTCTTTTCTTCTTCTTTTCTTTTTCTACTATTTTTCCTTTTTTCCATATTCTCTTTTCTTCTTTTTTTTCAAATATACTTTGTCTTTATTGTTTACTATTTTTTCTAATTTCTTTTTTTCATGACATTCCCTAAACAAAAAAATCTAAAAGGAAAAAAGAAAAATACAAAGGGGAGGGGGTGCAGCAGTTTATAGGGGTGACAACAAAAAAACAACAAACTGGGCCCAGCCCAGCAGCTGTTTGCTGCAAAACCCGGAGGGGGGGGGGGAAATACTGAAACTGGGGGGTATGCAAGCAGAAAGAATAAAAATACAAAACAAAGGCCCAGCCCAGTCCCACACTGCACACACGCAGGAGGGGGGTATGAGGAGAAAAAACGCAGGTGTATGCTGGGATTGGTTTTGGGCCCAAGAAGGTCAGCCCAATCCCTGGCCACGTATCACTCAGACTAACCAAAACCCTAGATGCCTCTCCTCTCTCAGTTCACTGTTCACCGCCGCCACCACCTTCTCCGACTCCCTCATCTCTCAATCTCCTATCAACTCTCTTCTCATCCTCCAGCTTCATACTCCAAAACGAAAAACCCTTATCCCTTTCTTAGTTCACACTTGTTTCCTTCACTCATCCCGTTGAGTTCGGTGAAGCTCGCATGAAATTATTGAAGATCCTGGCGAAATCTTGAAGAACGAACACGAAGGTGATGAATCTGGATATACGAAGACGAACATCAAGGAGATCGATGAAGATCCTGAGGAAATCTGGCAACGATATGAAGCTGGTTGAAGATCTTCTGAAATGGATCTTGAAGCAACTGGAAAGTTGTTGGAAACTGACGAACGCGTTGATGATTTGAAGGATCTTCACGAGTTTCTGGAAAACCTACCTTGAAGAACACGAAGAACCGGATAAGTGTTGAAGTGAAATCTGGTGTTTGCTTGAAGATCTTGGAGGTTGTTCGCTGAAGACGAACATTTGGAGTTTTCTGAAGATCAAAGTGTGGATTGCGTGCTCTTGCTGAAGCTTGTTTCTGGAAATGGATGAATGTTCTTCGCTGATGAAGATTGAAAGCGCTTATGGTCCATTTGAACATGATGAACGCTTGAAGATTCTGGGAAATCTTGTGAAGACGATGAACTCGTGATGGTGAGATGAACACCGGTGATGATGATGATAATTGTGCTTCTTGTTGATGATGTTGATCAGAAAGAAGATGAAGACGAAGATTGGTGATTATGGATGATTGATGATTTTCTGGAATTTGGAGGATGAAGGTTGATCGGAGGTTGGATGAATCTATGAGGATTCTGGGGATTTTCTGGGTTGGTGTGGTGTTTCCGGCGTGTTTCTGGCCGTGTGCGCCGCTGCGTGATTTTGCTGACGAGGAACTCCGGCGGTTTGCATGTCGGCCGGTGAGGAGGCGGTAGTGTGATGATACGTGGCGAGGTGCATGGAGAAGGGAGACGGAGGAGTGGTCGCGTGTCTTGGTGGGTGGAGAGGATTATTGCATGGATCCCACGTGTTGTGAGGCGTGGCAGAGAGAGGGGAAGTCGTGAGTGAAGTGGCAATGCGTGAAGTGAAAAACGTGGGTCCCCCCTTGGGTTTACACGTGGACTGAACCATATATGCTGGCAATTTTGGACTATTCTAGACTTTTCTGGAAATGGACAAAAATGAATGATAAACTGGGCCTCCACACCAATTGGGCCCAAACGAAAATAGCAATAAAAAACCCAAAAGAAAATCTGAATAAAGATGATTAATGAAAAATGATTAAAACCAATTAACCCTAACTAAATCTCAATTAATCCTAAAATGAAAATTATCCTAAAAACTCCATTAATTCCAATTAATTTCTAATTAAAAAATTCTAATAAACCCACTAATCTAAAATTAAGCTAAAAAACTCTAATGATCCTCTAATCTAAAAATTAAGCTAAAAAGCTCTAATGATCCTCTAATCTAAAAATTAAGCTAAAAAGCTCTAATGATCCCCTAATCTAAAAATTTCACTAATTAAACTTCTATAAAAGTAAATCTATTAAAACAAAACTCTATATTATTCTATAAGGATTAAAAAAATCTATTTAAACCCTAAAAAGGCCTAATAAAACCCAGAAAATTCACAATAATTCCCGAAGGAACAAAAATAGCATAGAACGACAAATAACACTGCGAGAGCGCAACAAAATAGCCGGTAAAAATAAACGGACACCGAAACATCCCTAAAAACAACAGCGCAAGCTGAAAACACCGGGAATAGCACGACTGCTCAAAAAATACGATTCTACCTATCTAAACTGATTAAAAACACCTGAGACGCGAGACGAGAGCTGTGATCCCGATAAAATCAAAACAAATGAAAAATGCACTATATGCGATATGCAGATGCGAATGCGGTCATGCGTCGAAACATCGAGCCAGATACGGGACCCGGTTGGTCAAATTTTAGGGTGCAACAAATGTCTTTCACTTCCTTACCTTTCTCACTCGGACCCTCCACTTGCTTACCACTCCTAGTTATTACAACATTTATATGTCCCTTTGAATTTTATTTAGGCTGTCAAGAAAAGGATCCTGGGGTGATAAATGATAAAGCTTGGTATCATGCGACTTGGGAGATATGACTCACCAACATTTTGTTATGGATAGAAATGGACTCTACCTTAGTACATAACTGCTTAAGAACCTCATAAGTATGGAGATTTTGGTTCCTAAGTTCTTCAATTTGGCGAGTTTGAGTAGCTAAAAATTCTCCATCATCAATTTTAGATTTGATTTCTTAGGGGCAACAACTGTGTTGTTTTGGAAACCAGGGGTTCCCATGGCTAGCTAGGGAGAGTTATTTTTATTTTAAAAAATTGGGTGACCTCTCCACTATGGGTTATAAGTGTTGGAATACGAATTATCGCGCTGATTATTATTATTATTAAGATAGTTAACACTCTCTTGGGTGGTTCCTTCTATGAGGAACATCTAGCAGTCATTAGATATATGTCTATTTATTTCACAAATCTCACAGAAGAGAAATATTGGAGCAATAGAAGCTACTAGAGCTAGTGGGGTAATGTTTAAGTTATCTATCTTTTGATAAAGGGCATCTACTTTGGCATTCATGTGATCAAAAGTATTGACTTTGCAAAGGCCACCCTTTTAAGGGGCTCTTTTAATGAGTTCATGGGCGCTTCCCCGTGAGTGGTGGTTCTTCGCCATGTTCTTAATGAGGTTATAGTATATATCCTTAGAATTGTTCATTTGGGTGCCACTGACAGACACATCAAGGGTCGTCCTTGTGGAGTAAAACCGTTATAAAAAGGTATGGACTATGAGCCATTTTTCGAGCCCATGAAATGGGCACAACCTTAATAGGTCTTTAAAATTCTCTCAAGCGTCAAATAAAGGTCCCACCTCTTCCTGCCTAAAGTTAGATATTTCACTTCTAATTTGTACAGTTTTACTCGACAAAAACTATCGCGCGAGAAACACAATTTTTAACTCACCCCAAGTTGTTATGGAGTTTGTAGGAATAGATTTTATCCATGCACGGCCTCTATCACGTAAGAAGAATGGAAATAATCTTAGTCTAATAGTGGCAGGACCGACATTGTTAGCTTTCAGTATATCTCAAAAATCGACAAAGATAGATAAGTGCAAATATGGATTTTTAGTGGGTAGTCCCGAGAATTGGTTCTACTGAACCATGCCCAAAAAAGAGGGCTTAATCTCGAAATTATTTGTCCCAATGGAAGGATGGACTATACTAAAATGTGGTTCATCATTAGTGGGAATCGTGTAGCCCTTAAGGGGCTTATTATCTACTTCTTTAGCCATTTGTTGTTGGTGTCTTTAAAGTTGATGTCTCTCATGTAAGAAACACTCAATTTCATTTATAAACTCAACAAGGTTTCCTGCACTACGAGATTTTTGCATAAACTCATTGTGGGAAAAAAAGTAAAGAGAGCGAAAAACATTAAAGTGTTTTAGTCTATATGGTGATAACCTAGAATTTCAATATCAAATTAGTTTGTTCTTTGGAAATTGAGCTAAAAACTTGACACGCCGGAAGCGTACCACAATGTTGAAGTAATAAAAAGAGTATTGTATCACATAGACCAAGTTAATGATTATATAATTCTATTCTATTTTTGTGTAGCTAAAATGATCGAAAATTTGGTTTGCAAATGATTTTTGCGTTTAAAAATAAAATTAATTAAAACAGGAAAAGTTTAGGACTCTAATTCATGCCTCTAATCCTCTAGAAGGCCCCAACTTGTTATGAGAATAAAGCTAATATATAGAAAAAGGGAAAAGATAGACAACACCCACTTTTATCGGTGTGTTGTCTTACTTTGATCAAATACGCTAACTACTTTCGTCAGTGCAGTGTATTCATTCAAAGTCAGTTTTTTTAGAGCTACCATTAACAAAAATTATTGTCTCTATTGAATAATTGAGACACTTTCATCGTCTTGATTCGATAATTCAGTGTTTCTGACTTTGATATCACGCTACACTCTTTCAGTGTATAGGCAATATCTAAATCATTCATGTTTTCACAGCAAATATAAATATTTGACGATAAAAAAATACCAAAACAAATTTTTCTATGTTATCGTAACAAATTATTTGGGAAACTACATAAGGATTGTTATAAGGAAATACTAATTTCCCTAAACTCCTAAGAGCAACTTTAACACATAGTTGTTAAACCAAAATTTTGTATAACTTAGTTAGTAATAAGGAATTTGCATTATAGTAGAGCTGGCATGGCATATGAGATGCTCTAAAACTAGTTTACGTGCTCTACACAAGCAATGTACTCTAACTCATTATTTAACATAAATAATAGATTTTTATAAACCATTTAATATCAAGTTTGAATTCCTTATAAACAATCACCATTGAAGTAAAAACTTCTTAATTCAATTTTGGATTGCTTAAATCCTTCATGTCAATTTGGACCCACGTAAAATAACTTAGTTCACCCAATTTAGTTTCTCCCATTAAAGATGCTCTAAGTCATTTTCGAAAGAAAAAAAAATTATACCACAATATAAGTCACTTTATAATACCAATGAATCATTAATATCATTTTTCCTTTTATACCATTGAATATTTATTCTCTTCTCTCAATTATGTAAATTTATCTTTCCAATATCATTAATAAAGGACAACTTTGTAAAAGTATTCACAATTTTTCTTTTTCGTACTACAATTATTATATTTCTTAATATGTGTGAAAAGTCAAAAGCAACTCATAATAAAAAACAGAATGAGTATTATTTAGATTTTGATTTCAAATTGTTAAACCCAATAATGTTTTAGCTTCGAGTCAATATTGATTTAACACAAACTTGTGTTTTAAATATATTACTTGCATGTTTATTTTTTGTTTTTATTTTTATTTTTTTGAGTTTTCCATGATTTCTAATGTATGTTCTTAGTAGCTCCACAAATTTTTAAGCAATTGTATTATCAACATGACTTGTAAGTGGATGTTTTTATAAGTTAATAAATATTTATATTATAAAAGTTAAAATTATTTTCAGTTGTGTAAATATTTAGTTTTTTGGAAGATTATGCTTTTGAGACATTCCTAATTGAAAGTGAAATCAAATTCAAAAGTTAAAATTATTTGATGTAGTGTAGGGACTACAAATAAATGTGATGAATTAGAATGATATAACATAACTTTTGGCATATCTACCCTTGAATTACATATCTCTATTTTGAACAAGAACACTAAGTTATATATGCCACATATTATAATAAATCTATCAAAGTAAAATCATATATTCAAGTCCCAGTCGAGTAAAAAACCATCATAATATAATTTTTTTACTATATATTTACCATTGCAAAAAATAATTTAAAATACATAATAATAAAATATTTTCGTTGGTATAACTAAAATATATAATTAAATGGTATAACTAATCAATGGCAGGTCCATAATCTTTTAATAGTGGGGGCACTAAAATAGTTTCTAATATGAACATTTAGAAAAATATAATAAGCATTTTAAAAAACACAGTTTATCAGTAGCAACCTTCTAAAATAGTCTATAATAAATAGTGAGATATTTAATTTTTAATATAAGACATAATTTGCATCACTTTGCATGTTTGATGTTAAGAAATTGATATAAACTTTAGAAAATAAATAATCACATTAAATTTTAATTTAATTTATTTTATTTATATAACAAAAATTTTTTAATAAAAATAATAATTTAATATAGGAAGGCAATTATAAGTCATTTTAAGAGACTTATTTTCTTTGTGGAGGGTTAGATTCGATATTGTCATGTATAAGTCATATATATCAAACTCATTTGCCTTTTATATATATATATATATATATATATATATATATATATATATATATATATATATATATATATATATATATATAAATGAAAAAAATAAATTATGTTGGCAGACTTTCATTTCGCGTCTATATGATGTACATGATATAAATTGATCTTATCGTATTTATATAAAACTTATTTATCATATATATATATATATATATATATATATATATATATATATATATATATATATATATATATATATATATATATATATATATATATATATATATATATATATATATATATATATATATATATATATATATATATATATATATATATATTTTCCTTAACCATTAATTAACCCTAACAATTTGTAATCAATATTTTGGAATTACATATCCTTTACTATAAATAAATCATTATAATAGCAAATTTAAATATGCTATTTTAGATATATGGGACGCCGATAATTTTGTTTATTTCGTAGTTGTATGTACACTTTGGTGTAAGATTTGTTTTTGTCATTCATTATTTTTATTATTTAAATTAGAAATTAATAGTTGTATATGAATAAACAAAGTTAAATATTTGAAGACTTCTAGGACATATATGTTGTATTTGGTGAGTTCTTACTCACTCCTTAGAGCAACTTTAACGCAGATTTGTTAAACCAAAATTCCTTATAGCTTACGTAAGTAATAAGGAATTTGCATTATAGTAGAGCTGACGTGACATCCAAATGAACTAAAATTTAGTTCTCATTCTCTATATAGTTAACGTTAACTATTGATGTTAAACCTATTATAATATTATTTAATATTAATAAAATATTCCAAATATTCCAACAGCATTAAAGTAACGGTATGATATTTGAAAATAGTAACGGTCATATAGAAACTTTAATTTTTTTTACACACAATTTTACTTCTAAATTTTTTTCTTTCAATTTTCAATCTTATTTATTTATCAAATTTCCAATCTTATATTTTTTTTGTTAAAATATAATTTGTTGCTTATTGTCATGTATTATTTTATATTCCTATGAAAATGTAATTTTTTTTATGTATTATTGTTGTGAATTTTGTATCATTTTTAATTTTTATAATAAAATATATTTAATATTATTTTTAAGTTTTTAAGGTAAATTTTATTTAAAAAATTGTATGCATTTTAATTAAAATAATTAAATTAATGATAACTTAAATAAAAAATATAAAATGTGGGGTCAAGTTTTGGTTTCTTATAGACAACCACCATTAAAGTAAAAACTACTCAAATCAACTATAAAATTTTTAAATCCTACAAATCACTTTGGTCCCACAAAAAGTATCTTAGTTTACCCATTTAGTTTACTCCCACTAAAGATGCTCTTAGGTGTCTTTTTTCTTTACCAACTCATGTAAGATACTTTTTTAAGAAGAAAAATCTAATTTAGAATATTGATTAGTTAATTCAACACAATTTTTGGGGAACAACCAAACTACATTTTCCTATATAAATCATTTTCTCAACTATTATATTTCAATAACAAAGACGGGAGACTCATACATATTCAAAATGGGTTTGTTATCTTGTTATAACATTTTCTTAATCAGTATAATTATGGTGCACTCATGTTTTGCCATAGAGGTTGCTTATGATTCAAAAGCTCTAATTATCAATGGAGAAAGACGTCTTATTTTTTCAGGTGCAATCCATTATCCAAGAAGCACTATGGAGATGTGGCCTGACCTTATTCAAAAGGCCAAAGATGGTGGCCTTGATGCCATTGAAACTTATATATTTTGGGATCGTCATGAACCTGTTCAACGTGAATATAATTTCTTAGGAAATTTGGATTTTGTCAAATTTTTCAAGCTTATCCAAGAAGCTGGACTATATGCTATTATGAGGATTGGTCCTTATGCATGTGCAGAATGGAACTACGGAGGGATCCCGGTGTGGCTTCACAATATTCCTGGGATCGAGCTAAGAACAAATAATGAGGTTTACAAGAAAGAAATGCAGATTTTTACCACAAAGATCATAAATGTGGCAAAAGAAGCAAATTTGTTTGCATCACAAGGAGGTCCCATTATTCTAGCTCAAATTGAGAATGAATATGGAGATATCATGTGGAATTACAAAGATGCGGGGAAGGAATACGTTAAATGGTGTGCTCAAATGGCTCTAGCACAAAATATTGGGGTTCCATGGATCATGTGTCAGCAAGGCGATGCTCCCCAACCTATCATCAATACTTGCAATGGATACTATTGTCATAATTTTAAACCTAATAACCCAAAAAGTCCTAAAATATTCACTGAAAATTGGATTGGTTGGTTCCAAAAATGGGGTGAAAGGGTTCCTCATAGAAGTGCTGAAGATTCAGCTTTCTCAGTTGCACGCTTTTTCCAAAATGGAGGTGTATTAAACAATTACTACATGTACCATGGAGGAACCAACTTTGGCCGCACATCAGGTGGACCATATATCACGACATCTTATGACTATGATGCACCGATTGATGAGTATGGGAATTTGAATCAACCAAAATGGGGACATCTTAAGCAACTTCATGCAGCAATTAAATTAGGTGAAAATGTTCTTACAAATTATATATCAGTAAACGACAAGGATCTTGGCAATGGAATCACACTTACAACATACGCCAATTCCACAGGTGCAAGATTTTGTTTCCTTAGCAATAACGACACTAATAAAGATGCAAATGTTGACTTACAAAATGATGGTAAATACTTTGTTCCTGCTTGGTCCGTCACCATTCTTAATGGATGCAACAATGAAATTTTCAATACGGCAAAAGTTAACAGTCAGACCTCAATAATGGTGAAAAAGAGTGGTGATAACAGTTCTAATGAACTCACTTGGGAATGGAAAATGGAGCCAAAGAAAGACACCATGAATGGAAAGGGAAATATTAAAGCACACCAACTCTTGGAGCAAAAGGAACTAACCTTGGATGCTAGTGACTATTTATGGTACATGACTAGTGTTGATATCAATGACACTTCAATTTGGAGCAATGCAACTCTCAGTGTGAACACTATGGGGCATACACTTCATGGTTATGTTAATAGGAGGTATATGGGATACCAATTTAGTCAATGGGGAAATAAATTCACTTATGAAAAGAAAGTTTCTTTGAAGACTGGAACAAACATTATAACTTTACTTAGTGCCACAGTCGGGCTTGCAAATTATGGTGCATGGTTTGATAAGATAAAAACGGGCATATCAGGTGGCCCTGTTCAATTGGTTGGAAAAAATAACGTTACTATGGATTTGTCAACCAGCCTTTGGTCTTATAAAGTTGGTTTGAATGGTGAGAGGAAACGTTTATATGATTTGCAACCACGTTCCAGTGTACCATGGAACACTAATTCATCTCATATTCCTATTGGAAAACCTATGACTTGGTATAAGGCAGAGTTTAAAGCTCCTTTTGGAACAGATCCTATCGTGGTGGACTTCCAAGGCCTAGGTAAAGGACATGCTTGGGTGAATGGACATAGCATTGGTCGTTATTGGGCTTCTTGGGTTACAGCTACAAATGGTTGCAGTGACACGTGCGATTATCGGGGAAAATATGTAAAGGAAAAGTGCAACACCAATTGTGGAAGTCCGTCACAAAGGTGGTATCATGTACCAAGGTCATTCTTGAATGATGACATGAACACACTGGTTTTATTTGAAGAAATAGGCGGTAATCCTCAAAATGTTCAATTCAAAACTGTGACTACAGGAACTATTTGTGCTAATGTATATGAAGGTGCACATCTAGAACTATCATGCCAAAGTGGACAAGTAATTTCACAAATCCAATTTGCTAGCTTTGGGAATCCACAAGGCCAGTGTGCTTCTTTTAGCAAAGGCTCTTGGGAATCTACAAAGAGTCAATCTATTGTGGAAGCTGCATGCATAGGAAAAAGTAATTGTGGATTTTTAGTTACAAAAGAAATGTTTAATGTTTCAGTTGGAGTAACAAATAGTACAGCTAGATTAGCAGTGCAGGCGACATGTTAAGTCAGCATTTTCTACAACTTAATTTAAAAATTAAATGTTCAATTGTCAAATTTTAAATAATACATTAAAAATTTTACATTAAGTCATATCGTAAGTTAAAATCATTTTTCTTTAGTTTAAACATTCATGTAAGTTGTGGTTACAATAAAAGTTATTTGAGTAACCACCCAATCTCTTTCAACCTTTTCACCATGAAAAATTGTATCATTCTTAGAGGGAAAAATGAACCATATAGTTGCAAACTAGATGTTATACCTCAACAACCTTAGAGTTTGGTTCGATTTTCATTAAAAATTAATAAAATTGTAGTGAAATGACTCAAAAACACATATTTTTGCTTCAAAAATGTCATGTTTAAAGCTTGTCATTTCTTTCTAATACAAAACTCGCACCACACATTTTATTTTTCTTTTAAACAATAAATTGTAGTTTTATGTGTCTTTTATTTTTTTTTTATTTTGTAGAGGTTCAAGTGTGTTTTGTAATTCTTATATGTTCATTTTTATACTTTGTATAAGTTCAAGTGTGTTTTGTAATTCTTATATGTTCATTTTTATATTGATATTTTCTTAGATCAAATTTTATATATTCATTAGGATAATTATTTTTACGATAGATTTTATCACAAGTGTGAAAGATATGAATGCATATTAGTGCATTTGAAGTTTATCATTAGAATACAATGTATACTTTAATTTATGTGATAATTTATTAACTTTTGAAATTCATTTACTAGAAATGCATATGTTATTTATCAAGTTTGGCACCAAAAATTAATGTTTAGTTCTGTCCACGTGATAATAGTAATAATTCACTTTTGAAATTTATTAAAATAATAATTATGATATACTACCTCCGTTTTTTTATTATAATAGACTACTCGTACATGACAATCGAAATAACAACTAAAATGTATACACGGTCAAATGTAATAATAACAATAACGAGAAAAAACAATAAAATTAAAAACCTAGAATAAAAGCAAGAAACTTGAATTAATAAAAAGCTCTAATGGAGTCTTGAGTACTTTTCTTAAAGATATATAATGCTACTTATAGACTTTTTACAATCAAGACATACTAATTTCGTATTAAGGTCAATTATGAGTAATTCCTTTTTGCCTTGGAACAGTTGGGAAGCCAAAAGATTAGAAAAACGTTACAAAAGATCAAAAGTTCGCACTTAAAACTAAATTTATCACGAGCGTGCTTGCTGACACGGGGGTATCATATTAGCCAACATGGCATGTGTTGATGAACACGGTCCAACCATGTTACTGTCTGGAATTTTGCGTTGGTGACCAATATGACCCAACTGTATTAGTCTCAAGATTTTTGTACGGTAAAAGTGTTTAAAGGTCAACATGAGTGTGTTGATGGGCACTGCTAACCCGTGTTAACTGCTCAATTTTGGTATCGGTGGTCCATTATGCATGTGTTCTTTGGTCTTTTCAAATCCGTTTCATCCAACAATTTCTTTGTTACCTAAAAAGCATATGAAACACAAAAACCACACATAGAAGTAGAAAAACACTAATTTAAATGACTAAAGTGGAATGAAAAAAACTAAAATAACAGTGTAAAGTCCACTTATCATAAACCAAACAAGTTGCCTTTTAATTGTACTTGTGAATCTGCTTCATGTCCATGATGTATTTAAGTTAGACAACATTGAAATAGGTCACACTTTTGTCCATAAACTATTTGTGCCAACATAAATAAATAAACATGTCTTCAATGCATATTGTCTATGATAAGAAACATGTGAATCATCACCTACAACATTTACAATTGCATACAAGTAGTTAATGTATTTTTCTGTTAGGAATAAAAATCTATCACCACATCTTATGTTATCTTTTATCTTCTTTTGGGCATCACCCACATCAGTTCCTAATTGTCACAATTTGGTCAAGTGCCTCATACTTATGAATTGTAGAGTGATCCAACAACTTTATGTGATCGGAGATGGATGAGGAATGATACATCATTAAGGGTGATACTCGTCTCATCCATGAGAAGATCAAATGTAGAACTCTCTACATGTCATCTCTCAACAAAGTGTTGACAAAAGATCATGGTCAATATAATCATATTTTGTCTTACATAAGTCCTCCAGTTCAGATAGCTCCAATACTTATTGAAATTGTGGTTCATCTAGTTGTGGCAGCTTTGCTATCTACCTAGCTTGGTTTATACATTTCAGTGTGTTACGGTACTTCAAAAACAAATACATCAATGTCGGAAAATTTAATTAGTATAAATTAGATGTTTAAAAGAGTTATGAAAAATTTATGTTACCTTTCATTCCCACACGTTTGTAGTAGTATGGTGCGCATATATAGGAAGTAGTGAAATGACAATGGGGCCTCTTGAAAAACTATCTTGTGCCACAATATCGGGTTTGGTTGCAGGATGTGAATCATGTGCATGTACATCAACATCAGGAACATGAACTGTAGCATCGGGTGCTTCATCATGAGCTAGAAATATATGACCCCGAGAAGGCAATCCCTCAACAGCGCAAGATAATTCTTCAACAACTCAAAAGGATTTAGCTCTCTCCCTACGCACTAAAGCATGTTGAGACATCTGACTATCTATGTACCTTGGTTTTTTACCATGTTTATTATAATTGCACAAAACAAGGCATATCATTAGCAAATAAAATTAACAAACAAAATCACAAAAAGGATAACAAATATAAAAAATATGGATTTTGTTGTTCATATTAGGGGTTTAGATTTTAATATCGGTATTAGGGTTCAGATTTTAAAATTTGGATTTTCTCGCATCAGACAAACCCCATCACGTACCCTACAACCCAAATGTAGCAGATTCAAACCAAAGATGTAACTTAATGTAGCTTAACTAGTTTCTATCTAATGTGATCTGATGTATCTTAACTAGATTCTATTAAGGAATTGCATTGCATGCATCAAAGTAAATAAATAAATAAAAGAAGAAGAATGAAAAACTTACCAAATGTGAGAGATGAAGGTAGGAGTGTATACCGGTTGGATTGGACCGGGTTTAGCCTAACCAATACCCAACCCGTTCAATCTTCAATGGGTTGGGTTCGTCGTCCAACCTACAATTTCATTGTAAAAACTGACTCGAACCGACCCATTCATTTATGGGTTGGGTTGGGTTGGGTTCGCAGGTTGTGTTTTAAATAAAAATATATATTTTTTATGATTATTTTTGTCGGTTTAAAAAAATGTAACACAACTCAATGCAATCATATCCATTTATAACACACAAATTTGATGAAACATGTCATATAATATCTAATAAAATTCATCAACACAACATAACACTTGATAATAGTATAAAAATCAACAAGACATGTTATTTTCATAAAATAAATAAGTTGGAAATGATACAAAAGAAAATAAGAAACAACATTTAATTTTAGATTTGCATAAACTTGTTGGTCTAGTAGTATTATTGGTGGAGAATAATTTTTTTTGAAACTTTATGGTTATTAGTGAGATATTAATTTATATTTTTAATTAAAATAATAATAAAAATAATAAGAAATTACTAAAGTCACGTCAATGGGTTGGGTCAATAGGTCTGCGGGTTGCAAAACTCAAACCTGATACCCGAACCAAAACTATATGGGTTTGGTTGGATTCGGTTGGGTATACCCGTAAATGAATGGATTCGAGTAATTTATGGGTTGTGTTGGGTTGGGTCAGTGGATTCGTGAGTCGACCCGCACCTATGAACACCCCTAGATGAAGGTGCTTGTCTTGAATGAAAAGGAGTAGAAGATGTTGAAAGCGCTTGGTTTGAATGAACATAAGTAGATTTTGAGAGAAAGGTCAAAAAAATGTTGGAATCAAATTTGTGAGAGCTCTCTTTCCGTTCTTGAGAGAATTTATTTATTTTATTTCAAATGTAAGTGAAAGAGGAGGGAAAGATTTACCTCTCCACTTAAATGGTTGCATCTAGATTTGAATATCTGAATAGTGCATCCAAATTTTGTTATTCGAACATCTTTTTTTATTGCATTTGGCGTGGTTCAAAGATTGGATTTGTAGTGTTATGGTTTATCTGGATTTTAAACTCCGGACTGTGTGAAATGGATGTTTTTTTAATTTTCATTGGGATGGGTGAGTAATGGTAAGGGTGAAAGGAGCAATTCCCTCATTTTTAACTAGGCTTTCTGAATTTTCTAGCCCGACCCGATAAAACCAATAGTGTTACGACTGAGTCTGACTAAGGATGTCAACAGGGAAAGGAATGTTCAGGGGATGCTTCCACGCTCCCAGCCCTACCTCCTAATTTTCCCTGTCCCCGATCCCTGCCTTTGAGGAATATTTTTCCCCGTCCCCATAAATCCCCACAGAGATCTATGAATATCGAATTTTAAGAAAATTTATATACTTTTCAATCAAAAGCATGACACTAGTATTTCATTATTTTTTCCTTTTTAAAAAAGAAACATATATTTTATGTTGTTCCTTTTGGATTGACTCCATTATTCAAAACAACAATGGTGTATACAAGATGTTTTGGTGAAGAAAGGATACATGTGAGACCAAATGTTCTAGCATGTGTGCAACATCTGACCCCTGTCAACAGGTCAATGTTGTAGTTGTTTTGAGCATGATTTTTTGATTGCATCTCAATTAGACTTGTTGTTATCTTTTAGCAATACATTTAATTATATTTTTTTGGATGATTAAAAGGATCAAATTAAATCAATTAGAGATTCAAATTTGAGTTCAAGCAAATCAAATCTTTTTTGAGGTTGCTGAAAAACAAAACAAAAAATTAAATCCTCTACAAATATGGACATGATCATATCTTTTTCCCATTGAAGAAAATCCCAAAAGACTGCATTTCTATTTAATGAGACTTAAACTTAACGTTTGAAATGTGCAAGTATTAAAGATTCATGAGTTAGAGTTTATACTTTGAGTCTTTATATGAGTTGTTGTTTCTGCATCACTCTAGCAGTTGCATTCATATCTAAAGGCATAAAGTTTGGTTTGTTAGTTAAGTTGTAATTCAACATTCATTATTCTGATTATTGTAGTGATCGCTTAGGATTAGTGATTAGAAGAAAGTGAGGGGGATTCTCACATCTAAGGGGAGTCCTATCTAGTAGGACAAATGTAGAATTAAGAAGAAGAGTATTGAACATAAGGTTGTTCATCTAAGACACTTTGACTAATGATATTGAAGTGTTGATTTTGTTTCTTGGGTATGAAGCCTTTCAGACGTAGGTGATGTTTGTATTGAACTGAGTTAACAATTATTTGTATACTTTTATAGCTTTCTGATTTCTCATCATGTTTTATCTTATCTATCAATTCTGGTTTAAGATGTTGAACACATTAACTTAAACATATGGTCCAACATCTATCCTCTTAAGAACATAATTTTATTGTACATCTTTCTTTTTTTTTAAAATAAAAACATATCTTGCACCAACAAAAAAAAATACAAAAGCACTTGTAGTTGCTAATTTTTTTCTGTCAAATAAATAAATAATATTCAACAGAACATGTTGTTACCATACATAATCATACAAAAACACATAATTTTTTGGTGCTTTTGGTTGCATGCTTATTGCATTGTTTGCTAATAATTCTTTTCTATTAAGAAATGAAGAGTCATTATTGGACACTGAAAGACAAGTGATCATTTTATTTATTTATTTATTGTTTCATTGTATCGTTTCACTATCCAAATACATAATCTTATAAAAGTGCACCCAGTACATATCGTGTACACAGTGTCTCATCCTCTTCTTTTCTCAGTTCTCTTTGTCTCCTTCATCCTTCGTTTTCAATGTTCGTTCTCATATACGCAACAACAATCATCATTGTGGATGGCTTTACTTTTGGTTGTTCGGTCCTTTGTAGAGCCATGTAAGCTTTATAACTGTTATTGTCTTAGGTTTGTGTTGTTGCAGTTTTGTTCTCGGATTGCAATTTTTTAGAAGAAAAACTTTATTAAATAAAAGAGTTTTATGCAATATGTACAAGAAGTGCAACAAAAAAGAGCAAAGATCTAGTAGCAAACAATGCAATAAACATGGAATCAAAACCAATAGCAGATTATGAGTTTTTGTATGATTATGTATGGTTATATGGTAACAAATTTTGTTGGATATTCATTTTTACTTATTTATTTGACAGTAAAAGAAATATTAGCAACTACAAGTTCTTTTGCTTTTTTTTATGCAAGATATGTTTTTATTTTTGAAAAAACAAAGATGTAAAATGAAATTATGTTTGTAAGAGGACAGATGTTAGACCGGATGCTTAAGTCAATATGTTCAACATCTTAAACCAGAATTGATAGATAAGATAAAACATAATGATACATCAAAAAGTTATAAAAGAACACAAAGAATTGTTAACCTAATTCAGTGCAAATAATGCCTATGTTTGGGGGACTTCCAACCCAAAAAAGGAAATCCATACTTCAATAGAATTAGTACAAAGTGTCTTAGATGAACAACCTCGTGTTCAATGCCCCTCTTCTTAATTCTACATGTGTCTTTCTAGTTAGGACTCCTTTTAAATTTGATAACTCCTCTCACTTTCTCTCAATCACTAATTTCAAATGATCATTATAATAATAAATGTTGAATTATAATTCAACTAACAAACCAAACTTTATGCCTTTAGATATGAATGCAATCGCTAGAGTGGTGCAGAAACAACATCACAAACAAATACTCAAAGTATAAATCCTAACCCACGAAACTTCAATACTTGCACATTCAAACATTAGGTTTGAGTCTCCTTAAATAGTAATGAAATCTTATGGGATTTTCTCCAATGGGAAAAAGATATGATCACGTCCAGATTGTAGAGGATTTAGCTTTTATTTATTTTTTAGCAACCTCCAAAAAGATTTGATTTGTTTGAATTTAAATTTAAACCTCTAATTGATTTAATTTGATCCTTTTAATCAACCAAATAAATCTAATTAAATGCATTTCTAAAAGATAGCAACAAATTTAATTGAGATGCAATAAAAAATCACGCTTAAAAGTCAAAACAACTACTACATTGGTCTGCTGACAAGGGCCAAATGTTGCACACATGCTGGAACATTTGGTCGCACGTGTGTCCTTTCTTCACAAAAACATCTTGTACATTTGATGTTGTTTTACATAATGCAGTCAATCCAAAAGGAACAACAATATCCCTTTTTGAAAATTTTTGGCAAAACAACTTTATCACAACTTACAAGAATGTGAAATACAAACTAAGCAAACATAAGCACACCACAAACAAACACAAAGAGCAAACAGCTGTGGCAGCAAAAGTAGCACAAACTAAAATCATACAATGTATTTGCTACATCAAAACACATAATGCTCTCATACATCCAGGCACACAATCAATCATGCATGCATACACTCAGTATTTAATAGTAGTCAGTCATAACACAACACTACGTATCAAACATCATAGTTCACACACAATAACTCACAAAGAGATCAGCTTACACATGCTCATAGTTGAAGGTGAGATGTCAGGCCAGAGGCTCTAACATGTTAGCACACCAATTAAACAATACTCCACAAACACATCAGAACATCCATTGCAGTAGGAGTAACACATTCACATCATAGCATATAAACACCATTACTCCCCCATTTTCCCATAATTTGGAAAAGATGTGAAAAGAAAGAAAAATAGATAAGTATCACACAACATGAACCATTGTCATTTGCAGAAGACCCAGGAACATAATAAATTAAAACTTGCCCATATATAAGGGCCAAAAACAATCATAATATGTTTCTTCAGAAACAACACAAACAACTTCAGCCAGATGACTTCAGTTTCCAGAGCTTGATTCTTCTTCTTCACTTGAGGATTCTGCATCTTTCTCACTGGGTATATATTTACTCTTAAGGTATGAGTTTTCAAAAAGGAGATGAACTCCTTATATAGCCACAAAAGTTCTACTACAAAAGCCCATAAGGACTTAAGTCATGAATTTAGTTGGAATTCTAAAAAGTACACGAGATCAATCTTCAATAATGATAATTTTCAATCTTGATTGATCTCCTTGAAATAATATGAATTTCTTGGTTATTCTTTTTGTATTTAATTTAGATGACATCCTCAAAAAACACACATGATTAATCAAATATTTATTATGAAGATTGAGATCTTCGTAATCAGTATGAGACAGATATCTTACAGATCACAGAACATTTGGCTTGAAATCTATCCACTTAACACAATTCTGAATCTTGAAAAAATCAAATAAAACCTTTACTTGATAAACATCACAGTTCTAACTTCTAACATAAAGGATTCAGAATAAATCTCTTGCAAAAACAGAAGCAAATATTTCTTCAAAGCATATTTAATCAAATCTTCTTTTCAAACTTATGGATTAATAAAATCCTTTTTCAAACTGATTTTGATTAACAAACTTCTCCCAAAAGTAATCTTCTCATCATATTAGAAATAATACAAATTTTCTAACCAAATGCCGAAGCGGACATTTAGTTCAGTAAGAGCATTATGTGTCTCAAGATGTCACATAACATGTTAAGACATCTTACTCAAAAATTTGTATAAAAAAATAAGTCAATCAAACAAGCAACAACAACTTATAAAATCCAAAGCGAGGCAGAACAACAAAAACCAATTGCATAAATCAACAAACCGGCAGCAGATCCTGCAAATAGGCAAGATGTTATGTAGATTGTTCCATGCATTCTTCATGACATTTTTCAGATTATCAGAGTGCAGTGAAACAAACTACGTGCTAAAAACAACCATAAACAACATCACACAACTTCTCAGAAACACCAGATAGAGTCAATAGAATTTCTTGTATATCATCATATCCATATCTCCCCCCCCCCCCCCCCACAAACTTGTAGTAGCAGCTACAACAAGTTAAAGTGAAAAGGCTTTAATATTTCTCCATCGAAAACAATATCAACTTCATCAACAGGTGCATAGATGTGTATCAGAGGACAAATGTTGGACCCGATGTCCGGCGCATCGTTCCCAACATTCAGTATGTAACTCAAATTCAAAACACTTCAGACAACATCAATCTCATTATCACAACTAATAATGTATTTCTTTTGAACACTCAAAATATCACAGATTAGAGAGGAAATGCCAATAGGTGGTTGGATGCAATGAGACTCAACATGTTTAATCAATTGACAAAGACAATATTCTCCATCCCCATCAATATGGAGGGGGAAAATCAACTTTGGAGCCCCAAACAGATAATTTTCACAGAGATCTTATTAACAGATGCAAATTGACATCACTAGATCGGACTATTTGCTTTGTCAACTCTAATAACAACTCCCTGCGATTACTAGGAATAATACAAAATGCACAAGTAAGTGTGCGATTGGATTGATGCTTTACAAAATTGATTTTCACATAATTGAATTTAGTAGAATTGATTTTAATATAATTGAGTTTAACATAATTGATTTATGTTTGGATATATTTATGTAAAAGTTAGATTATAATTGGATTTAGTAGAATTGATTTTAATACAATTGAGTTTAACATAATTGATTTATGTTTGGATATATTTATGTAAAAGTTAGTTGAACAATAAATCTTATTGTAAAAATTATATTTAAATTCGTAAGCTACACATCCTAATTTCAAATAAATTAATAGGCAGAATCAATTCTACTTTAGAAGAATCAAATATTTTAAAATCACTCTATAATCAATTTTACACTTTCTACTTTTGACTCTTTCAAAAGCCACATTCATTTGTTTAAAAAATGAGATATGTTATTCTTACACTAATATTTACGATATGCTATTCTTACACTAATATTTACACTGCATTGTATTTTACTGCTCACCACTGTTCACAGTAAAATATTATAATAATAAAATAATAAAATAATTTTTTAAAAATATATAAAAATTAATTATTTTTTTATATCTGAACATTTATTAACCAATTTTATAACATCATTAACCAACTTTTTACATTGCATTAACCAACTTTGTTTTTCTACTAAAAATTATTTTTATATTTATGCGTTTATTAACGAACTTCGTATCTTCGTTAACCAACTTTTTACATTGTATTAACTAACTTTATTTTACTAGTAAAAGTTATTTTTAATATCAGAGTCTTTGTTAACCAACTTCATTACTTTATTAACCATTTTTTTACATTTGATTAACTAACTTTGATTTACTATTAAAAATAACTGTTCACAAACCCTGTTCACGGATATTGTTCATGCATATGACATTGTGCAGATGACACTGCTCATGTACGGTTTACTGTTCACAACACTAATCACCATATTTGTGAACAGTTCAAACAGTCAGGTGTAAGGAGGGTGTAAAGATACCATTGCAGTTAAAAAACAGTGAAATTTATACATACTATGCTAAAGCAAAGACAATGAAATTGAAATCCATCTACGTTTTGAACAAATGTCAATATATGAACTTCAAATTTTCATCACAGTTCAAAATGCACAAGTGCAATACTAAGACGACAAAACATGTGCAGTGGAATGTGCATTTATGTTTTAAAAAATTGTGAAATTTATACATACTAAGCTGAAGCAAACACATTGAAATTGAAATCCATCTACATTTTGAACAAATGTCAATATATGAGCTTCAAATTTTCATCACAGTTCAGAATTTTCATATGACTCATAATTCTCATACTCAGTAGATTCATAAGCATTGGATTCTTCACTGGGAGAAGATTCATATAAACTGGAACTTTCAGAGCTTTCAGAAAAAGGAACTTCGCCATCAAAGGAAGTATCAGGAGCATCAAAATTTTCATTAACCGGTGTTTTATGAACTTCAACTTCGCCTGTTTGAACAAATTGCAACAACAAATGCACTCCATTAACAACATCATAAATCATTAGTCCTATTCTGCCGCCAACCCAACTGCCCATGTGACTTCCAACAAGATAGCCAATTCTGCCAAGGCTCTGCTCCCCCAGGTATGCACCCCCATAAGCACCAAATAAAGTGCCAGTACCCCTAAGGAACCCTTCTGTGAGTGTACCACCATAGTAAATAGCTTCGAAAAAGTCCCATCCGGAAGAGATGACGGGACCAATTATCCTTTTGGCTTGACGGGAAGCCAATTTTGCTGCCTTTTTACTTTCTTTCTGTGCATGTTTAGCTGAATCTGTTGGGGACATCCCTTGACTAACAGCGTCGACAAGGGCAGACTCGATTGCTAGTTGCCTTGCTTTTTCAACGTGAGTAGATCTAATACTGTAAAAATAGAGCTTCACGCCTTCCTTGACAGCACATGCCACAGTTCCAGAGCCCATGTCAAAACAGTTTAATATCGTGAACTTTCCACTTTGGGATGACCCCTCCTCACCAATAAACTCCCTGCATTTTTCAGCTGAAAGGAGCAACTTATATTAGCACAAGCAGACACTTCAAACAAGTACTATCAGACAGTGTAGTCGAATGTCTTAAACAGTCAAAGACAAGCATGCATGACCAATATTGAAACATGAATTATGTGCAAAAATCAGTAAGTCTTTTGCTGCCAATACACACTAAGAAAAACGTAAATATACCAAATCCTCCATTTTAATTTCATTCCAATATGGGATGCAATGCAATCTGCATTTGTCTTCATTCCATAATATAAAAAAATACTGTAGACATGTAGTCCATTTAACTCCATTTGATTTAATTTCATTCCATAATAAGAAAAATACTGTAGACATATGGTCCATTTAACTCCATTTGATTTAATTTCATTCCATTCCCTAGTATGTGCAGTTATATTTCTCCATTCTCCATTCTTTCAGAGTATAAAAGTTTTAAAGAGCAATATCACAAAGATCCAAAAATAGTCAAATAGTATGATTGCTTACACAATTTAAAGAGTTATTATTATATAGTTATTAAACTCTTCAAATACAGTCATAGGATCTCTAAGTCATACCAACAGAACTGGTGGGTTCTACCGTGAAAAAATTAATTCCGAGTAAATTGATTTTGGCTTAAAGTGAGTTGAAGGTAAAGTGATTTATGTGATGATAAGTTCTTGCAAAAGTGAGTTGAACAGTAAATTTCAATGTAAAAATCACGTTTAAACTCAAGTTACAAATTTTATCTTCAATTAGAATCAATTCTTAAAAGCAATTCTACTTGAGAGCAACCAAACATGTTAAAATCAATTCTACACATCCAGATTCAATTATAAGTGCTCCACCCGTAAAACAAAAAGTACACTCTTAGCAACAAAAAGAAGAAGAAAATTTGAAAAAATGCAGATCATAGTGAATTCAAATTTCTTAAATGCCAAATACCAAAAAAAACTTAAGGGCTTAGACATTATACTAATGAGTTATGATATACTCCCTCCATCCCACAAAAACCGAACTATTTCAAAACAAAACCCCAAATTTAATGACCATATCAATTTTACCTAATATAATTCTGTTTGTATCATCTCCTCTAACTATAACTAACCCTACTTGCCTCATTCCCAAGTCAAAATCTTCTACTCTGAAGTTATGATGACAATAAATATATCAATGCTTGATAAGGATAATTGAGTACCTCACTCTTTCAATTATACATTTGTCTTAATCTTAACTGTTCAATTACGAAAAAATTCATCAACACAAAAATGGCAATGTTTACAATCTAATGTAGAGTATGAATCCTTATGAACCCCAGATCACAAGCACAAATATGAAATCACTAATAAACTTAACACAAACTAAATGAATGGATTAACAGGAAATAAATCCCTAAATCAGAACAATTATAGTGTTAATTAGGATAGTGAATCAAATGATCAAGTACTGAGCCCTCCCTTAATCACAAATTGAATAAAAAATACATCAAAATCAATAGAATGAAACGGATAAAATACCAGTGATGCTGAGAGCAATAACAGCGGCAACAATAACGAATAACCGAATCCTTCTTTTCTGGACATCCATGGCGTTAACTGTATACCCTAAGTAACCCTCTAGATAGTTATCGTCTTTTGGGGACAGTTTAAACGGTTCAAAAAGTGGTGAGAGTCGTGATTATCTTGTTGAACTACGTTGCTTTATCGGAGGCTTATTTACGTGGAGGAAGTTGAACGTTGACCGGTAGTACACGGAGTGACCGGCGGTGGAGAAATCAATCGTCGAGAAAGCAATTGAGAGCCCGTAGGCTTAAAGCCCAATATGTTTTGGTAGTTGAAAAGTGGATTATTATTAGCACCCACTTTCTTTATTGTATACACCACCATAAGTTTTATTTATTTATTTATTTACTCATTCAAATAATTTAGTGATTCAATTTACCTTTTAAAATTAAATAAATGGATGTTATGGATTCAAACTTGCACCTCTACGTCAAATGTCTTTACAAAATTGTCTATTGAATTGATTTAAAAGAACTACTCTTTTTGTTTTTTACTATAAATCATTTATAATTTTTCATACATATTAAAATATAATAATTATAGTATAAAACAAAATTAAGAAAGTTTTTATAAAATTATTTTTTATTAATAATATTAGAAAGACAAATTTATATAATTAAAAAGATAAAAAATAATAAATTTTTAAAAGTATAATAAAAAAAATAACATTAATATTATAAAATAATTTATATTGTGATATAAATTTTTTCTCTCGATGACTTATAATAAAAAACAGTTGTAGTATTTATTTATTATATATTTTAGTTATTGAAAAAATTTTATTTTAATTATTATTAATTTTGGATCTATTTTATTATATATGCATTAAAATATAAATATTAATTTTGATTAATTAAATTTAAGTTTTACTTATTTCTACTTTTGTTCAAATGAAATTTAACTTTAATTTTTTTAATAAAATTTAATATAAATACTTTAAAATTTTATTTTAATTTGAATATATTTTGTAAAGATTACCAAAATCTAAAAAGGAAAAAATAATATATTTGTAAAGAGTAAACATAAAAATTACAAAGATTAAAAAAATAACATATATATAATGACTAAATTTTTTGGCTTTTTTCCTTACCGTTAACTAATTTTTTCAAATAACTCATTTTCCAAATTTTATTCCATCTATCTTACTTTCTATTTATTTTTATTTTCTAATGTACCCTATTTTTTAAAATTATACATGCACGTGTCAATAGCTATTGGATTGTCTTGCGACCGCCACTTGCTAATTTATGATGTGTTTCATGTGTTTCGATTAAGAAGATACATTTTAGATCCGTCTCATGTGATCCAAGTGGACGATATACAGGTCAAAGAGAAGCTGACTATTAAGGTGTTGCACAAGCTAATAGAGGATCAGAAAGTGAAGCAGATGTGTGGTAAGAAAATTGCCTTGGTGAAGGTAGTGTGGGGAGAACCAACAGGCGGAAGCATAACTTAAGAGCTGGAGAGTTAGATGAGACAGTCGTATCTAACTCTGTTTCCTTCAAGTAATTTTCAAGGGCAAAAAATTTTCCAAGTGGGAGAGAGTTGTAAAACCCTGTTTTTGTTAGATAATTTTGTTTAATTTAATTATGTCTTTTGTGTGATTTAATTACTTATTGTGTGGTTGTGGGGTAAGTATCCTTGAGAGAGAGAGAGAGAGAGAGAGAGAGAGAGAGAGAGAGAGAGAGAGAGAGAGAGAGAGAGAGAGAGAGAGAGAGAGAGAGAGAGAGAGAGAGAGAGAGAGTTTGGTATGGTTGTTTATAATTAATTAGAATCTTAATTAATTATTAGAATAAATAGTATTTTATTTGAATTAATTAAATAGAATAGTAAAATGATATAATTAGGCAAATAGATAGGAGCGGAGAGTTAGGGGGGTCGGGCAATAGTGTGAATTAAGAAAATTGAGGGTTAGTGAGGTAATTGGAAAGAATTATGTCGAAAACCCTAAGGATATATTGGAAGTAAGAGAAAATTAACCTAGTTTTTATCAGTACATGTAATTTGAGAAAAGAGGCAAAAGGAGAGAAAGAGCTTTTGAAGGGAGAAGAGAAAAAGTTAGGGTTTTGAAGAGGGAAACCATAGAGGTTGTTTGATTCATCATCTTGCTGGAAAATCCAAGGTGAGAGGGAGAAAGGGTTATTAATTTAGGTGTATTGCATGAAGGGGTAGAGATAAGAAGTCCTTAATCTCATTAGGGTTCTAGGTTTTCTTTTGATGATTTGCTATATGATGAAATTATGAAAATTGGTTGATTGATATTATGTTTATATATGTTGTTATGATTGAATCCATGTTTGAAATATCATTAACGTACGTGTATAAAATTCTTCCATTGATGAATTTTTGAATGCTTGATTTATGTTCATGATTGACGATGAAATTTTTGTTGAAATTGTTGATGGATTACCATGAATCATGATGAAATAAGTGTTGTAATGTGTGATGGTTATGATAACATGATTTTTGTGTTTAATTCGTGTTGAAGTTGATTAATTTTTGGGAAAAATTGATTGGGATCATGTATGGTGATTTAAGGAGGAAGAAGATGATGAACATGTGTAAAAACTGAATTTTAAAAAATAATACAGTGACAATCGATTGTCACAATATTATAATTGATTGCATATCATAGAAAAGTGATTTTTTGTGAATTTAGTGGCGAATTATGTTGCTGACAATCGATTGTCACCCTATGACAATCGATTGTCATATACCAAATGGTGAAAATTCTGCTTTTGTTTTTGTTGTGTTGTCCAACGATTTTGGTTGTATCTTTAATTTCGTAAATCCAAACGAGACGCCATTTGAAGCGTTAGAAAGCTAACGTGTAGAGCTACATCATGATAGGTCTTAGTGAAGTGTTTGAGTTGTAGTCATTTACCTACTATTGGGATGTTTTTGATGACTTGTATGATCGATTAGCGAATCGTTGTGTTTATACAATGATTGTTATTGTTTTGGTGAAGTAACATGAATGAATGCTTATGAAGTTACATTCATTGAGTTGTTGTTAGTTGTTATTGTTGTTTATTAAGACTGTAACATTTATTAATTGTTGCTTATGATAAATGATGTTGTGCATAAATGGTGAGGTGTGCATGGTGATTCTTTTGGTGAAACTTTTGGTGAAAATGCATGTTGTTAAGAGTCACACATCACGGTGTATGGGCTTCGATCCAGTTTTAGTGTGCTCAGGTCCGGTGGTATGGATCGGGAACAAGTAACTAGTTTTAGTGAGGAATTAGTTAAGTGTTACCTATGGTGATGGTAACGAACTTTGGTATGCTTTGGTCCTACGGTGGGGATCAGGAGCGAGTAATCGATTCCAGATAGAGATCGGCGAAGTGTTACCTATGGTGATGGTAATGATTTTGTGTGCTCTGGTCCTATTATGGGGATCAGAAGCGAGATGAACTTGAGTGTTCATGAATGGTAATGCATACATAATGAGTCAGTTGTGGAGTATATTGCATACATGTTTGCATATGTAGTTGATTGTTCATGATGTTATCGATTGGTTGTGAATATGTACATGATGTTATGAAGGTTGTGAAAATATGTTGTTGCCGACTATGTAATGCATATGTTTTTGTTGTATGTTTTCTAACTTAGCATTCCTTACACTGTTTATATTGGTTTGTTGTTTCTCACCCGTTTACTTTCATGTTGCCCATCATGGACATCTTGCAGATACTCTTGAGCAGAGTTTGATACTATAAGTGGAAGTATCTCCTTGAGTTACTTCGTTTAGTTCATCGTTGTTTTAGAAGTCTTGCTCTGATCCTGTAACCTCGGGATTGGGAATGTTTGTTTGCTTATTATGTTTTGTTGGACTTCAATTGTTTTATTATGTTTATGTTGAAGTTGTTAAAGAGTTGAATATGATAACTCTTTATTTTGAAAACAATTTATGAAAATTTTAAAGTTAAGACTAAATTTCTAAGTTATGTTGTTTTATTTAATTGAAATAAGACCAATACCACCCTAATGATACCCTAAGTGAAAGTGAGTGTGCGATGACATATGTTCTATGACGTTAGTATTTTTTCGTTTTGTATTTGTTAAATGTTTGATTTATTAAAGGTTTTATTATCGGTAATACCTTAGATTGTCGTGTAAATTTTAATATATAAGTTTCGGGGTTTAGGGTGTTACAAAATTTGTCGACCCAATATAAAAGATCAGAGATATGAATCAGATTCAAGCATTTTCAACAAAGCAAAGAGTGAGAAGAATAAACAATTCATAGTTGAAACCCAAGATAATGGAAGAAAGCGATGTAGTGTTGAAACAAGTAATGACGCCATCCAGGAAGGGACAATTGTACCCAAACTCGGAATTGCCTTTTAGAGTACGACGAAAGTTATTCCACGGGGAATACAAGCCATAAAATATAGAAGGAGAAGAAATTCCTAGGACTTGGAATGATATTAATTTAAGATATTAATATGCTTGAACAAAGCCTTTAAAGCCAAACAATATGCAACTTTTTTTTCTTAAAAAAAATCAATAACTCTTAGGGTGACACATTTTCCCCCATGCAAGGGCAATGGTTTTAATGGGGCGCCCTAAGCGTTTTAAATATCAATTTTTGATGCCACATATGAAAATCTTAAATGATCAACTAACATTATCCTCTAACAATGTTACCTAAATAAGACTCTAAAGCCCTCTGAGGTATATGCCAAAACCTTAGTAGGACTCTGGAACCCTATAAGGTATTTATCAGAACTTTAGTATAACTATGAAGCCCTCTGAGGTATATTCCATAACCTTAGTAAGACTATGGAACCCTCTAGGGTATTTATCATAATCTTAGTAGAACTCTAAAGCTCTTCAAGCTATATATCAGACCTTTAGTAGGACTTTGGAGCCCTTATAGGTATTTATCATAACCCTAGTAGGACTCTAGAGCCTTTCAATGTATTTAAGAACCTTAGTAGGACTTTAAAGTCATCTAAGATATATACCAAAACTTTAGTAGGACTCTAAAGCCACCTGGGATATCTACCAGAACCTTAGTAGGACTCTGGAGCCCTTTGAAGTATATACCAGAACCTTAGTAGAACTTTGGAGCCCTCTGGGGTATTTATCAAAACCTTAGTAAGTTTACAAAGCCCCCTAAGGTATTTATCCTAGTATGACTTTAAATTCACAAGGAGAAAATGAAAAATCTCTAGTGGACTCATAAGATTATGGGCGAGACCTTACACACAAGCAAATAAAATTCCAGTAAGAGTCAAGGTTCAACTCGATGAAAACACAAAAGAAAAAAAGAGCAGAAACAAAATTCATTAATTAGAAAATAAAAGGATTTCAAAAAGTTCCAACAATGGAAGTGATATTACTTGAATAAAGTAGAAGAAAAATAAAAACATAAAGTAATATCCTAGGTGGAAGGAGCATTTTTAAGCGAGGTGCATGGTTGGACAATCTTAATATCCTTAACAAATAAGTCATCAGTCGGGTTAGTTTCTTCCACAAAGCAACAATCTACCACTACCACCTTAAAGTAATCAAATTATCCAAGGTTAAGCTTAGGGTACTGTCGCATCTCGAAAAATATTATCTCACGAGCATTTGCACGTTCGCGGAATGATTGAACAGAGTCGCCACCAAACTTTATTTATTCTAAAGAAGGAAAGGGAAAATATCGATAAAACCCTTAAAAGAAAGAGAAGATAGTCGTCGCAACCAAATTCGAGTTTGGGAGTCAATTACGCAAGAGAAAGGTATTAGCACTCCTTACGTCTGTTGTACTCAACGGGAACCTTTTAGTTAGATTTGCAATTAAAATGTTAGCTTATGTTATTTGTTTTTTTTCCGAGTGATAAAAAGTGTAAAAGGAAAATAAAAGGGGCCGCAAAAAGGTTTTTATTAGGGTGCTTGACGAGATTGCAAATCTCACTCTATGTATCGTCAAGTACAATGAGGAACTCAAAGCAACGTAGTTATGCACAAGACAAAAGATATTTTTGGATTTTTTGTTATAATGCTTGACAGGATGTTGAATCTCGCTCTTACGTATCTCCGGGTACGATGGAGAACTCAAAGCTACATGGTTACTTGTAGCAAATGAGTGTTGGTTTATTAGTTCTAAGGAACTGATGATTAGGTAGTATTCCAGTGGTTAAGCATTTCTTGTATGCTCATGCATGGGAGGCTTAAGCATTTGCTTGTATCACGGTAGAAAGGAACCTGCTTGATCGTGTTATAGTGGTTAAATGTTGCTTGTATTATCGTGCATGAGATGCTTAAGTTTTGTTTGTATCGTGATGGAATGCATAAAACAATATTCTTTTGTGAAAAGGTTTTTCGATCGCGTAAGGACGAGGAAAAGATAAGTTTGATGTGTTGAAGATTATTTTAGACGGACGACGATTGATTGAATGATCGAGTTAGGTAACTCGTGTCTGAAAAAATAGGGAGAAGAATTGTAGGCACTGGACCATTGCAAAAGGATTTGATATCGTTAATGTGTTTTGAATAGACGACAAATACTCAAATGGTCGAGTTAGGCAACTTGTATTCAAGTATTCTGGGAAAAGAATAATAGGCACTAGACCATTTTCTTTTTCGTCTGAGTTATTGTGAAAATTAGATTGCTCAAGTTTTGATTACAAAAGTGGTTTGAGATGAATCAGGTTGATATTTTTAGACTGGTGACGATTGTTCGGATGGTTGAATTAGACAAATCGTATCCAAACAATCGAGAAAAATAATAGTAGGCACTATACCATTTTTCTTTTCATCCTTTATGAAAATATGTTCAAAAGTGATTAGATGTTTTAATTTAATAAGGGAAAATGCACTCGATAACAATCAAGGTTTATTTTGCGCTTGAAAATGGTTTGAATTGATGGTGAAATAGTTGAGAAAGAGATGAGAGACGTGAATTTTAGTGTGAGGTTGCTTGTTCAAGCGTAAGGGGCATAGACTATAATGCGTAGGCGCGATTTAATATGTTAAATTGTACAAACGCGATATTGCACGCACACGTGCAACAAAATAATAGGAAAATAATACACACTTAACAATCATAATCAACACACATTCAATCACAAATGAATCAAAAAGTAAATATGCGTGAGAAATTAAATGCAACGCGATAACACAAATTGAGTTTATATAACGCGAGGACGTGCAATACAAAGCTGCCAACGCAAAATTCATATCTGATTTAAATGAAATGAAATTTTAACATACACAAAGACATGTCATAATGCAATGGATTGTGCGAGACACAATGAAGTGATATAACACAACGTAGCGAGAACAAGTTGCAAATGGCACATGCAAATGCAACAAAATGAAACGCAACATAAAAAATGAAATGCATAAGTTGTAACGCAACTAATCATGTGAAATTTAACGTTAAACGAAACCAAGACAACATGCATACGCGTATGAGTCTGAGCATTTCATCATAGTCCGAGGCAAAGCAATCTCTGAACTCCTATAGCACCTTGATTACTTCTGCTTTTAAGTGTGGGGCGATTTTGGCACTAATGTACGTCAACATTTTCGTCGTCCCATCTCCCAAGTATATCTCTTATAAAGGATCATGCGCCTGCATTTTCTTTGTTAAGATTGTTGGGTCTTTCTTGAACCCCAATGGCTCATCATCATAGATGCAATCTAGCCTCTGGCTTTCTAAAGCTCTTATTTAACCGATAAAGCCGGACTGATTTCCTTGAGAGTTATCAGACTCAATGGCTTCGACAACCAATATTTGTTGAGATTCTGCCTCTAAGGCCACTAATATTTTGTTTTCAGCCACACAGGCTGAAATCTGAGCCAACGCGCTTGACTCAATCATGATCTTCATCATATTTAGACCATCAATTGTACCCTCTAATAGTTTCATATTCCCCAGGTAAACTCATACTAAGGGTGTAAGTTCATCGTGTAACATACCTCACGCCCTTCAAAGTTATACTCTTCTTCGACAGATTTACATGGCAAAATGTTAGCCAATTTCTGATCAAAGTTAAACCCGTCTATGTGATTATCATCTGCTTTAAATGATCCACTTCGATGTGTTTGACATTCTCGTTGAGCTTCTAGTCAGTGATCCTCTAATGCATATATGAGGATACACATCCTACTCCATGCAACCACTTTCTACCTAATAGCAGGTTGTAGTTTTCTTTTGTTGGCACCACCACGAACAATGTTGGCCTCGTGGTAGTTCCTACCACTATGTCGACTTGAATAACAATAGAGGATTTGTTATTTTTGCCTTCATTGTTGGACAATACCATGTTGTTATAGACTAAATTAATGGTGAATTTGTTTATCTTTTCCAAGAGAGATTGGGGCATAACATTTACACATTCTCCGCAGTTGATCAAAACTTTGTTGATCCCTACGCCATTTACCTTGGCCCTTATATACAAAGGCTTCAAGTGATGTTGCATGATGTCACACCCTAACTTTTAACCCTAAGATTTCACCTCTTTGTGCATCATCTTGCATATATGCATGCTTTATTACTAACAAAGTTGTGCTTGAGCAGTAATTTCAAGTAGAGATAGTAGTCTTTCTCATAGTCACATACTCCAAGATTTGTTTTAATATTAACTTCAAGATAACTTTTGGGCTTTAGAATCTAAGTTTTTAAGTATCATTGCAAATAGATTTTGAGACTATATCTACTTAAAGTCAAGTTCGAGATTTGGTTTCTTATAGATCAAGAATACCACGGGATAAGGGCAAGAAAAGCTTGAGATTTGCTTAAAGTGTAAGGCACAAATCATGGTGCAAAAGTTGAAGTTGGACGTTCCTTGAGAACTATTATCATGTAGTTTTTGCCGATTATTTGTGTCCTAAATACAAGATGGTCTGGATTTGGGATTAAAATACTCATTCAGATAGGCTTTAAGATTCAGTATTTGCAAGGTAACTAAGAGACTATTTGATTCATAATATTTAGATTTCAAATGTTTCGATTGGATGGGATCAAAAGATAAGATTCTTGAAACGCAAGTATGAGAATCTCGAGCTTAAAGTCCATGTCCAATTTTGTAAACTTCAAGCCCATGTCCATGTCCAAAAGATAGGACTCTACTACAACACTGGCTGGACCGGCCGACCTTCTTTGATACCAATTGTAACACCTCACTCTACCCCGTACGCGTATTATAGGAATATTAAAGAAAATACATCAGAGTTTTCAAAACACGTAGGATGTCACATAGAAATTTTTCTCATTCAATGAAGTATCAAGTCACTTCATGCTTTCCACAATATTTCAACAAGGTCATTCAATACAATAGCTGAATAAAATCAATGTTTAAAAGTAATCCCCACAACTGGTGGTTATACATCATTAATCCAACAGATAAAAGATACTAACAATTAATCAAGAAAATATGCAAAATATAACGTAATCCCGTCATCCCATGTTACGTATTCGAGCGACTCCTAGGACTCGATCAAATAGCAACACACTCCAAGCACTACTCAGGTACTTAGTCATCTGCACTCCCCAAGGAACACCGACGCAACAAACAGAAAAGGGGTGAGAACTACATTCAATAAATAAGCAGTGAAATACACATGCTAAAGAGTGGTTACACACCACACATGCAACACACATACACATGCCACCTTAATCACTCGGCATTAATAGCCCATAATCAAATACAAATATGCAATGTGACTTATTGACTCGACACAATGCATGTAGTACCAACACAAATACATACGGTTCACCCTAGAACTTGATTCCCGTCGGAATTCGGATAAGTCATATACGTTCCTCTGAACTACAACTTATCTCCACAACGACTTCCACATGAAGTTCAGATGAACTAGGCACCCATCATGGATTCCCACCTAGTCATCTCCACAAGACACATGACATGAAATGCATGACAACACCATTATGCAATTATAATAATAATTTCAAGCATAATTCACGATCATCAATGATCCACACGAGCCATCCGCTCACCGTAATCCTCTCGAGAATGACCATCATCACACCAGATCGTCCACACTGGACGGTCCTGGCCCATACATATCAATCACACCCCTAAGGGAAAAAGCATAATTTTCCACATTCTCTCTAATTAAATTCATTACTAATCTTCCTTAGGTTCATTCTAGTCATATTAATCCTACCGATTAAACGGAATTGTGTTCCAAGTGAAATCTGGGCAGAAATCACAAAAATGGAAGGAAAAAAAAGTCATCCCATGCCTGCCCATACGCGTATTGCCCTGCCTGTTACGCGTAATGTCGTGTTGTTAAGCCCACCATACGTGTATTGCCCTATCTGTTACGCGTAATGCTCTGTTATCAGGCCCATCATACGCGTATTGCCTTGTATGTTACGCGTATTGCCCTGTCCCATACGCGTATCACCACAAATGCTGCCAAAAACTCAGATTTCGTCCCTTTCATGAATCCTCACTCCATACTCTTCATTTTACCACTCAACTCAACCCATAATTCAGTCTTTTGTTAATCGTTTCTCTCTACCTCCACTATACTTCATTTATCCATTATTCTCCCAAGATTTTTATCATGTAAGGTTCAATTTCGTTAACCCTCTAACCCTTATTTTCCATATCTGTTATCTATCAGAATTTTATCCCAACATCAATGAATTTTCACACGATTTTCATATCAATCCCAGATTCATATACACAAACATCACATAATAATCATTCAACAATAACAGTAATTTTAGGGAATTCATCATGTTACGAATTTCAAATAAAGGAAACCAAAACAGACATAAATCCTATGAGAGAAAGGACCTCTCACTACCCTCTCATGTTAATTCACCCATATTGAAATCATTCTCCCCCCTTACCTTGGATTGAAGCTTTTTCCTTGACAATAATGGAGAATTGGTTCCTTTGCCCTAGTTCTCATTTCTCTGTCTTTTTCCTCTTTTACGTGTTAACTGTCTAACTCTTCCACTAACCCTCTCTTAACCCCTTAATCAGCTTTTAGTTCCATTAATCCAATTAATAATAATAATAATAATAATAACTACCATCCTATTAATATTATTATCAATAATAATTAAATAATAATATCAATAACCATAGTATTTTTACTATTGTTATTAAATGGTTAACATTATTATTATTATAGGTCCACCTTACCCCAACTAAGGTCACCTCCCACTCTTGTCCCTAACTTCATACCCCTAATTAAGGACATCACAACAAATACGCACACAATAAAGTATAAAATGACTAAATAATTTAAATAGGGTGTTACAACTCTTCCCCACTTAAAATATTTTCGTCCTCGAAAATATACCTAATGAGAATAATTCAGGATACGACTCTCGCATCTTGCTCTCCAATTCCCAGGTCACACTTCCTCCAGCAGTTCCTCCCTAAGCTACTTTAACCAACGAGATATCTTTCCCTCTTAGTTGTTTCATCTTGCAGTCTTCGATTCTCAATGACATCGCCTCCATCGTAAGATTATCTCGAACTTGCACTTCATCCCTCTGAAGCACATGAGATGGATCGGCAACATACTTTCGAAGTTGCGATACATGAAACACGTCATGCAGGTTCAAAAGTTCGGTTGGCAACGCCACTATATAGGCAACCGCTTCAACCCTCTGCAGAATTTAATATGGTCCAATGAACTTAGGATCCAATTTCTTTGATTTCAGCGCACGACCAACACCGGTCACCAGATTGACTCTAAGAAATACATGGTCGCCCTCGCTGAATTCCAAGTCTTTCTTCCTATTATCATGGTAGTTTTTCTGCCTACTCTGGGTCGTCTTCATTTTCTCCCTAATCATCTAGACTATCTCCGTAGTTTGTTGCACAATTTTGGGTCCGAGTACCGTACTCTCGCCTGACTCATGCCAACATAGAGGTGTCCTACAACTTCTACCATACAATGCTTCAAAAGGTGTCATTCCAATACTAGAATGATAATTGTTGTTGTAAGTAAAATCAATCAGCGGTAAATGAGTATCCCAAACGCCTCCTTGCTCGAGTATACAAGCTCCCAACAAATCTTCAAATGACTGAATAGTCCTCTCAGATTGACCATCGGTCTGCGGGTGATAAGCAAAATTCAATTTCAAACTGGAACCCAAAGCTTCTTGCAAGCTTTTCCAAAATCCAGAAGTAAACCTCGGGTTTCTGTTAGATACAATGCTCGACGGAACCCCGTGTAACTTCACTATCACTCTGATATAAATTTCGGCTAACTTCATCAAAGGAAAACTGATGTTAATCGGTATAAAATGCGCCGACTTCGTCAATCTATCCATAATTACCCAAATTGCGTCAAAACCTCTCGCCGTATTCGGAAATCCAATTACAAAATCCATTGCAATACTATCACATTTCCACTCTGGTATTTCCATCGGTTGCATCAAACCGGATGGTTTCTGGTGTTCCACCTTTGACTTCTGACAAGTCAAACAAGCATACATAAACCGAGTTATGTCTTTCTTCATACTCGGCCACCAAAATAATTTCTTCAGGTCTTGATACATTTTCGTAGCTCTTGGATGAATACTCAAGCTACTCTTGTGGCTTTCTTGCAAAATTACCTTTTTAAAATCAGGATTATCTGGCACACAAATTCTGTCTCTAAACTTCAACACACCATAATCATCTACTCTAAAGTGTTCTTCCTTATCCGTTCCGCCTACGGCCATCAAGTCTACCAATTTCAAATCCAGTTTCTGACCTTCTCTTATTTCATGAAGGAGCTCATTATTCACTTTCAGCATCCCCAACATTACACTTTCCGAAGTTAACTCACAAATCATACTCAAGCCTCTAAACTGCTAAATTAAATCCAATTCTCTAATCATCAACATCGACATATGTATCGTTTTCCGACTCAAAGCATCTGCCACGACGTTAGCTTTACCGGGATGGTAACTCAAGCTAAAGTCATAGTCTTTCAGAAATTCCAGCCATCTTTGCTGCCTCATATTTAATTCCTTCTAGTCAAACAGATATTTCAAACTCTTATGGTCACTGAACACTTTGAATCTCGACTTGTACAAATAATGCCTCCAAACCTTTAGTACGAAAACCACTGCAGCTAACTCTAGATCATGAGTAGGATAATTCCTTTCATGAATCATCAATTAACAAGAAGCGTAAGCCACAACCTTGCCATCTTGCATCAAAACATCGCCTAATCCCATTTTAGACGCATCACAATATACCACAAAAGGATCATTCAGATTTGGTAAGGTTAACAGTGGTGCGGTAGTCAACCTTTTCTTCAGTTCTCGAAAACTTTCTTCACACAAAATATCCCATACAAATTCCTGGCCTTTTCTAGTCAATTGGGTCGACGGAAGAGCCAAATTAGAAAACCCTTCGATGAACTTACGGTAATAGCCTGCCAAGCCTAAGAAACTTCTAATCTCTGTCACTGACATCGGAGCCTCCGACTGAAGCACATCACTCACTTTCGATGGATCCACTGCTATGCCTCATCTAGAAATAACATGTCCAAGAAAACTCACTTTGCTCAACCAAAACTCACTGTTGTGGTAAGAATCGTAATACCAAGCTATTGAATTAACTTGAATCTTTAATTCTTAAATTCACAACCGGACTTTAATTTATCCAAAAAGAAAAGGTTTAAAGAAAGAAAAACCTATAAAAATGCAAAGCAAAAGGCAAGGCCTAAAGCTAAGCAAAAAGAGATCTAAAGGTTCGGGGGTTGGTTATACCTAGGAAATGTATTAGCATCCTAAGTATTTGTAGTACTCTACAGGAACCTCTTGTTAATATTTGTGTTTGCTAAAGTTTGCTTGCTAAAGGAAATGTGCTAAGGGTAAAGATATAAAGTGTATACAAAGTATGTACAAAGTATGGTAAAGTATGGTAAAGTATGGTAAAGTATGCTCGCAAAGACATCGCATCTCGTGCCTACGTATCCTGACGGGAATGGAATCAGAGCAATCGTAGTTCCCCACTAGGGGTGAGGAACTCTTGATTGTGGTCAAGGTTCCAAAGGAATGTAAGCATTCATAGGAAAGTACTTACATGGAGTGCGGTGACTCCTGAATCTACGTTGAGATTGTTATGGTAGAGAATGTTCACGGCGGGACGCTAAACATGAGTACGGCGACTCAGATCCTAAGGCTATGATAAAGGGTAAAGGTAAAGGATATCCACGACGGGACAACTACCTGGAGCACGACGACTCCGATCCTAAATTGAGAAAGGTAACAGGAAGTTAGTGGTTAGTGAGCTTACCAAAATATTGCATCTTGTGCCTACGTATTCTCAACGAGAAATCTGAGCGTTCGTAGTTCCCCACTAGGGGTGAGGAACTCTTGACTGCGGTCAAGATTCCAAAGGGAAAAGTAAATAGAATCAGGTGACAAGAAACTATTAATTAATTTAAATATTAATATTTAATAGGATTAACTAATAATTTAATTAATCAATATTAAATAAAAATATTTAAAATAATTAATAATTAAAGCATATTTTTTTGCATTTTTAATACATTTAACAAAATAAATAAATAAACTAAAAAAATGAAAAAAAATAAAAAGATTAAATTTTTGTCCTTTTTAGAATATAAAAATAATAATAGAAAAAGAAATACAAATTAAATAGTTGAAATAAGTAATAGAAAGATCCAAATAAATGATTAAATATAAGTTATTATTTTTTCAAGGTAACAAAGGGTAGTGAATTTTTTAAATATGTATTTAGATAAAACCAAAAAATAAGGAAACAAATTCATCTAAATCTTTATCTAATTATGTAAGTATATAAATTATAAATTATATAAAGAAACAAATATATATAAAAACTAACAGCGTGACATATATATAACTTAACTATACATAAAAATAATATGTGTGTATATCTCAAATTGAAAGTTTAGATATTTATGTATGTAAAACTAAAATAAATAAAAGAAAAGTTATGTATATTATTGTATCGGTAACACGACATTCAAATCCAATAAAAAACAGTAGAATATATATTCTACTAAACAACTACTAATTAACAATAAATAAAATCAAAATTTAAAAAAAAAAAAAAAAAAGAAAAAAAAAAAGAGAAATTCTAAAATTAAGTTTCCAGAAGAAGAAAAACAAATTATACTTCAAACAACACTGTTCATCAACCACAAAAACAAGATCCCAACAAAGGCTATGCGAACATGGTTAGTATAAACAACAGTAAGTACACTCACATGATATTGACAATAATTTATACAAGATAAAATACATAATAAACGTATAATAAAATAATTAAAAAGAAGAATATGCAAAACCTGAGATCCTTTCTCGCAGCTCTCTCGCTCGCGTTCTCTATCGCTTTCTCGTGCGAATCTTTGGTGGCTTTGAATAACGTATCGGCGGTTACAGTTATCGGCAAATAAAATGTGGCAACTTGACGGTTATGAAGTATATGGTTGTTTGAATTCGTTGGTGGATGAAGTATTTCTCGCCGACGGAGTTAGAAGTGATGGAGAGAAGACGGTGTGTAGGATAATCGATGTAGGGGAGGTGGGAGGTGGTGTAGTGTATGTGGTTATGTTTATTAGTTGAAAGAAAATAAGTAGAAGAAAGCCATGTTCAGAAGAGGGAGAAAATCTATGACTAAGATAAGTGAGTTTGAAAATTTTCACGAAGAGAGAGGTATGTGATATGTTCCTATCATATTGTTTTTGTATTATTTGCATACTAATGCTTTTGAATTAAAAAAAAAGAAAGAGAGAGAATAGTACATGATAGTAGGTGTACGTAAAAGGTGTATAGTATGCAGAGCATGACAGTGGAGAGTAGGTTTGTATTGCAATGTACAATATCTGCTTTGTTATTGTTTCTCTTGTGGAGTACGTTACAGTGGGTTTCACAAATGAATGAATAAATACAAAATGGCCTTCCTAAACTTCCTAATTAAGTTTTCTATTATAAGTAACAAACAAAAAGAATTCAAATATTATAAATAAGAAAATAATAATAAAATAAACTATTCAAATAAATTCTAAAAAATTGACTGATAAAAAAATATATTAACTAAAAAAGAAAACAAAAAACGGTAAAAAAAAAATGAGAAATCGGACAAGTATCAAAGTTTTTGAAAAATTAAAATAAATACACCAAAATGATCAGCAAAAAATATACAATTCAAAATAATACAGCGTTTGGTCAAATTTTAAAATAAATTTTACCCGCTAAAATGACTTAAATTGTCAAAAAATGCGACTGAAAAGTGTTCGAAAAAATTAAATGAGCGCGCCAAGTTAAACTACATGAAACATAGATTAATATCACTGACGTTTGCAAGCTCGATTTTAAAAATTTCTATCTACTGATTTTTTGCACAGTTGACTTTTAGTTTGACCAAACGACTGTAATTCCAACAAGTTTATTCCAGCTGATAAATTGGGTATTATGAAAAATGACAGACATGATATGCTATACAAGCAATGCAAAAAATATGAGGGTAAAATTTGGGGTATGACACTCACACTTCGAAAGTTTTGCAAACAATTTATTATCCTTCAGCACTTGCAACGTAACCCTCAAATGCTCTACATGATCTGCTTCTGACTTGGAGTAAATCAAAATGTCATCAATGAAAACTACTACAAATTGGTCAAAATAAGCATAGAAGATACGATTCATGTACTCCATGAACACACCTGGTGCATTGGACACACCAAACAACATCACTGCATATTCATAATGTCCATACCGAGTTCTGAAAGTTGTCTTCTAGATATCATCTTCTTTCACACGGATCTGATGATAGCCTGACCTCAAATAAATTTTACTGAACACACGAGCTCCCACGAGTTGATCCATCAGATCGTTGATTCTTGGAAGTGGATACTTATTCTTGATGGTTACTTTATTCAACTTGCGATAATAGATGCATAAGCGCATACTGCCATCTTTCTTATTTACTAACAAAACCGGCGCTCCCCATGGCGACACACTGGGTCTGATAAACTTTTTGTCCAATAATTCTCCCAACTGAGATTTCAACTCTTCTAACTCTGACGCTGACATTCTGTATGGTGCCATAGATATAGGTCTGATACCAGGGACAAGATCAATCGTAAACTCTACTTCCCTCTCTGGAGGTAACTCTGCAACATCTTTTGGGAACACTTCAGGAAATTCTCTCACATCAGGTAATTCCTTAATCGACGACTTACCCTCCATAGATAATGAAGCGAACACTGCAAATACTTTAACTTCGTCTTCTACCAATATTCTCAACTCCTTAGTAGATATAAGACTAGCCATTTGTTCTTCTTCAGGAGTCAGGAATAACAACCTCTTCCTATAACAATCAATATAAATATAGTTGTTATCGAGCTAATTCATCCTTAAAATGACATCCAGCTCGCTGAGTGGTAGACAAATCAAGTCCACTCCAAAATCTTTACCAAAGATCCACACAGGGCAATTCAAACACACTAAAGATGTAGTGATTGATCCAATAGATGGAGTATCAATCACCATCCCTCTATTCAAAGTAGACGGTACAATCCACAATATCTTCATACAATCCATAGAAATAAACGAATGAGTTGCACCCGTATCAATAATAGCAATCAAAGGAGTGTTATGAATGTAACACGTACCTCTGACCAAACGATCATCACTGGTAGGCTGAGCTCCCACCAATGCAAACACCTTCCCACTTGTCTGACACTTCTTCATTTCTGACAGTGAGTGTTGATATGACCCTGCTCACCACAGTTGTAACAGGTTGGTATGTTGGTTCTACAATCCGCGACCACATGACCTGACTTTCCACACTTAAAAGACTTTTTCACCTCATTCTGACATTCATTCGCATGGTGACTTGTGCCACCACATCTGAAACACTTGAGAGGATTGGAAGGATTTCCTCCCCCATTTGGTTTCTTCCCAGTAACATCTTTCTGCTTTCCTTTATCAGCCGAAACACGGTAAGGTGTATTCCCATGGCTCCGTTTGCCTCTTCTGTCACTTAGATTCTTATAGTGAGCGATTCTACCTCTGTTGTCTTCATCATAGATTCTACACATGTTCACCAGCTCAAGAAAGTACCTGATTTTCTGATAACCGACACCCAATTTGATCTCGGGATGCAACCCATTCTCAAACTTGATGCACTTTAAACTCATAGTTGCATCAGTATTGTAATAAGGATAATGCTTTACCAGTTCTTCGAACTTAACCGCATACTCTGCCACTGTCATGTTCCCTTGTTTCAACTCAATAAATTCAATCTCTTTCTTTATGTGAACATCTTCCGGAAAATACCGTTCCGGAAACTCTGCCCTGAACATTGTCCAATTAATGGGACCCTCGCCAGCTTCCAATCTCTGGCGGGTGTTGTCCCACTAATCCTCGGCCTCACTTTCCAGCATATGGGTACCAAACTGTACCTTCTGATCCTTTGAGCATCCCATGACTCTAAAGATCTTCTCAATATCCTTCAGCCATTTATGTGCTACATTTGGATCATGTCCACCTTCAAACTTAGGTGGCTTGTTATTTTGGAACTTCTCCAAATTACGGAACTCTCTGTTTCCAACACTCCAATTGATATTCTGACCAATGTTCTCCACTGCCTGCGCAACAACTTGTAACGCAACATCCATCACATCATAATTCCTACCAGCCATACTGTTCAATATCCATAAAAACACAGGTTAGAAGAAACACGCGACTATAGACACCCTATAGTCATACTATACTACAACACTGGCCGGACCGACCGTCCTGCTCTGGTACTAATTGTAACACCCGACTCTACCTCGTACGCGTACTATAGGAATATTAAATAAAATACATCAGAGTTTTCAAAACACGTAGGATGTCACATAGACATTTTTCTCATTCAATGAAGTATCGAGTCACTTCATGCTTTCCACAATATTTCAACAAGGTCATTCAATAAAATAGTGGAATAAAATCAATGTTTAAACATAATCCCCACAACTGGTGGTTATACATCATTAATCCAATAAATAAAAGATACATAACAATTAATCAAGAAAATAAGCAAAATATAACGTAATCCCGTCATCTCATGTTACGTATCCGAACGACTCCTAGGACTCGATCAAAAAGCAGCACACTCTAAGCACTACTCAGGTACCTGGTCATCTGCACTCCCCAAGGAGCACCGACGCAACAAATAGAAAAGGGGTGAGAACTATATTTAATAAATAAGTGGTGAAATACACATGTTAAAGAGTAGTTACACACCATACATGCAATCATACACATGCAACACACATACACGTGCCACCTCAATCACTCGACATTAATAGCCCATAATCAAATATAAATATGCAATGTGACTCACTGACTCGACACAATGCATGTGGTACCAACACAAATACATACAGTTCACCCTAGAACCCGATTCCCGTCGGAATTCAGATAAGTCGTATACATTCCTCTAAACTACAACTTATCTCCACAACGACTTCCACATGAAGTCCGAATGAACTAGGCACCCATCATGGATTCCCACCTAGTCATCTCCACAAGACACATGACATGAAATGAATGACAACACCATTATGCAATTATAATAATAATTTCAAGCATAATTCACGATCATCAATGACATCAATGATCCACACGAGCCACCGCTCACTGTAATCCTGTTGAGAATTACCATCATCACACCAGATCGTCCACACTGGACGGTCCTGACCCACACATATCAATCACATCCATAAGGGCAAAAACGTAATTTTCCGTATTCTCTCTAATTAAATTCATTATTAATCTTTCTTAGGTTCATTCTGGTCATATTAATCCTACCGATTAAACGGAATTGCGTTCCAAGCGAAATCTGAGCAGAAATCGCGAAAATGGGAAAAAGTCGTCTCAGGCCTGCCCATACGTGTATTGCCCTGCCTACTACGTGTAATGCCCTGCTGTTAGGCCCACCATATGCATATTGCCCTATCTGTTATGTGTATTGCCCTGTTTGTTACGCGTATTGCCCTGTCCCATACGCGTATCACCGGAACTGCTGCCAAAAACTCAGATTCATCCCTTTCACGAATCCTCACTCCATACTCTTCATTTTACCACTCAACTCAACCCATAATTTAGTTTTTTGTTAATCGTTTCTCTCTACCTCCACTATACTTCATCTATCCATTATTCTCCCAAGATTTCTATCATGTAAGGTTCAATTTCGTTAACCTTCTAACCCTTATTTTCTAGATTTGTTACCTATCAAAATTATATCTCAGCATCAATGAATTTTCACACAATTTTCATATCAATCCCAAATTCATATACACAAATATCACATAATAATCATTCAACAATAACAGTAATTTTAGGGAATTCATCATGTTACGAATTTCAGATCAAGGAAACCAAAACAGACATAAATCTTATGAGAGAAAGGACCTTTCACTACCCTCTCATGTTAATTCACCCATATTGAAACCCATTCTCCCCCTTACCTTGGATTGAAGCTTTTTCATTTACAACAATGGAGAATTGGTTCCTCTGCCCTAGTTCTCCTTTCTCTGTCTTTTTCCTCTTTTACGTGTTAACTGTCTAACTCTTCCACTAACCCTCTCTTAACCTCTTAATTAGCTTTTAATTCTATTAATACAATTAATAATAATAATAATAATAATAATAATAATAACTACTATCCTATTAATATTATTATCAATAATAATTAAATAATAATATCAATAACCATAATATTCTTCTTATTGTTATTAAATGGTTAACATTATTATTATTATAGGTCCACCTTACCCCAACTAAGGTCACCTCCCACTCTTGCCCCTAACTTCATACCCCTAATTAAGGACATCACAACAAATACGCACATAACAAAGTATAAAATGACTAAATAATTTAAATGGGTTGTTACATTTGAGGCATGAAGAGGCACCCGGACCGCCGCCATCGGATGGTGATTTTCGGTGCGATGCTGCTATGACTCAAAGGAAACTCGCGCAAGAGAGAATAGAAAGGAGTGTTGAGTGTTGTTTTTGTCCCACTTTTGTTTTTTGTTTTAATGTGTTTATAAGCATTGTTGGACCCGGGTGATTGATACACAATCCATTTTGTTCTTTTTTTAATTTTTTTTTTAATTCCTTGGGATTTTTAGTATAAGCCTGCTCCCCTTGCGAAAAAAAAAACTAATTATATGCATTTCCTTTTCTTCGCTTTCTAATTATTAATATATCGTTATGTGTGGTATGGATTTTGATTTAATATGTTTTACTTATGGTACGAGATTTACGCCTAATTCAATTGGTGATCAAGTTTTGGTTTAATAAAATTTTGATCTAGGATCGCGTTTTTTTAAGGTTTGAGAGTAGTATTTAAAATGGTTAATACGCCATGAGTTATTGCTTTGAGTTTGATATATCACCTAATGACATCTTGTGTTGCTTGTTGTTTATTATTGGTTGCCTACTTGTTTCGCTTTGGAACATATGTTGTTTTGCATTTACCGTTGATCTTTTGAACTTATATAATTTGCACATATATGTATCCAAGGGACGAACTTGTATTTGACTTTATATTCATACGCATTGCATTCTCATCTGCATCATTTTCCCCCTTTTCTTGATCTCTGGTTCCTTTTAGGTCGATCAACTTAAGATATACATACTTATATCCTCAAGCTAGGTTCTCTTAGGATTTCAACTCTAGATAACTTACAATTAAGTCTCATTCTCCCACAAGAGAATTATACATTAGTCATTTATGTAGTTGAGATATAATTCTCCAACCCCATAACATAGTCGAGAAAGATGAGGATTATTTTTCGCTTGAGAGAGGTATATGGCATACTTGTCGATTCCATATCCGAGTTGGAACCCTTCTCTCGATGTGAAGCAAAGGTCCATCTTCCACATGTTTGTGGTGGTTTAAGTTGAGTATTCTTCTTAAGATGACGACTTGTCTCTTATCCTAAAATCAATCAACGAACTTTATCTACCCTTTTAGGAGAACTACGAATGCTCTGATTCCATTCCCGTTAGGATAAGTAGGCACGAGATGCGATGTCTTGGCGAACATACTTAAAAATAACAATTAGATCTCCCCTTTTACCTTTTCACCCTTTAGCAGACAAAATAACAAATAACGCAATAAAACAAGAGGTTTTTGTAGAGTAATACCGATACTTAGGATGCTAATACCCTCCCTTTGTATAATCAACCCCTGAACTTAGATTCTCTAGCTTTGCATTGCATTGCATACTCATGGGTTATTCGCTTTTTTTCCCTTCCCTTGGATAAATTAAATATCAACGGTGAATTATGATTTGCGGTTCAAATTAATCAATAGCTTGACATCTAATTCTCACCACGATACATGGCCATATCTGGCCTTTCAAAAATGGCACGATCTTCATCTACTGAGCCATCATTCATCACGTAGTAGCACATAGGCTTGTGGGTAGTTATCTCTTCATCAAGCCTTCCTCTTCAATCACTTTTATGACCATGTTGTACTATAAATGCAACATATATATCATATTGCAAATGATATATAATTCTGGTTCAAATCCTATATCAAAGTTGTCTGTCTCTATGTCAACATCTTTTCCTGTCTTATACTTCGTCGTTTTCTCCTTTTTTTGTGATAAAGGGGGAAAAACCTTTGCTTAAAAAGCTATCGACTAGTTCGACCTTTATCGACATATTAAATGATATCACTTTTGCCATAGCTTCCAGCCTCTCGTGCAACTTTCTTGTTCCTCTGGTGTCTCCACCACTAAGTCATAGTCATGTGTTTTTTCACACATAATTCTGTAAGATATAAGAGTACTTCTTCGAGACTTAAGAGTTGTCTCTATATGAGGAACCAATACCAACATTTACTCATTTCCATTTTCCCTAATCAGTTTTCAGTTTCCTAGTAGGGTGAATCCAATCTCTAGGAGACGCATTTGCAGTGGGGACATAAGTCCTACCTTGGAACTTTGCTGGGCCTTTTCCTTTGTTGGAGAAAAGTTCTTTGGGTTTATCCTGTCGGACAAACTTTTTGGCTTGGTAACGGCTTGTATTCTCCAACTCTTTAGCAGCTTTTTGTCAAACACAAAGCTGCACTTGAGACACAAGATCGCTTCTAAATCTTTCAACCTGCAATGATTTAAAAAGTCGATCAGTTCCTCTTCAACTTTGGGATATGCCTTTTTTGCTTAATCTTCGTATCTTACTTTGTTGTCTTCAGCACCAACTTCGTCAAATGTGTCAACTGTCATTATGTATACTGACTCGAGGAAGAGATCCTAAACTTTCATTTCAAGGTCCTCTTCTGGGCGCGATTTCTGCTCGCCAGCAAACTTGGGCCTGCCATCCTTGAGAGCATTTTGCATAAGATCCATGAAAAATACACATTGAAAAGTTTTATGACCAAAAAAATTATGGATTTTACAAAAACCTTTTTTCTGTCTTTGTTCTAATGTGGGACTTTAGCCCTTTTTGGAACAATGATTTGTCCATCAGCAACCAATAAATCAAAGATTTCATCACACTTAATAACATTGAAGGTGTACGTTTTAACAACGAAATTTTCATTTTTGGGTTTGACGGGGTTCTTCCCATTCGAGGGTTTTAGGAGTTTGCATGTGTATGGAGGCTAGGGCTGGCAATGAACCAAACCAACTCGAAGATAGTTCGGAATTCGACTCGACAATTAAATCGTTGAACTAGGTTCATGAACCAAATGAGTTGAGTATGAGCGAAAAATTAAGTTCGTTAACTAAATGAGTTGAACTTGAACTATACATAGTTCGACTCGTTAGGTTCATGAGTCAACTCGATTACATATGAAAAGAATTATACTGTCTTTAAGATTAGGTTTAAATATTTACTTCAAATCTTAGAAAAATTTAATCTTCAATTTATTAGTTTTTGAATTAGACTCTCAAATGTATCTCTTGAAAGTTGTGTAGTTTTTGAATTAGTAGATTTCGAAGATAAAGTTAAATTTCAATATGATAACTTTTATTTTATTTTAATATTTTATTTAAAAAATATATATTTATTTAAAATGTAAAATATACTAAAAAATATATATATTTAAAAAAATAATTTTTAAGTTCGTGAACCATGTGAGCTGAACCTAATGAGATGAACCTAACGAGTCGAACCGAACTGTTCGTGAACTTATAACGAGTCGAGTTTGAGCTTAAAAAAAAGTTCGTGTCAAACTCGAACTCGAACTCGAATTCGAACAATTCTTAACGAGTCGAGCCGAGCTGAGGTGAGTTCGACTCGACTCGACTCATTTCCAGCCCTAATGGAGGCCCTAACTTTAGTTTTGCCATATTAACCTCATTCTCTTCCACATACTTATATTTTGAGTCGGATCAATTCCCTATGTTGTCGACTTCGACATAAGCTACTTTTTTTTTACTGAACTTGGAGGTTATAGTTTTTTCAGCCTTTAGTCGTTCAACTTGTCGAACTCTATCAGCCAACTGGGTCATGTCTCTCGAGCATTGGGTGTCTAATATCTTCTTGATGAAGTAGTCGGCACCCTCTACTTCTAGTTCAACTAACTCATATTTTGGAACTTGTGTAAAACATCTTACTTTCAAGGTTCTAAACCTATTGAGATAATCATCGATGCTTTTAGCCACCTTTCGCCTTACACTGGCTAATTCCTTGAGACTAGTCTTACACTGTCCCATGTAGTATTGCTCGTGAAATGTCCTTTCTATTTGGGCCCATGTAAAGATGGAATTTGTAGGAAGGGTGGTGAACCATGTAAAAGCGTTCTTTGTCAATGAGTTTGGAAAATACTTGATTTTAAGATTCTTATTGTTGGCGGGCTTATCTTAGGACTTGTACCCCTACATTGTCTTGTCGGGTTTATCTTAGGACTTGATAGACATCTCAGCTTCATTGAACTAGGACCATGTCGAGGCCTTTTAGCCCTAGATTATTTTCAACAACTTTATTTCTGGAGGGGTTAACCTCTTAAGGAATGTTAGGCACTGGATTTGGTGGCGCTAGTGGTACGTCGAAAAAGTCAGCAATCCTACCTATTTGATGGGTTAATTGTTGATAACTCCTATTCGTTTTTTCTATGAGTGGGATAAACATGTTGCCTATCTGTTTCATAATTGTGTAAACCATATCATGGTTACTTTCACCCATTGACTATCTCATAACTTGAAGAGAGTTATTGGTCAAAGATAATGCACCCTGGGGAGAAAGATACTTCATACCTCCTGTTGGCTGTCCTAGTTGGCCAATGTTTCCCATAATGGGTGTTAAGGCCAAATACATATTAAAGGGAAACAACATTGCCATTACGTTTTCAAAATATATTGACTTACTATGGTGCAAGCTTGCCATTATTGCAGTTAACATACCACACAGTTGTTCCTTTCGAGGTAACGAGAAACCTAAATACGAAGGCTTATAGTCTCCTAAATTTCGTAATTCCTTAGAAAAGGCTGGTGCAATTATCGTTTGTGGTGGGGAAACTACCACATCTGGAGGAACAGAATACGCCACCACTTGGCTTATGGTAGTGGGCTTTTCCTCGACGGAGATTTTAGTCATATAATTGTCGACACTAGTAACCGCTGATTTCCCTCTTGAATTTAGAGTATTACTTTGGGAAGGGGTTTGGTTTTTACAAGAGATTTCAGAAAGTCGCTTACCACTCCTCAAGTGCATACAACACAAAATCTCACAAAATGGAAGACACTACAAAACAAATAATGTAAGACACCTTTTTTTGCAAAGATATTTGCACAAAAGGGTCCCACTAGACGTGCCAATTTGTTTACCGGTATTTTTGGTAAATAATCACGAGTTTGAAAGTCTGTGAGATTAACTAAAAAAATCTCCAAAGCAATTTGTGCAAATAACTTGTGTGAATTGAATGCAGTCGTCGTGTGAATGATAACGACGTAGAAAAAGACTTTAAATGAAGGTCGGTTATGATTGTGTCTGCTTCGTGTCTATCCACGCATCTGAGAAACAACGAATCATGATTCCTCTTGTACAGTACACCAACACTCAAGAATAACTTGGCGCATAGCCGTCTGAGAGCTTTCTTATCAGTGATAATGATACCCTCGAGATATTCCTGTTTTTCCAGATATCTTTTTAAGTCGTAGAACCAAGGCTTATCATCAGACTCGTCCTCGATTGCTAAATATTGCGCTGGTTCGTTCAAGTGATCAATGCGGATAGAAGGAGCTTCGTTTTTCCACTTGACTTTGAACATGGATGCCAGGGTGGCAAAAGCATCAGCTAGTTGATTTTATTCCCTAGGAATATGATGAAAAGAGATTTCATCAAAGTAAGAAATCAATTTTGTGATGTGTTTTTCGTACTGAACCAACTTGGACAATCATTGGGGCAGAAAAAGATTAATGAAAAGGTAAAATGCAACCAATGAAATTAAACAAAGCAAAGGTAAAGGTACATGTTTCATTTAAGGAGGCAAAAAAGACTATTGAAAAAGACTGGACGTAGACGCATACATGTTTCTCGCTCAACTGTTTCACTTTTTGACTCGGATACTCCAATGGTATGAAAAGTATGTATGAAATTTTGCGATCCCTGATCCCATGTATGAGCCTGCTATTTATTCTATTTACAAAGTAACTATCAACGACGATTATGATCACTAAGGGACTACTGCATTTACTACATGTTCAATCTTCAAGTTCCCACTAGTGTGTCTACGTGTCATCCAAGACATTCTCTGTTCAAAATCCAAGTTGAGTTGTAACTGCTGTTAGAACACATATTGGTGTTTAATTATATCTCTATGTTTTGATGATAACTTTAATGGAATTTTGTATTTAAAAAATATATACTTTAATTTTGTTAAAGTGTTTTGTGTTTCAGATATTAAAATAAATATCATTATGGAAGCAAAATGCATCTGAACAGCAAGTTACACAAAGCTCTGAAGCATCAGATGCAAGCCATCATAAGACTCTGAGCGCTGCTAGAAGACTCTGAAGCAGAAGCTGCAGAAGCATCTGAAACGTAGCTAAAGATTTTGTATGAAGAGTTTCAAGCATTGTTTCAGAAGACTCTGAATGTACTTTGCGCTACAAGTACAGAGGCTCTGAAAAACCAGTTTGCTCTGATCAGATCACTCACGCTAAAGCACTACAGCTGCAACTTTGATAACATTATCTGATCTGAAGAACAAAAAGCACATCAGAGGATCTGATGTTGTTTACATTTGAAAAGATGTCAGCACGTGAATAGACTTGGTACTATTCTCAACGTCCTCTCCAACGGAACTATTCCTTATTTGTGATAGACACAAGGATTCAAGCAAACAGCATTTCTCTGAACATTCTACTTGTGAGAAAGGAAAAGTCATGTGAAGACAAAAGGCTACAGCTACCCTACTTGCACGGTCTTCAAGCATTGGACTTTCAGCAATATAAAAGGACGTTATCTTCATCTCTTCAAAACTAATGAATTGCTAACGAACTACCAACGAATCACACTCTCATACAATCATTCAAAGCTAAAATAAGTTTTTCATATTCATTTTTAATCTTAAGTGTAAAAATTACAGTTTGTGATATAGCATTTTAGAAGCATCTAAACACTTGTTAGTTTACATTTATTTGTAAAGGTTCCTTGAGAAGACCGAGTTGTGGTCAGTAGTTCTTGAGAAGACTAAGACAATTGTTCTTAGTGGTTGACATTGTAATCTGTTTGATTATAGTAGATTAAGTCCTTGTGGATAAAGGCAAATCACTCTTGATATGGTGGACTGGATTAGTTGAGTTCAACGAACCAGGATAAAAATCATTGTGTTTTTATTGCCTTATTTACTTCAAAACCCTTATTCAACCCCCCTTCTAAGTGTTTTCTCACCTTCAGTTGGCATCAGAGCTCTGGTTCTGTTAGTGCTATCACTTCACCGTGAACAGAAAAGATCCAGTTGAGAAAACTCTTGATATATTTTGGTTGACACATTATGGCTGAAGCTTCAACATCCAACAACAACAGATATGAAGACAAAGATAGAATCAACACTAAACCCCCTATGTTTGATGGGGAAAAGTTTGACTACTAGAAAAACAGGATTGAAAGTTTTTTTCTAGGATATGATGTTGACCTTTGGGATTTAGTCATTGATGGCTATGCTCACCCCACTGGTGGGGATGACAAAAAGATAGATAGAAAATCTATGACTGAAGCTCAGAAGAAAGAATTCAAGAATCATCATAAAGCAAGAACCATACTACTAAATGCTATATCTCATACTGAGTATGAGAAGATTACTAACAGAGAAACAATATTTGGTATGTTTGAATCTTTGAAGATGACTCGTGAAGGGAATTCTCAAGTCAAGTAGATCAATGCTCTGGCGTTGATCCAGAAATATGAAGCCTTCAAAATGGAGGAATCAGAATCTGTAGAAGTAATGTTCTCTAGATTCCAAATTCTCATAGCTGGCCTGAAAGTTCTGGACAAGGGTTACTCCACTGCAGATCATGTTAAGAAGATCATCAGAAGTTTGCCAATCAGATGGAGACCAATGGTCACTGCTCTGAAGCTAGCAAAGGATCTGAACAAGATCACGTTGGAGGAACTAATAAGCTCTCTGAGGAGTCATGAAATTGAATTAGAGGGAGACGAACCCCAAAAAAAGGTAAGTCTATTGCTTTAAAGTCTAACAAATATGCCAAAGCTTTGCAGGTTTTAGAAGAAAGTTCTGAAGAATCTTCTTCTGAAGAAGAAGATGAACTGTCCCTACTATCCAGAAGGATCAACAAACTCTAGAAGCATAAATAGAGAAAGTTCAAGAACTTCAAGAAACCAGATCAACGCAAAGAGTCTTTTGGACACAGAAGATCTAGAAAGAAAGAGGTTGTCTGCTATGAATGCAAGGAACCTGGGCACTACAAGAGTGAATGCCTAAAGCTTCAAAAGGAGAAGCCAAGAAGGAAGCCTAAGCATAAAAAGAAAGTTCTGATGGCAACCTGGTATGATTCAGATGCATCTGAATCTTCATCAGACTCAGATGAAGAATGTGCAAACATGGCACTCATGGCTGACGTAGAAGACCATGCAGAATCATCTGGATCAGAATCAGAACCAGATTCTGAGGAGGTATTTTCTGAACTTTCTAGAGCATAGCTTATTGAGAGTTTATCAGAAATGTTAGAAAACTATAGTAAGATTAAGCCCAAGTACAAGAAGCTTGAAAACAACCTTGTATCTGAGAATGATCTTCTGAAATCAGAAGTTGCTGAGCTCAAAGCAAACAATTTGAAAATTAAAAATGAATTAGAAAGAGCTCAACAAGACTCTGAAGTTGAAACTAAGTCAAAATCTAAAAACATTTTAGAAGAATATGACTATAGTTTTCAGAGATTTCTGGCAAGAAGTCTAGAGAGAAGCAAGATGGCTTCAATGATCTATGGTGTAAGCAGAAATAACAGGAAGGGTATTGGATATGAATCTTCTTCTGAGAAAGATTTAAATCCAACATATGTTGATAAACTTATCATTAAGCATACTCCTCTGTATTCTACTTTTAAGTTTGGTCATCTTAATGATATTAAACACACTCGTTCTAGTCAGAACATTCATGTGTTTAAACCTAAAGTTAGTCAGAACAAACCTGCTGTCAGAAGACAGAAGTTCAGACAAAACTTTAAGGCAACTAACCCTAAAGGACCCAAAAAGATCTGGGTACCTAAAGACAAAATAATATTTGTTGCATACATCTTTAGCAGCAAAGTCAAAACACCAATCTTGGTACCTGGACTCTGGCTGCTCACGTTACATGACAGAAGAAAGGTCTATGTTCCAAAGCCTGGAGCTTAGATCTAGAGGAGACGTCAAGTTTGGAGGGAACCAAAGAGGCAAGATAGTTGGCTATGGAACTATTGGCAATGGTAATCTTCCTTCCATTTCTAATGTCTTACTAGTTGAAGGATTAACACATAACTTATTGTCCATAAGTCAATTAAGTGACAATGGTTATGACATAATCTTCAATCAAAAATATTGCAAGGTTGTTAGTCAAAAGGATGACTCAATCCTATTTAATGGAAAGAGGAAGAACAACATTTATAAAATCAATCTTTCAGAACTTAAGGTTCAGAACGTAAAATGCCTTATGTCTGTTAATAATGAGCAATGGGTCTGGCACAGAAGATTGTGGCATATTAGTATGAGGCGTATATCTCAGATTAATAAACTAAATCTGGTCAGAGAACTTCCTCAGTTGAAGTTCAACTCAGATGCTCTTTGTGAAGCATGTCAAAAAGGAAAATTTTCAAAATCTTCTTTTAAAACTAAAAATGTTGTTTCAACCTCAAGACCATTAAAATAAATTCATATTGATTTGTTTGGACCAGTGAAAACTGCTTCCATCAGAGGCAAGAAGTATGGATTAGTCATTGTTGATGACTACATCAGATAGACGTGGGTGAAATTCCTAAAACACAAGGATGAGTCACATTTTGTGTTCTTTGACTTCTGCAAACTAGTCCATAATGAAAAAGATTTTAAAATTGTTAAAGTCAGAAGTGATCATGGAGGTGAATTTGAAAACAAATATTTTGAAAAATATTTTAATGAAAATGGCATTGAACATGATTTCTCCTGCCCTAGAACTCCACAACAGAATGGAGTTGTAGAGAGGAAAAATAAAACATTGCAAGAAATGGCCAGAACCATGATCAACGAGACTAATCTGGCAAAGCATTTTTGGGCAGAAGCAATAAACACAGCTTGTTATATTCAGTACAGAGTGTCTGTAAGACCTCTTCTGGAGAAGACTCCCTATGAATTATGGAGGAATAGAAAGCTCAACATCTCTTATTTCCATCTTTTTGGATGTGTATGTTTTATGTTGAATACTAAAGAGAATCTGAATAAGTTTGATTCTAAAGCACATAAGTGTTTCATGCTTGGGTATTCTGAACGCTCTAAAGGCTACAGAGTATATAATAATGAGACACAGATTGTGGAAGAATCTATACATGTTAGATTTGATGATAAGCTTGGCAATCAAAAGCCAAAGCAGCTTGATAATTCAGATAGAGAAGTCATTCTCATAGACTCTGAAGTCTCAGAGGCAGAAAAGCCTCAAGTGAAAGAACCAGAAGCAACGCCAGATGCAACTCCATTGGCTGCTCAGATGAACAATTTGAATATTTTTGAAGAACCTAATGTTAAAGGATCATCTTCCAGAATCAAGGCCTTTCACCCAGAGGATGTGATAATTGGGAAGAAGGATGGTCCTATCAGAACAAGGTCTTTCCTCGGATCATCTGCAACGTCACTTTTTCGGTTAGTGTCTGTCATTGAACCGACTTCTGTTGATGAAGCTTTGAATGATAATGAGTGGATACTTGCTATGCAAGATGAGCTAAATCAGTTCACCAGAAATGACGTTTGGGATCTGGTACCAAGACTAAAAGGATTCAATATTATTGGAACCAAATGGGTCTTCAGAAACAAATTGAATGAGCAAAGAGAAGTTGTAAGGAACAAAGCAAGGCTAGTTGCTCAAGGGTATAGTCAGCAAGAAGGAATTGACTACACAGAGACTTATGCTCTTGTGGCCAGGTTAGAGTATATACGCCTACTCATTTCTTTTGCTGCATAAAATAACATCACTCTTTATCAGATGGATGTTAAGAGTGCCTTCTTAAATGGTATTATAGAAGAGGAAGTTTATGTTCACCAACCTCCTGGTTTTGAAAATGATAAATTTCCAGAACATGTTTTCAAACTTAAAAAATCATTCCATGGCTTAAAACAAGCTCATAGAGCTTGGTATGAGAGGCTGAGTAATTTTCTTTTGGAAAAGAATTTTATCAGAGGCAAAGTGGACACAACTCTCTTCTGTAAATCACTTAAGAAAGATTTGTTAATTTGTCAAATTTACGTAGATGATATTATACTTGGATCTACCAATGTTACATTGGGAAATAAGTTTGCTCTTTCTATGCAGGCTGAATTTGAGATGAGCATGATGAGAGAACTCAGATTCTTTCTGGGAATCCAAGTCAATCAAACTCCAGAAGGCATCTACATACATCAGACTAAGTATGTGAAGGAGCTTCTGAAGAAGTTTAATATGACTGAAAGCAAATTGGCCAAAACTCCAATGCATCCTACAAGCACTCTTGGTAAGGAAGAGGTAAGCAAGAAAGTAGATCAGAAACACTATAGAGGTATGATTGGATCTCTTATGTATTTGACTGCTTCTAGACCTGATATTCTATTTAGTGTTTGCCTGTGTGCCAGATTCCAATCAGATCCTAGAGATTCTCACTTAACAGCTGTTAAGAGGATTCTAAGGTATCTGAAAGGTACTACTAATATGGGTTTGTGTTACAGAAGATCTGATGATTATAAATTATTTGGATTCTGTGATGCTGATTACGCTGGAGGCAGAGTTGAAAGAAAAAGTACTTATGGAAGCTGCCAGTTTCTTGGAAGTCATCTGATTTCTTGGTTCAGCAAGAAGCAATCCACTATTGCGCTTTCAATAACATAAGCAGAATACATTGCTACTGCTGGTTGTAGCACTCAGATGCTCTGGATGAAGAGTCAGCTAGAAGACTATCAGATCCATGAGAGTAACATTTCAATCTTCTGTGATAATACTTATGCTATATATTTGTCTAAAAATCCTATTTTACACTCTAATGCAAAACATATAGAGATAAAGCATCACTTTATCATAGACTATGTTCAGAAGGAAGTTATCAGTTTAAACTTTGTTGATACAAATCATCAATGGGCTGATATATTTACAAAACCCCTTGCTGAAGATAGATTCAAATTTATTCTGAAAAATATAAGTATGAATTTTTGTCCAAAATAAAATGTTTATTGGAAGAAATTTTTCTCAGATGAAAATGTTGTGACTCTAAAGTATCTCTTCTATTCATTTATTGTTTATTATTTTATTCTGTTTTCTTCTGTTGATCTTTTCTGTCTTAAAAAGTTTTTCTTTTTGATTATGACAAAAAGGGGGAGAAAAAGAAATTCTGTTTGTTCAAAAGGGGGAGAAAAAGTTATATATTTATCCTTTTTATTGAACAAAGTTTCCTATGTTTTGTCATCATCAAAAAGGGGGAGATTGTTAGAACACAGATTGGTGTTTAATTATATCTCTATGTTTTGATGATAACTCTAATGGAATTTTGTATTTAGAAAATATATACTCTAATTTTGTTCAAGTGTTTTGTGTTTCAGATATTAAAATAAATATCATTATGGAAGCAAAATGCATCTGAACAGCAAGTTACGCAAAGCTCTGAAGCATCAGATGCAAGCCATCAAAAGACTCTGAGCGCTGCCAGAAGACTCTGAAGCAGAAGCTGCAGAAGACTCTGAAGCAGAAGCTGCGAAAACATCTGAAACGTAGCTAAAGATTTTGTATGAAGAGTTTCAAGCATTGTTTTAAAAGACTCTGAATGTACTTTGCGCTGCAAGTACAGAGGCTCTGAAAAACCAGTTTACTCTGATCAGATCACTCACGCTAAAACACTGCAACTGCAACTTTGATAACATTGAATCTGATATGAAGAACAAAAAGCACATTAGAGGATCTGATGTTGTTTACATTTGAAAAGATGTTAGCACGTGCATAGACTTGGTACTATTCTCAACGTCCTCTCTAACGGAACTATTCCTTATTTGTGATAGACACAAGGATTCAGGCAAAAAGCATTTCTCCGAACATTCTACTTGTGAGAAAGGAAAAGTCATGTGAAGACAAAAGGCTACAACTACCCTACTTGCACAGTCTTCAAGCATTGGACTTTCAACAGTATAAAAGGACGTTATCTTCATCTCTTCAAAACTAATGAATTGCTAACGAACTACCAACGAATCACACTCTCATACAATCATTCAAAGCTGAAATAAGTTTTTCATATTCATTCTTAATCTTAAGTGTAAAAATCACAGTTTGTGATATAGCTTTTTAGAAGCATCTAAACACTTGTTAGTTTACATTTATTTGTAAAGGTTCCTTGAGAAGACCAAGTTGTGGTCAGTAGTTCTTGAGAAGACTAAGACAATTATTTTTAGTGGTTAACATTGTAATCTGTTTGATTATAGTGGATTAAGTCCTTGTGGAGAAAGACAAATCACTCTTGATAGGGTGGACTGGGTTAGTTGAGTTCAACGAATCAGGATAAAAATCATTGTGTTTTTATTGCCTTATTTACCTCAAAACCCTTATTCAACCCCCCTTCTAAGTGTTTTCTCACCTTCAACTGCTTCCCACTTCTTCACGAACCCTCGATGGTAACTGCTCCAACGTGCTGTCGACGTTGCCTATCAAGGACTTAAGACTTGCAAATTTACTAAGTCTTTTATCTCACGTGGTGCAGTCGACTGGTCCTCTTGATGGAATAAGGGCTTCTATCGACTGCGCTTTTGAGATTTTGGACATATTTCCCAACGATCCAGGCCTTGAGAATTTATCCTTGAGAGTCCTCCAAACCATATCTCCTTGTGTCGACGACTCGGTCGACCACTCGTCGTTGGTTTGTCGACACCTTAACGTTAATGCTCTTAAAGACACTTCATTAATGCTTCCTCACAATAAATGTCTTTCCATTGACATTCTTTATTTTGACCTTCTAATAGCTGAAAAATCCAAGTATAACAGATATGATCAAAGACATATTTATCTCTGATGAAAGAATATCATAATCAAGGATTTTAGACAATCAAGCCTAATTTTCAATCACCTTTAAGAGGTCATAGAATCAGGGACAATCATATTAAATGGCTTTTGAAAGACTTTCATGTGAGATGAGTTATAACTACTATATAAAGAGAAAGCAAGAAGAATATTCACTTATTATTCAAATGTAATTTTATTGATTTTCACTAGTAAATTATCATTAATGTACTTTTACGAATATAAAGATAAATATATAATTTGAATTTTTTTTTCTTTCTAATTATCACTTCTATACTACTATGTCAACATTATTTTATTTTACTTTTATGAATAGTGGAAATTCACCATAGATAAGATTAGCTAAGTAACATTCTCATGTCTCACTACTTTACTACATTTAATCAAAGTACACTTATTTTTAAAATTAAACTTGAAACAACTACAAGGGAACATGAAACAACTACAAGAGAAATTAAACTTACCATTGTATTTCCTCATATAACCCAAAACAAAAGAAAGAAAAAAAAGAAGCCAGTGATAAAACATCGAGGTCAAAAGCGTACTTATTGAACAAGAAAGGTCAGTTTAGTAAACCCAATAGACGAGGGTTTAACAAGGTTTAACAAATCTGCATATCGTAATTCAACACTCTCCATTTCTCCCTCGCTTTCGTTTCCACTACAATCAATGGTGGTTATCGCCACCCTCAAAACCCAATCAATTCTCTAATTTTCTCACAACACTTCAATTTCAATTTTCCCAATCCTCATCCCCAAATCCAATGTTGAAGCTCATTTCATCCTCTCGCATCCACCGCCTAAACCCCGCCGCAATACCGGTGCTCCGTCCCGCAGCAGACTCCGCGTCGCCGTTTCTTAGAGTGCTGAGCTCTCTCAGCGGCTTGAGCCGGAACCATCGTTATTTGGGAGGTCGGCTTTTTTTCTGTTCGGATTCCAGCGATGGAGTCGATCATGTGGTGGATGCCGAAGTTAAAGCGGCGGAGGATACTTCGTCAAAGGCATCTGCTATTGTCTCCACGTACCCCAGACCTGAAGATTACCTAACTGTTGGTTTCAGATTTTATTTTACTCGTTTTTTTCTTTTTTCTTTTTAGCTACTGAATTGTTTTAAGTACTGGTTAGATGATTCAGAAGTTGGATTTTTTTTTCGTTTTTGATAGGAACATTATGTTTTAATTTGATTGGCCTCTGGTTAATTGGAAAATGGGGTGGTGAAGTAGTAATTCAAAAGCAGAAATTTTAATAGTTACGACTGCAAGAGAAGTTTGTGTTTTGATTATAGATATAGATGTAGATGCTGTAGTGTTGTAATATATATAGTGTTGCCAAAACTTCTACTTCATCACTGTCTCGTTTCAACCCTCTATCATCAACCTCGTGACTATAATTTTATCAAAGTGTTCACTTATTGATTCTTTTTTCTATTTTCCTTTGGATCAGGTTTTGGCATTACCATTGCAGCACAGACCCCTTTTCCCAGGATTTTACATGCCAATCTTTGTTAAGGTAGGGTGAGTTGCCAAGAATGATGATTTAAGTCTCTGTCTTTGCTCATTACACGCTTCTGGCTTAACCATATGGTATTTGGTTAAATGTGACATGGAATTTGATCGCATGTTTGTGTTAATTCTATTGATTATTTTCCTTTTCGTCCAGGACCCCAAAGTGTTGGCAGCTTTACAGGAGAGTCGAGAACGGCAAGCCCCTTATGCTGGTGCTTTCCTTCTTAAAGATGAGCCAGACACTGATCCAAATGTAGTATCTAGTTCTGACACAGAAAAGAATGTATATGATTTAAAAGGAAAAGAGTTGTTTAACCGTCTTCATGAAGTTGGGACTCTTGCCCAAGTATGTTATTTTATGTGCAGCTTAATAGTTGCTTTATTTCCTTCAACAAATTACTTGTTTAGATTTGATAACTGCCTAACTTTTGTAAAAATTCCTGTTTCGAATTCCAGATTTCAAGTATCCAGGGCGATCAGGTGATCCTTATTGGTCATCGACGTCTACGCATTACAGAGATGGTTGGTATCGAATATGCAAAAATTAAGAAAAAAATGGCATTTAATAGTATTTTGGTGCCATTTGCCCCTTATTTGTTCCTGAGTTTTGTTCACAGGGATTATGATAATCATTTGTCTACGACTGAAGTATTCTGATGGTTGTTTAAAACTTTCCTTTTTTGTAGGTTAGTGAGGATCCGCTTACTGTAAAAGTTGATCATCTCAAGGCAAGCGTTTATTGATTGCTTCCTCATGTTGTATTTTTCATTGACATGAAATTTTTTATTGGACATGCATCTTTTATCTTTTATTGACTTTTACTTAATGCTGCAGGATAAATCTTATAACAAAGAGGATGAGATCATAAAGGCCACGTCATTTGAGGTCATATCGACACTTAGGGATGTTCTTAAAACAAGCTCTCTTTGGAGAGATCATGTTCAGACTTACTCTAAGGTTTATACTTTAGATCCTTCTGTGCTTGTGTTTATCGAAACATGGGAATGGGGAGGGGATTGGAGTAGTCCTTTGATTATGTGCTAGGTTTGTTTGCATTGCTATGTTAGAATATTTGTAAGTTGGAATGACACTTTAGTTTGTAGTTTGTGAATTTTAAACTACTTGATTATTAATACTCCCTCCGTTCCACAATGAGTGACCTAGTTGACTATTTCACACAGATTAAGAAAAAAGAATAAATGAAAGAGAGAGAATGATATTTTTACTAAAGTACCTTTATCATGTATTGGGAATATTTAAAGTAAAATTAATTAGAGGGTAAAGTTGGAAAAGATGCATTGGAAGTTTAAATGGATCATTCATTTTGGGACAATCTTTTAATCCGAATGGGTCACTTATTATGGGATAGAGGGAGAATTATTTTTCTTTTTTGTATTGCGATAAAGTACAAACTCTTGAATAGTAGGCTCCATATTGCTTCTTTATGCAAACGTCCCCAATGTTACTACTCCTTAGGTTAAACTATTCTACTCTTTTGTCACGCACCTTATTCAAATATAGAATATAGTGGATGTCAATCTTTGTGATAATTTTACCACCCGTAGGATTGTAGAAACAGAAATATGGAATATAGTTTAGGTCAATTTTTGGAGAGATCATATTCAGATTTACTCTAAGGTTTAGACTTTAGACCCTTCTGTGTTTGTGTGTGTTTGTGTTTCAGAACATGGGAATGGGGAGAGAATTGAACTGGTCCTTTGATTATGTGCTAGGTTTGTTTGCATTGCTTAGTTAGAATTTTTGGAAGTTGGAATGACACCTTCAATTTTTAGTCTGTGAATTTTAAACTACTCGATTATTATTATTTTTCTATTTTGTATTGCCACAGACTCTGGAATAGTTGGATCCATATTGCTACTTCCATGTGAACACCTCAAATGTTACTACTACTTAGGCTAACCTGTTATACTCTATTGCAACACAGCTTGTTCAAATATGTTGTATAGTTGATGTCAATCTTTGTGATGATTATACCACAAGTGGGACTGTAGAGAGAGAAGGATGAATTACAAAAGGAATAATAGCAAACAGAAATGTTTAGTAGGGATTCTTGAGCTGCACCATACTTTAGATAGCTTGACGATGAACCTTAAAAATTAAGATATCTTGATAACAGTGAGGATAGTTTGGATGAGCTTATTTAGAGTTTACTTAGGTTTATTTCATAGTATAAGCTCATATGTTAGTATTTGGTTATACTTATAAATATAGCTTGTAACATTTCCGCAAGCTTTTTCAGCTAGCTTTATGAATAAGTGTTCAACTATGGTTTGTAGAACTGCTTTTTGAATAATCCCTTGATTAAGAGCCTGCTTGTCTTATTTTAGTTGTTTCTTAGAAATAAACTGTTTTTAATGAGTGTAGTAGATAGCTTGACAATGAACCTTAAAAAATTAAGATATCTTGATAACATTGAGGGATAGTTTAGATGAGCTTATTTAGAGTTTACTTAAGTTTATTTCATAGTATAAGCTCTTATGTTAGTATTTGGTTATACTTATAAATATAGCTTGTAACATTTCCGCAAGCTTTTTTCAGCTAACTTATGAATAAGTGTTCAACTACGGTTTGTAGAACTGTTTTTTGAATAATCCCTTGATTAAGAGCCTGCTTGTCTTATTTTAGTTGTTTCTTAGAAATAATCTGTTTTTAATGAGTGTAGTAGATGAGCGGGGCGATTAGAAAATAATTTTCATTATTAGAAACAAACATCTACTGTTAGTTTGCAGGAACAATCTAAGAAATAATCTTTAGTTCATTTCATCTGAAAATCACTATCTTAAACAAATGGGCCATTAGTTGTTTATTGATTTGCATCATGAATCTAAGTTCTGTGCAGTTTTTGGCTGTACTTTTAGACAGGTTTCTTGCAATTGTCTCATATTAAATCTTAGCAGGATTTATGGATTCTTGGGGACTCTTCTACTTAACTTGCTGCATAACACACTATGCATCCTGCTGTTTCGTTCTTTTGCATATATTATAAATGTTAACACAAGAGTGTAATTTCCTCTGAAGTGCATGGCTGCATTGTTGTTGTCCTTCAATGAGGTGTTGCTGTTCTATGAAGTAAAGGCACTTCATTGGTCTCTGACCTTATTTATCATACAGTTCGTGAACACATAAATGTGACAGTTTCCACAAGATTTTTGTATTTCGAACAAGACCATTTGAATATATAGCATATTGATGATTTGAACTTGTTAGTTAGTCTCTTAAAAAGAGAGTATATGAATATCATAAAATTGAAGACTAAACATCAATAAATTTTTTTGTAGGAGCTAAAAACATATTTAACTCTCTTATTTGAAGTCTTTGTTATATTTTTTTCATACTTGTATCACTCAAAGAGATTGTTAATTTTCTCAGAAACTAATGTGTAATGCATCACTCTTTTTCCTACATAAGCATGAATGAATCAATAATAAGTGCCTTTTCTTGTACTCTTTTTTTTTTTTTAATAATTTTTTTTTGTTTGAAACAAAAACAAACATGAGTAATTAATGTGGTGGTTGTTATATGTTTTGATACTAGGTTAGTAGTTACTTTTATCATTTTAATATGTTGACTATCTCTTCGTTAATTGTGCAGCATATCGGCGATTTTACTTATGCAAGGCTAGCAGATTTTGGAGCGGCAATATCCGGGGCAAACAAACTGCAATGCCAACAAGTGCTTGAAGAGCTAGATGTGAGTAAATTTGGAGTTGACGCCTAAGAACACAGACTTTGTGGAACTTTTTATTCTGTTTTACTATCAAAATAACATAACGATTTGAACAGTGGAACATTGAGTTTTTAACATTTGGAGGTGCATTTGTTGTTTTGTTGAACAGGTGTATAAACGATTGAAACTTACACTCGAGTTGGTAAAGAAAGAAATGGAAATCAGTAAGATTCAGGTAATAATGTATTTGGATTTCTTGTGCGTTGTACTTAATTTTTCATCATTTATTTATTGAAGTTTGAGTTGATTATTGTAGGAATCAATTGCAAAAGCAATTGAAGAAAAGATAAGTGGTGAGCAGCGCCGTTATTTGTTAAACGAGCAACTTAAGGCCATAAAGAAGGTATAAAACCTCCCTGATTTGGTTTGATTAATGTACCTCAAATCCTAGGCAAACCTGTTTTTTTTTTCTTTTTCTGATATCAATGAATTTCTACGATTCAGAAAATTGGTTTATTGCATGTATTGTACAATCCTTATGTTAACTTGCACACAAGATACTGTTTGAATTTTTTTTCTTTCTATACGTGGGTAAAGCTTATAAGCTTCGACAAGCTCTTGGCTTTAACTAGTTAGCTAAGCTGTGCTTTATGCACCATTACCCCCTAATTCTATGTGTCGAACCCAAACTCATAATTTACTATTCACAGCTACAGTAGGCTTTATAGCTTATCCTGTGGTTTATAAAGTTTTGATGTGATCTAGGCCTTTGATCTTCCTGTTGGCATTTCCCTTTATCCTAACACTAGTGCAGTTATAATTTATATGTATATTAATATGTATAACATGCTCTACTATATCACTTGGTCTTTGATTAATTTTCTTGTAATTTGAGTTTTATTCAATTTGTAGGAATTGGGACTGGAGACTGATGACAAGACAGCTCTTACTGGTTGGTTTTGATTTTTTTTCCTCATTTCTTCATAACAAGATGGTGGATTTCTCTTATAACTTTTTTCTTCTTTTTCTCCTCTTTATGTTTCTATACAAGTATCTTTTAAATTTTTTGTAAGGTGGTGAGTATAGGAGTGCTCTTTATATTGTACTTTGTTTGTATTTTAGTTAATCACCTTTCTAGAGTATACTTTCTAATGAAATTTGTTTCAATGATAATATTAACTTTAATTTATAATTCAGGTAAATTCAGGGAAAGGATTGAACCTAAACGAGAAAAATGCCCACCTCATATCTTGCAAGTTATAGATGAAGAACTCACAAAGCTACAACTGTTGGAGGCTAGCTCTAGTGAATTCAGTGTTACCCGCAACTACTTGGACTGGTTGACTGCACTGCCTTGGGGTGAATACAGGTTTGTATACATGGAATTTCATTCTTATTACTATTGCTTGATTAGTTTAAATTTATTTAAGATTTAAATGTATACCTCATGGTGAAGACAGCCCCCTAGGCCCTTACCACTCATGTGGTGGGACAAATGTATTTCATAGTTTGCATTTAGGAAAGCTTGCTGAACAAGGTTTTTTAGCTTTTTAGGAAGGCCCTGAAAAGCTGACAGCTAAATGCACAAGAAAAAAACTTTCCAAGGCTTTTGGATGCACTAAGTTTGTATTTCGCAAGTTACTGTATTGAAAATCACGAGTCTGAATCTGTTAATTTCCTTATCCAGTGACGAGAACTTTGATGTTACTGGTGCACAAAAGATTCTTGATGAAGACCATTATGGATTAACTGATGTGAAGGAAAGAATACTGGAATTCATAGCTGTTGGGAAATTAAGAGGGACTTCACAAGGTAAATATAATCATTTATTTATCGTATCCCAAAGATTTATCTGGGTGTTTAGTTTGTGACAAATACTATATTAAATGTTGATCTGTTTTAATGTCTACCAAATACTATATTCCTATGGTTTCTTGAAATAGGTTAGTTCTTTTGATTAAGCAGTATTAAATCCCCATATATCTTGATGCCCAATTTTTCTCTATTTATAAACATTTTATGGAAAAACAAGCCTGCTCTGAAGTGCGTGCTTTTAGTTGTTTTAAATGGTATAAATTTAACGTTAGATTTGAAATAACAATTTAAATTATTATGGGCATGCTTGACTTTGTTAGGCTTTGAAATGTGATGCATATTCTTTTGTCCAAAATTCCATCACAAGACACTCAATTTTATGTGTTCTACACTGATTCTAACTCAATGTTTTAAGATATTGGCCTCCGTAAGTCAATTCATTTACTTAACCTTCAAGCCTTTGGTGCTTGCCTATGGTCTTGCCAAAAGTCTGACATGGTTTCTGATCTTTCTTATATGCAGGAAAAATTATCTGTCTTTCTGGTCCACCAGGAGTGGGAAAAACAAGTATTGGCCGTTCAATTGCACGTGCCTTGAACCGTAAGTTCTTCCGATTCTCTGTTGGAGGATTGGCTGATGTGGCTGAAATCAAGGTAAATAAACTGTCTTTCACTAGGTTGAACTGATACCAGTTGTATAATTAATGCGTGGTGGTGTTTTGTATCATTAATGTTGAATTTTACAGGGGCATCGTCGAACATATATAGGTGCTATGCCAGGAAAGATGGTACAATGCCTTAAGAACGTGGGAACATCCAACCCTCTTGTTTTGATTGATGAGATTGACAAAGTAAGATGTTGCTAGACAGTTCAATTTATTTGTGGCTGAGTAATTTTGTTTCAGATTTCCCTTTGGTATATACGCTCTCCTGGTCCTAATGGATATAATGCATGAATTCTAATTTTATTAATTTTTTTTACGATTCCCAATCTCAAATATTCTATTAAAAGGAAATTAGTATTTTTGACACTGTTTTACTCAATTGGTAGTTGGGCAGAGGACATGCTGGTGATCCAGCAAGTGCTTTGCTAGAGCTCCTGGACCCTGAGCAGAATGCTAATTTTCTGGACCACTATCTTGATGTTCCCATTGATCTCTCAAAGGTAAGTATTTATAATCTTGGAGGTTATGTGAGAGTCAGCATTTATACATATTTTATTTGTTACATGTTTGTTGCTGAACTGAAAGGATTTATTTTAGATGAATTCTTAGGTACCCGTGAATCTTAGTTGGGTACCGGTACCTTCAGTGCAAATTGAGATAAAATTTTAATTTATTTTAAATAAAATAAAATAAAAAATATGTGGCATTGAATCATGGTATTTGATTGGTTAAGGTTACTGATACCCAATTAAAATGAAAGGTACCGGAGTGTTCACCTTTATTTTATTTTATCTCTCTATAGCTAGACTGGATAGTCAAGTATTTTTTGAACGGATAGTTTTCATTGAGTACCTTAAAGTCAAAGTTGTCACACTGACTGGTTTACCATGACAACTAATGCCCTGGAATCATGCTGCAGGTTCTTTTTGTTTGCACTGCAAATGTAGTGGAGATGATACCAAATCCTCTATTGGATAGGATGGAGGTTGTTGCTATTGCTGGGTATATTACTGATGAGAAAATGCACATTGCAAGAGATTATCTGGAGAAAACTACACGTGAAGCATGTGGAATAAAGCCTGAACAAGTATTTAACTTTTCACCCGATTACAGGGTTCTTTTTCCTGCAATGAATGGCCAACATAATGATGCCATCTTTTATTTCCTTATTCGTTTTAATTTGTTGAAAAGGTAGTTGACTACAAAAATTAATTTGCTTCAGGTGGAGGTGACTGATGCTGCTCTTCTCGCTCTAATAGAAAATTACTGCCGAGAAGCAGGAGTCAGAAACCTTCAAAAGCATATAGAGAAAATTTACCGGAAGGTATAGTATTTTTTTTGTCATTACTTTCAGTTTTTAGTTACCGACACAGTGAATTATGCTATGCTGTGCGTGGTTGAATAGACAACCATTCTTGATATATGCGTTTCAGATTTATTGACTGCAGTCTGTTCATCCCTTTATCTGAATTTAAATTTAGTAAATGCATCCGGTGCCCTGAAATATTCTGTTTGGCATGGCAGATAGCACTACAACTTGTGAGGCAAGGGGAAACCATTGATGCTGCTCTTGAAACGGGTCCAAATACCACTCCAAAAGAGAACCCGGTGTTAATAGAGAGTAGCGACTCTGAACATATAGATGAAGACCCTAATGATGTTGATGAGTTGCAAACAAATCTACCAGCAGATGAATCTACAGATTTTGAGGTAGTATAACACTCTGAAAGCACAATCATGATTCTCTCTCTCGTAAACCAGTTTTTTTATTTTAAAATTTTAATTTGGTTCATTGAGCAAGAAAACAAAAACCTACTAATGCGAAGCACTAATGGGACTTTGAGAACTTACAAAGTCTTTTTCCTTAATATATACTTCTACAGTATGTTAGTGTCATATAGTTGCATCTTTTTGGGGTTTTACCGGCTTTTCTGTGACTAATAGAAAAGGTACAGCTGTTTTAAACTGGCAAAATTTTACGAGGTTTTCTGTTTGAAGAGAAGACTTCAATCCAGAATCTGAAATCTTTTCCGTGGTTCAGTAACCACTACACATACAGTTTTTTCTGGGAAACCTTAGCCTTTTATATGGTCCATCGCTCCTGACTCACATTTGATATTTATGGATCTGAATTTTGGCAGGTTGCAAAAGAAAGAGAGGATGATAAGGAAATTGAAGCTAAGGCTATTGAAAAGGTTTTGGTTGATAAGTCGAATTTAGATAGTTATGTTGGCAAGCCTGTCTTCCATGCAGAGCGCATCTATGATCAGACACCTACTGGGGTTGTTATGGGTCTTGCCTGGACTGCAATGGGTGGTTCCACTCTGTATATAGAGACTACATTTGTTGAGGAAGGGGACGGAAAAGGAGCACTACATGTCACTGGTCAATTAGGAGATGTGATGAAAGAAAGTGCTCAAATAGCTCACACTGTTGCGAGATCTATACTACATGAGAAAGAACCGGAAAACCCTTTCTTTGCGAATTCAAAGTTACACCTCCATGTTCCTGCTGGGGCTACACCAAAGGATGGACCAAGTGCTGGTTGCACAATGACCACTTCTCTGCTGTCCCTTGCCTTGAAGAAGCCTGTGAAGAAGGATCTAGCAATGACCGGGGAAGTGACACTTACAGGGAAGATTCTTCCCATTGGCGGGGTATGTTGAGAAAATCGAAATATTTTTGTTCAAATTTTTAGGATACTGAAACTTTGCATCTTAAGCTCTGGTTTTCAAGCTGTGGAATTTCTTTTTAAAGTTATTTCTTACAGCACAAAGGGCACATTTTTTACATGAGTTGACTACTGGTTTCAGTATCTACTATCTACACTCACAACAAATAATATTTTAGAATATATGAAAAATTTCAAGTCCAACAAACTGATTATTTATCGGTAGCATAAGTATTTTTTGCCATGACTTTTTGCAAATTTTGTGTCTGAAACTGTCGATGGTATGAAATTTGCAGGTTAAGGAGAAAACCATTGCTGCAAGAAGGAGTGATGTTAAGACTATAATATTTCCTTCGGCAAACAGGAGAGATTTTGATGAGCTAGCACCTAATGTAAAAGAAGGTCTTGATGTGCATTTTGTTGATGACTACTTACAGATCTTTGATTTGGCTTTTGGTGATGAGAAGTCTCACAATACAGAGAACTAAATCACTAATGCCCTGTAGGAATTTGAGATGAAACCTGATTCTTTATTGAAGTGGGAACCGGCCTGAGTTTTGTACTATATCTATTTATTAGTGCCAAAGATTTTGAGTTTTTATTCATCTAGCCCTGTTTTCAGGAGGGTGAAGTATACTTTTCTTTTCTTCAGCCTGATGCATCCCAATTGTAATAATATGTACATTCATCTTCAAAAGCCCTGTAGGATCTTTGTTAAATGTTACATTTTTGCAAAGGCTGGGATTGATCATACTCAAAGGGAGAGTATTTATATTTGCAATAATATGAATATCCGCATTGGAATGATACTTGCTTCTTTGTTTGTCTTAGTTTTAGTTCAGGTAAATTGTAGTTATTATTTCATATTGTCTTTTCAGTGCAAAGTTGCAGTTTATTTCAGCTACTTACACCCTTTAAGTTCCAGTGATACCCCTCAGACACAAATTACACGATTCTGACTTTCAAAATTTCCATTTTCTCACTTAATTTTCAAAAACCATGTTTTATTTTCCAATCTTCGTCTTCAGCACTATCTCTCTCACCTCACGTTCAAATGTGCAAAACATTGATCAATTATTGAAGGAGCTTACATAAGGTCTTCTATTAGCATTCTTAACCGAATGAAGTTTAATTATTTAATGTCTAAAATGAGACTATGCTATTGGCTTCCCCTTTAGAACACCAGAAAATACTAAATGATGTTATAAACAAAATAGTTTAGCGAGTATGAAAATGACAACTATAGTAGGAATTCTTTTACTAAAATAACCTAGTTTTACTTCAATATTATCCAATATAATTATCATTCCAACATATATTTTAAAATATTCATGTTTAAAGAAAAAACATTCAGGGGCGTCAATAGCAGGAAAGTCACCTCTTAAATTAAAGAGGAAGTGTCAATAGATAGATAGTCACCTCTTAAATTATAAAGGAGACCTCTTAAATTAAAGAGGAAGTGTCAATAGATAGATAGTCACCTCTTAAATTATAAAGGAGACGTCAATAAGTGGATATACTCCTTTGAAAAGTAGGAGAAGGCGCTAATAGATGGATAACCACCTCTTAAATTATAAGGGGGAAATCAATAGCATAGTCTCTCTTTTGTGTGAATAATTTAATTAAATTTTAATATTTATTATATTATATAATATTATAAAATTTATTATTATTTCAATGATAGATTTTTTTGTATAAATAGATATGATCATTTGCAAATTTCTTTACACTTTTTGTTCATTTCCTTCTTATAATTTTCTTCTCATTTTCTCAATATTCTATCATCTAACTTAGAAGATATGAGTATGTTATTTTTTCACAAATCAAATCTTCGTTAAAGATGCTATTTTGGAACATCCAAAATTTAGAGCAACTAGAAAGAAATTTGAATCGTTGGTTAAATGGAGAGATTTCATATGGAGAAAGAATCAGAAGCATTGAAAGACTTGTTTCGTACTTCTCGATTGCAAATGACAATATACAACGTGAGTAGGTGCGAATTAAAGATGACAACGACATTTGGGCTATGATGTTTGAAACTGATGAAATTTTTCTGATTGTTGTTATCTCTTAGTTTTTGTGTAATGTCAATTGTTTTATTTTTAATGGTTTGTGTTGTTGCTTTTGATGTATTTTAGTTTGTTCTATTGTAATCAAAAGTTGTTATCCATCTTAAATTCCAAGGATACAAATATTTTTAACGACATAACTAAATCTATCAAGAACTTGTTCCAACATTGGGACAACGTTTCCGTGTATGACAGTGGGACAACGTTTCCGTGTATGACATAGAAGACGATATATTCCATACAATCTTTCAATAGTCCTTACTAGCTACCACTGGAAAGCTATTATTATAGATACCAAATAAGTTAACAACCTTGTAAGCATCTGATAGTTGCAAGAATGAGTCTTAACTTATCCTGGAACATGCCACAATTACATGGAAACAAGACATACAGAATGTTTGAAACTTTTCGCAGTCGCACCATTTTTTTTATGAATTTCCACATAGTAGTATCTCATTGGTCGGCCCTCATTGTGATCATTTGTCTCGTCAACAATGAAGCTGTAAGCGTGACAGTCAAATCCTCTAACGCGACGTGAGACCGCTTTAATAATTTCCTCCTTCATAAATTTCATGCAGATTTCATTGAATAATTACCCTGATTCCAATACCGCGCTCCATTTATTACCTCTGGTCGCAAATAGTGATCCCAACCTATAATAGGTTACTCTCACTAACATAGTGATGTGTAGGTTTCTAATGCTCTTAAATATGTTGTTCATGGATTCCACAAGGTTTGTTGTCATGTGGCCCCATCGACGTCCTTCATCAAATTCCCTTGTCCACTTCTCTACTAGAATGTTATCCATCCATCTTAAAGTCTCTGCATTTGACAATCTTATTTCTTTGCGGTAGTACATGAATGATGGTTGGTTTAAGGCACACCCCATGTTCACAACTTTTTTACGGAGATTTCTGTCTTTGATTTCCTGCATGAAATTTTGAGCAATGTGTCTTATGCAGTAAACATGGATAAAAGAGGATTGTGCCAACCATTAGCATGATTATTGTAAGCGCTCACAATAAACACATGTCTATCGGAAATCAAACATAAGTTTGGTTGCGAAAATCAAGCATGTCTTTGTGTAACAATGCAAAAAAATACTTATACTTTTACTGGATGTGTTGTTCTGCTTCAAGCCTGGGGTTGGTCGAGAATGACCAATCTAGCGCCAATCAACCACCATGAATATGTATTTCCATACGCAACAAGGTAATTCTACACCAAATATTTTATACTAAAGATATCTTTTTACTTAATTTATACTATTAACACCAATAATTTATATTAATTTTGTAGGTGGTCGACACATGAGATAAATTATGACAATTGTCTCCGTTACAACATCACACAATACAGAAATCTATTGGATCATTTGGATCAAAAAGATGTATTGTCACTAACCTATTTATTTAAAATTAAGTTATCTTTATCATTAACATATTATTAACGTATACCAAACTTTTACTATTTTTTCTACTACAGTTTATTTGGAGATCATATATCGAGGTAGAAGGTATGCATGAAGTGAATCAACAAGATGCTGTCGTGTTGAGTGCAAAAATACCGATTATTATGTTCATTACGGCAGAGATGCATCACAATGATCAAGTCAAACTCCAATTTGGCATGCTCTAGGAAACTCCAAGATGCTTTGCTCGATATGAAGATAGTAAAGTCTCAGACTAATGGGACTACCTCGATTGGACATTCTATGCAAAAGCTGAATGCCGTGAATGGAAGCATTGTCGTCATTTAGTCCTGACCGACACCGTGCTGCCAATAGAGTCTAAAACAACTATCCAATACATAAATTTGTATAGATCGGTTACCATTCGTTTCTTGTCTGATCTAAAATATTTGGTTGACCCACACCAATAAGCTTCATCATCAAATACCCAACCCTCAATCCAACAAACTACTTACACTCAAAACAAGCAACATGTCTTTACTCAACCCCCACTCACACATCCATAATACTATAAACATACCTCATACCAATCTCCCCATTCCAACAAAGTCTTTATCAGTCCCAATACCAACAAACCCAACCACCCAACTAATCATACTCTTACAATAATACAGAACAAATTAATAGAGAGTACCAAACACCACATCAGACCTTACCCACCAAAACATTCACACCAATATCACCGTTCAACCAACTCGGCTACCGTCTAAACACTACATCATCAACCCAACCACCTTAACAAAACTACGAAGGCATGGACAACCCTTCAATCTAGACGACTTTACTGATTTGATTTCATCTTCATGGTACATATGCGAGTTTCTTGAAACCGATGCAACAAAATCATCAACAACAATTTTCTATGAAACACTTTCTGTGGAACTACCACCACCGCCACAAAGAGCAGCAAAAGACATACGACCTCGAGGATGCGGAACCAGTGGACATTTATTTTGACCAAGTCGTAGAAATTAATGTACAATATTATTTGTCGATGTAATCTAATTATTAATATATGAAATTATTTATTAATTATACATTATTATATAATATAATATATATTAAAAATTTAAATAAATAACTCAATAAAAGGTGGCTATTCACCTATTAGCGTTTCCTCCTACTTTTCAAAGAAGACTATTTATCTATTAGCGCCCCCTTAAGATGTGGCTATCCATCTATTGACTCATCCTCTTCAATTTAAGAGGTGACTTTTTTACTATTGACGTCTTCTTACAAAAATAATTTTATTTTTTTGAAACATGAGTATTTTGATAAAAAATTTCCTATAATAGTCCTTTCCACGTGCTTCATGTGTTGTATAATACACCGTTAGATTAAAAATATTCTTTAAAAAGCTATACCAATTCAAAAGCGACTTTAAGAATAAACATTTCAAAAATAAAAACAAAGTTTGATTTTAGGGTATTTTTAAGAAAATGTGTTTGACAATATTTTTTTTACTATAAAATTATGTAAAATTTAATAAGAATCAACATTCTTACCTTCCTACATAGAAATAAAATCATGGATATAACAATTTTTTAAATATTATTTCTAAAACTTTAATTCTTAAACTTGAAACAAACACATCTACACTCTTCTCATAGAATTGTGATAAAATCCTAATCTCTTTATATAAAAATTCAAAAGAATAAGGAATATTTTTGGTTGAATTACTACTATTCTGCTGTAACAAATTTGTACCTTAAATTATTGTTTACCTTTTTTTTTCTTTTTTATATATATATATTTTTTATTTTTACCGTCAATAATTGGTTCATTTAATCGATTAATCTGATTCGAAAGTCAGTTTGAATATAAAATAATTTCAACTTTTTTCAATTATAGTTGCAAAAAATCTAACTAAGCCTGATCTTCTCTATCTTTACCACTAAATCAACTAACAATTAATTTACGTTTTCTTCTTTGCTTATTATAAACTAAAACTCTTTTTGGTTGATTTAGTAGAGTTTAATGACAGTTTTAATATTATTCACATGAATGTTCATGATATTTATGCATTTTTAGCCGTTGTAAGTTTATTACGATATATTTGTTTCAAGCCTAATCAACTTAAAAATAAATATTACTTTGTTAAATTTTGACAAAGTTTAAGAAATAGAATTCACATTGATAATATGATAATTTAATCAATGAACATATTGCCGTATATTTGTTTTTATTTTTTTATCACTATAATATTTTTAATAAGTAAATTGAGGTATATTTTTTATATAATAAAATAAAAAAGATTTTAATCTAAATAATTTTTTAAATATTCTTTAACAACTTAAAAAAAAATCATAATTAAAGAAACATTCAAGGCGAAAATTATACACGTTGTTATGATAAAATGGTTTTTCATTAATATGTTTTTCCATCTCTCTTTTATACTCTAGGCATCCTATAATAATTACCATATATGTGTAAAAGATGGTCTAAGAAAACTATCATTTAGTTTTTAATATAATTTTAATGACTTTGTTTTTAATTATATTAAATATTGTTGTGATATAATTCAAATTTAGTTTGTTATAATTAATTATTTAAAATATAATTAATCTTTTATATATAAATAGATGTACAATTTACTTTTCATTCTCCACGTTAAATCTAACAGACCCCTTATTTTCTCACCTAAGTGCTTCAACACTAACAAATTGATATTAGAGATTAGTTTGTTCTTTCTCATCTTGATTTAAAGATTTGCATGCTGGTGGTCGTATTTCTAGAAATCATGAATTGTATTTGTTGCAGAGATGAATGGTGGCAATTGTATTCTCAATTCTCTTTCAATTCTTGATGGAAAAAATTGAAATCGATGGAGTAAACAAATGAAATCCTTGTTTGGTTTCAAAAGAAATTCTAGAAGTGCTCATTAATGTTGTCCCTAAACTTGCTCACAATGCAAATGACGCTCGGAAGATCAACCACAAGGATGCCAAGAAGAAATATTGCAAAATTGCGTTTTGTATTCAATCTACAGTGGATGCTGGGAATTTCCGGCGAATCTCTCATGTTGAATATCTAAAGGCGGTATGGGATATTCTTGTCAAGTATAACAAAGGTGGTGAGAAGGTTAACGGTGTCAAGTTACATGAATTTCGAAGGCAGTGTGAGTTACTGAAGATGAAAAGATTGCAGGCTATGTCTTGAAGGCACATAATATTGTCTGCCTCATGAAAGGTTGTGGTGAAACCCTAATTGATAAGATGATAGTTGAGAAGGTAATGAGAACCTTGACCTCTCACTTTGATCATGTTATCATGGCCATTTAAGAATCCAACAATCGTGGCCATGAGTTAAGAGTAGTTGAGAGGAAATGGGTTCAAGATTCGATGCAAGCACTGCAGGCCCAAACATGGAAGAAACATGGAAGTTCCAGTTCAAAGGCAAGGGTGACAAGTCCCTGACCAAGAAATGTTCTTAGTTAGATTCTCACAACCAAAAGAATGATGAAAGGAATTCTGATTCCTCCAAAAGAGGAGAAGGAACCATAACTCATAAAGAAAAACTCGAGAAAAAAAGTGTGCAGTGCTACAATTGTGAAAAGTTGGATAATTTGACCAAGAATTACTGGTATAAGAAAGGTAGCAAAGGTTCTCCAAAATAGAAGAATGTCGAAGGAGCAAACTTTCCACGTGAAGATTTAGATGATTTTGAAACCATGGTGCTTATGGCTGCAGTTTTAGATGAGCATGTTGACTCCAAGATCTGCTTCCTCGACACAGGTTGCTTGGACCACATAACTAGTAGAAGAGTTTGATTAACATATTTTGATGATTCAAAAAAGAGCAAGGTCAGGCTTGCAGATAGTAGCTCATTGTAAGTAGAAGGTGCAGGAAACATAATTATTCAAATAAGAAATGAAGCAAAATCCATGATCAAAGATGTACTCTATATACTTTGAATGAATTGATATTTGCTAAATGTTGGAAAATTGATCGAAAAAGGTTTCTCTGTGGTTATGAAGATAGAGCTTTCCAATTATTCGACACTCAAAATAATTTGGTATTAAAATCTCATATGTCAATTAATAGGACATTTAAGACCATGATTTGTTCCACTGAGGTACAATGCTTGAAAACAGTTGTCGACCACAAGCATAGTTGGTTGTGGCACTTGAGGTTTGACCATTTGAATTTTAGGTCAATAAATCAACTGACTACTCAAGATATGGTAACTGGTATACCAAGCCTTATCATGCCCGGCAAGCTCTATAAAGGTTGCTTGACAAGGAAGAAATCCAAAAAGTCTTTTCATTTTGGTTGTGCCAATGAGGTCTTCCTGCTTACTAAAAGTAGTACATTCTGATGTATGTGGTTCTTTGAGCATCATACCATTGGTGGAAACAAATAATTTGGATCATTTGTTGATGAGTATATTTGAAAAATTTGGATCTATGTGATTAAGCATAAAGATGAAGTATTTGCAATATTTAAGAGATTCAAAATACTTCTTGAAAACCATAGTGAAAAATGGATTAAGGTTTTAAGGACAAATAGAGGGGGAAAATATACATCGAAGTTATTTGAGGAGTTCTGCGTATAACATAACATTGATCACGGGGTAACTTTTCCATACACGCCTCAACATAATGGAACAATAGAAAGAAGAAATATGACCATATTGGATATGGCTAGATATATGTTGAAGCAAAAGAACCTTCCAAAATCCTTATGGGGTGAAACAGTCACCACTGTTGTCTATATGTTGAATAGGTTCCCTACCAAGAAACTGAAGAGCAAGGTTCCTAAAGAAGTCTGGAATGGAAAGAGACCATCAGTGAGTCATCTAAAGGTGTTTTTCTCTATTTGCTACAAGCATGTTCTTGATGCAAGAAGAATCAAACTTGATGATAAGCGTAAACCTACGATTCTGGTAGGATATCACAAGATTGGAGCATATAGGCTATTAAATCCAATCAATGCTAAGATTTTGATAAGTTGAGACATTGTGACTGATGAGAACTCTTCATGGAATTGGGGGCTCAAATGGTGCAACTAACAAACCATTGATGAGTTATGACTTTGATGAAGAAAGTAGTGATCATGATGAAGTTTTAAATAATGACTCCAGTAGTAACTAAATTTCCAACTTTTGAATCAAAAAATCTTGAGGGTGTGGCAGGTACAAGACAAAGACCTTAAAGAACCAGAGTTATCCCAACAAGATTTCAAGACTGTGAAGTGGTTGGTGATGATGAAGTCCCTCTAGATGGAGATGTGGTTCATTTTTTTTACTTGCAGGAGTTGAAAAAAATCAACTATAATGGGGCCTTAAAGAATAAATGATGGAAGACAACTGTGGTCAAAGAGTTACAAGCCATTGAAAGAAACAATATGGGGGAGCTAGTCTAATTGCCAACACATACAAAAGCTATTGAAGTGAAATGGGTGTTCAAATTGAAGTACAATCCCGATAGATCGATTGCAAGATACAAGGAAATATTAGTAGCACTAGGATTTCTTCAAAGAGTAGGACTCGACTAATATGAAGTATATGCACCAATTTCAAGAATGGAAACTATCAAACTAGTGGTAGCTTTAACATGCAAGCAAGGCTGGTTGAAATTTAACTTGGATGTGAAATTAGAGTTTTGAAGGGTTCCCTAAATGAAGTTGTATATGTCATACAACCACCTAGTTTTGTAACACAGGAGGAATCAAGGAAAGTGTACTAGTTGCACAAAACCCTTTATGGCCTCCAATAGGCACCTAGGGCATGGAACAAGAAAACTGACTCATACCTATTCAAATTGTGATTCATTAAATGCAGGTCTGAGTATAGTTCCCATATACATGCCATGACACTAGACATAACCATCAGATGCTTATATGTTGATGACTTGCTAGTAATTGGAAATAACACTGAAAGGTTGTCGAAGTTCAAAGAGCTGGTGAAGACGAAATTTGAAATGTTAGATATGGGAAACTTGTCTTATTTCTTAGGCATTAAGTTTTAAAGGACTGGAAATGGCATTGTCCTACATCAAAAGGAATATGTGAAAGAAATCCTCAAGAGATTCACAATGGTGGACTCAAATCTTGCATATTCACCTATTGAAACTTAAGAAGTATGAAGATGAGGACAAGGTTGAAAATAATTCAGAACAAAAATTCAATTTAAAACATCACTAAATATTTCCTTGTTAAATTTATCAAAAACCCCGAGAACGGCGCCAAAAACTTGACGGACTTAACTAGTAAGTGTACAAGTAATGTCAAAGTAATAAAAAATTCGTCTCCATAGAATTGCAAATTTATCAAGGTAATAACAATGCATTTGAAAGAAATAATTTGGGGGAGGGGGGGGAGGGGGTGATGGTGTTTTGGTTCGAAAATAAGAACGAGAAAATCAAATGAGTAAAGTTTGACGATGAAAATAGATTAGATCTTTATTTCGAATCCCCTAATTATACTTGTTGATGAACTGTGTATTAGATAAATTACAATTATGATAAAATCTCACGACGAATTAACAAGGCCATTGCACCTAATTAGTTGGTGTATAACTCACTAATTTACATAATAATTCCCTAACTCCTTAGGGAAATTTAAATTTAAATTAGGCGTTACTAAGTCCGTTAATTTACTAGCAACAATTTATAATTACCTATTCCTAGTTAATTACTAAGTTGAGTAATTGTCCTAGTTTATAGTGTAGACTTAAGGTTAATAGTTCCTAGTTAATTAGTTGGTGTATAACTCACTAATTTACATAATAATTCTCTAACTTCTTAGAGCAATTTAAATTTAAATTAGGCGTTACTAAGTCCGTTAATTTACTAGCAACAATTTATAATTACCTATTCCTAGTTAATTACTAAGTTGAATAATTGTGCTAGTTTAGAGTGTAGACTTAAGTTAATAATCCCTACTCATTTGATATTAATTCGCGTACTTGTCAACACAAGAAAAACAATGAACACAAGAACAATTAAATAAGATAATAACACAAAAGAATTCAAATAATATCAAATAGTTATATGATCCAATAGAGTGCAATTAGGTTCATATCAAAAGACCTAATCTAAAACAACTTAGTCTTCCATTGTGACAATAATGACTACCATGATATGATAAGGAGTATTCATTAAAATCTATGGAAAATAAGCTCTCAGATGACTCTAATGCTCCATAAATTATGCTCTAAAAGCTCATAAATGTCACTTTCTATCTCAAATTCGGAACCCCTAAAAAGGTAGTCAAATTCTTTTTTTAAAGCTGCAAAAAGCGTGCCAGAAACTCGTTGTGTCGCGCCCGCGTTGTTCTTATCACGATCGAGATACGAGATTATTGTGCTCACGATGTCAGCATTACAATCGCAAGAATTCCACAAGCAAATTCACTATTTTGTTCCTCTTTTCTTCAAATATTTTCAATAAGTCCATATTTCTCACTCTTTTGCAACTTTGTTCAATTCTTCCACACTTTGCCTTCGCTTTTGCTCTTAACTACACTTATTTGCCCGATTTTTGCTCGTAATATTACGTAATGATAGAGTCTCATCAAGTGTCATCGCCTTGCCGCTGACCCTACATTGACACCAGTGTCTCTAAGAAAGTGGAATGTTGGCGAGGAGAATTGAGTCGCCATCGAAGAAGTCAATAAGTTAGCAAGAGCCAACTTTCATCACAGAAGTAAAATACTCAACCTGGATAGCCAACATTATTATTGTGTAGAAAACATCAAACAAGTGACTCATGTGTGTGGATTCCATCGATCTCAACACAGCCTGTCCCAAGGACCCTTATCCACTGTCACACATTGATTGCTTGATCGGCAGGTGTAACACCCCCTTTCTATACCCCCAATTAAACAAATAAATCATTTAGGAACATATTCAAATCCATCAGAGTATAATTAAAACACGGTATATAAGAGGCATGTCAAATCATACGTGAATTTAAAATATACAACACCTGCTCAATAAAGATATGCAAACGTGGGGTAACTTTCAGCAGGGGAACTTAGTCCTCATACCCACATCTCCAAATTTAGAATAAAAGCGGAAACATCTAAACATATATACATATATATATATCATTCAGTTTGATTCACAACATAATTCATGTTTTCATAAACATCCCACAACAAGATACATGTACAATGTATCACAAAAGAATCATATATCCTAGCTACCCGGTGTTGCACCCCAAAATTTGACCAACATTTATTTACCTAGCTTGTGTTCATCAAGAGGTATGAGTACCAATCAAGAGTACCAATCAAGACTATGAAGCTAGCCAAGAAGGTTATTCAAGTGTTCAAAGGTTGATATCTTTGTCAGAAAAGTTAAGAGATCCTCAGAGAGATTGGTTGAAACCAAGGTTGTGTGCCTCATAACTTGAGAGTTGTGGGAGCTCCTCAGATGATTCTGAAGCTATGAGGATGGACTTGAAGCTTTGAGAGAGCTTATGAGATGTCTTGAAAGCCATCATGAGGCCTAGAGAGGTCATTGTACAAGTATAAGAAGACTCATCCATGAGTGGTATAATTAGGGTTTGACTGGGTCAACCCTAGGGCAACTGATGATTTGGAAAGGGTTGAGACCTAATCCAAGAGCCATGTGATAATGGATTGATTCATTGAGATGCTATAAGGATGATTACAAGGTCAACTCATCAGGATTGAGGAGTTTGAGAAGTTTTGAGCTAGGGTTTCTAAGGCTTGACAGTGTAAAATCCCCTAGTTTGATCCCTATCTTCAAGGCAGTTTAGCTCAAGATGTGTTTGTCATCTCTTCTTACCCCCAACATGAATGTTGTATAGATTGCTATTAGCTTTAATTTGAGTAGTAGAAGTCCTTGATAGGATTTGTAGAGCTCAAGTTATGACTTTGACAAGTTACAGGTCATCTGAGGTATGTGAATCTGGGGCCTTGAAAGTTACCCAACTTGCATCCAACTTTTGCCCAAGAAGGATGATTCCTATGAACTTTTGGTCAACATGAATGTTGTTCCTTATCTTCTTAGCTTTCTAGAGAGTACTAGAAGTCCTTGATAGGATTTGTAGAACTCAAGTTATGGCTTTGACAAGTCAAGGGCATTTTGGTCATTTGGAGATTATAAGTCATTTCAAGCATAAGGCCATAACTCCTATTTCCAAGCTTCAAATGGAAAAATATTCAACATCAAACTTGCTTAAAATTATGTTTTAAGGCTAGTAGGGAGGTCATGAGATGTTGAAAAGGCTTGTATCAAAAAGTGATAAAAATGACCTAAAATGGAGGCATAAGTTAAATAAGTTCAAGTTGAAAATTGAAATTTCCAAGTTACACATACAAAACATGGCATATAATAGGTCATTTTGACTCTAGAAAGCATTTTAGAAACAATGGTTCAGCCACATTTTTGATTTGAGGTTGAGATCATGGGGTTGCTTTGGAAAATGCTTGCTTGCATAATAAGGTACAAATGCAAAACTCAAGGAAAGGCAATGTACAAGCTAGCTAAGTGTCTTAACATGTCATATATCTCATTTAAGGAGAATTTCAGGTCAAAGCAAGTTGCTGCAAGGGCTATGGCATGAGATGAGGCATGAGATGAGATGAATCCATAAACTCATGGCATGAGAATCCCAATTTCTCATTGGATGATTCCAGATGGTTCTAGATGAGTCTAAACCATCCTATATAGTGTATAGAACTTGCTCAGATGCAAGGTTGGTGAGAGATTTGAGAGAAGAGAGAGATAGCCATTTCACTTGCTTCCATTGCAAGTTGAAATCAAATTCTACACTCTGATTCATTTCCATTCCTTCTTTCAATCCAAACACATTCCCTTGATCACACTGAAGCTGTGCAGACCAAATTGAAGGCAAAACCATGGAAAATTGAAGAGATATCACTTGGATTTTGAAGGTTGCAAGTCACCATCGGGTTTGGAGATTCAAGCTTTCTTGGTCCAATCTTTTGCAAACAGTAGCAAGATCATCATTCAAGGATTGATTCTGAAGAGTTTGAGAGTATGAAGTGAAGGTTTACCCTATCTGTTAATCAAGATTTGACAGGTTAGTAACTTTTCTTCTACACCATGATTTAAGCATAATTAGGCAGAATTGTTAGGTTAGAACGGTTAGAGACCATTAGGTGATGGATTCTGGGAAGTTTGGGATCAATTGGTGAGGTTTCAGTTGGTGACACCATTTTTGTTTTGACCAAGAACTCAAGATATAGTGAGCTATAACATGAATTTGATATCAAGAATTAACCAGTGTGAGGTGGTGATCATTCTGAGGTAGTTAATTTCAAGAATGGTTAGAACTGAAGTTTGAGCATATCTTTGATCTTGGATCGGGTTTGGAGAATTAGGGCATTTCAATTGATTTCAAGGCCATGGTTAGATTCAGGGTGAAATTCTGGACAGATTAGGGTTTTGAATTTTAGTTTTTCATGGAGAATTAAGGTGATACGAATTGGTGAAGATTGAGCTATGGAGCTCTGTTTCCATGGCTTCCTCATTGTGAACCCTAGCTGGAGGAAGAAGATGATGAGATGGCCGTTGGATGAGGCAAGGCTCGTTGACTGGGTGGAGATCTCACGGCTGAGATTTAATTTCATTTGGAGAGGGAAATCTGAAGATACCAAAACGCGTCGTTTCATTAAAAGGGAGATTGGGCTTGATTGATATCCCCACCCCCAAGTCATGGCCCATTGGATAATGAACTAGTTTTTGTTTCTTTCTGCACCGTTTCTTTTTCTTTTTCTTTATAATTTGTGAATTGATTTTCTGATGGAAATTGGGCCTAGCGCGTATTGTTGTCTGCACCCCCATTTAGGGCCCAGTCTCATATTTGAACTGTCTGGCATTGCTATTCACACCAATGATTTCATATTTTAATTTCTTTTTCTCCATTTTATGTTAATCTTTGAAAAATCATAATAAATAGAAAAATGATGATTTTTGCATGGGGATTTTTTCTCCCATTTCATGTTCATGTCTAGAAAATTATAAAATCAAAATATTTGCATTTCATGCATTTTTAATATTTTTCGTGTATTTTCTCTTTTAATAGCATTTTAATTCTTTTATGTTGATGCATAGATTTGTAGAATTTTGTTTAGCTAGTTCCCTTTGAATTTTTAGGCCATTCTTTTTAGGATAATTAGATTAGGACTTTAGATCCCCTCTGGATTTATTCCATAATTTTGTGATGAATTTTTGATTAGTTTTTCCTAGATGATTTTAGGTTGTGTAGAATTAGGTCAATCCTTAACATAGGCCCACAATAACACTAGAATTTTGGGTTTCTAGGTCAAGTTAGACATTGGGACATATAGGGTATTAAGGGTAGGTATATAGGATCCCTTAGGAATTATATTAGATTTTAATATAATAGTATACTATTTTTAAATGATTTTTGTAGTTGATGATTGTTTGTGTTGCCCTTGTGGGCTTGTATTTTGTTTTGCCTTGCTTGGTGAGCTTGAGAGCTTGGTCTTGCTTTGAGGAGCATGGAGGAGCATAGTAAAAGACTTGGAGATTGATTGAGGAGCTTGAGAGCTTGAGAATCTTGTTTGTTTTGTTTTTGTTTTAGGGTTAGGGATTAGGAAGAGTTTAGACTTAGTTGACTTCTTTCTCAAACATGGATGGTATTTTTCACCTCCATTCTTCCCCATGATTCAAGGTCCTTCCATGGTATTCACCTCCCTCCTTAGGAGGGATAAGTGATGGTACCTAGGAAGTATAACCTTTGAGGGAACCATTCCTTTGATGTTAAACCCTTATAGGTCACCTTGGGTGATCAATAAGCAGTTTAACACCCCAGCTTATCCAGTTAAATGATTTCCTCTGGTTTGAGTATCTTGAGAGATGTTGGGCTTGAAGATGAAGACTTTATTGAAGAGTGTGAAAGAGGATGATTCCTTGAGCATTGCCATTCCAGCTGAAGCTTGAAGAGCAACAAGAGCAAGTTGATACTTGAAGACTCAATGAAGATCCAGTAAAGGCTGAATGAAGAGCTGAGGCTTAAAGATTGAAGGATGAAGTTGATACTTCTAAGTGATTGAAGATTACTCTGAGAAGCTGAAGCTTGCAGGAAGAGAAGACCAAGTTGAGACTGGTGAAGCAAAGAGAGCTTGAGATCTTGAAGACTAAGTTGATACTTAGGGAGAGGATTCAATTGAGATTGAGTGTAGAGCTGAAGCTTGAAGATCAAAGGAAGTTGATACTTACTTTGAAGCTTGGAGACCCTGAAGGAATCAAGTTGATACTTGTGGTTAATAGTGAAGCCTGAAGGTGGAACTGATTAAGGAGCTGAAGCTTAGAGAAGAGAAAATAAGTTGAAACTTATGTGGAAGGGTTGAAACCTGGAGAAGCAAATTGATATTTGTTAAGAGTGATTGATGTCTGAAGACTGAGTTGCTGTTAGAAGAGCTGGAGCTTGGAGTTGAGAGAGGAGTTGATCTGCTTTCTCTGTTTTCTTTGCTGTATTGATGTGCCTTGTTTGACTTGCTTGATGCATTAGAATAAGTCCATATCTAGACTAGGTAGAATCTAGGAGCATGATTGCACTAGAGGTTGAGTTGCTCCCTCTGCTTGTATTGTTACTGTATGGATTTGCTTGCGGGTATTCGGTAGAGCCCAACTCCCTTGCCCATGTGGCTTGTTTTGCTTGATAGCATGATTTTATTTCTTCTGTATGATTGCAGTTTACTGTATTTTGCTTGATAACATGTTTTATCTTTCTGTATGATTACTGTTACTCATATCTGGCTTGAGGTTGAGATGAGCTTGTGGAGGCTGATGCCCCACACATATTTCCTCCCTCACTTGCATTGCATGCATTTTACAGTCGTTCACTGTTTACTGTTTAAGCTGATGCTTTGTCTGTTTCTGTGTATCATTGACATGATCCCTTAGGACTCTCATTTCCTTTGATAAGGAATTGATGATAGAACTTTAGGTTGAAACCTATGCATGATAACTTCTAGGAGTTCCCTGTTCAAACTTCAACCATAGGATGAATCCTTGGCATGACAACAGTAGGACTTGATAGTCTCCCCGTAGTTGAGCCTGTTCTCTTCTCATCTCAAAACAGCTTAAGATACAGTAATCATGAATGATTTCTTTCGTACGTTACGAGCCTTAAGCTATCTGGGAAAGGATTGTGGGAGAGTTTCTTTTCCACAGTCTGGATGTTTAGTATGGTACCCTTTGGGTGACATGCGACACATTCACTCTCAGGTCATAGTCTCTAGTGCGATTGAAATTGCAAACACAATAAAAAACACTTCTTCCGTAAAAGACAGAAAATAATGCGTAGTGTCCCGAACTACGTAAGCTCTGATCTCTCATACCTGTTGAGAGTACGTAGGCACAATACTGATGTATTGGCGAGCTACCTTCCCCATAACCAGTCGTAGGCCGAACTACGTTGACTCTGATTTCTCGTTCTCTGATGAGAATACGTAGGCATAAAGCGCGACGTTTTGCCGAGTCATTTTTCTTTTCTTTTTAAGCCAGCCTTGATAGGTAGATAGATAAACCAACTCGTCCAGTAAACACAACAAGCGTGGATCCCGTCGAGTACGACGGACGTGAGGGGTGCTAATACCTTCCCCTTGCGTAACCGACTCCCGAACCCAGACAATGGTTGCGACGACCTTGTCTTATTCCTTTTTCGTCAGGTTTTTTCCGATCGTTTCCTTTCCCGTTTCGAGGGATAAATAACGAAAGGTGACGACTCTTCTGTTGTGCCGGCACCTTATTTTCGCGAAAGCGACACCCAGTGCTACATATTAGAGTAGACCGACAAAAGAATGAAGACACACTTCACAAAAAGACCTCCAGCATACCTACTCTGCAATGCCTCATAGAGCATCATAAAACAACAGAAGGGTGAGAAATATTATCATAATAATCAATGCATATAATTATATATATATATATATATATATATATATATATATATATATATATATACACACACACACACACACAAGCATAGAATATACATATTCTGCATTCTCGCCACAATTCATCATAGCTCATCATATATATCACAATATATATGTATAAACAAATATGGAATAATCACCAAGCATATTCCTCATGCACACATCCATAATTCTCATCATTCCAGATGAACATACACATATGCATACATTCACACAACATTTATATCCATGCCATGTGACTCAATGCAACTCATGCCATGTGGTACCAACACTTATTATTTTTCGGTTTTTACATTTAAACCGGGTCCGTCCCCTAGACCAATAACAAACAAAAGCCCGTCCTCTAAGCTTTCAAACCCACCCTTCTAGATTTGGAACAAGTCACTAGTCTCCACGAAACTAGAAAGCATTGTCTCTTGACAACAAATGATGCGTATGCAATCAACAACAAATGCACTTAAGATCGTTCTCGCATCTTAATCCCATACATTATCAAATAATTCATCACACATGAATTATATCATGATTGCACACACAACACATTTCATCAAAGTATTCATACTTTCAACATCATCACTACATTCATCAAGTAGTATACAAGAATCAAATAGATTTATTCACAAATACAATCACATACAATTAATATGCATTCACAACATCGTGCCAAACGGAAACAAACTCTATCACAATCATTCATACACTTTTAAGTCAATTTAAACAATGTATATTTTCCAAAAGGCCACATTTCATAATCGATTCCACAATCTAGGATTCACGCTATACGGCTACCCACAACATAATATATCACATCATACAACTATGCATTCAGAAAGATCGATCATAATCGAGCCAAACAATCAACATTGGATGGAAACACAACAAGAAATACGAATGTTGTCACGTTCGCTACACCACTCGCCTAGCGAGTCCTTGGCGAACACTCGCTACTGATTCGCCTAGCGAACAAGCTTGTGAAGACAAACAGAAGCTACTGGAAGGATTCGCTACTGGCTCGCTGGAGCCTCGCCTAGAGAACAACTCGCTACATCACTCGCTACTAGCGAAAAGGATCATTTCCATTCTGCCAAAGTCTGGGGATGTTCGCTGGCAGCTCGCTACCAGCTCACTTAGCGAATGACTCGCCACTCTACTCGCCTAGCGAACATGCTAGCGAGTGTCTGCGTACTTCAAAACCCCAACTGTGCAAAAACCTCAGAAACTCCCGAAATCACCCGATTCAAAACCTACAAGTTCCAGTAGTCTTATCCTAACATTTCTCGACTAAACTACACCATTAATTCCAATTTCTAACCATTCGAACATCAGTTTCTATGGATTAAACCATTTCTGACCTAGAATGGAAAAAGATGGAAAACATCCAAACAATCCAAACAGACACATACATAATCATATACATTAGTAAGATAATAAGATTTCACACCCTTACCCAATTAATCGAACTCTAAAAGTTATTCTTGATGATTCCAAGTTTTTCCTCTATTTTCTCCTCTTCTCTCTTCTTCCTTCTTTCTTTCTCTTCTTTTTCCTTTCTCTCTATTTCTATCTTTTCTCTTTTCTCTTTTCTACTTATATCTCTTCTATTCTATTTCTCTCCAAACATCTACTAATCCATTTCTCACAAAATATCTCGACTTATCATTAAATCCTTAATCTCTAAAATACCCTTCACTCTATTTTCCCTGAAAACCGTCAAAATCGGTAAAATAACATAATATGCAAACATAACATATTAACACATAAATTTCACAATTAAAATATTAAACACCAAAATAATTCAAAAGACTCAACAAAATTGGGAAATCAGAATCGAGGTGTTACAACTCTCCCCCACTTTAGGAATTTTCGTCCTCGAAAATATTACCTGATGCAAACTACTCTGGATACGACTCTCGCATCCCACTCTCTAATTCCCAAGTCATATTGCCTTCTGCTGCGCCTCCCCATGCTACTTTCATAAGCGCAATATCTTTGCCTCTTAGCTTCTTAAATTCACAGTCCATAATTCTAATCTATAAAGCTTCAACCGTAAGGTTATCTCTCACCTCAACCTCGTCCATAGGAATAACATGTGACGGATCCGGAACATACTTCTGAAGTTGTGAAACATGGAACACATCATGGAGATTAGCAAGCGATGGCGGTAAAGCAACCCGATAGTCTACCTCTCCTATCCTCTGCAAAATATAATAAGGACCAATAAAACGTGGCGTCAACTTACGTGACTTCAACGCTCTACCAACACCAGTCATTGGAGTAACTCGAAGAAACACATGATCTCCCTCTTGAAAATCAAGCGCTTTCCTCCTCTTATCATGATAACTCTTTTGACGACTCTAAGAAATCTTCATCTTCTCTTGAATCATCTTAATCTTATCGGTAGTCAACTGGACTATCTCGGGTCCAACCACAAAACTCTCTCCAGACTCATACCAACACAATGGTGTCCTACACCGTCTACCATACAATGCCTTAAACAGTGTCATACCAATACTCGAATGAAAACTGTTGTTGTAAGTAAATTTAATCAAAGGTAAGTAGCTATCCCAAGCTCCTCCCTTTTCCAATACACAAGCTCTCAAAAGATACTCAAGTGATTGAATCGTCCTCTCAGTTTGACCATCGGTCTGCGGATGATAAGCAGAACTCAAACGTAACTTCGTACCCAAAGCACTTTGCAAACTCTCCCAAAATCTAGAAGTAAACCTCGGATCTCTATCTGACACAATGCTAGACGGAATACCATGCAAACTGACAATCCTATCAATGTACAACTTTGCCAACCTCTCCAACGGGTAATCCATTCGCATAGGAATAAAGTGAGCAGATTTGGTCAATCTATCCACAATAACCCAAATAGCTTCAAAGTTACTCGGCGTTCTAGGTAAACCAGATACAAAATCCATATATATGCTATCCTATTTCCATTCAGGAATAAACAACGGTTGCATTAAGCCCGACAGTTTCTGATGCTCAATCTTTGACTTCTAACAAGTCAAACAAGAATACACAAACTCGGTAATATCCTTCTTCATACGAGGCCACCAAAATACTTTCCTCAAATCTTGATACATCTTAGTAGCACCCGGATGAATACTCAGTCCACTACGATGCCCTTCTTCAAGAATACTCTTCTTAAGCTCAACAATCTCGGGAATACAAACTCTATCACGGCATCTCATGACACCATCTTCATCAATCCGAAAATTACCACCTTGACCTTGATTGATCAAAGTCAACCGATCAACTAAACCCAAATCAGATTTATGTCCTTCTCGAATCTCGTCAAGAATACCACTAGTAAGCTTTAACATACCAAGCTTAACTCCGTAAGAAGTCTTCTCACACACAAAGCTCAAATCGCGAAATTGCTCAATCATTTCCAACTCTTTTACCATCATCATTGACATATGCAACGATTTCCTACTCAAAGCATCAACTACTACATTTGCTTTACCCGAATGGTAATTCAAACCAAAATCGTAATCCTTCAGAAGTTCCAACCATCTCCTCTGCCTTGCATTCAATTCTTTCTGATCAAAGAGATACTTCAAACTCTTATGATCATTAAATACCTCGAATCTCGAACCAAACAAATAATGCTTCCAAAGCTTTAGCACAAATACAACGACGGCCAACTCTAAGTCATGCGTCGGATAATTCCTCTCATGCACTTTGAGTTGCCTCGAAGCATAAGCTACAACTTGTTTATTTTGCATCAGCACACCTCCTAAACCCATCAAAGATGTAACACCCATTTTAATTATTTAGTCATTTTAATGTTATTTTAATTATTGTATTTTGGTGTGCCCTTAGGTGGGGGTGTGATGGAGTATGTTGGTGGGTATCCTTGATTTATAAGGATTATTTGATAAATGTGGAGTTGATGTAATAATATAATGAGTTAATAATAAATAGTAATATTGGTGGTATTTTTAGTATTATTATTATTATTATTATTATTATTATTATTATTATTATTAGTAATAATATTATTAATATTGGGATTAAGAATATAGAATGGGAGTTGAGGGAGATAATAGGGAATTAGAGAGAGAGGAAAGTAAAAAGTCACGATAGAACCGTGAGAAGAGAATTGGGAGAAAGGAGACGAGCGAAGAACAGAGAGGAAGAGGGAAGGTCAGAGCTGTCCAACTTTGGAGGAATTCTTCACCAATTGGAATAACTATCGAGGTAAGGGGGGAGAAACTGATTAGGATGGTATATACATGAATTAGGTAGAGGGGATTCCTTAACCCCGTAGGGATTTGTCGATGTATGAAGTTGTATATTGGCATGCTTGTAATTGTTGTTGATAATGATAAATTGATGCTTGATGTTGATGAATTGTTGTTGATACTGTTGAATTTGGGGGTATAGGCTGAGGTTACGATTTTAGGGAAGTTCTGGGTGACTTTAGAGGTATTGGAGGTATACTTGACGGTTGGTTATGTAGTGGAAATTAGGGAGCAATCGATGAGGGTAATATGTAATATATGTACTGTTAATAGGACAGAAGTTGGAGGTAGCATGTTAGGCTTTGAATTGGCTCAGATAGCATTGTAGAACAGTGGGGATTTTGGGGTATCGCAGCATTCGCTGGGATTCGCCTGGCGAGTGTTGGCGAAGGTTCTCCAGGCGAATGTTAGCGAGCAGTGGCGAGTAATTCCAAATAAACTCCCAGACCTAAAGGGTATAAAGGTCGCCTGGCGAGTATGGCCAGTGAAGGTTCTCCTGGAGAATGATCCATTCGCCTGGCGAATGCACGATAGTTGAGAGAGGCTTCGCGAGCAGGTTCGCCTGGCGAGCCATAGCGAGCATTCGCTGCGGGGCTTCGCTTGGCGAATGAACCAGCGAACGTGACAACAGAATGTGGTTTTTGGTACTGTTTTGCCTTGTGCATTAGCCTTGTAGGATCCCTTTGATCATGATAATTGTAAGGATGGTGATTGAATGATGAAGAGTGTGTATTTGGTGATAGGAAGTGAATTCCTTAATACTTTATGTAAGTGTCTGATTGACTGGTGTATGACATATCTATGTATATGTGATGTATGATGGTGTGATCTGAGAATCGTATGCACAATGTATGCTTGTTTTAATTTGTATGCATTTGGTGTTATGCATATCATGGTGTAGTGGTGGGATGAGTCATTGCTCAGGGGAGTGTATGTGATTCATTCGTATTCCTTTGAGTGGGGAATAGTGAGGATGGATCATGGCCAAGGGCGGGTGTATGTGATCTATCCGGGTTCCATAGAATGAACCAATGATTCGGTACCGCATGCATGGTGTCGCGTTGCATAATTGCATTATGGTGTATTGTATGGATGGTGGACTATATATCGTGTTTGTTGAATGTTGGGTGATAAACTATGTGATTGGTGTATTTACTACCTTTATTTCATGTATGTATTTACCGATATATTTTGATCATGTTTTCTCACCCCTTTGTTGTTGTTGTGGTCTGTGCTTCCTCGGAAGTACAGATAATCCAGGTACTTTGCTAGCTTGGATTGTGGTGTGCAAGTCGAGTCTTAGGATGCTCTGATATGTAGCACGGGACTTGGGCGTTTAGTTGTTTTATGTTGAACTTGTTTTATTTTCTTGTGACGTATCATGACTTTGATGTATTTTATTAATGAACATTTTTTTCGCCGTTTTGTTGTGAAAACCTTCGAATGAAGAGTATGTTTGATTTTGTGATGTGATATCCCACTTGGGAGTTGAAAACTCTGATGTTTATTTATAATGTTTATATTTTATTTGTTTTGTAAAGTGGGGTGTTACAAAAGACGTATCACAATACACAACAAACGGTTCCGTCGGATTCGGAAAAATCAAAATAGGAGCTTTCGTCAATCTTCTCTTAAGCTCTTGAAAACTTTCTTCACACTTTGCATCCCAAACAAAAGCTTGACCTTTCCTAGTCAACTGCGTCAACGACAATGATATCTTGGCAAATCCTTCAATGAATTTCCGATAATAACCTGCCAAACCAAGAAAACTTCTAATCTCAAAAACTGATTTCAGAGCCTCCCAATGTGATATCTCTTCCACCTTTGACGGATCAACTGCAATACCTCTACTCGAAATCACATGACCAAGAAAACTCACTTCTTTCAACCAAAATTCACACTTAGAAAGTTTAGCATATAACTGCTTTTCTTTCAACACAGATAACACAATCCTCAAATGCTCGACATGTTCTTCTCCACTCTTCGAATAAATCAAAATATCATCAATGAACACGACCACAAACTTGTCCAAATAAGGATGGAAAATCCTATTCATGTACTCCATAAATACACCTGGTGCATTAGTCACACCAAATGGCATTACAGAATATTCATAATGTCCATACCTTGTTCTAAAGGCAGTCTTCTGAATATCTTTGACCTTCACACGAATTTGGTGATACCCAGATCTCAGATCTATCTTACTAAAGACACTCACACCAACCAACTGGTCCATCAAATCATCAATCCTCGGAAGTGGATACTTATTCTTGATAGTCATCTTGTTCAATTGTCTGTAATCCACACAAAGTCTCATAGAACCTTCTTTCTTCTTAACCAACAAAACTGGTGCACCCCACGGTGACACACTCGGATGAATAAACTTCTTCTCAAGTAGATCTTCAAGTTGACTCTTCAACTCTTTCAATTCCTATGCAGACATACGATATGGAGCCATCGATATCAGACTAGTTCCAGGAATTAAGTCGATCGTAAACTCCACCTCTTGTTCCTGTGGTAAATCTCTTATCTCCTCAGGAAAAACTTCTGGAAAATCACAGACAATTGGTAAAGCATCCATTACTCTATTTTCACCAATATTCAAAGCTACCATCAACATAAATACCTTCGCACCATCTTGCACTGATTCCTTTACTTGCTTAGCAGTCATAAACAAGTCTCCTTCATCATCAGGTTCAGGAAAAATAACTTTGTCAAAACAGTTAATATAGACACGATTGAATTCCAACCAATTCATCCCAAGAATAACATCAAGTTGATCTAAGTGAAGACACACTAAATCAACTCCAAAGTCTTTACCAAAAATATTCAACGGACAATTCAAACACACAAAAGTGGTAGTTACTGAACCCATAACAGGAGTATCAATAACCATACCACTACTCATAATTGACAACTCAAGGTCCAACCTCTTAACACAATCAAAAGAAATAAATGAATGTGTAGCTCCAGTATCAATTATAGCAATCAAAGGTATACCATTAATGAAGCACGTACCTCAGATCAACCGATCTTCACTAGCAGTCTCCGATCCTGATAGAGCAAACACTTTCTCATTCCCTTGAGTCTTCTTTGGCTTGTCACACTTGGTACTAATGTGCCCTTGCTCACCACAGTTGTAGCAAGTCACACTCGCACCGCTTCTGCACTCCATAGCTTTGTGGCCTGTCACAATTGAAACATTTTTGCTCAACAATTGTGCACTCAGGAGCATGGTGTCCTTCTCTACCGCATCTATAACATCTCACCGGAGTGGAAACTCCTCCTCCACTCGGCTTCTTGCCGTAACCAGCTTTCTGTTTCCCCTTATCAGCAGGAGTCACATACGGCTTCCCTCAGAATTGACCTTTTCCTTTCTTGTCACTTAAACTCTTATAGTGGGCTGATCTAGCTCTACTATCTTCATCATAAATTCTACTCTTGTTCACCAACTCAGAAAATCGCCTAATTTCCTGATAACCAACGACTTGCTTAACTTCAGGCCTCAAACCATTCACAAACTTCAGACACTTGGATCTCTCAGCATTGGCAGTGTTGTAATGAGGACAAAACTTAATCAATTCCTTAAACCTTGCGGCATACTCGGCCACAGTTGAGTTACCCTGCTTCAGCTCAAGGAATTCAGTTTCCTTCTTACCACACACATCTTCTGGAAAATACTTCTCCAGAAATGCCTCTCTAAAAACATCCCAAGTAACCACAATCTCATCCTCTTCAAACCTCTGGCGAGTGTTACTCCACCAGTCCTCAGCTTCCTCTTCAAGCATATGAGTGCCAAACTGCACCCTCTGCGCATCTGAACAGTTCATGACTCGAAATATCTTCTCGATCGCTTTCAGCCATACCTGTGCTTTGTCAGGATCATGGGTTCCCTTGAAAATTGGTGGATTGTTCCTTTGGAACCTTCCCAAAGCACGAAACTCGTCATCAGCGTTGTTTCCAGCATTCACGTTGGCTTGTGGATTTTGTCCAGTCGCTCCAGCCAACATCGCCAAAGCTTTGGCAATCGCTTCATCATTCCTACCGCCAACGTGGATTTTGTCCAGTCACGTTGGCTCGATAGTGTCATACACACAATCCAATATATATATATATATATATATATATATATATATATATATATATATATATATATATATATATATATATATATATATATATATATATATATATATATATATATATATATATATATATATATATAGGGAATAAACACATTAACAACTTGGTTAACTGACCGACCTGCTCTGATACATCTAATGTAACACCCCCTTTCTATACCCCCAATTAAACAAATAAATCATTTAGGCACATATTCAAATCCATCAGAGTATAATTAAAACACGGTATAAAAGAGGCATGTTGTAACACCCCACTTCCCAAAATCATCTAAATTAATAAACATTATAAATAAACAAAATCAGAGTTCCAATTCTCCCAAGTGGGATATCACATAAAAACAACGTTTCCTTATAAAAAGGTTTTTCTCCAAATACAGCGGAATGTTAAATAATAAAATTCAATAAAAGTTTGATACGTTCACAGGGAAATAAAATATAATTTCAACATAAAACAAATAAAAACGCCCAAGTCCCGTGCTACGTATCAGAGCGTCCTAGACTCGACAATCACACCAATATCCAAGCTAGCTAAGCACTTGGATTATCTGTACTTCCGAAGAAGCACAAACCACAACAACAACAAAGGGGTGGGAAAACATGATCAAAAATATAACGGTAATGTAATACATGTAAATAAGGTAGTACAACACACCAACACACCAAGATTCACCCCTAACAACACTATATGACGAACCTACTGTTCAAATTACAATATAACATATTATAATGCAAAATGCAACTCAACACCATGCATGCGGTACCGACTCATTGGTTCATTCAATCGAACCCACCATTCTCCACAACGGAGTACGGGTGAATCACTTACGCTCCATCCGAGACATGATTCAACCCCACCATTCTCCACAAAGGAGTACGGGTGAATCACTTACGCTCCATCCGAGACATGATTCAACCCCACCATTCTCCACAAAGGAGTACAGACAAATCACTTACGCTCCATCCGAGACATGATCCATCCCACCAAGACACCATGATATGCACACACCAATGCATAACTATTATGTTCAGGCACACTAAGTGCACACGATCCACCTGATCGTATCATTATACATCACATATATATATGCATAGATATAACATGCACCAACACCATATAAATCAACCAGATAGTAAACAAGTTCATATTCTATCACCAAGATACAAACACATCCCACTACTCGGGGATACACAATACTATTGATCACTACATACATATACATCAACTAATTGTCCACCAGTCATTATTACGGGAAACATGCACTATCACCAAGTACACAAGTTAGTTCCCACACTCATCATTCTTACAGTGCATCAAGGCCAAAGGGATCACACAAGCCCAAGCTCAAGGCCAAAACATCACAAAAATCACATTCTGGTTCTGCTACGTTCGCTGGCATTCGCCAGGCGAACCTGCTGGCGAAGCCCTCATTTCACTATCGTGCACTCGCCAGGTGAACCTTCATTCGCCAGGCGAACCTTCGCTGGCCACACTCGCCAGGCGAAGTTCCTACCCTTTAGGTCTGGGACTTAATTCTGAATTATTCGCTGCCACTCGCCTCAGCTCGCCAGGCGAACTCTCGCCTCCCTTCGCCAGGCGAGGCTTCACCAACATTCGCCAGGCGAAGCCCAACGAATGCTGCGATTTCACCAATTTCTCACAGTTCTGCAGAGTGCTTTCTAAGCCAAATGGGTTAAACTTCCTACTTCCAATTCACCCCTTAACATCAGTACTAAACATTACACGTAATTCAGCCTAAATGATTCCTAATCCCAATCCCAAAATCATCATCTAGACACTTTATTGATACATCAAAATTCCTACAGAATTTCCCTAAAAACCGTAAAATCACCTATATGCCAAATTAACCAAAAACCACAATTCATCAACAATCAACATCCAATTTTCAGCAATAGTCAACAATCACAACATATCAACTCACAATATCATATATAGATGATCTTTCTACGGGGTTAAGGAATCCCCAACTACCCTATACATGTATAAACCATTTCCCAATCAAGTTTCTCCCCCCTTACCTTGTTAATCGGTTGATCGATGAAAGAACCCTCCAAGGTTTGGCCAATTCTGATTTCCCCCCGTTCCTTCGTTCTTCGCTCCCTTTTCCGTTCTTCTCACTTCTCTCCTTTCTATCGTTCTTTTTCCACTTTCTCTAACTTCTCACAATGTATCGTAAAACTACTAACCCCTCACATTCTCTATTTTAATTCTCTAATCCCAATAATAATAATAATTTAATAATAATAATAATAACTTAATAAAATAATAATAATAATAATAATATTATTATCTCACCAAAATAATAATAATATTAATAACAATAGTAACTATAATAAATATAATAATAATAATAATATTCCCACCAATATTAATATTATACACTATATTATTATATTCACCAAAACACCACCAATAATCCTCCCACATTAGGGACATCCACCAAACATCACCAAATACACCCCCACCAAAGGGCACACCAACACATAATATTTAAAATAATAATAAAATGACTAAATAATTAAAATGGGTGTTACAACTCTCCCCCACTTTAATTATTTTCGTCCTCGAAAATTACCTGATGGAAATAGCTCCGGATACACTTCTTGCATCCTGCTTTCCAACTCTCAGGTCACACTGCCTCCTGCAGCACCTCCCCAAGCTACCTTCACCAAAGGTATCTCTTTCCCTCGGAGCTGTTTCATCTTACGGTCCTCGATCCTCAACGGCATCGTCTCAACAGTAAGATTCTCCCGAATCTGAACATCATCTCTCTGAATAACATGAGATGGATCAGAAACGTACTTTCGCAATTGCGACACATGAAACACATCATGTAGATTCGACAACTCAGGCGGTAACGCCACCCTATAAGCCACATCACCAATTCTCTGCAAAATCTCATAAGGTCCAATGAACTTAGGATCCAGCTTCTTGGACTTCAATGCACGACCCACACCAGTCATCGGATTAACTCTTAGGAATACGTGATCACCTACACAGAATTCCAACTCTTTCCTCCGATTATCATGATAGCTTTTCTGCCTACTCTGAGACACTTTCAATTTCTCACGAATCATTTGAATTGTCTCAGTAGTCTGCTGTACAATTTCTGGCCCAAGCACCATATTCTCACAAGTTTCATACCAACACAGAGGAGTCCTACACCTCCTCCCATACAAAGCTTCAAACGGTGCCATTCCAATACTCGAATGGTAACTGTTATTGTACGTGAACTCAATCAATGGTAAATGAGTATCCCACGCACCACCCTTTTCTAACACACAAGCTCTCAACAAATCTTCAAGCGACTGAATAGTCCTCTCCGACTGACCATCAGTTTGCGGATGATAAGCTGCACTCAATTTCAACTTAGTTCCCAAAGCTTCCTGCAAGCTCTTCCAAAATTCCGAAGTAAACCGTGGATCTCTATCCGACACCATACTGGACGGAACACCATGCAACTTCACAATTACCCGAATGTAAATATCCGCCAGCTTCGTTAACGGGAAAACTAATATTGATCGGCACGAAGTGTGCAGACTTCGTCAATCGATCCACAATCACCCATATAGCATCAAAACCTCTCGCCGTATTCGACAAACCTGTCACAAAATCCATGGTAATGCAATCCCATTTCCAAACCGGAATCTCTAATGGTTGCATAAATCCAGAAGGTCTCTGGTGTTCCACCTTCGACTTCTAACATGTCAAACAGGCATACACAAATTGAGGTATGTCTCTTTTCATACCAGACCACCAAAATAATTTCTTCAAATCATGATACATTTTCGTAGCTCCCGGATGAATACTCAGGCTACTACGATGTCCTTCGCTCAAAATTGACTTTTTCAATTCTTCATCATCTGGTACACAAATCCTGCCTCTAAATCTCAACACACCTGTACTATCCAATTTAAAGTCACTATCGGAGTCACTCCCTACTCTAGGCATCAAATCTACTAATTTCACATCCAACTTCTGATTTTCTCTAATCATATCCAAGAAGTCATTATTTACCTGCAACATACCCAACATTACACTATCTGCAGTAGTCTCACAAACCATGCTCAAATCTCTAAACTGTTCAATTAACTCAATTTCTTTCACCATCAGAGCTGCCATATGAATTGCTTTCCTACTCAAAGCATCTGCCACTACATTGGCCTTTCCTGGATGATAACTCAAACTGAAGTCATAATCCTTCAAAAATTCCAACCATCTTCTCTGCCTCATATTCAGCTCTTTCTGATCAAACAGGTATCTCAGACTCTTATGATCACTAAACACTTCAAATCTTGAACCATATAAATAGTGTCTCCAAATTTTCAACACAAAAACAACCGCAGCTAATTCAAGATCATGAGTCGGATAATTTCGCTCATGCACTCTCAATTGCCGCGATGCATATGCTACTACTTTACCATTCTGCATCAGAACTCCACCTAATCCCATTTTAGATGCATCACAGTACACCACAAACGGTTCACTCGGAGTCAGTAACACTAACACCGGTGTCGTAGTCAATCTCTTTTTCAACTCTTCAAAACTTTCTTCACAAGCAGCATCCCATACAAAAACTTGGTTCTTTCTCGTCAACTGAGTTAATGGCAACGCCAAATTAGAGAACCCTTCAATAAACCTGCGGTAATAACCGGCTAACCCCAAAAAGCTTCTAATCTCTGTCGCTGTCTTCGGCGGTTCCCACTGCAATACTGCACTTACTTTTGACGGATCCACCGCTATTCCATCTTCAGATATTACATGCCCCAAGAAACTTACTTTCTTCAACCAAAAGTCACACTTTGACAGTTTAGCAAATAATTTATTTTCCTTCAACACTTGCAAGGCAATTCTCAGATGTCCGACATGCTCTTCATCAAATTTAGAATAAATTAATATATCATCAATAAACACTACAATGAACTGATCCAAGTAAGAATGAAAAATTCTGTTCATATACTCCATAAATACTCCCGGTGCATTAGTCACTCCAAACGGCATTACAGCATATTCGTAATGTCCATATCGAGTCCTAAAGGCAGTCTTCTGAATATCACCTTCTTTTACTCTCATCTGATGATAACCCGATCTTAAGTCGATCTTACTAAATACACGAGCTCCCACCAGCTGGTCCATCAAATCATCAATCCTAGGTAAAGGATACTTATTCTTAATAGTCACTTTATTCAATTGGCGGTAATCGATGCACAGACGCATACTACCATCCTTCTTCTTCACCAACAACACTGGAGCTCCCCACGACGATACACTTGGTCTAATAAACTTTCTATCCAACAATTCTCCAATCTGAGACTTCAACTCAGCCAATTCCACTACAGACATCCTGTACGGCGCCATAGAAATAGGTCTCGTACCAGGAACAAGATCAATACCAAATTCTACTTCTCGCGTCGGAGGCAATTCCGTAATGTCGTCAGGAAACACTTCTGGAAATTCATTCACCACTGCTAATTCCTCCATTGGCACTTTGTTATCCATCGATAAAGTTGCAAATAAAGCAAACACTCTAGTTTCATCTTCCAACAAGGCCCTCAATTCTTTATTAGACAAAGAACTTGCCATAACTTCCTCTTCAGGGGTCAGGAACAACAATTCCTTCCGAAAACAATCGATGTAGACTCGGTTGAACTCTAACCAGTTCATACCCAGAATAACATCCAATTTACCAAGTGGTAGACAAATCAGATCCACTCCAAATTTTCTACCGAAAATAGTCAGCGGACACTTCAGGCATACCAAAGAAGTAGTCACTGAACCTATAGAGGGTGTCTCAATAGTCATCTGTATCTCCAGAGTGGACGGCACCAAACCTATCCTCTCCACACAATCTACAGAAATAAACGAGTGCGTTGCACCCGTATCAATAATAGCAATCAAAGGAATATTATTGATAATACAAGTACCTCTGATCACACGCTCATCACTGGCAGCTTGAGTTCCTGCCAAGGCAAACACTTTTCCACCAGCCGGAGACGTTTGAGGCTTCTTCGGCTTCTCACAATGTGTACTGATATGACCCTTCTCACCACAGTTATAACAGGTCGGCATAGTTGCTCTGCAGTCAGCTATCACATGACCTGGTTTCCCACACTTAAAACACTTCTTGGCTTCATTAGGACAATCATTAGAACGGTGTCCCATACCACCGCACCGAAAACATTTCCCTTCAACAGATGCTATCCCATCTCTAGGCTTCTTATCAACAACAGCTTTACGTTTTCCCTTATCAGCAGCAACACTATAAGGAGTACCACTAAACCTCTGCTTACCCTTACGGTCATTAACAGCTTTGTAGTGCGCAATCCTTGCTCGGTTATCGTTATCATAAATCCTGCTTCTGCTTACCAGCTCAGGATAGCTCCTGATCTTCTGACAAGCAATCCCCAACTTAATTTCTGGACGCAGTCCATTCTCAAACTTTAAGCACTTAGAGGTCATTGCCCCTTCCACATTATAGTGGGGACAATACTGCACCAGCTCCTCAAACTTGGCAGCATATTCTGCTACAGTCATGCTACCCTGTTTCAGCTCTAAGAATTCAATTTCCTTAGCGCTTCGGATATCTTCCGGGAAATACTTCTCCAGAAAACCTTTCCGAACCACCTCCCAAGTAATGGTAGTTCCAGCAGCTTCCAACCTTTGGCGACTATTGTCCCACCAGGCTTCAGCTTCACCCTCCAGCATGTGAGTACCAAACCTCACCTTTTGCTCATCGCTACATTCCATAGTTCTGAAGATCTTCTCAATTGCCTTCAGCCACTTCTGAGCAGCTTCGGGGTCCAGAATTCCCCCTTCGAACGTTGGCGGCTTGTTGCTCCGAAACTGCGCCAAACTCCTGAATTGGGCATCTGCAGTTTGATTCTGATTAGCAACAGCCTGTGCCATTGCTTGCATAGCAGCAGCCAATGCAGCATCGTTCCTTCCTGCCATACTTCTCCAAACAACAACACCAGGTGTAAAAGATATTCAACTACATCATAAAGGACATACTCAACTTGACTCAACAACACTGGCCGGACGGACCGACCTGCTCTGATACCAATTGTAACACCCCACTTCCCAAAATCATCTAAATTAATAAACATTATAAATAAACAAAATCAGAGTTCCAATTCTCCCAAGTGGGATATCACATAAAAACAACGTTTCCTTATAAAAAGGTTTTTCTCCAAATACAACGGAATGTTAAATAATAAAATTCAATAAAAGTTTGATACGTTCACAGGGAAATAAAATATAAGTTCAACATAAAACAAATAAAAACGCCCAAGTCCCGTGCTACGTATCAGAGCGTCCTAGACTCGACAATCACACCAATATCCAAGCTAGCTAAGCACCTGGATTATCCGTACTTCCGAAGAAACACAGACCACAACAACAACAAAGGGGTGAGAAAACATGATAAAAAATATAACGGTAATGTAATACATGTAAATAAGGTAGTACAACACACCAACACACCAAGATTCACCCCTAACAACACCATATGACGAACCTACTGTTCAAATTACAATATAACATATTATAATGCAAAATGCAACTCAACACCATGCATGCGGTACCGACTCATTGGTTCATTCAATCGAACCCACCATTCTCCACAACGGAGTACGGATGAATCACTTACGCTCCATCCGAGACATGATTCAACCCCACCATTCTCCACAAAGGAGTACGGGTGAATCACTTACGCTCCATCCGAGACATGATTCAACCCCACCATTCTCCACAAAGGAGTACGGACAGATCACTTACGCTCCATCCGAGACATGATCCATCCCACCAAGACACCATGATATGCACACACCAATGCATAACTATTATGTTCAGGCACACTAAGTGCACACGATCCACCTGATTGTATCATTATACATCACATATATATGCATAGATATAACATGCACCAACACCATATAAATCAACCAGATAGTAAACAAGTTCATATTCTATCACCAAGATACAAACACATCCCACTACTCGGGGATACACGATACTATTGATCACTACATACATATACATCAACTAATTGTCCACCAGTCATTATTACGGGAAACATGCACTATCACCAAGTACACAAGTTAGTTCCCACACTCATCATTCTTACAGTGCATCAAGGCCAAAGGGATCACACAAGCCCAAGCTCAAGGCCAAAACATCACAAAAATCACATTCTGGTTCTGCTACGTTCGCTGGCATTCGCCAGGCGAACCTGCTGGCGAAGCCCTCATTTCACTATCGTGCACTCGCCAGGCGAACCTTCATTCGCCAGGCGAGCCTTCGCTGGCCACACTCGCCAGGCGAAGTTCCTACCCTTTAGGTCTGGGACTTAATTCTGAATTATTCGCTGCCACTCGCCTCAGCTCGCCAGGCGAACTCTCGCCTCCCTTCGCCAGGCGAGGCTTCGCCAACATTCGCCAGGCGAAGCCCAGCGAATGCTGCGATTTCACCAATTTCTCACAGTTCTGCAGAGTGCTTTCTAAGCCAAATGGGTTAAACTTCCTACTTCCAATTCACCCCTTAACATCAGTACTAAACATTACACGTAATTCAGCCTAAATGATTCCTAATCCCAATCCCAAAATCATCACCTAGACACTTTATTGATACATCAAAATTCCTACAGAATTTCCCTAAAAACCGTAAAATCACCTATATGCCAAATTAACCAAAAACCACAATTCATCAACAATCAACATCCAATTATCAGCAATAGTCAACAATCACAACATATCAACTCACAATATCATATATAGATGATCTTTCTACGGGGTTAAGGAATCTCCAACTACCCTATACATGTATAAACCATTTCCCAATCAAGTTTCTCCCCCCTTACCTTGTTAATCGGTTGATCGATGAAAGAACCCTCCAAGGTTTGGCCAATTCTGATTTTCCCCCGTTCCTTCGTTCTTTGCTCCCTTTTCCGTTCTTCTCACTTCTCTCCTTTCTATCGTTCTTTTTCCACTTTCTCTAACTTCTCACAATGTATCGTAAAACTACTAACCCCTCACATTCTCTATTTTAATTCTCTAATCCCAATAATAATAATAATTTAATAATAATAATAATAACTTAATAAAATAATAATAATAATAATAATAATAATAATATTATTATCTCACCAAAATAATAATAATATTAATAACAATAGTAACTATAATAAATATAATAATAATAATAATATTTCCAGCAATATTAATATTATACACTATATTATTATATTCACCAAAACACCACCAATAATCCTCCCACATTAGGGACACCCACCAAACATCACCAAATACACCCCCACCAAAGGGCACACCAACACATAATATTTAAAATAATAATAAAATGACTAAATAATTAAAATGGGTGTTACACATGTCACATCATACGTGAATTTAAAACATACAACACCTGCTCAATAAAGATATGTAACCGTGGGGTAACTTTCAGCAGGGAAACTTAGTCCTCATACCCACATCTCCAAATTTAGAATAAAAGCATAAACATCTAAACATATATATATATATATATATATATATATATATATATATATATATATATATATATATATATATATATATATATATATATATATATATATATATATATATATATATATATATATATATATATATATATATATATATATATATATATATATATATATATATATCATTCAGTTTGATTCACAACATAATTCATGTTTTCATAAACATTCCACAAAAAGATACATGTACAATGTATCACAAAAGAATCATATATCCTAGCTACCCAGTGCTACATATCAGAGCTGACCGACAAAAGAATGAAGACACGTTTCACAAAAGACCTCCAACATACCTACTCTGCAATGCCTCATAGAGCATCATAAAACAATAGAAGGGTGAGAAATATTATCATAATAATCAATGCATATAATTATATACACACACACACACACACACACACACACACACAAGCATAGAATATACATATTCCGCATTCTCGCCACAATTCATCATAACTCATCATATATATCACCATATATATGTATAAACAAATATGGAATAATCACCAAGCATATTCCTCATGCACACATCCATAATTCTCATTATTCCACATGAACATACACATATGCATACATTCACACAACATTTATATCCATGCCATGTGACTCAATGCAACTCATGCCATGTGGTACCAACACTTGTTATTATTTTTCGGTTTTTACATTTAAACCGGGTCCGTTCCCTAGACCAATAACAAACAAAATCCCGTCCTCTAAGCTTTCAAACCCACCCTTCTAGGTTTGGGACAAGTCACTAGTCTCCACGAAACTAGCAAGCATTGCCTCTTGACAACAAATGATGCGTATGCAATCAACAACAAATGCACTTAAGACCGTTCTCGCATCTTAATCCCATGCATTATCAAATAATTCATCACACAAGAATTATATCATGATTGCACACACAACACATTTCATCAAAGTATTCATACTTTCAACATCATCACTACATTCATCTAGTAGTATACAAGAATCAAATAGATTCATTCACAAATACAATTGCATACAATTAATATGCATTCACAACATCGTGCCAAACGACAGCGAACTCTATCACAATCATTTATACACTTTTAAATCAATTTAAACAATGTATATTTGCCAAAGGGCCACATTTCACAATCGATTCCACAATCTAGGATTCACGCTATACGACTACCCACAGCATAACATATCACAACATACAACTATGCATTCAGAAAGATCGATCATAATCGAGCCAAACAATCAACATTGGATGGAAACACAACAAGAAATAAGAATGCTGTCATATTCGCTACACCACTCGCCTAGCGAGTCCTTGGCGAACACTCGCTACTGGTTCGCCTAGCGAACAAGCTCGCGAAGACAAACATAAGCTATTGGAAGGATTCGCTACTGGCTCGCTGGAGCCTCGCCTAGCGAACAAGCTCGCGAAGACAAACATAAGCTATTGGAAGGATTCGCTACTGGCTCGCTGGAGCCTCGCCTAGCGAACAACTCGCTACTGGTTCGCCTAGCGAACAAGCTCGCGAAGACAAACAGAAGCTATTGGAAGGATTCGCTACTGGCTCGCTGGAGCCTCGCCTAGCGAACAACTCGCTATATCACTCGCTACTAGCGAAAAGTATCATTTCCATTCTGCCCAAGTCTGGGGACGTTCGTTGGTAGCTCGCTTAGCGAATGACTCGCCACTCTACTCGCCTAGCGAACGTGCTAGCGAGTGTCTGCGTACTTAAAAACCACAACTGTCTAAAAACCCCAAAAACTCCCGAAATCACCCGATTCAAAACCTACAAGTTCCAGTAGTCTTAGCCTAACATTTCTCGACTAAACTACACCATTAATTCCAGATTCTAACCGTTCAAATATCGATTTCTATGGATTAAACCATTTTTGACCTATAATGGAAAAAGATGGAAAACATCCAAACAATCCAAACACACACATACATAATCATATACATTGGTAAGATAATAAGATTTCACACCCTTACCCGATTAATCGAACTCTAAAAGTTGTTCTTGATGATTCCAAGCTTTTCCTCTATTTTCTCCTCTTCTCTTTTCTTCCTTCTTTCTTTCTCTTCTTTTTCCTTTCTCTCTATTTCTATCTTTTCTCTTTTCTCTTTTCTACTTATATCTCTTCTATTCTATTTCTCTTCAAACATATACTAATCCATTTCTCACAAAATATCTTAACTTATCATTAAATGCTTAATGTCTAAAATACCCTTCACTCTATTTTCCCCGAAAACTCTCAAAATTGGTAAAATAACATAATATGCAAACATAACATATTAACACATTAATTTCACAATTAAAATATTAAACACCAAAATTATTCAAAAGACTCAACAAAATTGGGAAATCAGAATCGGGGCGTTACAGCAGGTCGTCAGGATACAGATAGGGCAAAACTTGGAAGTTTATGTCAACAATATGATTGTAAAAACCTTAGAAGGGCAGAGTCATACAACAGACTTATAAGACGTCCTGTGATCTTTCAAGAAGTACAACATGCGCTTAAATCCGCCAAGTACTCCTTTGGGGTGCAAACATGGATGTTTCTTGGATTCATGTTAACCATGAGAGACATTGAAGCGAACACAGATAAGTGCAATACATTACCAATGTGAGAAGCCCCACTAACATCATAGAGGTTCAACAATTAATAGGTCGTCTCACCGCTTTATCTCGTTTCCACTCTTGTGCGTGCGACAAGACTTTTCTCTTCTTCGTCTCCCTGAAGAAAAAAGAAAAGTTTGAATGGACAGAAGAATATGAGGAGACATTCTGAAAAATAAAAACCTTTCTCGCTTTGTCGCCTATCCTCAGTCGCCCAAGAGCTGGGTCGCCATTGCTCCTATAACTTTCAATCATAAATCAAGCGGCAAGTTCCATACTTGCCTAAGAGGCAACCAAAGCATAACATCTCATGTGTTTTGTATGCAAAGTGTTTAAAGACACCAATACCTTTAACCAAACGATTGAAAAACTAACATTGACTGTCATGTCTATAGTAAAAAAGCCCTAATCTTATTTTCAAGACCATAAAGGATTTGCAAAAATCAATTACCTTGTCTAGCAGGTCCTAAAAAGTCAAACTTAATAGGAAAAATGGTGACCTAGCAGAAAGTATATGATATTTCATTAATAAAAAATAAAGAAAAAAAACTCGAGAAATACTATGAACATTTCTCCATTTCACACCAATCTTCCTTTTGCATTGACATGAATATATCCAAATGAATTTGAATTATTTCCCATTCATTGTCTCATGTTTTCTATTCTACTTTAATTCACCTAACATTTTCTTTCTTAAAAGCTTTAAAAATAAAGGTTTTTTATTCACTTGAGTCAAGAACATGAGATAACTAAACATATGAACTCGTTTACAAATCAAAACACCCTTGTAAGAAAATCGAAGATATGTGATGAATGACAAAATTTTAATCAAATGATCACAAGTGGTTAATGAAGGTTCTAGTTGAATCGTCTAACTTCATTCACAATACGCACGTGCAATATTGTTACTGTAGATATAGTGTGCTGCTTTCCACATCACGCCTTTGCCGATGGCTAATGATTTATGAATGCCTCATTTCAGATTTTCTGACGTAAGAGCTACCAAATCTTTGTTCATGTCACGCCTACCTACATTATCTTACTTTATTTCATTTTTCTGAGAAATATATGTATTTTAATCCTAGATGAAAAATATGATGTCTAATTTAATCTTTTAGAAAAAAATATCTCGTAAATTTTGACGAGAGTAAAAATAGTGATGAAAATTATGGAGTTAAAAAAGTTATTTAATGAGTCAGCAAGTGTTTAAGAATAATATCTTAGTGTAGAAAGAAAGATGTGACGCGTGGGTTAGTCTGAGTCATGCCAACGGATCTGAAGGTGGGTTGCTGTGATAACCTTTGAAAGTGACACTTATCATTTCATTCTTATAGTTGGAATACAAAACTTTCTTTCATTTGTTGTTAGTATCAAAATATCTAAAACAGTTACTTATCTGTATTATTTATTATGTTAATGTTACGCTAAGATCATGCCTAATTTTGAATCTTTCGGAATATATATATATATATATATATATATATATATATATATATATATATATATATATATATATATATATATATATATATATATATATATATATATATATATATATATATATATATATATATATATATATATATATATATATATATATATATATATATATATATATATATATATATATATATATATATATATATATATATATATATTTGTGTTAAGGAGAGTCTGTCTCGATTTAAAAGCATTTTATGGAGTGCGATCTATTTGAATCAACAAAAATAGGCCAAGTCAAATAGGTCAATCCAAGGACGATGCGTTTGATTGATGGTCAGTGCATTTCAACACATAAAGAGAGTCTTACTAACATGTTAACAATCATTAATGGTTAATCTTAGACATAACGACAATGAGATTGATTCTTATTGATTGACCTTATCCAAACAAGGAGATATAGATGTTTATGACCCATCAATAAAGTTTATGGAGATTGAGCCTGCAAATTGTCTATAAACATACAATCAAAGAGGAAAAGAGAGACACATTCTTTCCATACTACTTGTACCTAAAATGACATTGCTACTTTGACTGACCTATCACCGGTAGAGTTATCAACTAGTATACCTAGTGTGTACGTACACAGTCCCTCAAACAGGAGGCTTGTAGGGACGGAGTGCTTTATGTGAGAAACCAGGTTGTACATAGTTCCTTAAGCGTCTTGTAAGGTGAGATGCTTTATGTGAGGAACTAGGTTATACATAATTTCACTATATAGTGGATAAATGTTTGTCTTTCCGTAAGGGTTACTCAAAGTTGCGCCTTATATTATAGGAGTTGTCTTCCTGTCTCTCGGCCTTTTTACTATTAATAGGGATTTTGCTTTGTTTTGCCTTAATTATTACTATCTGCCTCGAGAATCTCGTAGAAGTCAAGTTATCTTTCATTCTACATTCCTAAGCTATTAGTCATAAGTGAGGACTGTTTCTTGTCTACCACTCATGCCTTTAAGTAAACATCACTTCTTTCTATTCCAAGTTAGTTTAGTATTTATTCTTACAAAATATTATCCTCTATTCTCTACTAAAATCTCTTTCTCTTATTTCACTCACCATTCGCTAGCAATCGCGAGTAACATTTCAACCTTCTTTCTCTTATTTATTCTTAGTTATGATTTTTATTAGGAAGTGTGATGGGTTTGAGAAAGCCATCAAACCCCAAACCATATAGGAGAAAACTGAGGTCTGGAACCAATGCTTGAAAGCTTCAGAATGTAGAATGAGGAAATTAGATTGGAAATTTATGGAGAGAGAGAGAGGGAAAAGGAGTTTAACTTTTTCGATAGTTCGACCAGTGATAATGACACTAATTTGATGTCTTCTTTAGGTTATGTCGAATTCATCATGGAGCTCTCCACCTCTCCATCAAATTCCTTATGCGAGAAATTTATGAGTCAAGATTCTTTCTATCTTGAAGATGATTGGGTGAAAGCATTTTGAGCTGGCCTAAAGCTGTCAAATATTGATAGTGAAGTCGACGCCATTTTAGAACCTTGTGTTCAAGGCGAAAGAGTTTGCATATGGCGACCCCCTTGGGTGGAAAGTTAGTTCTTTTATTTTTATACTAGTGTCTTTGAAAATTTTGGTCGACATCCCTTTCACTATCTTCAAATCTAACATTCTTGGGGTGCTCAACGTCGCCCCTTGCTAGCTACATCTAAATAATTGGGAATTTGTCCAGGGGTTTAAGATCCTTTTTTTGGGTCTAAATCTTACACCCATGCCTAAGATCTTCTCCTTTATGAAACAAAAGGTGTATCCAAGGGTGGATGAGTATCTACAAGCTCCATCATAAGGCGGCCTTTACTTCCTCCCATACCTATAACTATAAGAATTGGAAGGACATGTTTGTTAGGGTTATAAGAGGTGTCCAATGACATAAAATTATCTTTAAGGATGATAGATTAGAGGTTTTCCCTTTGTTGTACGAGAAAGCCTCTTTCTATCACAAGTTTCCTTCTAGCCAAATTCAATGAGACTGTGAGGGTGAAGGTGGAAATCTTAAAGTAATTATGTACTATATAGGTGACATATTTGTTTGGATATGAAACAAACTACCCCATGCTAATGATTTTTTGGGGTTAGGTGTTCATCTCCTAAAAGTTTTTTTAGTTTATTCTTAGTCAATCTTTATTGACTTATTTAGTTTTTACATAAATGAAGAGTCATGTTTTTATGAATCTATGTGCTTGCAGGTACTGTCAAAGTGATCCAAAGTGTTTGATTTTGATGATGACAATACCTAATATCTAATGTTATCTAGTGAAGTCTTTATCTCTTAAAGATATCTCAAGTGGTCAAAGAGGTTCTCAGTACAAAGATGTTTTATCAAGCTATCCTTTTGAGTATGCTCTTGCCTAGAAGACTTACCTTAAGCACCGAGTCATCTCTTTGAAGTCAACATTGTTGTCCAACAACACACAAGTGAAGACTTTTATTTCAAGATTTGGTGATTTGATCTCTCAACTTTTGGATGAGATAAAAAAACTTGAAGATATCTCAAACCTCGAGATTCAAGGTTCTTATATGATAATAATGCCAAGACTTGAAGCTTAAGAGTTGTGAAATAAAGTAAGTGTGAAAGCTCATTAGGTCATGTCTGTCTGAGTGACCAGAGTCTTGTAAAGGCATGAGGGTATCTCTAGAATTACTAAGGCAAAATTAGACACACAATTAAAACCTTTAAGAAGCATATATTAATTTGTTGAAACCACTTAAGAATGTTTTTAATGCCTAGCTATTTGATTGGGAAACTGTCTGATCAATTATAAGCATGTTTACAATTGTATAATCTATTATACCTAAAAAAATAATCGATTATTTCAATTTGCAATGCCTATAATCGATTAGAAGGTCTCATAATAGTTGACAACATCTAGAAATTAAAACATTTAATTTTGGGGTCCAGTAAATGATTAGCTTAATCGATTAAAAGACTTAATTTGTCCAAGGATCGTTTCCATTTTTGAGCCACACTTTGTTCTATAAATAGAAAGTTCATCTACCTTTTCTAATCACTCAAAAAACAATTCTTGATCTCTCTTTCTCACTCTACCATCTTTTAGTATATATATATATATATATATATATATATATATATATATATATATATATATATATATATATATATATATATATATATATATATATATATATATATATATATATATATATATATATATATATATATATATATATATATATATATATATATATATATATATATATATATATATATATATATATATATATATATATATATATATATATATATATACACTGTTTTCTCACTTGAATTTTGCCTTAGTGCTTTAAGAGTGTTGTTGAGCTTAGTGAGGATCTTTGTTATGGGTGAATGATATATTTGCAATTTACCCAAGAATGTAATATTACTTGACTAAAATATCTTTTGTAAGAAGTTGTCCAGTAATGAGCTAAACCATTAAAAGCTATTGTTTGGTTAGGGGATTGTCTTAGGAAGTCTTTGCTTAGTTCATGGGTTTTCCTTAGTGCAAAAGTTCTCGTTTGGTTCATAAGATCAGCCAGCAAAACCTCCACAAAAGTTCTTAAGCCCAATCCATGTAAAATCTTTGTTCAATTTCAATATCAGACCGTATAAAATCTCGCATAAGGTTCTTGAGCTAAGCCCATATGAAGGCTCTCATAGGTTCAGAGAGTAACTAATGTACATTCTCCCAAAAGGTGCATGAGCTCAATATGATGTAAAAGCTCAATTTGGTTAGGTGGTTAACCTGTGTAAAACTCCATCTCGGTTCGGAGGTCAACCCATACAAAATCTCTGCTTAGTTCGCGATATTTCAAATTAAAACTTCAAATTTGGTTGTAAGAAGATTAATTAGAAAAACTAGAAAAAGCTCACACAAGACATATTGGAAACTCCCAAGAAGAATTTTTTTAAGGAGAGGAGTAAATCACCTTCATCTAAAGGTTGAGGACCCACGAGGTCTTCCTGATTCTCAACTATCGGTTGTAGTAGTAGTTGTTGTAGATCATGGACGTTGTCTTATAATGTCTAGTTTTGGCGAAGAAGTTCCTCCATGGAAGCGAGCATCTCCGTTATGGTAGCACAATAATCGTCATTGTTCAAGGGGATCACTCTTACCATCGTGGGATGATAAGGTGTTGATATCTAGATACAATTATGTGGCCTAAGATAGTTTTTTCAAGCCTCGCGGTGGGCGCTAAATGCACATGTTGTGTACATTAGTTAATAAATATACAAATATTAAGCCAACCAGAGTTGTAATGTCAACTTAGGTATAAGTCATATGGAAAGAACATGTCTTTCTTTTCCTTTTAGGTTGTGTGTTAATATACGTTATTGCAGGCTCAGTCTCCAAAAGACCATTTGATGGGTCATAAAAATATATATCTCATTGTATGCTTGTGGTTAATCTATAAGAATCAATCCTCTTGTCTTTTTGTCTGGGATCAACCATTAATGACTTTTAATATGTCTTTAAGACTTTATCTTTGTGTGTGTGTATCCAAATCGATCATGTTCTAAGGAATGCCTTAAAATCATGGCGGATTTTCTTGAACTCAGATTAACCCAACCCAAATTTACGGACACATATAATATATATTCTTTTTTATTCTTGCTCTTAAAGATTCACTTACGTTATTTGGCATAATAATTTTGCTTGAGACAATTTAATCGTATGTTGTTCTAGGTTGGAAAAAGGATCCAATAAAACTGATCCAAATAAGAGGCTTAATTCAGTTTCATGCCCACTCAAACTAGTGGACGTGTACACTCTCACGAGGTAGACCAACACTAGAGCGAGGCATCGCTCTATCTCTATTGTTGGGAGGCATCACTCCATCTCAATTTTTGGGCTCCAACAATTCCCCGTGCGAGACGTAACACCCACCCGAGGCAATTCCAACTGCTATTTTCTTATAGGTGTGACTCTGCGTCACACCAAAGTACAAATCATTACATATTTATAAGTTTCGCCTCTCTAATTCTACTGACTTGAATGCTGGAGTATAAATCTTATATATACACCTCCTCTTTCAACCAATAGAGACTTTCATTGTCGTGTCGAAAACCTTCTGCTGTGAACTTTACCACTTATATTTTGTTCCACTTCGAAAAAGTTGGCATTGGTATTTGTCTCTACATTAAATTTATTGTTTTAAGAGTTTGTTTAATCAAATTTACAACTATATATTAATAATCTGTGCAAGCATGATAGTTATGAATGGGCGATAATGACAGATGAGGTATAATGTTTGAGTTGAAAATGCACACACAAACTGACTTTCCCATTTGAATCCACGAAACGTCAGTTATCAATAAAGAGGCAGAAAATGATGATTTTGAGGATGAAATTATATGCAGAATAGAGAGTGGAGACCCTACCACACCACTGCTAACATGACTTAAAATTCAATGCATGAACTTACAATTATTAGCAAGTAAAAAGGGAAATCCTACTTCCGTGTAAAGTTCAGAGCGCACACACATGCTATTAGAATATAGAATATTACTACTACTAAAGATCTGTGTGAGATCATATTCTTTGATCGCAAAACTAGATAAAGCCATACATGTGTGTGATAAGTCCTTCTTGGATCCCACCTTACTTTCATACACTCCTTAAATTATAATTTTCAAGGAAATGCACGTGACTTTTATATCTACAAAATCTAACGTCACTTTCTCAAATTGCCATATACTAGTATTTCTGTATATAGATTATACAAGTAGAAAGAAGGTTTTGTTTTGAGTCAAAAAAGAAGTAGGAAGAAGGTCTAATTTGGAGCACGGTGAATTATAATTTTATACTCAAAAGATAATTCCTTAATTATGAAATGATAGCATCATCAAAGCTTATGATTACTCTTCTAGAATATGGAGCTTTGAGACTCTGACTGTGTGGTTATATGTAATTTAAATAGTATAGATACATTAAAAAAAACTGGTTTAAAGTTAAAACTTTTGCTCTTTTTAATATAAAATAACGTTTATCTTAATAAAAAATAGTTATAAATATAATATTTTATTAAATTTTATAAAAATAATACGGAACAATCATTGTTGCAATATTATATGTTCCAAAAAAATTATTGATAAATTATTCATAATATCAATTAAAACTAGTCATATGTATTTATTGTAAAATTGAAAGGTTTAATCATACACAAAATTTTGATGTGTGAGGACTTTTTTTTTCTAATAAGCAAGTTCTCATTCAACATGAGTACTAGGGGTACCACAATTCAATTATAACTTTCTAACAATCAAAATTACTACACATAGCAAACTATGTTGATATTGAGAGGATTGTTCACGAAGAAGAAGAAAGCACGTGTAATGTAAAAATAATCTCTATTATTTTTACTGAACCAATAGTGTACAACTAAATATATACAATGTATAAGGGTATATAAAAAAAGATATTAATAATATCCTAACTATCTATCTGCCTAATATAATTATTTTGGGATGATTATATTGATATCTCCCTACAAATTGGAGTTTGTATAGTACATAATTCTAACTTGGACAAAAAGGAATTAAAAAAGTGGAGCATGAAGAGGCTTTGTAAAATCATCTGCAAGCTAGGACAGTGAAGGAACAAGCAGAAGGTGTATAAGCTTGGACTTCAGCTTTTCTCTAATGACGTGGTAGTCTAACTCTATGTGCTTGTTGCACTCATGAAACATGGAATGCAAAAATCAGTAAAGAGGTAAGTTAACCATTGAACCTCACAAGTTAAGGACACAAGGGCACGATATTCCGCTTCGGTAGAGGAACGAGACATGGTGTTTTGTTTGTTCGAGCGTCAAGATATCAAGGAGTCGCTTAGCAAAACACAAAAACATATGACTGATTTCCTCGTGTCAAGACAACGTGCCCAGTCAGAATTAACAAAGCCATTGAGCTTCAAGGAACTGGTGTTGGAAAAGAAAGTACCGCGCGCAGGGAAAGCCTTCGAATAGTTCAAGATGCGGGTTGCAGCTTTATAGTGTGGAATCAAGGGATTGGCCATATATTGACTAAGATGTTGAACTGCAAATGACACGTCTGGTCGTGTGTTGGTAAGGTACAGGAGTCTGCCAATGAGTTCGGTATGAGGAAGGATCCTCTAACGGAGCACCATCGATAGATGAAAGCTTTAAGTGAGGATCAATGAGTGTGGAAGCTGGTTTGGCACCTAGATAACCAGTGTCCTCGAGAAGTTCAAACACATACTTTCTTTGATTAAGAAAGATATTAGAAGTGAATCTTGCAATCTCCAAGCCTAAAAAATACCTTAGATGACCAAGGTCTTTGATTTGAAATTGTTGATGTAGAAAGGACTTGGCATGGTTAATTTCTTCAAGGGAGTCTCCTGTCACGGCAATATCATTAATATATACCAAAAAAGCGGTGAAATTTTGAGAGGTGAGCTTGGTGTATAAGGAATGATCCGCTTCAGATTGAGAGAATCCCAAGGAAAGAAAAGCTGAAGAAAGCTTGGCATGCCATTATCTACTGGCCTATTTCAGTCCATACAAGGATTTGTTGAGCTTGCAAACCTTACTGGATCAAGAGTGTCATATCCAGAAGGGAGAGACATGTTGACTTCTTCATGTAGGTCTCCATGAAGGAATGCATTGTTGATGTCTAAGTGCCACTGTTTAATAGCTGCAAGAGACAAGAGAACCATAGTAGTAATAATTTTAGCAACATGAGAAAAGGTATTGAAATAGTCAACACCCTCTAATTGAGTATAACCCTTTGCAACTAAAGTGGGCTTTATATCTCTCGATGGAGCCATTGGCATGGTATTTTACTTTGTACGCCCATTTACAACCAACAGGGGATTTGCCTAAAGGAAGATCCATAATGGTCCAAGTTTGGGTGTCATTAAGAGCTTGGATTTCAAAATCCATTTCCTTTCTCCAACAGTCATGGAGACCTAGGGGTTTATAACCTCTTGTTTTATTATGTTATTGTTGTTTACTAAGGATGAAAGACCTAGGGGTTTATTTCTAAGTATGCTCGCCAAGAAGTCGCATCTTATGCCTACGTATCCTGACGGGGATGAAATTCGAGCATTCGTAGTTCCCCTAAAGGGATTTAGGAATTCTTGACTATGGTCAAGGTTCCAGGGAGAGAAGGTTTGTTGATTGATTCTAGGAGAAGAAACAAGTCGTCATCTTAGGGAGAATACTCGACTTTAACCACCACAAGTATGTGGAAGATGGTCCTTGCTTCACATTGGGAGAAGGGCTCCAACTCGTATCTAAGTTTAAAAATCTATGGAAATTTATCCTGAAAGTATGAAGACGTATCCTAAGCTGATCAACCTGAAAGGAGTCAGAGATCAAGCAGGGGCAAATAATGCAAATGACAATGCAGTGCATATGACTTATAAAGTCACATACAAGTTCTTCCCTTGGACATGAATGCGTGTGAATATATTATTAAAAGGAAAGCAAATATAAGCAATATGTATCAAAGTTAAAATCATGATTTGAATAATCAATATACAAAATATGCAATATAACCAACTTATACAACAAGGTATTATATGATATCGAGTATGTGTCATGTCAAGCGTAAATGGGATCTAAGAAAGCATTTAGAGATTACAGGTAAAATATTATGTATCTTTTATTAGGAAAATATCTTAGTTTTATGAAAGAAAAGGGAATAGAAATAACCTAATATTATCATACAGGATGAACCTAAGATTAGGATTGAAGGGAAAATTCTATTCCTAATATTGTCATGTCAAAGATTGTTCTTAAAGTCTAGTTCTGCATTAGACGATCAAAAGGAAATTTAATCATTTTAATGGAATCACCTAAGGGATCATGTTAAGAATCAACCAACGATCAACCAAAAGAAATAATATTCTAATATTTTACTGTTTTTTCATGAAGAGAAATTGAAAGAGAATTGATTAAAAGAAAGTAAAACAAAAATAAAGTGAGTAAGCAAAAGGGAGGTGCAATCCTGAATCCAAGGGTGTGAATCGTATCTAGGCGTGTGCCTTTGTTTGTAAGCCCAAAGGATTTCTTCAATGTCCATGGGGGTGCCAAAAATCATTTAGGAAAAAAACATTGGGCTTAGATTTCTTTGGAGCCCACCCGAAACAAGCATGAGGGAAATAACATGAAAACGTTTCCCAAGAAGAAACGAAAAAGTCTCAGCATGCTCACTTCCTTCTCTCTCGTTCATTCGCCACTATTCACTCTATTTATTCCCTTTACCTCACTCGTCTGCACCTCATGTTCTATCATCCTCACCCTTTTCTTTCACTCGAAATCTTTACCAGCTTGCGACAAAACCCTCTCCCCAAACTTCAAAGCTAAGACGAAACACAAACCCTAAATCCCCAAATCAGGTTGACATAAGCCCTAGCCCGAAAAACTTTGAAATCGAAATGGTGATTACGAAAATTGAAATGTTTATGGAAGGGTATCTATTTCACAAACCTTATACAAAATAAATAATCCAAACAAAAAGAAGATGGGTGAATTGCTTACTTGTCAGAGCGATTTCGGTAATACTTCCACGACGGTGGCGTCTGAGGAATCAGATGATGCTTTCTTCTGATTCGACCCATTTTCTCTTCCAATTCCTTGTATGTGTGTAGTTGGCGTTCTCGTTGTTACTTTATGCTTGCTCCTTTTTGTTCGTCTCAACTCATGTATGAAAAACTCTCTTTATATAGGGTTAATGTTTTCAATGTTGTTGATTTTGATTGAATACCTTCCTTTTTGGTGTGAACATGTTTCAGACATGTTTGTAGATTAACCTTGATTTTTTTTTTCTGTTTCGACGTGTCGTGCTCGTTTTGGGAAGATTTCAAGTTTTGTCTGAAATGAATTTGGTATTCTGTGATTAATCCCTTCTTTTTCTGATCTCCTTTCATGTGTATTTCGGGTGAGGAAAAGGCCGGGAGCAGAGCATGAAGGTGGGTCGTTGGTGACGATTTGGTCACTTGGAGGACGCCTCATGTTGTGGCAGGTTTAACTGTAACCCTTCAGGTAAGATAACTCTCATATTTGTAGATGTTTTCTATTCACATATCCATTGTTCTTAGTGTAATATAACTTTACCCACATCTTCAGCCAATGATGAGTGAACTGTTTCTGGTTGCATCTAAAGATATTCCAACTTTTCCAAGGCAATGTTGCTACTATTACATACGTACATAGTAGGTGAAAGTATTTGTTCTCCTCCGAACGGCCAGTTCAGCAACAACTTCCTGGAGAAGTGCTAACTGGTGGCATCATAAGTTTATTCCATTCTTATTCCTATGGTACACTTCCAAATCCCACCGATATTTTAATTCCTACTACCGTAGTATCAGTTGAGTTGATGCACCTAAGTCGTATCACATGAGCTCACTATATTAGAATGTAGTTCAAGTCTTGCCCTTTCGGTTGTGACATAAGAAAGTTGATTCTGATTTTAACTGCAGATGACTTTCGCGAGAAATTCGCATAAACACCGTTGGTATAAGCAGGCAAGGTAGGGGAAAAGTTCATTTGGATCCAAGCTGGATGTTCCCTTCAAGGTTGTTACTGTGAAAGTTTGTGTAATGTATTGGTATATTTTCTTCTCGTATATTCGCGTGTGTAATATCCCAAATTTTACCCTTGGATTAGTCGATTCATGTCGCGTTACATTTCAGTTTTTGCATTACATATTAACTAACCACTAACGGGTTGCATAGTCTGTTGTTTTTACAGGAGAATCACATCTGGTGCACTTTAACTATTGAGAGGCGAAATGGTCATTTATTCACCGTTTGCTGAAAGTTCATGAAGCTGAATCATCGCCATGAATCCATTGAGTAATTAGGGCCTCCATTTACAAGTTCTTTATTTTCTTTGAAGATGAACAAAAGTTCAGGTAATTTTGGCATCGGGGTTTTTGAGATACGGTAATTAATTCAACGGGCCGAGACTCTGTCGTCAGTGGATTTATGAGACATTTATTTTATCATATGGGTTTGATTATATTGAGATATCAATTTGGTTCGGCTCAAATCAGTGAAAAATATCATTCTGCAGAGTTTTGTTTTAACATGCGTTTATTTGCTGTTCTTCTGCTATCTGCCAGTCAATTTTAAAGTCAGAGCAGTGGAAGTTTTGATTCATGTTCGGGTTTATGATTTCTGTTTAATTGTGATTTTTGGGCCGAATTGGTTCAGGGCATTAGATTTAGCCATCAGAGATGCAGGGTTGAATTTTTTAGTGAGGAGGCTGATTCTGTTTTGCTGTTAATCAGTTTTCTCTGTGTTACTCGTTCAAGGCCCTATTTACGATTTCTATCCTTAGGCACGAGTTGATGTGGAAAAGGTTTGTCTGGATTTAATGTTACGTCAAGTTTTAATGACAAAGTGGATTCGGATAGATTTTTGGATTTATGAATTTAATTGGTGAAGTTAATCCATTTGTTTAAGTTTAATCGGTTAAACTTTAATCGGTTGAATTTATCCAGAGGCTCTTAATCAGTTGGATTTAATCGGATATTTTTGTGGATCATTCGGTTGCGACAAAATTAAGTTGGAAAGAAGAGTCATATAAGTTTGGATAGAATATTTATGAATTTTATTCATAATAATTTTTACTACAAATTACAAAAGAAATGCATTTGATTTTCATTTCTAAATCCTATGGTCTTCATGCCGATTCTTCATGACTCTTCACGCCGATTATCCACGACTTGATCTTCTTCGTACCTGCGTAAAATAGACAAAAGCAGAGAAAGCAGTTGTAATGTTAAAGAGAAGCGGTTTTTATCGATACCCTCAGTTACCCATCATCGGGTACGTCGGGAGGGAAACGACAAAGTCGAAGCCGACTCTCGATTCATATTCACAACCTCAGACTAAAACCAGAAGATATCTGTTCTTTTTTCTGGGACGGCCAGAGGAAGAGAAAAAGAAGTGTTTTTTTTTGGCAAAAAGTGATTATTTGGATAAGCGTTTCTGATAAAAAGTAGTTTTGAAAAAGTGATTTCCCAACCAAACAGTAGTATCCAATTTCATCAAGTAAATCACGTGGATATGCAAAACAGAAACACCAGCACCTCAGAAATATCGCAAAACCCGTATCCAGACTATCAGGTAAATCCATGGATATCCAACAAATCAAATCTGGATTTATATGTTAAACCGAAAATCAATCTCCATCCAAAATCCGGACAAATCCAAATCATATCAGAGGAATAAACCAAATCAAATCTCATCTGCATAAATCAAATCCATCAAAAAACGGCAAACCCTAACAAGAACGAACCACCAAACGGCAGCCGTAAATCATCAAAACGGGGTTGATCACAAAACGGCGCAAACCCTAAGCATAAAAAACAAACGGCGGCGCGATCATAAGAGGGTCAAAAGAAGCTCTCAACTTCATCATCATCCCCTCATAAAGAAGAAGAGGAAAGTTCAAATCACCATCAAATCCGAATCCAGAAAGAACTCAGAACGGCTTAAACTTCTTCATCACCAACGGCGGATAACAATCCACGACCAAAGACCGAAATCATCACCAACGGCGGATAACAATCCACGGCCTCGGAACGTCATCACTGAAAAGCATCCTCAAACGAACCAAAAATCATCAAAGCGTAAGCCATTTTTGTTCACTTGTTTGTTGTTTGCTTCAGGTTCAAAAGAAAAGAAGAGGTTCATGACATAAAGAAGAAGAATAGCGAGCATACGGAAGAGAAGAAGAGAGAAATTTTCAGCAAGAATCCCAAAGGAATCCGCCGCGGACAACAACAAGGGGATTAGGGTTGCCCTAATCCCTTGTGCCTTTTGTTTGAGTTGTGGACCGGGTTGGGTCCGGGATGTGGTGACCCGACCCAACCCATCTGTTTTATTTATTTTAGTTATTTTTTTTATTAGTTTAATTATAAAAAATAAAAAATGTAAATAATAATTTGGTTCTTAATATTTTCTTTAATACAAAAATAAACAAATTTTTATTTATCTAACAGTTTGAAACTTTTTTTTATAACCCTTTTTAAAAATAATAATAAGAATTAATTTTCTTTTATTACTAAAATTATGTTTTCACTTAAAAAGCTAACTCTTTTCCTTTTAAAAGAATTTTAAAAAAATTAATTTTCTCTAATTTAAAAAACATCTTTTTTTTGTAAAAAATCATAAAACTTTTATTCAAAAATTGCTAACCTTTCTTAATTCCAATTCTTGACACTTTCATATTCCAGTTTTTTTCATGTTTGTAAATTAACTTTACCCACAAATCCCCACGGCATCCCGATTTATTCATCCGTCTAACTTTATGTTGATCTTGTTTACTAACATTTCATTTTTGTATTTTATTTCCAGGGTTGTAAATTTATTTAGCAATACTGTCGTCTTTTATTTCATTATCATCTACACTTGTATTTTTTATTTTTAAACATCATCTGTAATTTATTTATCTTGCGCTGTTCATCATTCATCGTAATTGCACCTTCTGAAGGAATTAGGTCTAGCAGTTTGACCGTCGAGTCAATAACCCTAACTTTTGACTTTTTCAAATCCTAATTTGATTAGACGTCCCGCCGTGGACGAAAATGCCTTTTACCTTAACTTTAGGTCAAAAAGTCGTCGTACTCTGTTTTAGGGTTTCCCGTCGTGGAACAGTTAGTCAATCCTAATTTTAACCCTATTTTAATTAACAATTTCAACGTAGAGATTGGAGTCTCCGCACTCCACGTAAGCGTGTCCTTAAGATACGTTTACTTCCCATTGAAACCTTGAACATAGTCAAGACGTTTCTAGCCTCCCTTTTGAGGGGAACTACGATTACTCTGATTCCATTCCCTACCCAGGATACGTAGGCACAAGATGCGAATCTTGCCGAGTAAACTTAGGACTAACCCTTAGGTCTTTCTTTCATCTTTAACCCTTAGCTCAGTATATACCCTAAAACAAATAATAAAGCAAAAATAGCAAAAATAAACAAAAGGTTTCTGTAGAGTACTACAGAAGTTTAAGGTGCAAATACCTTCCCTAAGCTTAACCAACCTCTTACCTAGATCTCTTCCCGCATTGTGTTTACGATGCAAAAATAGGTTTTCCCTCTTTTGACCTTTTCCTTCGGATAAATCAAAAAGCGGTTGTGAACTAAAGATGTGATTCAAACTAATTAATAGTTTGATATCCTATTTTTACTGCAACAGCGTTTTCTCTGTCCATATTCTTTACTAAAAGGGATTTGTAATCTTAATAGAATGATATCATGGAAGAGTTCAGAGGAACAAAAACTTTACCTGCGAACCAACAAGTCGGCTTCCTGCGGTCTTTGACACAATCTTGGTAAAATTCAACCATCTTAAGGCATTGGTGTTGCACCCCAAAATTTGACCAACCAATTCTTGTATTTGTCTTATGTTTCGACTCATTTTTGCATTTTGCATCCACATATCGCATTCATTGCATTCCGATAGCCAGATTGATTTTATCGGGATTACAGCCCTCTTCTCACGTTTCAGGCAGTTCAAACCAGTTCGAATAAACAGGTTTTGTTGTGGAATTTGTGCTCGTCTCGGGGTATTCAGCTTTTGCTGTTGTTTTTGAGGATATTTCGGTGTCCGGTTTTTACCGTTTATTTCGCTACATTCTCACATCTTTTTTTAATCGATTTAATTGATTTTCATTGCATTTTCTAGATGTTTTCCTTAATTTTTTAACTTTAGAAAATAGCTTTTAAATAGTTTCTAGAGGTTAATTGTTTTTCTAGAATATTAATAGTTTTTTCTATTTTTCATAGGTTTTATTTCTAGATATTAATTTGTTTAGAAATTAATAGATGTAATTCTTTTTTAGATATTAATTGCTTTATTTAGAAATTAATAGATTTAATTCTTTTTTAGATATTAATTGAGTTGTTTAAAAATTAATAGGTTTATTTTCTAGATTTTAAATTCTTGTTTATATTTAATTTGTTTTAGAAATTAATAGGTTTATTTTCTTTTTTTAGGTATTAATTGAATTGTCTAGAATATAATAGGTTTTATTAATGAATTTTAATTTCTTTTTAGAATTAATTCTTAGAGATTAATTGGATTTTAATCAAATTTATTAGGCATTAATTAGCAGTTTTTAACCAATTAGTATTGGTTTTCGTTTAAGCATTAATAATCAGCTTTAGTCATCATCTTAATCACCATTAATTAGTCAGAATTAATTGAGTCTCTTTTTTAATCATGTTTAGTCCATTTTCGTCCTTTTCTGGGCCATGTGTCCAATTTTCGCAGGCCCAGCCAGGTCCATGCCACATGTCAGTATAAGAGGCAACCCACGTTTCTCTCTCTCCCCCCGCCACTTCACTCCATCCCACACTCTCTCCACGCCACATCACCACTCATTCTCTCTGTCACACCGCATGAGTGCCACCTGCCCCTCTCTCTCTCCCATGCGGTGACACGTTGCCTGCTAGATGGCACCCCCACACTTCTCGCATGCAAACCGCCGGAAAACACAACGGCGAAATCATACGGCAGTCCACGCGGCGGTGCAACTTGCCGGAATCTGCAACCGTCGCCGGAGATTTCAAGAACCCTTCATGATTCTCCAGAAATCCACATGATCTTTACCTCATGTTCATCAACTTCGCCGTGAATCTTCATCACTTTTGCCAACAACCGTCAGGCATTCCCCATATTCATTCATCATCTTCATCCAACTCTTCATAAACCTTCATCGAATCTTCAAACGAGCTTCAAATCTTCATTAATCTTTCAGGATTTTTCCAGAAAACTTCTTCAAGAACCTTTGTTTGTTCATCGCCATCATCATGATTTTTCCGAATCTTTAGTGAACTCCCAAGATCCTTCAAGATCTTCATCAACATATTCTCCAGATTCAACCATTTCATCACGTTTGTAACTGTTTCAAGATCTTCACCAGGCACTATGCCAAAAATGGCCTTTAGCAGCGCTTTTTTTGACCTTTAGCAGCGCTGCCTAAAGTGGCGCTGCTAAAGGTAAAGGCAGCGTTTTTTTGTGTGGAAAAAGCGCTGCTAAAGGCATCACTTTTAGCAGCGCTTTTTTACCCCTTTAGCAACACTTTCAAAGCGCTGCCTATTCTCCCTCCCCCTCCCCCCCCTGTAGCAGCGCTTTATGTAAGCGCTTTTGTAGACCACCCTTTAGCAGCGCTTTTTTAAAGCGCTTTCTTAGACCCCTCCTTTCCTAACCTATAACAACGCTTTTTTATGCCTATTTTTCCCCCTTTAGCAGCGCTTTCTTGTAAAAGCGCTGTCTATACTTCACGTTTTAAAATTTTTTTTTTTTGAAAAATCACATTTTTTATATATTTTTAGACAAACCTGCTTATAACAATTAAATTCCCTGCTTATAATTCAGGCCTTAAATATAACTTGGCCTTTAAACATTGTAATTCAACACTTGGCCTTTAATTCAACACAATATAACTAAACATTGTACATTATACAATAACACTTTGCAATTTACACATAATTAACTCAAGTATAATTTACACATAATTTAAACATTGTACATTATACAATATACAATTTCCACATAATTACAAATTCAATATACATTATAGAATTCTTAACTCAATCATAAATTGACACCATTCTTCCTTAATTTCTTCCAATTTTACTTTCGAGTACGTAGCGCATTTGAATTCATCAAAATACTACATAATATAACAGAACAAGCACGATTTAATACTAATTACTCAGATGAAATATTAGTTAATTATCAAAATGAATCATATAACTCATGAATTGATCCATACCATGATTGGAATCTCTAATTGACCAGAAAGAATGATTTCCTTCATAAAGCGCAGTACAAAATATCCGCAGTCAATCCCACCACGCTGACGAGGACACTGTATTAGGAAAAAAGCGAACGAACATTTATCAGAATATATAGTTTAAATAGTTTTATAAGTAGAACCACTATAACAGTCAAACATGGGAAAATATACCTCCACTCTGATCCAGTTGATGTTGCTAGCCCTGCTTTTTGGCACTGTTGCATCTCTCTGTGCTCTGTATATTTGTATAACTCTAACATAATATAAACACATATTTAGAACAATGTCACATAATAAATAAACATATATAATTATTCAGAACACTATATATCATCACTTACGTATCAACCATGTTCTTCAGATTTTCATATTTGTTTGTATCGCCATCCAATGAATCTATATAATACACTATTTCTTTAATCGGATTAATTGCGACCAACAACCAGTGACCACTATAAAATAAGACAACAGTTTAGACGGAAATGTTATATAATATGGCAAAAATCGAACAATTATAATAAATGAATTTAGAATAAAAACTAACCCATGGCCAGTATTATATGGCAACATAAACAACTTCTCCGTATTCGCACCCATAAATCTCTGGACTGTGTACTCTTTGACTGCTTCTGGTGTCTGGTCTATTGTCCGTGAGTTGACACTGCTAGCAGATAAGAATGCGAATACTGAAGTCAAATCAGCGGGGACCAACAACTTGTCATACAAGCGCCTAAAAAAAATATAATCAACATTAGATTATTCAGTTAAACGAGTGAATTTTAAAATGTTCAATTATCTAATTAAAATGGATCGAAGTACCTGATGTAGGAATGCATAACCCCGACGCCCAATTCTAAATGTTTGAAAACCTGGTCAAAATCCTCCTTAGCAAGTGTTTCGGAATATTCAAAACCGAAAATACCTTGATCCATATGTATTAGACGGATGCCGCCCTCAGGCACGTCTGTTGTCCCTACATATGTTTGAAGGCACGACCTAAGTTGAGGAACAAATGCTCTTTTTGTCTCGACCTTTTTTTTGGGCACCTTGGAAGTTTCAGGCATGTTTCCCTTGCTGACTTGTTGCGACTGCTGATCAAGAACCTAAAAGTCATATATAAGTTCAGTAAATAATTTATAATAAAATAATCACTTAAACTGTAGTACTAGTACCTGTAACTTTGATGCAGCTGAATCGGTATCCCGCACAATAATTTTATCATCTTTTGTTTTGGATTTTGTGGGAGTCTAAGATCATCATGTCAATAAGAAAGTGTAAATGTCAGAATAACTTTCATGTATGGGTAATAAAACATTGGAATATTACAAGGTTCAACCTACCTCATCATCTATGAAAATGAGATTCGCCGGCCATGCTACATAAGCTCCTATCGCGTCTCCCACCACTGTTGCGTCTGATACATCGTCTGACATAGGCAACAACGCCCCCCTCTAATGCAATATCAACAGATACTTTCAAAAATCCAGCAGGGAGGGGTTTATGGTGAAGTAAGTCTCCCAGGGTGTTATGCACCTTTCCCTTGCCAACCATGCGATAAGTCGGCGACGATAAATGTAGTCGACAAGGTGAAATGCCCTAAACAAATAATGATCAGTTAATGTGTAAATTAAGAAAAATGTGCTAAATTAATTTTAATGTAATATATAAAATTACCTCTGGAAGCTTCTGCGGACAACCAATACTATCTTTGTCACTAGTAGCTTTACCGGCCTCTGGAGCGCGCCTTTTGGACATGTATCTCTCCTTATCCTTCTGTAATTCACGAATTTGAGCTTTCATTTCCTCCAAAGTAGCCATCACTTCTTTATTGGTTGGATTTTTTTTCCTTGGCTGCTTATACAGTTTGGATGGAGTGACACCAAATCCCTTGCCCCTCACACGCCCAGAGTACTCAGGAATATTCAACACCCGACTCAATAAACTCCTGCAATCATCGTCTTCAGCAGGAGTTATAGTATGGGATAGGGACTCCTGAAATACAGATAAAAGCATATTTAAATATTTTATACACTTTGTTCAAACACTTTGTTCAAAAACTAATGTTGTACTTACACATTGTTCAAACACTTGTTGAACTTCTTCTTGGACGGCTCCATCTCTTCCCACCCGGGCAGCCTTCCATACGACATGGTCCGGAAGAGATGTCGCATCACTTTTCTCCTCTTCCAACTACGCATTAAGACGAACAATAAAGCATTATATCCTATTATGTATACTTACTATTTTTTGTAAATAAATCATATTAAAGCATATATATGCACTTACTAATTTTTGTTCTAAGCGTGCATATCCCAAACGCCCCTTTCTATATGGATACGCAGGGTTTGATGCCTGTTCCTGATTTACGCCACTCTTAACCTGAAAAAACAAGTTTAAGTCATATCAGTTTGTTTGTGGAATAGGTATATATACTATACATTGTTCATGATAAGTTGTACTTACTTCAAATTCTTTGGTTCTTCGCTTTGCAACAAATGTCTCCCATTCTGCATCCGAAATCAAATCAGCGTACTTCGCTGGACGCTCCAACTCTACAAAGTTGCCATCAGAATCTTTAAGATATTTGTTGGTTAAAAACGCTCTAAATCCCCTCAAGCGTTTTCCGGCCAACTGAATACAATATTTTCTCCTAGAATCCTCAATATTAAAAGATCTCTGCAAACAAATACACATACATATAACATGTTAGTATAATTAATTTAAAGATGTAACTGTCAACATAATTAAAAATGATCAAATCTCATACTTGAATCTCGGTCCAAATTTTATCCTTAGCCGCTTCTAATGCAGGAATTCTCTAGTTATCGCAAGTAATCGGAACTTGCGAACGTACAACTGCTCCAATATAACTTGTCAGCAGCGCACCATTAGGCTCAACCAACTGATCTCTTTCATTCCAATGGACATCGTACTTTACACCTCTATCTCTCGCACGGATGATTCTTTTCATTATCGTTATGCCTCTTTTAATTTCGCCTTCAACGTCTTTGGGTGTTTCTTTTCCATCATGTGATGTTTCCTCGTTGCTAGCCATAATATACCTGTAATTCAGAATAACAACAACAACAATAAATATCAACAACAATAACAACAAATGTCATATTAAACAACAACAACAAACCATCTATATCAAATATAAACTATATCTCATATTTATAATCAACAACAACAACAAATATCATATTAAACAACAACAACAACAATCTATATCAAATATACACTATATCTCATATTTCATATCAACAACAACAACAACAATATATATCAAATATATATATCTCATATTTTACATCAACAACAACAACAAATATCATATTAAACAACAACAACAACAATATATATATATATATATATATATATATATATATATATATATATATATATATATATATATATATATATATATATATATATATATATATATATATATATATATATATATATATATATATATATATATATATATATATATATATATATATATATATATATATATATATATATATATATCTCCTATTTTACATCAACAACAACATCAAATATCATATTAAACAACAACAACAACAATATATATCAAATATATATATCTCATATTTTACATCAACAACAACATCAAATATCATATTAAACAACAACAACAACAATATATATTAAATATATATATCTCATATTTTACATCAACAACAACAACAAATATCATATTAAACAACAACAACCACGATCTATATCAAATATAAACTATATCTCATATTTTACAACAACAACAAACAACAAATATCATATTTTACAACAACAACAAACAACAAATATCATATATCAAATATTAAACTATATCAAATATCAAATATATCTCAATAACACTAAAAACATCAAATATCATATATCAAATATCATATATTAAACTATATATATTAACACAACAACAACAACAACAACAACAACAACAAATAACACAATCTTCGTGAAGCTTCTCCAGAATCTTCATCAACCTCCGTACTTTTTCCAGATCTTGATCTTCATGAACCACAAACCAACTTCTAATCTCACTGTAAAACAATAATAACCTCACAGCAACCGGATCTTCGAACGAACTCCTTCAACCTCAGATCCAATCTTCAACTAGCCTCGAGAACACAAATGAGTTTCCACTCGCGATCCTCTTCACTCGTTAACGCACCAGATCTAACCTCCAGGATTTGAGAAGAGTCTTTTGATTTGTTTTGATTTGGTGGATTTGTTATTTCATTTAGGTTTTGTAGGTTGCACATCGGAGATGGTTAAAGAAAGAGAGCGTGAGATCTGAGGTTTTGAGAAGGAGAATTATTTTGAACTGGAAGGATTTTGTGGGAAGAAGTTTTGTTTAAGCAAGAAGAACGAACGAGAGAGGTTGAACGGTGAGATTGGGAGTGGCAAAATGGTGGAGCTGGGGTGTCTCTGAAAGTAACGGCGGCGGAAGCTGAATAGAGGAAGAAGAAGCTAGGGTTTTGCCAAACTGATGAGGAAGGCGAAGAAGCCTTGGCTGGGTCAGTGGGCCTTGGCCCAAACGTTTGTGTTTGCTGATCTCACTCTCGTTTTCCATATCCCTCCCGGGGTCTTTTCCTTTGTTTATTGTTTTGGTGGGCTAAGCCCAACGAGCTTCTGACTGTGCACCCCTCCGTTTTTTGTTACACCCCCCATCCCCCTTGTTTTTTTGTTTTTTTCTTCTGGTTATTGTATTGTGGGCTGGGTCCAATTGTGTTTTTTCAGGTTTGCCCCCCTGTTTGGCTGCAGTAACCCCTCCCCTTGATTTTCTTTATTTTTGCTTGTATTGGATATTGCCTTGTAATAGATTCTAGTTTTATTTTCTATTTTTATTTTAGGAATTATAGTTTTATTTTTTTAGAATATTATTACATATTTTCTAGCATAGAATTTATATTCTATTTTTTAAGTGTTATTTTCTTTGTAGGGAATTATAGAATATATAGATATTGTATATAGAATTTTCATTTCTATTTTCTTTGTAGGAAGTTTTAGGATATATAGAGCTTTAGATAGAATTTATATTCTGTTTTTTGTATGCAAATTACTCATAATTTTTTTTAGAGTTTTCTCTTAGGAATTTATTGCCTATTTTAGGAGTAGAATATTATTTCCATTTGTTATTGGATTTCTCTCCTCATTTCTCTTCTGCTATCTGATTTTACTTTGATTTTATTGTGTGCTGGCCGTGTGACATGATTCAATTGGAGAATGATTTTCAATATCATTTCTCTATCTTGTCTTTGACATGGATATCAATACGCTACCTCTTAGGGTTTGATTTCTCGTATAAGTCAAATCATGACGGTTTAGTGTTACATTGGTTCTGATTCGAAACGTTATCATCAAGGATCCAGAGAGGAGAAGATTGGAATGGAGCTTGTGCACAATGTCGAGGGCCAAGGGAGCCGCTTCGTTCGATAACATCTTTCTTATTCAAGTCTTCATGCAACCGTCGAGTGTTGTGAGCTATAGCGTTAGATACGTAGGAAATGACAATCGAGCGGTCTCCCCTCGATCGTCTAAAGTGTTTAGTCTAGCACCCTTTGGGTGATATACGACACACTCTCTCCTACGCCTTATGTTCTCGCGTGTGTGTCCCGAGTTCCTTCCAGTTTAGGCGTGTTGGGCCTGCTTCCTCTTTGTTCTCGCCCCCGTGCGATCGAAACCCTTTTCTCTCGCATTCGGGCGATTGAGACCCCTTCTCTTGCCCCAGTGCAATCGAGACTTGTTTTCCGCATGCGCCGAACTACGTTTATTCTGATCTCTCGTACCAGACGAGAGTACGTAGGCATAGGATTGCGATGATCCTAGCGGCTCCCTTTTTCCCCTTTCCTGTAGTTAGCCGAACTACAGCTGCTCTGATTTCTCGTACCAGACGAGAATATGTAGGCATAGGATGCAATATCCTAGCGTGCACACTAACAACTAACTTCTCTGTTCTCTCGCTGCCGTGCGATCGAGACTTTCCCGCTGACGACTGATTTCTCTTTCTCTTGCCCTAGCGCAATTGAGACCAGACCGTAGTTCTAGTTCCCGTAGGTTCCCATACCTTTAAACCCCGACATACTATGTCCGTTCTACCGCAAACAGGTAACGCCTAAGTCTCCAATGGTCGAGCAGCATACACCTAACTGTTAGAATGCGTACGCTAGTATCGTCAATCCTTTCTCTCAACCCCTGTGTGATCGAGAACACCCCGATTATCCGTAGTGGCCCGAACTACGTTTGCTCTGATCTTTCACGCCGTGTGAAAGTACGTAGGCACGAGATGCGATATCTCCGCGAGCAACCTTCCCCCCTTTTCACCCGTAGTTAGGCGAACTACATTGACTCTAATTTCTCGTTCCAGACGGGAATACGTAGGCATAGAACTGCTGTGTTCTGCCGAGTCATTTTCTTTTCTTTAGACCATACTTTTAGCGTAGATAGTAAAACCAACCCGTCAGATAAACACAACAAGCGTGGATCCCATCGAGTACGATGGACGTGAGGGGTGCTAATACCTTCCCCTTGCGTAACCGACTCCCGAACCCAGACATGGTTGCGATGACCTTGTCTTATACCTTTTCGTCAGGTTTTTCTGATCGTTTCCTTTCCCTTTCTGTGGGATAAATAACGAAAGGTGGCGACTCTTCTGTTTTGCCGGCACCTTATTTTCGCAGTAGCGACAATTGGTTAGGTCTTAATATCTGGTGCATGGTGAGTGATGTCAAAATATCATCCAAACGGTCCTTAGTGAACTAAAATGGTACAGTAAAAGGTTCATAAATCTCCTTTTCAGGTGCAAGCCTTATAATGGTTTATGGATTGTCTCTTTGGGTTTTTTTTTCCGATGGGTATAGTTGACGTCGAGTCTTCGTTGGATGGCTTCGCATAGTTTTCGCATCAAAGTCTGGTTGTTAACAGTGATGTACCAAAAATAGGGTTTCCATGTCCTTGTCGTTCTTTGTAACACCTCCTTTCTATACCCCAAAATAATCAAACGAATCATTTAGGCGCGAATTCAAAATATCATCAGAGTATTATTTAAAATACGGTATAAAAGGAACATGTCACATTATGCTTGAATTAAAACACATACAACACCTGCTCATAATAGATATGCAACAATGGGCAACAACCACATCAGAGGATCTTAGTCCTTATACCCACATCTCAAATATTTAGAATAAAAGCGGAAAATCTAAACAATTGAATCACAACCGACATGTATTCACCTATATACATATTCACATCATTCAATATAATTCATCAACAACATTCATGTTTACAAAACATGCAACACCAATAATACATATACAAATGTATTCATAAAAAATAGCCCAAGGCTTCCTATGCTACCCGGTGTTACATATCATAGCCATCTGACCAAAACTAATGAAGACGCCCTTCAAAAAAAGGGATCACCAACACCTAATCTGCAATGCCTCATAGAGCATCATAAAACAGCAGAAGGGTGAGAAACAATATCATAATATTCAATGCATAAATCATATATATATATATATATATATATATATATATATATATATATATATATATATATATATATATATATATATATATATATATATATATATATATATATATATATATATATATATATATATATATATATATATATATATATATATATATATATATATATATATATATATATATATATATATATATATATATATATATATATATATATATATATATATATATATATATATATATATATATATATATATATATATATATATATATATATATATATATATATATATATACACATATCATTAGTTTGCACATCTTCCGCATTCACACCACAACTCACCTCAATCATTTTATACATCGCAATGTATCCATATAAGTATCTATATAAAAAAAATAGAACATCAAGCATATACAATATGCAATCACCAATGTTTATATCAATCCATATAAACCTACATATATACATATATTCACACACACACACACACACACACACACACACACACACACATATATATAAACACACATATTTTCAAGCATACTCATTCATGCCATTAACACAATTCGCATTAATTCACATAAACATACACAATATGTTTATATCATCACCATTTCACATAAACATCCACATACATGTTTATTTCACCAATGCATCATATAAAGATGATAATGCAACTCATAGAGACCGACTCACGACTCTATGCAGATGCAAATGCGGTACCGACTCAATTCAGCAGGTTCAATTGAAGAACCAAAATGGAACCATCGCTCGTTACCGAAGTAACTCCTTGTCGGGCCTACGATGTTCACCCATCGCTCACACCCCACATGGGCACACGATGTTTCAGGATTGCTCACACCCCACATGGGCACACAATCCGATTGCTCAAACCCCACATGGGCACACAACCGTTCTGCAGATTCTACGCGGAATCAAATATAACCATCGCATCATACGAGGTTCTGCAAATCCTACGCGGGATCAAATGTAACCGTCGCTCACACGAGGTTCTGCAGATCCTACACGGGATCAATTAACACAAATGCATATCATGATGCTTCACATGCTAACATGACTCAATCAACTCTAAACCATCGCTCACACGAGGTTCTGCAGATCCTACGCAGGATCAATTAACACAAAATGCATACATATTCGCAAATATATTATCAGGCATTCCTCACATTCATCACAATTACCATGAATTTTTATTCAATTCAAACAATGCATATAATTTGCCCAACGGCCACACTCACAATTGATCCATAACCTAGGATTCACGCCATATGGCTACCCACAGCATAACATATCACAACAGCACACAAATCGCCCGTTCTGATAAGGATTAACGTAACCGAAACAAACAATTAACATTGGAAAAGAAAACACAGGAACTGGAAAAATGTTGTCACATTCGCTGACCTTCGCCTGGAGAATGCTCGCTACCTCCTTCGCCTGGCGAACTCACTAGCGAAGGCAGTCAGGAGCTACTGGAAGTATTCGCTACCACTCGCTGGATTCATTCGCCTGGAGAACCCTCGCCACTAGCCTTCGCCCGACGAACTTGCCAACGAAGACTGAATTTGGCTACTGACTTGGTTCGCTGACCACTCGCTAGGCTTCGTCTGGCGAAGCTTCGCTGCCACTCGCCTGGCGAACCTGCGAACTCAGAAATCCCTAACTGTCCAAAAATTCCAAAACTCACCGAATCTAACTGATTCTATTCCAACTCGTCTCAGCAACACCACCCAACATCCCTCGACTTAAACTTTACCACTTATTCTCATTTTCAACCATTTAAAACTCAATTCTACCGATTAAATCAAATTCAACCTAGAAATGGAAAGTGTAGAAAACTACCAAAAAATCCACCCAACACATTCATGATCATACATATGGATAGAATAATAAAGTTTCACACCCTTACCCGATTAATCGAAAGCTTAGATGTTGGTTCTTGATGATTCTAGGTTTTGCTCTTCTTCCTCCTTTTTCTCTTCTCTTTCTCTCTAACTCTCTTTTCTTTCCTTCTTTCTATTTTCCTCTTTTTCTTTTCCCCTCAATTCTATTTTTATCAAAAGACTAAAATACCCTCCAATATAAATTTTACCCGAAAATCTCCAAAACGATAAAATATTAAAACATACTAAATTAACACATCAAATTCACAATTAAAACAATTATTACTCAATTTAAATAGCACACTCAATAAAATGAAATAATCGAAATCGGGGTGTTACAAGTCCGGATACGACTCTAAGTTTCTTAACTTCACGATCCAAAATCCTAACCGGTAAAACTTCTACCGTAAGGTTATCTTTCACCTCAACTTCGTCCATAGGAACAACGTGTGACGGATCTGGAACATACTTCCGAAGTTGTGAAACATGGAACACATCATGCAAATTCGAAAGACTCGGAGGCAACGCCACACGATAAGCCACAGCACCCACTCGTGCAGTAATCTGATAAGGACCAATAAAATGAGAAGTCAACTTCTTCGACTTCAAAGCACGACCCACACCCGTAACTGGTGTAACTCTCAAAAATACATGGTCGCCTTCTTGAAATTCAAGATCTTTCCTTCTCTTGTCATGGTAGCTCTTTTGTCTATTCTGAGAAGTCTTCATCTTCTCCCAAATAAACTTCACTTTCTCTGTAGTTTGTTGTACCAACTTCAGACCAACTACCGACCTCTCACCGGTTTCATGCCAACACAAAGGTGTTCAACATCTCCGGCCATACAGAGCCTCAAATGGCGCCATACCAATACTTGCATGAAAACTATTATTATAGGTGAACTCAATCAATGCCAAATAATTATCCCATGCACCACCTTGTTCTAGCACACAAGCACGCAACAAGTCTTCCAATGATTGAATTGTTCTCTCGGTTTGACCATCCGTCTGAGGATGATACGCCGAGCTCAATCTCAACTTAGAACCCAAAGCACTTTGTAAACTTTCCCAAAATCTTGATGTAAATCTAGGATCTCTATCCGACACAATAATCTTAGGAACTCCATGCAACTTCACAATCACGCGAACATAAATCTCGGCTAACTTTTCCAAAGGATAACTAATATCAATCGGAACAAAGTGAGCAGATTTAGTAAGCCTATCAACAATTACCCAAATAGCATTATGACCTCTTTGTGTATTCAGCAATCCCGTAACAAAATCCATGGATATACTATCCCATTTCCATTTCGGAATGTCTAACGGTTTCATCAATCCACTAGGCTTCTGATGCTCCACCTTAGACTTCTGACAAGTCAAGCACGAATACACAAAACGAGCAACATCCCGCTTTAACCCGACCACCAAAAGATCTTCTTCAAATCATGATACATCTTATTCGCACCCGGATGAATACTTAAGTTGCTTCGGTGCCCTTCTTCCAATATCATCTTTTTCAATTTCGAATCATCAGGAATAGAAATACGACCCCGAAATCTCAAAACTCCAAAATCATCAACCTTGTAATCCCCACTCTCATTCACCATCAAATCAACAAACTTCAAATCTAACTTTTGCTTTTCACAAACGGTCGCAAGAAAATCATTCGTAACATGTAGCATACCAAGTTTCACGCTTACCGGCGTCATTTCACAAACCAAACTCAAGTCTCTGAAATCTTCCAAAAGTTCCCATTCTTTCACCATCAACGCAGACATATGTAACAAGTTCTTACTTAAGGCATCGGCCACCACATTCGCCCTACCCGGATGGTAATTCAAACCAAAGTCATAATCTTTCAAAAGTTCTAACCATCTCCTTTGCCTCATGTTCAATTCTTTTTTATCAAATAAGTACTTCAAGCTCTTGTGATCACTAAAGACTTCAAATCTTGCCCCATAAAGATAGTGTCTCCAAATTTTCAAAACAAACACCACGACCGCTAATTCCAATTCATGGGTAGGGTAATTCTTTTCATGCACTCTCAATTGCCTCGAAGCATAAGCCACAACTTTTCCATCTTGCATCAAAACACCACCTAAATCTGTCAATGACGCATCACAATACACCACAAAAGGATCCGTAGGATTCGGCAAAATCAAAACTGGCGTCGTCGTCAACCGTCTCTTAAGTTCCGTGAAACTCTCCTCACAATGAATATCCCAAACAAAATCTTTTCCTTTACAAGTTAACTGTGTCAACGGAAGTGCCAACTTCGAAAATACCTCAATGAACCTCCGATAATAACCCGCCAATCCTAAAAAGCTTCGGATTTCCGTAACCGACTTAGGAGTCTCCCATTGCCTCACTGCATCAATCTTGGATGGATCAACACTAATTCCACTACCGGAAATAACATGCCCAAGAAAACTTACTTCCGACAACCAAAACTCACACTTAGACAACTTAGCATACAATTGCTTTTCCTTCAAAATTTGCAACACAATTCTTAAATGTTCTTCATGCTCCTCTTGAGACTTAGAATAAATCAAAATATCGTCGATGAACACAACCACGAAACGATCCAACTGGTCATGAAAAATACGACTCATGTATTCCATAAACACACCCGGCGTATTAGAAACTCCGAATGGCATCACGAAGTACTCGTAATGACCATACCGTGTTCTAAAGGCTGTCTTCTGAATATCTTCCTTTTTCACACGAATCTGGTGATAACCTGATCTCAAATCGGTCTTGCTAAAAACACATGCACCAACCAATTGGTCCATTAAATCATCGATCCTAGGAAGCGGATACTTATTCTTAATTGTCACCTTATTCAATTGTCTATAATCAATACACAAACGCATGCTTCCATCCTTTTTCTTCACCAACAATACCGGAGCACCCCAAGGAGAAACACTAGGCCTTACAAATTTCTTGTCCAACAAGTCATTCAATTGTTTCTTCAATTCTACCAACTTTGATGACGACATACGATATGGTGCCATCAAAACTGGTCTAGTACCTGGAACTAGATCAATGGAAAATTCAACTTCTCTTTCCGGCGGTACATCCGTAATATCCTCCGGAAACACTTCTGGAAAGTCACACACCACTGGAAAAACATCAGGTTCTATCTTACTTTCCACGGATAAAGATGCAAATAAATCGAACAATTGAGCTTCATCCGCTAAAATTTTCTTCAACTCTTTAGTGGATAGAAAACTCACCTCTTCATCATCTTCCAAAGAAGGAAACCTTACTAACTTGTGATAGCAATCTATATGAACTCGATTAAACTGCAACCAGTTCATACCCAAGATCACGTCCAAACCCTCCAAAGGTAAACACACCAAATCCATAACAAAGTCTCTACCATACATGGTCAGAGGACAACTTACACACACCGAGGACGTAGTTACCGACCCTGAAGCAGGAGTCTCAATAACCATATCGCCACCCCAAGAAGTCACAAACAAGTCCAAACGCTTAGCGCACTCATGAGAAATGAATGAATGAGTCGCTCCCGTATCAATAATAGCAATTAAAGGCGTACTATTAATAAAGCATATACCTTTAATCAGACGGTCTGCACTGGTAGTATCCTTCCCAGCTAAAGCAAACACTTTACCACCTGCCTGAGCTTGCTTCGGCTTAGTACACTTAGTACTAATATGCCCCACTTCTCCACAATTAAAACATTTCACCGCATTCCTTCTACAATCAGTTGTAGCATGACCAATACCTCCACAGTTAGAACACTTTGCAACGGTCTTTCCGCAATCAAAAGACTTATGTCCCATCTCACCACACTTGAAGCACTTAATCATGTTGGAACCCCCACCTCCGGATCTCCTATCGAAGTTTCCCCTATGTTTGCCCTTATCAATAGGCGTCACATACGGTCTGCTTCTTACTTGCTGTTTCCCTTTCCTCTCATTCACACTCTTATAATGTGTGGAACGAGCTTTGCTATCTTCTTCAAAAATCCTACAACATTCGACCAAATTCGAAAATCTTCGAATTCGTTGATACCCCACCGCTTGCTTAATCTCAGGGCGCAAGCCATTCTCATACTTAATACATTTAGAAAATTCCACCGTCACCGCCGCATAATGAGGATGAAATTGAACCAATTCCACAAACTTCACCGTGTAGTCTACCACGGACATGTTGCCTTGCTTCAACTCAAGAAGTTCCATTTCTTTCTTCCCCTTCACACTTTTGGGATAATACTTCCTCAAGAATTCTGTACGAAACAAATACCAAGTGATTGTTTCCTCATTCACCTCAATAACTTGTCGCATACCGACCCACCAGTCGCCGGCTTCTTCCCTCAACATGTGAGTCCCAAGTTTCACCTTGTTTCCTTCAGCACAATTTATAACTCTGAAAACTCTTTCGATCTCTTTCAGCCAAATCTGAGCACCGTCAGGATCAAATCTTCCTTTAAAGACCGGAGGCTGAGTCTTCCTGAACTCATCATTCTCATTAGCATACGGCGCACCCTGCACCGCTCTAGTCATCGCTTCCATGGCAGCAGTCGTCACAGCATCATTCCTACCAGCCATATTCTGAGCAACCCAGGCTTAACCGTCAACAACAATAAGACAGACACAACAGATTCAACATTGGCTCTGATACCACTTAATGTAACACCCCCTTTCTATACTTGCAAATAATCAAACGAATCATTTAGGCGCGAATTCAAAATATCATCAGAGTATTATTTAAAATACGGTATAAAAGGAACATGTCACATTATGCTTGAATTAAAACACATACAACACCTGCTCATAATAGATATGCAACAATGGGCAACAACCACATCAGAGGATCTTAGTCCTTATACCCACATCTCAAATATTTAGAATAAAAGCGGAAAATCTAAACAATTGAATCACAACTGACATGTATTCACCTATATACATATTCACATCATTCAATATAATTCATCAACAACATTCATGTTTACAAAACATGCAACACCAATAATACATATACAAATGTATTCATCAAAAATAGCCTAAGGTTTCCTATGCTACCCGGTGTTACATATCAGATCCATCTGACCAAAACTAATGAAGACGCGCTTCACAAAAAGGGAGCACCAGCACCTAATCTGCAATGCCTCATAGAGCATCATAAAACAGTAGAAGGGTGAGAAACAATATCATAATATTCAATGCATAAATCATATATATATATATATATATATATATATATATATATATATATATATATATATATATATATATATATATATATATATATATATATATATATATATATATATATATATATATATATATATATATATATATATATACATATCATTAGTTTGCACATCTTTCGCATTCACACCACAACTCACCTCAATCATTCTATACATCGCAATGTATCCATATAAGTATCTATATAAAATAAATAGGACATCAAGCATATACAATATGCAATCACCAATGGTTATATCAATCCATATAAACCTACATATATACATATATTCACACACACACACACACACACACACACACACACACACACATATATATATATATATATATATATATATATATATATATATATATATATATATATATATATATATATATATATATATATATATATATATATATATATATATATATATATATATATATATATATATATATATATATATATATATATATATATATATATATATATATATATATATATATATATATATATATATATATATATATATATATATATATATATATATATATATATATATATATATATATATACACATATTTTCAAGCATACACATTCATGCCATTAACACAATTCGCATTAATTCACATAAACATACACAATATGTTTATATCATCACCATTTCACATAAACATCCACATACATGTTTATTTCACCGATGCATCATATAAAGATGATAATGCAACTCATAGAGACCGAATCACGACTCTATGCAGATGCCAATGAGGTACCGACTCAATTCAGCAGGTTCAATTGAAGAATCAAAATGGAACCATCGCTCGTTACCGAAGTAACTCCCCGTCGGGCCTACGGTGTTCACCCATCGCTCACACCCCACATGGGCACACAATCCGATTGCTCACACCCCACATGGGCACACAACCGTTCTGCAGATTCTACGCGGAATCAAATATAACCATCGCATCATACGAGGTTCTGTAAATCCTACGCGGGATCAAATATAACCATCGCTCACACGAGGTTCTGCAGATCCTACACGGGATCAATTAACACAAATGCATATCATGATGCTTCACATGCTAACATGACTCAATCAACTCTAAACCATCGCTCACACGAGGTTCTGCAGATCCTACGCGGGATCAATTAACACAAAATGCATACATATTCGCAAATATATTATCAGGCATTCCTCACATTCATCACAATTACCATGCATTTTTATTCAATTCAAATAATGCATATAATTTGCCCAACGGCCACACTCACAATTGATCCATAACCTAGGATTCACGCCATACGGCTACCCACAATATAACATATCACAACAGCATACAAATCGTCCGTTCAAATAAGGATTAACGTAACTGAAACAAACAATTAACATTGGAAAAGAAAACACAGGAACTGGAAAAATGTTGTCGCATTCACTGACCTTTGACTGGCAAAACCTCTGGCGAATGCTCGCTACCTCCTTCGCCTTGCATACTCGCTAGCGTAGGCAATCAGGAGCTACTGGAAGTATTCGCTACCACTCGCTGGATTCATTCGCCTGGCGAACCCTCGCCACTAGCCTTCGCCCGGCGAACTTGCCAGCGAAGACTGGATTTGGCTACTGACTTGGTTCCCTGACCACTCGCTAGGCTTCGCCTGACAAAGCTTCGCTGCCACTCGCCTGGCGAAACTGTGAACTCAGAAATCCCTAACTGTCCAAAAATTTCGAAACTCACCGAATATAACCGATTCTATTCCAACTCGTCTCAGCAACACCACCCAACATCCCTCGACTTAAACTTTACCACTTATTCTCATTTTCAACCATTTAAAACTCGATTCTACCGATTAAATCAAATTCAACCTAGAAATGGAAAGTGTAGAAAACTACCAAACAATCCACCCAACACATTCATGATCATACATATGGATAGAATAATAAAGTTTCACACCCTTACCCGATTAATCGAAAGCTTAGATGTTGGTTCTTGATGATTCTAAGTTTTGCTCTTCTTCCTCCTCTTTCTCTTCTCTTTCTCTCTAACTCTCTTTTCTTTCCTTCTTTCTATTTTCCTCTCTATTTCCTCTTATTCTTTTCCCCTCAATTCTATTTTTATCAAAAGACTAAAATACCCTCCAATCTAAATTTTACCTGAAAATCTCCGAAACGGTAAAATATTAAAACATACTAAATTAACACATCAAATTCACAATTAAAACAATCATTACTCAATTTAAATAGCACACCCAATAAAATGAAATAATCGAAATCGGGGCGTTACATTCTTCTAAAAAAGTTGTATTTAATTTTGCAAGTAGAGCTTTGATTTCCACAAGTTGTAATTTGGCTGTTAGTATTTGTAAATCAAAGAGCCTTATATAATCCTCATGTATTTTGCTTTGGATGAATTTATGATTTGAACGATCATAACAAAATGTATTGAAGATAGCTTGGTTATGTAAATAGAATAAACAAAGTTCAAAGCTTGAAATAAAACCTTGCATATTTAACAATTAAAGATCTCACTTCTGTACCAAGGGATATTTATCTAATTAAAGACAAATGGTTATATCTTGAGACAAAATGAATCAACCAAAATGTTTCCCTAACGTGCATCATTCGCCAGTCAAACAAAGTTCCACGAATTCAGTCCTGTGAAATCCTATTTTCGTGCAACATGAGTCTTTAATTTCCAAGATGTGTGGCAAAGTGAGCTTTGAATTGAGGTAAACTCTGTAACTTGGATGGTGGGTTTCCATGGTGAAGTTCAAACCATATTTTTTGCATAAACTTGTGAATAATTTCAAGATATATTAGTTGTGAGCTAATAAACCAAGATAATTCCACTGAAACCTTTAAGAAACTTTGAGGAAAAAAGACCAATAGAAAAAAATTTCAGGATCCTTGAATTAGAGTGGTTACACCCTGAAATGCTTGATTGTGAGAAATAGTGTCTCCCATGCTTGAAATTAATGTACCTACACACACTTATTAGTCATAATAAACACACACACACAGTCCTAATGCCCTAAAGATGTTATGCAAGATGATGCGTAGAGAGGTGGGATCTTAGGTTCAAAAATTAGGGTGTGACAAGGTCTAGTGGATTTTCTTGTAGGAGGAGGAATTTGGGTAGGTAAGCTAGTCGAGGGTATATGAGTGCTTTATATGGAAAAAGTGTCTTGTATTATGTAAGGGTCATGGTCAATGCCATAGGGTTAGGGATAATGGGGGATGTAGAACAGGGAGTGTGATGTGGACTGGAGAAATCAGGGGTTGTTGTTATGTTAGGTGAGTGTGAACTATCATGGGTGGATAAGGTTGGTGTGACAGGTATGACAGAGGCAGCATGAGGGTTATGGGTGGGAGCCTGAGGTAGATGAGAGTCATAGTCATAAGTAATGTCCAAAGGGTCACGTCCATGGTCATAATTTTGGGTAACATTATCTTTGAAAGCGAAGTAATTCTCATAAAAAGCTACATGCCTCGAAAGGAACATATTATGAGATTGTAAGTTATACAAAATGTATCCCTTTGTGTCATCTTTGTAACCAAGAAAAACTGCCTTTCTAGCTCTAGCATCAAATTTTGTTTTCTATGGTTTTGTAAGGTTATGGCATAACATAAACAACCAAATACCTTTAAGTGAATGAGGACAGGGTATGTTTGAAAAAGTATCTCATAAGGAGATTTTGATTTGAGAAGAGGACTATAAAATGAAATTCATGTCGAATGTTAAATGTCCAAAGGGTTAGAGGAATATTGGAATGAAATGTGATGGCTCTAGCTACATTTAAGATGTGCTGATGCTTCCTGTTAACCACCCCATTCTGCTGGGGAGTTTCAACACACGATTTTTGGTGAGTGATGCCTTTTGAAAGAAAAAAAGAGTTGAGGTTAAGGAATTATGAGTCATTGTCAGACCTAAAACATTTAAGGGTGGTTTTTAATTGGTTTTCAATTAAGGCAACAAAGTGTATGATACTTTGTTTAGTTTCAGGTTTGGCCTTTAGGAAGATAACCCATGTATATCTAGAAAAATTACCTACAAGAGTTAAGAAATACCTGTGACTTAGAATGGAATTAGTGGCCAAGGGGCCTCATAAGTCAGCATGCACGAGTTTAAAAGGAACATGAGTATGAGGGATGCTGTTAGGAAAAGGTAATTTCTTTAACTTTGCAAAATGGCATGAGTCACAAGGATTCATGTTATTATTACAAGGAATAATAGGAAATTGATTAGACATACAATGCATTCCAGTATTTGAAAGGTGTTCTAATATGTTATGCCATATTTCAAAAGAATTGGAAACTATAGAATTATAGGTGGAATGAACATCACTTGTATCAATCACATAAAGGCCTCTGTTCAATTTAGTTGTACCAATCAGGCTATTCTGAAGCCAACAAAAGTTCAGGCTGAAAAAGAAAGTTCGGAAGAGACTGAGAAAACTCTCATTTTCTCAAGGTCAAAGCCTAAAGCTTCTCCTAAGCTGAATGTAAGCCAGAAAAATAAAGGAACTCCTAAGAAATCTAAACCTATAAAATACACTGACACCTCGACCGCTGGCCCTCCCACTAAGATCAAAGGAAAATAAGTCGCCACAGAAAAAGACGAAGAAGATAAACAAGAGAGACAAGAAAAAACTCAAGATCTTCCCCCTCCTAGTAATGAAGAAACCAACAAACCTCAAGAGAAACCAGTCGAAGAACCAAACACAATTAACTCCAAGGTATTCTTTGACTCACTCTGTAGTTCTTCCATTATCTTCTACTTCAAATTTTAATGTCATGCCTCCCTCTTCTTCCAAGAAAATCCAGAAATGAATAATGATGAAGAAGCGACCCACCAGGTATCCCTCAATCAACTCCTTTTGAAACAATTTCTCATGTTCATTGGTCGAATTTCCTTGACTCCAACATTTCAAATATTCACACAGCCACTCAACCAACCAACAAAACAACAGATGCATCTTCCCAACAACAACTTGAAGTGGAAATTAATGTCAAGTAACCCTTTCTATAACACATATAGGAATTGGGTGACACCACTGTATTTGTTCAAGACAACATAGCTCTAGCAAACTCTCAACCTAAGAAACCAGTAAAGAACAACGAAAAGTAAGATATGCCTGATGGGCTAAAGACGTGTCTACTTATGCGTCTAGCGGTATCTTACTGCAAGTGCACAACCTATCAAAGTAATATTTAAGATTATCGATCCACAGGGATTCTATGGTTACTTAGTGCTAGATGAACTTCTAGTTTAGCTAAGGCGAATGGTTGTCACGATTTTTTGTTGATTTTTAAGACTATTAAAGGGGGAATTAAATTTAAGTTTTAATAAAGTAATATTAAGGCGGTCGGTATGTAATTATACTAACTTAGGTGGGTCAATCTAACCTAGGCTTATAAAGGTGTTCACTTAATCTATTCGGTAGAGATTACCAGTTTAAATACCCTCAACTCACACTCTCATGGTCTTATATCAGATCTTATCCCTAAAGCCCTATGCCTGCTCTCGCTAGCCCATAAGTGTTTAGAGGTAATTTTTGGAAACTAAGTAATTCTAATTTATCTTAAAGCGCTCTCGCTGTGTTTAATTTAAATGCCTAACTTTAGCTATCTGGTTAAAATCTCACACTCTCGTGGTCTTGACCTAACCTAATACTCTTTTCTTACTCTCGTAACGAAAAGGTCTATTTCAATTAAAAAGTATCAGCCAGGATGTTAAGTGATTAATTATTTTCAGCCTATGGTTATATTTTACCGGTTAAGTTTGTTATAACTACATACCGCCCTAAGGTGTTTAGCTACTCATCGATGTTGAACCAGACAGAGACAGAGAATTTAATAATAACGTACTCATGGCAGAAAAATAAATAAACATTATAATTAAATTAAATTGCAATATAATGAAAAACCTGGTTAACAAATATTCGAGCAGACTCCTTCTTCCACAAACCGGAAAGCTTGGAGTTGGCAAAAATTGAAAATAAACGAATGCTGAAGGTTTAGAAACAAATAAATGTATAACAATTTCTTGATGTTGGAAATTGTTATATGGTGGGTTTGGATACAATAAAAACGAAACAGAAAACTAAAAATAATGCAGGAATAGAAAGGCTGGTTCGTAATACAGTTCGGCAGAGCTTCCGCAGGAATTTGAATAAAGAAATTGCCCTCCTGATGTTCATGGAACTTGTACTATTTATAGAATCCTTAATGGGCTGGATTTTTGGTCCTTTGTTGCATGGGCCTTGCTGAATTTGTTGAAGGAATGCAGGAACGTGGCAACAAAATAGGAGAAATGGTCTTCACGTAATGCCAATAGGAGAAGTGGTCTTCACGTAATGCCTTGACGTAGTCTGAGTCAAAAACCTAATTTTACCCTTGTCACGGTCGTGACAAGGTCTTCACGTTCGTAACTTGTGGTTTTTAAGTGTCACGGTCGTGACCACTCTCTTACGGTCGTGATGGCTCAAATTGGGGTGTCACGGTCGTGACACCCTTGTGACGACCGTGGCTGCAACAAATTATGCAGTCTTTTGCAGGCTTCTTCATTTCTTCATCTCTTTATGGTTTCTTTTGTTCCTTTTGCTCTTAATTCATGATTTAGCTCCATATAATGATGTACCTGCAAAATGGTAAGAAAAACTCGAGAAATCGAGTGTTAAAACGGTGAATATGCGATAAAACGTTAATGAAACCTAGCAATATAATCGATGTGTTTTCTCGTTATCAAACTTCCCCAAACTTAAACCTTTGCTTGTCCTCAAGCAAATAGTCGGTTGAAAATCGGCGGACAAGATTTTATTCACGCATACTCATAACAAACCGTACGAGGGATCGTTTTGTCGGATAATCCGGTACTTTGATAGAACACTACTGATACACTAATGACAGAAGCAACAAGCTATGTCGTCGAATTCCCGTTAAACGAAACAATCGGCAATTACATTACGATTTCACCTGGAGTTTTTCGATCTTATTTCGCCCGGTTTCATTCTAGCGCAATCACATTAAGCCCTTTGCCTTAGCACGCACGTAGTGGAGTAGCCGGTTAGCGACTTTGATCTTTTTTGAGCACGGGGTCTGGTACACGAGTGTGGTAACCCTACGTATTTTATTCGATTTGGAGGTTGTGGGGGATCGAGCCGTAGCACGCCCTACCGAGTTCAGAACCAGTACCTCTGAACCAACTTGCAACGGACTCCTTCTCATATTTCTCGTTTCTTATATGCGACCGTGTACTTTGGTGCAATTTCTTTTCATTTTGCATCGAGATATGAAGGATCATTATTGATTAGGCATCAAACGCTTATATTCATCGGCTCCCCACGTGGTTTGTGTTCAGACGGTGCTGACTGCTAGTATAAACTACTAGGGGTTACTTTTGAACTGAAACTAAAAGTGTACTCGTAATGGTAATCGGGATGGAATTGCTTAAGTAGGGAGTCAAAGATGTCAAGATTGTATTGGTCTTGTTTAATCGTTCTCGGCTTCCTAATTACGATTCCGTAGGTAAGTCGGGTAATGCGAATAATTAAAGATTTTATCTGGTATAGCTAAATAATCGGGGAAAGTTCGAAATTAAAGAAAATAACACAAAGATTTGCTCATTTCATTAACTTGCGAAAAGAAATACAACGGAATTGAAAATACAACGAAATGGAAAAGTGCGAAAAAGGGAAAATGCGGAAATGAAAGGTACCTCTCCCACACTATATCAAACATTGTCCTCAATGTTGTGATATAAATGCGGTAAAAGTACAGTACAACGACAAAAACGAAAAACAAACATAAGCAAACTAAAACTATGGCTGCTGAGGACCGCGGGCTCGGCCTCTGGTGCGGGAGCGGCGTCTGGAAGGAGTCGCTTCAGGATCAGAACCGGTGCCGGAGGCAGCAGTGATGCTAATGCGGAGGGCTTCTAGCTCGCTGAAAATTTCTCCAAAGTTCTCATTAGTAGCTTCCTGGTTTGCTGCAATAGTGCTGAGTAAAGCATCATACTGCTCCTTCTGCCTTCGCTCCAGTGCGGCGTTCATCTGGTTCTGCTGATGAATCGCACGGAGGACTTCCTCAAGTGTGATTTCGGGAGCAGGGGGCTGTCGGGTAGATGTCTCTGGTATATCCTGGACAGGCTCAGCTGCATCCATAGCGTCCTGCATCTCATCCGCTGGAGGGTCTGCCTGATCATCATGAATAGGGACGTGATCGGCAGCAACAGGTAAAACAAAGAGCCAGTTGGCTCGGTTGGATGGATCGATGCGGTCGCGGGACGGCAAAATGATATGATGGAAAATGGTGCCATTGACAACAGGGCTATACCTGCCATCCTCTCGCTGCGCAATCAGGTGAGCGGACCTGCAATAACTCTTGGTGAGGAATTCTGCGGCTAGGTGAGGCTGATTAACGACCAAGTCACCGAGCCCCAACTGAATGGCGAGGGTGGTGACAATGTCGCCTATGAAGAACGGGGTGGAGCCTCTATGTGCAATGGCATGGATATGATAAAGCAGGAAAGGGGCAGCGTTGATCGGCTCGTCATTAAGAGCGCAGTGTAAGAATAGAAGCTCCTTGGAGTTGAGCTTATGGTTGCTTTCTCGAGCGAAGATGGTGTTGCATATGACATGGTGGAAATAGCGGATTGCCGGGTTGTGGATGTGCGTAGCGTTGAGGCTTTGGAAGGCGGATGCACGGGTGTTGGTTAAGTCGTGCCATAGAGTGAAAGCTTGTTCACTAAAATTATCGGGCACGCGATGGTGAGCTTCAGTTCCGTGATCGAAGCCTAACAACTCGGCTATCCTGGTTTGCGAAATGTTGAACTCTTGGCCATGCAATCTGAATTTGGCGACACCGGTGAGCTGACTCTGAGAACCGGCACCGGTGATGTAACTGAATGAGCTTAAGAACTCCAGTGTCAGAAGTTCGAACGTGGGTTGAGGTTGACTGCAAAGATCCCACAGACCGACTTTTTGAAGCAGGCTTTTAACACTGGCAAGCATTCCGAGTTCCCTCAAACAGACAGTGTCAATGTAACGTGTAGGTTGCACACCGCGGTTTTGGAATCGGAGAAAACGTTCTCTCTGAGTTTCTCCAGCATCACCTTCTCTAAAAGTAATAGAATCCATTGCATGCAAGAGCTTAGAGTGAAGAATGAAGATTTTTGATGTTTTGTGAAAAAAATGGTAAAATGAAGAAATATTGATTCGGGATAAATAATGGAGAGTGAGAATGTGATAGGTTATGATAATGGAGGGTTAATGAGGGTAATGGGGAGGTTATGGAGGTTATGGAGAAAATGGGTAGTTTTGAGGAAGTTATGGAGGAAGAAGAAGAAGAGGCACGATGAGAAACAGTTCTGTTTCTCACGATTCCTGTAATAGGGGTTGTCACGGTCGTAACAGGGGTGTGACGGTCGTGACACGCTATTTAAGCACGTCACGATCGTGAGATGGGTATGACGACCGTGAGGGCACGCTTCGTTGAATAATTTCCAGAAAAACATTTTCTCACTTAATTCACATATTTTATAATAATGTATTTTCTTCACTAACACTCATATTAAATTATAAACACCATATAGTATATAATTTCAACACAGTACTATACTAACTTGCATGGCATGAGAGATTGTATATAATATGAAATAATGCAAGCATACAGTACATAGAATGAAAAATATATAAATTGCTAAAAATGGAGAAATTTTGGAATTAAAGGTGCATTGCATAAAGTAATTGAAAATGAAGTTACATAAACGGAAATTACGGTATGAAATTGTTGCGAAAAATAAATCTAACTAGAAACGAAAACAATGAGAAAAATAAACTAAATCACTTATAGCATTTTCAAAAGCGTTTCTTCAAGTCTTCGATGGCGGAGTTCAAGTGATAGAATTGTTCGCAGGTTAAGTCAGTCAATCCTATAATGTCCAATCGCATGCTCTTAATGTCTTCTTTAAATAAATTAATGTCAGTTTGGTAAGCATTGAGAGTGTTCATGATGTTTTGTAAGTTGATAGCATAATTTCCTTGATTCACTTCAGGGGTTTCATGTACTTCTTCAGTGTGGTCAATGTCATGGTAACCAGGAGGTGTCTCAGGGTCAGTTTCGACAACGGTCATTATATCATCTTTTATCTTGTAAGACTGAGGTGTTTCAGGAGTAGATGGATAATCAGGTGGGTTTAACTCATAAAGCCAGTTATCCTTATTGTGAACACTTACTCTAGCATGATTAGGCAATGTGAACAGGGTTACTACTTCGTTCTGGATTAGGTACTCAAAAGGTGGATGTCCTAAATTCCTTATGATATGCCTATTGAAGCAGAAATTAAGATTCATAGGGCGGATTGTTCCTAGACGGTTGCACCTGTCCAGTTGGCACCTAAGTCCTATGGCATCAGCAATCATGGTTACAAGACCTCCTACTAATATAGGTAATTCAGGTTCTTCTTGGATACGGGTGAAGGTTTGCATCATGAAAGGTACACCATTAACAGGCTGTCCATTAGTGAAACATGACATAATAAATATTTCATCTTTAGAAACTCCGGTAATGTTTTCTTCTTTTCCAAAGAAGGTGTGGGCAAGGAATTTATGGAAGTAACGGAGAGCAGGATTATGGATCTCATCATTATTCATGTTATTTGGTTCAGGGTGGTAGTTTCCGGTTAAAGTTCCCCAAAAGAAATCTAGCTCCATATCCATCAATTCTACCTGTGTGGTAGTAAAAGCAAATGGTCCACTAGGGAATCCTAACAAGTCAGCTAGTTCTTTATGGTTAAAGTCATATTCTATTCCAAATAGGCGGAAACTAATAAATCCTTTCCTAAATCCAAAACCGCGCTCAGGTAGGTAAATTAAGGAGCTAAGGAACTCAAGGGTGAGCTCGCGGTAAGTCACAAACTTATGTTGGATCAATGCATTCTCCCATCCGAGTCGGTTTAACAAGTACATGACACTATCATGTATACCTAGGGTTTCCATAGTCTTATCATCCGGGTACAGGGTCAAATCCATTTGCCTCTGTGATAACTCTTCAAACTTCATTCTTTGGTTCCTACCTCTAAATTTGGTTTCCATATGGTTAATTGGTTGGTTAGCCATGGTCAGTGCAAATATGGGGGAAACAAATCAGTGGAAAAGACTTTAGAAAATCTGTAAAAAGTGATTTAAGATAAAAATAAGAAAATGAAATGCATAATGTAATGGCAATAATAGTAATGTAAAATAAAACTATAAAATGACAAAACAATTAAACAAATAGTAAAACGATAAATAACAATATGCTAAAAGAAAAGAATAGTTTAAATAATTAAATAGGTAAATGGGTTGCCTCCCACTAAGCGCTGTTTTTATCGTCCAAAGCCTGGCATAATGCTTAGGTTTAGATTAATCAGGGGAATTAGTGGACAATTCTAAAAGCTTTAGATTATTCGCATAATCTCTATTTCCAACTTTATGATAGTGTTTTAAACGTTGTCCGTTTACTATGAATGGTTCACTATTCCTACCCTTAATTTCTATTGCTCCACTCGGGAATACTTTAGTTATTTCAAAGGGTCCTGACCATCTAGATTTTAATTTTCCAGGAAAGAGCCTAAGCCTTGAATTAAAGAGGAGTACAACTTCTCCCACACTAAATTCTTTCCTAGATAGGCGTTTATCATGCCATCGCTTAGTTCTTTCTTTATATATCTTAGCATTCTCATATGCATCTAACCTTAATTCTTCTAATTCGTTAATGTCTAGGATTCGCTTTTCTCCTGCAGCATTATAGTTTATATTGAGAGTTCTGATCGCCCAATAAGCTTTGTGTTCTAGTTCTACTGGGAGGTGACAAGATTTTCCATAAACTAGTTTGAAAGGTGTAGTACCTATGGGTGTCTTGTAAGCGGTCCTATAAGCCCATAAAGCTTCATTAAGTTTAGATGACCAATCTTTCCGAGATATGGCGACAGTCTTTTCTAAGATTTGTTTAATTTCTCTGTTTGAGACTTCGACTTGTCCACTTGTTTGTGGGTGATATGGTGTAGCCACACGGTGTCTTACTCCATATTTAGATAGTAACTTGTCAAAGATTTTTGAAATGAAGTGCGAGCCACCGTCACTTATGACGAGTCTAGGCACACCAAATCTGGGAAAGATTATATTTTTGAAAAGCTTTATTACTACTCGTGTATCGTTTGTAGGAGAAGCTATGGCTTCAATCCATTTCGAAACATAATCGACAGCTACAAGTATGTAATTATTACCGAAAGATGATGGGAATGGTCCCATGAAATCTATTCCCCAGACGTCAAAGATTTCTACTTCTAAAATTCCTTTTTGAGGCATTTCATCTCTTCTTGAAATATTGCCAGTGCGTTGACACCGATCGCAATTTATAACAGCGATGTGGACATCCTTCCATAGATTAGGCCAGAATAAGCTGGCTTGCAAGATTTTTGCACAAGTCTTGGAAGTGCTTGCATGTCCACCATAAGGAGATGAATGGCATTGAGCAATGACATCTTCTATTTCTTCTTCGGGAATACATTGGCGAAAGATTCCATCTGGTCCTCTTTTGAACAATAATGGTTCATCCCAATAGTAATGTTTCAGATTATGAAAGAATTTCTTTTTCTGCTGATAGGTTAGATCGGGTGGAAGAGCTCCTGCGGCTAGGTAGTTGACAATGTCAGCGTACCATGGCAGTCCTACAGTTGTCTGGATTGTTTCCACGGATTCTGGTTCATTTATATCTAACTGAGCTAGGTCGCTTCCTATTTGTGCTATCAGCTGTTCATACGGAAAATCATCGTTAATCGGCACTTGTTCGGGTTTAATACCTTCTATTCTAGATAAATGGTCCGCTACGATGTTCTCAGTACCTTTCTTATCTTTTATTTCTAGATCAAACTCTTGTAAGAGTAAAATCCATCTTAAGAGTCTTGGTTTAGCATCTTTCTTAGTTAATAGATATCGGATAGCAGCATGGTCTGTGTAAATGATTATTTTCGCTCCAACTAGGTAAGAACGGAATTTGTCAAGCGCAAAGACAACTGCTAACAATTCTTTTTCTGTAGTAGCGTAGTTCATCTGGGCAGAATCTAAGGTTCTACTGGCATAGTAAATCGCATGAAGTTTCTTTTCCTTTCTCTGGCCCAGAACTGCGCCTACAGCATAGTCACTCGCATCGCACATGATTTCAAAAGGTAATCTCCAGTCAGGGGGTTGCATGATTGGTGCGGTGATGAGGGCTGTTTTTAGAGTTTCGAATGCTTTAAGACAATCTTCATTGAATATGAACTCAGCGTCTTTCATTAATAAACCAGTAAGAGGTTTAGTGATTTTCGAGAAATCTTTGATGAATCGTCAGTAAAAACCGGCGTGTCCTAAAAAGCTTCGTATTTCTCGAACGGTTTTAGGGGGTTGAAGATCTTTTATTACTTCAATCTTAGCTTTATCAACTTCAATTCCCTTGTCGGATATTACATGACCTAATACTATTCCTTCGTTGACCATAAAATGACATTTCTCCCAGTTAAGCACGAGATTTACTTTTACACATCTTTCTAACACCATTTCTAAGTTCGATAAGCATCCTTCAAAACTTTGCCCGCATACAGAGAAGTCGTCCATGAACACTTCCATGATGTTGTCTATAAAATCTGCGAAGATTGACATCATACATCTTTGAAAGGTTGCAGGAGCGTTGCATAATCCAAAGGGCATTCGCCTATAAGCGAACGTTCCATAAGGACATGTGAATGTAGTCTTCTCTTGATCATCAGGATGGATAGGGATTTGGAAAAATCCTGAGTAACCGTCAAGATAACAGAAGTAAGAATGCTTGGCTAATCGTTCTAACATTTGATTTATGAAAGGTAGTGGGAAATGATCTTTTCGAGTGGCTTTGTTTAGTTTACGATAATCTATGCACACTCTATATCCCGTCACTACTCTTTGCGATATCGATTCGCCTTGAGCGTTTTTCACAACAGTGATACCTCCTTTCTTTGGCACTACATGTATTGGACTAACCCATTCACTATCAGAGATTGGATATATTATCCCGACATCTAATAATTTCTTAACTTCTTCTTTTACTACAGTGCTAAGGGTTGGGTTAATTCTTCTTTGAGATTCTCTGGAGGTTCTGCAATCTTCTTCTAGCAGAATACGATGCATACAAACTGAAGGACATATTCCTTTGAGATCAGATATGTTATACCCTAATGCAGTTGGATATTTCTTCAAGACATCTAAAAGTTTCTTTGTTTCTATAGTTCCTAAACTGGAATTTACTATAACTGGTCTTTTACATTCAACGTCTAAGAATTCGTACCTTAGGTTATGAGGTAAAGTTTTTAATCCTAATGTAGGTTTATCTTTACTTGACATGGGATCCGGTGTAAGTGCTAAACTTTCGCTTAGACTATCATCCTGATACGATTTTCGCCAATTATCATCTTCGAAAATCGGAGGGATTTGAATTTTCATTATTTCAGAATAAGTGGTCTCTTTCAGTTCCATTTCTCTTACACATTCGTCAATTACGTCCAATAGATAGCATGTATCCTCTATAGCTGGTGATTGTAAGAATTGTGTTAAAATAAATTCAACTTTCTCTTCACCTACTTCAAAGGTTAGCTTTCCTCTTTTTACGTCTATTATAGCTCCGGCGGTAGCTAAGAATGGTCTTCCTAGTATGATAGGTGTAGTGGAGTCTTCAGAGATGTCCATGATTATAAAATCAGTAGGGATGTAGAATTGTCCTATACGTACTGGGACGTTTTCTAGTATGCCTACAGGATATTTAACAGAGCGATCGGCTAGTTGAACAGACATTTTAGTTGGTCTTAGGTCTCCCATGTCTAGCCTTTTGCAAATCGTTAAGGGCATAACACTGATACTGGCTCCTAAATCGCATAGAACTTTGTCAATGACGAATTTTCCTATTACACAGGGTATAGAGAAACTTCCTGGATCTCTTAGCTTAGGAGGCATTTTATTCTGAATTATGGCGCTACACTCGGCAGTAAGTGTAATTGTTCCGTTATCCTCTATCTTTTTCTTATTGGATAAGATTTCTTTTAAAAACTTAGCATACTAGGGTATTTGGGTAATTGCTTCTGTAAACGGAATAGCAATATTCAACTGTTTCAGAAGTTCGACAAATTTCTTAAATTGACCCGTCGTCTTGGAATTTATTAATCTTTGAGGGTACGGAATTGGTGGTTTATAGGGTGGTGGAGGCACATAAGGTTGTTCTTTCTCCACCACCTCTCGATTGTCATCTTCCTTTTCTTCTGGATCATTCACCACTTCAGTCGGTTTATCCGGTTTTTGGTACATGGCTGGATTGTCATGTCTTGGATCGGTAGGTCCGTCAAGTTCCTTGCCACTTCTTAATATTACAGCGTTAGCATGTCCTTTCGGGTTAGGTTGAGGTTGTCCAGGGAATACTCCAGCTGGTGCAGCAGTAGGTGCTTGTTGTTGAGCTACTTGTGAAATCTGAGTTTCAAGCATTTTGTTATGTGTAGCTAATGCATCTACTTTGCTCACTAATTGTTTAATCTGCTCACTAGTGTGAATGTTTTGGTTTAAGAAGTCCTTGTTTGTTTGAGATTGGTTAGCTATAAAGTTCTCCATCATCAATTCAAGGTTCGATTTTCTAGGGATATTAGGAGCAGTCTTTTGATATCCTGGTGATGTAGCTGGTGCTTGACCTGGTGCGTAATAAGCATTGTTATTCTTATAGGAGAAGTTCGGATGATTCTTCCAACCTGGGTTGTATGTGTTTGAGTAAGGGTTTCCTTGAGCACAATTCACTTGATCAGTGGGAGTTCCTGCCAATAGTTGACAATCAGAAACTTCGTGTCCTGGGACTCCACATAACTCACAGTTAGGTGTTACTGCAGCCACGGTGGCTGTAGGTGTTATGGCCAAGTTATCGATCTTTTGGCTTAGTTGGTCAAACTTCGCGTTGACTTGGTCCATACTACTTACTTCGTACATACCTCCCTTTGTTGGTTTCTCAGTTGCGACTCTCTCGCTTCCCCAAAGGTAATGATTTTGAGCCATACTTTCGATAAGTGCATAGGCATCATTATATTCTTTGTCCATCAATGCACCGCCCGCGGCAGCGTCAATTGTCATTCTTGTATTGTACAAGAGTCCATTATAGAAGGTATGGATGACCATCCATTCTATTAATCCATGATGTGGACAAAGTCTCAGTAGATCCTTATAGCGTTCCCAAGCTTCGAATAATGATTCACTTTCTCTTTGCTTAAATCCGTTGATCTGAGCTCTCAGCATAGCTGTCTTGCTAGGTGGAAAATACCTATTCAAGAAAACTCTCTTAAGTTCTTCCCACGTAGTTACTGAGTTCGAAGGCAGAGATTGAAGCCAAGCTCTTGCCCTGTCTCGAAGCGAAAAAGGAAATAACCGTAGTCTAATAGCTTCTTGGGTAACTCCATTGGCTTTTACGGTATCTGCATATTGCACAAAGATCGAAAGATGAAGATTCAGATCCTCGGTAGGATTTCCGGCGAATTGATTTTGTTGCACGGCTGATATCAACGAAGGTTTTAGTTCGAAATCATTTCGGTTGATAGCCGGCGCTGCAATGCTTGAATGCGGTTCAGCTTGCGAAGGATTAGCGTAATACTTGAGTGGATGAGTCTGTTCTTCAGCCATCTCTGCGTCCTTTGATTTTACGACTGGTTTAGGCGGATCTAATTGAAGATCTGGAATATTGTAATTATTTTCGAAATCGAATATACGTCTTCTTACGTGTAAGAAGCGTTCCGATTCAGGGATTAGAGGTTGCAAGTCTTCGCTTTTAGAGCGAGTACTTGGCATACACTCGGAGATTAGATTAAATTAAATAGTTGATACCTTAGTCTAGACAATGCTACCTAAATGCACTAGTAACTAAATTAAGGAATCCCCGGCAACGGCGCCAAAAACTTGATGGGCTAAAGACGTGTCTACTTATGCGTCTAGCGGTATCTTACTGCAAGTGCACAGCCTATCGAAGTAATATTTAAGATTATCGATCCACAGGGATTCTATGGTTACTTAGTGCTAGATGAACTTCTAGTTTAGCTAAGGCGAATGGTTGTCACGATTTTTTGTTGATTTTTAAGACTATTAAAGGCGAAATTAAATTTAAGTTTTAATAAAGTAATATTAAGGCGGTCGGTATGTAATTATACTAACTTAGGTGGGTCAATCTAACCTAGGCTTATAAAGGTGTTCACTTAATCTATTCGGTAGAGATTACCAGTTTAAATACCCTCAACTCACACTCTCGTGGTCTTATATCAGATCTTATCCCTAAAGCCCTATGCCTGCTCTCGCTAGCCCATAAGTGTTTAGAGGTAATTTTTGGAAACTAAGTAATTCTAATTTATCTTAAAGCGCTCTCGCTGTGTTTAATTTAAATGCCTAACTTTAGCTATCTGGTTAAAATCTCACACTCTCGTGGTCTTGACCTAACCTAATACTCTTTTCTTACTCTCGTAACGAAAAGGTCTATTTCAATTAAAAAGTATCAGCCAGGATGTTAAGTGATTAATTATTTTCAGCCTATGGTTATATTTTACTGGTTAAGTTTGTTATAACTACATACCGCCCTAAGGTGTTTAGCTACTCATCGATGTTGAACCAGACAGAGACAGAGAATTTAATAATAACGTACTCATGGCAGAAAAATAAATAAACATTATAATTAAATTAAATTGCAATATAATGAAAAACCTGGTTAACAAATATTCGAGCAGACTCCTTCTTCCACAGACCGGAAAGCTTGGAGTTGGCGGAAATTGAAAATAAACGAATGCTGAAGGTTTAGAAACAAATAAATGTATAACAATTTCCTGATGTTGGAAATTGTTATATGGCGGGTTTGGATACAATAAAAACGAAACAGAAAACTAAAAATAATGCAGGAATAGAAAGGCTGGTTCGTAATACAGTTTGGCAGAGCTTCCGCAGGAATTTGAATAAAGAAATTGCCCTCCTGATGTTCATGGAACTTGTACTATTTATAGAATCCTTAATGGGCTGGATTTTTGGTCCTTTGTTGCATGGGCCTTGCTGAATTTGTTGAAGGAATGCAGGAACGTGGCAACAAAATAGGAGAAATGGTCTTCACGTAATGCCAATAGGAGAAGTGGTCTTCACGTAATGCCTTGACGTAGTCTGAGTCAAAAACCTAATTTTACCCTTGTCACGGTCGTGACAAGGTCTTCACGTTCGTAACTTGTGGTTTTTAAGTGTCACGGTCGTGACCACTCTCTTACGGTCGTGATGGCTCAAATTGGGGTGTCACGGTCGTGACACCCTTGTGACGACCGTGGCTGCAACAAATTATGCAGTCTTTTGCAGGCTTCTTCATTTCTTCATCTCTTTATGGTTTCTTTTGTTCCTTTTGCTCTTAATTCATGATTTAGCTCCATATAATGATGTACCTGCAAAATGGTTAGAAAAACTCGAGAAATCGAGTGTTAAAACTGTGAATATGCGATAAAACGTTAATGAAACCTAGCAATATAATCGATGCGTTTTCTCGTTATCAATGCCCAACGTCGAGATTGCCCTAGTCTTGGAGAATGATCAACCTATTAACCAAGAACTCGCACAAGTTCAAGCTGACGTGTATTAATCAATATCGAATACTTCTATGAGCCAAGAAGAAATCCTATCCCTTAAGAGAAAGAATCCAACTGGGGCTCTTAAGAGGCTGGAAAAGCTCTGTAAGCTGCTGACAGGCTCCAACTCCAGTCATTCCTCTAATGCTTCGTTAACTGATACTAGAAATAACTCAATCAACCTCCTAATCTAACAACTAAAAGCCAACATATTTAAAGTTGACCTTCTCAGTGTTATTGAAGGAGACGCTCAACTCGGGACTGATATTCAAAAGACGCTAGCTGAACTTAACAAATAGTGAAGATGTCTGATACCTTGGTCTAATTTTTCTTCGACTTTGAAGCCTACTTCAATCAAGTCTACAAAGATATTGATCTCAAACGAACAAACGATTCTAAGCTTCAGAACATGAAAGACGCCATGGCAGTGGCCTAGGACGCAGGCTGTGAATCTGAGCACGAAGTGGATAAGTTTGAAACCAAACTTCAAGAATATAATGACAATAAAGCTTCAATTGATGATAAAATTGCACAGCGTCGAGCTAAAATCCTTAAGCTGAATAAAGAAATTCATAACTTGGAGAAAGAGAAAGTTGATATGGACTGGGAAAAAACACTCCCTACAAGAGTGATGATTGATGAAGAGGCCACTAGAGGTGTTGAACATGATGAAGCAGCTCTCAACCTAGGTCTTAAAGTCAGATCCTTAGAAGAAATTCATGACCAACTGACTTCCAGGCTCGACTTTTCCAAAACCAAGCTTGAGGAATTCGAATCAAAATTCCCAGTTTAAATTACAATTTGTTTACTTTCCTTCGCTTTTGATCTTTTGTGATGACAATACCATTTTGCCACCCTTTAATAACATTTTGGTGCTTTTATTTTTCTGTTGTATATTAGTCTTTAGCAATTCGAATTTCTTGTAGCATAGATTTATACCTCTTAAGGTATTTACCATTGACTCTTTGATTTTGTTTATCAACTGCTAATTATTTGATCTCGTAAGCATTATTCATGTAAGTGCTCTTGATTGGCTGCATTTTGTGGCAAAACATTAGAGTGTGTATGTATGTCATAACTGATGGTAGTACATACATAATGTGGACTGTGCAGGGTAAGTTAACTTATCTAACTATAAGTTAAGTTGAATGTCATACAGAATGTCATGACTCTGATCGTATGACATCCAGCGAGCGGGTTAGTTTTTCTGGTATCTAGAAATCAGGAAACAAATCAGAAGCTCAAGCTGAAAGACACGAGACATTTTAGAAGCCCTAAAGCGAAACAAATGCTCCTGATTTAATTGGCAAGCGTGCAGATTATTGAAGAGAGGTTTGTTATGGATAAATCTAATTTATGCACCAAGGCCCAAAGGACTAAATGCTGCTATAAATATCAGAAGGAGCAATCCTAGAACAACAGCTCTTAACAGAAGATTAGAGAGTGCATATTAAGAGTCCTTGTGAGTGAAGAAGGATGGTCTTCACGTGTGAATTATGTCTTAGGAATACTTGTTCACCAAGCAATTGTCTGCTGTAGAATTGCATTGGTGAGGTAGATTCTAAGTTGTGTCTCACTCAAAGCTGTTAAGCAAGAGAGTGTGTGTCCCTTGATCAAAGCTTTGAAGCAAGATCAAGGTGTGTATGAAGTGTTTGTTCATCTTTATTTTGTAATCGTGAATTGTATATCACTGTGGTGTGATTAAGGGGGAGTGATTGGGAATACTCGGGACTATAGTGTATTTAGGTTGAAGTGTCATTGGGTAGGTCTTAAGTGAGGAGTGAAAACTGGGTTGTTTGGCTCTGAATTAATTCTACTGATATTGAATTTCCTCCCTGGCTTGGTAGCCCCCAGATGTAAGTGTTGTTGACACTGAACTGGTTGAACAATTACTGGTGTGATTTACTGCCTTTCTATTTACAAATTTGTTATTATTCCAATGTTCTGTGTTACAGTGGATGTCATAACATCCGTGATAACATCCATCGCGTGCTAGCCATAATTTCAATTGGCATCAAAGTAGGCACCCTGCATGTTTATTCTGGGTGAGATCTAGGGAAATAAATTCTGGTACTATGGATAAAGATATAGGATTCACTAATAGACCTCCAATTCTGGATGGTTCTAATTATGATTATTGGAAGCCTAGGATGATTGCATTCCTAAAATCCTTAGACATCAAGGCTTGGAGAGCTGCAAACTCTGGCTGGGAACATCTTGTGAAGACTGACATGGATGGAGCATCTGTGCTAATTCCTGAAGAGGAATGGAACAAAGATCAAGAGGCATTAGCTCTTGGGAACTCTAAAGCATTGAATGCACTCTTCAATGGTATAGACAAAAACATCTTCAGACTGGTACACCACTGTGAACTGGCAAAGGATGTTTGGGACACTCTCAAAACTACTCATGTGGGAACTTCCAAGGTCAAAATGTCAAGACTTCAAATGTTGACCACCAAATTTGAAGGTCTGAGAATGAAGGAAGATGAGACCATTCATGAGTTTTACATGAATGTTCTTGAACTTGCAAACACCTCAGGAGCTCTGGGAGAAAAGATGTCTGAAGAAAAGCTAGTAAGGAAGATCTTAAGATCATTACCTAAGAGGTTTGCCATGAAGGTCACAACCATTGAAGAAGCTCAAGACATATGCAACATGAAGGTAGATGAACTCATTGGTTCTCTCCAAACCTTTGAGATGGGACTGTGTGATCAGACTGTGGAGAAAAAGAACAAAAGCATAACTCTTGTTTCAAACACTACAAGTGATTCAGAAGGTGAAGATGGTGAAAGTAAACAAAGTCTGTCAGAAGCATTAACCTCGCTTGGAAGACAGTTTAACAAACTGGTCAAAAGGATAAATGCTAAGTCTAAACCTTATACCAGAAGCATGCCTACTGATAAAGAAAAATCTGAAGATAAAGTCAGCCAAAGCAGAGGAGTTCAATGCCATGAGTGTGAGGGATATGGACACATTAGAAAGGAATGTCCCACATACCTCAAAAAGAAGGGAAAAGGCCTAACTGTCACATGGTCTGATGAAGATTCAAAAAGTGGATCAGAAGGAGAATCTTCCAAACATGTCACTGTTATAAACAATGTATGTATATCTGATGGTGATTCAAGTAAAGATGAATTGACTTATGATGAACTAACAGATTCATATTAAAAGCTACACATCAGAAGTACAGAACTGTATCAGCAAGGAGAGCACCAGAAGAAACTCATCAAGGAGTTAGAAGCTGAAAAGAAAGAGCATCTGGTCTCAATCAGTTCAGTCAAAAGTGAAGTCAATGAGTTGAAATCTAAAATGGATCAAATGTCAAAATCCATAAGGATACTAAACCCTGGAACTGACACTCTAGAAGAAATTCTGCAGAGTGGTCAAACGCAGGAAATAGGTCTGGATTGGGATTTGTTGATAAGCAGAATCCTGTACTGAAGCTCAAGAGACTAAAACCTGATATTCAAAAGTTAACACGGATGTCACGACCAATGTCATAACATCCAACTAACAGAAACTGGAATCAAGTCAAAAGTAGATTCCAAGGGTATAGATGTTACCACTGTGGAAAACTTGGTCATATTAAATCTGTATGTTTCTGGCTGCATGGATTTCCTAGTCGTCCTCATCAAAGGAAATCTAAACAGAGAGCTCATGTCAAAAGGCAGCATCAAGCAAAACCCAAGAAAGATGTTCCTAACAAGCAAAGACAATGGGTTGTCAAGAATATGGCTTTAGTAGCTCAAGCTTCTCTAAAGATGCCAACCAAGGAAGATTGGTACTTTGACAGTGGTTGTTCTAGACACATGACTGGAAGAGAGAATATTTTGGTAAACATAAAACCTCATTCCTCAAGTCATGTAACATTTGGTGATGGAGCTAGAGGAGAAATCAAAGGTGCTGGAAAACTAGATTGCCCTAGGGGTCCAAGACTGGATGATGTCTTGTTGGTTAAAGGATTGCATGTTAATCTCATCAGTATCAGTCAGCTCTGTGACCAGGGCTTCAGTGTAAAACTCACTAAAGATGAATGTGTTGTTATCAATGAAGAAGGTAAAGAAGTTATGAGGGGATCGAGAGCAAAGAATAATTGCTACTTATGGGAGCCTAGAAGTAAGCTCACTGGATTAATCAATGATGAAAAGAAGGAGCAAATATGGTTGGAAAAAGGTAGACATCCAAAAAGGATAAAGAATACCATAACCAAGGAATCAGTAAGAGGAACCCCAAAGGTGTCTCTAGATGGGAGATCAGGTTATGGTAAATATGAGGTTGACAGGCAAGCTAAGATAGCATGTCCAAAGAAGGTACATCAAAGAAGTCTGGACCTGCTATATTGGAACTTGAGGGAGTCCATGAAAAATGGTCAGCATCAAAAAATCAATGTCACTCAGAATGTTATGACACTATACTGTAACATTCAGAGTAACCTCACTGAGACCTCAATTTTGAGTAATATAACAGTGTATAGTGATGGCCAACTTCACTCTGGAGGAGATAATATGGAGCCTAGGGACTTTGACACACAAAGGGCCACTAGTTTCTTAAGGAATCACTGGACGATACTGAGTGAAAATAAGAGAAGCAACTTGAAAAGGTGGTGTAATACGAAATTATAGCAATTAATAGAGAATTGTGTTTTGATATTTAATCACATTGTGATTGGTCAAAATATTAAGTTCCCTCCATTAATGCAAGCCAATTCCTCTAGTCCATCAGATTACCTCTGTGACTGCCCATACCAATTCGTATCCGTGCATAACTCACTCAAACACCACAGCAAACCCCTTTTATAACCAAAGTCACTAACTATGTCTCAACAACAATCTCTCATCCCTATCAAGCATGAATCTGCTCAACACAAGAACATCTTACTGGAGGATATCATGGATGTCATTCCACTCAGTATGGTCTTTGGGAGAAGCAGTGAATCTCAAACATCAGCTCCTTCACATGCAGACCAAGAAGGGAAGAATCCTGAACCTTCCATGGACAACTGCAATGACAGGTCTGTCGATGAACTGGTCTCAAAAATCCTCCATGAAGGTCGTAACGTACATGGAATCTCCATTCCTCTGAATAGGGTTGATCCATCCCCAATAGCTAATGATAATCAGGAGGACAACTCTGAGTTTTCCTCTGGGATCAGGAAGACTAACCCTAACACTGAAAAACTAGAAAATCTTGCTAGCTATGTGGTACAAGAAGAAGGTCAGGATGATGGCCAAAATGTTGAAACCAAGAGCATTAACTATGAGGAAGAAATAAATGAAGCTCCAGACAATGAGGTAAATGTTGAAGATGGGTCATCAGATGATGAACTCATCAAGAATGCAGTTCTTGGTATAGCCGAAAAATTAGCAACCAGGAAAGGAAAAACAACTTAACAAAGAATCCTCAAAAGAACATGGAAAAAGAACTCCTGCTGACACAATTTCAAAAAGAAACAGCAAGGAATTCATGAAAGTGTTTGTCAGAGGATAATGTGTTCACTTCTCACCTTCTATAATCAACAGATACTTGGGAAGAGCAAATGATGGTGCAACAGAATTGGTTGCCTCAGACAATCAAGTGTGCAAAGTGATCACTACCAATCAAGTCACTACCTGGCCATCCAAAGGAAAGTTGTCTTCAGCACAGCTAAGTGTAAAGTATGCAATTCTGCATAGAATTGGGGCAACTAACTGGGTGCCTACCAATCATACTTCCACTATTGCTGTTGGACTTGGCAAGATCATTCATGACATAGGAACCAAAGTTAACTTTGACTTTGGTCTATACATTTTTGATCAGGTTGTCAAACACTCCACAACCAATGCTATTAAGCTACCAATTGCCTTTCCATTTCTCATTTGTGAAATCATTCTCAATCAATATCCTGGGATCCTGAAGTTAAGTGATACTGCCAGCAAAAAGGAGCCTGAACTGACACTTCATTTTAAACTATTCGAAGGAAGACATGTTCCAGATATGGTGTTTACGTCCCCTGAGAAGATCAAGATCTCCAAAAGAATGATAATAGAAGAATTGAAGGATGCATGTAGGGAGTTAGGAGAAACCATCAGTACAGCAACTGCACGCAAAATCAAGCTGGAATCTCTTATCCGAAGACTTGAAAGATATACGGATGATATTGATGGAGCAACCATGTCAGGTGAAGAGGTAAGTTTCAGTTCTGCCTCTGAGGAGGAAGATTAATGTCTTGCTAGACTACTAGTGGGTGGCTCAGACTACTAGTTGCTGAGTTTGGGTTGTGATCTGCTGATTCGAGAAGGTGTTAGTCTTATCTTTGTTTTAAGCAGGAATTTATGATGCTCAGTATGAGCAGTTTGTATAATTTTCCCTTAACAATTGTAATGTTACAATTTTTGATCTATGCTAAGTTCTTAGTTGGATCTTAATTTGTGGCTAAAAAGGGGGAGAGAGTGTTAGATCATGACAGCAGGTGAACGAATAGGTTGAAGACTTGCTAGCATATGTGCTATTATGTGCACATGGTATAATCATGCTTGCAGGTGTAACCACAGGGGCTGCTGAGGATATGTGTGATAACATTTGCCTAGTGCTGTTAGTAATATGCTGATGCTATATGTGTGTGAATTCCTATGGTGGATAGGAATGTATGTTAGAACTGAATGGTTGTTTGTTGCTAACCCTATGTGATCCTAGAAGTGCTTGGGAATGTATGTGTGTATCTGCAGGATGATTGCAGAATGTTGTGCATCTCTTCAGGGGGAGTAGCACAGGTTGTTCCATAGCAGGTGTGCTTCAGGATGTCATCCTGAATGTCATAACATCCAGAGCAGACTGGATGAATATGTGTGACTGCAGGGTGTCTGCAGGTTTTGTGCAGCTGGTGTGATATGCATCAGTTGAGGGGGAGTAAATTCTGATATGTTACTTAACAAATTGTGACATCTGCAGTGCTGACTAACAGATGGTATTGTGAACAGGTTCATCCTGAGAGCTAACAGTGTGAGTGTGTGTAGACAACACTGTTTGTGTAGCTTTCCTGCATGGTAGGTTAAGACTTCTGCTGTTTGTAAACTCTGATATGTTAACAGGGTGTTTTAGCCAAAAATTTGCCAAAAGGGGAGTTTGTAAGTGCTCTTGACTGACTGCATTTTATGGAAAAACATTAGAGTATGTATGTATGTCATAACTGATGGTAGTACATACATAATATGGACTGTGCAGGGTAAGTTAACTTAGCTAACTATAAGTTAAGCTGAATGTCATACAGAATGTCATGACTCTGATCGTATGACATCCAGCGAGCGGGTTAGTTTTTCTGGTATCTAAAAATCAGGAAACAAATTAGAAGCTCAAGCTGAAAGACAAGAGACATTTTAGAAGCCCTAAAGTGAAACAAATGCTCCTGATTTAATTGGCAAGCGTGCAGATTATTGAAGAGAGGTTTGTTATGGATAAACCTAATTTATGCACCAAGCCCAAAGGACTGAATGCTGCTATAAATATCAGAAGGAGCAATCCTAGAACAACAGCTCTTAACAGAAGATTAGAGAGTGCATATTAAGAGTCCTTGTGAGTGAAGAAGGTTGGTCTTCACGTGTGAATTGTGTCTTAGGAATACTTGTTCACCAAGCAATTGTCTGTTGTAGAATTGCATTGGTGAGGTAGATTCTAAGTTGTGTCTCACTCAAAGCTGTTAAGCAAGAGTGTGTGTGTCCCTTGATCAAAGCTTTGAAGCAAGATCAAGGTGTGTATGAAGTGTTTCTTCATCTTTATTTTGTAATCGTGAATTGTATATCACTGTGGTGTGATTGAGGGGGAGTGAGTGGGAATACTCAGGTCTAGAGTGTATCTAGGTTGAAGTGTCATTGGGTAGGTCTTAAGTGAGGAGTGCAAACTAGGTTGTTTGGCTCTGAATTAATTCTACTGATAGTGAATTTCCTCCCTGGCTTGGTAGCCCCCAGATGTAAGTGTTGTTGACACTGAACTGAGTGAACAATTACTGGTGTGATTTACTGCCTTTCTATTTACAGCTTTGTTATTATTCCAATAGTCTGTGTTACAGTGGATGTCATAACATCCGTGGTAACATCCATCGCGTGCTAGCCAGAATTTCAATTCGAAAATGCTTGAATAACTCGAAATGGACCATCCCAATTAGAGGATCATTTGCCTAGAGCTTTGTCTCTTTGATCCACAACCAATATAATGTAATCTCCTATTTTAACTTTAATGTCGTCGGAACATAATCACGACCTTCCACTATGATGCAAAATGTTTACATCATTTTGATTACAAAGAACTGCCACACGATAATTCTCTCTGATGATGCAAACATTAAACTACTAACATAATATAATATCCCTCAAGATCTTGATCCAATAAACTTCTATCCACAATAACATGCTCCAAGTATTCGTGTGCGGCAATCCCCTTGATCCCCCCGATTTCTTGTCTGAGTGATTTCCATTAACTGGGCGTATATTGGACAACTCCCAACTTTTTCTACAAGCAATCTTTCTCCAACGCCACCAAAGAAGGACAACTTTCAACTTCGCCTTACATATCGTTGATACATTATTCTTCCAAAGTATTCCTTGGAGTATAACGTAAACTCTCATCTTGTTAGATGACAACTCAATGTCAAACTGCACTTAAAAAATAATACATGTATCTATTACAATAAAAAAACCAGTTACACACAAAAACATTATATACCCTAATGTACCACTAGTCTCCCTTACACTCAACCTTTAGATGAGGGTCCATAAATAAGGAAAAAGACTGAGGATGAAGATGGTGAACAGTGCAAGGAAATCTCAACAACAATTGACATTACAAGCGATTAGTCAAGTAATTCTATTTTTTTTGAGTGAAGAACACACACATCAGGTTCAATCAAGTTTCTAGATGAGTGGGTCTTGGTTCATGATAGGTATTAATAGCTTGATCAATTTTTAACAAGATTGATCAAATTATTCTCAAATTTACACAAGAACAACAATCAAATTGCACAAAACAAGATGCAACAAAAAAGATAAAGAATTGACATGGGTTCAATATCAAAAGGTTGTTGTTTGGAGAAGAAGATATAAGAATGGTGTAAAGAGGAACACACTAAGAATAGAAGACAAAAATCACAATTTTTGTATCTATGGATCACCATAGATTTCCCACAATTGTTACTTTCATCGTAAGAAACAATCATTTAAATAAGTGATGGAAAATTGGATTTTTCTTATTGTTTGATTTCAATCAAGAAGAATTTGTGATTCGAATCAATCTGGACAGTGTCAAAAAGTGCTCTTTTTAAATCTAATGATTTGAATCATTATTTGGACTTGATTTGAATCAAATGAGGTTATGATCTAAATCATTTGACCCAGAATGATATTCCAATTTTCAATAGGTGATTGATTCAAATCAAATATAACACATGATTTGAATCAAATACCAAATCATCAAAATTAAATGTTCTAACTTGTGATTCAAGCTACTCATGTAGAAACGACAAAATGGAAATTTCATAGGCACAAAAAGGAAATAGATAACAAGGATCAAATGAATATATCATGAAATGTAGTGGGTTCTCAATGGTATAAAGTAAGTTCTCAATGGTATAAAGTAAGTATTCGAAGCGATTACAATCACACAGATGAATTGAAATAACAGGCCAATTACAAATATGCAATAAAACAATAGTCGAATTATAAAACATCAAAACACAATTGATAATCAAAGAATGTAAACAAAATCAAATGATACTATGTGCTTTCAAGGGATACAAATAACATAAGCTTTTGAAATTAACTGCCTGTAATAGGTTACGTCAAACCTGTAACTGATTACAGTTTTTTGAAAACTTAAAAATATAATAGTGGTAATAGGTTATTGCAAACGTGTAACCGTATACACTCTTAACATAATTACTTGTTTTTAGCTTCTTTGACATTTTTACACAATTGTAACTGGTTAAAGCCTTGCAGTAACTGGTTATAACACTTGAATTAGTGTTTTTCACTAAAAATACCAACTTATTTCAAGTTCTCTAAGTCTTTCATGCCCATGCTCATCTCGGTCAACAAATTGGTCACTTGGTATTCACTTCTACAGTATTCCAATATTAACCTTCCTTCACTAACAAGTTCTCTTAAGTTGTAAAACCTCATCTTAAGATGCTTGTTCCTCCCATGTGCAATTGGGTTTTAGCAATATTTATAGAGAAAATTTTATCAACCATCAGTGTTATAGTATCACCCTCATTGCCGCCCAGCTTTTTCAACAGATCCATTAACCATACGGTTTGGCATGCACATAACGAAGCGGCAACGTACTCAACCTCACAAGATGAGATTGATACTATTGGTTCTTCTTTGAACACCATGAAATTAGTCTTTCACCGAACATAAATAAGTATCCAACTATAGACTTTTTATCATCCTTATCTCCACAACAATTGGAATCGGTAAAATTTAGCAAATTGTATTTTCTGCCTATATCCATTGCGAATGATTTATGGTTTATGTAATCTCGAAACATGTTATATTTATCTTCATTACTTAAGGTTTTAAGACATACTTCGACAATCTCTACCTTGACTTAAAACCATATTGATGTTAATTTACCCACCGACCATTGTGTTTATCTCTTCTAAATCAACATCTACTGAAAAAATTTATGAAGCTTAAGTCTCGCTTGAACCTTGATCTTGTCACATGCACACATTTGCCCCCAACGATTTTTTTCTGCTTCAGTAATCTAACAAGCTCACAAGTATGGTTCTTGAACCATCTTTGATCCTATTTGCTTTGCCGCCACTTTAAATATCCATGCTTTTGGGTTTTACAACCATTCAACCAAATCCAAATCATAACACTTAAGGCCAACATAATCGTCCATTTAAGATTGTACAATCTCCCTTCTTAACTCATCACGAGTCTAATGATAATCATAGGCCTCTGTAATCATTTCATCACTATTACAAGTATCAATAGAAAGAATCTTCACCTCAAACTAAGTCTTCTCTGTCATTGATTCTAATTGATTCATCTCTATATATTTACTATTCTTACTCTTATAAGACTCGCTGGAAGTAATACATATGTGATTGGTGAACTTCGATCCTACAAGTTTCACTCTCAATATCTCATAACCTTCCTACCTCTTGGGTAGCCAATGAAGACATGATTTACAACTTTACCATCAAATTGAATTGGCTTGATTTGATCAATAAGCAAAATTTTGAAGACCTTCAAAACATATTAGGTTATAGTCTTTCAACTCAAAACTTCTATAATTGATTAGATGTTTATTCATCTAAATAAATATCTTTCAATCAGTTAAGTATATTTGGCACCAACGTTACCTTAGAAACTCCATGACAACTCAAAGAACAAATGTAATTTCATCCATTGTCTTCTATATAAGTCATTAAAGTTCCTAAAACAACCCACTGGCATCTATCATGCCTTAAACTCAAATACCATAACTTATTCTTTGCATTAATGTCTTCACTAGTTGATACTGAATGAACAACATTAGAGCATTCTAAAATATATATTTCACATATTTTATACTCTTTAGCTATGACCACTTCACCATGTGAAATCTTATACCCCCATATTCAACTCTAGTGAAATAGTGTAGATCATCAAATACTCTTATGGATAACAAATTTCTCTATCTCTGGAAATTATGTCATGTTGTGAAGAAGAAACTCCTGATGATCAAATATTTTAAATCTAACTATATCAATACCATGAAACTTGGAAACGTTATTGTCATCAAAGTGAACTACTTCACCTTACACGGAGTTCAAAGTATTAAAGTATTCTTTTTTTGAACACTTGGGATAAGACTAACCTGAGTCGATAACCCAACCCTCTTGAGTCTCCAAACTCAACACCATTAATGCGTCAGCGCTGTCATAACTATTTTCATTTGAGACTACAATAATTTGAACAAAATCTTCATTATCCTCCCTTTCAGAACAATCCCTCTTGAAGTGATCAGATTTTTTAGAAATTAAGCATTTTAACTTTGACTTGTCAAACCTCTTTAATCTAGACATCTCTTTACGCTCATTTCCTCCTCTTGTGATATTCAGGACTTCGTCATTATCATTAATCTACAAATCTTTCACCATTGAAAATTCTTTTTATCTCTCATTCGTTTGGACTTCATCCAAAGTAATAGTACCTTTCTTACAATAAAAAATGAAATCATTAAAGTTCTCAAAGGATCTGGGTAATAAACTCAACAAGAGTAAAGTATTGTTCAATACAAAACTCATTTATAAACTGATTCATAAACTAAAACAATTAAGTATGGTAGACAAAATTGTCTGAACCAAATTTGCTACCCAACTAACTCGGCCCACCGCCAATCTACGTCGACTTCCAAATTGATTTTTGATTTCTATAATCATGAAATTATTTTTTTTCACTTCGTATTTTAAGACATATTTCACATTAATCTACTAAAGATAAATAAATGATAAAATACATCTAAGTGATTTTATTTGATTGACTCGCCCATAATTTCTGTAAATAAATTTTAAAATGTCTTTGTTAAGAAGACATTTAGAGACAATCATCACTTAAGTTCACATATAATTCACATATGATTGTATGTCATTTAATTCGAAATTTAATGAAGTTGAAGGTGTCAAGTTTAATGAGATTCTGATTGATCATTGTCTTATATTAATATTAAACATTTCAACATGATTTAATTTCCTTAGTTATCCATGAATGGGGAAATTGTAAATATGCTAAAAAGAAAATATTTCTGAAAAAAAGATGAGGCGACCCACAGTAATTATCATCCTTACAATTTCCTAAAGTGGAAAGTTTGACCCACAGATGTAATTATACCGAAACCACTTACTCTCACCAAGTTAGTTGGCCATGAGATAAGAATGAAAAATGATTGAACTAGTTACTACATGATTAACATTTGTTTTTCAACTTTACTTTAAGATATAATCTACATAGTTCGTTTTTACATTATCTATATACTTGTACTCAAAAATTACTTTTAAGTCAGTGATAAAAAGCTTCTACTTTAGGATAGTGAGTTGGAAATTGTACAGTATAAGGGGATAAGAAGCTTCTACTTTAGAAGTTTTATCTCAAATTGGCTTTTATCATTATAACAATCAAGTTAGTGCGTGCATGCGTCTTTTTAAAAAATGAATTACTACTTCAAAAGTAATTATGCACACAAACACATACATACAAGTCACCCCAATTTCATATGATATCAATCTCTATATATAGTTTATGTCATTATAAAACCAACCATAAAACTCATATTCATTTATCTCTAGTCTCTACTATAAATGGCTTACAGTAACTGGTATGACTGGAACATGAGTCCCTCAGAATCCAACAATGATGATGCACATCTGAACTTGAGAGAGTTATCCAAGTATCCGCTACCACTCGGGTTAAAACTCACATTGACACCCGAGATGCTTCCATATTCAGAACAAAAAACAAATGTTGTTACTGAAACTTCATGTCAACATGAATCGAAGAAAGTTGAGAAGTTGAAAGCTGTTCATTTTCCAATATATATGCTTATGATCGGGCATTTCAAGGTACGTGTACTAATAAGTTTCATGATGTTCGTGATTTTATTGTATAATGGAATGTTTGTCTCATGCTATATGTGCATGCAGATTGAGGCGAAATATCCTGCGGATTTGGTAGCTAAGTTTTATTATGCTAAGCGGAAACTGGTGTGGGAGGTAATGCGTGATGGTTTAAAGGACAAGATTGAAATACAGTGGCGAAATATTTCAGCCATTCAAGCTATTATCGAGGATAATTCGCCGGGTATCCTAGAAATCGAGGTATTATTTCTTCAAAAGTGTTAACATACGGTGCCACTGTCTCTTTTTAAATGACAAATATTAATATAAAAGTTATAAGTAAGTTATGATATCATCACAAAATTGTTCTCTCTTTTTTTAACAAATATTTATTTTATTTTTGACGAAGAATTGATCTTTCTTTCAAATATTTATTAAAGATGGACGAATGCTAATTTCGTTGGATTTCTTTTTTTAAATTGTGTGTGGCCACAGCTAGACAAAGTGCCATCCTTCTATCGAGAGATCGAACCAAAGCCCGGAAAGCATACTGTGTGGACCTTATCTCATGACTTCACTCATGGCCAAGCTTCCAAATACAGGTATGCATTTGTTTTGGACCACATTATTTCCAATCATAACTTGTTACTACTAACTACCAAGATACCTATTCAGCTTAATTGTGTTGGTGTTTATCATTTTGTTATTGATTGCAAATGTTTCATCTCAGGAAGCACTATCTTCAATTCCCTCCTGGAGTTCTCGACCAATATTACGCAAAGCTCTTGCAATGTGATAATCGATTGCTGGAACTGAGCAAGAGACCTTTTCCTAGTTCACATGCTATTTATTTTGATTCACATTTGGATAAGAGGACAACACAGCTTAGTTTCTGTCATGATGATTCAAAACACATAGACCAACAAGTTCAAATGTTTGGCTATATGCCTCAAATTACTGATTATAATAATAACCCAACTTCAGGTAACAGTTTCAATAAATTTTATTTCAAAATAAATACTGCTTTTGTGCTCATCACAACATTTTAAGCAGAGTTAATAACAAAAAAAAAACATCATATGCTACAGACGAGGCAATCCACAATCAAATGCATCAAGAACCAATGATGTCAACCTCTTGGAGTCAAGGGTTTCATTATGAGTATGGCACTTCACTTTCAATGGAGTCTGTCCCACATGAAAGTTGCATACAAGCACAGCCAAGTGGACCAGGAGTAGGAGGCTATGATTTCTCAGAAAATGAATTCAACTCAACATATATGATGGATAGTGCCAATGTAGCTTACCAAAATGTTGGTCAATCAATTGAAGCAAGCCTGGTTTACAACACAAATACAAGCACACAGTTTGATTGGTCAATGTTCACCTGATTACTCGCGAAACCCACTCTTTCCCATATCAAGTGTCATTTTTTTTCACATAGATTACGTTGTAAATGAATAAAAGAGTGTAATGATTTTGCAAAATTATCATTGTTAACCACTATCACGTTTGAGCAGTTAGAATGGAAGTATAGCTTGATGCTAGTGATATGTGGCAACCTATTAAACAAGGGCATGAGGTTTTATACCTGTCCTTAAATCTGTTAGTCTCTTGCATGTCTTGATGTTCACTGCTATCCAATCTGAGACCCTGAATGAGCATCTTTTATGACCGGCATAGATTTTGACCTTTACCAAAGAACTTTCTGGCTATGCCCTTATTTAGGGTGAAGTTGAATAGAGATGGCGCTCTAACGTTGGCAGGCGCGACTTGTATCATTAGAAGAGACCACTTTCAGGCCATTATTTTTCGCTCTCTTCAAGAATATTGGTCTGTTCGTTTGTGAGAAAGCATACCTCTGAGATTGGTCTTCGGTTAGCACGGCAAAGAAGTTTGACTCTAGTAGCTATCCAGCTAATTAAGCATAGCTGTATTTTTGGTTGTTTTTTCTACTCATTAAGCAGACATGCAGATTAAAAAAAAGTTCAAGGATTAAAATAATATCGTAACTTTTTTGCAATCTATTTTGCACCACCTGTGCATATGCCACCTACACTCTAGAATTTCACGTAGGACTGACAATGAACCAAATGAGTTGAATATAAGCGAAAAAATTAAATTCGTTAACTAAATAAGCTGAACTTGAACTATACATAGTTCAACTCGTTAGGTTCGTGAGTCAACTCGATTACATATGAGAAGAATTATACTGTCTTTAAGATTAGGTTTAAATATTTACTCCAAATCTTAGACAAATTTAATCTTCAATTTAGTAGTTTTTGAATTAGACTCTCAAATGTATCTCTTGAAAGTTGTGTAAGTTTTGAATTAGTAGATTTCGAAGATAAAGTTAAATTTCAATATGATAACTTTTATTTTATTTTAAAAAGTATATTTATTTAAAATGTCAAATATACTAAAAAATATATATATTTAAAAAAATAATTTTTAAGTCCGTGAATCATGTGAGCTGAACCTAATGAGATGAACCTAACGAGTCGAACCGAACTGTTCGTGAACTTATAACGAGTCGAGTTTGACTTTAAAAAAAAGTTTGTGTCGAACTCGAACAATTCTTAACGAGTCGAGCCGAGTTGAGGTGAGTTCGACTCGACTCGACTCATTTCCAGCCTACTGCACAGTAATTATGCTTAAAATATGTTGCTAATAATTCTCATAGCAAGAACCGCAACATTCAAATCACAATCCTCGAATCTCCTAGTCTTATCAAGTTTAACGATGAAAAATTGGTGATTCAACAGCAGACTTTGATAAAAGTTCGTAGAATTATATGTAAGGATACAAGGTGTTCAGGGCTTAATACACGGCTTTGGTGGCTGGAACAATTCCTCTGAACTCTAGTGAAGTCCTACAAGTTCAATATATTTACCAGATGTGATTACTTCCATTACATAAACTTGTTGAACTCACTAATCAAGTCTTCGAAATCGATAAAGGCGATCTTCCATAAGCTTCTGATGTCGCTACGGGATCAGAGGACCTGGGGGCAGTTTCATCTGCACCATCCAAATTTAATTCACCGAAACTTCTTTTCTTTGATGGAGGAGTAATCAAACTCGTATTTTCATTTTCTTTCTGCTTTCCTTTACCTTTTTCTTTTCTGCTGTCAGCCTCCTTTTCAGGTTGTGGTTCTCCATTTAGAAGTGGAAATAAAGGAGGTTCCTGGCCACTCAATCGGCAAAACACTCTTTCAACTGTCTCACTTATCTCCTTCCCCAGGCCATTGTTGTCTAAAATTAAATCCCAAACTGATTTTGAAGCTTTCTCAAGTACAGAAGCTCTGCATGAAATTGACATTTTATCAGAAAAAACCAGAATTCCAGCAAAAACTAAATAGCCTGATAGATGTGACCATAAAACTTATCAGGACTAATAACTTCAACCAATTCTTCTATGACCCCCGCCCCACATAAAGCATCAAGTAAGAAACAAAAGGAAATAGACATTAAAAAGGCTGAAAACATTATAATAGAGGAATTTTATGCAATGCACTCGCTTTTTTGGTGCCCGTGTGGCCAACAGTCCAAACTATCAATTCAGACCTATCAAGAATAGTACAAGATAAAGACCCAAAAAAACACAGTATAAGATTAAACAGATATACCTTTCAGTGCATATCTTTTTATTAAAACTCGTTTCAAGAGGTGTGCACTAGGAGTAGCCACAAAAATTAAAAGACACGACCATATCTGTGTTACCAAGGAGGCATGCTTATAGAAGCATTAAAACACATACAAACAAGCAGCTTCTACTATCCCACATGCAACACCAATATAAGACAGCAACTACAGACTAAACCCCTATTCCAGTCCATAGTAATGATATAAAGTTTATCACCAAAGTCTTCTGAAGAATTTGGACATCCATGAAATCCGTCGATTAAAGAAAGTGATGTGAAATTCGCCACTAAAAATTTTGACCTTTTCCACCCACAAATAATTAATAATAATTTAATTCCTCAATTCCGTGGTCTTTACATAAAATAATGGCTTTCATGACACTTTTCATTATGATAACAATAAATCGGTGGAAAATTTCTTCATAGAACCAAAGTATCAACACATATCTTTGCATCTTAATTATAACCATATGCATCAAGTAAACTGTTCAACCTACTTTTCCATTTATCTATGATTATTAGGATTAAGTCTATTTTACAGGATGTGATTTGTATTTAATTAGATTCTCTAATCATACTATTTCATATGAAGAGGTTTAATGGCTGTAAAAGAATAGATTAAAAAAATTGTGAAAAACAAGGGGTTTCTAAGCATTCTTTTGGCTATAAGTTATGAGCAGTCTAGATACAAAGTACAGCACAGCCTAGATATTTTAATAGAAAGAATAAAGAGAGCAACTCACCAGATGGACGAAATGGCAAACGGAGCAAAAAATATTACACATTACAAGCAAGCTCTAGGTTTGAGAAGATGGGTTTTATTTGGTGAGTCATGTGGATTTGTACTTTGGATTAAGATTTTTTTTGGATTTGGGGATACAAAGTAAGGATACTTTAAAATAGTAGTAAAAGGTAATATTGGGTGTGCCATATTCGGGTGCCAACCATGTCTTGGGTTGGGTGTGCCAATTTCGGGTACCAATAGTGTATTGGGTTGGGTGTGCTGTATTCAGGTAACAACCATGTCTTTGATTGCTAAACCGAATCAAAGATGTAGTAGATCCGGATCAGTGAAAACCAAAAAATGAATACCTATTGGATATGCATAGGTTTTTACTAGCGTCACTAATACATTTTCATTTTTGGAGAACCAAGTTTTCAAATGCTGGTTTTTAGATAAATGTACACATCAGCAGTAACATTTTATGCAGGTGACAAAACAACTGCATAGATATCAAGTTGGATCTTATGGGGAGATTTAAACCTTATATGTATGTGTATTGTCGTATCAGATGTGTATATTAAAAAATACTATATTGGCCATTTACATTACAATCGTTTTCATTGATGCAGCGGTTAAGCCGAGACAGCAATATTACCCTTTAACGTCAAGAAATAATTGCTAGTATGCACTTGAGTTTATTAACTCTCCTTTTCTCATTCAAAATTTAATTGTACTAAATTAATAATGCAAGCAGAATGGATAAAAAATTTACAAATTTAGGAAACCAAGTTGGGAGTTTGAACAGAAATTCAAGATCTGCAAATATCCACACTAATATATGGGTGTTGTTCATAAAAATGTAGCACTGCGGCAGACTTAGTCTATATTATATTAAATTTAATTCTTGTAGTTTCATTTCCCTCAAGTTAGAAAGTTGTGATGGGATTTATCCTTAGCACACAGAGTACATAAACCCAATCATATATTCATATGATGGGGTTGAATGGCCGAGACAGCAAACACATTACATTAAAGTTTTTCTTCTCTATTTTTTGACGGGAAGAGTTTTTTCTTCTTTTCAAGAATAGATTACAAAACAGAAAATTAATAACAAAAGCTTTATTCTACTTTCAGCCATGTATAAGATGTGTTTCATATATCTTTCTTCTACACTACTCTGTATTATCACCACAGCGCATCACACCCAAATCCAAACTAATCAGTGCTAAATAGAGTCGATCATTGGCACAAAATGCAACAGCCACAGAGAGAAAAACGAAACTTTACATGCTCCCAAAGAAGGACTCAACATTTAGTTCAAATATAAATGTAAGCTAAGTAGCTAACTATCACTTACTCAAGTTCTTGGCGAAGAGCATCAAAGAGCTCTCTTTTGGTTTGTTTCTCAGCCCCAGGGGTATTCAGAACCTTACTCTGTTCAGCCATCTTTATAGTAGTACTTTTTAGTTCCTCCTGCCAAAAAAAACAAAACAGCACAAATTTATCAAATAAACTTCACTGACATCTTGTATTCCAAGTAAGAAAATTAGTTGACATGTGAAACCTTGGAAGCACTGGCACAAACACGGCACCGATATTCAGGTAATAATTTGAGAAAATAAAAGTAATTGAATACAACTACACTAGTCAAACATCAAACGCCGCGTTAATCTGAAGTGTAGGTGCAATATAGGTCAAGCTTATATTGCAATTTACAGAAAAAAAAATGGTATTGGAACTCGGAATCTAGACAGGAAAGTTGAAAAGAAAAAAAATCGGAGAGGAGAAACTACATTGGCTTTAAGCTGGTTGATGATCTTCAACCTAAGGGCATCAATTGTGCCATCGTTCATAAGCGATTCCAAAACATCTTCAGGAGTGATTACCGAAGAAGAAGCCATGAATAATGGCAGTGAAGATCGAAGTTTAATTATTTCGCGCGGAACCGATGAGGCGAAAATATTGAAGAGTTCTGATATTCGTTTGAATAGTTGGATGGAGAGAAATGTAGGATTCGAAAACGCAAAAACTAGAGGTCGTGTTAATGGGGTTCAGTGTTGGTTTGAGGAAATTGGGATTTAGAAAACCCTAATCGGTGGAGGGACGAAGACGATAGCGGAAGCAAATCAATGTGATCCTTGCACAGCTAGGAGTTATTCTTATTTTTATTTTACGGGCTCCTCCTATTTTGTATTTTTTTTGGGTTTTGAGCATTCCATTTTAAAAATCACCTCAAATATTAATGATGTGGCGCTATCCAAAATGACGTGGCAATGCCAAATTATTTTAAAATTAATTTGAGACTTTAATTATTGATTAAGATAATTAATTTATTAATATTATTTTCATTAATAAATAAATAAATTATTAATTTTTATATTTAATTAATTAATCAAAAATTTGTATAAAACATTTTGTGCCTAACCTTTTAATACCATAATTTTAGTCCATTTTTTTAAGACACAATTGATTTGTTGTGTTTGTGTAAGATATATAAACACCAACAATATTTATAATGAAAACAATGTGGGACTCACAATTAGAATTTTCTCCAACTGATTTCTTGCTCTACTGTGTAATGGTTCAATTACATACTTCTTGTTTCTTTTTTCCTCCATTAATATTGTACAGAATACATATACTATGTTATGTAGCTGAAGATCAAGAGACTTTTATTGCCTACAATATGTTCTCTTGCATGGATAAATAGCAAAAGATAAAGCGTTAATATAAAATAGCATCTCTGCATGTTAAGAAACTGAAAAACTAGGAATTTAATTTTGTAATCTTATAGTGTTGGAACATGAGGAGGGTACTCGTTGAGAAACTGGAAAACTAGGAATTTGATTTTGTAATGTTATAACTGTTTCATGTTACAAAAAAGAAACTCTCTCATCAATATATTTTGACAAGTTTGAGTTTAATAGTGTATTTTGACATATATGAGTTTAGAATTTAAATGGTGGATTGAAAAAATGTAGATAGATTTGTCATATGCCTTGAATTACCATACTCACTTAATAGTAAGTAGCAACTGCAGGTTTACTCAATGCATGTAGATTGTGGTAGAAATATATCAGAGATTGAAATTTTATATTAACATGCAGAGATGCTATTTTGTATTAACACTTTATCTTTTGCTATTTACCCATGCAAGAGAACATATTGTAGCCAAGAAAAGTCTCTTGATCTTCAGCTACAGAATATAGTATATGTATTCTGTACAATATTAATGAAGGAAAAAAGAAGCAGGAAGTGTGTAATTGAACCATTACACAGTAGAGTAAGAAATCAGTGGGAGAAAGTTATAATTGTGAGTCCCACAATATTTTTATTACAAAAATTGTTGGTGTTTATATATCTTACACAAACACAACAAATTAATTGTGTGTTAAAAAAATGGACCAAAAACATGGTATTAAAAGGTTAGGCCCAAAGTGTTTCATATAAAATTTTGATTAATTAATTAAATATAAAAATTAATAATTTATTTATTTATTAATGAAAATAATATTAATAAATTAATTATCTTAATCAATAATTAAAGTCTCAAATTAATTTTAAAATGACTTGGCATTGCCACGTCATTTTAGATAGCATCACCTCATTAAAAAATGTCTCAAATTGGAGAGGGGACTAAAATCAAACTCAAAACTTAAAAATGCAAAATAAGGGGACCATAGTTGCAATTAAGCCTATTTTATTTTGTTTTTTTTTCGGATTTTATTGGTTTTTTATTACTCGTGAAAATAAAATGCATTTCCACATCTAATCAAATATTTTTATATAAGGAAGTTAAATTATGTGCAGTTTTTCAATGGTTGCCATTAGCTAATAATCACGATTATTTTGGACTCAACGCATTTGTTTGGACTAATGGTTAATAAATCTTAATTACCATATGTATTTATCGAGTATTAAATGAGTACATTAGTGAGTAGTTACATCAATTAGTAAAAAGGTTGCATAGGAAAAGTCGCAAATATGCGTTCTATTTCTTCACAATTCTCTTTAAAAAAATTTGAATTAAATTCCGTCATTCTAGCCGACAACCCTTTCCACGGTGATAAAAAACATATTACCTTATCTTATGTCGTATGGTCCTCATAGAATAGGCAAAACATCCACCATTAAGATAAGTTTCATTCCCTCTCTTTCTCAAAAACATGGAAAAAGATGAAGATGGTTTCAAAAACCTCTTTCATTCGTTAATAGATAATTAATTCTCTCTCTTTCTTGAAAATTTAGAAGAACGTGAAGAATGATTTAGAGTTTAAAAAAGAATGAGAAAGTTTTTCCTTCTCTATTTTTAGATAATGTTTTATGTGTCGATTCCATCCATTTTTTCTTACATTCATGTTTTCTTCTTACATATATTTTTCCTCTACATTTTGCTTGTTGTAAATCATTTTTTGAGACTTTGTGCTTTTATCATTCATGGTGATTTTTTGTTTGTTTTTTGTTTTATTTTTTGACTGTTTTGTGAATTGGTTGATTGTGATATTGTTTTGAGAGTTGACTAATTTATATCGTCTTTGTTTGTTATTGTTAGAACAATATTTGTTTGTGATATATTTTTCTTGGATTTTGATGATAACAAAGTATTAAAAGAAATATGTTTTGTTTGATGTGTGTTACATGTGTATGAGTTCTAATACATGTAAATATTATAGCCAGAATCTGTTTTATATTAAGCACACTTTGAGAGTTGTTGAATTGCTAGCTTCTGGTGACAGAATCTGAAGAACATTTGCTAAGTGATGTCTGGCGTAGACTCTAAAGCTGAAGGTTTCAGTATCCGAAGAAGCAACATAATTGTCTTTACACTTAGTGAATGCAAATTGGCTTTTGATATCATTCAGAGTTGGTGATGAAGTTGAAGTTGTCTATATTGCAGAAAGCAAGTTGTATTGTCAAATCAGTTTGTCAACTAGAGTCTACAAATTGCAAGACTCAAAAAAGGCTGAGATGATTTGTGAATATCTACTCTCAACTACTCAAATAGTACAGAATCTCTTGAATACTCAAAGGTTAAACATGTTACACATTGGATCAAGATCTTTTGGTGTATCTATCTTCAACGGATCTTGTACTATGGAGTAACAGTAAAGACTCTTGATCAAGTTACCGCTTCAACGGCTAATTTCTGAAAAGGCTATAAACACGGTTGAAGATTCAAACTGAATCTTTAACAAGGATAAACTAGAAGAAGGAGTATCAATATTAGCAATTATCAACACATTGTAAATCCAAATTTTCTTTAATAGGTTGTAATTATAAAAGCCTTAAGATTTCTTACACATTGAATATCTTAGAAATCTTAAATGTTTTAGGTCTTTGTTATGGTGATTTCTCGTACCTCTGATACTTGCATCATATACACCTTATTCTTTATTCTGCTGAGTTTGTTCAGTAGTTTAGATAAAAGTCTTATATCATTGGGATACAAGCAAGGAAGTCTCGAGCCAAGATGATTGAGCCACGTAAGTCTCTTGCTATGTGCTTGAGTTGTGAAAGTCTTAATCAACTAGGTTGATTGAGAAGAAGTCTTGTGTCATTGGGACACAAGCAAGGAAGTCTCGAGTCAAGATGCTTAAGCCACGTAAGTCTCTTGTTATGTGATTGAGCAGTAAAAGTCTTAATCAAGTAGATTGATTGAGCAGGAATTCTTGAGCCAGTGTGGCTTAAGCAGGTTGGCTCGGTACATGAAACTAGAGCAGTAAGCCTTGGATCAGAGGGGATCAAGCAGGGAGGCTCGTTTCATGGGACTTGGAGCATAAGTCTTGGGTCCGAGGGACTTGAGCAGAAGTCTTGGGCTGAGGGACTAAGCAAGGAAGTCCTGGGTTCATGGAATCTGAGCAAGGAAGTTCTGGTAGGTGCTCTATCTCACTTATGAGTATGTCAAGATCATTGATATGTCTAATGCTCATACTATATTTGGATCCTTGTGCTTATATTTGTGGGAATCAATTTTGAAGTTTATCTAGTTACATTTTTTTATCTTTCAAGTAAATTCTGAGAAGATTGGTTTAGACTCAAACCTAAGGTCACAGTTATTCAAGAAGTTATTCAACTTAAATTTATTGTGCTATGTTGATTTGTCTTGCAAATCTTCAAAGAAAAGAAATTAAATTATATGATGAAAAGCTATCTAACAGATCACCTTTCCTAAAACATAGTTCTTTGGAATGTCTGATGATGAAGGATTTATATCTCTAGTCAGAAGAACTTCTTAACCGGCTGAATAGGTTGTAACATCTATTGATAGAATAGTAACTTAAGAAGCTTCTAAAATGCTTGTATTTTAACTGACTTCCCATATCTGAAAGCAAGGAGCAACATTACCAAAACATAATGTCAGATAATCTTCAATGCATATTCTTTTAAAGATGACATTAGTGCAGGATTCAAATAAAAGAGTAATTTGGCTCTGCCACTCATTACTGCTTTTGAAGATGCATATGAGTCCTAAAATAAAAATCAAGTATTGAAGAGAAAGAGATTATGCAAAATCTATCTTGCTTCGATATTTGATATTAAGGAGTCTTATTTTTAAGGTGAATTTTAAGAGACTCCATTGCTCCTTGATTGTGGGTCATCATGGAATTTGTATTAAATGACAAGTCTATGAGAAAATTTTAGTTTTTCTTTGTGTTCTGCAAGCAATTCGATGGTAGGGCTTTAATTTGTTTTATGATATTCTCTAACAGCTAACATCATTTGGTTCTTTGCTTATCAAACATCTCAAAATCTTGAGTCAAGACAATGAAATTAATAATTCTGCTAAGAACAAGATCTTGTTCATATTATGATTTATTCTAGACTGGTACTCTAGAATGAATCATGGTACTGCTATCAAAATGTGGCGTAAGGCGAAGGAAAGCCTGTTTGAACATTTATGTATGGTCTCATAGAAATATGAGTGTCATTATTTAAATTTATTTGCTGCAGATATCAAAGAAAGGAACAGAGGCATCTTCCATGGCGTTTATCAAAGGTTGTTTACAACATTTGACGGAAGAAGAGCCCACGACCCAGACTCAAGTGTTAGAGGTAATGAGTTTGATGAAGAGAAGTGAAGTCATTAGTTTAATAACCATTGAACCAGAATCCACATAAAGCGGTGTTCAGACTCTATGGTCAAGTCTGAATATTTATACGAGTCTGACTGAGAAAATAAAAAAAAAGGGTATGATTGTTCTTTTTTGGCTTATCTCTTGATTCAATGAGATATTTATGTAGGTGTAAATACAAAGTTCTATTAGATTTCTAGAGAAGCTCTTTTGAAAAAAAGATCTTCATAAATCTTTAAGAAGAGATTCTGTTGTATTTATCTATACTAAATATTTCATTAAGTCAGATGATGATCATATTTATGGAAATAGTTTCCACACTTTTTGTGATGTTACTGTTGTTTGTTAGTTGTCAAAAGAAACTATTTAATATTCTTCTATCACTCATGACTCTTGTTTCAAGAGGAAGTGTTGGTTATGAATAGAATCTTGGAGACTAATGAGTGGCAAAATATATCTCTCTTTCTCTCTCTCTCTCTCTCTCTCTCTCTCAGAGTAGTTATACTAGACTCTGATAGATGATAGCTTTTGAAAGTTGTCAGATTTTGAGATTCATAAGAGGATTCTTTACTTCTGATAAAGCAGTTTAAGTAAAAGGTTTTCAAAAAACTTTTATAATACTTAAATTTTCATAAAGGTGAAATTCATCTAGTGGATTCAAGAAATTTATTGGATAAGAACCTTTGGATAATGATGTTTTCTTTTTGGATACTTATTGTCACTATCCCCTGTTTTATGAAACATCATTTTGTCCTTCTTCTGACAAGATTCTTACTCCTTTAGGAATTTTGTTCAATTCTTTTTCTTTTTATTCTCTCTTTGGTTGTGTGTTGATCAAGCCAAACTTAAGATGTGTTTCCTAGTCAATTCTTCTTTGAATCAACTGGTTGTCATCAATGAAAAGTTTTTAAATTTTGATGAGTTGCTTAAGTTAGGATTTAACTTCTAAAAGACTGTGTCTGAACAAGGATGGAATGGATACTTTGAGATGCTATATGGTTTCACTTATCCAGATCTTGTCAAAGAGTTTTGGATTAATGCTTCCATTGTTGGGATGAATTTTGAGTGTGTTATTCTTTTTAAAATATCTTGTTTTTTATAACATTAACCTCTAAAGCGATTGCTAATGTGATCAATGTGAGGAGATTGGAGAAATCCCAGTAACTCTTGTTTGAGAACATTATCTTCCTACTTGGTGTATCTTTGTAGATCCATCTAATACATCAATGATCACAAATCTTCATCCTGATGCAATCATTTAAAATCTGACTCTGAATTCAAACTTACTTCATAAGGACAAGGATTTAGACCTTGTGGACCCTATTGAAAAAGCTTTGCTTCTACTTCTCAATTCAGACTTACAGATTGATCTTCCGCATGTTATGTTTGACTACTTGAAGAAGACTCTTTCTCCCTTTCACAAGGGAAATATTTTCTTCATTCATTTTAGACGAGTTCTTTCAGAATTACTTGTTCAGCAGGGAGTTATCATACGTTCATAGGCTGATTTGTCTAAAATCTGGAGAGAAAAGTTTAAAGTTATCTATGAAAGATTCTGATGTTAGATTTTTGTATAGTTATGCCTTGTAATTGTTAGAACCTCTGTATTAAGTTATCTTATTATTAATTCAAAATTTGTTAATGTTGTTATGTAGTTTAACTGTTGAATATATTTATTTATGGTTGTTCAAAAGAATTAAAATAATGGGAGTAAGAACTCAATGTGTGCAACTTTTATCATTAATAAGATGAAAGGTATTATAAATTATTTATACATTCTAGTATGTTGGATTGGCCCTAAGTTTTTCCTTAGGATCATCCGACATGTCCAGATTATCTAAGTAATATTGTCATTCTTCCTTGGCAAACTCCAAAGCCTTCTTTCTCAGTTGATTTCTATGTCTGGACCTAGAAGATCTTCTTCTTCTGTGTGTCTTCACAAAGGATGTTGAAGAGGTGAGAGCTTCTGAAGTCATCTACTTGCTAGTAGATCCTTTAGTTGCTGCTTTACTTTCATTTGCCTGAGTTGCTGCACTCAGTATGGCTATCTTTCTAAAATCTCTCTTTGGGACCCATGTTTATTTCTGTTTATACATCTTGGTATTTTGAGGATTAAATGTTTATGAAAGTAAGTTTGTTATAAGTTCAGAGGTGTTACATACATTTTTCCAAGTATGTGTTGCTTTAATATTGATTAAGTCCAATCAATATCTTAAATGATAAATCTTGGAAATGTTATCTAATAGTATGACCTATTAAAAATTCTTGAACAACTATGAATATTATAGTTAACATGTTTGATTGTTTCTTCTGGTGTCACCTTTACTTCATTAATGTTTATCAGAAAATCAAAGGGAAGTTATTGAAAGTATTTGCATGCAATAAACAAAATTTTGTCAAAAAGTACTTTTTCATTAATTGAAGTTGAAGGATTACAAAATATTGATTCATTAAGAACTATATGTGCTTAGTGTAGATCCTTATCTAAGTCATCATGAGTCTTATGATGATAATAATTGTCATAATCTATGTCTAGTTCATCCTCATCAGCTTCTTCCTCTTCTACCTCTAGGATTGGACGGTAGAACATCTTGCTAGATCGTCTTCTTCTCTTTGACCTCTTCATTATCTTCCTTCTAGGCTTCATCATAGCTTCTAATGAACCTACCCCCGTAGGTTGTGTTGGACCTGTTGACGTCACCTCTTTAGAAGTGAGTTTTGCAAAGAGCATTGACCCAATTGTGGATGTCTCACAAACAACTTGTTTCTGTACATTCTGGACATCTCGTCTTGTAGAGCTCTCAGAGATTTCTGTCACTGCAAAAGTCTCATGACTCTCAGTTGATGACTTAATGAGTCTGGTGGATGTTGATAAAAATGAACTAGGTTTGGATTGCTTTTATAATGACTTATGAGTAACTCAACCGACTGATTTAATCCTTGCTTGATTCTTGGAACAGTAACGACCACTAAAAATTTAAAGCATGCACTATACAATCCTTAATGACCCTTGTTACTTGATCGTTTTTCATTTCTTGGAAACTGATCCTATAATGATGGTCTGTAATGCATTTATGATTGTAATTATTTTCTTCTTCTCTTTTTATTTCTTTTTGATGTGACAAAAGAGGGAGAAATAATGGTAAGTATTTAATTAGAAACTGAACCCATTGAGTGCCTATTCAGTTTTACATATTGGTCATTTATAATTTTATAGTTTATATTTTTGTTATTATGGTTATCTTGCCAAGACGACACATTTTAACTTTCTTGTACATAAATCTATGGAGGAACTTACAAACCTCACCTTAGCGTATCAGACTCAGAATGAGCTTACAAACCTCGTATTCTGGTATTGCTAAAAGAAGATAAAATATTTTTTTTGGTTTTATTAAATATAGAACTAAGGGAGAGCTTACAAACCTCAATCTTAAAACTGTTTGACTCAGGGGGAGCTTACAAACTTCAGACTCTGGTGTTACTAAGAAAACTGGATTACTTTTTCTTGAAAGTAGTGCCTAGTATGAAGTCTATAGAACTCAGCTTTGGACTATTATACTAGGGGGAGCTTACAAACCTCATACCCTGATGTTGCAGAGAAAATTATAACTGCCCAACATTGTCCTTTAAATACTTGTGTTTGTCATCATAAAAAAAAAGGAAGATTGTTAGAACAAGATTTCTTCATGACATATTTTTCTTGGGTTTTAATGATAACAAAGTATTGAAAGAACAATGATTTATTTGATGTGTGTTACATGTAGGCAGGTTCTAATACTTGTAAATATTATAGTCAGAATCTGTTTTACATTAAGCACACTTTGAGAGTTGCTGAATTGTTAGCTTCTGGTGGAAGAATCTGAAGAACACTTGCTAAGTGATGTCTAGCGTAGACTCTGAAGGTGAAGGTCTCAGCATTAGAAGAAGCAATATATTTGTCTATACACTCAGTGAATGCAAATTGGCTTCTGGAATCATTCAGAGTTAGTGATAAAGTTGAAGTTGTTTGTACTGCAAAAAGCAAGTTGTATTATCAAATCAGTTTGTCGGCTAAAGTCTACAGATTACAAGGCTCAAGAAAAAATGAGATGTTTTATAGATATCTACTCTCAACGACTCTAATAGTACAGAATCTCTTAAAGACTAAAAGGTTAAACATGTTACACAATGGATTAAGATGTTCTGGTGTATATATCATCAACGACTCTTGTACTATAGAGTAATAGCAAAGACTCTTAATCAAGTTACCTCTTCAACAACTAGTTTCTAAAAAGGCTATAATGATGGTTGAAGGTTCAAACTGAATTTTTAAGAAGGAGTAACAAGTTCAGCAATTATCGACACAATTGTAAATGCATATTTTTTGTTGTAGGTTGTAATTATAAAAGCCTTAATATTTCCTACACATTGAATATAGAAATCATAAGTGCATTAGGTATTTTTTATGGTGATTTCCCGTACCTCTGATACTTGTATCATGTACACCTTGTTCTCTATTATGCTGAGCATGTTCAGCAATTTAGATAAAAGTCTTGTATCATTGGGATATAAGCAAAGAAGTCTCGAGCCAAGATGCTTGAGCCACATAAGTCTATTGCTATGTGCTTGATCTATGAAAGTCTTAATCAACTAGGTTGATTGAGCAGAAGTCTTGTGTCATTGGGACACAAGCAAGGAAGTCTCGAGGCAAGATGCTTGAGCCACATAAGTTTCTTGCTATGTGCTTGAGCAGTGAAAGTATTAATCAAGTAGATTAATTGAGCAGGAAGTCTTGAGCTAGTGTGGCTTAAGTAGGTTTGCTCGGTATATGAAAATAGAGAAGTAAGTCTTGGATCAGAGGGGATCAAGCAGGGAGGCTCGTTTCATAGGATTTGGAGCAGAAGTCTTGGGTCTGAAGGACTTGAGTAGAAGTCTTGGGCTGAGGGCCTGAGCAAGGAAATCTTGAGTTCATCGAACTTGATCAAGAAGTCTTAAGTGAGGAGTTTGAGCAGAATTCTTAGACCTTGGGTCTGAGCATTTGTAAAAGTCTTATACATAATGCATAAGAGATTGTAATCATGATTTGATTATAGTAAAAATCTCTTGTGAAGTAAGGGGATTGGACTACTCTCAATTTGGGAGGAACCAATATAAATCTTTTTGTCTTCTCCTATTATTTATTTGCTTCTGTTAACATTTCGCTGTTAAGAATTAAACAGAATCTAAACACCAATTTAGGTTCTGAACTCTGATTAGATGCAAACTAAAAAAACGAAAAACACAATTCAATACCCTCATTCTTATGTTCTTTTCTCACCTTCAGTTATAATAAATAAGCATTTTTGCAAATTATATAAGCTTTGATTTATGTAATTTGATATACTAATTTATTTCATAGGCTTGCAAAAACACTAAATTTTGAAGTTCAGTGTTGGGTTGTGGGAAAATAGCGGAAGTTGTGGTTAGCAGGTAATTTCTTTGACTGATAAAAGACTTTGTATTTGTGTTAAAGGACTTTTTTTATTGATTCATGTTTTATGTATAATGTGTTCTTGGTGTACACTGATTAATTACATTTTCACTATTTATGGACAGGTTTAAACAGCTACTAATATAAGTTCAAATGTACAACCATAAAATTAGAACGAAAATGAAAAAAATAATTCAGGTGCATTTTATATATTAGACTGATAATTGGGGTAATTCCATCATCCTTATCATTAATGAGCTAATGTTTTTTGTTTAGATTTATTAGTGGATATTGCATGTTGATTGTATGTTGGTAAGTAGTCAAATTGGTGAGTTCTAATAAATAACCATGTTAGACTATGATGTTAAGAAACCACGTAAAATGTGCAAGACCGTGTCAGCTACTAATAGTATATGCCAACATTGTTACTCATAACTATAAACCTTCTTATTGTTTGAAGAATGCAAAACATGTATTTGAATTAAACTCTGTTGGTTGAAAAATCAGGGTTGATATTGGAAGGTTCATTATGTACTTTATCCTATACAATATGACATGATTATAGAAATTAATGACTTGTATGTCTTAATATTTTGTGTTAATTTATGATATTGAGCTTACAAAAAAGATAAATATGTTTTTTCTAGAAAATTGTGTATATCCGAATTTATCATATTTATGGATTTTTTCCTTTTTTTTGTACATTGTTATCTAAATGAATAATTTTGGTACTTCATTTTTAATCATAGGTTTGTGTACTAATTTTTAATCTTAATTTTAAATCATTAGGTGATGCTACTTATCAAGCTTCTGATACAAGGGGATAAATGTTGTACCAGAATTAAATTCATTGCTAAATTAAGTGGTTTACATTTTAAAAGTATAACATACAATCCTTTTATATGTTGCATATATCATATAAAATTTCTCATTTTATAAATTTAGTAGGAAAGGAAAAGCATGGCCATTAGATTATGATTTTGCAAATCAAACTCAACTTAGTCTTTTCTATTCTTCTGCATCAAGCAATGTAAAGAACTAGCTATGATACAGCAATTCAAATGAAAAAATTTTAAAATGCGGGGATTTTGGTTATGGTAATTTTGTACTAAGCTTGGTAATTTTGATTATGCTTAAGGTAGTTTTTAGACGGGTATATGTGAAGCATGTTTATGGTATAACAGTTGTAAAATAAATGTCAAGTCAGGAACATGTAATGTTTCCTCAACTGATTATATTCTTTTTTTAGGCTTATATACAATTGTTTTCTCTGTATAATGGTTTCACATTTACACTTCATTTCTGATGCTAAACAAAATAACATTTTTTAAGTCTGAAAATCATTTGAATCATAATACTATTGAAGTTGTTCCAGATTGACCGATGGCTAGGCATTACCCAATCCACTTCTGCACCCCATAACGGTCCAATAGCCTAAGCCCTGCCAGTTAAGGGCAAAGGAAATCATTTTTATTCTGCCCCTCAGCCGAGGAAGGCTGGCCAGCTGACCCCCATAATCAGTTGTCCTTCGTCACATCTCTGCCCGTCACACACGGTTCAACGATCCAGGAACGGCCACTACGCCCTTTCCCGCAACCATGCCCCTGCTCAAAGTAACGGCTAGTTCCGAGCATGTCTGTCCGTCTCAACGGCTAGTTTCTGGCAATTACTTAGTTTTGGGGAGCGAATATCTCGGCGCAAAAATAAGGACCAATGGCCAAGCGCTGGAGGCATTATAAAAACTCTCTCCTTTGAGAGGGTCAGGTATTCGATAATCCTCCTAAGACATTCTTACTTTGTACTTGTCTTCTCATCTCCCGATTCGTACTTTAGAATCAGAGTGTCTTGCAATTACACCCCCCCTCCTTGGATTTCAGCATCGTAGACGAAGTCTCTGACCCACTTTAGGTTTTGATCAACTGGAAAGATCAGAAGTTATTTCAAGAATGTTATTCATATAAATAAAGTTAAACGCTCCTGATTTTTCTTAACCGCCATTTTTCAGTTATTGCCATCAGTTAATAATCAGGGTTATTTTAGATTATTCTTTTTTATTTATTTTTGAATAATTGTGAAAATAAAATGCATTTGCCTCGACCTAAAATATTTAATATCTATGTTTATCTAAGAAAGTTAAATGCTCTTGATTGTCTTTATCCTCCATTTGTCCATTGTTGCAATTAGTTAATAATAAGGATTATTTTAGACTAAACACACTTACTTGCACTCTTAGATAACAAATCTTAATTACCATATGTATTTACCGAAAATTCTTAAATGCAGTACATTGTTGAGGTTAGCATAATGGTCGCACGAGAAAAAAAGCCAAAAACACATGTACTATTTTTTCCTAACTCTCCTTTAAAATCTTTGAACCAAAAAACAAGCGTTCTCTTTCCTTTCCGTCGTTATAGCCGGCAACCCTTCTCACGACGGCAAGGCCTCTCTCTTGGTCGAAAAAAATCGTCTTCAGTCCCTCGACGACGTTACTGCTCACCGTGACTTTAACTTTCAATGACTCTCTTTAACTTCCCTTTTTAACTCTAGGGTTTATCATTAATCTTTATATGTGGTTCATTATTTGTTCATATTTGTCTGTGTAGTTGATAAATTGAATATTAAGAACAAATTACCTTGTCTTATGCTATACGGGAAAAACATTGACCATCATGATAGGGTTCATTTCGTATCATTCTTAATAACATGGAAGAAAATGAATAGGGTTTCAGAAATCCTTAGCTTTCTTTCATTAATAGATGATTAATTCTCTATCTTTCTTGAAAATCTAGAAGAACATGAAGAATGATTTAGGGTTTCAAAAGAACGAGAAAACTCTCCCTTCTCTATTTTTGGGTAAGGTTTTGCGTGTCGATTCCATCCATTTTTATTTCATTCACATTTTCTTCTTTCATGCCTTTTTCTTATACATTTTGCTTGATGTAAACCAATGTTTATGTTAGAACTAAACTTCAATCTCGGAAATAATTTAAATCAATCTTGATGAACGAGAATTTATCTTTCTAATTGATTGATAAGTGTTTTTTGCATCAATATTTCTAGTTTTTCCTCTTAGTATTTCATCGCATTGTGTTTGGTTTACTTCAAATTACCATGTTTTATGATTTGGTTTATGTGTTCTTGCTATTTTTAGGGTCTAATGAACATCTAATACAAAGAAGGAATAAAAACAAGCAAAACAAGGCAAAAAAAAACAAATGATAATTTTTCTCCATAGTAAAACCATGGGGCTGCTACGGCTACACGTAGTAGCTGCTACGGTAACACCTTTGTAAGATGTTGGATCAAACTCTAGTATGGTCAAATGGTAGCTTCTGGTTCGACAGAAGTTAAGCATGAGGTCAAAGTCTGTTTGCATGCTACTGTCGAAGATAATGCGTATTGTAGTCGAAGTTTATTCTAACATGCATTAGTCAATATTGCTAGATTGTTAGCATATTGGATTAGGCCTTGCTTGTAAGCCCAAGTGTTTAAGTTAGCTTGTACCCTAAGTTAGCTTGTAATGGGTAATTTTTAAAAAGCCCATTAGGTTAGTGTGCTATTTTTCTTATAAATAGGATGCTAGTTTCTCAATCTTGATATAAGGAAAAATAGGAAGATAAAAATCCTAATTTCAAGTGAGTGAGGTTATTTTGTTATTATTGTATACTTGTAATCTTGTTATAAGAGAAAGGAAAGAATAATAGTTTATAACCAATCCTTGTTGTTCCTTGTTGTTTTACCTTGTCTTATTTGTTAACCCTAACCCTTGTGTGTTTCTTGATCATTAAGAAACTATTTATACTTTGTTATAAGGTATCTGATTCATAACAAATTGGTGCGGTGAGCATGGAGAAGATGCCATCAACAAAGTATGAGATTGAAAAGTTCACCGAAGTGAATGACTTCGACCTGTGGCACTTGAAGATGAAAGCCCTACTGGTTCAGCGAGGTTGTTTGGAAGCGTTGAAGGGTGAGGCAGCCATGGACATTGCATTAACGGCAAAAGAAAAGACGGGCATGATCGAGAAATCCCACAACGCAATGTTGTTGAGCCATGGTGATAAGGTTATTTGACAGGTATTAAAGGAGATTACAACATCGAGATTATGGGTGAAACTTGAAAGTTTGTACATGACCAAATCTATGGTCAATCTTCTCTACCTAAAGTAAGCTTTGTATTCATTCAAGATGAGTGAAGAGAAAGTGTTAGCTGAGAAGTTGGATATGTTCAACAAGCTGATTCTTGATCTTGAAAATATTGATGTAAAGATCGATGATGAAGATCAAGCACTGTTACTACTATGTGCTTTGCCCATAACACATGCTCACTTCAAAGAAACTCTCTTGTATGGAAGGGAGTCCCTGACCTTTGAAAAAGTTCAATCAGCCTTCTATTCTAAGGACTTGAACAAACGAAAGGAGCACAAACCTTCGACGGTGGGTGAAGGTTTGGTCGTTAAGGGAAAATTCTTGCGAAAGGATTGTAAGTTCAACAAGAAGAAAGGTAAAAGTCAACAGAAGTCTTATAGTGGTGAAACATCTGGTATTCGATGTTATCCCTGTAAGAAGAAGGGTCGCATAAGAAAGGTGTGCCCTGAACGCCTGAAAGATCATGGAGGTAATGGCAACGCAACCATTGTTCAAGATGACTTCGACTCATCTGATATTTTTGTGGTTTCAAGTGGAGACTCGAGAAAAGTGTGGATTATGGATTCAGGTTGAACCCTGAAACACACCAGAGATACTCGGAAAAACATCGAATAAACTCGGGGACAAAGAAACACATTTCAGGGACATTCGGAAGAACATCGAATGAACTCTGAAACATACCAAAGATACTCGGAAAACCATCGAATAAACTCTGGGCTGCATCCAGAAACACAAGGACAACACCTATAGGAGCATGAGATGAAGACAAATCTCTGAAGGTAAATCCGAAATATTTAGGAAATTAATAAATGTACGGGACACGTTTGAAGACATATCTGGAAGAACATCCGATAAGCAACAATGGAGTTCTGGAAGAAACGTCAGAACCAAAACTCAATCTAGAAAAACGCCAGAAAGAGAAACATATCCGAAAAACCATCGGATAAATTCTGGAAAACCATCATAATTGGAAGACTCGATCTAGAAAATTGTCAGAAAGAGAAACAAATCCGGAAAACCATCAGATAGATTCTGGAAAACCATCAGAATCACAGGGGTATCTGGAAAAATGTCAGATAAAGTTTTGTAAGAACATCAGAACAAAGACTCGATCTAGAAAACCATCAGAAGGAGGAATTTACCCGAAAAACCATCGGATAAGATTCTAGAAAACCGTTAGAATCGCAAAAGAATATCTAGAAAACCATCAGATAAGTTCTAGAAGAACATCAGAATAAAGACTCAGTCTGGAAAACCATCAGAAAGAGGAATAAATCCGAAAAACCATCGGATAAGATTCTGGAAAACCATCAGAATCGAAGGAAAATATCTGGAAAACTATCAAATAAAAGATACTCAATCTGGAAAACCGTCAGAAAGAGAAAAGTATCCGGAAAAACATCAGATAAGATTCTGGAAAACCATCGGAATCGAAAGGAATATCTGGGAAAACATCAGATACATAACAAAGAAGTTCTGGAAGAACATAAGAACAAAGAGACTCAATCTGGAAAACCATCAGAAACAGACACTAAAATAAGGGTACCAGACATCCAATAATGGATTTGAATGAAAGGTATAAACATAATATATGAGAATAGTATTGGACGTAAAAGGAGCAGGCATATTCGAAAAACCATCGGATAAGAAATGTCATATCTGGAAGAACGTCAGATAGACACGACACAACATTGTTTGGTAGGTGCCAAGTAAGTTGGACTTTGACCACAAGGTAAGACAATGGATAAAACATAACCTCGAGACAAATTCAAATGAGGATAAAACACTCATGATATGTATATGTATATGAATTATGCCATGAGATATGATCAAATGCAAATGCAGACGCCAATGACAAGGCTCGACTCTTGTAGTGAGATGACAATACTAGAATACTGATTCCTCCACACGGAGATCACTAACATTCTGCTAAACTGTACCAAGTTGATAGTCCCTGTAGGAATGATGAATAGCTGCTTGGGGATCCTTCAAGTAAACTGCCCCAGATTAGCTGTTTGTTGTAAATGAGCTGATAATGCTTTAGCTTGTCTGATTCGTGAAAATGACTGCTTTATTGTGCCTTCAGAAGCTTTCCCCAATCTGAGTCTTGAAAAATCTTTTGGATAAACTAATTCTGAGAAGGACTTGCTCCTGATAGGATCACTTGACCAAGTTTCTCGATTGTTTGAAAATTCCTTAGAGGAAAGCTTGTTTGCAAACAAAAATATTCATATAAACATGGTAATGCAAAGTTCATGCAACTTTTGAATCAAAATTATTTTTGAAAGATGAAAAATAAATGAGTCGTTGGTCAGAACACGGCTGTTCAAGACGCTCAAAGTTTAAAACAAAGGTGCACTACCAAAATGAATGATTCACAAAGATCTTTAGGAGTCAGCTTACGCAACCTTGCTGTAGTATGATTTCAAAATACCCTTGCTTCAATTAGGTCTTTTGAGGGTTGTAATGTGGCCTGGTTCACGGTTTATGAAACAAAGGATAAAGGCTCAAAATTTATTTGTACCCACCCAATCTACGTGATGATCTTCATTCCTACGCCCAATTAACTCGTACTATGCATTCAGGTTCCTATAGGTTAGGAATTGCACTAATGGTAGCTATGATGGTTCAGAAGTCAACATACCTTTTTGAAAAGGTAGCCACTACTTCCCTATAACATTTAGTTGTTTTGACCTTGAGGATTTTCAGGATAAGGATTTAAAGATCTCCTTTTTAATTATCCCTAACTTTTGTCTGAGCTGTTTCTTGCGAAGATTACAGTCAGTAGGATGCCCCAGTTTTGCCTAAGTCTCCTTCATAGGTTTTGACTTAGCGGGCTTGTTTTATTTTATTTTTTTGCAAAAAAATGACTGCTGGACTTTAATGATTACGGAGAACCATCATCGGCTTTTGACTTGGAAAACATCTTCGACACTTACTTACTGTGTGCGAAGGAAAATTTGTGAAAGCAACCTTTATATGAAAGGTGTATTGCAGGAACATACAACCAAGTTAACTGAGAACTACCCATGCCCCAGGTTAAGATTGCAGTTTTATTATAAAGAAAGAAACTCCAACTTCTAGCCTTAAAGGGGGTGACAAGGGAATAACTTCCTTATTTCTCCAGTGTTTGGGAATTGAAACAATACCTTACATCGTCAACAAAGTTTGATTGAAAGCATACTGACAACAGTTATGGGTATAATGTTTTCGTCATCCTCCCTTCAATATTTGCATACCAAAAATTTGGACAAAAGTAAATATTTGAAAGATAAAGCATAGAGATGCAAATAATAGCTAAAAATGAATTAAATAAAAAGTTGCAATGTTCAGTTCATTAGTACAAACATAACCCGAAAGCAAACAGCTAATAAAATAAGGAAAGTACAAACAATGAGAAACAAAATCCTAGGGACTAAATCAGTATAAAGATGAGTCATCCTATTTGAAACACTGGCGTTTAAGAAGATAGTCTGCTGAAGTCGGACTGAAGCTTCACTTTTGATGCACTGTAAGCATTGTACTCATAGAGAGGATTCTCAAAGGGAGCTCAAACAGTCTGGGTGACAGTGTGGACCACAGGTCTGGGCTCGGCAAGGACGAGATATTGAAAAACTGGTTTGTCAGTCTGACCAATCGTAGCAGTAGATGCAATAGGTGGAGAGTAGTTATGAGGTAAACCAAACTCCGGCCAAGTAGAGGGAGGCAGTGAAACAGGAGGTGGATCAGCACTTGAAACTTCCTGAATGACGGTCCTCTGAGGTGGCTCTCCTCTGGAAATCAGTACTAGGAGCATCCGGGTAAGCCTGGTCATGCCTGCTTTCAACTCATCGATCTCCATTCAGACTTCCGCATTATGTTCCTCTTGTTCTGACATCTGGCGTCTATAGTTAGCTTTAGTCTGATATCTGTGTCGAGGAATCAGCTTGACGACTCAAAGAAACACTGGAAGATAAAGACAACTGGGAATGAGAAACCAGGGGAAAATGCCATGCAAGATATGATGCTAATGCAATGCAATAGTTTCAAGAACTTCAACGGTCGATTGCAAATGTTTTCTAAGAAAACCTGGAAAATGTTTTAAACTTTAAAAAGTGAGACTTTTGAATTTGCAAAGGACAGTTGAATTCCTTGAAACTAGGAATGATGTTTTATGAATGCCATGCACAATCACACACAAGAAACAAAAGGTCCTAGGTTAAAGGTAGAATGAGCGGAGTCAATGTCCACCCTTCCCAAAAGGTATGTACTATAGGTTAGTTGTACCTGCAGAGCAAGGGTTCTAAAGAAGTGCCCAAAGTCATCAGTCCATCTTTCGGATATTATCAATTTCCCGACAGACTCGGTGGTTAATAATATTCGCAAGAGAACCTCTTTTGAGTTTAGTATCGCGTAGAAACTATTTTGGGAATACTCCCTAATAGTCCTTGCACTACGTCCTAGATAAGGCCAAGGTGGTGTTAAGGTACTACGGTCCCCAGTATCACAGACTCCAATCGACAATAGTAAAAGTTTTCACGACTACTCGTTCAACCGAACCATTTTCGAAAGGATCTCAACTGAGCGGTGATTCTCAAGTCAGCTTGGTCGGGACTCACTCCCTATAAGCCTCGTCGAATATATCACCTTCCTATAATAATGTCACTCAAGTCCGGGTGTAGGACTTATCTCACAACAAAATAGATACCCAAGCAAGGTACAATGGATATATATGTAAAAGCAAATAATAATGAAGCAAATAGTAGGAATAATGAACAAAGTGGGGGTAACCCTTAAAAGTTAGGAGTCCCCAGTGAAGTCGCCATTTTCTGCTGCGGTTAGAATATGATATCAAATTATTAATTAATTTGAATCATATATTTAGTTCACAACCGGTCTTTGATTTATCCCAAGGAAAAGGTCAAAGGAAAGAAAACCTAATTTTTGCATCCTAAACACAATACGGGGAGAGATCTAGGTAAGGGGTTGGTTAAGCTTAGGAAATGTATTAGCACCCTAAACTTCTGTAGTACTCTATAGGAACCTTTTGTTTAAATTTACTATTTTTCTTTATTATTTGCTTGAAGATATATACTGAACTAAGGGTTAAGAGTGACAGAGAGACCTAAGGGTTAGTCCTAAGTTTACTCGGCAAGATTCGCATCTTGTGCCTACGTATCCTGGGTAGGGAATGGAATCAGCGTAATCGTAGTTCCCCTCGAAAGGGAGGTTAGAAACTTCTTGACTATGGTTAAGGTTTCAATGGGGAATAAACATTTCTTAAGGAAACGCTTACGTGGAGTGCGGAGACTCCTATTTCTAGGTTGAAATGTTAATTGAAATTAGGGTAAATTAAACGTTCCACGGCAGAAAACCCTAAAACAGAGTACGACGACTCTTTGACCTAATGCTAGGGTAAAGGGCATTTTCGTCCACGGCGGGACACCTAGGCGATTAGGGTTTTGAAATGGTCAAACATTAGGATTATTGACTCGGTGGTCAAACTATTAGACCTAATCCTTCGAAAGGAAAATAACGGTAAATAAAAATGAAGAATTACATGGCAAGCATTAAAGTATGAAAAAAAGAAGTAGTAAAGCAAAGCATCGCGACGATCACTCGCGTAAATTACAAATCCCAGAAACAAACAAGAATAAATAAATGCGATGATAGCCTCGCATAATTACAATAAAAAATTTACAATACGAAGAAACATTGATAAACTGAAACAAACCAAAACGACGAGGGTTAGACAACAATTGAAACGACTAAATCAAGAACTTTATTTTTTGAATTTTTATTTAAAAGGGAAGAATTAATTTTTGCATTTAAAGGAGACATTATTTTAATTTTTGAAAAGAAAGGTTAATTTAATTTTTAAATAAACAATTGTTAGTAATTACTACAAAAGAGGATTTATTGGCATTTTAAAGGAAGAGTTTCAATTTTTGTTTAAAATGTTTTCTTAATACTAAAACAGAAGACATTTTATCTCTTAATGGAACCTTTAATGATTTTGAAATCATAAGAATCATCTCTAATTGAAAAAAAATAATTTTTGATTTTTTTTTTGTTTTAAAACCTTAATTTATTTACAAAGATCTTTTTTTGATCTTTTTTTTGGGAGAAGAGGTTCATTTGGTCACCATTTCATTCCAAATTACTTAAGTTCCTAAAAATTTCAAATTAGTTTTAATAAACTTGATTTTTATATTAAGTTTTATTAAAATAATTTGAGTTAAGTTTCTTGTGATAAAAAAAGTTCTAATTTTTAAATCACAAAACACAAAAATGTTAATCTTAATCTTGGAAAGGTTTTAAATAAAAGTTTGATCTTTGATTATATAAACAAAAATTTAATTCTTGACTACTGAAACATTCCTACTTTACTTCAATATAAAACAAATTACTAATAAATAAAAACAAAAAACTAGAATAAAAAAAAATCAAAAAAGCTGAGAATAAAAAAGGGGAAAGGGTATGTTTCACGTGAGATCCTTGTTTCATTGGGGTTTGAAGAAAACCCCTCTCCTTCTTCTTCTTCGAATAGCCGGCGGCCATTGTTGGGGCTGTCGGAGCTTTTTCTCGACTTCTTCCCTTCGCATGTCTTGTCCTTCTCTTTGTTCATCTACCATCTACGAAAAAAACAAACATGCAATAATCATAAAACGTCGTAATCAAAGGAAGAACCAACTTACAGTAACGGCAAAGGATCCTTGAGCTTTGAAACGCTTTTCCACGGCCGATGGTGACCTCGCCCTCTTTTCGTTCTGACTCCGATGATGGCGAAGCTGAGGAGACGAGTTGGGTTTTTGACGGTGATGACGGTTCGTAACGTTTGATCCGTGCTCTTCGTAGTCGTTACCGCCGCGAGTGGTTCTTGGGATTATGCCTGATGATGAAGTTCTTTTACTTCTGAAGGATTTGGTGGATGACGGTAACACTTGGGTCTCGTGTTCGCCGCGGAAGAAATCTTTTCCTCTTTTTCTTTCTTTGGTGGTGATGATGAGCTCCCCTTTGAGCCGTCGCCGTTTTTGCTTTAGGTTTCTTCCCCGACCCCCCCCCCCCCCTTCTGGGGATTCTCGAGATGACCTTTATATGATAGAACCCTTGTGGGCTTGGATCTCTCATATTGTTACCATTTCTCACGATTTTGCTGTTGCGAATTTGATGGCTTTATGGGTGCTGATTCTTTGCGTTTTTGACGGCTTGAGTTGAATTTTTCAGGGACTTGGTCGTTGTTGTTGCGCTGGGTTAAGCTTGGACTTGTCCAACGGTTTACGGAAATTTCGCTTGATCCATCCAATTGGGAATTTTCTGGAAAAGTGCGTTAAGGCCACGTTTGGCAAAACCGCTTTTCCTAGAAAATCACTTTTTCAAATAAGTGCTTTTCCAATAAGCACTTTTTGAAAATCACTTTTTTTCGGAAGTGCTTTTTTTTGCTTAATCACTTTTTATCTCTCACCTCTCGGTTGCCTCGAAAAATAAGAACAGACGCTGTCGGTTTTAGCTTGAGGTTGGGAAATAAGTCGGGAGTCGGCTTCGGAGTAATCTGTTGCCCTCCCGACGCACCCGATGATGACAATGCTCTGAGGGTGTCGGGACGGAAACTAACCGATTAAATTTTTTATTCGCTGATTTTGCAGGGTCAGAGAATCAGAAGTTCGAAAAAGTCGAAGAAAGCGGAAAAGTTTAGGAATTTAGGAATTTTTATGATTTTAGAAAAGAAAATATAATTTAAAAATGTAAATTTATTTATTTATTTTTGATATTGTAAAATGTAAAATTCATTTATAAATGAAATGAAAATGTTATTATTATATATTTATATATATTTTTTTATATTAAAATAAAAATGAAATATTATCATTATTTATTTTTCTAATATGAAATGAAAATATAAATAAAAAATGAAATAATTATTTTTATTATTTTCTTTTGATATGAAATGAACTAAAACACATTATAAAAATGAAATAAACTTGCTATTTTTTATTTTTTCTTGATATAAAAATGAAAAATGAGAAACATTATTTTAGATGTAGATTTTTAATTTTAAAATGAAATGAAAACACTAACAAAATTTTATTTTTATTAATTTGAAAATTCATCCAATTCATCCGATTAATCTCGTCTCCGCTACAACTTCCGATTAATCCTTCCGGTAATTCAAATAAACAATCTTATCAGAATAAATCTCATCTGTCTGATTAACTCAAATGACCCCTCTTTTCCAACTAGCTTCATCCAAACAAATTGAACTGGTTTAAACCACCCGGCTCAAATCTTCCACGATTAAACTCTTCCACTTAACATCCTCAGCCTCATAAATTGTCAGCAGGCTGCAACTAAATGACCATTTTGCCCTTCGTTAGTCAAAGAGCATCCAGTGTGATCTTTCCTGCAAAATCAACAAACTACACAAACCTGTTAGTGATTAGTTAAATGCAATGCAAAAGTGAAGTGAAATGAACCTAATAATCTTGAGGCAAAATTTAGGGTATTACAGGACCAATAACCAAGCATTGAGGGCATTATAAAAACCTTCTCACTTGAGAGGGCTGGGTATTAAAAATCATTCCAAATCACCCTAAGACATACACTTTTTGTATTTGTCTTCTCTTTGCCTGATTTTTACTTTAGCATCGGAGTACCTTGCAGGTACACCCCCTCCCCATCCTTGTAGCCCAGCATCACCAACAAAGTCTGACTCACTTCAGGTTCTAATCAACCGTCAAGATCAGTGGCGTCGCCTCTGGAAAACTTTGTTATCCCCGTCTTTCTTTTCTCGTAAATTCAAGACCAAAGTTGTTCTTTCAAGATTCCGATCATGGCCAGCCATGACAACGTCCACGATGCTCGCAATGCCATCCTCCCTATTAACAAGACGGATGCTGACAAATCAACCCCTTTTCTTGGGAGCAAAGTCCATCAGTAGAGAGATAGAGCCACCACATCTCCTTCCCCCAATCTTGCTGACAATATTGGGGGTCAGCCCTCCAAAGACCACCAGACCGTTCCAGTTCCGCCCAATTTCGACCTGACCATAGCGACTCTACTCGAGGTTCTGAACAAAATAAATCTTATAATTCTCCAGCAAAACGCGAGAATTGGAGCCTTAGAAGAATCTCGCCGACCAATACCTCCTCCGCTGAGGAAAGAACGCTGAAGATCTAGGAGTATTTCTCCTAGATGAGGAAGGAACCATCGGGCGTAAGCCGAACCAGACTCTCTAGCCGTGAGAAAGCGCAATCATACCTCTCCTTGGAGTTAATACTCCCCCGGGGCCAATATAACCATAAGGGATCTCCGGACAGAGCGTCATCGTTCGCTTTCACCCAGATCCAAAGGTCGAGCACAAAGTCCATCTCCCCACAAAGATCGCAGTCCTCTCCCCGAAAAAAGTACCCACTCATATTCGAGGTCTAGCAGCAGCAGCGATGACGCATCTTGCGGCCCATTATCCCAATAAATTATGGTCATTCGCCTACCCAGAGGGCTGGAAAAACCCTCACCCTTGGGCACATACGAAAACACTACAAATCCTGACGAGCACATTAAAAACATCGATGCCTTGCTCGATTACTGCAGTGTCAGAGCATCGTTAAATACATATTGTTTCCAACAACACTGAGAAAGAGATCCATGTCATGGTACAAGAGCCTCCCCTTTGAGACTATCACATCTTGGAGACAATTGGGGAGGATGTTCTCCAAGAATTTCACGACCTCCTGTCGCCATTCAAAGACAGAAGCCTCCCGTCGCCATTCACGAGATCCTCGCAACCTTGGATGCCCTCTTTCTCAAGGCGCGGGCATACATCCAGTATGAAGAGAGGGAAGCAACCAACACCGCCTAGAACTCTAGGCACCATGAGAATACAAGGTCCTTGAAGCACGATGAAGCCTCAACATCTCGTCGGGAAGCCGAGAGAAGATGGGATGACTTCCCTCGGGAATCCCGAGATCATAAATGGCCATCTGGACGGTTCCACAACTACACTCTGCTGACCGTCTCTCGCGAGAAGATTCTCTCCAAGTACGCAAACTCGAAGTTTTGCCAAGCAGAGTTCCGCTTCTCAAAACAAATATCGTCCAAGCCAAACACAGATAAGACGAAGTATTTCTGGTTCCACAAGAGCCACGGCCATATGACCGATGATTGCATCCATCTGAAGAATGCAATCAAGATCTTAATCAGGGACGAGCACTTGAAACAGTTTACCAAGAAGAAGGATAATCCTAGGTAGGACGCTCAGAAGTCAAAGAAGGTCGAAGAGGAGGTGCCTTCCTTGGAGGAGACCAGTCTTCAAGTTGCAATGAACATCTCACGGCCGAAAGACTTCTACATCTCTGAGGGGCTCGACGTCTCTCCTTATTTCGCTGCACACAACCCATGGGAACCCTTCTCCTCCGCCATGGTCATCTCAAGAGGGGGATTCAACAAGGTGGTTGTGGGATCCATCAAGAGGAAGTTCGAGCATCTCCTCAGCACAAGCTCGAGCCAGAGTTCTACACTTGATAAGGTTCAGGGAGATTCGGTCCCCATCACCTTCTACCGCGAAGAACTCCTCGACAGGGCTCCCAACTTCAGCATCTCTCTGCTCGTCATAGTGAAAATGGCCAACTTTGATGTTCGGCATATTCTGGTCGACCAAGGAAGCTCGGTTGACATCATGTATTCCCAGCTATTCTCTATGATTCAGCTGGACGAAACCCACCTGACGCCCTACGTAGGCTCTGATATATAGGGCTTCAATGGGTCATTCACAAAGTCGTGTGGGTACGTATAGTTGATTGTGACTTTCGGGGTAGCAGAAACGGTCAGGTCCATCAAAGTCCAATTCTTGGTCATTGATTGCCCATCCCTCTACCAATGCATCTTCGGACGGCCAACTCTGGCCGAATTGATAGTTGTACCATCAACCGTGCATCTGAAAATGAAGTACTACACTTCCAAGGGTCTCGTGTCCACCCTGCACGGAGACATCGAAGCAACGACGCCGGACAGCACCTCCATCAGTAGGCTGAAACGAAAGGTGATTGGAATTATATGGTTTATCTGTGTGGGTTTTGTTTTCAGGTGATAAAGATAAGAGGAGAAAGCCACATGCAAGAAGAAAAGGAGATAAAACGAGAGCTTTGAGAGCTCATCTATGGTGTCGGCGGCGCTGCGAAGAAGAGGATGAGGGGTTTTTCACAAAAAAAAACCTAATGAAGCCATCAAGAACGGATACCCCTTCCCCTTTTGATATTCGGTTACTTACTATTATTTTATTGTCTTCTGCTTTTCTTTTATTTATTTTTTTATTATTTTTTATTTCATGTATTTATTCATGTATTTATTTTCCAAACTACATGGTTTGACTAATATTTGATTAATAAAATTCGTTTATCTAACAAGTTCTTTTATTAACAAAACAAAAACTCAAAACAAAAATTGTTAAAGACCTAAAATCACTTCTTTAAGAAGCTTTTTCTTTTTTTTATAATTTTAATCCAAACCAAATTTTTTTAAAATAAAATATTAACCCTTTTTTTTCAAACATTGAATTTTAAAACCTTTTTCTTCTTTAAAGACTAAACTTCTTTTTTTTCAAATAAAACAAAACTCAATTAACCAAAGTTTCTTAAAAAAAACCGCTAACTTCCTTTTAAAAATAAAAATGACTAATACCCCTGTTAATGCTTTTCTGACGTTCATATCTCTTGTTGCGCATAGGTTATAGTTGCGCCCTTTTGCCGTATTTTCATTCTCTATGGTTGTAATCATGCGAGGCCATTGTCGCAGATATTCATTCTTTGCATTTTTGGGATTTGTAATTTACGCAAGTGATCGTCGCGACGCTTTTCACTTTACCGCTTTCCTTATTTTTCGCACTTTAACTTTGCCATGTAATAATCCATCATCTGCATATTTATTTTTTATCGTTAACCTCCGAAGGATTAGGTCTAGTTGTTTGACCGCCGAATCAATAACCCTAACCTTTGACTTTTTCAAACCCTAATTTACCTAGGCGTCCTGCCGTGGACGAAATTGCCCTTTACACTAACTTTAGGTCAAGGAGCCGCCATACTCTGTTTTAGGGTTTCCCGTCGTGGAATCACTAATTTACCCTTTCATTTCACTTCAAACATTTCAACATAGAAATAGGAGTTTCAAGACACCACGTAAGCGTGTCCTTAAAATATGTTTATTCCCCATTGAAACCTTGACCATAGTCGAGAAGTTTCTAACCTCCCTTTCGAGGGGAACTACGATTACTCTGATTCCATTCCCTACCTTAGGTCTCTTGTCACTCTTATCCCTTAGCTCAGTATAACCCTAAATCAAATAATAAAGCAAAATAGTAAAAATGAACAAAAGGTTCCTGTAGAGTACTATAGAAGTTTAGCGTGCTAGTACCTTCCCTAAGCTTAACCAACCCCTTACCTAGATCTCTCCCCGCATTGTCTTTACGATGCAAAATTAGGTTTTCCCTCTTTTGACCTTTTCCTTCGGATAAATCAAAGAGCGATTGTGAACTAAATATGTGATTCAAATTAATTAATAATTTGATATCATATTCTAACCGTAACAGGTCCCTATTTTCCAGGCGATATAATTGCTCCCAAAGAATAAGTAACTGCTAGAAACTAGTCATTGGGACGGGCAGAGGTGCCCGAAACTAGCCGTTGCCACAGGCAAGGGCGCGGTCGCGGGCATAGGCGTCATGACAATTTCTGAATGGTAAGACCGTGCGTGAAGGGTAGGAATGTGACGAGGGGAAACTGATCTTGGTGGTCAGCTGGCCAGCCTTCCTCGGCAGAGGGGGAGAGGAGAGAAAGCTTCATTTTGCCTTCAACTGGCAGGGCTGGGGCTATTGGATCATTCTGGGTGCAGAAGTGGATTGGGTCATGCCTAGCCATTGGGCTAGTCTAGAACACTATATTTCTAAGGGGTGACTCAAAGAACAATAAGGGAGTTCATTGGATAAACTGAAAAAATGGGTGTTTGGATAAAAAGAAAGAGGGGGTCTTGGCCTAAAGAATTTAGAAACTTTTAACAAGTCATTGCTCTTAAAATGGAAGTGGAGGATATTGAAGGAGAAAGATGCATTGTGGTATGGAATTCTTAAGCACATATGTAAAAACCCTGAAAAGCCTATGTTTATCAATGATAAAAGAATGATCAGGAAAAATGACTCAATATGGTGGAGATATTTGGTAACCTTGAATGCTAAAGTTGTTTCATAGAAAAACATCTTCTTTGATAATTTATTTTGTTGATTAGGAGTAGGGAGGAATATCACATTTTTGCAGAGTAAATGGATGGGAGATCAATCTTTGAAAAAGGCTTACCCAGAGGTGTATGAAGAAATTGTGCTGCCTTATATCGGTATGATAGAAGTCGGATCATGTAATTGGCATGAGTGATTGTGGAATTGTAAGCCTAACTTAGAATATTGTGGGAGTGTTGGCGGGTTATGTTGGAGTTAATGCTTTTTGGAAGGGATTAGAGTATAATTTTGTCAATATTTATGCTCCATGTTGTGTCATGAAGAGAAGAAAGTTGTGGGGATATTTGATAGTGGTTTTGAAGGGGGGTCAATGATGTTAGCAGCAAAGAGGGACTGCAATGAGCATACTTAATAGATTTTTGTTATGGTGGTAGATTTACTTGGTTCAATGGATGAGGGACTGCAATGAGCATAATTGATAGATTTTTGTTATCATAAAATCTAATTTCAAATTGGAAAGTTTTTGCTCAGGTGGCAGGGAAAAGGGATTTATTTGATCATTGTCCCATGTGATTGAAAATCAATTACTAAAATTGGGCACCTAAGCCTTTTAGGTTCAATAATTTTTATATTGGACATAAGAGTTTTTCAGATTTCATTTAGGTAGAATGGACGAATTTTAAAGTTTCAATAAGAGGTGACTTTGTCCTCAAAGAGAAGTTAAATAATTTAAAGAGCATATTGAAATGGTGGAATAAGAACGTGTTTCGGTGGATAAACTCTAAAGTGGAAGATTCTGTAGTGGAGTTAAATGATCTTGATAATCTGCTTGTTATTAGTAATGGATGCTCAATAGCCAAAATTATGAAAGAAAGAGCTAGGATTACTAAGGAGATTTGGAGTATAAAGAAAGTCTTCCTAGATAAAAAAAATGTAGAAAATCTTAGTTAAAAGATGGTTATCAAAACACAAGATATTTTTATAAATTACTAAAAGAGAGAGTTAGAATAAACAATATCAATATGCTTAATTCTCCAATTGGCTTGGTAGAGGGAAGCAAGAGGTAAAAGTTGAAATAAGGAGGCATTTTGAGAGTTTTCTCAAAGAAGATAGTCTGAACATACCTATGTTAGAGGGTTTGGAGTTTGAATCTTTACCTGAAACAAGATAATTATGTTAGAAGAACCTTTTTTCTAAAAAGGAAATCAAAACAGTAGTATGGTGGTGTGATGGTAGCAAAAGCACATGTCTTGATGGCTTTACCTTTGAGTTTTTAGAACAAGGTTGCGAGGTGGTCAAGGAAGATGGTTTCAAGTGTATTAGAGACTTTCATACAAAGGCGAGGCTCACTAAAGCTTGCAAAACCTATTTCATAGCTCTCATTCCCAAAATCAAAAGCCCTCAATCTTTATTTGATTATAGACTAATTTGTTTATTTGGGTGTATATATAAGATAATATCTAAGTTATTGGCTTTTCTATTGAGAAAAGTGGTTGGAAGGTTAGTATCCAAAAACCAAATTGCCTTCATTTGAGAGAGGAACATCTTGGATGGATTTTTCATCGTGTATGAAGCTTTGGATTTGGCTAAGAGAGATATAATGAGTTGTTTGGTGGTGAAAGTGGACTATGAAAATGCCCATGATAGTGTGAATTGGAACTATCTCAGGTTCCTCTTCAAAAGAATGGGTTTTGGTGTCAAGTGGAATCAAATGAAGGCTTATATCTTTAGTACCTTTATGTCTATTATTGTTAATGGAAGTTCCATGAAGGACTTTTTAGTATATAGGGGTTAGAGGCAAGGGGATTTTATGTATCTTTTTCTGGTGGTGTTAGTTATGGAAGACCTCACTAAGTTGACGAGAAGAGCAGTGGAGGTGGGGGAGTTCAATGGTTTTTATGTTAATGAGGAAGTGTTTTTAGATATTGTACAGTTTTCTGATGATACCTTGATATTAGGTGATGGTGGCTAGAAAAATATTTGGTGTGTAAAATCTATTTTAAAGGTGTTCCAATTGGTGACAGGTCTAAAAGCCAATTTCAGTAAAAGTCAGCCTTTTGGGATTCATATCAAGAATAATATGATGATTACAGCATCCTCCTTTCTGTCTTGTAGTATAGGGTCCATGCCTTTCAAGTTCCTTGGGGTGAAGGTGGGAGATAGTCCTAGAAGAGTGAAAATCTGGAGCGATGTTATTGATAACATGAGAAGATTATTTACTTGTAAGAGTAAACATCTTTCTATAGGAAGTAAAGTGGTGAAGATTAATTTTGTTCTTAACTCTATTCCGTTATACACCTTATCCTTTTACAAAGCTTCATGCAAGGTGATTAATCAAATCAAAAGCATTCAAGCTAGATTTCTGTGGGGCGGCTCAAAGATCAACAAAAGAGTTTATTGGATAAGCTGGGAAAAGGGGTTTGCCTAGCTACAAAGAATGTGTGTGTGTGTGTGTGGGGGGGGGGGGGGGGGGTCTTGGCCTAAAGAATTTATAAAATTTTAACAAAAAATTTCTCTTAAAATGGAAGTGGAGGATATTGGATGAGAAAGATGCATTGTTGTATGAAATTTTTAAGCATAGATATAAAAACCCTAAAAAGCTTATGTTTATCAATGATAAAATAATGATTAGGAAAAGTAACTCAATATGATGGAGAGATTTAGTTACCTTGGATGCTAAAGTTGGTTCAAAGAAAAACATATTCTCTAATAATTTTTGTTGCAGATTGGGAGTAAGGAGGAATATCGCATTTTTGCATAGTAAATAGACGGGAGATCAATCTTTGAAATAGACTTACTCAAAGGTCTATGAAGAACTTGTGCTATCTTATATCGATGTGGCAGAAGGTGGAGTGTGGAATGCGCATGAGTGATTATGAAGTTGGTAACCTAACTTAGAAGATTGTGGGAGTGTTGTTTTTGATGAGACAAAAGAAATAAATGATTTGTTGCAGTATGAGGAGTCTGATCCATCTGTAAAAGACAACTTCATTTAGGAAGCTAATGAACCGTAGGATTTTTTCGGTCAAGTCGTGTTATGCAGTGTTAGAGAGAAGAGACAAGGATGTTTTTATAAACAAGAACCAGAAAATTGGGCTATCAAACTTGTGGAATATGAAGTTCCATTGAAGGTTTTGATATTAGGCTGGAGGTTGATCTTGAATAAACTCTCAACTAGAGATTATGTTAATAACAATTGTTGTGCTTTACGTTTTCAAGTCGATGAAGACGACCATCATTTATTTATTGACTGTGTAATCTCTTAAAAGTTGTGGGGAGTTGTTTACAATTAAGATAACTAGAAGGAAGGGGGACAAGAAAGGTGCTTATCTAGTTTCATTTTTCATCGCAAGGAATGACGAAATTCAAAAGGTAGAGAAATTTCCACATTGATATGGTTATAAGCTATGTGAAATCTATAATGATATTCTCTTTAATTTTGAGAATTGTCTTTTGTTTATTAAATTCTTGTCTTGAAAGTGGTATGTTTTAGAGTGTAAAAGTCACTTTAAATATATATATATATTTTTACCGATTTAACTTTCCTCTAATAAACTTTTCTCTAGTTCTTGAATGACAACTGCTTATAAAAATGGATAATGATAACTTGTATCTTAGGAGCACAAATTAAAAATTAAATGTAGAAATAATATCTTAAAAATTGTGCATTATTATTAATAAAAATAAAAAAATATAATTTTTTATTGATGTTTTAAATACAAACTTTCTGTACATATATTTTTTTAACTTGTGTGCCCTAGGGCACAAGTTAACATTATCCAAAAAAAAATAATTAGAGAGGTAAATTTTGTAATTTGATGAAGAGAAAAGGAGGTAGGGTGTGGTGAAAATGATGTTTTGAAGGTGTAGTTAGTAACCCACACATTAACAATAAAGAAATAAATAAACTTAGCCCACTTAGGCCATTATGAAGCAGGCGATGTGGTTGGGATCCGGATCCGGATGCTATATCCAACACCACCACTATCACCATCTCAGAAATCCGTGCAATCTGCCGCCTACACCAACCTCACCCGCCGCCGTAGCCATGTCAGCGTCTCCTCAAAGCAAACATTCTAATATTTCCGCAAATACCCCTATAATCGCCGAGAGTTACCCTGTACCATTATCCCCTCCACTTCCCGCAATCTCAAAAGAACTCGAACTGAACAGAGCCACAATAGCTTCTTCAAACTCAGACCTCTTCTCCCTCTCAAAAACCCACACCATCTACGAAGACGAATGGCTCCTTGCCGTCAACAAACCCCAAGGAATTTACTGCGACAACGTTCTCTCCTCCCTTCAATCACAAAAAACCGCACCGCCGGAGCTTCATCTCGCTAACCGACTCGACCGCGACACAAGCGGCATTATGCTTATAACAAAATCACACAAGGTAGCTTCAAACCTCGTTAAAGCCTTCACCGATCACAAAGTTAAAAAAACCTACATCGCTCTCTGCACCGGCGTTATACCTAATTGGGAAACGATAACGGTCAGATCCGGTCACGGTAGGTCTAAATTCGGCGCGTGGAGAGTTTACGCTTTTTCCGACGTCGGTTGCAGGTTACCGGGTGGATCGGGTGTACGCGAAATGGAAACTTCTTTCGAGGTTTTATCCGTTAACGGAAAAGGAAGTTTCAGGGAGGTTTGTGAAACTGGGTTTGAAGGGAGTCGTGTGGTTGTTATTGAAGAAAAGGCGGTGAAAATGGACGGTGGTGATGAGATAGTGGTGAGAGCTTATCCTCAAAGTGGAAGAACGCATCAGATTCGGTTGCATTGTCAATATTTAGGGATTTCGATAATTGGGGATGTGAAATATGAAGGTGTTTATGAATGGAAAGGTAGGGTTCATGATGGTCATCACCTTCATGCTGAAACGTTGTCGTTTGATCACCCTGTCACTGGTGTTCATATTATGCTACGTGCACCACTTCCTCAATGGGTGAACCAGGCGTTGTCAAATAGTACTAACATTGACACTGTACACGTGAAAAGCTAGTTGCAGATTGTTCATATATGTATGTCATATAGATGATTTTAAGGTTCTTGTTGTCTGTGTTTGTGTCAAGAATAATATTTTGTATATGCAGATTTTACAATGGCACATGCTTTCTGATTTCATTAATGATTTGAAAAAGGGAGATAAGTTTTGAAGATTGTTTTGTGGATTATTGACTGTTGCGTTGTAAGGGCCAAGAGTGGAAAGTAACATTTGAAGTTTGTCATGCAGGATAGGAATATATTTATGTAAAATCAGACTTAGCTACTTATTGTTCCACAACATTTACCTGTTTAAAATGTTTTAGCTCAGAGTTCATTAAATCATGTCTGACAACAGAAAACTGCATATGGGACACCAAAATATATTGAGTGACCAACAACTTTATATTTTCTCGAGTAAAAGTTTTCACTGATGTACAGCATAACTTTGGTATTTGAGTGAAACTCTTGAGGGAATAACCACCTCATTGATTAATAATAGAAATGTTGAACAAAGTATAAACACAAAATGAACTACCATATTTTAACACTTTTTCTAATTGGTATATACTGTACAATTTAACTTAATATCAAACACAGAGTATGTTATAGTATTAGTGTGCTACAGGTCTGTTGTGAAACTAATGAAATGGAGTAGTTCCTATTAGCTAAAACTGATGCTGTAAGTAACTCATTGCATTTTGTCTTTTCGGGATCGCAATGATAAATGCTTACGGATTACGTATTGGGGGTGGGGTGTGTACACATCAAGCAAAGTTTAGATCTTGGAATCTAAGCCACTTGTATAGGGCTTCATGGAACACTCTAGAATAATAAATTATGTGGTCCACGTAATAAAGACAGAAAGTCTTGTTGATTGTAGTTTCTTCCTGAGGCATTAAATCAAATGGCTTCTAATTTAAGCATCCTAATTTTCCAAAAATAATGAATGCCGGCTTCCCTTAGATAATTTACCCACGAAGATGTATTGTTTTTTCTGTTTGGCCTCTTAGGTTTTAGTGATGGTCATTATTGAAAACTTTTTTTTCAAATAATTATCGTTTTCAATAAAAATACAATTTTAACTGAGAATTAAAAAAAAAATTCAAAGTGACTATAAATTAACATTGAGACGCCATATAAAATGGCTGATGGGTGAAGCGGTGCACAAAGTCGTCATTCCATATGACGCCACCATACAAAGGTGCTCTAACATTGCAGAGGAGGCGTCTTACCATATGGCGTCTCAGTTGGTCCTATTTTTTTTGTTTTTTTATATTAATTAATATTTTGTTCAAAAAAAAATAATGAAAAATTATAATATTTATAAAAAAGCGAAAATAGTGTACAACATATGAAAAAAGGAAAATCAATGACCGTATATATCAAAACGATCATCGGTTCCACATTGGGGAGGATTCGCGCGGCATCGAAGTCTACCACGAGCTTGTTGAGGTGTATTTGGCATTTACGTGTTGACTTGTGGAAGAAGTATTTGTTAAGATGGCCTCGGCGTATCAGATAAATTTTGAAGTATTTTACCCTAATAGTCGGGGGGGCTGCTGCCAACGGCGCTTCCGTAATTCAGTTTAATGTCCATGTTTTCGTAGTTGGGACTGGGAAGTTGGGTCAGGTGTGAATGATATGGTTGTCCGAATTGATACATTGAATCGGTTTGGAAACGATGCAATGGTTGTTGTGGAGTTTGGTAGTTAAAAAATGGATATATATTTTAATGGTATGAAGATTGTGTGTTCATTCGTGGGGGGCTATAGTTGGATGGTGTGGGGTCGAAAGAGTTATCGGAGCTATAGATGGATGGGGTAGGGTCGAAAGAGTTATCAAGGCTATAGACAGAAGTGGTGTCGGTTTCGAGAGACTAACGGTAGGGGTAAAGCTCTTGTTGTTGTGGTTGGGTTAGTGGCATGTATGGGTTGCGGTTTTGAAAGATTAATTGGGTGAGCATAGTTGGATGTTGGGCATAAAATGGTGTTTGATGTTGGGCATTGAGTTGTTGTTGTGTGTTTGAGGAAGAAGCATGTTACCTTGGGTCAATCAAATATGTCGGCTCAGACGCAAATTGTTGTGATGTTGTAACCAACCTAAATCAAATCATATATTGATAACTTGGTCTAGCCTATTCCACAATAGGGTCGGTTTAGATGTGTCAATGTCGATTCTTCCAATGCAGACACATCTTTTTTGCAAAGTCCTCTCAATGATTTACACTCCATTGAGTATCCACCCTAAATTGATGTCAGTCTCCCAAAGACGTCGGAGCGACTGAAATATCCTGATGCATCCTGAACTGCAGTTTCATCCGATCACTTAGGTACATCTCCACTATAGTGAACTGAATAATAGAGGTTTTAGCTGTCCACGCGACAATATCATTGGCGTTGGGCTGATGGTCGAGACCCTCGTACGACATCTAGACAAACTACATTAACAATAGATTAATGAGAAAAACAAGTATGTGGTTGCTACAGTGAGAATAGGATATCAAATTATTGATTAATTTGAACCACATCTTGATTCACAACCGGTCTTTGATTTATCTGAAGGAAAGGTTAAAGAAAGGAAAAACCTTTTTTTGCATTGTAAACACAATGCAGGGAAAGATCTAGGGTTCAGGGGTTGGTTAAGCTTAGGGAAGGTATTAGCATCCTAAACTTCTGTAGTACTCTACAGGAACCTTTTGTTTAAATGCTATTGTTATGGTTATCTGCTTAAGGGTAATACTAAGGGTTAAAGGGTGGGGAGAAGAATCTAAGGGGTTAGTCCTAAGTATACTCGCCAAGATTCGCATCTTGTGCCTACGTATCTGAGGTAGGGGATGGAATCAGAGTAACCGTAGTTCCCCTTACAGAGGGAAGAAGATGAACTTCTTGACCGTGGTCAAGGTTCCAGGGGGATATAAACGTTCATAGAGAAACACTTACTTGGAGTGCGGCGACTTCGATTCTACGTTGTAGAGTTGAAAAGGGTGAAGTAAGTAATCTACGACGAGAACTTACATGGAGTGCGACGACTCCTAATCCTAAGGCTAGGATGAATGGGTGGATGTCCACAGCAGGACGCCTAAGCATGAGTACAACGACTTAAATCTTAAGGTTTGAAAGGGTTGGGATGTGTCCACGGCGGGACGCCTAAGTACGAGTACAGCGACTCGGGTCCTAAGGCTAGGATGGGTGTTAGCTCACAAATTTGACGCCACATATATATAAATTAAAATATTTAAATAAAATATTAAAGTCTTTTGAGAGGTGAAGAGATTTTTAAAGCCTTGAGACCTTCGATTGGGAAGCCAAATACTGTGGGACTTAGAGAAAAATTTGAATCTTAAAAGAAATAGCCTTCGACCGAGATGTTGGCTGGAGATTAGTGAAGTTTTTGAAATTTAAATAATGGAGGGAGTAGTTATGCTTTCCTATGACTAAGAGGGACAAGTGGCATTCGTTTGGCAAAGGACTTCATGCATTATGACACTTGTCGGAAGTTGGTGGCTTTAAGGGGTTATTGGTAGTTATTTTTTACTATTATAAATAGAAGTCTTGGACATAGAATTCAGTGTGTTGTAATTTACTATTTGTGCAAGTCACTCCTAAATTTACTCAAAGTATCCGAGTGTAGAGAAAAGAGTAGCAAGGAGAATGTACATGATATAAACACACCATTTTTTTTACTTTTCAATGAAGTTTAATTTATCTGCTTAACTTTACAAAGTGTTTATTTGCTTTTCTACAATCTACCCCCTTCTATGTACTTAACTTTATCTTCATCCTAAATCCCTTTCTAAGATCCCTATTTCTTTCCTTCTAAATTCCTATCTTCTCTTTCGTTTCAGTCGAACAAACACCTTTATGATTAAAGCCTTTTTCTAAACACTGTCGAAATGTGCAACTTAGATGGATTTCAAAACATAAAACCTTTAGCACATGTCCTAGGATCAATCTGATCGATCTTGTGAGTCACCAAAGTTAGATTTTGAAGATCAGCAGTTGTTTTTCATTTTTCAAGGGAAACAAAATGGCACGCCCAGTGGGACAGTGCTAAAAGATTTTTTTTATAGTTTTGCAAAACTTGCAAAACTGCAGTTTTATTTGTCTTTCGTAAAAGATTCGTTATATGTTACTAAGAAGTGGCAAAATCGCTGCTATAAACGAAGAAAGACCAAGAAAAGAGTATACTAGGGATATGACAACATGTACAAATAAGCTAAACAACCCTAATCCTCGAGGAGATGGTTCTAACTCTCAGTCGAGCACCATTAGTCCTCACGAAGGATTGAGGAATGACATGGTTCCACCCTCAATACCTTCGACCGGAGAGCAAATAGTACCTCCTACAAGACTGGAACCCGTACCATCAGTGTTGGGGCTTATGTCAACAAGCATGAGGACTTACACCCAACCGGTGGTGGAATATATTAGGCCTCAAGCGTCAAATCCCCAGACTCCGCCATGAGGAAATTCGACGTCTAGGCAGTTTGTCCCTCCAGGGTTTTCACAACTATTACCAAGAAACCCTCCATATGGAATGCCAACAACTGTGATGTATGGTCTCCAAAATGGTCCCCCAATATTCTCAGACAATGCAATGGCTTCGCCATTACAAGGATCAGGATCTGGAGTGAACATTGGTCGAAACCCCCAAAGTTTAGGCTTGGGATATTCCACACAGGGCCTTAATCTAACCAATACTTCAGTTACGTGTTTGAGACATCAAATGGATGAAAGTAACTTGCAAATGGTTCAAACCTTGTCTCAAACCATGGGTGAAATCATTCAACCTTTAATCCAAAATACTACCCAAACCAATCAACAGTTAGCAGTACAAATAACACGGCTGACTGAATTTATAGGTGTACCACTTGCTGTTAGGAACACAGCTACTGTGGAAAACATTCCACGACAGGACTTAGGAAACCTACCTGACCCCAACTTAGAGAATCAAGAGAGGGTCGAAATCCCCAGGCTCGAACCTCACAGAGTTGAACCACCAAGGGATCAAATACCAATCCCAGGAGAAAGGGACCCAGGGGTAATCATAGTAAATCGAAACCAAGATGCAGACAATGTTATCCAACAGGTTCGACGTAATAACGTAGCTGTCGATAACAACTTAACAGCCATGGTCGAAAGGATAATGGCTCGAAATAGGGTAAACACTGGGTTCATTAGGCCAAATTACACATCACCAATAGTGGATTACATCCTCCAAGCAGAATTACCTCCTAGGACGAAAGTGCCTAAATTCACTAAGTTCTCAGGGGATACAACGAAATCTACTGTCGAACACGTGGCTCATTATATAATCGAAGTCGGAGAGATAGTTAATGATGAGAGCCTTATGATAAAATACTTCTCTTGTTCTCTCACTAAAAATGCCTTTACTTGGTTTACGATGCTACCCCCTAACTTGGTTTGTAATTGGACCCAATTAGAACGTTTATTCCACGAACAGTTCTATATGGGGAAAACTAAGATTAGCTTAAAAGAACTGGCTAGTGTGAAACGTAAGTTTTCTAAGCCAATAGAAGATTACCTGAATAGGTTCTAACTACTCAAGGCTAGATGTTTCACTCAGGTACCTGAACATGAGTTGGTCGAAATGGCCGTATGGGGCCTCGACTACTCCATTAGAAAGAAATTGGATACCCAATACCTAAGGGATATGGCTCAATTAGCCGATAGGGTTCGATAGCTATAGCGTCTTAAAGACGAAAAAGCTAAATTCAATAAAAGCAAGAAAATGGCTTATGTCGAATATAACAAAAACGTCGACGGTGTACGGGAAGACCCATTATACTTCGACGAGAACGAAGTAGATGTTGCTGAGCTTAAAAAGGGTCCTCCCTATGCTTGTAAAATGTTGGCTCCCCCACTTGGAAAGAGTTTTGTCGAATCTGAAAAGAACGACAGATTCCCAAAGAAAACATATACTTTCGACATCACAAAATATGCTGAAATTTTCGATTTGTTAGTTAAGGATGGCCAAATGATAGTACCACCTGGTGCTAAAATGCCATCTTTGAAGCAAAGGAAAAAGAGAGAGTTTAATACCATAACTTTTTGGGTCATAAAACGTCTCAATGTTTTCTTTTTAGGGATCTGGTTCAAAATGTTATCCAAGAAGGAAGACTGAAGTTTGGGAAAAAGGCCAGCACCCAGATGAAAGTCAATGCAAATCCTCTACAGATAGTGGACGCTCACTACGCGGAGCCCACAGAGGCACATTTGGTCGAAGCTACTAATGGCTACGATTTTTCGATCAATATGTTAGATGTTACGGATGATTTTGTTGTTGAAGCTGTAGAGGCCAAGATCACTATGGGTTGTGGACAAGAGAATTGGTTGAACGAGGTTACTGATGGCCTCGATCAGGGTGTTGATGATCCGAGTCTAAAAGATACAGAGGATTCAAGCTTGGTAATGGTGACCATGGAAACTGCTGATAGTTTCATCAAGATGGACCAGGCCACCAAAGGCCTGGAGCGGGACCTAAGTAAGCTCAATCTGAGCAAGGACGTCGACGTGAACATGGTGGAAATAACGCCACATAGGACCATGGAGGATAATGAATCGGGTTGTCAGGAAGAATACAATAAAATAGCCTATCCGGGATACGAAGAGTCCATCGTATAATTCCTCCACCGCTGCCAAAAGAAGGGATCCAGTGTCATGCTGTGTCCTAGATGTAGTGCCATCTTCGACATGAAGGCCGCCCAGAGACTCGAAGGGACACACAAATAAAAAAAAGAAGGAAAGATCTAGCTTCGAACCTCAAGGCAGTATCCCAAGAAAGTCTGAACCTAATAATAGGGTTCCAAGAGCCAGGCATGCTTCCTTCAAGCCATTTGTCGGCATTTCTAATGGAAAATGGGTGAAGCCCAATGAGGACAGACAAAAGAGACAGCAAAAATGGAAATTTTTTGAGGTTAATCGAGGATCATCAGTCTCCTATCGAAAGGAATTCCAATCCTCCAAGACTGCACATATCTCTGAAAATTACAAAGGAAAGAATCCAATGTTACGATCTCAATGGATAAGGGAGCAATACAGGAGAAAAGCCCTTAGGGAAGGCTCATTGAAAAACCAGGCAGAATCTAGCACTAATGCCCCTACTGGAAATAAATGGGGTCAGCCAAAGACTATTCAAAAAGCGCATGTGGGACGAAGACTATTCCCTACCCAGGAAGTGGAACATAAAAAGCCAGTCAAAGACAATGACGAAATGAATGACAATTTCGACTCTGACTCCGACGACTCTCTGAACCTCCTGGTCAATGTGGTGTCGGTAATGTCTAGGGATTTCGACAGAATTTCAGAGGTCGAAAATCTGGATGCCTATATTGAGGCAAAAATGGTGGCACACAAGCCTGTGTGCTACTATGTTATGAACAATGGATGCGTAGAGGAACATAATGCTTTTTTCGAGTGGCCCACAGAAGCAATGAATAACCATTTGAAACCCCTATACATTACAAGAAAGGTGGAAGATGTGCCAGTCAATAAGATTTTGGTAGACTGTGGCGCAACGGTGAACTTGATGCCACATTTCCTGCTAAATAAAATTGGTAAACATGACACCGATATGAAACCACACAACATGGTCTTTTCGAATTATGAAGGAAAGATGGGTTCAACAATGGGGGTGATACAGATGGATCTAACAGTTGGAACAATAACAATACCTACCGTTTTCATGGTAGTAGAAACGAAGGCCAATTATAATGTGCTGCTAGGACGAGAGTGGATTCATGACATTGGTGCAGTGTCATCATCAATGCACCAGCGAATTGCCATTTGGAGGCCAGACGACATTGTGGAGAACATCGAAGCCTACTAAGGGTACTTCAGAGCGCCCATAAACTATGTCGACCGGAGGCAGTTCGACAAGCACCTGGCCAACATAGGTTCATGTGCCCCAACAGACTTCGAGTTTGTCCCAAACGAGGAAACGTTCTGCTCATTATATTTGCATCCCATCGATGGTTTCCGTTGGGACAAAGAGTTGCCAGGAGAGAGGCTCCCATACCTTGGCAAACCTCCAATAGACCCCACAAGTTAGGGGATCGAATTTAGTGATGATGACTGAATTTGAAGCACTATAAAGAATTTCAGCCTATGTGGCTGAAACGAAACTACAGGCGGCCTTGGAGGCTACCAATAACCAGATGGCTGAGAAGGCCAACTTGGAATCATGTCAAGAAGGTCCTGGCAAGGACTTCGACCCAAAACCACCTGACATGATTCAACACTAAGACCAAAGGCTTGATGCTATATATGATGAAGAGCCTTTGGGATTCAAAAAGGATCCGCTGGCAAATGATGTCAAAATGCTAGCGTATGACCCATTGGAAGAGGTTGACCTAGGGGAAGGGGTGGTCGAAAGACCAACATACATCAGTGCCAACCTTGACCCCCAATTAAAGGTCGAAATCATCCAATTATTGTGAGAGTACAAAGATTGTTTCGTCTGGGATTATGACGAGATGCCTGGTTTGAAAAGGGAACTGGTCGAACACACGCTGCCAATCAAGCTTGGGAAGAAACCAGTCAAACAAAATCCAAGACGTTTCGCTCCAGGAATTCTCTCAAAAATAAAGGAGGAAGTCAAAAGACTCCTTCGATGCAGGTTTATCTGCACGGCCAGGTACGTCAAATGGTTGGCTAATATTGTCCCAGTCCTTAAGAAAAACGGGTCTTTAAGAGTTTGCATAGACTTTAGGGATCTAAACTCAGCAACTCCTAAAGATGAGTACTCTATGCCTGTGGCAGAGATGCTAGTCGATTCCGTCGCAGGACATGAGTACCTTAGCATGCTAGATGGATACTCTGGATATAATCAGATTTTCATTGCAGAAGATGATGTTCCCAAAAAATCTTTTCGTTGTCCTGGGGCCTTAGGTACCTACAAATGGGTAGTGATGCCTTTTGGCCTAAAAAATGTTGGGGCAACATATCAACGGGCAATGAACTCAACTTTTCATGATTATATAGAGTCTTTCATGCAGATATATATTGATGACATTATGGTTAAGTCAGTGTCAGGAAAAGAACATGTGGACCATCTTCCACAATCCTTTATAAGGATGAGGAAATATGGTCTTAAGATAAACCCTCTGAAATGTGCATTTTGTGTGCAGGCGAGAGATTTTTTAGGTTTTGTGGTCCATAAAAAGGGGATTGAAATTAACCAAAATAAGACCAAAGCTATCATGGAAGCGAAAGCGCCATCGACCAAGAAGGAGTTGCAATCGCTGCTAGGTAAAATAAATTTCTTGAGAAGGTTTATATCAAACATAAGCGACAAAACGCGGGCCTTCTCACCATTGCTTCAATTCACTAAAGAGGGGTTCGACTGGGGGAAGGATCAGCAGGAGGCTTTCGACAAAATCAAAGACTACCTGAGCCACCCTCTAATGCTTTCTCCACCATGTAGGAGCAAGAGCATGAGGTTGTACATAGCAGCATCAGACAAGACTCTAGGGAGCATGTTAGCTAAAGAGGATGAGAATGGCGTCGAAAGGGCTATTTACTACCTCAGTAGAGTTTTGAATGACGCAGAAACTAGATATAGCATGATAGAAAAGGTATGTTTATGTTTGTATTTCTCTTGTACAAAACTGAAGCAATATATAAAACCAGTTGATGTATATGTTTCTTCGTATTTTGATGTTATTAAACACATGTTGTCTAAACCTATTTTGCATAATCGAATAGGGAAGTGGGCACTAGCATTAACTGAGTATTCTTTAAGCTATAAACCGCTGAAAGCAGTTAAAGGGAAAATAGTGGTAGACTTCATTGCCGACCACTCTATAAATGAAAATGTTCTAAATTATGTCGAACTAGAACCCTGGAAGTTATACTTCGACGGTTCCGGCCATAAGAATGGAACAGACATTAGTTTATTGATTATTTCTCCTGATAAAATTCCAACAAAATTTAAGTACAAATTCGAAGGGCTCTGCTCCAATAATGAGGCTGAATATGAGGCCTTGATAGCAGGACTTGAAATTTTGTTAGAATTGGGGGCAACCCGAGTTGAAATAATGGGAGACTCAGAGTTGGTTATAAAGCAAATAACAAAGGAATATAAATATGTTAAAGAAAATCTCATTATGTACTTTGTAATAGCCAACAGATTACTTAAAAAGTTCGAAGTGTCAACCATTCGGCATATACCACGACTAAAAAATCAAGAGCCGAATGACTTGGCACAAATTGCCTCTGGATATAGGGTTTCAAAAGAAAACCTATAAGAAGTAATCGAAGCTAGAGGTAAGGTCATGTATGTTGGCCTACGCCCGTCAGATCTAGAAGTAACAAAGTTTGGCTATGCTGACGAAGAAAATTTCGAAATTTTCACAATAGAAGGACTGACGGACAAAGATTGGAGGAGACCTTTGGTTGAATACCTTTAAAGCCCATTGTTGCACCCTAAAATTTGACCAACCGATTCTCCTATCTGACTCGTGGTTTGAATTCATATTCGCAAATCAGACGTATGATTTTTTTTGTGCAAACAGAGGATATCAGGGTTACAACTTGATTTTCGTCTATCAGATATGGCAGATCCAGTCCAGATCACCAGGGTTTTATTTTCGGGAAATTGTGCGCTCCTTGGTGATTTTTAGCTTGCATAGTGATTTTGGGGATATTCTGATGCCCGGGGATCTCTGTTCGATTCGATCTGGTCTCGTGCGCTCTTCTATGGTGGTCATTTGCATTCATCTGCATTTTTAGGATTTTAATAGACTTTTGCGGATTTTTAATAGGCTTTATAGATTTTTCTGGATTTTAAAGAGGGTTTTTGTATTTTTTTTTAAATAGCTTAAATCTCTTTTTAGAATTTTATAGAATTTTTAAATAGATTTTTAGAATTTTATATAGGTTTTTAAATAGATTTAATAGTTTTATCATTTTTAGAATAATATAGAATTTTATAGATTTTAATAGCTTTTAAATCATTTCCTAGGATATTAATAAGATTTTTTTAATAGTTTTAATCATTTTAGATATTTTTAAATAGCATTTTCTCTTTTTTAGAATTTATCTTTTTAAATAGGATAATATAGATTGTTTTTAGATAATATAGAAAATAATATAGTTTTTCTTTTATTAATAATAGATTTTAATAGATATTAAATAATGGTAGACATTTGTAGAAGTTTAATAGAAATTAGGATAATTTAGAGTCAATTAGATCTTAATCATTTTTAGATTTCATTAGAGATAATATAGAATTAATTAGATTTTTAATCACTTTTTAGAGTTTAATTAGGTTAATTGAATTTTTTTAGATTTAATTAGGATTTTAATCATTTTTAGATTTAATTAGGATTAAGATAGTTGATTTTTCGGATTAGTCAGTTAATTAGGTATTAATTGATGTTAATTAGATAATTAGGTTTAATTGTTTTTTAATCCAGTTCATTACAGGTTTTTTGGCAACATTTTCGTAGTGGGCCCATATCAGAAAAGCCCAAATTGTCCAGAATTTCGTCCAGGTCAGCCCAATTCGTTGCCAGCCATCTTCCAGCATTTTCCAGAGCATTCTAGAAGCGTCCAGAGCTTCTCAGCATTTAAATGCCCCTCGCCACGTGTTCACTCAAGGGCTGGCCCACGTTTCACTCACACTGCCCAACACCTCACAACTCAGAAGCTCCCAGTTCACGCCACGCGTCCCACCAGAACTCACACCCTCTCTCTGCTGCCACCCGTCCTCACACGTGCCACCCATGCAGTAGCTCCCTTCACCACTTGGCACCACCACAGCTGGTCACCGGAGCATCGCCGGGACCTTGCCGCCGGGCATGCAGGCGCCTTGAGCCACCGTCCAACCGTCTCCGGCCACCGTCTTTCTCGCCGGAATCCCCAAACACCCAGAAATCTCCAGAAATCCATTTCTTCACCCCGATCGTCTCCGATCTCCTCCGTTCCCCTTCGTCTCCACCTCGCCGGAAAACCCATACTCACCGGAAACTTCATAATATTTTCCAGAACATCATCAATATTCATCGTTCTTCATACAGTATGCAAGAACACCATCAAACCTCCATTGTTCTTCACGGAGTTTCCCAGAAAAGCCTTAGAACTCCATAGTTCTTCAATCCCTCCCCAGAACATCATCGTTCCTCAGCATCGATCGTCAAGAACTTCGTGGATTCATCAGGAACCTTCATCCTTCGATTTGTTTTCCAGAAAATCTTTCTGAGCTTCATCTGAACCTTCTTCGCCCTCAAGAACACCTTAAAAGGATCCATTTCCTTTTTCCAGAAAGTTATCCGGAGATCTTCTCAACGGCGTGCATCCTTCGTCAGATCTATCACGATCTTCAAACGTCTCCCTTCAACGAAGCTCAAGAACGCCTTCAGCCGGTTCGTACTCCTCATCCAGGTACGTTTTCCCTTTGATTCTCGGTTGAGCATAGTTTCTGACTGCTAGGATGTTTGGATTGGCTTGTTTCATCTAGATTTTAATTTTGAGATTGAGTTGGAGTTTCATTAAGGTTTGGATTAGGTTTAGTGTCAGATTTTGTGAGGAGATTGAGTAAGGTTTGAGGTTTTCTGGGAATAGTTCGAGAGTTTCAGGAAGGTGAGAATTCAGAGAGAATGAGGGAAGACAACGGCTAGGGTTCCATGCGTGAACAATGTTTAGGGTTTGTAGAAGGGGAATTGGTTTTGGGGTTCAGATTAGGGTTTGGGCTGGGTGCGAAGCCCAATCGCGTGTGCTGAGTCACGCCCCCAAGTTACTCATTCCCCTCCCCCTGTGTGAGAAGCCAGATTGATTTGATTTGGGCCTTAGGCCCTTATTCCTGTTTGCACCCCCCTGGGCGTAAGCCCAATAAGAATCAACTGGAAAGCCTTGCTGGCTGCACCCCCCCTGCGCTTTTCTTTTATTTCCTTTTTAAGGGATTTCTGACTCATTTGGGCCTTACGCCCTTATTTCTATGTGCACCCCCCATCTCTGGCCCAAAGCCAGAATGAGCCTAGAAGCATTGCTTTCAGCACCCCCCTCCAGTTTTACTTCAATTTTGTTTTTTTCAATTTCTTTTATTTCTTTGCATCTTAAACAATTCATAATAAAATGTAAACAATGGATTTTTTAATTCTTCTTTTTTCTACCACTTTATAATAATGTCTAGAAAATCATATAAAATAAAAATGTCATTTTATTTTTGTTTGATATTTTTGGTATATCTTCCAATTAATTGACTCTTTTAATATTTTTAGTGCATACATGTCATTAGAAAATTAATAAAAAATAGTAGGTTTAGTCAAATAATCCCGTTCTTTTTTCTGTAGACTCGTAATTCAGTGTAGAATTTTATAGTGCAAAAACATTAGCTTAATCATGCATTTTCATTTTAATTGCATTTTTTGTATTGTTTTGCTATTAAATAATTGGTCTGTGGATATGTCTGTGTTGCTGATTTTAGTTCTTTCATCTGGTGTTGAATTTTGTTCTGATTTTTTTAGCATGTTGTCTTAGAGCCATGTAGGTTTCCCATAGATTTTTGTTAGATTTTTGTAGGATGTTCTGAGGTGATTTGTCTGAGCTTGAAGATAGGAGAAGTCTTGATGACTTCCGACGTTGAAGTTCAACTGTGGTTGAACTTCAGAGATAGTCTCTTGTGGTTTGTTGGCCTGTGGGTTATTCTTGAGGATGGGAGCTGATTGAGGTCCTGTTGGAGCTTGCAAGGATGCATTGGATTGAGGCTTAGTCTAGGAGCTTGTTATCTGTTTGTGAGGTTCGAGATCCTGAAGTTTGAAGGGAGTTTATGGTACTTTCCTGAGGAAGGCACTATGAATGACTTTCATTCTTTCTCCTCACCTCTTTCGTAAGTATCCAATGATGTCGGAGCCAACTTGTGAGTTTAATTTCTCCTGAGGAGAAATGTAAACTGATCACATGTTATTGAGCCACATGGGATACGATTCCTAAGTGGAAGCCCCCTAGTACTTTCCTGAGGAAGGTCCTATGGGTCTATTCATTTAGTTCCATTAGTTTATCTAGGATTTCTCAAGTATCCAGTGATGTTGGAGCCAACTTGTGAGTTTAATTTCTCCTGAGGAGGAATGTAAACTGATCACAGTTGTTGAGCCACGTAGGATACGATTCCTAAGTGTCAGCCTCCTAGTACTTTCCTGAGGAAGGTCCTATGAGTCTGCTCACTTAGTTCCCTTAGTGCATATAGGTTTTCTCAAGTATCCAGTGATGCCGGAGCCTTCATGTGAGTTTAATTTCTCCTGAGGAGGAATGTAAACTGATCACGGTTGTCGAGCCGCATAGGATATGACTCCTGAGTAGTAATCTCCTGGTACTTTCCCGAGGAAGGCACTATGAGCTTGTCTGCTTAGCTCCCTTTCTCTAGTAAGCTTGTTCTGAAGCTTGGAGACTGGGATTGATTCCTCTTGCTTAGGGTTTTGATTAGAATTTTTGCTTAGATCTTTGCTTAGGGTATTGTATAGAGTTTTGTTTAGAGATAGATTAGGAGCTTGTTTCAGGTTTGTTAGGGGCCTTGCCCAGGAGTAGTTTCTCGTTTTGTAGATAGAGGCTTGTCAGGTTAGCTTGCCTTCTCTTTGTATTGTTTGACTTGTGTGATGTTATGTTGCATTAGACTTAGGTATTCATCTAGATAGTTCTGAATAGGTGCATCTTAGAAGTAGACTTGGTGTGCATGAGAAGTTGAGGTGGTCCTCCTTCTGCTTGTTTGTTATTGAGTGGCTTTGCTTGTTGGTATTTGGTAGAGCTGAGCTCCCTTGCCTCTGTGGTTTGCGGCCTTTGCGCCTTGTTTGTCTAGTTGTTGCATTCATGCATATTTTCAGTATTCCTTTACTTTGTAGTTAATTCTTGTTTTGTCGTCTAGTCCTGTTGCCATGATCCCTTAGGAGCTCTGACTTCTCCGCTGCGGAGTTGTTATGATAGACATTAGGATGGTCAACCAGGTGTGATAGCAGTAGGTAGATTCCCCTTTCTCAGCTATAGTTTTAGGGTTTCCCTTTCCTTTCTGTAGGAGCTTTTGAGTAGCTTGACCCGTAGTTAGCTGAACTACAGCTGCTCTGATTCTTCGTACCAGACGAAGATATGTAGGCATAGGATGCGATATCCTAGCGAGCACACTAACGACTAACCTTTGTTCTCTCGCGGCTGTGCGATCGAGACTTTCCCGCTAACGACTAATTGTTATCCCTTTCTCCTGCCCGAGTGCATTTGAGACCAGATCGTAGTTGTAGGTTCCCGAACCTTAGAGACCAGTTTGTTTTCTCACTGCTGTGTGAGAGCGCCAGTTTACCCATAGGCAGTCGAACTACGTTTGCTCTGATCTTCCATACTGTGTGGAAGTACGTAGGCACAGGACGCGATGTCCCGGCGAGCAACCTTTTCCCCGTTTAGACGTAGGTAGTCGAACTACGTTGACTCTGACTTTCCCATTGCACGAGGGAATACGTAGGCCCAGAACACCGTATGTTCTGTCGAGTCCTGTCCTTTTATTTTCTTTTTAGGCCAACCATTAGCGTAGATAGATAATACACCCTTTTCCTTATAAACATCAAGCGTGGATCCCGTCGAGTACGACGGACGTGAGGGGTGCTAATACCTTCCCCTTGCGTAACCGACTCCCGAATCCAGGTTTTGGTTGCGATGACCATACCTTTTTCCCGTCTTTGCGAGGTTTACTTCGAGCGTTTCCTTTCCCGCTCTGAGGGATAAATAACGCACGGTGGCGACTCTCCTGCCAAGCCGGCGCCGATTTTCGCAGTAGCGACAGCTGGCGACTCTGCTGGGGACTATAGCATCTAGGGACTTTTCCCATCCCTTATGCTGGGACCGTTTCCCATCCCCTACGCGAGTCAATCCTAGCGCTTGGGTGTTTATTTGTTGGGTGTTGTGCATATTGTGTTTTACTTTTCTGCACTTAGTTTTCTGTACCTTTACCTTTCCGCATTTATTTTCCAGCATTATATTATTATGATTATTGCTGTGGGCAAAGGGAGGTTACTGTGAGTGAAAAGCCGGACCTGGGCTTGAGTACACACCTAGATATAGTTGCGGAGAAGTAGTAGACGAACCTGTCTGCTGAGCAGGCACAGTTCCCTACGAAAATCTGCGCTCAGACGAGATTCTTGCAGAGGTGCTCCTTTCCGGTCCTGAGGATCTGAGGGGAGTCCAGACGCGAGGGTTGTCGACTCTGGGGACTGATCATTTGGAAGTCAGCTAAGTGAGGCCTCTTCATGACTTGATGATGCCACTCCTTCTGGGAATCGTATCGTCATTCATGAAAGTCTGTGACGCTGATGACCGCATAGGATGCCGTACCTTTGTCCGTGGATTAGGTCTATCCTACCTGTGAGAGGGACTGGGTTATTGCAGGAAAACTGGCCTTCAGAAACCATGATTCAGTAGTTATCAGACGATGTTCTTGATTTATCTCCAGGTGTGTTGTTTGGGTCAGATGGGTTTCTTATCTGAGGTTGATTCTATTATCCGATGGTTTTCTCGTCAGATACAGAGGTTCAGATGGTTTTCTTACCAGGGGATTGATATTTTGAGTATCAGATGGTAGTTAGTGGCATGAGATTCTGGTGACCGTGTTGGTTTTCTGTTCTCGATCACAGAGATGTTCCTCTTCAGGCTACAGCATAGCCCCTGTGTTCGCAGATTGCATTATTTATCATATTGCATCATTACCATCTGCATTCAACTAACGTGTGTGTATTGCAGGTACATATTTTCCCTTCCAGTTCTGGTGTTTGTTCCTAGCAAGACATGGAAAACCTGAAGAGAGTATTGCCCTATAAGTTTCCGTCGCCGAATATCAGTCTATTGTTAGAGTTGATTGCTATTGCTAAGAAGAGGGGAATGGGTGACTTCAGAAAGAGATATGGGAGGATTCTGACCTACGTTTATCAGCCATCTTCCTACGAGACCAGCGACATCTATACTCTGTTACAGTTCTACGACGCGGAGCTCAGGTGTTTTGTATTTCCCGACTTCGTTTTGGCTCCTACCCTGGAGGAGTACTCTGCACTTCTGGATATACCGATCCGTGAGCAGATGCCTTTCTATCGTACGGACGCTGAGCCTAAGCTGGCTGAGCTTTCTGCCATCCTGTGCTTGAAAGAGTCTGAGCTGTCTGGGAAGATGATCAGAAGAGGAGACGTATGGGGATTTCCGTTGGATGTCTTGGTGGAGAAGGCTCGGGAATACGCCCAGAAGGGTAGCTGGGGTGTTTTTGACGTCATCCTTGCTGTATGTGTTTATGGCATCGTGTTGTTCCCGAACATTCCTGATTTTGTTGATTCTGATGCCTTCTATATTTTGGCTGCGAAGAACCCAGTTCCTACTTTGCTGGGAGATATCCACCATTCAACTCACTACCAGAATGAAAAGCGACGAGGAAGGAATGTGTCTTGCTGTGTACCTCTCCTATGCAGGTGGTTCACCAGTCATATGCCTAAGTCAGGCCCTTTTGTCACCTCTATCAATTCTCTAGGATGGCCCGAGCGCTTAATGGGATTGACTGCTGAGAACGTGGTATGGGTCAATAAAGAGGTATTCGGAGCTGAAGTCATACTCAAATGCGAAGGATTCCCGAATGTTCCTTTAGTGGGAAGGAAGGGGTGTGTCAACTACAACCCTTCCTTATTGATCAGGCAATTTGGGTATGTACCTCAAGGAGCGCCAAAGCCCGAGGAGATACAGGAATCTCTGTATCTCACCGGGGCAATTGGGAAAGAGATGCTGACCAAACTTGAGAAAGCCTGGAAAAACTTGCATAAGAGAGGGAAGCTTTCAGGTAGCAGAGGGGATACTCGAGTTCCCGGCCCGTATATAGAATGGATTCGTGAGCGAGCTGTGAAGTTCCTTATGCCGTATCCAGCGGTTCAGCCATTGCATCCTTCTCCGGTGGAGGAGCCTACCACTGTGGACATGCAGGTCTACAAGCAGCTGATGGCGGAGAAAGAAGAGCTAGCAAGGGCTAAAGAGGCTTTAGAGCAGGAGAATGCCCAGCTTCGGCATGAAAAGATTGAAATAGGATATGTTTCTAAGCAACAGGCTGAAACTCTGAAACATCTGAAGACTACGCTATTGGAATTGACTGAAACCAAGAAGCGTCTAGAGTTAGATGTAGACTCAGTTAGTAGTGTGTTGGCCACTAAGAAGCAAGAGCTGGAAAGAGCCTACACAAAGCTAGCCAAGTTCAGAGAACACTGGGATCTCACTATGACCAAGCGCAAAGAGCGGGAAGAAGAGCTGAAGACACGGGTAGCTCAGTTAGAAGAACAGGTCAAAGTGAAGAATGAAGAGCTTGAAGAGGAAGCCTGTCGCCGATACGAGGCCGAGCGCAAGCTGACAGATGCCATGAAGAATTTGGAAGATTTCCAGCATAGAGCAGATGCCAAGAGACCCAAACCTGGGGGCGGTGCCAATGATAAGGCTTGGGAAGACTTTGTCAGAGACATCCAAGGGACGGTCAGGAAGAGGGATCGGCTGATAGAAGGTTTGATTTATCAACCAGATCACGCAGAGACAAAGAAGATGGTCGAGGACTTCCGCAACCGTACCCGTACTTGATTTCTCTCTTGTATTCTGTATGTTGAGATCACCACCAGGCATGTTGGCTGGGATCCTCCTTATCATATCAGCTGTATGGAGCATAGTTATGTAACTTCTTGACAAGACTGTTATTCTAATCAATATATGAGGGTTTTTCCAAATATTGTCTTTATGGTTTATCTCGTCTTGCTACCACTGACACCGGAATTGGAGGGAAAATATCTCCAATGCACACATGCACGTTAGCATTTTTGTATTTCTGTTTGCATAAATCATACTGCATAGCATTTCTCTAGCAGGTCAGAGCACTTATCCAACCTTTGTTTTCACCAGAGGGTGATTCTCGGGGAATTGGTTGAGGCAGAAGTGGAGTGTTGAAGACGACCAAGGGGCTGAAGCAGATTTGAGCAGAATCAAGCAGCATAGTCCGTTACAGGTAATTGGTAGCTATGTCTGAAGGCAATTTCCAGGCTCCTAACACCTTGGCAAGGTTTACCAGGGCGTCCAACCATCAGTATGATTCTATGGAAGGCTTCCCGCCAGCGAACAATCTTACTGCAGCCCAAGTTGTACAGCCTGCTGTTGAGAACCGAGATCGGCATGAGCAGTTCGTTGCCCGAAATGAACGTCATCCTCCTGTTAACAATCAAAGTGTCGCTTTCCCTGCGATGAATTACCGAAGAGATATTCCAGTGACCGGGTTAGTAAATCCAAGAGCTCTTGACGATGGTAGAAGACTCCGAGCATTGGAAGAGCAAATGAAAGCCTTGGAGGCGAAAGATGCCGTTAACCTGGATGCTGTAGCCATGTGTTTGGTTCCTGACCTGGTGTTGCCGTACAAGTTCAAAGTGCCGGAATTTGAAAAATACACGGGAGATAGCTGTCCAAAGTTGCATTTGATGATGTTCTATCGAAGGATGACTTCGTTTGTGCGAAATGACCAACTAATGATCCATTGCTTCCAGTATAGCCTGACTGGGGCATCCCTGAGATGGTATGTGCAATTAGAGAGTAATCAGATTCGATCGTGGGTGGATTTAGCCAGAGCTTTCATGAAGCAGTACGATTACAACCTGGATTTGACTCCTAGTCTCGTAGATCTGCAAGAATTGTCTCAAGCGGAGAATGAATCATTCAGAGGGTATTTACGAAGATGGAAAGAATTGGCTGCTAGTGTTCAACCACCGCTTCCGGAAAGAGAACTGGTTGACATCTTCTTGGGTACTCTGAAAGGCCATTATTTTGACAAATTGTTCAGTTGCACAAACTTTGTGGGCCTGATGAGACTGGGAGAGATTGTTGAGAGAGGACTCAGGAGTGGAAAGTTTCGAGATGTTCCTTACGTCCCAGTTGATAAGATTAAGTCAGTTGTCAGTTCTCAAGAAGAGTGGGCAGAAGGAGATGACGCCACCTCAGAATCTCTAGCATCTCAGGATCAGTTTTCAGACACTTCAAGTCAACGATCATCCTATCGCCGATCGCGTCAGCACGCCCCACGAAGACCAAGGAAACCTGAAAGGCAGTTTACTCAGCTACCGGTGTCGTACAGTCAGTTGTTTCCAGATCTGGTCAGAAGTGGATTGATAGTGCCGAAAGAGACTAAGCCGGTGATTCCACTGTATCCTCCAGGTTTTGATACCAGCGCCCGCTGTGAGTACCATGTTGGGGCACAGGGGCATTCAACAAATGATTGTAAGGTACTTAGAAGCCAGATTCAGGATCTGTTAGACTCTAACCGTATTTGCATCACTCCTCAGGGTTTTGTTCAGGTTAATGATTTTCCATCCTCCAGTTGTGTGGATTCGTCAGTTAATGTCATGGAAGACTCCACAGGAAGTGTGTGCTCTGAAGATTGTCAATCAGAAAGTTCAGTTGTATGGGAGAAGTTTCTAGAGGTTTTTGCGCCGGATGTCGCATCTGTTTTCTCTGCTTAATCTGTTTAGCTTTTTGTGCACTAGTGTCTGCCGACCACCACCAGGATTGTTGGCTGGGGTCATTGTATTCGCACTCATTTGTGCTTACGTGCTGCTTTTGTTGGTTATACATGTGTGGGAGATGTTCGTCTGTGTGCTTATAGCTTGAGTTTCTCTTTGTCTCGTTATGAATATGTGTTTGCTTTCTACGCTGCATTATCATTTAACAGGTATATCAGAACCGTGGGTCTCATTTCCTCATCGTCCAGTTTATTGCAGGAACTCCTTCAGAGATATGGAACAGAATCAGTTTGAATTGATTGAAGTCCAAGGCCAGCTGGGGCAGATGATGAGAGACATGCAAGAGATGCGTTCGGAGCAGAAGATTCTCAAGGAGGAGAACAGTCAGCTGAAGACCCAAATGAGCTTGATCATGGAGGTAGTCAAGAATGTGCTTAGGAAAGAAGACGATCAGCTATTTGAAGCCGCAATGAAGAAGCTCGCGCCACCTGTGCATGTGGAACCTGAGCAGCAGCAACAGAAGATACATCCGGCTCAGCGGAGGATCCAGGAAGGGAAGCCAAAGAGAATGTTTGAGGCACCGCCTATGACATATGCTGAGCTCTTGCAGACTTTATTGAGGTTTAATCTGGTTGAGAAAAGAACGTTGGAACCACCAACGAGAGCGTTTCCTCATGGGTACGATGCCAGTAAGCAATGTGAGTTTCATTCTGGGGCATTCGGACACGACATCGAGGGTTGTCATGCTTTTAAGCACAATGTTCAAGACCTGATTGACTCGCACGATATTGAATTCACGCCAGGCGGCGTAGCTGTACGTATTGCTCTTATCCCAATTGATGCTAAGATGATGGATGTTTCTAAAGCCGCAGTGGGTCAGAAACGTATCCTGGACTCCATGGCGTCAGAGTCTCCAGGCCCACAACTGTTGCCTATTCCCGGGGCAGATCTAAGAAAGAAAATGGCTAAGCATAAGGAGGGCGTTAATCAATACATTGAAGGTCAAGAAACCGATGTTGCATTTGATACGAAGGGTGTTCAAGAGTCAACCCGATACCAGCAGCAGCAGCCTCAGCAGCAGAGCCAGCAGGGGTATAAGAGATATCAGAATCGGGCTCCCCTAGCAAGCCGTCATCTTGATACTCCACCTATGCCATATGCACAGCTTATGCAAACGATACTTCAGCTCCAATTGGTTCATAAAAGGACAATGACTCCCTTAACAGGGACACCACCACCGGGGTATGATGCCAATGCTACTTGTGAGTTCCATACTGGGGCACCAGGCCATACGGTTGAGAATTGTAAGGCTTTTAAGCACAAAGTGCAGGATCTGCTTGATAGTGCAGCAATCAGCTTCGGGCCGGGAGGTCCTAGAATCATTTGAATGAAGGAGGAAGGGCTCTATAATTTGGTTGGGTCGTTGAAAGCAGATCAAGACAGCATCGAAGTGTCTCTGGTAAAGATAGCTGGTTCAGCAGCAGGGCAGATGTGAAAGCCCGGTTCTCGGAAGCTAGCATATTTTCTTTGTTTTAGCTTGTCATTTCTTTACATTTGTAGTTGCTTTCCTGTTTGAATTTGTAATCTTGTTTGTAAAACTTGTTGTTTTCATTCAATTGATGATAATGAAATAAATATGCATGTTTTGATCCATTCGTGTTCACTAACATGTTTTTGCAAATGTCCAACGCTTGGTTAAGAAGAATTTGGGGAGGATGACGAAAATGAACGACATGCAACTACCAATATTGTATGCTTTTGAAATAAAACCTGTTGATGATGTACAGGCATTGTTTCAAATCCCTAAACACCGAAGATATAAGGAAGATAATCCCTTGTTAACCCCTTTGAGCCTTGTAGTAGGAGTTCTTTCTGTGAATGAAAAAAACTCAATCTTAACCTGGGGCAGGGTAGGTGTTAGCTAATTTGACCAAGTGTCCAAATTGCAAAAGGAATGTCCGTTCGAGGATCAGTCACGTCCCTAGAGGTCGTGCCTAAAAGACCACAATGGTCCAATCAAGAGTGGGACAGCCACATCATTCCCCAAAGAGTCAGACAACCAGTGTCACGCGACTTGTTCGAAAGAAAAAAAAAACGAAAAAAGAGAATCAAAAGCCCGCTAAGTCAAGAAAACTTCAAAACGAATGACTTAGGCAAAAATGAGGGCATCCCGCTGGACTTAAAAAAAAAAAAAAGTCAAAAGAAACTCAAAAGGAGTCAGTCCAGGCAAAAGTTAGGGATATGAAAAGAAAAGAAGAAAAGGATCAAAAGAACAATCCTCGATGGAAATACGAGTCGTGTGACCTCAAGTGTCAAAGACGAAAAGTGAGTGGCTGTCACTCCCAACGATCATGATTTCTCGAACTATCATTCCTATCTTTCAACCTCTGAGAGGTGAGCGCTAAGGTCAAATTAGCTGAACGTAGGATGGGAGAACATCAAGGAGAATGGGTGGGTTAAGATAAACTTTGAGCCTTTATCCTTCCTTTCAAAACCGTGAGCCTGACCACGTTACAACCTTCAAAAGTCCTAATTGAAGCAGGTTGTTTCGAAAGCATACTCCGGTAAAGGTCGCGTCGATTCTGACTCTTAAACGGGTTCCTCTTACCATGATGATACTAATGTTGATAAATGTTTTGTGCATCATATGCTATAAACTGTTTTTCCTTTTCCCAGTGAACAGATCGGATGTCAAAGCTGTCATATGTGTTGCATTAATATGTCTTTTATGCAGAACAACTTGTTTTACTTGCGAGTAAGCGCTTGACAGCAGAAAAGCTTCCTACAGTGGAAAGTATGGTCAAGATAGAATGCAGAGCGCCCGAATGTTCCGAGAGCAGGGGCAAGCTATTATCGTAGTCCCCAGTCAGGTCAGCTCTTCGAAGTCAATTATCCTGGGGCAATCGGGTTGAGATTCGGTGAATATCTAGTAGTCAGGGGCACTACTCTGAATCAGATAATCAGGGGCAAGGTCATTGCAGTCAGGGGCAGACCATCTTAAGCACGCAGAAGTTATTCGAGGAGCATTTGAGGTGAAGTGTCTCTCGGAAACTCAGAACGCTGGGGCATGTTATATCAGACCATCAGGGCTCAGATCTGCAGATTTCCTTTCAAGGACTACCCCCCACAGAGGTCCTGCAGGCTGAGGCATATCATGAGCGAAGGGTTGGTCTTCTCCGTACCAGCAGGGCCATTCAGAGTTATTCGAGCAGATGCAGTCGATTTTCGAGAGCGAGACGAATGCGGGAAGTCGTGTTACTATCCCTTGACTCTTCCACTAGGAGACTGTGTATTCAGGCAGAGTGTTTTCCAGCGTCAGTTGTACCTGACCCATCACGGACAACCTAAGAGTTCAAATCCATGTTGGCGATCACTGTGAGGCCCATCCGTGTCGGCGCATCAATTTCCAGATCCGAGCTTCATCAGTACGCGGGGAGACTCCCTCCATTTTCTCCAGCAAAGTCCAATTTGTCAGTGGTATGGGTGAGCTATCCCTAGAGGAGTCCAATCACATTCGGCACATCTGCTATTCTCCAGCAGAGTTACATTCCCCAGCAGGGTATTACTTCGTCGAGGTGTCCGGTTAAGTTCCCAATATCCCCAGCAGAGTTGGCCTCGTCTTCAGCATTTAGGTTGCGGAAGTGATTTTCTGTACCCAGCTCTCTCCGGCAGCTCGAGCCTGCATTAGCATATTGCATGCATCATCATATTTGCATCATACTTGCATATCATTTTCAGAATGCGTAGCATTTCTATCCTGAATGGAGCATTACGCCATAGAAAGATTAAAGCATACGCATATGCATACGAAGCATAAGTCAGGTTTTCTATCAGCCTCATATGGCGCGTGAATTACTCTGTGATCAGTTCAGGGGCATTTATCCAGCAACAGTATTCAGACAGTTCAGCAGATTATTTGTATCAGATCTTACGATAGTTGTGCTTTGATCAAGCAGTCATCTGATATCGACAGACTTTTCTTCCCGTCAATTCATATTGACGATGTGTTCCTTCGATAAGTGGATTTCTCCGTCTATCATTAGACGTCTGGAGTACGAATGTGGTTTTCTTTCCGTCTATCCTTAGACGATGTGAAGTTGCGGGTGGTCGCAGTAGGGCTTCAAGAAGGGGTTTCCTCAGGATATGCTTTTCTTCCCGTCTATCAGTAGACGATGTGAAGTTTTGGTTGATTTTCAATAGGGTTCAAAATAGAGTTTCTCCAGCAAGTGGCTTTTCTTTCCGTCTATCAGTAGACGATGTGAAGTTTTGGTTGATTGTTCAGCGGGTTTCTTATTGCCAGATCATCCGTATGATGAGGTGTTTCCCCAGCGAGTCTTCTCCGGCTATCTTTGATTGTTGAGGGTTTTCAAAACGATATTGCGGATAGTGATTTTCTTTCTGTTTATTGGATGAGATGACGTTTCAAGAGGGACTTTTCTGACCGTCAATTCTTATTGATGTCGAGGCTCTTCGAAGAATGTTCAGTTTTTGTGATCGTTGATTCTTATTGACGACATGGTTCTTTAAAAAGTGGTTTTTCTTACCGTCGGTCCATACTGACGATGTGGCCCCTTCAAGGATATTGTTCTTTCCATCAATTCCCGTAGACAGAAGGATTCTGAAATTCAAGGGATGGTGTTGAATTGCGTTATGGTGTCTTTCCGTCTACCCTTTAGACGACGTGAGTACGGAGATTATTTCTTCCCGTCTATCCTTAGACGATGTGAGTATGCGATCAGGCTTTGTTCCCGTCTACCCTTAGACGACGAGAATATTGATTTGTTCATCAATCAGGATGATCCCGTCTACCCTTAGACGATGCAAGTACGGAGATTATTTCTTCCCGTCTATCCTTAGACGATGTGAATATCGATCTGTTTCATCAATCAGGATGATCCCGTCTACCCTTAGACGATGCGAGTACGGAGATTATTTCTTCCCGTCTATCCTTAGACGATGTGAGTATTCAATCAGGATGTCTTCCCGTCCATCTTTGGACGATGTGGGTATGTTTCTCTTCCTGCCTATCAGTAGGCAATGTGAAAGGATCAGGTATTTTGTTGCAGCCCTCGGGTTTGTCATATAGGGTATCACAGGTGATTGGCGTTAAAATCAGGAGTTCTTTATCAGAGGATTGATCAGTTTGGTGCCATAATGACTAGACTCGGTTTTCAGGATTTTATTCCCCAAGCAGTTTACAGTATATGCTCGCGGTTGGCAAATTTTCGGGTTTTATTTGTATTCAACCGTCTCGTACCTCCGAATGTTTGAAGGCTGAGCGCTCTTCAAACCCTTCAGGTCCAAGTCGCTTGAATAGGGGCAGCTGTTGCACCCTAAAATTTGACCAACCGATTCTCCTATCTGACTCGTGGTTTGAATTCATATTCGCAAATCAGACGTATGATTTTTTTTGTGCAAACAGAGGATATCAGGGTTACAACTTGATTTTCGTCTATCAGATATGGCAGATCCAGTCCAGATCACCAGGGTTTTATTTTCGGGAAATTGTGCGCTCCTTGGTGATTTTTAGCTTGCATAGTGATTTTGGGGATATTCTGATGCCCGGGGATCTCTGTTCGATTCGATCTGGTCTCGTGCGCTCTTCTATGGTGGTCATTTGCATTCATCTGCATTTTTAGGATTTTAATAGACTTTTGCGGATTTTTAATAGGCTTTATAGATTTTTCTGGATTTTAAAGAGGGTTTTTGTATTTTTTTTAAATAGCTTAAATCTCTTTTTAGAATTTTATAGAATTTTTAAATAGATTTTTAGAATTTTATATAGGTTTTTAAATAGATTTAATAGTTTTATCATTTTTAGAATAATATAGAATTTTATAGATTTTAATAGCTTTTAAATCATTTCCTAGGATATTAATAAGATTTTTTTAATAGTTTTAATCATTTTAGATATTTTTAAATAGCATTTTCTCTTTTTTAGAATTTATCTTTTTAAATAGGATAATATAGATTGTTTTTAGATAATATAGAAAATAATAGTTTTTCTTTTATTAATAATAGATTTTAATAGATATTAAATAATGGTAGACATTTGTAGAAGTTTAATAGAAATTAGGATAATTTAGAGTCAATTAGATCTTAATCATTTTTAGATTTCATTAGAGATAATATAGAATTAATTAGATTTTTAATCACTTTTTAGAGTTTAATTAGGTTAATTGAATTTTTTTAGATTTAATTAGGATTTTAATCATTTTTAGATTTAATTAGGATTAAGATAGTTGATTTTTCGGATTAGTCAGTTAATTAGGTATTAATTGATGTTAATTAGATAATTAGGTTTAATTGTTTTTTAATCCAGTTCATTACAGGTTTTTTGGCAACATTTTCGTAGTGGGCCCATATCAGAAAAGCCCAAATTGTCCAGAATTTCGTCCAGGTCAGCCCAATTCGTTGCCAGCCATCTTCCAGCATTTTCCAGAGCATTCTAGAAGCGTCCAGAGCTTCTCAGCATTTAAATGCCCCTCGCCACGTGTTCACTCAAGGGCTGGCCCACGTTTCACTCACACTGCCCAACACCTCACAACTCAGAAGCTCCCAGTTCACGCCACGCGTCCCACCAGAACTCACACCCTCTCTCTGCTGCCACCCGTCCTCACACGTGCCACCCATGCAGTAGCTCCCTTCACCACTTGGCACCACCACAGCTGGTCACCGGAGCATCGCTGGGACCTTGCCGTCGGGCATGCAGGCGCCTTGAGCCACCGTCCAACCGTCTCCGGCCACCGTCTTTCTCGCCGGAATCCCCAAACACCCAGAAATCTCCAGAAATCCATTTCTTCACCCCGATCGTCTCCGATCTCCTCCGTTCCCCTTCGTCTCCACCTCGCCGGAAAACCCATACTCACCGGAAACTTCATAATATTTTCCAGAACATCATCAATATTCATCGTTCTTCATACAGTATGCAAGAACACCATCAAACCTCCATTGTTCTTCACGGAGTTTCCCAGAAAAGCCTTAGAACTCCATAGTTCTTCAATCCCTCCCCAGAACATCATCGTTCCTCAGCATCGATCGTCAAGAACTTCGTGGATTCATCAGGAACCTTCATCCTTCGATTTGTTTTCCAGAAAATCTTTCTGAGCTTCATCTGAACCTTCTTCGCCCTCAAGAACACCTTAAAAGGATCCATTTCCTTTTTCCAGAAAGTTATCCGGAGATCTTCTCAACGGCGTGCATCCTTCGTCAGATCTATCACGATCTTCAAACGTCTCCCTTCAACGAAGCTCAAGAACGCCTTCAGCCGGTTCGTACTCCTCATCCAGGTACGTTTTCCCTTTGATTCTCGGTTGAGCATAGTTTCTGACTGCTAGGATGTTTGGATTGGCTTGTTTCATCTAGATTTTAATTTTGAGATTGAGTTGGAGTTTCATTAAGGTTTGGATTAGGTTTAGTGTCAGATTTTGTGAGGAGATTGAGTAAGGTTTGAGGTTTTCTGGGAATAGTTCGAGAGTTTCAGGAAGGTGAGAATTCAGAGAGAATGAGGGAAGACGACGGCTAGGGTTCCATGCGTGAACAGTGTTTAGGGTTTGTAGAAGGGGAATTGGTTTTGGGGTTCAGATTAGGGTTTGGGCTGGGTGCGAAGCCCAATCACGTGTGCTGAGTCACGCCCCCAAGTTACTCATTCCCCTCCCCCTGTGTGAGAAGCCAGATTGATTTGATTTGGGCCTTAGGCCCTTATTCCTGTTTGCACCCCCCTGGGCGTAAGCCCAATAAGAATCAACTGGAAAGCCTTGCTGGCTGCACCCCCCCCCCCCTGCGCTTTTCTTTTATTTCCTTTTTAAGGGATTTCTGACTCATTTGGGCCTTACGCCCTTATTTCTATGTGCACCCCCATCTCTGGCCCAAAGCCAGAATGAGCCTAGAAGCATTGCTTTCAGCACCCCCCTCCAGTTTTACTTCAATTTTGTTTTTTTCAATTTCTTTTATTTCTTTGCATCTTAAACAATTCATAATAAAATGTAAACAATGGATTTTTTAATTCTTCTTTTTTCTACCACTTTATAATAATGTCTAGAAAATCATATAAAATAAAAATGTCATTTTATTTTTGTTTGATATTTTTGGTATATCTTCCAATTAATTGACTCTTTTAATATTTTTAGTGCATACATGTCATTAGAAAATTAATAAAAAATAGTAGGTTTAGTCAAATAATCATGTTCTTTTTTCTGTAGACTCGTAATTCAGTGTAGAATTTTATAGTGCAAAAACATTAGCTTAATCATGCATTTTCATTTTAATTGCATTTTTTGTATTGTTTTGCTATTGAATAATTGGTCTGTGGATATGTCTGTGTTGCTGATTTTAGTTCTTTCATCTGGTGTTGAATTTTGTTCTGATTTTTTTAGCATGTTGTCTTAGAGCCATGTAGGTTTCCCATAGATTTTTGTTAGATTTTTGTAGGATGTTCTGAGGTGATTTGTCTGAGCTTGAAGATAGGAGAAGTCTTGATGACTTCCGACGTTGAAGTTCAACTGTGGTTGAACTTCAGAGATAGTCTCTTGTGGTTTGTTGGCCTGTGGGTTCTTCTTGAGGATGGGAGCTGATTGAGGTCCTGTTGGAGCTTGCAAGGATGCATTGGATTGAGGCTTAGTCTAGGAGCTTGTTATCTGTTTGTGAGGTTCGAGATCCTGAAGTTTGAAGGGAGTTTATGGTACTTTCCTGAGGAAGGCACTATGAATGACTTTCATTCTTTCTCCTCACCTCTTTCGTAAGTATCCAATGATGTCGGAGCCAACTTGTGAGTTTAATTTCTCCTGAGGAGAAATGTAAACTGATCACATGTTATTGAGCCACATGGGATACGATTCCTAAGTGGAAGCCCCCTAGTACTTTCCTGAGGAAGGTCCTATGGGTCTATTCATTTAGTTCCATTAGTTTATCTAGGATTTCTCAAGTATCCAGTGATGTTGGAGCCAACTTGTGAGTTTAATTTCTCCTGAGGAGGAATGTAAACTGATCACAGTTGTTGAGCCACGTAGGATACGATTCCTAAGTGTCAGCCTCCTAGTACTTTCCTGAGGAAGGTCCTATGAGTCTGCTCACTTAGTTCCCTTAGTGCATATAGGTTTTCTCAAGTATCCAGTGATGCCGGAGCCTTCATGTGAGTTTAATTTCTCCTGAGGAGGAATGTAAACTGATCACGGTTGTCGAGCCGCATAGGATATGACTCCTGAGTAGTAATCTCCTGGTACTTTCCCGAGGAAGGCACTATGAGCTTGTCTGCTTAGCTCCCTTTCTCTAGTAAGCTTGTTCTGAAGCTTGGAGACTGGGATTGATTCCTCTTGCTTAGGGTTTTGATTAGAATTTTTGCTTAGATCTTTGCTTAGGGTATTGTATAGAGTTTTGTTTAGAGATAGATTAGGAGCTTGTTTCAGGTTTGTTAGGGGCCTTGCCCAGGAGTAGTTTCTCGTTTTGTAGATAGAGGCTTGTCAGGTTAGCTTGCCTTCTCTTTGTATTGTTTGACTTGTGTGATGTTATGTTGCATTAGACTTAGGTATTCATCTAGATAGTTCTGAATAGGTGCATCTTAGAAGTAGACTTGGTGTGCATGAGAAGTTGAGGTGGTCCTCCTTCTGCTTGTTTGTTATTGAGTGGCTTTGCTTGTTGGTATTTGGTAGAGCTGAGCTCCCTTGCCTCTGTGGTTTGCGGCCTTTGCGCCTTGTTTGTCTAGTTGTTGCATTCATGCATATTTTCAGTATTCCTTTACTTTGTAGTTAATTCTTGTTTTGTCGTCTAGTCCTGTTGCCATGATCCCTTAGGAGCTCTGACTTCTCCGCTGCGGAGTTGTTATGATAGACATTAGGATGGTCAACCAGGTGTGATAGCAGTAGGTAGATTCCCCTTTCTCAGCTATAGTTTTAGGGTTTCCCTTTCCTTTCTGTAGGAGCTTTTGAGTAGCTTGACCCGTAGTTAGCTGAACTACAGCTGCTCTGATTCTTCGTACCAGGCGAAGATATGTAGGCATAGGATGCGATATCCTAGCGAGCACACTAACGACTAACCTTTGTTCTCTCGCGGCTGTGCGATCGAGACTTTCCCGCTAACGACTAATTGTTATCTCTTTCTCCTGCCCGAGTGCATTTGAGACCAGATCGTAGTTGTAGGTTCCCGAACCTTAGAGACCAGTTTGTTTTCTCACTGCTGTGTGAGAGCGCCAGTTTACCCATAGGCAGTCGAACTACGTTTGCTCTGATCTTCCATACTGTGTGGAAGTACGTAGGCACAGGACGCGATGTCCCGGCGAGCAACCTTTTCCCCGTTTAGACGTAGGTAGTCGAACTACGTTGACTCTGACTTTCCCATTGCACGAGGGAATACGTAGGCCCAGAACACCGTATGTTCTGTCGAGTCCTGTCCTTTTATTTTCTTTTCAGGCCAACCATTAGCGTAGATAGATAATACACCCTTTTCCTTATAAACATCAAGCGTGGATCCCGTCGAGTACGACGGACGTGAGGGGTGCTAATACCTTCCCCTTGCGTAACCGACTCCCGAATCCAGGTTTTGGTTGCGATGACCATACCTTTTTCCCGTCTTTGCGAGGTTTACTTCGAGCGTTTCCTTTCCCGCTCTGAGGGATAAATAACGCACGGTGGCGACTCTCCTGCCAAGCCGGCGCCGATTTTCGCAGTAGCGACACCCATCAGTGTCTGCAGAGCGAAAAATTAAGTATCAAGTTCTAAGCTATGTTCTTCTAGGAAACGAATTATTCAAAAAAAACCTCTAAGGGGGTCTTGCTTAAATGCCTTAGTGAATCTGAGGCATATTTGGCCCTATCGGCAGTCCATAGTGGGACGTGTGGGGCACACCAAGTAGGCCACAAGATGAAATGGTTATTATTTTGTCAAGGCATGTATTGGCCTACTATGTTGAAAGATTGCATCGAATTCGCGCCAAGGGCTGCCAGGAGTGTCAGGTCCATGCTGGCATACAGCATGTCCCAGCGAGCGAATTGCACTCTATAGTTAAGCTTTGGCCTTTCATGGGATGGGCCTTAGACTTAATTGGAGAGATTCGACCAGCATCCTCCAAAAACTATAAGTATATCTTGGTAGGAATAGATTACTTTATGAAATGGATCGACGGGATACCTTTACCAATATTAGATCAAGAGGATGCCATCGATTTCATTCAGAAGTATATCATTTATAGGTTTGGAGTGCCTGAGACAATTAGGACGGATCAGGGGTCGGTGTTTACTGGTCGAAAAATGCAGGAATTCTCTAAAGAAATGGAATTCAAGATTCTAACCTCCACACCTTATTATGCTCAAGCAAACGGTCAAGTTGAGGTAGCGAATAAAGTGGTGATTGGGTTAATAAAAAAACAAGTGGGGAGTAAACCAAAAAATTGGCATAAAACACTAGACCAAGTCCTATGGGCATGTCGAACGTCCCCCAAAGAAGCAACCAACAACACTCCTTATCGATTGACTTTTGGTCATGACGCAGTGTTACCTGTCGAGATCTACATACAGTCAGTCAGGATTCAGAGACATCATGAAATCCCTCGTGAGATTTATTAGGACATGATGCTTGATGAGTTGGTAGACCTAGATGAAGAAAGACTTAAGGCTCTAGAACTTTTGAGAAGGCAAAAGAAAAGAGTACAGAAGTCATATAACAAGAAGGTTAAGGTTAAGACCTTTTTTGTAGGAGATTTGGTTTGGAGGGTGATCTTACCTATAGATCGAAAGGTTAGATCTTTGGGCAAGTGGTCCCCAAAGTGGGAAGGCCCGTTCCAAGTCACAAAAGTGTTCTTCAATGGAGCGTACGATGTAGAAGAATTAAACAAAGATAGAAAAGTCTTAAAAGTGAATGGTAAGTATTTGAAAAAATACAAACATGCGCTTCAAGAGGTGAAAATATCAACAGAATAATTTAAGACATAAAAATAAAGCCATAAATGGTATTCATATAAGGCCAAAATGGCTTAGTTCATTACAACAAAAACTATGGCTCACAAGGGCCAGGAAAAGGAAAAGCATTACAGAAGGTTACAATAAACTAAAAAGGGAGATTTTCTTTCATTCTCAAGTATCTCGACTTCTGGAGCTTGAGGCGCTTTTGACATAAGGTATTGTCAGACTCCAATTTGGAAACCTCTGCTTCCAAACGTCGATCCTCCTCTGCAAAAGTGATGGCATGATTGAGCTCTATGGATAGACTAGAGTCATCGAGGGAATATAGCTCTGCATTTCTCTTCTTAGCTTTCGATATTCTGTTTCGAAGCTTCTTGATCTTTCACTCCCAAGAAGAGATGTTCTTTTCATTGGTGGCAATCTCTTGTTGATTCTTATCCTTCTTCTCCTCCAACTCTGTTATTTTTCCTTCAGATTCAGCAGCAGCAGTCTAAGCAGCAGCCTCACTACTAGCTTTGGTCAAGATATCTTTCTCGAACTGAGGCAGTACTCTGAGATCTCCATAGACTTGGTCGATCAGAGCACCAACTTTCAGGATGACGGTAGCAGACTCAGGAAAGATGGAATGAATGTCCACTTGCTGAAGAAGAGCCTTCAAAGCAAGATGGGTGACTTGGTCCATTTGTAAAATGGAGAAAAGACCCCCCCCTGAAGATTCTCCCTTTGACCTTTTCGAGGATGCTGTGTGTGGGTTTGCTCGAGGCTTGGTCCTCAGAAGTCGAAGTGCTGGGGGCCTTGCTAGAAGAACTGCCTCGTTGCCTAAGAAGAATCTTGACATGTTGTCGAGGATTTGTGAGTTTCAGGGCATTTAGTTATGTGCTATTAAGACTTGCCTTGCCTTTGGTGGGTATGGTTTAGTTCTCCTTAGTTGCAGCAACAGTGAGGGTAACAGTCACATCAACTGGGGTAGGTTCATTGACTGAGTTTCCCTCAGACTTCTCCTCCTCACTCTGGCCACCATCAGCTTGGTCCTCTTCCATTTCGTCACCAATAACTTCATCACTAGAACCATCCAGTTCTGATTGATGCATGGTTTCATCCTCGATGACATCTCTTTTTCCTACTGCCTCAGTATCATCAACAATAATGGTTTGATTTAAAGGAGAGTTACTTGCGTCATCCAGGGTTGCATCTTCCTCCATACGAGTATCTTCTTCATTTGCTACCTCCAGAGTTTCTGGTGCATTGTCTTCTTCATGGTCAGACTCATCAGTCTGGGACTGCTGGGTAGTTGTTTTGTCAGGCGAAAGAGGAGCTGTGGCAGATTCAGGTTTGTTAATTTCGCCAAGAGAACTCATACCAGATCCTAAGTCAGATGTGGGATGATAAGTAGGCTCACCTCGACTGTTTAAAAGAACGGATGGAGAAGGAGACTTGGTTGAGGCAGGTTTCGAACCTCCAACACCAGCCTAGATAAAGAAGAACCAAACGTGAGAAGCAAAGACAAGATACAAATAAAACAAGACTTCGAGAAGCACTTAGGCACAAGGTATACCTTAGTGTCCCCATAAGCAGGACTCGAATTGTTGCTCTCGACAGGGACGATGGTTGGAATCGAGGCACCCTCAACAGGAGCCTCAGCATGAACAAGGGTGGTTAGCTTTGGAGTCTTGACCGTCGAAGGGGCAGGTGGGGGTACTAACAGTATCCATCCCTTGAATGACTTTTCGCCTCTTCTTCAATTGTAAATCTTTAGGAGGAGATTCGTTATCATCCTCTGAGTTAATAATTATTTGGGCGGAAGCCCTCTTAAGTTTCTTTTGAGGTGTGGGTGGCTTGTGAGTCACCTAAGACATTAAGAAATATTAGAAGCATCCAAGAGAGTTAAACCAACAAAGGCCTATAGAGAATTACCTTATGGACTTCGACTTTGCCTTCAATTCTTGGTGGAGGAGCACTCCTTTTAGGAGCAGCTGCAAAACAAATCACATTGCTACCAGTTAGTAACAATAAAGTTCAGTTAAAAAAGTCCAAATCGAAGGGGGATGACCTTCAAGAATTTCGGATTCGATGCAAACATCTTCGATACCAACATGAAGGTGCCCTTTGAAAGTATCAAGCATATGTTTAGTCGAAACCACCCGTTGCGCTTTCGGTCTTGACTGCTGTCGAAGGATTTTTATAGAATCTTCATAGATAAACCAATCTGGAAATGGAGGGGCAAGGGCCACTCCAAAATCAGCAGTTGGCAATCGATGGATCTTTGGAGGAAATAAAGCAAAAGCTACCTCATACTGTTTCTCACGAGGAACGTATGAAGGGATTTTCAGATTCTCCATTTTCTTTGAAAACTTTTCCTTCAAAGTGACAGCAGCCTTGCGGATGGTTCGACTAACATCATCTGGTCGATAGGAAATTTCAATGTACTTTTGGAAGGCTTGAATATCTTTGATATGTTTAGATGTACCTTTCTTGATATTCTCCTGCACATCAATGAAAGCCTGGTCAATCAAATGAACAAAGCTTGAAACGTCGAGAATTCTGAGGTATAGTGTCTGGACCACTAGTTGTAGAATTCTTGGGAGCAGAAATAAGAAGGTTCAAAATGAATGGGTGTAAAGAGGGACTTGTGAGCATGGCAAGCTAAGTGTGTCGAACATTCAATAGGGTTAAAATTAGTGAAGGGAAGGATAACATGGGCCTTTTTATCATACAAGCATTTAGGCAAAGTCTGAATCAAGCCAAATTGTCGGGATACTAAGTTAGGCTGATAGGCCACCAAAGATGCTTGGCCTCTGAGAAGGTTGAGTTTGTGAATTACTAGTCGAGGTGTCAGAAATCTCTCCCAGACAAGTTTCGACTCTTCTTCTTGTTTTTAAGTAAAGAAGGGAAAGGTCTGGTAAACCACTCAGGACCATACTTCCTCTCTGTAAATGAAGCCATCCTCGGAGTAAATTCATGACGTTTTGCGAACATCTGAATGAAACCTGAAAGGTTGGCTCTGAGCATATGTCCTTCTTCACTTGGGGTAAGTTGAACCAGTCGAGTCCATTCGACCCGTCTTTCTGTAACAGCAGTAGTCTCTTCATCAACTTCTCCCTTGTTCGGGAGGCTGGTTTCGAAAGTGGCGTTAAGCCACAATTGAAGTAACCAGAAAGGGCCTGATAATAACAGGTTCCCGCGGCTTTCCTTGTCCTTCAGTCTGCCAGCGCCTTCGCTTAGGAATTCGTACAGACTGGCCAGGATCATCTCACTCAGACAAATACCTCGATTCAGATGTAGTTGATTGGCCAGTGTGAGGTACTTTCGCGCCACCTGTAAAGATTTCGTACAAAAAACGCAGCGAGATAGCCACATCTCTAGAAAAGCTATATGTTCTTCATCTTCGGCTGTGGTTGTGTTTTTATCATGGTAGTGATTGCTGAAATGGGTATAAGTGTGTTTTGTGTTGGAGAATCTTATGGTGTCTTGGCAATCTACCTCAGGGTCATAAACCAGTCCATGGGGTTTCAGCCCTGTGATAGCGGCGATGTCGAACAGTGTTGGTGTCAACATCCCACATGGGAGATGGAAGGTATAATGGGTACTATCCCAGAAGTATAATGAGGAAGCTAGCATGATAGGGCAGTAAGTTGGGCCAACCTTCGATATCATGATCAAATCATAGATGTCAGTTTCTTTCCAATCGTTGGCCTTAACTTTCTCTATCTTTGACAACCAGTTTAAGTAAGGATCAGAATCCTTGAAGTAGGTGGTGGCTCTGAATAACCTGGCTCCATTGTTAAGGTATTTTAGGTCTACATTGTAGAGTGCTAAACTATCTGGGCCCTCAGTAGGAAGTTTGCTGGAGTCTTTTTGCCCTAAGGGTTTGGTTTTACGGTAGGAAGGGAAAAAGTCATTAAGATTGGAGTAGTTGAGACCCAATGGTGACAAAGGGCCAGACATAGCCAAAGGTTTACCTGCAACAGTAACATGAATTATCACCTGAGATTCGTATATGTGCCTCTTCTCTTCTAGTAGGGGTTCAGGGATGAATTGTTGATTCTTCACTATTTTTGGCCAACTCAATATGGCGAAAGGAGGAAGAAGCGGTGCAGCTAATTGTCCTTTGATTTGTGTCTTCTTCTTTTGAGCCTGGTTTCCAACCATAGATGATGCCATTGATGAAGTTTGGAGAGGAATTGGGTTTTTGAGAGTTAGAAGATATCTGAAAAAAATACGTGAGTATTTGTTGAAGAGTGGGAAAGTTGGAAATGATTTTTTGAAGAACTATATATAGGATGTTTGGAGATCAAATGTCTTTTTTCATCATTAGTGGCTAGAGATAATGGGCCACGTGTTGTCTCAAGATAAAGAGATGGGGCGGTGGCAGTTACTACCTATACCCATGATTGTCTTAGGCCCTAAAAAGAATGATGAGGTCTGAGGATTTTTGTGAGTTCCAAGAAATCTGCCATAATGACCCATGACGTCAGGGGCGTGCACGGGGATAGTGGAACAATTTCCTGCTTTTTCATTATTCTTTCTTCTCTTGTCTTCCCAGATTCAGGTAATCAATCATAGTGATGCTTGTGTGAAATTCGAAGCGACGACGTCGAATTGGACGCTGTCAAAAAATGGTTCTTTTTCTACATAAAGGTCGAAAAAGACATTTTTGAGGAGCTATTTATTAGCTCACAAACTCGACGCCACATATATATAGATTAAAATATTTAAATAAAATATTAAAGTCTTTTGAGAGGTGAAGAGATTTTTGAAGCCTTGAGACCTTCGATTGGGAAGTCAAATATTGTGGGACTTAGAGAAAATTCTAAATCTTAAAAGAAATGTCTTCGACCGAGATGCTGGCTGGAGATTAGTGAAGTTTTTTAAATTTAAATAATGGAGGGAGTAGTTACGCTTTCCTATGACTAAAAGGGACAAGTGGCGTTCGTTTGGCAAAGGACTTCATGCATTATGACACTTATCGGAAGTTGATGGCTTTAGGGGGTTATTGGTGGTTATTTTTTACTATTATAAATAGAATTCTTGGATATAGAATCCAGTGTGTTGTAATTTACTATTTGTGCAAGTCACTCCTAAGTTTACTCAAAGTATCTGAGTGTAGAGAAAAGAGTATCAAGGAGAATGTACATGATGTAAACACACCATTTTTTTTTTACTTTTCAATAAAGTTTAATTTATCTTCTTAACTTTACAAAATGTTTATTTGTTTTTCTACAATCTACCCCCTTCTATGTACTTTACTTTATCTTCATCCTAAATCCCTTTCTAAGATCCCTATTTCTTTCCTTCTAAATTCCTATCTTCTCTTTCGTTTCAGTCGAACAAACACCTTTATGATTAAAGCCTTTTTCTAAACACTGTCGAAGTGTGAAACTTAGATAGATTTTAAAACATAAAACCTTTAGCACATATCCTAGGATCAATCTGATCGATCCTGTGAGTCACCAAAGTTAGATTTGGAAGATCATCGGTTGTTTTCCATTTTTCAAGGGAAACAATGGGCGAGGGTAAGACATTGACACGGCGGTTAAACGGGATAACCTTTTCTTCGAAGGGGATAAACGGTAAAGCAATGAAAAATGTAAAAATACGTAAAGCAGTGAAAATGCAACAGTGATAAATGACAGACATGGTGTAATTGACAAAGATGATATGTAAATAATGTACAACAACCGTGAGTAGAAGTTTGAATTGGATTTGAGTAATTGAAAATATGTTAGATATGGAGGTGGAAAAGATTAATTAAATTAGAAATGGTGATTAATGGAATAAATGATTTTTGAGAATTTATGATTAAGTCTAAATTTGACATATGTTAGAATTAATTTGTTTTATGGTTTTTGTGATAATTTTGTGTAATTAAAATAAAAGTTATACAATATGTTAGAATTAATTAATTTAAAAAATAAATCAAACCAGTTAATCGTAAGTTAAAAAAAGTTTTAATTATTTTTTAAGAAAAAGGTTTAATAAGCAAACAGATTAATTAAAATTTAAAACATTCTAAATTATTAAAAGCCTTTTTTTACTTATAAAGGAAAAGGGAAATGAAAATTAAATTAAAACTAAATTGAATATTTTTGTATTTTTTTTATAAGTTTAAATCACAAATTAATTCTGAAAACTAATTATTTTTTGTTATTTTAATTTTATTACAAAAACTTAAATTGAAATTTAAAATTTATTTTTTTATTAGTTTTTAACTAAAATTCGTTTTTTATTAATTAAATCAAATATATTATTGAAATTTCAAATTTATTTTTTTATTATTTTTTAACTAAAATTCGTTTTTTATTAATGAAATCAAATATATTTTTCAGATTTACTTATTAGTAGTTAGTATGGTTAGTGATTTTATTAATTAACTAAATTTACAGAAAAAATAAAATAAAATAAAACAAAACTAAAACCCTTAAAAAATTGGTTGGGCCTGGGTTATCACCTCCCAGGACCCAACTCGGTTGGATAAAAGGGAAAATGGGGTGGGAATTAGGGTTTGTGACCCTAATCTCCCAAGGGCAAACGGCGCCTGTAACACCATTCTAAACCCCACGATATATATATATATATATATATATATATATATATATATATATATATATATATATATATATATATATATATATATATATATATATATATATATATATATATATATATATATATATATATATATATATATATATATATATATATATATATAATCAGAGTAAATTGTCATGCATTCACAAAAGGGTGTCACACATAATTTCCAAAACATCAAAAACACATGCCATGCTCATTAACACTTTAATAAATAATCATGCTTTTCAAAATTTCACTTCGCATGTAGCAGCGGATTCATTTTATATCTAATTCTCATAAAGGAAACATTCATGTTCATCACCTAATTCAACATTACTTAGGCACTAAGGTCAGCATCATAATATTCCGATGAATATAAAAACATAACCTAGAGTACATAATGTATCTCTAAGACATAAAACAAGCGATCCCAGTGTTACATGACCAGAGCATGACTCGACCCAACATAACTAAAATACTAAATAGCTACACCAACAGCGACCACGCAACTACGAGCAGCTCTACTCTTGATACCTGCACGATGTCGTATAGGACATCATTCCAACATAAGGGTGAGAATTCACATCAATATTGCAATTATAAGATAATGAATAATGTAAAGCATGTCAGGTCAAATACCAATATTCTCACACTTCAATTTTTATCAGCCAATAACATTCAACAACCACATGTTCACAACTCTCAATTCAACAAGTTATACACATACACATACTTTCATACAACAATTATATATGCCATGCCACTCAATGCAACTCAATGCAACTCATGCCATGTGGTACCAACACTTGTTATTATTTTTCGGTTTTTACATTTAAACCGGGTACATTCCCTAGACCAATAACAAACAAAAACCCATTCCCTAATCTTTCAAACCCCGCTCTAGATTTGGGACTAGTCACTAGTCTCCATGAAACTAGCAAGCATTGCCTCTTGACAACAAATGATGCGTATGCAATCAACAACCATAAGCACTTAAGACCGTTCTCACATCTTAATCCTATGCATACTCAAATAATTCATCACACAAGAATTATAACATGATTGCACACACAACACATTTCATAATAACCAAAGTATTCATACTTTACACATCATCACTATATTTATCAAGTAATGCATAAGAATCAATTAGATTCAATCACAATCCACAACACAATTCAATGGTTACACATAGGACAAACAATCCATCACCAACAATTGAATTCAATGTTCAATACACAATCAGCTTGTTAAACCATAATTGAAATCTCAATAACCAAACAAAGGTTGTTAATCAATCAATACTCACGTAAATAATCAATAACCATCTCTATTGATCCATGTTTTAGTTAAGATTTAATTAAACAATGACTCTGTGTAATCAAACTTCCAGTACATGACTTTTCCAAATTTCAGTCACTGCAATCGATTGGAGTAAACATGCAATCGATTGGACATATGAAAAGTTCACTTATTTCATCTTTTGTACAACATGCAATCGATTGGAGTTAATATGCAATCGATTGTATGGCTTAATTTCTCATATTTTTAGCTACTGTTTTTAAGTGAAATCGATTAACATCTTAGTGCAATCGATTGTACCTTTGAAAATTTCATCATTTTAGCTACTATTTTACTGTGCAATCGATTGACATATTAGTGCAATCGATTGGACAGCTAAAAATTCAGTTTCCAACAGCTTTGCTCAGCATGCAATCGATTGTAGCTTTGGTGTAATCGATTGTTCAGTGTGCATTTTAGAAAAATTGTGCAGAAAATTGTATTTTCACCAACCATTCCCTTATATGTTACAATAATCGATCCTCTCATGTTAGGGTATTCATAAAACTCGAAAATTCACTAAATCATGAGAAATATATGGGTTTTATCCTACATAAACTTCTACCCATTAATCATTAACCCACAATCCTAATAATGAGAGAATACCCACCCTTACCTTAGGTTTTTCTTTGGAGAAGAATCCTTGATTCCTTGAATGTTTGGATTCCGATTTTCTCCCTTCCACTCTTCTTTCCTCTTGCCTCTTTCTCTTCTTCTCTTCTATCTTCTCTATTCTCTTTCTTTCCCTTCTTTTCTCCTCTTACTAACTTCTATATCTAAAACCCTAACAACTTAACCACTCCTATTGGGGTTTACCCAACACACTCTCACTTTTTATTCACACACCTCTAATCAGGCCCAACTAATTAATCTAGAAATTATATAATATTCTACCAAATAGAATAAATCAATTAATTTAATTAATTCAATATATCATATATTTAGATTAAATCAATTAAATCAATTAACTCATATAAATTAGATAAATCAAATAATTCATTTAAATAAAATAAATCAATTATTTAGTACAAATAATTAATTATTAAAAATTGGACTGTTACAACCCTCCCCCACTTAAATGATTTTCGCCCTCTAAAATTACCTCAAACGAATAATTCGGGATAAGAATCCCTCATCTGACTCTCAAGCTCCCAAGTCACATTTCCATCAGACGGTCCTCCCCAAGCAACCTTCACCAAAGCAATCTCTTTACCTCGAAGCTTCTTTAGCTCCCGATCCTCAATTCGCATAGGTGATGTCTCCACGGTTAGGCTATCTCTAACCTGCACATCATCTACTTGGACTACATGAGACAGATTCGCAATGTATTTCCTCAACTGAGATACATGGAACACGTCATGAAGGTTAGCAAGTGACGGCGGCAATGCAATCTGATAGGCTACCTCTCCTATCCTCTGCAAAATCTGATAAGGATCAATAAAACACGGCGTTAACTTACGTGACTTCAACACTCTATCAACACCAGTTATCAGAGTAACTCGAAGAAACACATGATCTTCCTCTTGAAATTCAAGTGCTTTCCCCCTCTTGTCATGATAACTCTTTTGACGACTCTGAGAAATATTCGTCTTCTCTTGAATCATCTTAATCTTTTCAGTGGTCTGTTGGACTATCTCGGGTCCAACCACAACACTCTTCCCTGACTCGTACCAACACAATGGCGTCCTACACCGTCTACTATACAATGCCTTAAACGATGCCATACCAGTACTCGAATGAAAACTGTTGTTGTAAGTAAATTCAATCAAAGCTAAGTAGCTATCCCAAGCTCCTCCCTTCTCCAACACACAAGCTCTCAAAAGATCCTCAAGTGATTGAATCGTCCTCTCAGTCTGACCATCAGTCTGCGGATGATAAGCAAAACTCAAATGTAACTTCGTACCCAAAGCACTTTGCAAACTCTCCCAAAATCTCGAAGTAAATCTTAGATCTCTATCTGACACGATGCTAGACGGAATACCATGCAAACTGACAATCCTCTCAATGTACAGCTTCTCTAACTTCTCCAATGGGTAATCCATTTGCACAGGAATAAAGTGAGAAGATTTAGTCAATCTATCCACAATAACCCAAATAGCTTCAAAGTTACTCGGTGTCCTAGGTAAACCGGACACAAAATCCATAGATATGTTATCCCATTTCCACTCAGGAATAGACAACGGTTGCATCAAGCCCGACGGTTTCTGATGCTCAATCTTTGACTTTTGACAAGTCAAACAAGAATACACAAACTCGACAATATCCTTCTTCATACGAGGTCACCAAAATACTTTCCTCAATTTTTGATACATCTTAGTAGCACCCGGATGAATACTCAACCCACTACGATGCCCTTCTTCAAGAATACTCTTCTTCAGCTCAACAATATCTGGAACACAAACTCTATCACGACATCTCATGATACCATTTTCATCAATCCGAAAATCACCACCTTGACCTTGATTGATCAAAGTCAACCGATCAACTAAACCCAAATCAGATTTCTGTCCTTCTCGAATCTCATCAAGAATACCACTAGTAAGCTTCAACATACCAAGCTTAACTCTATAACAAGTCTTCTCGCACACCAAGCTCAAATCACAAAATTTCTCAATCATTTCCAACTCTTTTACCATCATCATCGGCATATGCAAGGATTTCCTACTCAATGCATCAGCTACCACATTTGCTTTACCCGGATGGTAATTCAAACCAAAATTATAATCCTTCAGAAGTTCCAACCATCTCCTCTGCCTTGCATTCAATTCTTTCTGATTGAAGAGATACTTCAAACTCTTATGATCACTAAATACTTCAAATATTGAACCAAACAAATAATGCCTCCAAAGCTTCAACGCAAATACAACAACGACCAACTCTAAGTCATGCGTGGGATAATTCCTCTCATGCACTTTGAGTTGCCTTGAAGCATAAGCTACAACTTGTTTATTTTGCGTCAACACACCTCCTAAACCCATCAAAGAAGCATCACAATACACAACAAATGGTTCTGCCGGATTCGGCAAAATCAAAACAGGAGATGTCGTCAATCTTCTCTTAAGCTCTTAAAAACATTCTTCACACTTTGCATCCCAAACAAAAGCTTGACCCTTCCTAGTCAACTGCGTCAACAGCCACGATAACTTGGCAAATCCTTCAATTAATTTCCGATAATAACTTGCCAAACCAAGAAAACTTTTAATCTCAAAAACTGATTTCAGAGTCTCCCATTGCGATACCACTTTAACCTTCGACGGATCAACTGCAATACCTCTACTTGAAATCACATGACCAAGGAAACTCACTTCCTTCAACCAAAACTCACACTTAGAAAGTTCAGTATAAAACTGCTTCTCTTTTAACACATATAACAGAAACCTCAAATGCTCGACATGTTCTTCTTCACTCTTTGAATAGATTAAAATATCATCAATGAACACCACCACAAGCTTGTCCAAATAAGAATGGAAAATCCTACTCATGTACTCCATAAATACACCTGGTGCATTAGTCACACCAAATGGCATCACAGAATACTCATAATGTCCATACCTCTTTCTAAAAGCAGTCTTCTGAATATCTCCATCCTTCACACGAATCTGATGATACCCAGATCTCAGATCTATCTTACTAAAGACACTAACACCAATCAATTGATCCATCAAATCATAAATCCTAGGAAGTGGATACTTATTTTTTAGAGTCATCTTGTTCAATTGTCTGTAGTCCACACAAATCTAATAAAACCTTTTTTTCTTCTTAACCAATAAAACTGGTGCACCCCACGGTAACACACTTGGACGAATAAACCTCTTCTCAAGTAGATATTAAAGTTGACTCTTCAACTCTTTCAATTCCGATGCGGACATATGATATGGAGCCATCGATACCAGACTAGTTCCAGGAACTAAGTCGATCGCAAACTCCACTTCTCGTTTCGGCGGTAAATCTCTTATCTCATCAGGAAAAACTTCCGGAAAATCACGAACAATTGGTAAAGCATCAATTGCTCCACTTTAACCAATGCTCAAAGTTGCCATCAACATAAAAACCTTTGCACCATCTTGCACCAACTCATCAAAACAATATGTAAAAACTTGGCTTAACTCCAAACATTTCACTCCACGCACCATCTAAGCTCGCAAGATAAGTCTATTCCATCCAACATGATATCATCCACTATCAACAAGAGATTAAGGGTGATCAGTTCCTCAATTTGTTAATAGACAATCGACAATCATAATGGGGCATAAACCATCTTTACCAAACTATAATAGCGTTCAACGACATACTGAGCCACCACTCCACACTTGAAGCATCCTGGAGAAGCACAACTTTCTCCCCCACTTATTTCAATCCCACTTCTACAGACAAGGTTTAGAAAAACAAACGTGTACCGATAGTGTTTTCACACACATGTCGCATACTAAGGAACAAACAACATTAGACAACCTGGTCCGATGGACCGATCTGCTCTAATACCACTAATGTAACACCCTTTTAAACCCCACGGAATATATATATATATATATATATAAATAATCAGAGTAAATTGTCATGCATTCATAAAAGGGTGTCACACATAATTTCCAAAACATCAAAAACACCTGTCATGCTCATTAACACTTCAATAATAATCATGCTTTTCAAATTTTCACTTCGCATGTAGCAGCGGATTCATTTTATATCATAATTCTCATAAAGGAAACATTCATGTTCATCACATAATTCAACATTACTTAGGCACTAAGGCCAACATCATAATATTCCGATGAATATAAAAACATAACGTAGAGTACATAATGTATCTCTAAGACATAAAACAAGTGATCCTAGTGTTACATGACCAGAGCATGACTCAACCCAATATAACTAAAATACTAAATAGCTACACCAACAGCGACCACGCAACTACGAGCAGCTCTACTCTTGATACCTGCACGATGTCGTATAGGACATCATTCCAACAGAAGGGTGAGAATTCACATCAATATTGCAATTATAAGATAATGAATAATGTAAAGCATGTCAGGTCAAACACCAATATTCTCACACTTCAATTTTCATCAGCTAATAACATTCAACAACCACATGTTCACAACTCTTAATTTAACAAGTCATACACATACACATACTTTCATACAACAATTATATATGCCATGCGACTCAATTCAACTCATGCCATGTGGTACCAACACTTGTTATTATTTTTAGGTTTTTACATTTAAACTGGGTCCGTTCCCTAGACCAATAACAAACAAAAGCCCATTCCCTAAGCTTTCAAACCCCGCTCTAGGTTTGGGACAAGTCACTAGTCTCCACGAAACTAGCAAGCATTTCCTCTTGACAATAAATGATGCGTATGTGTCGCTACTGCGAAAATCGGCGCCGGCTATGACAGAAGAGTCGCCACCGTGCGTTATTTATCCCAAAGGAGGGAAAGGAAACGCTCAGAGTAAACCTGACGAAAGGGTATAAGACAAGGTCATCGCAACCATTGTCTGGATTCGGGAGTCAGTTACGCAAGGGGAAGGTATTAGCACCCCTCACCTTCGTCGTACTCGACGGGATCCAGGCTTGCTGGTTTGTCTACAGGATGAAAAAACAATCTATCTACAGCTGCTAAAGCTAAATAGAAAGAAACTAGCTCGATAGAGCATCACACTCTATGCCTACGTATTCTCAAGAGAGAAAGTCAGAGTCAACGTAGTTCGGGAAACTACGGGGAATTGGCTCGCCGAGATATCGCATCTCGTGCCTACGTACTTCCACACAGCGTGAAAGATCAGAGCTTACGTAGTTCAGGCTAACTACGGCTAGATAAGGTGTTCTCGATCACACAGGGGTGAGAGATTAAGTTGCTTTAGAGGTACGGGAACCTACGGGAACTAGAACTACGGTCTAGTCTCGATTGCGCTCGGGCAAGAAAAAGGGAAACATCAGTCGTCAGCGGGAAAGTCTCGGTCGCACGGCAGCGAGAGAACAGAGAGGTTAGTTGTTAGTGTGCTCGCTAGGATATCGCATCCTATGCCTACATATTCTCGTCTGATACGAGTAATTAGAGCAGCTGTAGTTCAGCCTACTACAGCAAAACGGGGAAACGGGAAGAAGGGAAAAGGGAGCTCGCTAGGATATCGCATCCTATGCCTACGTACTCTCGTCTGGTACGAGAGATCAAAGCAAACGTAGTTCGACGGGAAAACGAGTCTTGATTGCACGGGGGCAAGAGAAGGGGTCTCGATCGCCTGAATGCGAGAGAAAAAGGGTTTCAATCGCACGGGGGCGATAACAAAGAGGAAGCAGGCCTACGCCTAAACGGGAAGGAACTCGGGACACACACGTAAGAACCTAAGGCGTAGGAGCGAATGCGTCGCATGTCACCCAAAGGGTACCATGCTAGACATCCTAGACAATTAAGAAGAAACTCCTCAACTGTCATTTCCTACGTATCTAACGATGCAACTCACAACACTCGATGGTTGCCTGAAGACTTGAAGATGAAAGATGATGTTGAACGAAGCAGCTCCGTTGGCTCCTGACATGCGCGCAAGCTCCATTCCAATCTTCTCCTCTCTGGATCCTTGATGAGGATGCTCGAATCAGAACCAATGTAACGCTTAGACCGTCATGGTTCGACTTATACGAGAAATCGAACTCTAAGAGGTAGCGTATTGATGTCCGTGTCAAAGACAAGATAGAGAAATGATATCGACAATCATTCTCCAATTGAATCGTGTCACACGGCAAGCCAGAAATAAAATCGAGAACAAAATCGGATAGAAAAGAAAATAGGAGAGAAATCCAACGACAAAAATAGAAATAAAAGTCTACTCCTAAAATACGGCAATTAAATTCTACTAGAAAATATTCTAAAGAAATTAAAAGAAAATTGCATAATGGAAAATAGCATAGAAAATTCCTATCTAAAATACTATAATATTCTATAAAGAAAAATAGGAAAAAACTATATTAATTCTATATATCCTATAATATGCTAAAAATGATAGAATATAAATTCTATATTAAAATCTATGCATAATATTCTAACTAAGAAAATGAAACTATAATCCTAAAGAAAAAATAGAACTATATCTATTACAATCATATGTCCAATACAAGAGGAAAAATTAAATTGCAAGGGAGGGGGGTACAATCCTGAAAAACTGGGGTAAGGCAGAAAAAACAAAATTGGGCCTTAAACCCACAATACAAAAAAGAATTCAGCAAAAAACCAAATAAAGAAAATGGGGGAGGCACTGGTAATTGTGGAGGTACAATCAGAAATTCGTTGGGCCCAGCCCAACCATCAAGGAAAACAATCCAGAAGGGGTGCGCCAGGAATTCAAGGGTGTGTAATCAGAAAAAATATAGTGGGCCTAGCCCATTAGCCAACAAAAAAACGGAAGGGGTGCAATGAGGAAATGAGGGGTGTACGGATCAGAAATTCGTTGGGCTTTGAGGCCCAAACTCCAACCCATTCCCTTCCTCACTTCCCTCACTCTCTGAAACCCTACTTCGCCGTTTTCCCACATCACTGTTCATCTCTCCTTCTCCGTCCTCTCCCTCTCACCGTTTCAACTCGCTTCAAATGACTCACTAAACAAAAACCAACAGACTTCCATCTTTCATTACCCTAACCTTCCTCCAGATCTCTCTTTCAACTCCGTTTCCGATTTACCTACGGTGGAAGTGGATTGAGCCTTAGGTTTACGTCAAATCTTGAACGGAGGCTACTCATCAAATCTCGAACTCCTAATCACTCTTAAAGCTATTGAAAATCTTGAATCTGGATGATGAACGGAAGAAGAACTCAACAAAAGTTCCTTGAATGTGGTTGCGGATGGAGCTCGCGAAGAACTTGCAGTGGATCTAAAATTAGATGAAGTTGCGTGTTGAAGATTCTGAACGATGATGAAGTTGTTCGTTGGAAATCTTGAAGGATTTTGAAGGATCTGGAGATCTAAAGGGCGATTGAAGCGACGTTGGAGATCGGTGATGATCTTGAAAATTGCTGAAGATCTATGAACATGATGACGATGTTTGATGAAGAACTGAAGATGATTGCTTGCGAAATCTGAAAACCTGATGGTGAACGGTGAAGAATCTTGATGAAGAACGATGAAGTTCTTGATGAATCAAAAGGATCTGGAAAGTAATTGGATGGAGGTGATGATCGTGAGGAAGATGAATGTTCTTGAGGATTTGCAGTTTTCCGGCGAAAAAAACGGTTACCGGTGATGGTTACGGTGGTCCCGGTGAGCAGTTACGGTTGGGTTTGATTTTCTCGGCGACCTCCTCCGGCGGTTTGCATGCCGGCCGGTGGGAGGGGACGGTGAGGAGCACGTGGCAGCGTGCATGGAAGGGAAGGATGAGGTGAAGCCACGTATCTCTGCATGCAGAGAGAGTGATGTGTTGGCGGGTGAGGTGGTGATGATGAATGAGGTGTCAGTCAAGGATACACACGCGTGGACGCTTATATACGTGACAAGTGGCGTTGGACTTTTGTTGGGCCCTACGAATTGGACATCTGGCCCATTACTTAATGATTCAATTAATACTGAAAACTGGATTAATGGCTAATTAATTAAACTGAATTAATGACTAATGGCTCTATTAAAGCTAAACGAAAATTAAATGACTAGTTAATGCAAGCTGACTCTAATTAATCCTAATAAAAGAAAAGCTTATTAAAACTAAACACCTCAATTAATATCTAAGCTAAAATCTATTAAAAATCTACTAAATCTAAACAAAACAAACAATTTCTATAAAATGAATTTAAGATCTATACTGTTAAAAGAATTATTCAATTAATCTAAAAATAAAATCTATTTAAACTCTATATTATCCTATTTATTTAAAAAGAAACTATTATTCTAATATTCTAATAAAAATCTATTAAAACTAGAGAAAACTATTTAAAAAGAAATATCTATTAATATCTATAAAATAAAATAAAAACAATTAACATATAAAATCTACTTAAAAATTCTAGAGACACAATTAAGACCCAATTAAAATTCCAGAAATTAAGAGAAAAATCTAAAAATGCAAGAAAGGCCAATTAAATCGATTAGAGAACAACTGCGCAACTATAGCGAAATAAGCGGTAAAAATCGGACACCGAAATGTCCTCAAAAATAACAGTGAGAGCTGAAAACACCGAGACGGGTACAAAATTCTCAAAATACACTTATTCGAACTGGCCTGAACTGCCTGAAACGCCAGGGGAGGCTGTAATCCCGATAAAATCAGTCTGACTGCAAAAATGCAATGGATGCGGTATGTAAATACAGAATGAGTCGAAACATAAACTAGATGAGGGAACCGATTGGTCAAGTTTTGGGGTGCAACAGTATGCAATGAACAACCATATGCACTTAAGACTGTTCTTGCATCTTAATCCCATGCATACTCAAATAATTCATCACACAAGAATTATAACATGATTGCACACACAACACATTTCATAATAACCAAAGTATGCATACTTTCAACATCATCACTACATTTATCAAGTAATGCATAAGAATCAATTAGATTCAATCACAATCCACAACACAATCCAATAATTACACATAGAACAATCAATCCATCACCAACAATTGAATTCAATGTTCAATACACAATCAGCTTGTTAAACCATAATTGAAATCTCAATAACCAAACTAAGGTTGTTAATAAATCAATACTCAAGTAAATAATCAATAATCATCTCAATTGATCCATGTTTTAGTTAAGATTTAATTAAACAATGACTCTGTGTAATCAAACTTCCAGTACATGACTTTTCCAAATTTCAGTCAGTGCAATCGATTGGAGTAAACATGCAATCGATTGGACATATGAAAAGTTCACTTATTTCAGCTTTTGTACATCATGCAATCGATTGGAGTTAATGTGCAATCGATTGTATGGCTCAATTTCTCATATTTTTAGCTACTGTTTTTAAGTGATATCGATTGACATCTTAGTGCAATCGATTGTACCTTTGAAAATTTCATCATTTTAGCTATTGTTTAACTGTGCAATCGATTGACATATTAGTGCAATCGATTGGGCAGCTAAAAATTCAGTTTTCAACGAATTTGCTCACCACGCAATCGATTGTAGCCTTGGCGCAATCGATTTCCACTGTGCGTTTTGGAAAAATTGTGCAAAAAATTGTATTTTCACCAACCATTCCCTTCTATGTTACAATAATCGATCCTCTCATGTTAGGGTATTCATAAAACTCAAAAATTCACTAAATCATGAGAATATATGGGTTTTATCCTACATAAACTTCTAACCATTAATCATTAACCCACAATCCCAATAATGAGAGAATACCCACCCTTACCTTAGGTTTTTCTTCGGAGAAGAATCCTTGATTCCTTGAATGCTTGGATTCTGATTTTCTCCCTTCCACTCTTCTTTCCTCTTGCCTCTTTCTCTTCTTCTCTTCTATCTTCTCTATTCTCTTTCTTTCCCTTCTTTTATCCTCTTACTAACTTCTATCTCTAAAACCATAACAACTTAACCACTCCTATTGGGCTTTACCCAACACACTCTCACTTTCTATTCACACACCTCTAATCAGGCCCAACTAATTAATCTAGAAATTATACACTATTCTACCAAATAGAATAAATCAATTAATTTAATTAATTCAATATATCACATATTTAGATTAAATCAATTAAATCAATTAACTCATATAAATTAGATAAATCAAATAATTCATTTAAATCAAATAAATCACATAAATCAATTAATTAGTACAAATAATTAATTATTAAAAATTGGACTGTTACAGCGCCCCCCTTCTTGTTCTCTCTGAACTCAAAATTCTCCTATTCTTCTTTATGTCTGATCGCTGTTCTTGATCTGTCTTCTTCTTCTCTGTCCGCTCGCAACTTTATCTCCTCTTCTTCTTTCGTCTTATTTGGAAAAAAATTAACATGAAGGAAAATAACGAGTTAGCGGTTTTTACCCCAAATGTTGATGGTTTTTCGTTGGTTTTTGAACTCCTTTGAGGGTTTTAGGCGATGATGAAGTTGCTTCTGAGCCCTTTGAAGCTTTTTTTGTGATTTTCGAATTCTTGGATGATTTGTGAACTGGGTTTGTTCTTGATGGTGGATTTACGAATTTAGGTGTTGGTTTTGAAAATTTGTGGGTTTGCGATGTGGTCGATGATGATGCTTATGACGGACTTCACAAACTGGGTTTGTGTTTTGTTGATTTCGCGAAATGGGTTTTGAGAGCTTTAACAGTTTTTTCTATTTTTTGGATGATTTTTCGTATGATTTTTTTTGGGATCCCCTGGTTTTTGTGGTGTTGATGGCGGTGATGAGTAATATCTGAGCCTTATGGTTTTTGTTTTCAGTTTTTCCCTCTTTTTGAATTTATGTTTTTCTTCTTCTTATACATCTTTTATTTTCTTAAAACGATTTAAAGGGCTTTTAAGAACTATTTCCTTTTTCGAAACAACATGTTTTAACATGTTTGTGATTTTCTTCCATTTTCGTTTTTGGGATATTGATGATGATGTTGGCTTCATTTCCGGATTTGGACCATTGATGGTGTTGTTGTTTATGTGACTCTTTATTGATAGTTGTTAATGGTGATGTCATTTGCCATTTCCGGATTTGATCTTGTTGGTATTTCTTCCATTTTCGGATCCGTGTTAATAGCTGTTTTTTCTTCTTCCATTTTCGGAATTGTTGTCATTGGTGATAATTTCTATTTTCTTTGTTTTGGGCTTAATAATGGTAATGATGTTGTTGTAACTACTTTCTATTTTTGGAATTGCTTTTGATGTTGTTGCCTTTACTGTTTTGAGGTTGTTATCTTGATGGTAGATTCTGTTTCCATTTTCGGAAATGTTGATGCTGTTTGTTGGATTTTTGTTACCGTGTTTGGAAAAATTCGTTTTCTTCTGTCGTGAATATGAACACATATTACCTTGACTTGCTTGGTTGCCGTTGGAAAAAACGGAAGTTTGGTAGCAATTCCTTGCTGCTCTTCCGAATCACCCGATGATGATTTTTTAATCTGAGGGCTTACAAATTAAATTTGATGTCCCTCGTTGTTTTTCCGTTGTTTTACAGGTTTGACAATGGATGCTTCAAGACAAACACATAAGCTTTGAAGATTTCAGTCTTAGGATTTAGGATTATATTTTTTTGTAATATGAACCTTGAAATATGTTGTAGCTTGAATATTTCAAAATGTAAACGAATATTTGATACCTTGAATAAAAATGTTATTGAAACCATATGCAAGTCTCCTGGAATCCTTTCATAAGAAATATTTTGCCAAACTCCAATATATCCTCAATGAAACACATTTGACATAGAATTTGAATCGTGTAGTTTCCAAAATCTGAACAACAGCGTAAACGTTCGAGTCATATGGTGAGTTAAGTGAAATTAAAATCTTATCCATAAACCAAGGCACCTTACATATTGGATGCATTCAAACCTAACTTAGTGAAACAAACTTTAATTTGAGTCTGATTTTATCCAATGTATCATTCCAACATCGAAAGGAATTCCAATTTTTCTCTTAAGATCCAAAAGAACAAAATATTGCTCTTCCTTTTCTAATTGCACCATCCAAATCTTACACGATGGCGAAACTCAGTATACGCATCAAGGAGACCTAACTTGCAATATCACTTGCCACGAAACCAAAATCTAGTCTTTAAATCAACATACCAAGCCCAAGGAGAACTTAATTCTCTCCGAGAATATTCATTGGAACTTCTGAGGAAAATTGAGGACAAGTTGACCTGACATTAACTGAGGAGTCTGCAAGAGATAACAGGGCACCTGTAAGGCTTTCGCGACCTCCTAAACTTCCCGGAATAACCTAACTTCATAACACAAAATAGACAAATTGGTTAAACAGTTAGTTTAAATGAAAGACGATAGAAAATGAAATGCAAATGATCTCTAAATCTAAGGTAAGATTTGGGGTGCGACAATGGTTATTAAATAGACAAAGTAATGATACATCGTTATCACGGTGAAATTTGGATACCAAGCTATTGATGAGCTTGAATCTAAATTCATTACAACCGGTCTTTAATTTGTCTAAAGGAAGGGGAAAAGATCGAATTACCCACAATGCAATGCAAATGCAAAAGCTAGAGAGTTATAGGTTTGGGGGTTGGTTAAACTTAGGGAAGGTGCTAGCATCTTAAGTTTCTGTAGTACTCTACAGGAACCTCTTGTTTTATATTGTTTATTGCTAAGGGTTTATCTGCTTAAGGATGAGAGGCCTAGTAGTTTATTTCTAAGTATACTCGACAAGATATCGCATCTTGTGCCTACATATCCTGACGGGAATGGAATCAGAGTATTTGTAGTTCCCCCTAAAGGGTTTGAGGAGTTCTTTGACTATGGTCAAAGTTCCTACGGGATAAGGTAGTTGATTTCTTGGGTCTAGGAGAAAAGACGAGTTGTCATCTCGAAGGAGAGGACTTGACTTAGCCACCACAACTTGTAGGAAAATAGTCTTTGCGTCGTCTTAAGAGAAGGGCTCGAGTACTCAGATTGTCAACAAGTACGCCTTTATCTCTCTTAAGCGGAAAAGTCCCTACATATTGATTATATTGTTATGGAGGCAGAAGATTTATATCTCGACTGTCAAGATGACTCATGTCTTATTCTCTATTGTGTTTGAAAAGTTTGAATTGAATTGTTGAATTATTTTTTCTATGTTGTGAAGATAAAAGAAAAGGTCCTCCTATGGGTAGGATCTATCTTAAAAGATCAACTTGAATGGAATCAAGGATCAACGGGGATTATGATGCAAATGATATGCATACGCGCAAGTTTTACGTCACGCGCAGGTTCTTCCTTTGGACGTCATGCAATGCGATAAAATAAATTGCACGAAGGTAAAAGACGATAAATAAAAATGCGGATAAAGTAAAACATACACAAACGCATGAAAGCGCTAAGTGAGTGAGAGTGAATAATGTGAGCGGAGTGCAAGCGCGCGGTTGGATTTAAGTAATGGGATGTTGATTTATGAGAAAATATTATTTTTGGTGAGATTGATTTTGAGAAAAGTTGGATTAATTATATTAGTTTTAATAAAAGTTTTGGGTGTGAATTAATTTTAAGAAAAAGGGGTACTTGATTATTTTAGTGAGATTGATTAAAGTTTAATAAATTAATTAAGTTTTTAGATAGAAATAAATTTAAATGAGATTTGATTTATTAAAAGGTTTTATATTGAATAAAAAGTAGTTTTTGTTATTTTAAATTTTTATTAAGTAAAAGGTTATTCTAAATATGAAATGAATTTTTTAGAATACGAGCAAATTACTGTTGTTATTTAAAAAATATTATTAAGTGATGGAAATAAGTTATTAATAAGATGAAACTAAATTATCAAATTAAAATAAATTAATTTAAATAAAAAGGTTTATTAGTTTGTTTTAGTTAAATAAAAAACTGATTTAAAAAAGGTTAATTAAATTAGTTTAAGCGAATGATTATGTGGATTAATGAGCAGATTAAGGATTGATTAGGGATTAAAGGAGGCGACTGATTTGGTGATGTGCGAGCGTACGGGTTACGGTGGGCACGCGTGATGTTGGCCGTGAGATGAGATCCGTTGGAGATCGTGTGCCTGTGATGGTGAAGGCGCATGGTAGTGTGGTGTGTGTGCGGGCGTGGAATTATATTATAGTACAACAAAAATAATAAACAAAAACCCTAAATCCCTAATTCTTCTTCCTCAGCCGTCGGTTGCTTTCTCCTTCTCCTTCCTTGCTCTTCTTCCGCTGTTTTCTTCTCCTTTCTTCCTTCCTCGTTCGCCTTCCATCCCGATCTCTGTCTCACTCTTCTCTCATAATCACGGTCCCCTGCATCAATCAAACAACAACAAAAAGTTAACGTTAGCGAAAATAACCTTTCACGTTCCAATAACTTCCTCGCCGGTGTGGTGGCTGGAGACGGATAGAGAGCGATTCACGGCTGGTGGTTGTGATGGATGATTCGTGGTGGCGATTCAAGCAAGCATAAAGATAAGTCTTTATCTTCTTGATTCTCAATCTGAGGGTTTTTTTTATTTGGGACTTTCTGGGGGGTTTCTGAGGATTGTTGTGTGTTCGGGGCAGCGACAATGGTGTTTGGAGCAACGACAAAGGTGTTTGGAGCGAGCGGAGGGCTATTTGCAGCGAAGAAGCTAAGTCTTTCTCCCTTGCTCAATTCAAAAACTTAGGGTTTCTTTGAATTTTATATTTTTTAGATTCATGAATTGTTGTGTCCCCCCCCCCCTTGTGTACGAATGTTGTCTCTGCTTGATAGTACTTCGGGCTTAGCTGTGGCTTTGAATTAACTGCAACATTGAATGGTGTTTTGAACAGAAAATCATGCTCGTCTGATTTGTTGTTTGGGTGATGAAGAATTTTTCGTTCTCGTCCGGACATGTTGACGATTATTTTGGAAAGAATTTGAATTCTGTCTTGGACATGTTTTGGAAATTGATGACTCTCTGATCTATTCAGTATGTGTATGCTTTCCTGCTATCATTTCCTAACTTCGTATGTTCTTCCATGGCACATGCAGGTCTGGATGATCATTAGGAAGCCCCCTTAAAACACTGGAGACATTACCGTGAAGAGCTACAATAATTCGGTTCTTTGGGCATCAATAGAAGCTAACAATAAGTCTGAAGCATGTGAATTTGTTGGTGGTTGATTTTGGAAAAAAAGGAGGAAATATGAATGTGAGCAAAATAAACCCTACTTTGGTTGCCAGAAGCTCAAAAAGAAAGTACTGATATTTACTGCAGCTTTCTTGGGATATTGTTCCATGGTTTGATGCATCCAGGTAATGTTGATCTTCAATTCTGAGTTTAGCATATTCGAATTTGTACTAAACATGTCATATTGTACTGCTGCAGGATGATAATGGATGTTATGCGTGAGACTCTGTTTTGACTATTTTGTTCTGACGGTTACAAAATCATTCCACCACGACCTCAACATGATGGAGGCTAAAATCTTTGTCCAACTTCAACATCGTTTTTCTCTTATGCGATTGACTGCTTATCTGTATTGAAACTCTTAATAACGTTGATGCTTGTTACTTCCAAGGTACTGTTCTACGACGTAATGAAGAGCTAATTCAACAAGCGATAATGGTCCGAGCATGTGCTGGTTTTATGTTACAGCAGGCAAGGTCTTCCTCGTGAGTAATTAGAACTTCTTGTATTACTGATGGTGATATTGCTTCGGACCTGCATCGTGTTCTATATGCTGAAACTCTATTCTTCTTGAAATTTTAACTTCAACTTGTGTCTGTCAATGGTACTTCTTACTACCGGCTGTGTTTTGCTTTGACAGGTTAGAATGCGTGATAGTTCATAGAGATACACAACGGTTTCTCTCATGCCATAAAAGGAGGTTCAAAGGATTTTGCAAGTTACCATGGTAGTGTTAGCAGTGTCTCAAAGTAGCACCTTAGAAGTAGTTCAATTTAGTAGTTATATTGCAGTTAAAATTCCGTCAATCGATTTGCAATTTGTACATTATTATTATAAAGAAAGCCTGATGTAAATGTTTTAATATGTATTAGATGAACCGTAATGGATATTAATGAAGCTGTTTCACGCTATGTTTGGTCACCGAAATATCAGCTTCGATTTGCATATGCTGCAGCTCCTTGAATTGTAGTATTGTATTAGTTTGCATATCAACCCCAAGTATTTATGTACTGTCGCTACTGCGAAAATCGGCGCCGGCTGAACAGAAGAGTCGCCACCGTGCGTTATTTATCCCACGGGAGGGAAAGGAAACGCTCAGAGTAAACCTCGCACAACACGGGAAAGGTATGGTCGTCGCAACCAAAACCTGGATTCGGGAGTCGGTTACGCAAGGGGAAGGTATTAGCACCCCTCACGTCCGTCGTACTCGACGGGATCCACGCTTGTTTTCGGGTATGGATTGTTATTCTATCTAAACTATGGGTCAAGAAAATAAACGAAAATAAAAATGACTCGGCAAAGTATCGCACTTTATGCCTACGTATTCTCGACTGGAACGAGAAATCAGAGTCAGCGTAGTTCGCCTACCTACGGGAAAGGAGGGGAAGGTTGCTCGCTAGGATATCGCATCCTATGCCTACGTACTTTCATACAGCATGAAAGATCAGAGCAAACGTAGTTCGGGCCACGGAAGACACAAGTTTGTCTTGATTGATTTTATTCTTTCTGAAAAAAGGTTTTCTGATTAACAGTCCCGGCGGGCAAAAATGACGTTTTTGATGAGTTCACATTCTTTTACGGAAGAAGTGTCTTTTATTGTGTTTGAAATCTTTAAGTGTTTTTTTTGTTTGTTTTGAGGAAGAAGAGACAGAACTCTAACCTACGGTTGCGAAGGGAATCAAACTAACCTAATGTTATCATGCATGGGTTAAGACCTAGTGTCTATCATGCTCCTCTCTTGCACAGAGAGAAACAGAGATCCTACGGGATAGGCAGAAACAGAAACAATAACAGATATATACAGTAAAGCAGTAAAATGCATGGATGCAACAATACAAGCGAGGCAAGGGAGTCCCACTCAACCTCGAACCTAGAAAACAATAGGCAAAAGTGAACAGGATTCACTTTCAACCCAGCAGGGTAAACAGCAAACAATACAACCAGGAAAATCAATACATCAGCAATGAAAGACAACAGCATCAGCAGCTCTGACTCAACATCTGACTTCAAGTAATCTCCAATCAGCTACAGGCTTCAACAAGCATCAATCTCCATCTTCATGGCCTTCAGGCAAGGGCTTTGATCATCAGTCTTCTATCTGCAATAGCTTTCTTCAAGTTCAAACCTCCAGGATGAGGAATCAGTCACAAGAGTGAAGTGAATGAATGTTAGACAGTTAATTACCTACCAAGGGTGGTTCATCAACTGTTAACATTAAACAGAAAGTTTCCTCTCAAAAGTTCTATCTTTCAAATATATTCACTGATCCTTCCAAAGGAAGGAGGTGGATATTTGAAAGAGACTTTGAATCATAGAGAAAGGATGGATGCAGACAAGGCATTCCATGTTTGAGAAACAAGCTTTCTAGTCTAGAGCTCTGCCTAGCTCCTAAACCCTAGTCTCCTCAGCAGCTGCTAGCAAGAACCTCCTATTCAACTCTGGCAGTTGATCTTCAATCTCTGGATCTCCAATGGTCTTCATCACCTCAAGTCTTCAGCTCTCCCAAGTTCCCAGACAATCCCAATACCCAAGCAAGCAAGCAATAATCCCCAGAGGGCACACCACACCAGTCAATCAGATATACAGAGTATTAATAGCAGTAGGGGAGTCCTGACTTTTCTCTAAGGGATCTAATAACTACCCATAACCCCTATAGTCCCATAACTAAACTAGTTAAATCCTAAGTCCTAAGGGAAATGAAATCAAACTTCTTAAGTCATCACCTAAAAACCCTAATTTGTTCATGTTTGTTCAATCCTACATTAAGCACCTAAAATTAATTTCTAAAAATGGGAACTAAATTGTTTCTACAAGTTCAATGTCTCATCTAAACAACCTAAAAATAATGAACAAAAAATATGAAAGCATCTAGTAGAACAAAAATTAACAAAATCATGCATGAAATGAAACTATTTAAAATGTCATTTATTTAGAAAATATGAGAAAAATATCAAATAACAATAAAAATGCAATTTTATTTAATGACAATTTTCTACACAGAACCAAGAAAATATAGAAAAAACAACCACTAAAAAAGAGTTAATTTCCTATTTTATATGATTTTTTAAAGTTGGTAAAAATTAAAGTGAATTAAAAACTAAATTGAATTAAAATGAGAGGGAGGGGGTACTAATAGCAATTCGCTCCAGTTCATTTAGGATGGGCCAGGCAATGGTGGGGTGCGCGTAGCAAGTTGGCATTAGGCCCAGAACAAGTCAGAAATAATGAAAATAAAAAAGGGACGCAGGGGGTGAGAATAGCAGGGTTTTCACGTGCAAAATGAATTGGGCTCAGTACTGGGGTGGTGGGATTAGCAATAACACACCTAGGCCCGCCCGTTTCATTAAATGAAACGGTGCGTTTAGGGCACCTACAACTCTCCCTCCAAAATCAGTATGAATTGGGGCCGTTGGATGCGTCTAACAGTCAAATAATTCAAACAAAATGGAGGGCTGGGATTACGTCTCCTACCTCCATCCATCTAGGGTTTCTGAAACCCTCACACGCATGCCATGAACATCCAAGTTCCTCCTCTCTGTCCTCTCTCTACAATCCACCAAAACTCACGATGTAAACATCAAACTTGCTCCAATTTTCAGGCTCTATCCAGCTATGGTAGTAGTTTGTCTTGAAACTCATCATATCACTCAACCCGATCACATGAAGTTCTTGCCACCATGAACATACACTGAGATGCATCACAATAATTCTTGCTCAAACTTATGCTAATCTAAACTACACATAATGGTGATTATTCTGATCTATCAAACTAAGATTATAATGTACTATGCTATGAGTTCTACATCCTAACAGTTCTAACAACCTGTCAACAATCATCACTAAACAGCACCAAACTTATCCTACTCGTTCTCCTAACAACCTAGATCACATCTAAACTAATAAAACCATGCAAATCTATCTATATCAAGCTATGGCAGAGAAATTGAACCTGGTGCAAAAGCTTGGAAATGGATGTTGAACTCGTGGATCTGAGGCTTCTAATGCTTGGATCTTGATCAGCTATCTCAGTGCTTGATTCTGTATGCAACACCTTGATGATTCTTGCCTTGGATCTTGCTGTCCAATGGAAATTGCAATTTGTGTGTTCTTGATGGAAGTGCACGAAAATGGATCAATTTCAATCAGATCCTTGTTGATCTTTAGTCCATGATGATGATTGAATATGGTAGAATCAATATTGGTGATGATTGATGAAGATTTTGAGAAATTTGGATGAAATTGCAATGAGAAAGAATAGAGAGAATTTGTGAAATTTTTGGTGAAAAATGAATCCAACCCTTGCTCAATTCTGATTTCATGAATATATAGTGCTCAAATGAACTTTCTAGAACCATCTTGCAACTTCCCTTGCATTCCAAATTGGTCATGTTTCTTCAAATGCAAGTAACCATAAATAACTTTGATTTTTTCCACTAAGCTCAAAAATGTACTTGAACCAATGTTCTTAGAATGTCTTTTGGACCCAAAATCATATATTGGAAGTCTCCATTTGGACTTATAAATCTCTCAAACCATTTTTCACTTTGACTTTATTTAAGTTATAAGCCATTTTAGTTCAAATTTGACCAATCATGCAACTTCATGTTATGAGCTTTTCCAACAATTTGTGACCTTCTTTCTAGACTCAAAATGTCATTTGGAGCAAGTTTGATGTTGTAAGTTTTTCCATTTGAGGCCTCCTTGTATGAGTTTTGGACATAGGTTAAAATGACCTGTAATTCACAAATGACCAAAATACCCTTTGCTTGCCAAGACCATAAGTTGAGTTCCACACATCATATGAAGGCATGCTATACCATTATAGAAAGCTAAGACAATGAGGAACAATTCTTATGTTGACCAGAAGTTCATTTGAAATCTCCTTGAGGGGTAAAACTAGCTTGGAAGTCAAGCCACCTTCACAGACAAAATTTCAGATACCTCAGATGACCTGTAACTTGCAAGGACCATAACTTGAGTTCTATAAATCTCCTTGATGTCTTCCACCACTCAAATTAAAGGTCTTGAGATCCTCTACAAGTTTCATGTTGGCCAAGGATCCATTTGAAGCTAGCATTTTGACTTATCTTGCTTGGAAATTTGACCTAAACTAGGGGATTTTACACAGAAACCCTAATTTAGAAGCTCCTCTTCTCCTTGATTTCTCTTGAATTCTTCTTGGCATATCTCCATATCCTTCTTTATATGTCCAATGATGAACCCCATATCTCTCCACTAGACTTGAATGCCCCTTAAATCAGTCAATTGACCTAGGGTTGACCTAGGGTTGACCCAGATGAAACCCTAGTTGACTGCCTTCAGCTATAGCTCTTGTGCTCTCATCAATGACTTGTCTCCTTCTTTAAAGTACTTTCTAAGTCTCTCATAATGTCTAGATACTCTCCATGCCTTCAACTCACAGCTCACAACCCTCTTGTTGACCCTCAGATACCCTCAGCTAGGAGATAGACTCAAGGCTTGATCTGCTGAACTCTTTGCTTTCAAATTCTTTCCTGATGACTTGAATGAGATTGGATTGGGATAATAACCTCTTGATAAGCTTCTATAGATGAGAATAATGCTTGGTCCCCCTGTTGTATGACTTGCTATGCTTATGCTATGCAGATGATTAGACTATGCACATGACTCGATATGCAAATGCTAATGACATTGAAACATAAACCAAGTGAATAAGGTTGGGCAAATTTTAGGGTGCAACAGCTGCCCCTATTCAAGCGGCTTGGACCCGATTGGGTGAAGAGCCCGGAGCCTTCAGACATTCGCGGTACGAGACGGTTGAATACTAGGAACCCAGAAATTTGCCAACCGCAGAAATAAACTGCGCCACTGCTTGGGGAACGACATTCATCAGCTGAATTTAACTGTTACGGCAACCCACTGATCTCGTGCGACCGTGCTGGGGATTCTTCTCATCATCCTGAAAAAGATTGAATCATCGGAAACTTCGTCCTTTGCTTGTCCACGTCAGGACTCTATCTGCTGTCAACTCGGAAAAAACTTCAACAACTTTGCTGGGGACGGCTCGTCTGCCTTCTCGTCAGAGATAAATCGTCCACGTTAGGAATAAACTCTTCCACATTAGGAATACCACCGTCCACGTTAGGACTCACCTTTCCACGTAAGGAATAACCGTTCCACGTTAGGAATAATACTGTCCACGTTAGGACTCACCTTTCCACGTAAGGAATACATCGCTTTTCCCCGTCAGGGGTGACTTTTCTCTGCTTTGTCAAACTCTTCCACGTAAGGAATACGTCTTCTTTTGCTTTGTCCATGTAAGGACTCTTTCTTTTTCCACGTTAGGAATCACAAATTTTCCACGTAAGGAACCCCAATCTTTCCACGTGAGGAATACTATATCAATCTTTCTTTCCACGTTAGGAATGTTTCTTCTTTCCACGTAAGGAATACCGTTTCTTCTTTCCGTCCACGTCAGGACTAAACTCTCCACGTAAGGAATCTATCTTCTTCTTCCACGTTAGGAATAACTTCTTTGATCTGTCCGCGTGAGGACTACATCGTCCACGTTAGGACCCACTTCTCCCCGTTAGGAATAATAATTTCTTTGATTTGTCCACGTCAGGACACTGATCTCGTCTTGATTTGTCCACGTTAGGACTCAGGCGTCTTCGACCCGCTGAGGAAATAAGACTTGCCCACGTAAGGACTCACACGCTGGTCTGATCTGTCCACGTCAGGGCACCAACACAGAAAGTAATCACTTTTGTCAACGTCATGACCTCCCGTTCCACTAATTTCGAGAACCCGAATCTGCCCACGTTAAGACTAACACACCTCACCAATCCGGGGAAATAAACCTGTCCACGTTAGGACGCCCACTTCTGAAGAAATCCCGTCAATATAGGAATAAATTGTCCACGTCAGGACTTAGTTCTCCAGTGATCCTCACCCACAAACTTCTTAGCACTGTCGTGACAGCGACTTTGAGATGTACTCTACTGGGGACATTTGGAAACCAAACTACCGGACGCCTGTTCTGATAACCGGCGGTGGCCTCTGAAATTCTGATTCATGGAACCCCTGATGACAACTAATTCTGCCTGGGAATAAAGAGAAACTTATCCTGGCAACTCTGTGGGGACTACTGCCGAAACTGACATTATCATTGAATATCTCATGCCGAGATCTTGAACGTTTGGTTGTTCATTTGAGCAAGAGTTCTCTTCACCTGAACTGCTAGAGTACAGAAACTGCTTCAGCAAAATAAATGCTAAAGATAATGCCGACTCCGCCGGGGATAGCCAAATGCTACAGAATTATTCCAGCAAAATAAATGCTGGAAGAGTGAAGTCGACCATACTGGGAAATTGGGAACTCAAATCAAACGCCTTGTTGAGGTAACCCCCTGCTGGGGAATATAACTTTGCTGGGGGATAGCAGATGTGCACAGTATGATCGGACTTTCTGCTGGAGAGTGAACTGATATTACACAGTATCCCTGACAAAATAAATGACATGACCCACCATCAACTCTGCTTGGGAGAGTCTTAATCCTCGAGTTCCACTGGAAGGAATGAAAACACTTGCAAAGAGAATTCCGCTGGGGATGGGATGATTCTCTTGGGATGAACTCCACCGACTCCGCTGGGGTAGAGTGCATGACCCTGCGGGGAAAGATGAACCTGTCTGAACACAGCCTTACGATCTTGGAATCGCCAAACGCTATTGAGGGTGAATAACTTTTCTGCTCCCTTTGGGTAAGCTACGGCTAGCTGGGGAATTCTATCCTTCTTCAGGAAGAACATGCATGACCTGCGTGGGGGACTAAGTCTTTTGTTATCGCAATCTTTTGATCATCTTCCTCGTATGGTTATGAAACCTGCAACAACACAAACAAGACACGACAAGCCTATGCAATCAAATCAATTCAGGTTAGTGACGTTACACTCAGTTAATTCAAAGCTTTAACAATTGTTGGCAAGGGCCAGTGATGTTATACTCATGCTAGCTTCACTAAACTTAGGCGTTTTATCATGCACAAAACAGTAAAGAACCAGCATCAAGTACTGAATAACATATTTTATTGATCGGGCCCCTGAATGGGCGGAGTTTTATACATGGGATGTAACTCCTGAAATGAGGAAGCTACGCAAAGCAAATATACAAATATGCAAGTATGCACAAGAAGCATGAATATTGACAACTTAAATTTGTACACATGTCGGCAACGGGGTGTAGACGAACACCACGAGCTGATCCTCCTATGACTCATCCGACTCTAAGGCTTTCCCGGTATCCCCACTTCTGAAGAGATTGTGTCCGATAGCTGGCTCCTCAAACATATTCTCCCGCATTGATGCTCATTGAATTCGGACCGCAGTCATTTGCTTTTCAAATCCCTAACTTTTGCGTGAACCGCCCTTTACGGGTTTTCAGTTCACCGGGATACCCTTTTTTGCCGAAGCCGCCCAGTGTAGGTTTTCAACTTCGCGGGTGTACATTTTTTTCAATTTTGTCCCTAACTTTTGCCCGAACCTTTCATTCTGTTTTTGGTTCGCCAGGATGCCCCATTTTTGCCTGGACTCTCTTTTTCTGTCCAGCGGGTCTATTTTAAGCAAAGTATTTTTTAACTGCGTCCGAATTCACAGGTGACGTGAAGTCTTCTCCGTCCATGGTGGACAACAACAACGCTCCTCCTGAAAAGACTTTTCTGACAACGTATGGCCCTTCGTAGTTGGGGGTCCACTTGCCCCTGTGATCTGCTTGCGGCGGGAGAATCCTTTTCAGCACAAGGTCGCCCGTCTGAAAGCTTCGTGGATGTATCTTCTTGTCGTACGCTTTCTTCATTCGGCTCTGGTACAAACGACCGTATGCTAGAGAAGCTAGCCTCTTCTCGTCCATTAAGCTCAGTTGGTTCAATCTATTCGTTACCCATTCCGCCTCGTCCAGCTGAACGTCTCGCAATACCCTCAGAGAAGGGATCTCAACCTCTAATGGTAATACCGCTTCCATTCCGTATACCAACGAGAACGGAGTTGCCCCGGTTGATGTGCGTACCGTCGTACGATAACCGTGCAAAGCAAAAGGTAGCATTTCATGCCAATCCTTATAGGTCACCACCATTTTCTGAACAATTTTCTTGATATTCTTATTGGCCGCCTCAACAGCGCCATTCATCTTGGGTCGGTAAGGGGAGGAGTTGTGATGTTCGATCTTGAAATTCTGACAGAGCTCCTTCATCATTTTGTTGTTCAGATTTGAACCATTATCCGTGATTATCCGCTCGGGAATCCCATATCGGCAAATGATATCTCTCTTGATGAATCTGGCCACCACTTGCTTCGTTACATTCGCGTAAGATGCCGCTTCCACCCACTTGGTGAAATAATCGATTGCTACTAGGATGAACCGGTGCCCATTAGAAGCCGTCGGCTCGATCTTGCCAATCATATCGATTCCCCACATCGAGAATGGCCATGGCGATGACATCACATTCAGAGGACTCGGAGGCACATGTATCTTGTCAGCATAGATTTGGCACTTGTGGCACTTCCTCGCGAACTTGAAACAATCAGTTTCCATCGTCAGCCAAAAGTAACCTGCCCTCAGCAACTTTCTCGTCATAGCATGCCCACCAGCATGCGTACCAAAGGTACCTTCGTGAATTTCCTCCATGAGAAGCTTTGCCTCTTTCTCGTCTACACAACGCAACAACACCAAATCGTGGTTTCTTCTGTACAAGACGCCATCTGGATTCAAGTAGAAATTACCCGCTAATCTCCTGAGAGTCTTCTGATCTTGACTGGATGCCCCAGCCGGATACTCTTTATTCTTCAGGAAATTAAGGATATCGAAATACCACGGTTTGTCATCAGATGCCTCATCAATAGCAAATACATAAGCTGGCCTGTCCAACCGAGAGATAGTGATTTGGGGAGCTTCGTTCCAGAAGTTGACCTTGTACATGGAAGACAAAGTGGCGAGAGCGTCAGCCATTTGATTCTCTGCCCGCGGTACATGATGCAATTCAACCTTGTCGAAGAAAGGCAACAATCTCCTTGCATAATTCATGTAATGTATCAAATTAGGCTGCCGTGTCTCCCATTCCCCTTTTATCTGATTCACCACCAGAGCTGAGTCTCCGTATACGTCTAGATGTTTGATTCGCAAATCAATGGCTTCTTCAAGCCCCATTATACAAGCTTCGTATTCGGCCTCATTGTTGGTGACAGCAAAGGTCAATCGGGCAGTAAACGGGATGTGCGACCCGTGTGGCGTGGTGATGATTGCCCCTATTCCGCTACCGTAAGCATTCACAGCTCCGTCAAATATCATCTTCCATTTGGAGCCCAACTCTGGTCCTTCGTCTGGCAACGGTTCTTCACAATCTTTCATCTTTAGGTACATGATATCCTCGTCAGGAAAATCAAACCTCATCGATTGGTACTCTTCAATAGGCTGTTCCGCCAGATACTCAGACAGCACACTCCCCTTTATAGCCTTTTGCGAGACGTATTGAATATCGTATTCAGTCAAGACCATCTGCCAACGGGCAATTCTACCTGACAACGCCTGCTTTTCAAATACATATTTGATAGGATCCATCTTCGAGATGAGCATGGTTGTATGATTCAGCATGTACTGCCTCAAACGCTTGGCGGCCCAGGCTAGCGCGCAACAAGTTTTCTCCAGCATTGAGTATCGAGATTCACAGTCTGTAAATTTCTTACTCAGGTAATAGATCGCATGCTCTTTTCTCCCTGTCTCGTCGTGTTGACCGAGAACACAACCCATGCTTCCCTCAAGAACCGTCAAATACATTATCAAGGGTCTACCTGCCACTGGGGGTATCAGAACAGGAGGCTCCTGCAAATACTGCTTTATTTTATCGAACGCCTTTTGACAATTTTTGTTCCACGTTACAGCTTGATCTTTCTTTAGCAACTTGAATAACGGTTCACACGTAGCAGTTAGGTGAGATATGAACCGAGCGATGTAGTTCAACCTCCCTAAAAACCCGCGCACCTCTTTCGCTGTTTTAGGCGTCGGCATTTCTTGAATCGCTTTTATTTTAGCAGGATCGACCTCTATTCCTCTTTCGCTTACGATAAACCCCAGCAGTTTACCCGATCTCACCCCGAAGGTGCATTTATTAGGGTTCAGCCTCAGCCTGAACTTCCTAAGTCTTTTAAACAACTTCAGCAAATTCACCAGATGCTCTTCCTCCGTCTGGGATTTGGCAATCATATCGTCAACATAAACTTCGATCTCTTTATGCATCATGTCATGGAAAAGAGTCGTCATCGCACGCTGATATGTTGCCCCAGCATTTTTCAAACCAAAGGGCATCACTTTGTAGCAAAATGTTCCCCACGGTGTTATGAAAGTAGTCTTCTCCATATCCTCTGGCGCCATTTTAATCTGATTATAGCCTGAAAAGCCATCCATGAAGGAGAATACGGAGTATTGAGCAGTATTATCAACTAACACGTCAATGTGAGGAAGTGGAAAATCGTCTTTTGGGCTTGCTTTATTCAAATCTCTATAATCCACGCACATTCGAACCTTGCCATCTTTCTTTGGCACTGGTACGATGTTGGCAACCCATGAAGGATACTTCGTCACAGCCAGGAAACCAGCGTCCCACTGTTTCTGCACCTCCTCTTTGATCTTCATTGCCATATCTGGTCGCGTTCTGCGAAGCTTTTGTTTGACCGGCGGGCAATCTTCTTTCAGTGGCAGACGATGCACGACCATATCTGTATCGAGCCCTGGCATATCCTCATACGACCAAGCGAATACATCACTATACTCTTGGAGCATTTCAACCAGTCTCCGCTTGATATCATCCTGCAGGGCGGCTCCGATACGAATATTTTTCTCAACCCCTTCCGACCCCAAATTGATAATTTCGATGACCTCGTCGTGAGGCAGAATGGTTCTTTCCTCTTGCTTTACTAACCAAGACAGTTCTTCAGGAACGTCGTTATCTTCGACAACCTCTTCCTCGGCCTGAAATACCGGGTGCTCAAAGTCGGGACGAGTCATAGGTAGTTCAAGGATGTCATCTGAAAATGTTATCCTGCAAAAGGAATGGTTAAGTGTTTCAAAATGCGTATAAAGCGAATAACCCCGTTGCCATTTTATTGAAAAATACAAAACAAGAAAGACAGGGATTACAGTATTTGCACATGAAAAAAACGCCATTTATTTAATGATTAACACGCAATGTTTATAACAACACGGCCCTAAGCAAATCCTGATGCCCCGGGCAAGACATCAGATTATTCAACAATTAATAAAGCAAAGCATTACTGTTTAAAAGTCACAGGAACAAGCTCCTGAATAGACCAGTTGCACAGTCCTTGTCCTGGCGTGCTTGGCTGAATCCAGGCATCCATATCACAGTCGCTGTCCCCTTCGTCAGACTCCGACGCAGCATTGACAGTTTCATGACATACTCCACTGGCAGAGATGATAATTGGCTTTCTGAAACGGGGGGCCCCCACGGAAGGAGTTGATGACGACGGTTGGTACCCCAGTCCGAACCGGTCCATCTTCACAGGAATGTCCAGCACTTTGCCCCAGCCCTTGGCTTCTCCTGCTTCCACTAGAGCTTGAGCTTCTTTATACGATGAGACGGCTACTTCTGGCACTTTGCTCGGCCCGGGACTCTTGTCCTTGATGCGCAAACCTTCGAATGCCTGGCATGGTGTTTCGTGGATCTCCCCGTCGACTTCCACATATTTAAATGAAGATAAATGGCTGACCAGGATGTCTTCTTCTCCGCACACGGTGACTACACTGTCTCCGACCATATATTTTAACTTCTGATGCAGGGTAGACGTGACTGCCCCTGCCCCATGAATCCAGGGTCTTCCAAGCAAGCAGCTGTACGCAGGCTGTATATCCATGATATAAAACTCAGTTGCAAACACTTCCGGCCCCACTTGCAGAGGCAAGGTAATCGATCCGAAGACTGTTCTCCGCGTGCCGTCAAATGCTCTGACTACCAAATCGCTGGGTGTACACAAAATTCCTCGAACATCCAGCTTCATCATCGCCTTCTTGGGCAACACATTCAAAGATGATCCGGTGTCAACCAAAACGTGCGACATTACTGATCCTCTACACTCAACAGATACGTGTAATGCCATATTATGATCTCTCCCTTTCGGAGTCAAGTCAAAATCGGTAAAACCCAGACTGTGGCCTGCATTCACATGTGCCAATACTCCTTCTAGCTGATTTACGGAGACATCTTGGGGTACAAAAGAAGTGTCCAGGACTTTCAGCAAAGCATTTCTGTGAGCTTCCGAACACAACAGCAATGATAGGATAGATATTTTGGACGGTGTCTGCTGTAGATGCTCCACAATCTTATAATCACTTTTTCGAATTAAGCGCATGAACTCTTCTACATCCTTCGATGCTGCTTCTTTTTCACTTGCTTGTACCGGAACATTTTCAACCACTTTCCCTTTTCCTTTCGCTAGTCTTTCAGCCTCCACTTCAGGAGATATAAAGATCCTGCCACTCCTTGTCATGCCTCCTGAGCCAACAACATTATCCACAATCTCCACTGGCTGTTTGTTAACATCAATCTTTATCCCATCACAATACACCTCTAACCCATATGACCATGGGACTGCTTTCGTGTTCTCGTACGGGATTGGCCCGGCCTTAGTTATGGTGATCGGTGGTCGCTGAGCTGGTGCTGCAATAGTGATCGTCTTCCGAGGTATCGTTACCGTGGCCACATCACTCCGATTATCCACTACTGCCCCTGCAGGCTCGTCAGTTGCCGCTCGATCAAACTGCAATATGCCCTCATCAATTAAAGCCTGAATGCCTTTCTTCAAATCCTCACACCCCCCAGCTAGGGTCCAACAGTCTAAGCAATACTCGTTACATCCTGGGTAAACACCTCCTTGTAACAGTCGGCTCTTTATCTCGCTCAGCGGCGTCTTTAAATCTTCAACATTCATAATAAGATTCAAACCTTCCTCAGTCAGAACGGCGTTAGCCCCATGATTAGGCATGGGTTTCTGGACTATATTCGGACCTGCCGTTCCGAAATTGATAGTCTTATTGTCCAAAAGATCCTGCACAACGTGCTTAAAAGCATGGCAACCTTCTATATCGTGACCCGGGGCCCCAGAATGAAACTCACAGTGCCTGCTTGCATCATACCCAAACGGGGGAGCTCCCGTTATTGGTGCCAGAGTTCTTTTCTCTACCAGATTCAATCCCAACAATGTCTGCAACAAATCGGCATAGGTTGAGGGAGGCTTCTCAAACACTCTTCTCGGTTTACTACCCTGGAATCTTCGTTGAGCCTGCTGTGCCCCCTGCTGAGGCTGCTGCTGCTGTGGCATTGGCTGTTGCTGAACCGGTTGTTGTTGCTGGAGTGGTTGTTGCTGATAGGGAATAGTAACACTCGCCACCTGCTGCGGCTGACGATATTGACCTCGTCCCCTGCCTCGGCCTCGGCCTCGGCCTCCAAATACTGCGCTTGCCTCGCCCTGACGGCGCCCACCATAAGCTTTCCTATTACTGCCAGATGCAGTTGATTCCTCGACTTGGAACTTTCCTTGCTTAATGTTACGTTCAATCTTTTCCCCCATCAGAATCAGGTCTGAAAAACTGGCCAGAGACGTATGAAATAGCATATCATGAAACAGACCTGTGAATGTGCCGACAAACATGTCATTCATTTCCTTATCTTCTACAGGAGGACGGACCCTGGCAGCCATATCGCGCCACCTTTGCGCGTACTCTTTAAAACTCTCCCCCTTCTTCTGCGACAGTCCGGCCAACTGGACCCGATTGGGCGCCAGGTCGCTGTTATACTTGTAGTGAGCTACGAACGCCTCCGCCAATTGCTTCCATGTCTTGATATCAGTTGGCTCTAACCCCATGTACCACTCTAGGGAAGGGCCCGACAGACTATCCTGAAAGAAATGCATCAGCATTCTTTCATCAGTTGAGTATGCAGACATCTTTCTATAATAAGCTCGTACATGCACTTTCGGACATGTGTCTCCTTTGTACTTGTCGAACGCAGGAGCTTTGAATTTAATTGGCACCCTCAAACCAGGTACCAAGCCCATTGTTGCCATGTCCAATCCCACAGCACTTTGATTTAAGACTCCCCTCATCTGCTCTTCCAGCATCCTAATCTTTTGGGAATTATCCATCGGTCCTTCAAAACCTCCTCCGGAGAAGGCGTCCTCCTGCTGATCTTCTTGCCACATACCGTTTCCAGCTCCATACCCATCATATCCATTATTACGTCCAGCTCTGATCTGATTCATCCCCGGACCTCGGCCTCTGTTGCCGTACCCTTGAACACCTCCAGCAGGACCAAAAGCCATAAATCCAGTACCGTTTCCGTTTCCAAAGCCTCCGTAACCCTGATTGACCATACCATAACCATCTTGCCCAAAGCCTTGAGCATTAAAGCCATATTTCCCAGTGTTATCGAATCCCTGATCGTTGAATCCGAATCCAGTATTGACAAAGCCATTGCCTCCTAGATTATCTCCCAAATTGACATCACCCAGCCCAACATTATGGACAGCGGTCTCATTCCCCACTCCAACGTTACCATTCACAGCAGCGGTAGCGTTGTTGACATTAGCAGCAGGTGTATTGATTACAGGCGGCGCCACTGGCGTGGGAGTACCGTCTCCATGAGCAGTATCAACCCGGACAGACTGATGATCTTCATTACCATGACCAGCGTTCCGGGCCAACAGAGGCTGGACCATGGCCTGCAAATTCTCCTGCCCTTTTGCTATAGCTTCCATAGTCTGCATGAAGAGGGCGAGCTTCTCGCGCACATCTTGCATCTCGTTCTGCATTTGGTCCATGATTTTTCGACAATTGGAGCGTGTAGAATAGCGGTGCGGATGCTGATCTGCAATCCTGTTAAGTACCTGATACAGAGCAGGAAATAAGACACCATCCAAAGATTACCTGTAATGCAATATGAATATGAATGCAATGCAATGTGTCTGTGCATTAGGGAAGTTCATTCCCCCAGTTCTAGTGCGAAGGTGCCGGTGCAGTGACAGTGCTGACAATAGGAATATCGGAGCTGAATCATAGAAAGCCTCATATATTGCAGGGAGAATCAATAAGCCCAGGGTACAAAATCACTGAGAGTACAAAGAAGGCATGACCTCAACCAACAATCCTGGTGATGGTCAGCACTATGCAAATAAAGCATACAAGTTACTACATGAAATGATCAAATCCTCCCAAAAGTCTGGTACTCCTCTATTAACTTCTTGGTCTCCGGATGGCTTGGTCGATCAAGCAGCCCTTCAACAAGCTGGTTTCTCCTCTTAAGGACACGGCGTACGTCTTCAGCAGTTTCTTCCCATGTTGCTTCTCCGAAGCAATCTTCTAACTTTCGCTTCTGAGACACTGCTTCATCTCTGGATTTGATTGCCTTGTTCAGTGCATGCTGGACACTATACCGGGTCATCACTTCCTCCTCACACTTCTTAATGCTAGACCTCAACTTCTCCTCGAGGTCGGAAATTTGCTGCTTTAGCTTATCTTCCCGCTTCTTATTGTTGGTGAGTGTAGCATTCCAAGTCTTATTGCAAGAAGATATCTCTCGATGAGCGATGTCAAGCGCCTTCTTTTTGGCTTCCAGCATGTCATGGGAGCTTCTGAACTCTTGCCCCAGACGTTCACGCTTTTTCTTTTCCTCAGTCAACTCAGCCCCTAACCTGTTTAGCAGCTCGATCTGTTGTTGGAAAGCATATACGGCCTTGTTTTTCTCGCTGCGTACCTGGGCTAACTCTTGCTCTAACCCTTCATTAATCTTCATCAAGGCTTCTTTTTCTCTCACAACTTGTTCATAGACTTCCCTAGAAACAGTAGTTGGCTCTGCTACCGGAATAGGATCAAGAACTGGTGCATCTGGAAATGGCATCCGCAACCGACTTGCTCTCTCCTGGATCCAAACCCTGTAAGGTGCATAGGCTTGACAGTCATTCTTCCCTAACAACGGCTTCCCTCTTTGGTTAATACGCGTCCAGGCATGCTGCAACTTGGCCAATAACTCCCCCTTCACATCACCGGTGAAGTACAGAGATTCCTGTACTTCTTCCTCCTGAGGTGGATTCTTCAGTGCATATCCGAACTGGAGAATGAATAGAGAAGGGTTGTAATTGATACACCCTTTTCTTCCTATCAGCGGCACATTAGGGTACCCAGAACAACTGAAGATGAGCTCAGATCCCAACAGGTCTCGATCAAACCACACAACATCTTCGGAATATAGCCTCATCAGGCGCTCTGACCAACTGGCTGAGGTTGCACTGTCTACAAATGGTCCCTTCATGGGGAGATGACTTTTGAACCACATATTCAATAGAGGAGTACAACAGTAAACAACTTTTCCCCTTCGGTTTTCGTTCTTATAGTGCAATGAATGATAGAAGTCTCCAATCAACGTTGGCACTGGGTTGCCTGCAGCAAACAGATAGAAAGCATCCAAATCCACAAAGTTGGGCAAGTTAGGAAACAGCACAATTCCATAGATGCATAAAGCCAAAATAGCATTGAAAACCACCCAACAACCGTTCTTGGCGTACTCTCGAGCTTTGACAACTAAGAAGTCAAGAGAGAAACCTGAAACCCCAAGCCAAGAAGTCAATAACAGTTCTGCAGCGTCCATATGTAAGGCTTTGGCTAAGTCCTCCAACTTGGGCTCAGCAGCAGAGTGAATAAAGGGAACCTCGTTCTGCACGGGAAGCTCGGTAAACTCCACATACTCCTCAATGGTAGGCCCTAGAATAAAGTCAGCAAACGTAAAACATCTCAATGCGGGATCATAGAACTGCATCAAGGAGTATAACCCATTCATCTCATCAGCAGTGGGCTTGCAGACTAATCTCAGTAATCTCCCATGACTCATTCTAAAGCTTCTTCTAACCTCCTCATCAGCGAGAGATATCAGCCCAAGCAAAGAAGTAATATCAGGTGAAGGCAGCTTATACGCAACTGTTTTCCTCAGACCAGCCATAATCAATACTCAGAAGTCCGGGCACTAGAACTAGGGAAATGCAAATGCACCTGCAGCACAGACACACGTTAGTGAAATGCAAATGGAAATGGATATGCAGGCAATGTAATGCAAGTAACATGCAACAGGGACCAAAGCTGTAGCTGAATAGCCTGAACCCAATCAAGAAAGGTCTCAGATAGACCATCCAGAAGTCCTCAAACCCTGGCCTCAGATAGCCCTAAAACAAAGCTCCAACACTGGTCTCTGACAGACCTCAAACCATAACTCCAACTGGTCTCTGGTAGACCTCAAATCACATCTCTAATTGGTCTCTGACAGACCTCAGAACACGTCTCCAAATGGTCTCTGACAGACCTCATAACTCTCCATAAATATCCAGGATCTCTGATCGAGAACAAACCGGTATCTGAAGGTCTGGTTACCTGCATAACCCCAAATCCCCTCACAGGTGGGTGGCCCTATAACTGGCACAAGGTACGGCATCCTATGCGGTCGTCGGCATCACAGACTTTCAGGGTTGATGATACGATTCCCAGAAGGAGTGGCATCATCAAATCCTGAAGAGGCCTCACTCAGCCAACTTCCAAATGATCGGTTCCCGGAGTCGACAATTCAGCTGACCAACAACCCTTTCGACCCAAAGGGTAGAAAAAGAAGCCAACCAGAAGAACCTCGTCCGAGTGTAGATTTCATGAGACACTAATGCAAGCAAAGCCGGCACGCGCCCACTACTTTCTACGCTAATTCTAGGTGCACTCAAGCCCAGGTCCGGCTTATCTCTCAATATCAGAACACCCGTCACACCCCAAGATACAGCAATAATAATCAATATATAATGCTGAAAATAAAAGGTCAGAAATATAAATCCATACAAAATCCTCGACGGGAAAACAAACGTTAGGATTGACTCTCTTAAGGGACGTTGGATCCCAAATGCATAAGAACCATCACAGTCCTTAGCAGCCAGGGGACGTTGGATCCCCAGCAGAGTCGCCAGCTGTCGCTACTGCGAAAATCGGCGCCGGCTGAACAGAAGAGTCGCCACCGTGCGTTATTTATCCCACGGGAGGGAAAGGAAACGCTCAGAGTAAACCTCGCACAACACGGGAAAGGTATGGTCGTCGCAACCAAAACCTGGATTCGGGAGTCGGTTACGCAAGGGGAAGGTATTAGCACCCCTCACGTCCGTCGTACTCGACGGGATCCACGCTTGTTTTCGGGTATGGATTGTTATTCTATCTAAACTATGGGTCAAGAAAATAAACGAAAATAAAAATGACTCGGCAAAGTATCGCACTTTATGCCTACGTATTCTCGACTGGAACGAGAAATCAGAGTCAGCGTAGTTCGCCTACCTACGGGAAAGGAGGGGAAGGTTGCTCGCTAGGATATCGCATCCTATGCCTACGTACTTTCATACAGCATGAAAGATCAGAGCAAACGTAGTTCGGGCCACGGAAGACACAAGTTTGTCTTGATTGATTTTATTCTTTCTGAAAAAAGGTTTTCTGATTAACAGTCCCGGCGGGCAAAAATGACGTTTTTGATGAGTTCACATTCTTTTACGGAAGAAGTGTCTTTTATTGTGTTTGAAATCTTTACGTGTTTTTTTTGTTTGTTTTGAGGAAGAAGAGACAGAACTCTAACCTACGGTTGCGAAGGGAATCAAACTAACCTAATGTTATCATGCATGGGTTAAGACCTAGTGTCTATCATGCTCCTCTCTTGCACAGAGAGAAACAGAGATCCTACGGGATAGGCAGAAACAGAAACAATAACAGATATATACAGTAAAGCAGTAAAATGCATGGATGCAACAATACAAGCGAGGCAAGGGAGTCCCACTCAACCTCGAACCTAGAAAACAATAGGCAAAAGTGAACAGGATTCACTTTCAACCCAGCAGGGTAAACAGCAAACAATACAACCAGGAAAATCAATACATCAGCAATGAAAGACAACAGCATCAGCAGCTCTGACTCAACATCTGACTTCAAGTAATCTCCAATCAGCTACAGGCTTCAACAAGCATCAATCTCCATCTTCATGGCCTTCAGGCAAGGGCTTTGATCATCAGTCTTCTATCTGCAATAGCTTTCTTCAAGTTCAAACCTCCAGGATGAGGAATCAGTCACAAGAGTGAAGTGAATGAATGTTAGACAGTTAATTACCTACCAAGGGTGGTTCATCAACTGTTAACATTAAACAGAAAGTTTCCTCTCAAAAGTTCTATCTTTCAAATATATTCACTGATCCTTCCAAAGGAAGGAGGTGGATATTTGAAAGAGACTTTGAATCATAGAGAAAGGATGGATGCAGACAAGGCATTCCATGTTTGAGAAACAAGCTTTCTAGTCTAGAGCTCTGCCTAGCTCCTAAACCCTAGTCTCCTCAGCAGCTGCTAGCAAGAACCTCCTATTCAACTCTGGCAGTTGATCTTCAATCTCTGGATCTCCAATGGTCTTCATCACCTCAAGTCTTCAGCTCTCCCAAGTTCCCAGACAATCCCAATACCCAAGCAAGCAAGCAATAATCCCCAGAGGGCACACCACACCAGTCAATCAGATATACAGAGTATTAATAGCAGTAGGGGAGTCCTGACTTTTCTCTAAGGGATCTAATAACTACCCATAGCCCCTATAGTCCCATAACTAAACTAGTTAAATCCTAAGTCCTAAAGGAAATGAAATCAAACTTCTTAAGTCATCACCTAAAAACCCTAATTTGTTCATGTTTGTTCAATCCTACATTAAGCACCTAAAATTAATTTCTAAAAATGGGAACTAAATTGTTTCTACAAGTTCAATGTCTCATCTAAACAACCTAAAAAGAATGAACAAAAAATATGAAAGCATCTAGTAGAACAAAAATTAACAAAATCATGCATGAAATGAAACTATTTAAAATGTCATTTATTTAGAAAATATGAGAAAAATATCAAATAACAATAAAAATGCAATTTTATTTAATGACAATTTTCTACACAGAACCAAGAAAATATAGAAAAAACAACCACTAAAAAAGAGTTAATTTCCTATTTTATATGATTTTTTAAAGTTGGTAAAAATTAAATTGAATTAAAAACTAAATTGAATTAAAATGAGAGGGAGGGGGTACTAATAGCAATTCGCTCCAGTTCATTTAGGATGGGCCAGGCAATGGTGGGGTGCGCGTAGCAAGTTGGCATTAGGCCCAGAACAAGTCAGAAATAATGAAAATAAAAAAGGGACGCAGGGGGTGAGAATAGCAGGGTTTTCACGTGCAAAATGAATTGGGCTCAGTACTGGGGTGGTGGGATTAGCAATAACACACCTAGGCCCGCCCGTTTCATTAAATGAAACGGTGCGTTTAGGGCACCTACAACTCTCCCTCCAAAATCAGTATGAATTGGGGCCGTTGGATGCGTCTAACAGTCAAATAATTCAAACAAAATGGAGGGCTGGGATTACGTCTCCTACCTCCATCCATCTAGGGTTTCTGAAACCCTCACACGCATGCCATGAACATCCAAGTTCCTCCTCTCTGTCCTCTCTCTACAATCCACCAAAACTCACGATGTAAACATCAAACTTGCTCCAATTTTCAGGCTCTATCCAGCTATGGTAGTAGTTTGTCTTGAAACTCATCATATCACTCAACCCGATCACATGAAGTTCTTGCCACCATGAACATACACTGAGATGCATCACAATAATTCTTGCTCAAACTTATGCTAATCTAAACTACACATAATGGTGATTATTCTGATCTATCAAACTAAGATTATAATGTACTATGCTATGAGTTCTACATCCTAACAGTTCTAACAACCTGTCAACAATCATCACTAAACAGCACCAAACTTATCCTACTCGTTCTCCTAACAACCTAGATCACATCTAAACTAATAAAACCATGCAAATCTATCTATATCAAGCTATGGCAGAGAAATTGAACCTGGTGCAAAAGCTTGGAAATGGATGTTGAACTCGTGGATCTGAGGCTTCTAATGCTTGGATCTTGATCAGCTATCTCAGTGCTTGATTCTGTATGCAACACCTTGATGATTCTTGCCTTGGATCTTGCTGTCCAATGGAAATTGCAATTTGTGTGTTCTTGATGGAAGTGCACGAAAATGGATCAATTTCAATCAGATCCTTGTTGATCTTTAATCCATGATGATGATTGAATATGGTAGAATCAATATTGGTGATGATTGATGAAGATTTTGAGAAATTTGGATGAAATTGCAATGAGAAAGAATAGAGAGAATTTGTGAAATTTTTGGTGAAAAATGAATCCAACCCTTGCTCAATTCTGATTTCATGAATATATAGTGCTCAAATGAACTTTCTAGAACCATCTTGCAACTTCCCTTGCATTCCAAATTGGTCATGTTTCTTCAAATGCAAGTAACCATAAATAACTTTGATTTTTTCCACTAAGCTCAAAAATGTACTTGAACCAATGTTCTTAGAATGTCTTTTGGACCCAAAATCATATATTGGAAGTCTCCATTTGGACTTATAAATCTCTCAAACCATTTTTCACTTTGACTTTATTTAAGTTATAAGCCATTTTAGTTCAAATTTGACCAATCATGCAACTTCATGTTATGAGCTTTTCCAACAATTTGTGACCTTCTTTCTAGACTCAAAATGTCATTTGGAGCAAGTTTGATGTTGTAAGTTTTTCCATTTGAGGCCTCCTTGTATGAGTTTTGGACATAGGTTAAAATGACCTGTAATTCACAAATGACCAAAATACCCTTTGCTTGCCAAGACCATAAGTTGAGTTCCACACATCATATGAAGGCATGCTATACCATTATAGAAAGCTAAGACAATGAGGAACAATTCTTATGTTGACCAGAAATTCATTTGAAATCTCCTTGAGGGGTAAAACTAGCTTGGAAGTCAAGCCACCTTCACAGACAAAATTTCAGATACCTCAGATGACCTGTAACTTGCAAGGACCATAACTTGAGTTCTATAAATCTCCTTGATGTCTTACACCACTAAAATTAAAGGTCTTGAGATCCTATACAAGTTTCATGTTGGCCAAGGATCCATTTGAAGCTAGCATTTTGACTTATCTTGCTTGGAAATTTGACCTAAACTAGGGGATTTTACACAGAAACCCTAATTTAGAAGCTCCTCTTCTCCTTGATTTCTCTTGAATTCTTCTTGGCATATCTCCATATCATTCTTTATATGTCCAATGATGAACCCCATATCTCTCCACTAGACTTGAATGCCCCTTAAATCAGTCAATTGACCTAGGGTTGACCTAGGGTTGACCCAGATGAAACCCTAGTTGACTGCCTTCAGCTATAGCTCTTGTGCTCTCATCAATGACTTGTCTCCTTCTTTAAAGGACTTTCTAAGTCTCTCATAATGTCTAGATACTCTCCATGCCTTCAACTCACAGCTCACAACCCTCTTGTTGACCCTCAGATACCCTCAGCTAGGAGATAGACTCAAGGCTTGATCTGCTGAACTCTTTGCTTTCAAATTCTTTCCTGATGACTTGAATGAGATTGGATTGGGATAATAACCTCTTGATAAGCTTCTATAGATGAGAATAATGCTTGGTCCCCCTGTTGTATGACTTGCTATGCTTATGCTATGCAGATGATTAGACTATGCACATGACTCGATATGCAAATGCTAATGACATTGAAACATAAACCAAGTGAATAAGGTTGGGCAAATTTTAGGGTGCAACATGTACCAATTGTGTTTTGACCATAACAAAATACAAACTTTATTATGCTTTGAAATGAGGTAGCCTGACAGTGGTACTCATAGAGCTCTGAATGATTATTCCCAATTTATAAACATAGTGGTGTGAGGTTGAGTAGAAACAAATGTCTTAATGTAGAGTTTATATCCCCATTTTGAAACAAGAAATAGTGCAACTACACCATTCCTTCAAAAACTTTGGAAATGAAGATATAAATTGAATTAATGGAACCCAACATTAAAATCCTCATGAATGACGCTTTTGACTATCAATTCTTGTAACCACTTTGTGCAAATTAACTAAGTTTCAATCCAACTTGTAAATTTGAAATCCAAATGGCCTGATAATCGCCTTGATCTATGAAAGTCTTGAGCATTACTTTTAATGAGATCTTGATTCCTTTAGGAGTATATACCTTTGAGAGATATCGAGGGAAAAGGACCCAATAGAAAACCATATAACCAAATCTGAATCAGAACAAAACAGTTACGTCTTAAAGCATTTACGGAGAATATACACTTGAAATCACTGCGCCTGTATACACTTGTTAGTCACAATAAACATGCACACATAAGTAAAATAAAACACACAAGAAAATAAACAAAGAGGTGGGATCTTAAGGTCAAAAATTAGGGTGTGACAATCGTTGGTAGATAAATTACACTGTCTGGCCCAATGTATTCTATAAGGTTGCGGTAAACGATTATTGAGTTCCTGGGACATCTTTGGTAATTCATTTCTAGAAAAGACCACCTAAAAAAAGAGACACAAATAAATTAGTTACTAAGAATCCTTTCACAAATAAATGAGTTACAAAGAAACATCGTTGGTATACACGTTGTGAAAATAAACTTACTTGTTAGCGTAGGGGAATGTGAATGGATTCCGGATAATTGGAGCAAGTGTTGGCATTCTAGACCAACCCCACGCTTGAGGAAGATAGACGCAACCATAAAAAGTACAAGATTTTTTTTGAATTTTTACATAACGAACTATATAGATGGGCGAGGACAGTTGGACCCCAACTATATGTGCATACTTTATTAATGTTGTGTAACAAAGATAAATACATAATATTTACACTATTTCCATTAATTTTTGGAAATAAAAAATGACCAAATAATATCATAATATAGCACTGAGTTTTAGGTATCTTCTCATACTCGGTAGATTGCTCATTTAACACGATACTATTATAGTGTTCTCTGAGGTATTTCAAATTAATACCTTGCCCCTCGATCGACCTTCACGTTGTGGCTGAGGTGTTTCGACACATAGGGGGGCGCCCAGTAAATCTTCACAAAGTTGGTCATTAACACCAACTTTGTTGTTGACGACTTTACCATTGATGTGTAGGCCAAGTAACATGCAGACATCTTGTAAAGTGATAGTACATTCACTGAAAGGAAGGTGAAATGTGTAGGTCTTTGTTCTCTAACATTTTAGAAATGCTAGAATAAATTTGGGATCTAGTGAGTACGATTTGATTTTTACCAAATCACCAAACCCACATGCTTCTAGGTATCCTTATACGAATGGGTCGTATGGTATGTAGTCGTGCACACGACAGTGAAACCTTGATACATTCTGCAAAAGAATATAAATATGATTAGTTTTAAAGAAAAATTCAACTTAGTAAAGAATGATAAAAAAAAGTAAAATACTTATAAACTCTGAGATGTTCTCAATTGTTCCTCTGTGATCGTTGCCCATTGTGAGTAGAGACATTGTGGGTTAAGTTTGATGAGTGAAGTTTGCTGAGTGATGAGAAACGTTTGTTGAAAGTTTGAGGAGTAGAGTTTGTAATATGATGAGAAGAGTTTGTTCCTTGATGAACATGTATTTATAATGGTTAAATATGATGAGAATAGTCACATGAAAATGCATGTTGAAACATGATGAAAATGGTGCTGGGAAGCGCGCAAGTGTAGTCTTGTCATGCATGTGAAGCCATTGCATGAGTGTAGTGTTATCATGCATGCAGAGCATTATGTTAAAAGTATAGTTTTGCTTGAGTGTAGTGTTATCATACATGCAGCGCATAGTGTAGTCTTAAAAGTGTAGTTTTGATAGTGTAGTCCTACTAGGGTAATAGTGTAGGCATGTGAATACTACCACTATTATACATGTTGTAACATGATGACAATGGTGTAAGGAAGCGTGTAAGTGTAGTCTTGTCTTACAAGATTCTTGGTCATTGTTATGCAGAGAATCTTGCAGTCATTGACTGATAGAGTGTAGTCTTGTATTGCATGTGAATCCATTGCATGTTTAATATAATTTTGGCTAGAGTGTAGTGGTGTCATGCATGCCGAGTATAATGTAGTCTTAAAGATATGATCACATATTAAAGATTCTTGTGTTGAGTTTTGTAAATTATCAAATATATGATCACATGTTTATCTATTCATTTAATTTTGTAACTTTCTAACAACTAAAAATCGTTTTGTAATTTATGTTGTGTTGAGTTTTCTAAATAACATTTTCTCAAAACAAGATGACATGGACATTTATTAGTAATAAAGTGTGTAAAACAATATCCTGCAAGACTAATAGTGTAGGCATGTGTAAAACAATATCCTGCAAGACTAATAGTGTAGACATGAAAAGTGTAATCTTGTCGTGCAGAGAATCTTGTAGGCATGCAGAGTGTAGTATTGTCGTGCAAAGAATCTTTTAGTAAGAAAGCGTGTAAAACAATATCCTGCAAGACTAATAGGTGATAATTACTGAAATAATAAAATCAGGACAAGACATGTGATGAGATAAGACAATTGTATGGAATACAAAGTACAATGATAATTAATAAAAAACAACACTAGTACCCAACTATATTGCTACTAATACAATAGAGATAGTTGTTTTATTAGCATATCATTTAGTAACATATCCTTCCAAACATAATTTTTTTAAAACAATTGTAATACCCCAAATTTTACCCTCATATTTAGTCGGTCATTTCGCATATCACATCATCTGCGCATTTGCTAACCACTGACAAGACCTGAAGGTGTTTGTTTTGCAGGAAATACCCCAGGGACGTTTTGGTCATTTCGAGCAAATGTCATAATTTTGGGACAAATGAGACATTATTCCTGAGACATTTATTTGCAGGTATTGATTATGTCAAGGATATTTGACAAGTAGCTTAGGCCCTCATAACAAGTTAAGATTGAATTGAAAATGAGAGGAAGGTTGTTAGACATGGTTTGAGAAATCACGTGACCAAAAGGATTTTAGTTTGGATTTGTTACGGGATATCGTTTAGGCAAAGGAGAAGTGAGTTTTAGATATTTTGGGATTTTTTATCCACAAGTACTCATGAGTTACGACTTAAAAGTGAATCTAAATAACTTGTGATTTATTATTCATGAAGACTTCAATCTACAGTTGAGAAAGTAAATATGAGTATTTATTGGAATTTTATTTCATAAATATTAAAACACAATGGAATCGGAAGAACATTTTTATTCATGGATAATCATTCATTTACAAAAGGATTACATGTTACAATGAATATCTATTCTAGGCCCCAAAGTCCTAAAAAGAAAAACTCTAAGTGTTCTTCATTGGCCTTCCTTTGAATCATGTCGCGAAGCTCCCGGTTACCTGAAAAAGAACAGATAAACAAAACACAACAGGAAAAGAGGTTAGAAGTTGTTTGACACTCTCAGAACATTATCATCATCGAGTGTCGGGAGGGCACGACTAAAGCCGCATCCTACTCCCGGTTACCAATCCGCGCCATCGGCGTCAGATCAGGTAGTTAATGTTCTTATTTACGGGACAGCCGAGAGAAGGAGAGAGTAAAAGAAGTGGGACTGATTTGATTTGCCATAATTGGATTCGGTTCAAAAACAAATTAAAAACACCATTCCATCAAGTAAATAATTTTTGGGACACTATCAAGTAAACCAAATTTCACAGCTGTATCAACTCTGAACCACACAAGCGAGCCCGTGAAAATCAAATGCCAAATCTGAACGGAAATAAGCCACGACAGAATTCGCATCAGCATAAACTCGGTTTCAGCATCAAATCACAATCAGCAGCAGTGTAATAAACCAAATGAGCAAGTCACATTGAAAATTCAAGTACAGAATCCAAGGCTCAGTGTGAACATCATAGCCTAAAAGTCGCAGCCACCTATTGGTTCCAAATCAGAGAGTAGAAAGATCAGTTAAACTCAGAGAATTGAGGAACCAAGCTTATGTTCAGAAAGATAGGAACCCATTCATTTCAGTTCAAAAATAAGCAAATCCACAAACCTCACAGCCACAAACAGTCGTTCGAAAGACGCGCGGGAAAAGAACCAAGTCAAGCAAATCTGTCACCCAAGGTTCAACAAACAAATCATAAGTTGTACAAAGTTGAAAGAAGTAATCTAATTCACAAACATTAGAGCCAAAGCAATTCAATTCAAAAACGAACAAACCCAGAGAAGTTCGAAGAAAAATTATCCAACACAGAGGCTCAGTTGAGGACAACATCATAGCCTCTTCTCGCACAACAAACAGCACAAGTTTTTCCAAACCTGAATTCCCAAAACTGCATCAGCTCTGAAGCCACAATTACACCAAAACAGACTTAGTTCCACAACACAGTTCACATCATGAAAAGCGACATAACTGAGTCAGATGAAATCACAAACTGCACCAACATGAGCTCATAAGTATCATAAAAGAAAAATCAGACAATGCAGCAAACGAATGTGCAAGGCCGAAATCAGAGTAACAAGCTGTATCAGAAAAAAGACAAACCACCATTAATCAACAGTCAGAAAGAGTGTTTCAACAATCAAACAAAGCACCAAATGAATGACTACGAGAACAGGGTGAACACAAATCGCACCAGTCACAACCAAGCTCGAGGTACACAAGAAAAATCGAATACAGCAAGGTAGGGGCTCAGTCAGAGCATCATAGCCCTAAGTTCGCGGCTTATCAAGGACAAGAGTGCATTAGAGAGGCAATCGATGAGAAGAAGTTTCAGCCAAATAATTCACAAGGTGTAAACTCAAGGGCACCCAATAAAGCTGAAAGTCGCTAACACGTGAAAGTGGTATCAGTAGGGGACAGTTCAACTATCGTGGAATCAAAACACAAGCATCAGGGCTCAGTTTACATATCACAGCCAAATCTGTAGCCCAAGTTCACAAGTGAATCTGTATCAGAGAAAAAGTGAATCAGTTTATCACAAGGCAATTTGAATGGAAGCAAAACAAATAACCCAGTTAATCGAAGCCAAATGAGATGTCCAACTGATCCAAAGGAAACCAAACATCCAATGCAAAATCAGAGTGGAAATAGATATCCGGTTGGGGCCTGAAAGTTAAAAAAACAAGTTAAAATCGAATTAGTAAATTACCACGAAACAAAAACAAATCAGAATAAAAACATTTCGAAACAAATCCAGTTGTGTCAAACAAATCGAGACGAATCCAATCAAGTGAACCCAAAAAGGGAAGTCAGCAAGCAAATCGCAAAAGCCGTGTTTGAAAATCCATCAGGAAAATCAAATCCACATCTGCAAATATCAAAAGAGAATCCAATCCAATCAGCAGTAATATAAATCGCGTCCAAAAGAGGAATAATCTCAAAGTATCAGGAAAAACGTAAATCAAATCCAATCCTCATCATGTCAGATTGAAATTTCGAATGTGGGTCTCAATCATAAACAAAGCCCATGAAACCACAAGAGTATATAAAAAGGGGAAATACCACCTGTGAAGAAAAAAGGAAGATCGCAAACCCTAGACGGAGAGGGACGAAAAACGGCGAAGAACAAAACCCTAACGGCCGCGAACTCAGACGAAGGACCCCTCGTCATCATCGTTCAAACACACCACCCAACATACACCGTGTATCATCCATTATCGGTCACGAAGGATTCGAAACGGAGCGACCATCAGCGCCGTCGACGGAGAACAACGGACAATCACCCTCCGGCCTCAGCTCACGCCATCATCGGCCGATTTCACTTTAAACGTAAGCAATGGGACGAATTTCATTACGAGCTTCATGTTTTGTTTCAGGAAATAAGAAGATGCAGAGGAGCGAGAAAGAAGAAAGGCGAGAGGAAGAGGAAGAGAGCGCCGTTCGCGAATGGGGGGCATGAAACCCTAGCAGCGAATTGTTGTTAGTTTGGTGTGGGTTATGAGGGTTGGGTCTGGGGTTTGATCACTCAGCCCAACCCGGTTTTTTCTTATTTTTTTTTTATTTTTTTATTTTTTATTTTATTTAGTTATATTTTGTTAAAATTTTTAATTAAAATTGTTCTTTTTTCAAAAATAAATAAAAAAAAAACTTCTTTTTCATAATAAAAAACTCTTTTAAATTAAAATAAATAACATAAAGCTTTTATATATATATAATAAAAAACCTTTTCCAAATAAATAATTTAAAGGTCATTTTAAAAATATGTAAGTTAGTTTTTAGATTAAGTTTAAAATATTTTAAAGGTTAAACATTATTTTTTTTTCTTTTATAATTTTAATTAATATCTTTTCTTTAAAAACCATAAAAACCTTCAATATTACACTTTTTCTCCTGGCTTGTCCAATTACTGTCTAATTTTGCTTATTAACAGTGTTCATCATTTGCAGCTCTTACGGCGTGTTTGGCTTATTTGAATTTCATAACTATATTGTAACTGCTTCTCATATGTAACCTCGCGAATCTAATAATCGCGCTTTAAATTTCGGCCTTAAATTTCTGTTTGTATGGCTTTAACTTCTGCCTTTATACCCTGTTTGCAATTCAATCATCTCACGCATTCATCAATTATTCCAGTCACACTACACACTGCCGAAGGAACTAGGTCTAGCTTTTGACCGCCGTGTCAATAGTCCTCAACTTCAAACCCTTACAAACTACAAACTACAAATCCTAATTTTCACAAATGCCTCGCCGCAGGCAAGATTACAATTTTACCCCTAGCATTAGGTCAAAGAGCCGCCGCGCTCATTGTAGGGTTTCCCGCCGTGGAATCCCTAATTTAACCTAACCTAACCCCAGTTTCAACTTAACAATTCAACGTAGAGATTTGGAGTTTCTACACTCCATGTAAGCGTGTCCTTAAGATGCGTTTATTCCCCTTGAGACCTTGACCACAGTCAAGAAGTCTCTAACCTCCCTTTTGAGGGGAACTACGATTACTCTGATTCCACTCCCGTAAGGATACGTAGGCACAAGATGCGATGTCTTGCCGAGTAAACTTAGAATTAACCCCTTAGGTCTCTTTTCTCACTTTTAATCTTATGTACATATACCTTAAGCAAATAAATAAAGCAAATAGTAAACATCTGAACAAAAGGTTCCTGTAGAGTACTACAGAAGTTTAGGGTGCTAATACCTTCCCTAAATTTAACCAACCCCCGAACCCTAGATCTTTCCCCGCATTGTGTTTACGATGCAAAAATAGGTTTTCCCTCTTTTGACCTTTTCCTTCGGATAAATCAAAGAGCGGTTGTGAATTGAATTGCGATTCAAACTCATTAATAGTTTGTGATCCTATTTCCACCGCAACAGAAAATGGCGACTTCACTGGGGAATACTAACTTTTGAGGGTTATCCCTAACTTGTTCATATTTATTACTATCTGTGTTATTATTCATTTGCATGTATATATTTGTGCTTTGATTGTGGGACTGTTCCTTGTGCTGTGAGATAGGTCCTAACCCGGATCTAGTGTACCTTAGGTAAATGGCAATAGACCAGGGAAACTGTACGACGTATATCGATACGGTTGATCTGGTGGCCATAGTTAGTGCGACTTCTTGGTTGGTGCTTATATTCCTTAAGTCAAGTTGAGGATAATATTGAGGCTGCCATATGTTGTCAATGCACTAACTGACTTTTAGAACCCTAGTTAACTCATCTAGGCCTTTAGAAAGTAGTGAGGTAACCGGCTTTGGTGCAGACTGAAGTTGGTTGACACTCGATACTACGCTCATTGAGATCTTAAACTTGGAGGGTTTTGGTTGGCAAGTAAGTTGCCTTCTGAACAACCACCCTTGTGAAGGATCAATGATATTGAGATCCCTTAGAACCTGGTTACTTTTGTAGGACAGGATGAACCATCTAACTTCAGGGGAGGGTACTTGCCTTTGAACCTCATGCAAGCCTTTAACCTAGGACTTTGTGTGTTTTCATGCATTGCATCCATAAGGCATCTCATCGCATTGTATTTCATGGAGTTCAAACATCATTAATGGATATCGCGGGATACCATAAATAAAAAAAAATATAAAATGAAAAACAAGAAAAAGATTTCCTTGGTACCCCACGACATTAGTAAATGTTTTGAATTCCATGAAATCTTCATTTACATTCACATTTTAGCATCATACTTTTGCATTGCATGTGTCTCCCGATTTCTCACACTCGGTTCTCTCACCTTCCAGTTTCGTCACCCTGAGTTCTCGGCACCAATACAACACCAGAGCTCAAACTCGGAAAAGAATGGAGGATTAGGCAAAAGAGATTGATCGCCTTAGCAATGAACTCGAAGACCTTCGAGGGGGTATGGGGCGTATGATGGAATTGTTACATGTCATGAATGCTAAGATGGATACCCAGCCCACTGTTGTTTCTGAGATTACCGGCGTTACTGTGGACCCTTCACCAAGTGTGACCGTAGCAAGGGACCCACCTTATGGTCTTGCTCCCGGTTTTGTGCCTCCTCAAGCCACTGTTCCGATTAATCAACCTGTTCAGCAAGCCGTGCCCTTGTTTTCTGAAGTTTCTAGGGGGGCTCCTATCTTTGCACCACCTGTTGTACACACTCGTGCGCAACCGTACTTCAATGAGACAGTTTTTGATAATCTTGATAAGAATGTTGAGGGTTATGAGAAACATGATAAGCTTCGTGAGGAAGTAAACACTATCGTCCAGAGATTGAAAAAGGTAGAGGGTGATCAAATTTTTGGGACTGCCGCAAGGGATGTTTGTTTGGTCTCGGGTTTAGTTATTCCCCCGAAGTTCAAAACTCCGAACTTCGATCGTTATGAAGGTGCCACCTGTCCTAAGAGTCATTTGATCATGTATTATCGCAAAATGGCTGCCCATGTTGAGAATGATAAACTGATGATTCATTGCTTCCAAGACAGTTTGAAGGGTGCTTCTTCCAAGTGGTATTTAACTTTGGACCAATCCCGCGTTAAGAGCTTTCAAGATTTATCTGACGCTTTCATCAAACACTACAAGTACAATATGGATCTGGCTCCTGACAGAAGACAGTTGCTGAGTATGTCACAAAAGAATTCTGAGTCATTCAAAGAGTATGCTCAAAGGTGGAGAGAGACTGCTTCGCAGGTAGAACCTCCTTTGACCGAGAAAGAGTTAGCTGATTGGTTTGTCGACACGGTCCGTCCAGAATTTTACGAAAGAATGGTGGGTAGTGTGACTTCAAATTTCTCCGACATCGTTGCTGTGGGTGTCAAGATTGAATTGGGTATGAAGAGTGGTAAAATGACAAATAATCATGGTACTTCTAAGGATCAGCCGAAGAAACCTCCGTATAGCTCCCAGAAAAAGAAGGAGAGTGAGACTAATGCTATATCCTCTGGTAGACCAAGGGAACGCTTTTATCGGCATCCGCAAGGTTATGCTCAACCTCAAGGGTACCCAGTCCAATATGCTCAACAACCCTATGTGGCAGCTATTACACCTTCTTTCAATCAACAGGTTCCCATGTATCAACCTATGCAACAACCTCCTGTTTATCCGCCTCCTGTCAACTACCTACAGGCACCCAATACTCCTGCTCCTCAACAGCCAAAGAGTCCGGCTCCTCGCCAGAATATGCCGAACAGAAGAACGTATAAACCTTGTCCGCCGATTCCAATGACTTTCACCGAGTTGTATCCCTCTTTGGTCAAGCAAGGTCTAATCACTACTCGGGCTTTGGGTCCGCCTCCTAATCCTCTACCCGCCAATTACAACGCCGCCGCTCACTGTTTATTTCATGAGGGTGCGCCTGGCCATGATCTGGAGAATTGTTATGCTCTCAAAAACATTGTCAGGGATTTATTGGAAAAGAAGATTTTGTCATTTGAAGATCCTCAACCGAATGTTAAGAAGAACCCTTTTCCTAACCATGAGAGTGTCAATGCCATTGGTGCTGATTCGGAAGAAGGTTATGCCCTTGATGTTGATCAGATTAAGACTCCTCTCAAGATGTTCCATTCGAAACTGTTTGAAGCTGGTTTAGTAGATACTTCCCACGTTGCATGCGTAAGTTGTGAAGCCAGTATCAAGGGTTGTGTGTTGGTTCAGAATGATGTTCAGAGGTTAATTAATGAGGGTGTTTTACAAGTGACAAGCCAAGCCAAGAAGGATGAGGTCGCTGTGGTTGAGCCTGTCTTCCATCAGCCTGAATCAAAGGGTAAGGTACCAGTGTTTAATTTATCAGGGGCAGGCTCCGCCAACCTCGTGTTCGATATACCGAGGACGTATACCCCTGAAGTGAATCAGCCTAAGCCTATAGTTATTCGAAGACCAGGTCCGTTTCCTTTCAGTGATCCTAAAGCTGTGCCTTGGAAATATGACGTGACGATGATTGACAAGGAGTCCGGGAAGGTTATTCCAAATGAAGAGGTTAAGGGCACGGTGACCAATATCGCAGAGGTAAGCAGGATGACTCGCAGTGGCCGTGTGTATACTCCCCATTCCAATGAGGTCCCACCTAAGGAAACGACTAATATCCCGATGCCTGCCAAAGACAAAGGTAAAGGAGCCGTCACGAATGATGAAGATGCCGAATTTTTAAGGATCATCAAGAAAAGTGACTACAAAGTTATCGATCAACTTCATCAGACTCCTTCCAAGATCTCAATTCTATCTCTGTTGATGAATTCGCCCGCTCATAGGATGGCCTTGCAGAAGGTTTTGACTCAAGCACATGTGGATCAAGATATCAGCACCAGTCGGTTTGATAGCGTGATTGCCAATTTGACCGCCTGTAACACCCTTAGTTTCAGCAATGAAGAGTTACCAAAGGAGGGTCCGAACCATAATCGTGCTTTACATATATCGGTAAAATGTCAGGAGGACAATTTAGCGAGAGTGCTAGTAGACACCGGCTCTTCTCTGAATGTTCTACCCAAGAGGGTTCTTGATAGGTTGGCGTGTAAGGAGACTGCGTTGAAACCTACTCCTTTGGTTGTCAAGGCTTTCGATGGTTCCCGTCGATCGGTAATGGGGGAGGTTGAGCTTCCTATCCTGATTGGTCCGCAAATTTTTAATATCACGTTTCAAGTCATGGACATTAATCCCAATTACAGTTGTTTACTTGGAAGGCCGTGGATCCATGCCGCTGGGGCAGTGACCTCAACGTTACATCAAAAGATGAAATTCGTGATCGATGGAAAGTTGGTTATTATACACGGTGAGGAAGATCTGATGGTCAGCAACCTGTCTTCTTTCCGTTACATCGAGGCCGATGAGAATGCTTTAGACATTTCCTTTCAAGCACTTGAGATCGCCAATGCTGTTCTGCTGGAGGTCGAAGAGACAGTGGGTCAGGGTAATCCATCTTTTGCATCTCTGAAGAGTACCAAAGCAACAATTGACAGGGGCATTCCTGAAGGCTGGGGAGAGGTAATTGATGTCAAGACCAAGACTGATCGCTCTGGGTTGGGTTACAAACCAACTCAGAATGGAGCTGCCACAACTGTCGAAGGGCGTCCGAAGGTTATCCAAGAGGTATTTGTCAGCGGAGGCTTCCAAGTCAATGCCATCAGTGAATGTGAGAAAAATGAAGAGCTGAGCAACCTGGTGTTTAAGGGTGATGCAGTTTTGAACAACTGGGAGGCCGTAGAGATCCCTGTTATCTTTCCCTTGTCAAAGTAATTGTTTTTTAAAAAAGTTTCATTTACATTTTCAAATAAAAATCTGTAGCTCTGCCCAAGGCTATAGGGTTGTTTTGTCGGGCCACCTTTCATTTCTAAAAAGATATTAATAAAAGCATTTTGTTCAATTCCACTTTGGTTCATTTGCGTTTTTTGTTTTCACCTTTAAAAATGAAATTGACAACCTTTTCTTCCAAGTAATAATAAAAAAAACAGCATTTCATTCTTACATATCTTCGAGCATTTTAATTAAGTAAGCCTTCCATCATGCAGAGATATCGTAAACCTTGTTGGATCCAATGACTTTGTTGACACTCCTGACTAGGATGCACCCATCAATCAAGCTGAGGACGAGGGTGAAGAAGATTTTGAAGTACCCGCGGAACTGACAAGATTGATTGAGTACGAGTACACAGAGCTTCAACCGTATAAAGAGCAGGTGGACCTAATTAATCTCGGTACGGATGAGAGCAAGAAAGAGGTCAAGATTGGTGCAACACTTGGGACAGAGGTTAGGCCGAGGTTGATTGAGTTGTTAAAAGAGTATGTTGATGTGTTTGCGTGGTCGTATCAAGATATGCCGGGCCTAGACACGGATATTGTTGTTCACAAGTTGCCACTTAAGCCAGATTGTCCACCTATCAAACAAAAGCTTCGAAGAACGAGACCCGACATGGCTTTGAAGATTCGAGATGAGGTTAAAAAGCAGTTGGATGCAGGTTTCTTGGCAGTCGCAAAATATCCAGATTGGGTTGCCAACATTGTGCCAGTACCTAAGAAGGACGGTAAAGTTAGGATGTGTGTAGACTACAGGGATCTGAACAAAGCAAGTCCGAAAGACGACTTCCCTCTGCCACATATTGATACACTTGTAGACAATACAGCCAGTTTTGCGTTGTTTTCATTTATGGATGGTTTCTCTGGCTATAATCAGATCAAGATGGATCCCGACGATCGAGAGAAGACTACTTTCATTACTCCTTGGGGGACCTTCTGCTACAAAGTCATGCCCTTTGGTTTAAAGAATGCAGGGGCAACTTACCAACGTGCTATGACCACTCTTTTCCATGATATGATGCACAAAGAAATTGAGGTGTATGTGGACGATATGATAGCCAAATCTCAGAGTGAAGAGGAGCATTTAGACCACTTGGTGAAGCTGTTTGAACGACTCAGGAAATATCAGTTGAAATTGAACCCTGCCAAATGTACCTTCGGTGTCAGATCTGGAAAACTGCTTGGTTTCATTGTTAGCCAGCGAGGGATTGAGGTGGATCCTGACAAAGTCCGAGCCATTCGGGATATGCCAGCTCCGCGAACAGAGACGCAAGTTAGAGGTTTTCTGGGGCGTCTGAATTACATTTCCAGGTTTATCTTTAATATGACCGCTACTTGTGAGCCGATATTCAAGTTGCTTTGCAAGGGGCAGACAGTTGAGTGGAACCCTGATTGTCAGAAAGCGTTCGAGAAGATTAAGGGTTATTTGCAAGATCCCCCTATTCTGATCCCGCCCGTACCTGGAAGACCGTTGTTTATGTACCTTACTGTCCTCGAGAAGTCTATGGGTTGTGTGCTTGGACAACATGATGAGACTGGGAAAAAGGAACATGCAATTTATTACCTGAGCAAGAAGTTTACCGATTGCGAAAACAGATACTCACCATTGGAGAAAACTTGTTGTGCATTGGCATGGGCCGCTAGGCGCCTTCGGCAATATATGGTCTGTCATACCACATTGTTGATTTCTAAAATGGATCCGATCAAGTATATTTTTGAAAAACCTGCTCAAACCGGGAGGCTAGCCCGTTGGCACATGTTGTTATCCGAATATGACATCCAGTATGTACCCCAGAAGGCGATTAAGGGTAGTATTTTATCTGATTATCTTGCAGACCAGCCAGTTGAAGATTATGAACCTCTTAAGCTCGATTTTCCTGATGAGGATATTTTGTTGATTAAAAGAGATTGTGAAGAGCCCGATCCGAGTGAAGGTCCAGAACCAGGTCTTTGGTGGAAGATGATGTTTGATGGCTCCTCGAATTTTAATGGGCATGGTATAGGCGCCGTTTTGATGAACCCAAAAGGCGGATTCACTCCATTTACAGCGAGGTTGGACTTTGAGTGTACTAATAACGTCGCAGAGTATGAAGCGTGTATCCTCGGCCTCGAAGCAGCGATTCACCTCCGAATCAAACTTCTTAAAGTAAGTGGTGACTCAGCTTTGGTTATTTACCAAGTACAAGGCAAATGGGAAACGAAGAATGAGAAGTTAATCCCTTATAAAGACTATATTATTGAGCTGATCAAGTATTTCGACGAGATAGAGTTCGAGCATGTTCCTAGATCCGAGAATCACGTAGCTGATGCATTAGCCATGTTGGCATCCATGTGGAAAGTTAAATTCGTTAATGAAGCACCTCTTATCCATATTGAGCGTAAGGTTGAGCCCGCTTATTGTCAGACGGTCGAAGAAGTTGAGGTGGATGAAAAGCCTTGGTTTCACGATATCAAGAACTATCTCGTCAAGCAGGAATATCCCGATGGTGCTACTGGTCTGGACAAAAAGACATTGAGAAGATTGGCGTCCAAATTCTTTACCAGTAATGGTGTGTTGTACAAGAGAAATCACGACATGGTCCTGCTCAGATGTGTTGATAAACGGGAAGCGGACATGTTACTACAGGAAATTCATGAGGGGACCTTCGGAACCCATGCCAATGGTTATGCTATGTCCAAGAAGATGTTAAGGGCTGGGTATTACTGGTTAACCATGGAAGCCGACTGCATCCAATACGCTAGGAAATGCCATAAGTGCCAAATCTATGCTGACAAAATGCACGTACCTCCGTCACCGTTAAATGTGTTGTCTTCACCATGGCCGTTCTCTATGTGGGGCATAGACATGATTGGGGCCATCGAGCCGAAAGCCTCTAATGGTCATCGTTTCATCCTTGTTGCCATTGATTATTTCACCAAGTGGGTAGAGGCTGCCTCCTACACCAACGTGACCAAGCAAGTGGTTGCCCGCTTCATCAGGAAAGAAATCATCTGCCGTTATGGAGTCCCAAGCCGGATAATAACTGACAATGGCACCAACCTGAATAATAAGACTATGAAAGAGCTGTGTGATAGTTTCAAGATCACTCACCATAACTCTTCTCCGTACCGTCCTAAGATGAATGGGGCCGTTGAAGCTGCGAATAAGAATATCAAGAAGATCCTGCAAAAGATGGTTGTGACTTACAAAGATTGGCATGAGATGTTACCGTTTGCTTTGCATGGATACAGAACCTCAGTAAGAACTTCGACAGGGGCAACACCTTTCTCATTGGTGTATGGAATGGACGCCGTGCTCCCCATCGAAGTAGAGATACCTTCGCTAAGAGTGTTAATGGAGGCTGAACTTGAGGAAGCTGAGTGGGTTCAAGACAGATTGGATCAGTTGAATCTCATTGACGAGAAGCGCTTGACAGCCATGTGCCATGGGCAATTATATCAGAAATGGATGAAGAGAGCGTTTGATAAGAAGATCCGTATCCGTGAGTTCCGTCAAGGAGAGCTCGTACTCAAAAAGATCTTGCCAGTACACAAAGATATGCGTGGAAAGTGGATGCCCAATTATGAAGGCCCGTTTGTTGTAAAGACTGTCTTCTCCGGAGGATCTCTAATACTTACGACAATGGACGGTGAAGAACTAGCACATCCCGTGAATTCTGATGCAGTCCGAAAATATTATGCCTAAAGACCCGCTAAGTCGAAAACCTGCAAAAGGAGACTTAGGCAAAAGTAAGGGTTGAAAAAAAAAGAAATAACAAAAGCTCGCTAAGTTGAAAACCCGAGAGGGCGGCTTAGGCAAAAAAGAGCGTCCCGGTGGATTGAAAACCCGAAAGGGCGGTCCAGGCAAAAGTTAGGGACAAAGGCATTTCATTGCATCAGAAGACACTGATTATCTCGAACACACTTTCTGCATGAGAGCCATGTTTCAGTTCTTTCATCCTTGCCCAAAGCAGGATTCTGGATTAGTCTTAGTTATTAGTGTCAGTAGGTGTCGTTGGATTCAATGTAACCTTTTCCCATGTTGCCAATTTCAAAACATAATCATCTGTGGAGCTATGCCTTCAGCAAGCAGCCACCCTTTAATAAAAGATACCATCTCGTTACTTACATTCCTTGGTGCATCGCTCTTTATTTTCTATTTGTTATGCAAAATGCATTTATTCATAAAATTTGAAAATGAAAGGTGCATTGTAGATTTTTCAAAAAAACTGTTTTTCAAAAAAACAAAACAAATTTGAAATGTAATAAATTACTTTGACTAGTGGAAATTCCGACAGGATCTCTTCATTCCCCGGAAATGTCATTATTGCAGAAACACTTTCAAACCATTGCTCTAACACAGTCCCCAGAGAGACTATAAGCTGACAACTTTTTCTTGGGAAACTCAAAAGTGTTCCTCAGGTTTTCTTCTCCCCAGGTGAAGACATGGTACTATGCACTCAAGCAGATTACTTTCTCCCCAGAGAATTCAGAACTTTAAAACCAGATTTGGTTCCACCATGGATCCTTCCCACCCATGATTGACGTATTGGTTGCAGAGAATGCAGGGTATTTCCGTCGAGATGTTTATTTCATCTCTCGTCCCGTCTCTAGTCTGTTTCGTCAGCATACGCAAGGGCATAAGCATCACATGCCTATTTCATTACATATTTCATTACATATTCATTACATATTCATTACATATTCATTACATATTCATTACATACTCATTACATACTCATTTCATAACATCTTGCATACATAAACATTAACATACATAGACATTAACATACAGTCACATTAACATATGCATTAACATATGCATTAGCATTCACAGGTTCATTGTGTTTCACCATCATTTGGTTGTTACCGCCGAGTAACTGGGTTCGTCCACTCTCTCCAAATAGATTGTCAGCCCTAAGCATAAAATACTTACTTGTTTCCAGTTTCCCCACGGAGCTCGATCCTCGTGGATGACGGTTACTTCAGCTATCTTTCCTCGCCAGGATAAGATATCTACCCTTCGAGTTCATTCCCTCGATGGAGTCTTGATTACCAGTCTTCTTTCTAGCTCAATCCTAGATTGAATCTCAGTCTTGTCGGTCATCAATCCCAACCGGACGTGCATTTATTTTGCACCATCTAAAGATTTTCACCATACCATGGCAGATACGCGACTGTTTTCGCCCGAGAAGTTTATCACTGTACCCGGACGTGCATTTATTTTGCATTATCTTCAACTACAATCATTTACAGATACACGCCAGTTCACGCCTGGAAAATATATCAGTACAACACTTTACAATCCTACGTGTTACAACCCTTTACACTTTACATTTTACAGCATCAGCACACGGCATTTCTCACCTAAGAAGTCGATCATATCCTCGTTATGACTCGCAGCAAATGGCCATCTCCATGGAGCAGTTGGGCTTCCATTTCCCTGCCGTCTTGAGGTTTGAACCAAATCGTATTCAGGAGAGCACGATCTTGAGTTACGGGGAGGTTTGAGCAGTTTCATGTTCAGGAGAGCACGATTCTGAAGAATGAAGAAATTTCAGGAGCCGAATCATATTCAGGAGAGCACGATTCTGAAGTATGAGCATATTCAGTCATCCAGTTTCATATTCAGGAGAGCACGATTCTGAAGTATGAGCATATTCAGTCATCCAGTTTCATATTCAGGAGAGCACGATTCTGAAGTATGAGCATATTCAGTCATCCAGTTTCATATTCAGGAGAGCACGATTCTGAAGTATGAGTATATTCAGTCACCCGGTTTCATATTCAGGAGAGCACGATTCTGAAGTATGAAGAAGTTCAGTTTACCCGTTTCATGTTCAAGAGAGCACGATCTTGAAGCAGTTTATTTATCCTTCAGTAAGAGAAAAATCAGAATCGCATTCCAGGCGCCGACCTTAAAATGCGAGAAGATTTATTTATCAGACAAGCAGCAGCCTCTTTATTTGAGTGCTTATCCATTTTTGCATATAAGTCCCTTCCAACGATAAGTGACCGTTCTCCCTCGAGAAGCTTATCCGGGCAGTTCCCCTCAAAGTCCATTTATTGTGGCATACAGTCGGTTTTACCCTGTATACTTGATACGGATTTCCGAGAAGTTCGTTTGATCCTGTCACGAGAGATAGTTCACAGAAGCTTGGATGTTATTCTTTGCTCAATGCTCCAGCATTCTATAATCGATCTTGCAATCGTACGTGATCCAGTTTTATTTTTAGATTCCCCAGTGGAGGCCGTCTCATAGGTACCATCTCCATTTGAGAATCTCGTTTTCTAAAAAGACAATTGGTCGTGTTCGCACCAGTTGACCATCATTTTTAGAATTCCCCAGTGTTGTCCTGTGTCTCAGCGCGTCGTTTTCCCCAGTGTGTTCTTCTCGTAGCGTCTGTCCCTGTGTCGTCGCATTCGTCAGCATTTTCGCACTCGTCATTCCAGCATACACATCATATCATATTCATGGCATCACCTGCATTAAGTCGTTCCAGTTTTGTCCATAGCATCGCATATCGTCGCATATAAGGGCAAAATTTTCGGTTATCTATATTTAAATCTCTCCACCACGATTCCTCGAGTCTCTGTCACTCAAATCGTCCGGTGTAGCTATTTAAATAGGGGCAACTGTAATACCCCAAATTTTACCCTCATATTTAGTCGGTCATTTCGCATATCACATCATCTGCGCATTTGCTAACCACTGACAAGACCTGAAGGTGTTTGTTTTGCAGGAAATACCCCAGGGACGTTTTGGTCATTTCGAGCAAATGTCATAATTTTGGGACAAATGAGACATTATTCCTGAGACATTTATTTGCAGGTATTGATTATGTCAAGGATATTTGACAAGTAGCTTAGGCCCTCATAACAAGTTAAGATTGAATTGAAAATGAGAGGAAGGTTGTTAGACATGGTTTGAGAAATCACGTGACCAAAAGGATTTTAGTTTGGATTTGTTACGGGATATCGTTTAGGCAAAGGAGAAGTGAGTTTTAGATATTTTGGGATTTTTTATCCACAAGTACTCATGAGTTACGACTTAAAAGTGAATCTAAATAACTTGTGATTTATTATTCATGAAGACTTCAATCTACAGTTGAGAAAGTAAATATGAGTATTTATTGGAATTTTATTTCATAAATATTAAAACACAATGGAATCGGAAGAACATTTTTATTCATGGATAATCATTCATTTACAAAAGGATTACATGTTACAATGAATATCTATTCTAGGCCCCAAAGTCCTAAAAAGAAAAACTCTAAGTGTTCTTCATTGGCCTTCCTTTGAATCATGTCGCGAAGCTCCCGGTTACCTGAAAAAGAACAGATAAACAAAACACAACAGGAAAAGAGGTTAGAAGTTGTTTGACACTCTCAGAACATTATCATCATCGAGTGTCGGGAGGGCACGACTAAAGCCGCATCCTACTCCCGGTTACCAATCCGCGCCATCGGCGTCAGATCAGGTAGTTAATGTTCTTATTTACGGGACAGCCGAGAGAAGGAGAGAGTAAAAGAAGTGGGACTGATTTGATTTGCCATAATTGGATTCGGTTCAAAAACAAATTAAAAACACCATTCCATCAAGTAAATAATTTTTGGGACACTATCAAGTAAACCAAATTTCACAGCTGTATCAACTCTGAACCACACAAGCGAGCCCGTGAAAATCAAATGCCAAATCTGAACGGAAATAAGCCACGACAGAATTCGCATCAGCATAAACTCGGTTTCAGCATCAAATCACAATCAGCAGCAGTGTAATAAACCAAATGAGCAAGTCACATTGAAAATTCAAGTACAGAATCCAAGGCTCAGTGTGAACATCATAGCCTAAAAGTCGCAGCCACCTATTGGTTCCAAATCAGAGAGTAGAAAGATCAGTTAAACTCAGAGAATTGAGGAACCAAGCTTATGTTCAGAAAGATAGGAACCCATTCATTTCAGTTCAAAAATAAGCAAATCCACAAACCTCACAGCCACAAACAGTCGTTCGAAAGACGCGCGGGAAAAGAACCAAGTCAAGCAAATCTGTCACCCAAGGTTCAACAAACAAATCATAAGCTGTACAAAGTTGAAAGAAGTAATCTAATTCACAAACATTAGAGCCAAAGCAATTCAATTCAAAAACGAACAAACCCAGAGAAGTTCGAAGAAAAATTATCCAACACAGAGGCTCAGTTGAGGACAACATCATAGCCTCTTCTCGCACAACAAACAGCACAAGTTTTTCCAAACCTGAATTCCCAAAACTGCATCAGCTCTGAAGCCACAATTACACCAAAACAGACTTAGTTCCACAACACAGTTCACATCATGAAAAGCGACATAACTGAGTCAGATGAAATCACAAACTGCACCAACATGAGCTCATAAGTATCATAAAAGAAAAATCAGACAATGCAGCAAACGAATGTGCAAGGCCGAAATCAGAGTAACAAGCTGTATCAGAAAAAAGACAAACCACCATTAATCAACAGTCAGAAAGAGTGTTTCAACAATCAAACAAAGCACCAAATGAATGACTACGAGAACAGGGTGAACACAAATCGCACCAGTCACAACCAAGCTCGAGGTACACAAGAAAAATCGAATACAGCAAGGTAGGGGCTCAGTCAGAGCATCATAGCCCTAAGTTCGCGGCTTATCAAGGACAAGAGTGCATTAGAGAGGCAATCGATGAGAAGAAGTTTCAGCCAAATAATTCACAAGGTGTAAACTCAAGGGCACCCAATAAAGCTGAAAGTCGCTAACACGTGAAAGTGGTATCAGTAGGGGACAGTTCAACTATCGTGGAATCAAAACACAAGCATCAGGGCTCAGTTTACATATCACAGCCAAATCTGTAGCCCAAGTTCACAAGTGAATCTGTATCAGAGAAAAAGTGAATCAGTTTATCACAAGGCAATTCGAATGGAAGCAAAACAAATAACCCAGTTAATCGAAGCCAAATGAGATGTCCAACTGATCCAAAGGAAACCAAACATCCAATGCAAAATCAGAGTGGAAATAGATATCCGGTTGGGGCCTGAAAGTTAAAAAAACAAGTTAAAATCGAATTAGTAAATTACCACGAAACAAAAACAAATCAGAATAAAAACATTTCGAAACAAATCCAGTTGTGTCAAACAAATCGAGACGAATCCAATCAAGTGAACCCAAAAAGGGAAGTCAGCAAGCAAATCGCAAAAGCCGTGTTTGAAAATCCATCAGGAAAATCAAATCCACATCTGCAAATATCAAAAGAGAATCCAATCCAATCAGCAGTAATATAAATCGCGTCCAAAAGAGGAATAATCTCAAAGTATCAGGAAAAACGTAAATCAAATCCAATCCTCATCATGTCAGATTGAAATTTCGAATGTGGGTCTCAATCATAAACAAAGCCCATGAAACCACAAGAGTATATAAAAAGGGGAAATACCACCTGTGAAGAAAAAAGGAAGATCGCAAACCCTAGACGGAGAGGGACGAAAAACGGCGAAGAACAAAACCCTAACGGCCGCGAACTCAGACGAAGGACCCCTCGTCATCATCGTTCAAACACACCACCCAACATACACCGTGTATCATCCATTATCGGTCACGAAGGATTCGAAACGGAGCGACCATCAGCGCCGTCGACGGAGAACAACGGACAATCACCCTCCGGCCTCAGCTCACGCCATCATCGGCCGATTTCACTTTAAACGTAAGCAATGGGACGAATTTCATTACGAGCTTCATGTTTTGTTTCAGGAAATAAGAAGATGCAGAGGAGCGAGAAAGAAGAAAGGCGAGAGGAAGAGGAAGAGAGCGCCGTTCGCGAATGGGGGGCATGAAACCCTAGCAGCGAATTGTTGTTAGTTTGGTGTGGGTTATGAGGGTTGGGTCTGGGGTTTGATCACTCAGCCCAACCCGGTTTTTTCTTATTTTTTTTTATTTTTTTATTTTTTATTTTATTTAGTTATATTTTGTTAAAATTTTTAATTAAAATTGTTCTTTTTTCAAAAATAAATAAAAAAAAACTTCTTTTTCATAATAAAAAACTCTTTTAAATTAAAATAAATAACATAAAGCTTTTATATATATATAATAAAAAACCTTTTCCAAATAAATAATTTAAAGGTCATTTTAAAAATATGTAAGTTAGTTTTTAGATTAAGTTTAAAATATTTTAAAGGTTAAACATTATTTTTTTTTCTTTTATAATTTTAATTAATATCTTTTCTTTAAAAACCATAAAAACCTTCAATATTACACTTTTTCTCCTGGCTTGTCCAATTACTGTCTAATTTTGCTTATTAACAGTGTTCATCATTTGCAGCTCTTACGGCGTGTTTGGCTTATTTGAATTTCATAACTATATTGTAACTGCTTCTCATATGTAACCTCGCGAATCTAATAATCGCGCTTTAAATTTCGGCCTTAAATTTCTGTTTGTATGGCTTTAACTTCTGCCTTTATACCCTGTTTGCAATTCAATCATCTCACGCATTCATCAATTATTCCAGTCACACTACACACTGCCGAAGGAACTAGGTCTAGCTTTTGACCGCCGTGTCAATAGTCCTCAACTTCAAACCCTTACAAACTACAAACTACAAATCCTAATTTTCACAAATGCCTCGCCGCAGGCAAGATTACAATTTTACCCCTAGCATTAGGTCAAAGAGCCGCCGCGCTCATTGTAGGGTTTCCCGCCGTGGAATCCCTAATTTAACCTAACCTAACCCCAGTTTCAACTTAACAATTCAACGTAGAGATTTGGAGTTTCTACACTCCATGTAAGCGTGTCCTTAAGATGCGTTTATTCCCCTTGAGACCTTGACCACAGTCAAGAAGTCTCTAACCTCCCTTTTGAGGGGAACTACGATTACTCTGATTCCACTCCCGTAAGGATACGTAGGCACAAGATGCGATGTCTTGCCGAGTAAACTTAGAATTAACCCCTTAGGTCTCTTTTCTCACTTTTAATCTTATGTACATATACCTTAAGCAAATAAATAAAGCAAATAGTAAACATCTGAACAAAAGGTTCCTGTAGAGTACTACAGAAGTTTAGGGTGCTAATACCTTCCCTAAATTTAACCAACCCCCGAACCCTAGATCTTTCCCCACATTGTGTTTACGATGCAAAAATAGGTTTTCCCTCTTTTGACCTTTTCCTTCGGATAAATCAAAGAGCGGTTGTGAATTGAATTGCGATTCAAACTCATTAATAGTTTGTGATCCTATTTCCACCGCAACAACAATCCTTTCAAACACGAGTTTAGTAACGTATTTGTTATGGCTCAAACATCACAATACATGATCAGTGCACATTTAAACGGTGAGGGTTTTGATTGTAACTTAGTCAGTTTCAATTTTTTGAAATACGAAAGTTACTAGGTTTTTGATTAACAGAAGATCAAATTTTTTACATTTGAAAGTGAGATTAGAAAATAGATTACAGTATGGTCCAGTTGGTCAAATAATCTACAAGAATCCTGTGTTTTTTGGCGGACACGAGCAATGCAAATTTTTTCAGTTAAAGATTCAAGACGATGAAGATGTGCGTAATATGTTTCTCAGTCATGAGTATTCTGGTTTCTTAGATATTGAGCTATATATTATATTACAACAATGACAACTCTCTCAACAACTTGATTCTCTCAAGTTTTTTACGAATCTGATGACGAACAAGCTGAAGTTGATGCCATTGATGAAGAAGAAGAAGAAACTGAAGTCATTGTTGATGACATGGTAAACAACGGGGAAGATGTAGTACCAACCAGTCATGTTTATTACCCACCTCAACACATGACAAGTCTCGACTTAGGTGACGATGAACCCTCAACAAATATTTTTTACAATCCATACTTGCCAACAGAAAGAGTATTAAAAGAGGGAGACAACTTTCGTACAAAAGAAGATTGTGTCCGAGCAATAAAACAGTATCACATAGACTTATCAGCAGATTATAGAGTCGATCGAACAAATCCGACTCTGTATAAGATCTATTTCTGTAACGGGGTGTGCCCATTTCGATTAACAACATCTTTCCGGAAGAGAAGTGATTCATGGAAGATAAGGTCAATGGGTCCAGAGGATACATGTATAATCACGAATCCAATGCAGGACCATCACAAGTTCAGCTCTCAATTGATTTGCGATGAAATTATGTCGTTCATTCGCGACAACCCTTCTTTAAAGGAAAGTACTATAATTTTACATATGGTTCAAAGATACAATTACACTCATTCGTAGAGGAAAACATGGATAGCTAGGACTAAGGCGATTGAAACGGTGTTCGGAAATTGGAAGGATTTTTACAAAGAACTTCCTAAATACTTGGTGGAACTTAAACAATATTCTCTAGGGATTGTTGCATCTTGGAGACATTGTTGGCATATACACCAGATGGGACTTGTGTTAGTGGAAATGGCATTTTCCACAGACTCTTCCGGGCGTTTGAACCATGTATCAAAGGCTTTGCTTACCATAAACCTATTATTCAAGTTGATGGTACATGGTTGTACGAGAAATATAAGGGCACGCTACTTATGGTTATGGCACAGGATGGGAACATCAACATTTTTCCAATAGCCTTCACTCTAGTTGAAGGGGAGACTGCTGGCGGTTGGTGTTTTTTCCTAAAAAATCTTCGGTTATACATTTCTCTCTAGCCTAACTTATGTTTGATCTCTGATAGACACTCATCAATCGAGAGTGCATACAAGAATCTTGATAACTATTGGCAGGATCCTCCCTCAAACCATGTGTATTGCATAAGACACATCATCCAAAATTTCATATAGAAAATCAAAGACAAAACGCTCAGGAAGAAGGTTGTGAATGCAGCGTATGCACTAACAGAGCCCACATTCAAACACTACCATGACGAGATCAGGCTGACAAACGCAGATGCATTAAGATGGATTGATAATATTCATAAAGAGAAATGGACAAGGGCATACGAAAATGGGGTGCGATGGGGACACATGACAACTAACCTTGTTGAATCAATGAATTTTTGTTTTCAAGGAAATCTGAAACCTACTGATAAATGCCTTGGTAAAGGCAACATATTTTTGGCTCGGGGCACTCTTTAATAACAGACGTACAAAGTAGGGTTCAGTATTACAATTTGGGCAGCTGTACAATAATAGTTCAATGAAATTCATGAAAGACGAAGCTGCCAAAGCCAACACACATGTGATCACAATCTTTGACCATAATAAAGGTTGGTTCAATATTGCAAAGTCAATTGATCACAATGAAGGAAGACCTGTAGGATGTTATCGAGTGGAACCTGATAGGAGTTGGTGTAATTGTGGAAAGTTTCAGGCATTTTGTATGCCTTGCTCCCATGTTATAGCAGCATGTTCGAAGGCTCTCCAGGATCCAACCAACTATCTTTCTGCTGTTTACCAAATCATAAGTCTATGCAATGTCTACGACACTAGCTTTCAGGTGGTGGAAAAGGAGGACTATTGGCCTCCATACGAAGGCAAAATTGTCTGGCATAATGATTTGATGCAAAGAAAGAAAAAGGGCCGCCCTAATAATACGTGTATTCGAACGGAGATGGATACAACAAACAAAATAGTCAGATTATGTAGTTCGTGCCGGCAACCAAGACACAATCGTACAAAATTTTCCAATATAGGATCAAGCACAGGATCATAATTTCTAATGTTACTGTGTCTCTTTAAATCAACAACAAATTTTATTCCATCGATAGCATACCTAAGCGATTACAATTAGCAACAACATAAATTAAACAAACATAACTTAATATCAAAATAACAATTCGAAAATAACAACAACAAACCCATATAAAACAACTCAATGCATCAACTTGTCTAAGATATTACAAACATCAAGATAATTTTCTTTGGTGTTAACATCATCATAAGTACACCAGCATCATTTTCCAATTTTCTCCAATCACGAGTAACTCCGTTCTCCCTGACTCCTCAACTAGACTCTCAATTTTCCCTATCTTTCCACCTAGAGCAACATCTCCTTCTAGCCAGCGGTTCAGTTCCCTATGCAAATGCTCCAAAGTCTATGTGTTCCACAGTAGGACCTTCATCGGAGGCTTTGTTACTAAAAAATAAACTAGGGAATTTCTTTTCATTAGAGTAAATATTGGAAGCGGTTCCTCCGATGATGACGATAATGATGAATGTTGATTAGAAATGCAGACATTCTATAATGATTTGAAAATTATGAAGAGTTGAGGCTATTGGTGATTGTTAGTTCTGTGATTGGAAGCAATTTTAGTAAAACTTGGTGTTATCACAAGATGTCCTATATAGTGTCTTAACATGTAATCTTAACATGCTGCAGGTGGTTCTTTTTGTTGTTGCAAGGTTTAGTTTATGATGTCAAGTATGATGTCCTGACATATGTTTATAGAACATTCAGTCACAATGTTATGTTTTGTCTGTTGCGTTATTTCTACAATCTTTTGTATGCCTTTGTTAAGTGATTGCTTGCGCAAATCAAGGTGTGACATTACTTGAAGCAAGTATATTATGTTTCCTTTTGAAAAATAGTTTGTTGCTATTTTTGTGAAAAAAGATATGGAGAATAATTAACTTTAATTATGGATTACTTTTTCCCAAGCCCATGAAGAATGGTTTCTATTTAAAGACGTGCTAACCCTACTTGCAAGGTAGAGAGAATATTTTGAGAAGGCTGTGCTTTGCCTTTTGTTAGGGTTTGAGTCTTTTGTTAGTTTTTTTCTTGTGAGTCATTCATTCATCACTTTGATGTGTGAATTGGACTGAGTTATTTGAGTTGTAAGTTTTCCACTCAAAGCTTTTAAGCACGAGTGAATTGTTCTTGATTGAAGCTTTTAAGCAAGATCAAGTGTTGTCCTTGAAGTGTGTCTTCTACTTTTTTATCTTTTATTTTTATCACTGCAGGTGATTGAGGGGGAGTGAGAGGTACCTCATATCTAAGAGTGTCTTAGATAGAAGTTACACGGGTAGAGATTAGGTACGAAGATTTTAAACTAGAGAGAGTTTGCTGAGAGTCTTCAAACTAATTCTGTTTAGTGGATTTCCTTCCTAGCTTGGTAGCCCCCAAACGTATGTGTGTTTGCACCGAACTGGGTTAATAATTACTTGTGTCTCTTTACAATTGTTAACTGCATTTTATCTTGTTCATATATTGGTAATTATTCAGATATTAGCATCGTGACATCTCTTTCGACATCTCATATCTGATACCAGAATTTCAATTGGTATCAGAACAGGCATCCTGCTCTGGTTCTGGATGAGATGTAGGGACGACACTTTCTGGTACTGTGGAAAAAAAGGGAGGATTTGTGAACAGACCACCTGTTATGGATGGAAATAATTATGATTATTGGAAACCTCGCATGGTGGCCTTCTTGAAATCATTGGATAGTAAGGCTTGGAAAGCTGTCATAAAAGGATGGGAACACCCTGTCACTGTTGGGAAAGATGGAAAAACTACATCTGACCTGAAGCCTGAGGAAGAATGGACTAAGGAGGAGGATGAATTGGATCTTGGAAATTATAAAGCCTTGAATGCCTTGTTCAATGGAATTGATAGAAATATATTCAGATTGGTGAAAAATTGTGAAGTTGCCAAATATGCTTGGGAGATGCTCAAAACTACTCATAAAGGTACTTCTAAGGTGAAGATGTCAAGACTTTAATTGCTAACTACCAAACTTGAAAACTTAAGGATGAAAGATGATGAAAGAATACATGATTTTCATATGAATATCCTTGAAATAGCCAATGCTTCAAGTGCCCTGTGTGAAAAGATGTCAAAAGAAAAGCTTGTAAGAAAGATTCTCAGGTCTCTTCCCAAGAGATTTGATATGAAAGTAACTTTCATAGAAGAAGCTCAAGACATCAGCAAGATGAGGGTGGATGAACTTATTGGATCTCTCTTAACCTTTGAAGTAGGGATAAGTGACAGATCTGATAAGAAAAAGAGCATAGCCTTTGTGTCCAATAATGAAGATGGAGAGGAAGAATGTGATGTGGATACTGATGAAAGCTTATCCAATTCTATAGTGCTCCTTGGAAGATAATGTAACAAGGTAATGAAGAGGATGAACATGAATTCAAGACCAAATGTAAAGAACAACTCATATGACATCAGTAGGTCTAATGATGTTGGTAGAAGAACAAGGTCTGAAGAAAAGTCCACTCAAAGCAAAGGGATTTAGTGCCATGGATGTGAAGGATTTGGTCACATTAGAGATGAATGCCCTACTTACCTCAAGAAACAAAAGAAGAGTTTAGTTGTATCTTGGACTGATAAGGATTCTGAAAGTGATCTTGAAGAAGAATCTGTTAAACATGTGACTGCTTTGACTGGGAGATATATCTCTGATGAAGACTCTAGTGATGATGAATTAACCTTTGAAGAACTTACAGCTTCTTACAAAAAGTTGTGTCTCAAAAGTGAAGAAGTATGTAATCAAGGAGAGAGGTAGAAGAAACTTATAATCAAACTGAAGGATGAAAAAGAAGAGCATCTTAAAACTATCTCTGAGTTGAATGATGAAGTTACATTGTTGAATTCTCAACTTGATCAAATGTCCAAGTCTGTCAGAATGCTGAACAGTAGAACTGAAACTTTAGATGAAATCCTTCAGGTTGGAAAAAGGGTAGGAGACATGACTAGGATAGGGTTTGATGGAGAAGAGAAACCCTTTTTAGACTGTAGTCCCTCTTCACACCACAATCCTTCTGGGCCTAAGTGAAATATGTCACATCAGATGTCTCAACATCATGGCAGAGGACAACCCAACCACCCAAGAGGAAGATTCCAAAGATGGAGATGTCATTACTGTGGATGTTTTGGTCACATAAAGCCTTTCTGCTTTAGGCTATATGGATATCCTAAACCTGTTCCTCAACCTAGACCCAATCACAACATTCCTTTTAATAGGAAGCAATGGGTTCATAGAGCTGCTGCTACCAGTTTGATAGCTCATATGTCTCTCAGAGTCTCAGCTAAAGAGGATTGGTATTTTGACAGTGGGTGCTCCAGAAACATGACAAGAATTAAAAATCTCTTAGTAGACATCAAATCCCATTCTACTAGCTATGTAACTTTTGGTGATGGAGCCAAGGGTGAAATCAAAGGGGTTGGAAAGCTGAACTGCTCAGGAGTTCCAAACCTTAATAATGTGTTGTTGGTTAAAGAGTTGACTGCCAACTTGATTAGCATCAATCAACTGTGTAATCAAGAATTCAATGTCAACTTCACTAAATTTGAATGCTTTGTTACTAATGAAAAGAGTGAAGTGATTATGAAGGGAGTCATATCTAAGGACAACTGCTATCTATAGGTTCCTCAAGATTCTAGTTACACCTCCATATGTGCTCTAGCCAAAGAAGATGAAGTGAAATTGTGGCACCAAAAAATTTGTCATTTGCATCTAAAAGGGATGAAGAAGATCATCTCTATGGAAGCAGTCAGAGGAATTCCTAAGCTAAAGATTAAAGAAGGAAAGGTAAGTGGTGAATGCCAAATTGGAAAGCAAACTAGGATGTTACACCAGAAGATTAAACATCTCACTACTTCAAAAGTGTTTGAGCTCCTTCACATTGACTTGATGGGCTTATGCAGGTGGAGAGTCTTGGTGGAAAGAAATATGATTATGTGGTGGTGGATGATTTTTCTAGATAGACTTGGATGAATTTTATAAGATAAAAATCTAAAGTGTTTGATGTGTTCAAAGATCTCTGTCAAAGAATTCAAAGAGAAAAGGGAAGCAATGTTGTTAGAATCAGAAGTGATCATGGGAAGGAATTTGAGAACAAAAAATTTGCTGAATTTTTCTCATATGAAGGGGTTAGCCATGAATTCTCTTCTCCCATTAATCCACAACAAAATGGAGTTGTGGAACGAAAGAATAGAACTATCCAGAAATCTGCTAGAGCTATGATCCATGCAAAGAAACTGTCTTACCACTTTTGGGCTGAAGCTATGAACACTGCTTGCTATGTTCATAATAGAGTAACCTTAAGAACAGGAACCATGACTACCTTGTATGAGATATGGAAGGGAATAAAGCCTACTGTCAAATACTTCCATGTGTTTGGAAGCAAATGCTACATATTGGCAGATCGTGACCAAAGAAGAAAGATGGATCCAAAAAGTGATGAAGGAATATTTTGGGCTATTCTAATAACAACAGAGCCTATAGAGTATTCAACTCCATAACCAAAGCTATGATGGAGTCCATCAATGTTGTTGTTGATGATGTGCATAAGGAGGCTGATGTCCTAGAAGATGTTGGAACATTGCTTGATATCTCAGCAGAGTCTGCAGACAAAAACACTGATCTCAATCCTACTAATGCAGAACTTGAACCTGAACTAGTAAACAAGGGACCCTCTACCAAAATTCAGAAAGACCATTATATGGATCTTATCATAGGTGATCTAAATGAGGGAGTCACTACTAGATCCATAGAAATCATAACAAGTTCTTGTTTTGTGTTTAAAATTGAACCAAAGAATGTCAAGGAAGCCTTAACTGATGAATTCAGGATCAATGTCATGCAAGAAGAGCTAGGGCAATTCAAGTGAAATGAAGTATGGGATCTTGTTCCAAGTCCTAAAGGAATAAATGTGATTGGAACAAAATGGGTATACAAGAACAATTCTGATGAAAAAGGGGTGGTCACCAGAAATAAAGCCAGATTGATAGCTCAGGGATACACTCAGATTGAAGGGGTTGACTTTGATAAGACTTTTGCTCCTGTAGCTCACCTTGAATCTGTAACACCCCAAATTTATTTGGAATATTTATTTAATTTATTTAAATAGAAATATTCATATTTTTGGTGATTTGCGGTGGTTGGTATGAAATATTGAGAATTATGGATTTTGAGTTAATTATTTAAATAATAGTATATAATATGAATATATTGATATTATTATTAATTTAAATAAATATAAGTGAATTAAGGGTAAAATGGATATTTGAGGAAGAATTAGTGAGGGTGAAGTTGGAAAGCCCAATTTTAAGGCCCAAAGTTAGGTTTAACAAAAAGGAATTTTGAGGGAATTAGGATTCATTCTTGTTAGACCGTGAAAATGGAAGAAATAGAGGTAAGAGCTATAAGGAAGAGGATTGAGGCAAAAGTTTCGAAAGGTTTCCAAGAATCAAGGAGAAAGGCTTAGAGTCGACAACTAAGGTATGGGGAGTATTGCCTTCATTATTTTCAATAGGTGATTCACTGTGTTTAAAGCCGATTTAAGGGTTAAAAGGGTTTGAGGTTGATTTTGAGATAAAGGGAATTAGACCTTCAAGACCAAAATCTATTATTGATGTTTTAACCGTATAGGGATTTGAACTGATGGTATGATAGGTTTGAGGTCGATTTGGGTTTGAGAGAAGGTAGGCCTTCGTGGCCAAAATCTGTCATTGAGGTTTCAACTGTAAAACCCCGAATTTAATCATGATATTTGAATTAATTATGTAATTGAGAATATTCATGTTTAGGTGAATTTCCGGTGGTTTTGTGAATGTTGGAAAATGTGCATTTCAGATATTTGTTTGATTAATAGCATATAATATTAATTTATTAGTATTATTATTAATTAAATGGAATATAAGAGAAATAAGGGCAATTTGGGCATTTGAGGAAGTTAATAAGGGTAATGAGGGAAAAACCCAATGTGTGAGGCCCATGACTAAGTTAGACAAAATAGAGTTCTGAGAGGAAATTGGAATTCATTTGTGTTTAACGTGAAAGTTTGGTGTGGCCAGAGCTCTGAAGGAAAGGTTGGAGGCAGAAGGTCCCAAAGAGAAATCAATAAAGTTGCGAATCGACTAAGGTATGAGGAGTATTTCTGTTCATGATTTTCTATGTATGCCTTTAGATGTATTCATGGTGGATTTAGGATTTGAGGGTTTCTGAGTTGAATTGGGGAAACTAAGAGATTTGATTATAGAACTCTGAGATTGTGGGTTATGGTATGAATCACTGAATATTAATGTGAGTTTGGAAACCAAAACCTTGGATTGTGATATGTTTGACCTTGTAGGAATAACAATATTCATATGTGAGTAACTATGATGTACTCAGAGCAATTGTAGGAAATAGTGTTTTAGGCAGTACAAATGTTGCTGGATTAGCCTAATGAACCATAGAGTTTGTACCGTTATTGTCGTATAACCTTAGGGATGATGTAGGGATACTTTGGGGGCATTGGGTGAATGATTCGTATGAGTTTTTGGGTGGAAATCAGTTCTGGTGCATAGCAGAAGTTGTTGTTATCGCACTGTTCGCCTAGCGAGCAAGCCAGCGAAGGTTCGCTACAAGACTCGCCTAGCGAGCAAGCCAACGAGGGGCTCACTACGAGACTCGCCTAGCGAGCGAGCCAGCGAATGTAGCAGAGTTCGCGAAGTGGATTATTGTGCAGCGATGTCGTGATGTGTGATTCTGGGACTTTTGGGATGAGTTGCCATGAGTATGACAGTGGGTATTGGGTGATATGTGCATTATGTTTTGATGGTTCTATGATGTGTTGGGTTGAATTAATATGATGATATTACTATGACTTTTGGGTGAATTACATGATAATATGATGTTATGATGGTTTATATGATTTATGTGATGATGATGAATATGATGAATGATGATACACCATATGCCATATTGTGAGGATTATTATTGTGACGTTTGCATCATGCATTCATGCGCATTCGATTGCTTTGGCTTCAATCCCACTGTGTGGATGTTAAGTATTTTGACGTGCTCTGATCCTATTGATGGGGATCTATGGAGGGTTGATGGCCCAGTGTCCATCGAGTTGTGATGATTGGTATCATATGCATTGAGTTGTGTTGCATTACATTTATGAGTCTTTGTGTATAAATTATGATGTTGTGACCTTAAGGCATATGTGAGTAATATGAATGTGTTGAATATGAATATGTTGTCGTTTATGCATTAATTATCATACATTGATTATTATGAATTGTTTTACTCACCCTGCCTGTTTGAATGTTACCTCCATGTGGGTAACGTGCAGATGATCCAGTTTAGCCGTGGACGCCGACGAGGAGTTAGTTTTGAAGTTTTTGAGCGTTTTAGGCTTTTGGTCAGCTTAGAGGGTCTTGCTATGATATGTAACATCGGGTTGGGTTTCTTGAGTTGATTTTATACTATTGATGTTATTTTGATTAATTATGTTTGAATTCCGCTGTTTATGATGCTTTGATGTATTATTGGGAAAAACCCGTAGTTACAGAGTATGGATCCTATTTTAATGAATTTGAGAATGTACGCCCTTTTAGTGGCATTTTAATGAGATTTATTTATTCACTCTGATTGATGTGTTATTTTTCCTTGTTATTTTTTTGGTAGAAAAAGGGTGTTACATTAGTGGTATCCGAGCAGGTCGGTCCGTCCGGCCAAGTGTTTATGTTGTTAATCCCCTGTCAGTCAATAGTATGAGAACACTGTCGATGAGTTATTTCCTTCTAACCTTGTTGGTGGTTGTAGATGGCAGGAAGGAATGATCATGCTATTGCTGATGCGCTGGAGTCACTTGCCCAAGTGATGGCTCAGAATGGTGGACCTCCAGATGAGTTCCGTGCTTTGGGAAAGTTTCAAAGGAACAATCCGCCGACTTTTGTGGGTACTCATGATCCTGACGGTGCGCAGAAGTGGCAGAAGGTGATTGAGAAGATTTTCCTAGTTATGGCATGCACTGATGCGCAGTAGGTACAGTTTGGTACGCATATGTTGGCAGAAGAGGCTGAGGACTTGTGGGATAACACTCTTCAGAGATTGGGAGGTGCTGGCATTGTGATAACTTGGACTGTGTTTAAAGAAGAGTTTTTGAGAAAGTATTTTCCTGAAGATGTTCGGGGGAAGAAAGAGGTGGAGTTCCTTGAGCTGAAACAAGGTGATATGACTGTGGCTGAGTATGCGGCAAAGTTTGAGTCGTTGGTCAAGTTTTGTCTGCATTACAACCGTGCTGATGTAGAAATGTTGAAGTGTCTCAAGTTTGAGAATGGTTTGAGACCAGAGATTAAGCAGGGAGTTGGGTATTAGCAGATTCGTCGGTTTTCGGAACTGGTGAACAAGAGCAGAATTTATGATGAAGATAGCCGAGCTCGATCTACTCACTACTTGCAGCTGAGTGAGAAGAAAGAGAAAGGTCAGTTTAGAGGAAAACCGTATGTGACTTCTGGTGATAAAGGGAAGCAGAAGGCTTCTGATGGGAAAAAGCCAAGTGGGGGAGCGACTATTGCTCCAGGTAAGTGTTATAAGTGTGGCGAGAAAGGCCACCGTGCTGAGAATTGTAAAGCGCTGAGGTGTCATCATTGTGGCAGAGAGGGGTCATAAGGCTAATGACTGCAAAGACAAAGCTCCGACTTGCTTCAATTGTGGAGAGAAGGGGCATATTAGTACCCAGTGTCAGCAGCCGAAGAAGACTGCTACTGCTGCTCAGACAAGTGGCAGAGTGTTTGCTTTGAGCGGTGCAGAAGGAGCTAAGACGGATAACTTGATCAGAGGTACGTGTTTTGTTAATGATGTTAAATTGATTGCTATCATTGATACTGGTGCTACACATTCGTTTATTTCGCTTGAATATGCTAAGAGGTTGAATTTGAATGTGTCTGCTATGAGTGAGAGTATGGTTATTGATACCTTGGCTAATGGTTCTGTGACTACTGCGTTAGTCTGTTTGAGCTGCCCTGTGACTATTTATGATAGGAACTTTGTGATGGACCTGGTCTGTCTACCTTTGAATCAAATTGATGTTATCCTTGGGATGAACTGGTTGGAGTACAATTATATTCACATTGATTGTTATAGTAAGACGGTAAGATTTCCTGAGTCGGGCGATGTTGGAGAGTTAATGTTTGTATCTGCCAAGCAAGTGGAAGAACTCTTAGAAGATGAGGTTAAGATGTTCGTTGTGTTTGCTTTGCTTAAAGTGAATGGTGAAGCAGTGGGCGTGGAGCTGCCGGTTGTTCAGGAATTTCCTGAGGTGTTTCCAAACGACATGAATGACTTACCTCCTGAGCGTGAGGTAGAGTTTACCATTGAGGTGATACCGGGCACTAGTCCTGTATTGATGGCTCCTTATCGGATGTCTGCATTTGAGCTAGGGGAATTGAAGAAATAATTGGAAGATTTGCTTGAGAAGAAGTTTGTTCGACCAAGTGTTTCTCCGTGGGGTGCTCCTGTGTTGTTGGTGAAGAAGAAAGATGGTAGCATGAGATTGTGTGTGGATTATCAGCAGTTGAATAAAGTGACGATTAAGAATAAATATCCACTTCTGAGGATTGATGATTTAATGGATCAATTGGTGGGTGCTTGTGTGTTTATCAAGATTGATTTGAGGTCTGGTTATCATCAGATTCGTGTTAAGCCTGATGATATTCCGAAGACAACTTTCAGGACGAGATATGGACACTATGAGTATATTGTGATGCCGTTTGGAGTTTCGAATGCACCTGACGTATTCCTGGAGTATATGAATAGGATTTTCCATCCTTATTTGGATCAGTTCGTAGTGGTGTTTATTGATGATATTTTGATATATTCTAAGTCTGAAGAAGAGCATACGCAACATCTAAGAGTTGTATTGCAGGTTTTGAAAGACAAGAAGCTTTATGCCAAGTTGTTTAAGTGTGAGTTTTGGTTGAAGGAAGAGAGTTTCCTTGGCCATGTGATTTCTAGTGGGGGTGATTGCTGTTGATCTGTCGAAGATTGATGTTGTGTTGCAGTGGGAGGCTCCAAAGTCTGTCACTGAGATTCGAAGTTTCCTTGGGTTGGCTGGTTATTATCGCAGGTTTATTAAAGGTTTTTCTCAGTTAGCATTGTCGTTGACTCAGTTGACTCGAAAGGGTCAGGCTTATGTGTGGGATGTTGCTTGTGAGAAGAGTTCTATAGAACTCAAGAAGAAGTTGACGACTGCTCCAGTGTTGATTTTACCAAATCTGAGTGAGACCTTTGTTGTGTATTATGATGTGTCGAAGATGGGCCTTGGAGGTGTATTGATGCAGAACGGTCAGGTTGTTGCTTACGCTTCCAGACAACTGAAGGTTCATGAAAGGAATTATCCTACGCATGATTTAGAGTTGGCCGCTGTGGTGTTTGTGTTGAAGATGTGGAAACATTATCTATTTAGGTCCATATTCGAAGTGTTCAGTGATCACAAGAGTCTGAAGTATTTGTTTGATCAAAAAGAGTTGAACATGAGGCAGCGAAGATGGATTGAACTTCTGAAGGATTATGATTTTGAATTGAGTTACCATCCGGGTAAGGCTAATGTTGTGTCTAATGCGTTGAGTAGGAAGTCCTTGCATTTGTCAATGCTTATGGTTCGAGAGTTGGAACTGATTGAGCAATTCAGAGATATGAGTTTGGTTTGTGAAGAGACTCCTAACAGTGTGAAATTGGGTATGTTGAAGCTGACTAGTAGTATTCTCCAAGAGATCAGAGAAGGTCATAAATCTAATTTGAGTTTGGTGGATCATCTCGCGTTGATTAATCAAGGTAACGGAGGTGATTTTCGGATTGATGAGAATGGTGTGATGAGGTTCTAAGATAGAGTATGTGTTTCCGATGTGCCAGAAATCAAGAAGAGCATTCTTGAAGAAGGTCATAGAAGTGGGTTGAGTATTCATCCTGGTGCCACAAAGATGTATCAAGACTTGAAGAAGTTGTTTTGGTGGCCTGGTATGAAGAAGGAAATTGCTGAATTCGTTTATGCTTGTTTGACTTGTCAGAAGTCGAAGGTTGAACATCAGAGACCGTCGGGTCTAATGTAACCATTGAGCATTCCAGAATGGAAATGGGATAGCATTTCTATGGATTTTTTGACAAGTTTTCCGAAGACGGTGAAGGGATATGATTCAATTTGAGTAATTGTTGATAGATTGACTAAGTCAGCTCATTTTGTACCGACGAGGATCAATTATTCATTGCAGAAGCTTGCTGAATTATATATTGAGCAGATTATGAAGTTGCTGGTGTTCCGTCGAGTATTGTGTCTGATAGAGATCTGAGGTTTACATCGAGGTTTTGGGAGAGTTTGCAGGCAGCTTTAGGTACAAAGTTGAGGTTGAGTTCTGCCTATCATCCGCAGACGGATGGACAGACAGAAAGAACTATCCAGGCTTTAGATGATTTGTTGAGAGCTTGTGTTTTGGATCAAGGTGGATCGTGGGATAGTTATTTTTCGTTGGTTGAGTTTACCTACAATAACAGTTACCATTATAGTATCGGAATGACACAGTATGAGGCTTTGTATGGTAGGAGGTGTAGGACTCCGTTGTGTTGGTATGAATCAGGCGAGAGTGTTGTGCTCGGACCTGAAATTGTGCAAGAGACGACTGAAAAGATCAAGATGATCCGTGAGAAGATGAAAGCATTGCAGATTTGTCAAAAGAGTTACCACGATAAGAGGAGGAAAGCACTTGAATTCCAAGAGGGAGATCATGTGTTTCTGAGAGTTACGCCGGTAACTGGTGTTGGTCGAGCTTTGAAGTCTCGAAAGCTCACATCGCGTTTTGTTGGTCCGTACCAGATTTCGTAGAGGGTGGGGGAAGTAGCCTATCGGATTGCTTTACCGCTGTTGCTCGCGAATTTGCATGATGTATTTCATGTGTCCCAATTGAGGAAGTACATTACAGATCCGTCGCATGTGATTCAGATGGATGATGTATAAGTGCGAGATGATTTGACTGTTGAGGTGTTGCCTGTTCGAATTGACGAACGAGAAGTGAAACAACTACGAGGTAAAGAGATCGCCATGGTGAAAGTATTGTGGGGAGGACCAGCTGGAGAAAGTTGGACTTGGGAACGTGAAGATCAGATGAAGGAGTCGTATCCGACTCTGTTTTCTGCAGGTAATTTTCGAGGACGAAAATTATTATAAGTGGGGGAGGGTTGTAACACCCCGAATTTAATCATGATATTTGAATTAATTATTTAATTGAGAATATTCATGTTTTGGTGAATTTCCGGTGGTTTTGTGAATGTTGGAAAATGTGCATTTCAGATATTTATTTGGTTAATAGCATATAATATTAATTTATTAGTATTATTATTAATTAAATGGAATATAAGAGAAATAAGGGCAATTTGGGCATTTGAGGAAGTTAGTAAAGGTAATGAGGGAAAAACCCAATGTGTGAGGCCCATGACTAAGTTAGACAAAATAGAGTTCTGAGAGGAAATTGGAATTCATTTGTGTTTAACGTGAAAGTTTGGTGTGGCCAGAGCTCTGAAGGAAAGGTTGGAGGCAGAAGGTCCCAAAGAGAAATCGTGAAAGCTGCAAATCGACTAAGGTATGGGGAGTTGAATTGGGGAAACTAAGAGATTTGATTATAGAACTCTGAGATTGTGGGTTATGGTATGAATCACTGAATATTAATGTGAGTTTGGAAACCAAAACCTTGAATTGTGATATGTTTGACCCTGTAGGAATAACAATATTCAAATGTGAGTAACTATGATGTACTCAAAGCAATTATAGGAAATAGTGTTTTAGGCAGTGCAAATGTTGCCGGATTAGCCTAATGAACCATAGAGTTTGTACCGTTATTGTCGTATAACCTTAGGGATGATGTAGGGATACTTTGGGGGCATTGGGTGAATGATTCGTATGAGTTTTTGGGTGGAAATAAGTTCTGGTGCATAGCAGAAGTTGCTGTTATCGCACTGTTCGCCTAGCGAGCAAGCCAGTGAAGGTTCGCTAATAGACTCGCCTAGTGAGCAAGCCAGCGAGTATTCGCTAAAGGCTCGCCTAGCGAGCAAACCAACGAGTATTCTCTAGAGGCTCGCCTAGCGAGCAAGCCAGCGAGGGGCTCACTACGAGACTCGCCTAGCGAGCGAGCCAGCGAATGTAGCAGAGTTCGCGAAGTGGATTGTTGTGCAGCGATGTCATGATGTGTGATTCTGGGATTTTTGGGATGAGTTGCCATGAGTATGACAGTGGGTTTTGGGTGATATGTGCATTATGTTATGATGGTTCTATGATGTGTTGGGTTGAATTAATATGATGATATTACTATGACTTTTGGGTGAATTACATGATAATATGATGTTATGATGGTTTATGTGATTTATGTGATGATGGTGAATATGATGAATTATGATGCACCATATGCCGTATTGTGAGGATTATTATTGTGACGTGTGCATCATGTATTCATGTGCATTCGATTGCTTTGGCTTCAATCCCACTGTGTGGATGTTAAGTATTTTGATGTGCTCTGATCCTATTGATGGGGATCTATGGAGGGTTGATGGCCCAGTGTCCATCGAACTGTGATGATTGGTACCACATGCATTGAGTTGTGTTGCATTGTATTTATGAATGTTTGTGTATAAATTATGATGTTGTGACCTTGAGGCATATGTGAGTAATATGAATGTGTTGAATATGAATATGTTGCTGTTTATGCATTAATTGTCATACATTGATTATTATGAATTGTTTTACTCACTCTGCCTGTTTGAATGTTACCTCCACGTGGGTAACATGCAAATGATCCAGTTTAGCCGTGGACGCCGGCGAGGAGTTAGTTTTGAATTTTTTGAGCGTTTTAGTCTTTTGGGCTATTGGGCAAGTGAATCGTTGGACTTTTGGGTTGATTTTAGGTTCTGGTGCGTAACAGCGTTTTGCTGTAATTGCGTGTTCACACTGCAAAGAATCCTTCGCACAGCGAATAAACTCGCCCAAGACTCGCACAACAAACTTGCTAGTGAACGTAGCAAAGTTTTGTGAATTTTGATTTTGTGCAGTGATGCCTTGATGTTTTGATGTTATGATTTCTTTGACGAATTAATATGAGTATGAATGTGATTTCTATGTGATCAGTACATGATTATATGATGATTCCTATGATGTAATGATGATGATTTTGATGAATGATGATGCACCTATGATGTTATTATGAGGATGATTATTGACGTGTTCATCATGCATTCATGTGCATCTGAACTTCAGTTCAGGACCTTGATTTCTTTGGCTTCAGTCCCATTGTGCAGATGCGAGGTATTTTGATATGCTCCGGTTCTTCTATAGAACCGATCCAATTGATGGGGATCTATGGAGGGTTGATGGCCCAATGCCCATCGAGTTGTGATAATTGATACCACATGTATGAGTCTTGTTGCATTTGCATTTATGAGATAACCTTGCGTAATTTATGATGTTGTGGCCTTTGATGTTCCTTGATGATTATAATGTTGAATATGAAAATGACATCATTTTTTATATTGATTATTATGGATCGTTTTACTCACCCTGCCTGTTTAAATGTTGCCTCCACATGGGTAACATGCAGATGACCAGGTTTAGTCGTGGATGCCATCGAGGATTTTTGAAGTTTTGGGTCATTGGCCATTGTGGCTGACTTAGAAGGTCTTGCTCTGATAGTGTAATATCGGGTTGTGGTCTTTGAGTCAAACTATTTTAATGAGTTTTTGTTATGTTGATTTCCTTGCGGTAAAAGGAAAACTTTGTATTTTCGCCTTTTTGAGTTCCGCTGCCATTTGAGCACTTTTGAGTAATTGAGAAAAACGCATTGCTTACGGAGCATTGACCTTGATTGAATATATCGAGAAATATACGCCCTTTGAGGTGATTTTTATGGTGTTTAAAATTTTACTCTGATGAATTCTATTATTTTGCCATAATATTTGTGGGGTAGAAAAAGATGTTACATTAGTGGTACCATAGCAGGTCGGTCGCTCCGGCTAAGTTGTCTAATATTATTTGTTCTCAAGTATGCGACATGTGTGTGAAAACACTGTCAATACACGTTTGTTTTCTAACCTTTGTCTGCAGAAGTGGGAACGAAACAAGTGGGGGAGAAACTTGTACTTCTCCAGGATGCTTCAAGTGTGGAGTGGTGGCTCAGTGTGTCGATGACGCTCTTATAGTTTGGTAAAGATGGTTTATGCCCCATCATGATTTTTGGCCGTCTATTGACAAATTGAGGAACTGATCACCCTTAATTTCTTGTTGATAGTAGAAAGAGTCATATTGGATGGGATAGACGTGTCTTGCAAGCTTAGATGGCGTGTGTAGTGAATTGTTTTGAGTTAAGCTAAGTGCTTACAGATTGTTTTGGTGAGTCGGTGCAGGATGGTGCTGAGATGTTTATTTTGATGGAAACTTTGAGTGTTAATAAAGTGGGGAAGTTGGTGGTGTGTCGATTATTTGTGATTATCCGGAAGTTTTTCCTGATGAGATAAGTGATTTACCGTCGGAATGTGAAATGGACTTTACGATCGACTTAGTTCCCGAAACTAGTTTAGTAGTGATGGCTCTATATCGTATGTCCACACCGAAATCAAAGAAGTTGAAGAAGCAACTTGAAGATCTTCTTGAGGAGAGGTTCTTTTGTCCGAGCGTGTCACCGTGGGGTACATCAATTTTGTTAGTTAAGAGGAAAGAAGGTTTTGTGTCATCTAAGCACACTTAGATGAAGAATCCCTCCCCCTTATCTTGTAATTCCAGTGAAATTCAGCAAAACAAGCTTCTAATAATTTCTTCTCCTAAGCCCTAGTTCTCCTTTTCCAAGCTCTTATCTCCAATTTCCTTATTTTCATGTACAGATAGAAAGTCCTATTAAAACCTAAATTTTTCTAGCTTTTAGAATATATATTATTTTATTTAATTTCTCTTGATTACACTTTTTACCCAACTAAAGTTTAGCTCTACTCCACTCACCACTAAATTATCTCAATTCACAAAACTGGCACAATTATACATATTCTCTCTAATTTTCCAATTAATTAATTAACTCCCCAAAACTAATTAATTAACACAAAACACCACAAAAGCCGTCACCGGCCAAACATGTCACACATTGCAAAAATAATTATTTAAATAAATTACTCAATTAAATAAAATAATTGAATAAACGAATAATTAAATCGGGGTGTTACAACTCTCCACACTTAAAAAAAATTTGCCCTAAAAATTACCTGACAAAAAGCTATGGATAAGACTCTCACATCTAACTCTCGAGCTCACACGCCACACTGCCACCATCAGGACCTCCTTAAACAACTTTCAGCGAAGTGATCTCCTTGCCTCACAAGCTCTTCAATTAATGATCTTCAATCCTCAATGGTAAAGTATCAACTGTCAAGTTCTCTCTAGCTTGAGCATCATCCAACTAGATCACATGAGACAAATCAGGAGTATACTTCCTTAGCTGAGACACTTGAAACACATCATGAACATTTAAAAGTTTTGGCGGCAATGCCACTCGGCAGGCCACCTCTCATACTTTCTGAACAATCTGAAACGAACTAATGAAATGCGACGTAAGTTTCTTAGACTTCAACGCACGATCAACACCAGTTACCGGGGTAACTCTCAGGAGGACGTTATTTCCCTCCTAAAACTCAAGCGTTTTCCTCTTCTTGTCATGATAGCTCTTCTGACGACTCTGCAAAACTTTCATATTCTCTTGGATCATATTGATCTTCTCAATAGTTTGTTGTACTATTTCAGGTCCAAGAACAACACTCTTACCAGAATCATACCAACATAAAGGTGTCATACACCTCCTACCATACAACGCTTCAAATGGTGCCTTTCCATTGGTAGAATAGAAACTATTGTTGTAGGTGAACTCAACCAACGACAAGTAACTATCCCATGGATACAACTGAATGAATTGATTTAAATCTCCAAGAAAGTAGTGAATGTGTTAGTTTTTAGGATGTCGGTTGTCAAACCTCTAGAAGATGATTGGGCCAAGCTTAATACAAATGGAACTTGCATTGTAGGAAAAGCTTCAGGGAGTAGAGGTATTATTTGAGATATGCATGGTAATTGTAAAAGTGAATTTTCAAAGCATATTGAGGAATGTAGGAGGAATTTTTGGGGAATATATGAAGGGTTAACCCTTCCAAAGAATTTAGGATTTTCAAAAGTGAAGTTGAATATTAATTATTCAATCATTACCAGAATGCTAGAACCGGGCAAGGCAACAACTATAGATGGATACTTGATGGTCAATCAGATCTTACGTCTCATGAAAATGTACGATGAAGTGAAAGTAATTCACTTTTAGAGGAAGAGAACAAGTGTGCAAATGCATTAGCGAAAGTTGGTGCTGAGAGTGGAGAAGATCTAGTGCTTGGAGAACAAATTTCAGATTTTATTAGGCATTTCTATAAGTATGATGTAAATGGATTCATTGTTCGGAGATTGGTTCTGCTTTAGTGTATTTTCCTTTTTTTGAGTTTAGACCCTCTTTATTAAAAAAAATTAAAAAATTATAATTATAATAAACAATTGACTATATTTTAATAGAAAATGGGATATGTATTGACCATGCAAAATAATTTTATACTCTCAATCAATCACCCTCATGTATCCCATCATATCTGTAAATTTTAACTTAATGATATGACATAGCATGTTGATGAATTTCTATTAAATAATAAATATAAAATTATTTTATACTATTAATGTATATCAATTAAACTCATATTTTAAACTATTACTCTTCTATCAATTTAGTTCCCAACTATTAAAATTAATTTAAAGGTCTTTAAATAATTATTTCATTCAACGTTTTACTATTTAGAGATTAAATTAATAAAATAAAAGGTAATTGGATAATTAAATAAACTATTTTTCTAACATTAATATGCACACTAATAAAATGGGACACGGGTAATTTATTATTAAAATATTAATATAGAGATGATACTATAATCTAATAATTCCCTATCAAATCAAAATTCTATCTATTTACATCAAGTTCACAATATATGATAACCACTGCATTTTATTTGTAAAAAACAAATAATTTGAACCAAAAATAGAGTGAAGGAGTGATAATGATGGTGTTAATTTGTTAAACAGCTTAACGTCCTCCCAAAATGTAAACGTAACAGGCCGGTGGCAATACCGTAAATATCGAATAATCTCGCTCACGTGTCCTATTGCTATAGTCACAGTAATTACCAATAACACTACGCCACACAATACGAATGACAACTTGTACCGACGTGGCATTCCCGTATTGGCCAAAGTCTGCCAGATGCTACCCACGTAAGCGATAGCCACGTAAATTACCAAATTTACCCACTGCACAGAAAGAAAGAATGTAAGAAGGAGCCGCTATATAGAACCCAATGCTCAGTCTAGTTCCAAAGTAGCTCTCACTGATTCCCTTTCGATCTAACCGAATATCCGTTCGTGCAACAATGGCGATTAGGGCTCGTCACCCTAACGTTCTCTCTCTCGTTCTTATCTCCTTTCTCTCCATAGCTTCTGCTAAGGTTTTCTTCGAAGAACGCTTCGAAGGTATCCATTTCTTTCATTTTTATATTTTCATTTCCGTTTATTAGATCGTGAGTCATCGTGTTTGAATTGTATCGATTTTTGATTTTTGATTTTTAATTTTCTTTCTGCATTGTTATTTGTTGAATTTGATATTAAATTTTCACGATCGATGTTTTTGTAAAGTGTTTTTGAATCTCGATCTGAACGATTGTATATCAATTTGATTTGTATTTTGAGTTTAACATCAAAGTTTGATATGAATTGTCGTTTTCTGGAGTAGATCTGCGAATGTGGTTTTGAAAATGATCTTAAAGAAACGTTCGTTTCACTGAATCCTACTGGTTTTTTGTTTAGACACTTTTTTTTGGGTTAATTTACCTATGATCGTGGATTAGTTATACTAATAAATAATCAGTAATGACAATTAACTGTATTTTAACTTTTAATTAGGTTAACTACAAACAAAATTGCAAAAACTATGTTTGATAATATCTGTTTGTCTTTCTAACTTGTGTGCTGCTACATTTTGGTGATTGCTAAAGATGGATGGGAAAGTCGTTGGGTAAAATCTGAATGGAAGAAAGATGAGAATTTGGCCGGAGAATGGAACTACACGTCTGGTCAATGGAATGGAGATGCTAATGATAAAGGTAATGTAAATTATAGTGAAGTATTATTGTTTTGCTGGTGTTTTACATTTAATTGAAATATGATATTAAGTTTTTTTTTAATGTTTTATATCTCTTCAGGTATTCAAACAAGTGAAGACTACCGATTCTATGCTATCTCTGCTGAATTCCCTGAATTCACCAACAAGGATAATACCCTAGTATTCCAATTTTCTGTCAAGCATGAACAGAAGCTTGACTGTGGTGGTGGATACATGAAGTTGCTTGGGGGCGAAGTTGATCAGAAGAAATTTGGGGGTGACACTCCTTACAGGTGATATACATGATTCCTTTGATTCATTTCCCTTTCATGGCTAATTCTTTCTTAGATACTCAATTTGAGTATATGGGAAAGAGCATAACTGAGCATAACTGTTCATAACTGTGTTCTTACATTTGTTGTTTTTTTTCAGTATCATGTTTGGTCCAGATATCTGTGGTTACAGTACCAAGAAAGTACATGCTATTTTGACCTACAATGACACAAACCAGTTGATAAAGAAGGATGTTCCATGTGAGACTGACCAACTTACACATGTTTACACATTCATCATCCGTCCGGATGCCACCTACAGTATCCTGATCGATAATGTGGAGAAGCAAACTGGTAGTCTCTACACTGATTGGAATCTTCTTCCTGCAAAGAAAATTAAGGATCCTGAGGCCAAGAAGGTACCCTATCTACCTACTCTAATAGCTTAATTCTCAGATTTCATTTTTGTGTTGTGTATTCGTAATTTCTAACTGTAATCTATATACTTGCAGCCAGAAGATTGGGATGATAAAGAGTTTATTCCTGATCCCGAGGATAAGAAACCAGAGGGATACGATGACATTCCTAAAGAGATTGCAGACCCTGATGCCAAAAAGGTTTGTTGTTTCCTATTGCTGTGTATATTTGTCTCTCATAATGTTGTGATTACTGATTAGACTAATTTTTGTTGTAGCCTGAAGACTGGGATGATGAGGAAGATGGTGAGTGGACAGCACCTACCATTGCCAACCCAGAGTACAAGGGTCCATGGAAGCCCAAGGTTTGTGTGGAAATGTTGGTCCAATATGTTTAGGGATGGGTTTGTTTATTAACTTTGTGTTCTACGTCTCTGCAGAAAATTAAGAACCCTAACTACAGTGGAAAGTGGAAGGCACCATTGATTGACAACCCAGGTTTAGTTTCATCCTTGCATTAACAGTAAATGTATGTCATGTAATTGTTATGGTGTATATTAACATTAGAAATATATTTATTTACCAGACTTCAAGGACGACCCAGACCTATATGTTTTCAAGTTGAAGTATGTTGGTATTGAATTGTGGCAGGTAAGGGTTCATTATGTTTTGCTTTACTTACTTTCATTTGAGCCTTTTTTATCCAATTTCTAACCAGCAACCTTCTTAACTTGGCAGGTGAAATCTGGTACCTTGTTCGACAATGTTGTTATTACTGATGAGCCCGAGTATGCCAAACAACTAGCTGAAGAAACATGGGGCAAACAAAAGGATGTAAGTAGTTTCTGTTCACCAGACCTATTGGCCTTACTGTATAATGCAGAATGAATGTTAATCTCTTTGGTGAAAACATGTTCTTGCAGGCCGAGAAGGCAGCATTTGAAGAAGCTGAGAAGAAGAAAGAAGAGGAGGTAAATTTCTGAAAACATATTTGAAACTTATGGTTTTCATTTACCAACTTATTGCTGAAGAACATAAACTTATCTCACACCTCCTTTGCATTGTACTAATTGCCAGGAATCAAAGGATGACCCAGTTGACTCTGATGCGGAAGAGGATGAAGAAGATGATGATGCTGGCCACGAGTCTGATGCTGAATCAAAGACAGAAGCTGGTGAGGACAGTGATGAATCCAATAAAGAGGAAGTACATGATGAGCTCTAGGGTGTTTTCAAAGCATATGACATATGCTAGAGTTAGCAAAAGTTTTATTCCGGAGTGGAAGTTATCTTTTTTTAGCTGTGTAGCATTTTTCTTAGATAAAGCAAACCGTTAAAACTGGGAGCAAAAAAGCTTGAGCTTTTTGCTTCATCCCATTAGACTATTCAGTTAGAACAAACAACAATGTTTCATTTGAATTATCGTTTATTATGTTTTGATCGAGTTTGCCATTTATGAATGCCTCAATGTCTAATTTTCTCTAGTATTTTATGTCAACCGTCCTGCTTCTACTGCCAAAGAATTGGCTTAAAAGGAGAATCTATGCATTGGATAATCCATATGGACATTCATAGTTTAAAGGATATAAATAATGTTAAATAATTGATTGGTAAACGAAAAAAGTACACTTATCTAATTTATTTATGATTATAGTTTTATTTATAATTATAGATTATATAACATATTCTAATGTTATCTTTGACCTATTTGTTTTCTTTTCCAAAGGAAATCCGCGGTCAAATAATAAAAAAAAGTAGATATGGATAAATGAGAGATTTGAATTATAGATCATGGGAAGAGAATGAGATAAAAGAAAGTAGAATAAGGGGAAGATATAGTCCGGCATTAAAAATGTCTGGTATAAATGTTGAAAATTGTTTTTAAATTTTATTTATTATGAATTTACAAATCAAGATATATATATATATATATATATATATATATATATATATATATATATATATATATAAAATATATATATATATATATATATATATATATATATATATATATATATATATATATATATAAAATATATAAAAGCCAAAGCTGGCTGAATTATCAATAATATGGTTAAATTGACCATTTAATTGTTTGTATGTTTATTTTAAAAATAGTCAAATCTAAAATACTTTATTCTTGAGATTTGATATCAATTTTAAATAGAATAAGAATTAAAAAGACTAAGGTCGTTGACTCAAACAAGAACTCAAAATACTCTAGATCAGAACTCTAAATTTTAATATATATTAACAATAAAAAAAATTCTCAGAGTTTCTAAACTCTAGACTTAAATCATTAATTTTATTTTTATAAGTTGTTGGGCTCTTATAGTTGAATGTATAAAAAAAAAAAAGATCATATCCGAATACCAAACTTAACAACATGTTATAACAGAAATTATTAGCGTTTAGTAGGATTACAGAAGTATATAAGTAATAAAAAATAAAAAAGAACGTTTTGGTGGTGTGTTAAGATCTTAGATCGTAAAACACTGGTATTAAGTCTGAAAGAAGTTATCTCATTCGAACATTGGTTGAATTTATCCCAATTAAGTAGATTAATGTGCAGATTTTCAGTTCGAGAATTTGATTAAAGTGAAACTCCATGATAGTGGAATTGGTTTTGCTAAAGGGCAGAGAATTGATTGTTGAGAAAGATTTAGGTAAACGAATTTGATAGAATTAAGAATCCCTCATTTTAAAATAAATAATATTCTGTTTCAAATTATAAATTTTTTTTTTTCAAAAAATTGTTATAAATTACTATATAAGTTATTTTACAATTTTAATATAACATTAATAATATTTTTTCTAACATATATTTTATTATTTATTCATTTTTTTTAATTCTTTAAATTTTTTTAATGTGTAATAAACAAATGATAATATCGTAAAATTATATATAATTTATTTTTCCGTACAAAGTTAATTATATTTCTTAATTCAATAAAATGTTTAAAACATCTTGTAGTAATTAATATTTTTCATACAAATTAAAAATAAAAAAATGTAATGAATGAACGAGGAAAATGTAATTTTATCAAATTTTCTTTTTAAAATATTGGTGTATTCTATTTATCATTAATATAAAGTGAACAAATAATAAATATAGACTATTAATAAGAGAGTACAACTGTAAGATAAAATTTAAAATTACACTACAAATGACGTTTATTTTATGACAAATAATTTTTTTTTCCGAATGTGATATTTATTTTAGGAAAAATACTATTCCTACACCCTTTTCTACACCCAATACTTACACCGTATGCACTATTTACCGTATTTATACGGTAAACAGTGTTTTTCTTATTAAAATAATATATTTTTTTAAAATATTAATTTTTTTTAAAAAAATATTTATTTTTAAAATTTATTTTATAACACAAATATAAGATTGCGCATTAACCAACTTCACAGTTGCATTAACCACAAAAATCTACATTATTAACCAATTATTTTATCTATAATTTATTAACCACTTTCACTACTTCATTAACCAATAAAATACACACTATTAACCATGTTCTAGAGAATTTGTTCAAGTATTTGTGAACAGTAATTGAGGTGTAGGGTGTAGAAATGGGTGTCAACATAACAATCCTGTTATTTTAGAGCAGAGGCAATAGTATGGATTGATATTTGCAATAGAAAGAAATGTCATGGAAAATATTTTATTAAGGTGTGTCATAGGAGTGAAGATTAGATTGAAAATATCTTTAATAAAATCAGTTCTTTATGTGCTTTCGATATACTTCCTCTAGTTCTTCAAGACTTCAACAAACATTATTTTTAAACTTAGAATCTATTTTTAAACAATTCTTGTGGGGTGGGAGCGACAATGAGAAGAAAATTAGCTTGATCTAATGGGAGAAGGTGTGTAGGTTTTTAGATGAAAGGGGCTTGAGAGTTAAAATCTGAAAATTTTTAACTTGACACTCTTGGGAAAATTGTAGTAGAAAATTAAAACAGAAAGGAGTAAGTTGTTGTCTAAAGATTTGATGAACATGCCTAGTATAGAAGTTCTAAGTGGATCAAAGTGGTGGGAAGGTGTGTGTTAATTAAATCTAGGTGATTGGGAAAAGTATGGATTCTTCTCTATCAAAGAGGCATATAAGGATTTTATATCTAGTGTCCATAACTATTATAATCCCTTATGGTTTAAGGCTTGGCACAAATTGATTCCTCAATGGAGTGTGAACCCTAGGTCCTGCCTTGGGCTTGTTGAGTAGTGTTGTGCAACATGATGGGCTTTACAATGCGGTATAGAAGATCCTAATGTATCGTTGTTTGTTGTTGTTTTAGGTGTAGTCGATTCCTAGTCGTGTCGCTCGTGCATGATTTTATGTCGTTCCGTAGAATCCCTTTGCAGGAGGAGATTTGTTGGGACCTTAATTCTGCAAGCTTTCTGAAAGATCAATGAGTTGGTTTTGAGATTGTGAGGTTATAGTTGATTTGTTGTTTGAATCTCCAAAGGGAATCCCTGGAAATTCGATATGTGCCGAAACTACTGATACTAGTGTGGATTAAAAGCTTTACAAATTTAAGTTATGAAGCTAAGTGGCCTATTTTTGGTGAAGGATTGAAAATTAGTTCTATTTTTTTTTTCATTTCATTCACAACCATTCTTCTTGGTGCTTTTTGTGTGTTGTAGTAGTTTGTTTCGAAGATAATTTAAAGGAAAAGAAATTATTTCTCATTTTTCTACCTTTTTTTTTAAATAGTTTTTCTTCTTTTGAACTCACCCAATCGATTGGGTTAAGGTGTCATTCGATTGGCAAAGACAAAAATTTCGCTATAGCTTTTGTGATAACTCTTAATTCATCTGGCACGACTTCAAGACCTTTTTGAAAACATTTTCTTGAAAAAATAAGTTTGAAAACTTATTTGTGTGTGTGTTTGTGCATGCGTGAGTGATTATCCATGTACTTTTATGAGAATGCCCTTATTCTTTTTCAATGTATTCACTCAGACATGTCCAGTCAGACTTTCATATACTTCAAGACTTATTAGTTACTTCATTCTTGTAAACATTTGCTTGAGTTTACTTTGAGACGAGTCTTTAGTTATAATCCATTGGGTTTCCATCATCGGAGAGTAGGCGTGATAAAAAAAACCGGATCCGTCTGTCGCCGCCTCGAATCTAATGGGGAAAAACTTATTAAATTGGGGGCGAGTGCGGGTGTAGGAAAAACCTAGTTTTTAATTACCGGGGAGGGGCTAGGGGCAAGGACGCTGTAAGGTATGCTAGTACTTACATTCGTCTATTAAAATTAATTTATTATCCTTATTTTTATATAACTTAATTACCTATTAACCTTTCTTAATCTTAAAATATCAAATTTATTATAATTTTTTTTTTCAAAAATACCAATTATTTGGAAATGGACAAACATTATAATTATTGTTCAAATTATCAAATATTTAGTTTAATTACGATTTTTTATTGTTATGAAGAAAAAAAACATATTTTAAAATATACAAGGGGTGAGGAAACTCGTTCCTTGTTGGGGGCGAGGGCGGGGGGTAAATCATTACCCCCGACTGGGTCTGGGGGCATGGGAAGGGCTAGTATAAAAAGGAAGGGTGATGTTGATAATGCTAAAAACTGCTCAGCTCCGTTGGCATGCCTATTGGAGAGTCAAGTCCATTAAACCCTAATAATTTGCTTTGCATTTTTAACCGCTTTTTACATGAATTTAGTTGTTGTCATCAAAGACTAGCTGTCACCATTAAACACTTAGTTGTCATAATCAAAAGTAGTTTTCCTCATTAAAGGCATATTTATCTCGAAGAAACTTTCAAAATAACGTTCCATAGTAAGCACCTCGATTGGGACCCTCTGATGGTTCCAAGGTGAAGGGTTAACACACTTCAGCCTATGCGAGCCCTGGTTCTCGAGTGACTGTGTAATAGAATATTTAAGGAAGGCCTCGTGGAAAGAGCGAGAGGCGTAGACAGTATCCTTCCCGAGTCTCCCATATATCAGTTAGAGCATCCTTTTTCGAGTTTGATCTCCTCTTATCCGAATCAATCACCCAACTACCTATTCCTCCATTCATAACATGCATTTATGGGTAGAACATGTATTGGGTCAACTGTCAGTACCTAAGAACCCGTAGGATCTGACTATCCCTCATGATTTCCTGCGTATTAACCACCTATTCCCGTGAAGGTAGCTATATTCTTGGAAGACTTGGTTCACTCAATTGAAGGTCCTCGGGAGCTATAAATAGATCAATTCCCCAATATTAAGACCAATCTCTAACACATAAAGAAATCACTCATACAGAGCTTTTCACTTCATCGTGTGTGAGCTAGCTCTAACCCTCAACAAACCATAAAGCCTCTAATAGCCATTATCCAATGGGGGTTTCAAATTCATTGTACTTTATCCAGTATAACCTGCCACTAAAACCTTACTGAAAAATTCTTGAGTTTGGTGGGAATAAGTAGATAAATAAGTACTTATTGTTCTACAAAGAATACTACAAACAAGAAAAATGTCTAGAAAACATTGCTAAAGTTGTTAATAATGAGCATGATGTTTAAATAAAGGGTATTACAATTAGAGGATATGTTAATGGTAAGTGCCAAGGTATTTCTTTTGTTGCCAAGCCTAGAGAGTTCAAACAAATGTCTCTAAAGAAAACTGATGATCAAATTCCCTAATCTATTGAATTGGATAGGTTAACCAACTCTTAATATTTCTTAGATTTTAAATATAATGCAGATGTCAAATGGAATTATATCATAGTCCCAGTTATTTCTCACAATTGCTCTCGTGAAGGAGTCTACCTTACTTGGGTTTCCCCATTGTATGGAATTTGCTGCTCTCTTACCTAGGTTATCCTTGATATCATGGAACCATATTTTAAAGGTTTAAAATTTATGTAGAAATCTCTTATAATATCAACATTTATTTCTTTGGGAGGGTATGTCAGCATATTCCACCCTTTGTTATCAAGTTCTTGCACAAAACTAGAAAAGTTACCTGAGTCTTTTAACTGTAATTTTATTTCCACAATTAATTTCCAACTGCTTAATTGGTTGTATACTTATTCATGATCAGGGATCTTGAACATGTTACAATCATAAAGTACTCGTAATGATTTGATGCTCGACTTCCTTTTTCTTCCAATGATTTATTTCTTGGGGGTCATTTGTAACATTGAACAACATATATTTTGACAATTTTGTTAGATATCTCAAGGGTATACATGAACTTGGTATTATTCTCTTGTCAACAAAAGTTGGATATCTTGTATTGATGTTTACTCGCTAAGCGAAGCTTGTAGTGGCTTAACGCAAAATATGGTATTTTCTCACTGAGCGACGCTTACAACTTGTTTAACACACAAATTTTCTAAAAACAACATCTTTTATCATGTAAAAATGATTTAGGCATTCGCTCATGTTATGTTTTTCAGTGTAATGCTCATTTTAATTACATGCATCGATGACTTCTAAACAAAAAGATGTGAATGCAGTGAACATGCATCCATGTGCGTGCGTGTGTAACATCCCCTTTCTATACCCCCAAATAATCACATAATCATTTAGTCACATATTAAAATTTTTGTCAGAGTATAATTATAAACATAGTATAAAAGAGGCGTGTCACATTACGCTTGAAATTAAAACATACAACACCTGCTCAACAAAAGATATGCAACAGTGGGGTAACTTTGCAACAGAGGAACTTAGTCCTTACACCCACATCTCAAAATTTAGAATAAAAGCGGAAAATCTAAACATTGATAACATCAAACATATATATATATATATATATATATATATATATATATATATATATATATATATATATATATATATATATATATATATATATATATATATATATATATATATATATATATATATATATATATATATATATATATATATATATATATATATATATATATATACACACACATATATATATATATATACACACATATATATATATATACATATATATATATATATACATATATATATATATATATATACATATATATATATATATATATATATATATATATATATATATATATATCATCCAGTATGATTCAACAACATAAGTCATGTTTACATAAACATTCATCAACAAGATACATATACAAATGTATCACAAAAGAATCATGTACATCCTAGCTACCCGGTGCTACATATCAGAGTCGACCGACCAATGAATGAAGACACGCTTCACAAAAAGACCACAAGCATACCTACTCTGCAATGCCTCATAGAGCATCATAAAACAGTAGAAGGGTGAGAAATATTATCATAATAACAATGCATATAATTATATATCTTAGCATAAAAATACACATATTTTACATTCTCACTGTAACACCCCGTTTCCCAAAATAAAATAAAACGATTAAAATAGCACATATCAGAGTTTTCCCACAACGGGATGTCACAATTTCCAACGAAATTCTACAAATCATTTTTCAAAATAATATTCAGCAAAATTTGCAGCAGAAAAAGATGTAGTCTGTCATATATCACATAACATATATACACCATCCATATCATCAACATCGTCATATACAACAACGACCATCTGCCCAAAATATACATCATGTCATCACATATCCAACAAAAATTAGATACGCCACGGGGGCACACATAAACAACAATAAACAATAAATACTCCCAAAAAGCCCCGGTGTTACGTAACAGAGCAATCCTACGACGACACCACAATCCATTCTAGCCAAATACCTGGATTGTCTGTACTTCCGAAGAAGCACAGACCACAACAACAACAAAGGGGTGAGAATTCACGATCAAATATTAGCGGTATAAATGTACATGAAATAAGAGGCAGAAAACAATAATTCATTTCATATACATCATATTCAGACCTATTGTCCCATCATCAGTCACAACACACATATAACTCATGCAACATATGCAACACGACTCAACAAATATGCGGTACCGACTCAACTCAGGATAGATCGCATACACTCCATCCGAGCAACGGTCTATCCCTACCACGCTTCTCCTGAGCCACATAATCAAATCTCAGGATAGATCGCATACACTCCATCCGAGCAACGATCTATCCCTACCAACATTCCCCACTTGGAACACGGGTGGTCGCATACACTCCATCCGAGCAACGATCCAAATCCCGTCCACGCTTCCCACTTGGAGCACGTGAGTGTATCACACACCATGTCCACGCTCCCCACTTGGAGCACGTGAGTAAATCATACCTCACGTCCACGCTCCCTACTTGGAGCACGTGAGTGAATCACATACACTCCACCGAGCAATGATTCACCACGTCCACATGCCATGCAAGACACTATGCATAACCACACAGCACACACAGTGCACATGATCCTACTGATCCATCACCTCATATAATGCATATACACACAAGCACACAAAGTGTGTCGATCCTACTGATCCACTTAATCACACAATATACAAACACAATGCATATCAAGCGTATCGATCCTACGGATCCACTCACCACAACACAACATATAAACGCAATGCATATAAAGCGTATCGATCCTAAGGATCCACTCATCATAACATACTCAATGCGTAACGATCCTACTGATCAAAATTTATCACAACAACACGTCAATACAACGCACACAAGGCGTATCGATCCATACTGATCCACTCATTACACATCATATCATACACCAGTTCAATTATCAAAACATACGGGAGTCACGAAGTCACGTCTCGACACCCTACATACACTCACCACAGCTCTCTAATAAGTTCATCATCAAAACATAGTCCACAAGATTCCAAATCCACAAAGAAATCAACACAGAACAGCAGCCAGAACCCAAACTGTTGTCGGGCTCGCTGGCGCATTCGCCGGGCGAAGCCCCGCAGCAAACACTCGCTGACCACTCGCCTGGCGAAACCAAACAGAGGCTACTGGAAGCATTCGCTTCCCAGTTTGCCTAGAGAAGGCTCGCCCCCTCATTCTCCCAGCGAATACCTGCGTATTCAGAAAAATAAACTCTGCTGCTCAGAAACAACAGCAGCCCCCTCCACACCAATCCTCTCCAAAAATCACACCAGCCCCACTAACTCATTATTCTACAATTGTTTTACCCAATTAGTGTCCAATTCACCCGATGAATCATTGACTCTAGCCGATCAATTCACTCTCGACTCAGAACCACATTCTACTCTGAAACACCCAATTCATCAATTAACCATCAAATTCAGCATGCAACAGTTCAACACAAACATCAACAATGTAAAACAGAGTTAACACATGCAATATCATCAACTCATCATGCAATTTATCAACATGCAAACATCTTCATTCATGGGGTTAGGGATTCCCCTTCCTACCAATTATTCATGTAAATACCCATTCAACCGATATATTCTCCCCCCCTCCTTACCTCGAATTCGTTTAGATGATGATGAAGCTTCACAATCCGCAGCCTTGATGCACTCTTTCCCGCTCTTGATCGCTCTTGATGCTTCAACCGTGTTCTCCTGTTCACAAACTGTGTTCTTCTCTTGTTCTTTCACTTTCTATTTTCCAACTTTGCCCTTAATCCCAAAAATATACAACTCTTATTTATTTCATTCCAATAATTTCCAATAATAATATTCTCCACATTTTCTTAATTCCATAAATAATAATCTTATTCCTTTTAATTTCCAAAAATCTAATAATTATATTTTACTCATATATATTAATATTAGTAATAATAATAATAATTAATAGCAATATTAACATTACTACTAATTATCACATTTTATCACTATATATTAATATTATTATTTCTTTTGATCCTCAAATAATCCCACACAACCACATCCGCGAATAAAAATAACACTGAACTAAAAATAATTAAAATGGGCGTCACAACTCTCCCCCACTTTAATTATTTTCGTCCTCAAAAATACCTGATGGAAACAGCTCCGGATACGCTTCCCGCATCCTGCTTTCCAACTCCCAAGTCACACTGCCTCCTGCAGCACCTCCCCACGCCACTCTCACCAAAGGTATCTCTTTCCCTCTGAGTCGCTTCATCTTGCGATCCTTGATCCTTAATGGCAACGTCTCCACAGTTAGATTCTCTCTAACTTGGACTTCATCCCTCTGAATCACATGAGACGGATCGGGTACATACTTCCGAAGTTGCGACACATGAAACACATCATGCAAGTTCGAAAGCTCCGACGGCAATGCCACCCTATACGCCACAACGCCAATTCTCTGCAAAATCTGATACGGTCCGATAAACTTCGGATCCAACTTCTTGGACTTCAATGCACGTCCAACACCAGTCACTGGGTTAACCCTCAAAAATACATGGTCACCCTAACTGAATTCCAACTCTTTCCTTCGGTTGTCATAATAACTCTTCTGTCGATCCTGAGATGCTTTCATCTTCTCACGGATCATCTGCACTGCCTCAGTAGTCTGCTGCACCAACTCTGGCCCCAAAGCAACATTCTCACCTGACTCATACCAACACAAAGGAGTTCTGCACCTCCGACCACAAAGAGCCTCAAACGGTGTCATTCCAATACTAGAATGGTAACTTTTGTTGTACGTGAACTCCACCAAAGGCAATTGAGTATCCCAGGTACCACCTCTCTCTAAAGCACAAGCCCACAACAAATCTTCTAAAGTCTGAATAGTCCTTTCCGACTGACCATCTGTCTCCGGATGATAAGCTGAACTCAGCTTCAACTCAGTACCCAAAGCTTCCTGCAAACTCTTCCAAAATACTGAAGTGAACCTCGGATCTCTATCTGACACAATACTCAACGGCACACCGTGCAGCTTCACAATCACCCGAATATAAATTTCTGCCAACTTCTCCAACGGAAAACTGATACTAATCGGCACAAAATGTGCAGACTTCGTAAGCCGATCCACAATCACCCAAATCGCATCAAATCCTCTCGCCGTATTCGGTAAACCTGTAACAAAATCCATGGCGATACAATCCCACTTCCAAACCGGAATCTCTAATGGTTGCATCATCCCATAAGGTCTCTGATGCTCCACTTTCGATTTCTGACATACCAAACAAGCATAAACATAACGAGCAATATCCTTTTTCATACCCGACCACCAAAATAACTTCTTCAAATCTTGATACATCTTCGTAGCTCCTGGATGAGCACTCAGGCTACTACGATGTCCTTCGTCCAAAATCGACTTCTTAAGCTCGTCATTATCCGGCACACAAATTCTGCCCCGAAACCTCAACACACCAGCACTATCCATCTTGAAATCACTACCGGAGTCACCTTCGGCCCCTCGCATCAAATCCACAAGTTTCACATCCAACTTCTGATGTTCTCTTATCATATCCAAGAAATCATTCTTTACTTGCAATTTACCCAACATCACGCCACCTGTAGTAAACTCACAAACCATGCTCAAATCTCGAAACTGCTCAATAAGCTTCATCTCTTTTACCATCAAAGCTGACATATGAATGGTCTTCCGGCTCAACGCATCCGCAACAACATTCGCTTTTCCTGGGTGATAACTCAAACTGAAATCATAATCTTTCAGGAATTCCAACCATCTTCGCTGTCTCATATTCAACTCTTTCTGATCAAACAGATACTTCAAACTCTTGTGATCGCTGAACACCTCAAATCTCGAACCATACAAATAATGTCTCCAAATCTTCAATACAAAAACCACCGCAGCCAATTCAAGGTCATGAGTAGGATAATTCCGCTCATGCACCCTCAATTGCCGCGAAGCATAAGCTACCACTTTTCCATTCTGCATAAGAACTCCGCCTAATCCCATCTTAGACGCATCACAATACACCACAAAGGGCTCACTCGGATTTGGTAACACCAACACCGGCGCCGAAGTCAATCTCTTTTTCAGTTCTTCAAAACTCTCTTCACAAGCAGCATCCCACACAAACACTTGATCTTTCCTCGTCAACTGAGTCAATGGCAACGCCAATCTAGAAAATCCTTCAATAAACCTTCAGTAATACCCTGCCAAACCCAAAAAGCTTCTAACTTCAGTTATCGTCTTTGGTGGTTCCCACTGTAACACCGCACTCACCTTAGATGGATCTACCGAAACATCATCACCAGAAATAACATGCCCCAGAAAACTCACCGTCTTCAACCAGAACTCACACTTTGATAACTTAGCAAACAACTTGTTATCCTTCAACACTTGCAAGGCAATCCTCAAATGTTCCGCATGCTCTTCCTCAGACTTAGAATAAATCAGTATATCATCAATGAACACGACAATAAACTGATCCAAATAAGAGTGGAAGATACAGTTCATATATTCCATAAACACACCGAGCGCATTAGACACTCTGAAAGGCATTACTGCGTACTCGTAATGTCGATACCGAGTCCTAAACACCGTCTTCTGAATATCACCTTCCTTCACTCTTATCTGGTGATAACCCGACCTCAAGTCAATCTTACTGAACACACGAGCTCCCACCAACTAATCCATCAAATCATCAATCCTTGGAAGAAGATACTTTTTCTTGATGGTCACTTTGTTCGACTGACGGTAATCGATGCACAACCGCATGCTACCGTCCTTCTTCTTCACTAACAACACTGGAGCTCCCCACGGAGACACGCTTGGTCTGATAAATTTTCTATCCAACAACTCTCCAATCTGATATTTCAACTCGGCCAACTCCACTGCCGACATCCTGTACGGCGCCATAGAAATAGGTCTCGTATCAGGAACAAGGTCAATGCTAAACTCAACTTCTCTCTTCGGAGGCAACTCTGTAAAATCATTCGGGAAAACCTCCGGAAACTCATTCACAATATCTAACTCATCCAACAATGCCTTGTTATCAACAGACAGTGATGCAAATAAAGAAAACACTTGAGCTTCATCTTCCAACAAAGTCCTCAATTCCTTACCAGACAAGGAATCTGCCAACGCTTCCTCTTTTAGGGTCAAAAACAATAACACTTTCCGGAAACAATCGATGTACACTCGGTTGAACTCCAACCAGTTCATACCAAGTATAACATCCAAACTACCAAGTGGAAAACAAATCAAATCCACGCCAAAATCTCGGCTAAAGATAGTCAGTGGACACTTCAAACACACTAACGAAGTAGTCACTGAACCAATCAAGGGAGTTTCAATAGTCATCCGCCGCTCAAGAGTAGTCGGCACCAAACCTAACCTCTTCACACAATCAACAGAGATAAACGAGTGGGTCACACCCGTGTTAATCATAGCAGTCAAAGGAATGTTATTGATAAAATAAGTACCTTTGATTGAACGCTCCTCGTCCGCCGACTGAGTTCCCACTACCGCAAACACTTTATCGGCAACCTGAGGCGCTTGAGTCCTCCTCGGTTTCTCACAATGAGTGCTAATATGGCCTTTGTCGCCGTAGTTATAGCAAGTAGGCATATTAGTCCTACATTCTACCATCACATGGCCCGGTTTCCCACACTTGAAGCACTTCTTCGTCTCTTGAGGACAATCACTAGCACGATTTCCCGCGACACCGCACCGATAACATTTCAAATCCACCGACGCTTTCCTTTCTCTGAACCTCTTATCAGTTGTAGCCTTCTGCTTACCCTTATTGGTTGGCACACTGTAAGGGGTACCACCAAACCTTTGTTTACCCTTGCGGTCATTCACCGCCTTATAATGTGCGATCCTCGCACGGTTATCATTGTCATAAATCCGGCTTCTACTCACCAACTCAGAATAGCTCCTGATCTTCTGACACACAATCCCCATCTTGATCTCCGGCCTCAGCCCATTCTCAAATTTCAAGCACTTAGAAGTCATAGCCTCCTCAGTATTGTAATGGGGACAATACTGAGCCAATTCCTCAAACTTAGCCGCGTACTCGGCCACCGACATACTGCCCTGCTTCAGCTCTAAAAATTCCACCTCTTTAGCACTTCTGATATCTTCTGGAAAATATTTCTCCAGAAAACCAGATCGAACCACCTCCCAAGTAATCGGAGTCCTCGAAGCCTCCATCCTCTGATGGCAATTCTCCCACCAAGCCTCGGCCTCTCCCTCAAGCATGTGAGTACCAAATCTCACTTTCTACTCATCGCTGCACCCCATGGTTCTGAAGATCTTCTCTATTGCCTTCAACCATTTCTGCGCAGCTACCAGATCCAGAATCCCACCTTCAAACTTTGGTGGCTTGTTGCTCTGGAACTGCGTCAAGTCTCAGAACTGAGCACCCGCAGCCAGATTTTGATTGGCCACCACCTGTGCCATAGCTTGCATAGTTGCAACCAACACAACATCATTCCTCCCAGCCATACTGCTCAACAACAACAATCCAGGTTAACAGAAAACAACCAACTCTATCCTACAGATAGACTCAAAACACTACACTGGCCGGACGGACTGAGCTGCTCTGATACCAACTTGTAACACCCCGTTTCCCAAAATAAAATAAAACGATTAAAATAGCACATATCAGAGTTTTCCCACAACGGGATGTCACAATTTCCAACGAAATTCCACAAATCATTTTTCAAAATAATATTCAACAAAATTTGCAGCGGAAAAATATGTAGTCTATCATATATCACATAACATATATACACCATCCATATCATAAACATCGTCATATACAACAACGACCATCTCCCCAAAATATACATCATGTCATCACATATCCCACAAAAATCAGATACACCACGGGGGCACACATAAACAACAATAAACAATAAATACTCCCAAAAAGCCCCGGTGTTACGTATCAGAGCAATCCTACGACGACGACACAATCTAAGCTAGCTAAATACCTGGATTGTCTATACTTCCAAAGAAGCACAGACCACAACAACAACAAAGGGGTGAGAATTCACAATCAAATATTAGTGGTATAAATGTACATGAAATAAGAGGCAGAAAACAATAATTCATTTCATATACATCATATTCGGACCTACTGTCCCATCATCAGTCACAACACACATATAACTCATGCAACATATGCAACACGACTCAACAAATATGCGGTACCGACTCAACTCAGGATAGATCGCATACACTCCATCCAAGCAATGATATATCCCTACCACGTTCCTCCTGAGCCACATAATCAAATCTCAGGATAGATCACATACACTCCATCCGAGCAACGATCTATCCCTACCAATGTTCCCCACTTAGAACACGGGTGGTCGCATACACTCCATCCGAGCAACGATCCAAATCCCGTCCACGCTCCCCACTTGGAGCACGTGAGTGTATCACACACCACGTCCACGCTCCCCACTTGGAGCACGTGAATAAATCATACCTCACGTCCACGCTCCCCACTTGGAGCACGTGAGTAAATCATACCTCACGTCCATGCTCCCCACTCGGAGCACGTGAGTGAATCACATACACTCCACCGAGCAATGATTCACCATGTCCACATGCCATGCAAGACACTATGCATAACCACACATCACACACAGTGCACATGATCCTACTGATCCATCACCTCATATAATGCATATACACACAAGCACACAAAGTGCGTCGATCCTACTGATCCACTTAATCACACAACATACAAACACAACGCATATCAAGCGTCAATACAATGCAATGCGTATAAAACGTATCGATCCTACGGATCCACTCATCACAACATATCACCACAACATACTCAATGCGTAACGATCCTACTGATTAAAATTTATATCAACAACACGTCAATACAACGCACACAAGGCGTATCGATCCATACTGATCCACTCATTACACATCATAGCATACACCAGTTCAATTATTAAAACATACGAGAGTCACGTCCCGACACCCTACATACACTTACCACATCTCTCTAATAAGTTCATTATCAAAACATAGTCCACAGGATTCCAAATCCACAAAGAAATCAACACAGAACAGCAGCCAGAACCCAAACTGTTGTCGGGCTCGCTGGCGCATTCGCCTGGCGAAGCCCCGCAGCGAACACTCGCTGACCACTCGCCCGGCGAAGCATCTGGCGAAACCAAACAGAGGCTACTGGCAGCATACGCTGCCCAGTTCGCCTGGCGAAGCCTAGCGAAGGCTCGCCCCCTCATTCGCCCAACAAATACCTGCGTATTCAAAAAAATAAACTCTGCTGCTCAAAAACAGCAGCAGCCCCCTCCACACCAATCCTCTCCAAAAATCACACCAGCCTCACTAACTCATTATTCTACAATTGTTTTACCCAATTAGTGTTTAATTCACCCGATGAATCATCGACTCTAGCCGATCAATTCACTCTCGACTCAGAACCACATTCAACTCTGAAACACCCAATTCATCAATTAACCATCAAATTCAGCATGCAACAGTTCAACACAAACATCAACGATGTAAAACAGAATTAACACATGCAATATCATCAACTCATCATGCAATTCATCAACATGCAAACATCTTCATTCATGGGGTTAGGGATTCCCCTTTCTACCAATTATTCATGTAAATACTCATTCAACCGATATATTCCCCCTACCTTGAATTCGTTTAGATGATGATGAAGCTTCACAATCCGCAGCCTTGATGCACTCTTTCCCGCTCTTGATCGCTCTTGATGCTTCAACCGTGTTCTCCTCTTCACAAATCGTGTTCTTCTCTTGTTCTTTCACTTTCTATTTTCCAACTTTGCCCTTAATCCCAAAAATATACAACTCTTATTTATTTCATTCCAATAATTTCCAATAATAATATTCTCCACATTTTCTTAATACCATAAATAATAATCTTATTCCTTTTAATTTCCAAAAATCCAATAATTATATTTTACTCATATATATTAACATTAGTAATAATAATTAATAGCAATATTAACATTACTACTAATTATCACATTTTATCACTATATATTAATATTATGATTTCTTTTGATCCTCAAATAATCCCACACAACCACATCCGCGAATAAAAATAACACTGAACTAAAAATACTTAAAATAGGCGTCACACTCACCACAATTCATCACAACTCGCTCATATACATCACAATGTATATATATATATATATATATATATATATATATATATATATATATATATATATATATATATATATATATATATATATATATATATATATATATATATATATATATATATATATATATATATATATATATATATATATATATATATATATATATATATATATATATATAACCAAGCATATTCATCATGCATACTTTCACAATTCTTATCGTTCCACATAAACATACACATTTATGTTTATTCACCAATGCACAATTATAAAGATGATAAATGCAAATCATAAAGACCGACTCACGACTCTATGCAAATGCAATGCGGTATCGACTCAATCATCTCAAGTTCACTCAGGGACTTATTGGAACCATCGCTCGTTACCAATGTAACTCCCCGTCGGGCCTACAATGTTCATCCATTGCTCACACCTCACATAGGCACACAATGTTTGTGGATTGCTCTCACCTCACATAGGCATACAATTCGATTGCTCACACCTCACCTAGGCACACAATCGTTTGTAATCATCGCTCACAACTCACATAGGAACACAACGTTACAACGGATTCTCATTAGAATCACACAACACAAGAATATACATCATTATACTTCACATGCAAAATGACTCAAGACACTCTTGAAATACATACATATTCACAATATATTCATGCATTCATCTCATTCTATCACATACAATCTATATACATTCACAATATATTCCACAATCTAGGATTCACACCATACGGCTACCCACAGAATATCATATAACAGCACACAAGCTACACATTATATATCGAAAGCATACAGTATGATAACACATCAAACGCACCTGTTCACGACGGTAAAAGTTGACAAAATGACAAGTTTCAAATTTTCTGCTATAATTGGATCATACACCTACATCAAAACCATTTTTCCTAGAAAGAACATCTCTTTAGCTTTCCAACGCTTCGAACGGGGACTAAAACCGACTTACAAATCAAAAGATATGAATTTTCGAAATTTTACGAAAAACCTGAATTTTGCCTAAAAACTGCTACGGGATTTTGCATTTTTGTCTGAAAATCCGACCGATTCAATTCTTTTCTTCGAAACAAACACATACTCATACTCACCTAACATATAGCAGTGAATTAGAACCATTAAACACAATTTCTACGACGTCCGATTTCCACTCAAATCTCAAACCCTCAATTATTCAAAAATGTCAAAAGTTACGAAATCGCCTGAATTCAATCAAACAAGTTTCAATAGTCACGATCTAACACTCCTCGACTAAACTACGCAATTTATTTCGAATTCTAACCGTGAAAACATCGGTTTCTATCGATTTTACCAATTCGACATAAAATGGAAATATGTGAAAAAACAACCAAAACAATTCAAACAAAACCATACATAATCATACACAATGATAAGATAACAATATTTCACACCGTTATCTGATCAAATCGATTCCTAGAAGTGTTCTTGATGATTTTCCAAACTTTCTCTCTTTTCTTCTTTCTTTCTCTTCTCTTTCTTTCTATTTCTCTTTTCTCTCCTTTTTCTCTCTTATATCTTTCTATTCTATTTCTTTTCTATTACTTTTTCTCTCAAAATATCTAATAATTCATTTTCTTACACAAAATTTCTAACTTAACATTAATTAAGGAAGTATCTAAAATACCCTCCAACCTAATTTCCCCTCCAACTCTCAAAAACGATAAAATAACACAATATGCAAACATAACATATTAACACACCAATTCCACAAAAAAAAAAACCACCCAAATAAAATAAAAGACTCAACAAAAATGGGAAATCAGAATCGAGGCGTTACAACTCTCCCCCACTTTAGAAATTTTCGTCCTCGAAAATATTACCTGATTCAAACAACTCCGGATACGACTCTCGCATCCCACTCTCTAGTTCCCAAGTCATATTGTCTTCCGAAGCGCCTCCCCACGCTACTTTCACAAGCGCAATATCCTTGCCTCTTAGCTTCTTGACTTCACGGTCTAAAATTCTAATCGGTAAAGCTTCAACTGTAAGGTTATCTCTCACTTCAACCTCGTCCATAAGAATAATATGTGATGGATCCGGAACATACTTCCGAAGTTGCGAAATATGGAATAAATCATGCAAATTCGAAAGATTCGGAGGCAACGCCACACGGTAAGCCACAACACCAACTCGTGCAGTAATCTGATACGGACCAATAAAACGAGAAGTCAACTTCTTCGACTTCAAAGCACGACCGACACCCGTAATCAGTGTAACTCTCAAAAACACATGGTCACCTTCTTGAAACTCAAGATCTTTCCTTCTCTTGTCATGATAGCTATTTTGTCTACTTTGAGAAGCTTTCATCTTTTCCCGAATAAACTTCACTTTCTCTGTCGTTTGTTGTACCATCTCCGGTCCAACTATCGATCTCTCACCGGTTTCATGCCAACACAAAGGTGTTTGACATCTCCGACCATACAAAGCCTCAAATGGTGTCATACTTATACTTGAATGAAAACTGTTATTGTGGGTGAACTCAATTAACGCCAAATAACTATCCCAAGCACCACCTTGCTCGAGCACACAAGCACGCAATAAATCCTCCAACGATTGAATTGTCCTCTCGGTTTGACCATCTGTTTGCGGATGATAAGCCGAACTCAATCTTAGCTTAGAACCCAAAGCCTTTTGTAAACTCTCCCAAAACCTCGATGTAAATCTAGGACTCTATCCGATACAATACTCTTAGGAACTCCATGTAACTTCACAACCACAAGAACATAAATCTCGGCTAACTTCTCCAAAGGATAACTAATATCAATTGGAATGAAGTGAGCAGATTTAGTAAGCCTATCCACGATTACCCAAATAGCATCATGACCTATTTGCGTATTCGGCAACCCCGTAACAAAATCCATCGATATACTATCCCATTTCCACTCCGAAATGTCCAACGGTTGCATCAATCCACTAGGCTTTTGATGTTCCACCTTAGACTTTTGACAAGTTAAGCATGCATACACAAATTGAGCTACATCCCTCTTTAATCCGGACCATCAAAAGATTTTCTTCAAATCTTGATACATTTTATTTGCTCCCGGATGAATACATAAGTTACTTCGGTGTCCTTCTTCCAATATTATCTTTTTCAACTCCGCATCATCGGGAATACAAATACGACCACGAAATCTCAAAACTCCGAAGTTATCAACCTTGAAATCCTCATTCTCATTCATCATTAAATCAACGAACTTCAAATCCAACTTTTGCTTTTCACATACGGTTGTAAGAAAATCATTCGTAACATGTAGCATACCAAGTCTCACACTTCTCGGCGTCATTTCACAAACTAAACTCAAGTCTCTAAAATTCTCCAAAAGTTCCCATTCTCTCATCATCAATGCAGACATATGTAACAACTTCCGACTCAAAGCATCGGCCACCATGTTTGCCTTACCCGGATGGTAATTTAAACCAAAATCATAATCCTTCAAAAGCTCTAACCACCTTCTTTGTCTCATGTTCAATTCTTTTTTATCAAATAAATATTTCAAGCTCTTGTGATCACTAAAAACTTCAAATCTTGCACCATAAAGATAGTGCCTCCAAATTTTCAAAACAAACACTACGGCCGCTAACTCCAAGTCATGTATAGGATAATTCTTTTCATGCACTCTCAATTGTCTTGAAGCATAAGCCACAACTTTTCCATCTTGCATCAAAACACCACCTAAACCTGTCAAAGAAGCATCACAATAAACCACAAATGGTTTTGTCGGATTCAGCAAAATCAAGATCGGCGCCGTCGTCAACCTTCTTTTTAGCTCAATGAAACTCTTTTCACAATTAATATCCCAAATGAAAGTCTTTCCTTTACAAGTCAATTGCGTTAACGGAAGTGCCAACTTCGAAAATCCCTCAATAAACCTCCGATAATAACCCGCCAAGCCCAAAAAGCTTCGAATCTCTGTAACCGATCTGGGAGCCTCCCATTGCATCACCGCATCAATCTTGTATGAATCAACACTAACCACTACCGGAAATAACATGTCCAAGAAAACTTACTTCCGACAACCAAAATTCACATTTCGACAACTTAGCATACAATTGTTTCTCTTTCAAAATTTGTAACATAATCCTCAAATGCTCTTCAGGCTCCTCTTGAGACTTAGAGTAAATCAAAATATCGTCGATGAATACAACCATAAAACGATCTAATTGTTCTTGAAAAATACGATTCATGTATTCCATAAACACACCCGGCGCATTAGAAACCCCGAATGGCATCACGGAATATTCGTAATGGCCATACCGTGTCCTAAAGGCCGTCTTTTGAATATCCTCTCCTTTCACACGAATCTAGTGATATCCTGATCTCAAATCAATCTTGCTAAAAACACGCGCACCAACCAATTGGTCCATCAAATCATCGATCCTTGGAAGCGGATACTTGTTCTTAATTGTCACCTTGTTCAATTGTCAATAATCAATGCATAACCGCATACTCCCATCCTTCTTCTTTACCAACAATACCGGAGCACCCCAAGGAGAAACACTTGGCCTTACAAATCTCTTGTCCAACAAGTCATTCAATTGTTTCTTCAATTCTACCAACTCCGATGCCGACATATGATACGGTGCCATCGAAACCAATCTAGTACCCGAAACTAGATCAATAGAAAACTCAACTTCTCTTTCCGGCGGTACATCCGTAATATCCTCCGGAAACACTTCTGGAAAATCACACACCACTGGGAACACATCGAGCTCAACTTTACTCTCCACCGACAATGATACAAATAAACCAAACAATTGAGCTTCGTTTGCTAAAAGTTTCTTCAACTCTTTAGTGGATAGGAAACTCTCATCTTCATCATCTTTTAAAGAAGGAAACCTCACTAACTTATGATAGAAATCTATATGAACTCTATTAAATTGCAACCAGTTCATACCCAAGATTACGTCCAATCCCTCAAACGGCAAACACACTAAATCCATGATGAATTCTTTACCATACATGGTCAAAGGACAACTTACACACACCAAAGATATAGTTACCGACCCCGAAGCGGGAGTCTCAATAACCATGTCACCACCCCAAAAAGTCATGAACAAATTCAAACGCTTAGCGCACTCATGAGAAATAAACAAATGAGTCGCTCCAGTATCAATAATAGGGCCTGTTCGCCGGTATTTAAGGAGAGAAAGGGGGGTGTACCTGCAAGACACTCCAATGCCAAAGTAAGCGTATGAGCAGAGTGATCACAAGTACAGAAAGAGGGTAAAAAGTGAATTATCTGACCCTCTTATGGAAGAGGATATTTATAGAGAGACCCTAGCGCTGGGCCAACGGTCACTCAAAGAAATATTTAGAGAAGAAACTTTACTGAAAGGGAAAAAAACAAAACTAAACACTTATTTATTTAATTTTTTTTTAAAGCTAAATGTTAGTCAAATTCTTCTAGACAATAAAAGAGTTAGAATAAATTTAGTTAAATTCAAAAATATCTCAATATTATTGTAATCGTTTAAATTTTAGTAAAATTTTCTATAGTTAGGAGAGTAAGTGTATGATAGGTAAAATAAACTTTAGAGGAAATAAACTTGACATTTTAATTTGGTAAAAGAACTATGTTCATTGGAGAGTTGTTAAAATTATACATATTTCAGAAAGTATAAATTAAATCACACAATATAGTTACATCATGAGCTAGTGGTTAGTTGATTGATAAAGTTAATGATGTTTAATGGTGTTTTTAGCCACTTTCAGAAATTATTAAAGAATATTTTGTTTCAAATAAAATAAAAAACATCAAAGAATGTGATAAACCATAGAAAACTTTAGAATAAAAAAATAACAAAAATCCAACTTTAATAGTTATAAAAAAGAAACACATCACTTTCCTCGTAAAAGAAAGAAACAAAATTGGCACAACCCAAAAGACACTTGCTCATAGCAACCGCAACAGAAGCAAAGTATTTATATTTATTTACATAATAAAAAATAAAAAAAAGAAAAAGCAAAAGGTATGACTAGATATTATTAATTATCTTCTCCATCGGTTGATTTTGGCTTCTTCACAATCAAAACAGGGCACTTCACATTCTGTGCACAGTGGTTGCTCACACTTCCAAGAAAAGCCCTACACCATTCATCAATATCCAAAACCAAATTAGTTTTACAATTCTCATTCTAACAAAAATAACCATAATTCAGCCATGAACACGCAGTCGGGTTATTATGATTCTATCAAGTTGCAGTCGCACAGAGAATATCTGATTTATAAAAAAAATCACAATTCAAACAGAGATCATTAACATACCTCTTGATGACACCATATCCATGGCTTCCCATCACCAAGATATCAACACCCAATCTCTGAACCGCCTGGCAAATCACGTCCCGAGGGTCACCATTTTCTATCCTCGTCTCCACCTAAACCATATCAATCGTTAATTAATCGGTTAATCATTCAATTAATCAACTAATTAGTTTATTATAAATCATATTTAATTGATTAATATACATTTTGGACGTCGTTACAGACTAACTTGGCTTTCTCCAAAACAGATTCAGCAACTTGTTGGCTATACTTCTCCATGGTTGCCGTTACATCAGATGAGAAAAGATATCCTAAAACACAAATTGATTAATAATTAACCGAGTTTACAACAGATTAATCACGACTAACTATACGAACTAATTACCTGTGCCGTCGAAGGCTGAGTAAACGACACGAGGAGGCTTAACGTAGATGAGAATAAGATGATCTTTCGAATTCTGAAAAATCAGATTCTTCAAACTCCATGTCAGAGCGTAAATGCTCTCATCTCCTTCGTCAATAGCTACCATGATTCTTCTTCCGTTTTCTGTTATTCCAGCCATGAACACTGCTTGAAAGTTCTTCTGCAAACAAATATTCAGTATATATGTGATTGATTTCAGATTATGATCGGTCGAATTAGTGAACAATAATATATACTAGTTTATTTAGTGTTGCTTATATATAAGTACTAGTAACTTTTTTGGCACATAGTATTTCAGAATGGATAATGATTTGTTCATAGAATCAGAATCTATTGGCGGTTTATAGCTTTGGGGTTTCTGGTTTTCGCTATTTCAACACAGTAGGCCTTCGAGATTACCCTTTCAACGTGTTAAATATAATATCTACTTTTTCAATAAACTTTACCTTCCAGATAATTTTTATTTTTTAGAGGGAAAAAATTTATAACTAAAAAGAATATTTAGTTTTAATTATATTTTTTTATTCAAACTGTTGGATTAATATTTTTACAATTTTTAATTAAACAATTATTTAAATATTCATTACAATAAAATAGATCCACTAAAGAATTAATTTCAGTAGTTGCGCGGAGAATATCTAATTTAAAAAAAATATTTATGCTAAAATGGAAATTATTATGAACAGATTTTATTTTAATATTAATTGTCAAAATTAATTGATTATATTTTATGTCAAAAAAGTTATAATTAAATATTATACAATAAATATATAACTAAAAGTAAAAGATAATCAATACAATTTCATTCTTTCAGCCAGCTATTATTAACAAAGAAATAAATCTACTTTGAGATTGACAACCGGTTATAGTAGTATTTGATTTGCCAGCCACCACCACTTGTTTTTAGTTTCTTGAGCTTTCAAATTTATGAAAAAGCTCATAAAATTCTATTTTTAATATATTGTTTTACTTTCGTCTCACAATAAGTGATTCTGTTAATTTTTCATATAGATTAAAAAAATAAAAAAAATAAAAGATAAAGAATGATATTTTTGCTAAAATACGTTTGAAAATGATGAAAGTAATATTAATTAAAGAGTAAAATGGACAAAGTTACATTGAAAATTGAAATGGATAAATATGACACTAAGTAAATATCAATAAATGTGACAAGAAAAATGAAAGTGAATAAATATCAATAAATGTTTAACATAGAAAATGATACACACATTAAAAACTTTTATAAAAGTGTCACATGGACAAGTGTGATAGTCCCAAACATTGTGTCATTTGTCTCCTCCATACACCTCTTCGCGGTGTCGCCATCGACCGCACTAGATATGAGAGCATGAGTGTAGAGGTGCTAGCGACACCTTGTAGGCGACACTTGAACACGACACATCGGGTTACTCGCGGTGTTATACAGTGGTGGTTGTTGCTCAAGTTTGAATTTTGAATTCGAAAATAGACAACATTCGTGAAGTGTGTCATAATGAAGATATGCAATTCTTGAAAAACGTTGTTGTAGGTGAAACAACACAACTTTGGTAAAAACGTTGCTAGAAAGATGTTGTTTCATCAAGGGTCATAACCTTATGAAACAACACAACATGGCCTATGAATAAGTCATTCCGAATTTAGAAATCACATAACAAAACACATATCATCTTCAGAAAAAGTTTAGATTATCTTCCCTACATTCGAATTTTCATCCGTCTTGTGCAAACTCGAATATATGTTAAATTATCCTGGGTATTCTTCCTACATAGCAACTCTAATACATTCGATAGTGCTTGAAATACTATAAGGAAAGTGATTTGTTCACGATTCCAACATGGATCCATTCAATCTAGAATTTTTATCTAACAGTCTTATAATATCTTAAATCATGGCAACCGACACTTCAGTTTCAAGCATTAAAGTGATGAACTAGGACCTTATCAAGTTATGTCGTTTCGATGGAACGAACTTCACTGGTTGGTAAGACAAGATGATGTTTCTATTGACTGTCTTAAAAATTCACCGTGTCTTAGATCCTGATTTGACACTAATTCGAGAGCGAATAAAAGATAACACAGATGAAGTCAAGAAGGAACGGAAGGAAGATGAATTGTTATGTCATAGACATATTCTGAAGGTATTATGTGATTGTCACTAACATCTATACACTGATACTCAATCTGCAATAGATGTAACACCCGAATTTAATTGGAATATTTTAATTAATTTAGTTAATTGAGAATATTTGTATTTTTGGTGTTTTCGGTGGTTTTGGAAATTATTGGGGAATTATTCATATTTGGAGTATTTATTTTGGAATAATAGTATGTAATACGGATTTATTAATATTATTATGAATTAAAATATTTATAAGTGAAATAAGGGTAATTTGGGCATTTGGAGGAGTTAGTAAGGGTAATGAAGGAAAAGACAAATTGGGAGGCCCAAGACTAAGTTGGACAAAATAGAATTCTGAAGAGATTTAGAATTCATTTGTTAACCGTGAAAAGAATGAGGCCAGAGCTCTGATGGAGGGAGAAGTGGAGGCAAAAGCTTCGGAAGATCCCGAAGTTAATCGTGAAAGCTGCGAATCAGTTAAGGTATGGGGAGTATCGCATTTCATGATTTTCTATGTATGTCTTTCGGTGTGTTTACGGTGGGGTTTATGACTTAGGGTATGTTGGGTTGATTTGGGAGAATTAGGGAAATTGATTAATAGACTTTGAGGTTATGATTGATGGCATGTATCCCTGAATATTGACATGAATTTAGGAAACCTTATTGGACTGTTTGATGTGTAACATGAATTTGGAAACCTTAGGCCTTTGTGGCCAAAACCTTGGATTGTGATATGTTTGACTCTGTAGGAATAGGAATATTCAAATGTGAGTAACTCTGATGCACTCAGAGCAATTGGAGGAAAATAGTGTTTTAGGCAGTGCAAATGTTGCCAGAGTAACCTAATAAACCATAGATTTTGTGTTGTTATCATCGTATGACCTTAGGGATGATTTAGGGATGTTTTGGGGGAATGAGATGTATGAATCGGATGAGTTTTGGGGTGGAAATCAGTTCTGGTGCATAGCAGAAGTTGCTGTCATCGCACTGTTCGCCTAGCGAGAAAGCCAACGAAGGTTCGCTACAAGACTCGCCTAGCGAGCAAGCCAGCGAGGATTCGCTAGAGACTCGCCTAGCGAGCGAGCCAGCGAACGTAGCAGAGTTTGCGAATACTGATCGTGTGCAGCGATGCCGTGATGTTTGATTCTGGGATTCCTGAGATGAGTTACTATGAGTATGACAGTGTGGTTGTGTGAGTAATAAGTGATAGTATGAGAATTACCGCGAGTGTAATTATGATGAATTAATATGAGGCAATGTGAGATGATATTAGGGATTAATTTGTGAATACTATGTGATGATATGACGAATTAACATGAGTAGAACTGTGAAGTTTATGTGATTGATAGGCGATAGTGTGAGGATTACCGTGAGTATAACTTTATAAATTAATATGAGATGATATGGGGCTAGTATTATGAATTAATATGGGATAAAATGGGATAATATGGGATAATATGAGTATGAGATAATATGTGATTTATACGTGATTATATGATGACATGATGTGTGAGATTAATTAATATGATGAATTATGATGATATGTGGTATGATGGTTAATATGATGAATTATGATGATATGCTGTATGATGATTAATATGATGAATTATGATGATATGTTGTATGATGAGTAATATGATGAATTATGATGATATGTTGTATGATGAGTAATATGATGAATTATGATGATATGCTGCATGATGATTAATATGATGAGTTATGACGTATGATGAATATGATGAATGATGATGCATCATATGTTGTTATTATGAGGATTATTGTGATGTGTGCATCATGCACTCATGTGCATCCGGACTTTGGTTCAGGACCTCGATTACTTTGTCTTCAATCCCACTCTGTGGATGTGAAGTATTTTTATGTGCTCTAATCCTATTGATGGGGATCTATGGAGGGTTGATGGCCTAGTATCCATCGCGCTGTGATGATTGGTACCACATGGATTGAGTTGTGTCGCATTGCATCTATGAGTCTTGTTGTATGAATTATGACGTTGTGGCCTTTGAGACATATTTGAAGGATATCAATGTGTTGAATATAACTATGAGTAATATGTCGTTTATGCATTAATTGTTATACATTGATTATTATGAATTGTTTTACTCACCCTGCCTGTTTGAATGTTACCTCCACGTGGGTAACGCGCAAATGAGCAAATTTAGCCGTGGACGCCGTCGAGGAGTATTTTAGAGTTTTAGAGTCGTTAGCCTTTATGGTTAATTTAGTGGGTCTTGCTCTGATATGTAACATCGGGTTGGGTTCTTTGAGTTGATTTTATATCATTGGGTTATTTTACTGATGTTCCCTTATGAGGAAAACATTGAGTTATGTTTTGAGTTCCGCTGTTTATGATGTTTTGATGTATTTTGAGAAAACCCGTGTGTTACGTAGCATTGACTTATTTTGTTGACTTTGAGAAATGTACTCCCTTTTGTGGCTTTTTATGAAAGTTAATATTTTACTCTGAAATTCGTGTTATTTTGCCGTAATATCTGTGGGGTAGAATAAGGGTGTTACATTAGTGGTATCAGAGTCTGGTTGGTCCGTCCGGCCAAGTTGTCTGATGTTGTTTGTTCTCTTGTATGCGACATGTGTGTAAAAACACTGTCGGTACACGTTTGTTTTCTAACCTTTGTCTGCAGAAGTGGGAATGAAACCAGTGAGGGAGAAGTTGTGCTTCTCTAGGATGCTGCAAGTATGGAGTTATAGCTCAGTGTGTGGTTGAACGCTCTTATAGTTTGGTAAAGATGGTTTATACCCCATCATGATTTTCGGCTGTCTATTGACAAATTGAGGAACTGATCACCCTTAATCTCTTGTTGATAGTAGATGGGGTCATATTGGAGGGGATAAGCGTGTCTTGCAAGCTTAGATAGTGTGAGCAGTGAATTGTCTTGAGTTAACCTAAGTGCTTAAGAATTGTTTTAATGAGTTGGCGCAGGACAGTGTTTAGATGTTTACTTTTGATGGGAATTTTAAGTGTTAATGAAAGTGGGGAAGTTGGCGGTTTGCCGATTAATTGTGGTTGTCTGGAAGTTATCCTGACAAGATTGTGATATACAGCCAGGACGTGAAGTGGAATTGTGATCGACTTAGTTACGGAAACTAGTCCGAGACTGAGAGCTCCATATTATATGTCTGTTTGGATGGTCAAGGAATTAAATGGATTGAGTAGTTTTGAGGCTTGTGTCTGGTGTGTGTGCTAAGGCAGCAGATTGTGAGGTCGAGTATATTAAAGGTGGATGATGACTTTTGGTGATTATTAGAGAAAGTCAGATGTGGAATGCAATATTGGTATAACTGAGTTTTAAAATATTTCAAAAATTGGAAATGTGTTGAATGACTTCCTAATGTGAAATTGTTATTGTACGTTGAATTTCGAGATCACAACTTTTTACGGAATCGAAATCAGACACTCGGAAGTCATGTAATGGTCGAAAATAGAATTTCGGACTGTCAGGTTCACTAGGTCCTTCGCCTATCGAACAGCTCCAGAAGGTCGCTCGCTTCTGTGCGCCTAGCGAAGATGTCTGGGGCAAAAGAATGTTGTTTTGGTATTTTTGTCGTAACGGGAGAACCGTAACTCGGAATGACGCATGGTTCAAAGCGTTGGAAAGCTAGTCCAATGCTCTAAGTGATGGTGATGTATTGGCATGGAATTAAGTTATTTATTGATGGAATATATTTGGGTGTTGTGGTAAGTACGGAAGGTGCGGTTCGTGTTTCCGCCATAACTCGCAAATTGAGTTTCCGTTTGGCATGGGAGTTTCCATACTTATTTGAGCGAGTCAGTGGTTGTGTTAACCTATGATGTTTTGATATATTCGAAGAGTATAGAGGATCATGTTGAGCATCGAGAACTTGAGTTATCAGTGTTGGAGAAGAAGCAGGGATATGTCACTGTGAAGAAAGTTCAAAGAGTTTTTGGGATAGTTGTCAACAGCTCGTGTGTTGATTTTTGCCGAATCCGACAGAACTATTCGTTTTGTTTTGTGATGCTTTGTTTATGTTATTGGGAGATGTGTTAAGTGCAACATCAGCGAGTTTTAGTTATGCTTTAAGGCAATTTAAAGTACGTAAGAGGGATTATCTGACGAGTGATTTAGAGTTGGTTGTTGTTGTGTTTGTGCCGGAGTTGGAGGCTTCAATTGGTTAGTTTGAGATTTGAAATGTTTGGTGATCTCAAGAGCTTAAGGTATTTGCGTGATTTGGAAGAGTTGAATAAGAGGCAGAGAAAATAATTGGGACTCCTGAAGGATTATGGTTTTGGATTGAATTACCATTCGGGTGAAGCAGGCGTGGTTGCTTATACATTGATTTGGAATTCTTTGCATATACCGATGACGATGGTAAAAGAGTTAGAACTGATTGAGCAATTTCGTGATATGAGTTTGGGTTGTGAAGAGACTTCTTATGGATTTAAGCTTAGCATGTTGGAACTTACTAGTGGTGTTCTTGATGAGATTCAAGAAGGTCGTAAATCTGAATTGAGTTGGTAGATTGGTGGAATTTGATGAATTAAAGTCGAAGAGTTGATTTGCGGATTTATGGCAATGGTACCATGAGATGTCGTGATAGAGTTTGTGTTCCAGATATTATTGAGTTGGAATAAGAGTATTATTGAAAAAGAACATTGAGGTAGATTGAGTATTCATCCCGGTGCTATGAAGATGTAACCAGATTTGAGGAAATTATTTTGATGGCCATAGATGAAGAGAGAAGTGGTTGAGTTTGTATATGCTGGTTAAACTTGTCGGAAGTCGGAGAATAAACGTCAGAGACCGTTGGGTCTGATGCAACCGTTGAATATTCCAGGGTGGAAATCGGGTAGCATTTCCATGGATTTTGTGTTGGGTTTTCCGAAGAATTGGAGGGATATGATTTTAATTGGGTAATTTTGGATAGATTGACTAAACTGACTCTTTTCTTACCAATGAGGATTAATCATTCTATGTTGAAGCTAAATGAGATGTATATCAATGAAGTTGTGAAATTGTATGAGATGTCTTCGAATATTGTGTCAGATGGGAATCTGAGTTTTCATCGAGATTTTGGGAGAGTTTGCAGACGCTTTGAGTACCATGTTGAAGTTGAACTCTGCCTATCATCCGTGGACGGATGGACGGACATAGAGAATTATCCAGTCTTTAGAGGATTTGTGGAGAGCTTGTGTGTTAGATCAAAGTGGATCGTAGGATAGTTAATTATCATTGATTAAGTTACCTACAATAATAGTTATCATTCTGGTATCAGAATGGCATCGTAGGAGGCTTTGTATGGTAGGAGGTGTAGGACTCCTTTGTGTTGATATGAGTCAGGCGAGAGTGATGTGCTCGGACCTGAGATTGTGTAAGAGACGACTGAAAAGACCAAGAGGATCTAAGAAAATACGTGTTTTAAGAGTTACGATAGTAACTGGTGTTAGCCGAGCTTTTGAGTCTCGGGAGCTCACACCATGTTTTGTTGGTCTGTATCAGAGTAGCACAGCGGGAGCGTGGGAGAAGTACCATGTTAGACTGTTTTACCGCTGTCGCTTGTGAAATTTCATGATGTATTTCATGTGCCTAAGTTGAAGAAGTACATTGATTCGGATGGATGGTGTACAAGTGAGAGGTAATTCGACTATTGAGGCGTTGCTAGTTCAGGTTGATGAACGAGAAGCGACTTCGAGGTAAAGAGATTGCCTTGGGAGAGGTGGCTTTGGGAGGACCAACTAGAGAAAGTTAGAATTAGGAACTTGAAGATCAGTTGAGGGAGTCGTATCGGACTCTCTTCCTTGAGGTAATTTTCGAGGGCGAAAATTCTTTTAAGTGCAGGAGAGTTGTAACACCCCGAATTTAATCGGAATATTTTAATTAATTTAGTTAATTGAGAATATTCGTATTTTTTCGTGTTTTCGGTGTTTTCGGTGGTTTTGGGAATTATTGGAGAATTATGCATATTTGGAGTATTTATTTTGGAATAATAGTATGTAATATGGATTTATTAATATTATTATGAATTAAAATAAATATAAGTGAAATAAGGGTAATTTGGGCATTTGGAAGAGTTAGTAAGGGTAATGAAGGAAAAGCCAAATTGGGAGGCCCAAGACTAAGTTGGACAAAATAGAATTATGAAGAGATTTAGAATTCATTTGTTAACCGTGAAAAGAATGAGGCCAGAGCTCTGATGGAGGGAGAAGTGGAGGCAAAACCTTCGGAAGATCCCGAAGTTAATCGTGAAAGCTGCGAATCGACTAAGGTATGAGGAGTATCGCATTTCATGATTTTCTATGTATGTCTTTCGGTGTGTTTAAGGTGGGGTTTATGACTTAGGGTATGTTAGGTTAATTTGGGAGAATTAGGGAAATTGATGAATAGACTTTGAGGTTATGATTGATGGCATGTATCCCTGAATATTGACATGAATTTAGGGAACCTTATCAGACTGTTTGATGTGTAACATGAATTTGGAAATCTTAGGCCTTCGTGGCCAAAACCTTGGATTGTGATATGTTTGACCCTGTATGAATACGAATATTCAAATGTGAGTAACTCTGATGCACTCAGAGCAATTGCAGGAAAATAGTGTTTTAGGCAGTGCAAATGTTACCAGCGTAGCCTAATAAACCATAGATTTTGTGTTGTTATCGCTGTATGACATGAGGGATGATTTAGGGATGTTTTGGGGGTACGAGATGTGTGAATCAGATGAGTTTTTGGGTGGAAATCAGTTCTGGTGCATAGCAGAAGTTGTTGTCATCGCACTGTTCGTCTAGCGAGCAAACCAGTGAAGGTTCACTACAAGACTCGCCTAGCGAGCAAGCCAGCAAGGATTTGCTAGAGGCTCGCCTAGAGAGCAAGCCAGCGAGGGGTTCGCTACGAGACTCGCCTATCGAGTGAGCCAGCGAACATAGAAAAATTCGCGAATACTGATCATGTGCAGCGATGCCGTGATGTTTGATTCTGGGATTCCTGTGATGAGTTACTATGAGTATGATAGTGAGGTTGCGTGAGTAATAAATGATAGTATGAGAATTACCGCGAGTATAATTATGATGAATTAATATGAGGCAATGTGAGATGATATTAGGGATTAATATGTGAATACTATGTGATGATATGACGAATTAACATGAGTAGAATTGTGAAGTTTATGTGATTGATAGGCGATAGTGTGAGGATTACCGTGAGTATAACTTGATAAATTAATATGAGATGATATGGGGGTAGTATTATGAATTAATATGGGATAATATGAGATAATATGACTATGAGCTAATATGTGATTTATACGTGATTATATGATGACATGATGTGTGAGATTAATTAATATGATGAATTATGATGATATGTGGTATGATGGTTAATATGATGAATTATGATGATATGATGTATGATGATTAATATGATGAATTATGATGATATGTTGTATGATGAGTAATATGATGATATGTTGTATGATGAATAATATGATGATATGTTGCATGATGATTAATATGATTAGTTATGACGTATGATGAATATGATGAATGATGATGCACCATATGGTGTTATTATGAGGATTATTGTGACGTGTGTATCATGCATTCATGTGCATCTGAACTTCGGTTCAGGACCTCGATTATTTTGGCTTCGATCCCACTGTGTGGATGTGAAGTATTTTGATGTGCTCTGATCCTATTGATGGGGATCTATGGAGGGTTGATGGCCCAGTGTCCATCGCACTGTGATGATTGGAACCACATGCATTGAGTTGTGTCGCATTGCATCTATGAGTCTTGTTGTATGAATTATGACGTTGTGGCCTTTGAGGCATATTTGAAGGATATCAATGTGTTGAATATAACTATGAGTAATATGCCGTTTATGCATTAATTATTATGCATTGATTATTATAAATTGTTTTACTCACCCTGCCTGTTTGAATGTTACCTCCACGTGGGTAACATGCAAATGAGCAACTTTAGCCGTGGACGTCGTCGAGGAGTATTTTGGAGTTTTAAAGTCGTTAACTGTTGCAGTGGAAATAAGATATCAAACTATTAATTAGTTTGAATCACAATTCTTGATTCACAGCCGCTCTTTGATTTATCCGAAGGAAAAGGTCAAAAGAGGGAAAACCTATTTTTGCATCGTAAACACAATGCGGGAAGAGACCTAGGTAAGGGGTTGGTTAAATATAGGGAAGGTACTAGCACCCTAAACTTCTATAGTACTCTACAGGAACCTTTTGTTTATTGTATGCTTTTTTATTTTATTATCTGTTTGAAATATACTGAGCTAAGGGATGGAGTGACCTAAAAGACCTAAGGATTATTCCTAAGTTTACTCGGCAAGATTTGCATCTTGTGCCTACGTATCCTGGATAGGGAATGGAATCAGAGTAATCGTAGTTCCCCTTGAAAGGGAGGTTAGAAACGTCTTGATTGTGGTGAAGGTTTCAATGGGGAATAAATGTATATTAAGGACACGCTTACGTGGAGTTTCGAAACTCCTATTTCTATGTTGAAATGTTGAATTGAAAATAGGGTTAAAATTAGGTGTTCCATAGCGGGAAACCCTAAAACAGAGTAAGACGACTCCTTGACCTAAAGCTAGGGTGAAGGGTATTTTTTGTCCACGGCGGGACGCCTAGGCTATTAGGGTTTTGAAACGGTTGAAACTAGGGTTATTGACTCGGCGGTCAAATTGTTAATCCTAATTCCTTCAGAGGATGAGAATTAACGGTAAAACATACAAACATGGCAAAATATTATATGGCAGAAATTAAAATGCGGAAAGTAAATAAAGTGGCGCGACGATCACTTGTGTAAATTACAAATCCCAAAAAATGAAAAATAAAAACCGCGACCACAGCCTCGCGTAAATTAACATCCATGGAACAAAAATGAACAAATGAAATAATAAGAAGCTGAAACAAACAAAGCTACGAGGGTTAGACGAAAATGAAACGGCGAACTCGAAGACTTTATTTTTTGTTTCTTGTTTTAAAGGAGAAACTACTTTTGAATTTTATTATGAAAAAAGAAAGAATTAAATGATTTAATTTTAGAGATTTTTTTAATGAAAAAAACTTGGCTTTATGAACATGCAATTTTATTTTAATATTAAAAAAGTTTTAATTTTAATAAAATAAAAAAAATTAAGTTTAATAAGAACAATATTTCAATTTTAATTATGAAAAAGGTGTTAGGTTTTAATAAATAAAAAAATGTTTTAAATTTTAATAATGAAAAAAAATATTTTAAGTTTTAATAATGAAAAGATGTTTTAATTTTATCATGAAAATATTTTAATTTTATTGGAAAAAAAATGCTTCAATTTAAAAATGTTTTAATTCTAATCTAAAAAAAATATTCCAGTTTTAATATGTTAAGAAACTGTTTTATTTTAATTTAAGAAGTGTTTTAGAAAAGGTTTTAAATTATTTATTTAAACCAGAATTTTAACTTCATTTATATTAACAAAATAAGTTACTAAACATTAAAAACAACCCAGTTCTGAAAAGGAAAAAAAATATTAGTTGATATAAAAGGGTAAAAGAAGAAAAAAAAACTAATTAAAAACACCAAACAAAAACCGGGTCGGGCCAAGTGACCTGGTTCTGGACCCGACCCATGGCTATCATACAAAAACAAAAAAACCCAGATTAGGGTTCAGCATCCCTTCTATTTTGCGGCGGCACACGTCTTCCTCATCTCTCTCGCTCTGCTGAAACTCTCCTTCTTCTTCGTTCATCCCTGTTCTTCTTCCTTCGTGTTTGCATGTCCCTGGAAAAAATGAAAAAAGAAACATCCATACACAGGACCGTGAGTCTTTTACCGAGATTAAAGACGACCTTTCCGTCTGAACGCGAGTGACACGCCGCCGATGGTTCCGTGATTTGGCCGGTGATGACGCGTCTGAGGCTATGAAGATTGCCAGCCGTTTTGAAACGGTGATGGCGGTCTTTGATTTGAGTTCGCGGTTCACGACTTCGAAAGGTGATGGTTCTCGCCGTTTCTGGTTGTTTCGCGTTGTCTTCACGATGCCGTTTGAGTTCTCTGGTTCACTTCTCTCTCGCCGGCGATGATGATTTTGCGGAATTCTGAGTCGCGCCGCCGTTTTTGTTCGGTAAGTGCTTTCGGATCTTCCTCTTTGGGGTAGTGATGAAGGATTGCTTTCAATCCTCTGAACCTCGGTTGCCGCCGCTTTGATCTCCCTTATGAACTCGGTTAGCCTTCCTCAAATCCTCCATACGGTAATATTTATATGTCACTCTTTTTCTGTGATTTGTGGGCCGTTTTTTCTTATGGATTTCCGGCGTTTTAGTTGGCTTATCTCACGGTTTGAGCTATTTGCATTTCCGTGATTTTATTGGTGATTTCACATGGTTTCTGCTGATTCTGCTTTCGTGCATTTTTCCAGGAACCTTTAGTTTGACGGTTTCATGGTGAGCTGGGTTTTACTTTCCCTTTTTTTCAGATTCCGATTGGACTTTGATATTAATTTTCAGGTGAACTTATTTTCGGATCCAGTTCGGATTTATTGACATCTGGATTTGAACTCGGATATCCAAATATTTACTTGATAATGTGGATATCTGGAGTTATCCTCTATTTATTTGATAGAGCGGATATTCATTCTGGATTGGTTTTGATTTGAACTTATTCTGAACTGGTTTTCTGTTTGTTCAATCTTGTTAGCCTCCATTGGAATTGGGTTTTTCTGGAAGGTTGGAGTTAAGGTCCAATTTCTGGGCAAACCGTCTTTCGGAAAAATCCACTTCTCAAACCGGCTTTCGAAATAAGCTATTTTCGGCAAACACTTCTTTTTACTCTCTTTCTCGGCCGTCCCAAAAATAAGAACGGATATTATCGGTCTGGTGCCGATGTCGAGTTTGGAAATGGGAGTTCGACTACGGCAATTTGTTGTACCCTCCCGACACCCAATGATGACTTTTCTGAGGGTGTCAATATTTGTTTAACTCATACTCTACTTTGCTCTGTTTTGTTTATCTCGTCGTGCAGGTACGAAGAAAAATCTCAGAGAAATTAATCGGAAGAATCGGTTGAAATGAAGGCTTTAGGAATTTAGGAATTTTTAGGAAACAAATATGTAATTTATTTTTCTTTTTGTACTTTGTAGCAAAAATATTATGAAATAATTCAATAAATATTCTCCTTCAAATTCAATGCTCTTTATAAATAATTATGAATAACACTCCATGATATTTCTATTCATTTCCCTCTTGTAACTTATGATAAAAAATAGTATGAATGAAATTCAACATATTTTCCCTTCAACATCCTCTTCCAATCCCCTTCGTTGTAAACACTTTAAAGGTCTGATTAAATCCGATTTGATCACATGCCCCCGAATGAACTCGACTGATTAAAATTCAGTCCATTAACTTCTCATGAATGGGTTAATTTCATAAAATTTATCCATGTTAGTCATGTCATCATGACAATCAATTCCAGTCAGAATTTCCACATTAAGTCGTGCATGATGGTTAGAATAAAAAATGGCCTTAAACAAACAGAGAAATCCCTTTAATGGAGAAACGGATCCATATTCCGTGCCAAAATTCCATTTGTATTCACGATGACTAAATCCCGTGCCCTGAACCAACTCGGCCACAAATTTGCATTTAAACAGATATAATCCATCCTGCCTTGATTTTATACTGCTTTTCTTTCGGGGAAATTTAAGTGGCAAATAGTAGAAGAAGCGGAAAAATAAATGCCTGTTGAACCCCAAATTCCGCAGAGATGGATTCTTGCACTGACTTGGGACGACCCAACTTAGTGTCTCAAACATACTCAACCCAAGTGACAAAATAATGGTCTCGGAACTCAACTGACGACAGAGTATCGGCCCATCGAATTAATTACCGTATCTCAAAAATCCTGATGCGAAAATACCGTGAACTCTTGTTTATCTTCAAAGAAAATAAAGAACTCGAAGACGGAGGTCCTGATTACTCAATAAATCCCTGATGATGACTCAGCTTCAAGGACAGTCAGCAAACAACGTGAAAATGACCATTTTGCCCTTTAACAGCTAAAGTGTACCAGACGTGGTTCCTGCAAAACGGAACAAACTACGTAACCTGTTAATAGTTAGCTGATGCAAAAATGAGATGACGCGCGACATGAATCGACTAATCTAAGGGTAAATTTTGGGGTATTACATTAGCCTTTATGGTTAATTTAGAGGGTCTTGCTCTGATATGTAACATCGGGTTGGGTTCTTTGAGTTAATTATATGTCATTGGGTTATTTTACCGATGTTCCCTTATGAGGAAAATATTGAGTTATGTTTTGAGTTCCGCTGTTTATGGTGTTTTGATGTATTTTGAGAAAACCCGTGTGTTACGGAGCATTGACTTATTTTGTTGACTTTGAGAAATGTACGCCCTTTTGTGGCTTTTTATGAAAATTAATATTTTACTCTGAAATCCGTGTTATTTTGCCGTAATATCTGTGGGGTAGAATAAGGGTGTTACAATAGAGATCTGGAAAGCACTCAAATTCAAATTCAAGGCTAAAAAGGAAGGTACAAAAAAGTTCTTAATATCTAAATACTTTGATTTTAAAATGTTGAACTCCAAGCCTATTCTTGCACAAGTACACGAGTTACACGTTCTCGTGAATTAAATAAAACTGTAAAAATAGACATTCCATAAGCTTTCCAAGATGGTACAATCATTGCAAAAATTTCACCTTCGTGGAAAGGATACAGGAAGAAATTAATGCATAGTTCTGAGAATTTCTCATTAGAGAAACTTTAGAAACACCTTCGAACCGAAGAGGAGATGAAAGATAGAGAAAAGTAAGAGTCTGCTGGATACTCTAAAGCCAATATTGTGATTTCATGAAGAATCACATTGGCCCTAAGAAGGAACATAATAAGTTTAATAACTCTAGTGGACCAAAAGGCGATTGTTATGTGCAGAAAGCCATACCACTTTGCTCGAGATTGCAGGCATAACAAGACCAAAAACAAAGTTAATGTTGTTCATGTGAATGACGACATAATTGCTATGGTGAGTGAGATTATTACATGACGTTTATCGATGATTGCTCTAGGTTCACACATGTATACCTTTTAGAGCATAACAAAGATGATTTTAATGCCTTTAAAATTGATAAAGCGGAAGTAGAAAATCAATTAAGTATAAGTATCAAAGTTCGCAGGAGTGATAGGGGAAGTGAATACTTTTCTACAAAATTTGATGTATATTGTGAAGAATATGACATTATACATGAACGTTCTGCACCTTGTATATCAAGAAATGATAAATTCTATGTTAATGCATTATGAGTTGCCATTTAATTTGTGGGGTGAAGCATTATTATCCATATGTCATATAATGAATAGGATTTCTTTAAAGTTGACTGGTATTTCTCCATATGAGATATGGAAAGGTAGATCACTAAATATTGGTATTTTTGAGTGTGACGAGGTGTAGCATATTACAATATTATGGATTCTAAAAGAATTAAATCGGGTTCAAGGGATCAAATATGCTTTCATAGGATATGCATCCGACAGTAGAGCATATAGAATTTTGAATTTGGAGTCTAATGTAATTGTTGAATCCCAAGATGTGGAGTTCTTTGAAAACCTTATCACGAAGGATAAGGAATCTGAGATTCCTATAAATGAAGAGTCTTGTGATAAATATTCTCCATGAATTGTTGAAGTACAATCCAAAAGTATATCACGGATTGTTGAAGCACAACCTGAGCCAGATAAGCAAAAGAGCCCGAAAAGCTAAAGTTCTAGGACTGAATGAAATTGATTCTTAACTCATTTCATTTTATCAATTTAAAGGAAATTGCAAGAATGATGTTTATAAGATCCTTATTATTCTTCAATTAGAAGATGATCCTAAAACCTATAAAGAAGCAATGGCTTCAAATGACTCTTCTTTTTAGAAAGACGCTATCCATGAAGAAATAGATTCAATTATTTCAAATCAGACATGGGAACTTATCGATCTTCCAAAGGGTGCAAGTCCCATTGGATATAAATGTGTGTCTAGAAATTTTTTTCATAGTGATGGTACATTAAACACCTTCAAGACTATATTAGTAGCAAAAGGATTCAGACAAAAAGAATGTGTTGATTATTTTAACACATATGCGCCAGTAGTAAGGACGACGACAATAAGAGTATTGTTTGCAATAGCTTCTCTGAATGACCTTATAGTTCATCAAATAGATGTTAAAATAACATACTTAAATAGAGATCTCAATTAGGAAATCTACATGGAACAACCAGAAGGTTGCATGCTTCCTAAAAATGAACAAAATGTATGCAAACTTGTCAAATTCTTATATGGTTTAAAACAGGCACCAAAACAATAGAATCGAAAGTTTGAATCTTCCATACTTTCAAGTGGATTTACTTTAAATTCTTGTGAAAAATGTTTGTACACAAAGGTGCGTGAAAACATTGTAATATTTTTGTGTCTATATGTTGAACATTAGCAATAAGATTAATGGAATTTTAAAAACAAATATATTTCTAACATCCAAATTCAAGATGAAAGATCTTGGACTAGTTGAAAATCTTTTAGGGATCAAAGTAAACAAAATAATGGGGGTTATGAACTTAGTCAAACACATTATATTGAGAAAATGTTGGATAAGTTCAAACACTGGCACTTTAAGGAAGTCAACACTCCATTTGATCCTAGTGTCGAACTTCAAAAGAACAATGGAAGAATTATGGCCCAATTGGAATATGCAAGTGCAATTGTATGTCGAATGTATTTAATGCAATGCACCAGGCCTGACATAGCATTTGCAGTTAGTAAGATGAATAAATTTACTAGCAATCCAAATGGAGAACATTGGAAGGCCATAACTAGGATTTTAAATGTGATTCCTTAAGAGCAAATTGATATTGAGCGCTTTACAGCTATTAAATGTGATTCCTTTAGAGCAGATTGATACCGAGTGCACATGCACACACTAAACATTATGTTTGGCCTAGATGCAGTAAGGTATAGAAGAGATTTTATCATACCTCTATACATTTTGACATCAACATCCTTACCAATTATATCTCCATCCAAGTTCCCGTTAGTAGGCATTGGAGTGTCAATTAATTTTTCATATGTCATTCCTAAGGGTTTAAGCAACTCGTGACAGTATTTTATTTGACACACAAATGTCCCTTTTTTGAGCTGCTTGATTTGAAGCACGAGAAAATAATTTCAATCCCCTTTAAAACTCATCTCAAATTCTCCCTGCATAAGCTTTGAAAACTGTTTGACTAGTTGCATGTTAGTAGAACCAAATATTATATCGTAAACATAAATTTGAACTAGAAGAAGATATTTTCCTTGATATTTAATGAAAAGTGTTGTATCTACATTCCCTCTAGAGTATCCTTGGTCAAGTAATAACTTACTAAGTCACTCATACCAAGCCCTAAACACTTATTTGAGACCATACAAAGCTAGTTTTAGTGTTAAAACATGATTAGGAAACTCATAATTTTCAAAATCGGGAGGTTGTGAAACATACACCTCCTTATTTATCATAAATAATGTAACCATCAAGAAAAGCACTTTTCACGTCCATTTGAAATAATTTGAAATCTTTGGAGTATGCAAATGCTAGTAAAAGGCGTATAGCCTTGAAGTGGGCAACTAGAGCATAAGTTTCCTCATAATATACGCCTTCCTCTTGGTTATATCTCTGAGCCACTATAGTCAGGCCTTGTTCCTAGTTATCACTCTGTTTTCGTCTAGTTTATTTCTAAAAACTCACTTGGTGCCAATAATTTGATGATCTCTCATAGGTGGAACAAAGTCCTACATATTATTTATTTGCATGGCCATTATCCAATGCTCATCACTCAAGGCATCTTTTGTGTTTTTAGGTTCAACTTATGAAATGAATGCAAAGTGATAACAAAAATTACTTAGCTTAGAGCATGTAGTCACGCCTTTGGTGATGTCTCCGAGAATGTTGTCGATTGGATGGTCCTTGGAAGACCTCCAAGCCAAAGGAAGATTATTAACTTTAGTTAGATTATCATCCTTCTCTTTTTTTTAGGGATTTTCATCTTCCTCCTCCTCAAATTTCACCAATTCAGACCGATCAATTCCTTTTTCAGTATCTTTGAGTATGTCTTCTGAAGATATACCTGCATCATGAAAAAAATACCTTTCCCGATATTTCTCGGATAAGATTCATCAAAAGTGACATGCACAGACTTCTCAACAATAAATAATATCTTATTTTACACTCTATAAATTTTGCTTGACTGAGAGTATCCAAGAAAGATACCTTCGTCAGCTTTTGCATCAAACTTCCCAAAGTTATACTTACCATTATTTAAGACAAAACATTTGCATCTGAAGATATGAAGATGTGATAAATTTGGATTTCTACCTTTTAAAAGCTCATAAGGTGTTTTGCTGAAAATAGGATGAATAAGTATCTAGTTCAAAATATAACACGTCATACTAATAGCATCTGCCCAAAAATATTTTGGTAGACTACTCTCATTAATCATGGTTCTTGCCAACTCCTCTAAAATTTTGTTTTTGCGCTCCACAACACCATTTTTTATGGAGTTATTAGAGCTGAAAAATTATGTTCAATGCCATGTTTATCAAAATAATCTTCAAAGAAGTAGTTTTCAAATTCACCTCCATGATCTCTTCAAATAACAATTATGTTTGAACTTAATTTGTTTTGGGACAACTTTTCAAAAGACGTGAAAGCTGGAAAAGTCTCATCCTTTCTACGCAAAAATATAGTCCAACAAAATCTAAAATAATCGTCTACTATAACAAAACCATAGTAAGTGCAACCTAAGCTTTTTTTTCTAGAAGGACAAAAAAGATCCATATGGAAAAGCTCAATAGGTCTACAAATTGAAACAATATTTTTGGATTTAAAAGAAGTCATTGTTTGCTTTCCCATTTGGCATGCATCACATAGGTGCTCTTTTGAAAATATAATTTTCGGTAGACCAATAACTAGATCTTTTGAAACTACTTTATTGAGTAGATCATATATAACATGTTTTAAGCGTCTATTTTATAACCAAGAGTCTCCACTCATGGTTACTAAACACTTAGTATTTGTTAATTCTACATCATTAAAGTTAAGCATATAAATGTTATTAACCCTCAAGTCCTTAAACAGGTAATATTTCTTCTCATTATGTTCAATCATGAAACAATTATGTATAAAGGTTATTTTATATTCGTTGTCGCATAGTTGGCTAATGCTAAGAAAGTTGTTTTAAGACCTTCAACAAGTATTACGTCAGAGATAGTAGTAGAAGAGAGATTACCTACACTACCTTTACCAAGTACTTCACCCTTATTGTTGTCTCCGTAGGTCACAAATCCTTTCTTCTTTGGCATGAATTCAATGAATAGGGATATGTCACCCATCATATGCATTGAGCATCGACTATCAAGAAACCATATTTTCTCCATGGAGCTAAGACATCCAATCTACAAGATCAAAAAAGAGTGATGGGTACCCAATTTTCATTGGATCCTTGAGAGAGAGTGGAAATATTGTTGCATTTGGGCAACCATTGAAATACACCTTTAGGAACCAAATATCTCATAAATTTTCATTTGGTAATGGTATGACATTTCTTACAATAATAGTGACAAGTCAAGTGACGATGAGAGTGACTTTTGCTATTTGATTCCTTTATAACAAAACTATACTTTCTGTATGGTTCATATAAATATATTTTGATTTTTTGGATCAACAACGAAGGTAACTTTTGGTTCTAAATCCTTGTTCAATTTGACCTTTAGAGTAATAACCTTTTTTTTCCCAAGTGTGACAAGTTTCACAACCAAACCAAGAAGATTTCTCATCATCAGCATTATCTTTTTGAGAATCTAACATGGTTGGCTTAAGAACTTCCATTTGGTTTTCAGTTCCTAAAACTTTGGCTTCTAAGTATGAAAATATTCTTTTATTTAAAGTCAACCTTTTTAAAAGCGTTTACGACTTCACCATATAGATTTTCAAAAGTAGTTTGTAATTCAGAATGAGAGATTTCTTCAATAGGTTCATATTTAGAATGACTTACATTTTTCTTCTTATGATGATTGGCCATGAGACAAAAATTTTCCGCTTCATCACTTTCAGTTGAGCTACTTTCACTTGAGGAATCATTATCACTTTCCCAAGCTATGTATGCTCTTATAGACTTGTTAGACTTCTTGTATTGACCATTTCCTTTATCCTTCTTAAGTAATGGATAATCCGACTTATAATGGCCAAAATTTCCATAATTTAAACATGAACCTTTGGACTTTTCCTTCTTATTCTAGTCTTGCTTAAAGTAGTTTACTTGTCTTTTATATGTTATGAGATTCTTCTTAGAGTGCTTTAATCCTTTTCTGTTAATGTAATTATTGTACCATTTTATAAAAAACATAATTTCTTCATCATCTGAACCTTCATCATCACTAGTTCCACTTTCATCTTGCTTTTTGGTAGAGGATTTAAAACTAGAAGCCATAAGAGCAATTGACTTCTTTTCCACCTCCTTTTCTATTTTCTTTTCTTCCTTAACCTTTTTCTCATGATTCTTTAAGCTAATGAGCTCTTGCTCATGTTCTTCAAGCTTACCAAATAAAGTAGTAGTGTCCAATGTCCTTAGGTTGTAGCTTCGTATTAAGATCTCTCAAAATTTTGTTAGTAGCAATATCATTGGAAACTGGCTTACCAAGTGCACTCAAACAGTTTACAAGATGAGTGAATCTCTTTTGCATATCGATAATGGTTTCACCATGCTTCATGTGAAAGAGTTGAAACTCTTGGTTCAAAGTATTAATTATAACTTGATTGACTTCATTTGTACCCTCACGGACAACTTGTAATGAGTCCCAAATAGCTTTAACGGTTTCACAATGAGAAACACGATAATATTCATCAACTCCTAAAGTGGAGATTAGAATATTCCTTGCTTTCCAATCATAAGACCATTTTTTCTCATCTTATATCCCATTGTGCTTTCGAGTTTGGTACAACAACATCATCCGCATTGGTCATATCAATTTTAGATGAACCATTTTGGATGGAACTTCATACTTTTCTATCAATAAAGTTGATATGGATACGCATATAATCCTTCCAATAACTATAGTTTTTACCATTGAAAACATGTGCTTTTATTATAATCCCCTTTAGGTTATGAAGCCATAACCTAAGAAGGGATTTTGAAGCACAAGATAAATCGATATTCGTGATACCACTTGTTAGACGAGGGCAACGATCTAGAAGTGGGTTGAATACCACTTGAAAAATATTCTTTATGGCAAGCGGAAGCAAATCTGAATCGACAGTCGTTATCCAAACAATTATTCAAAGAATCAGCTATGCGTATAAATGGTAATAAATGTGTACTAAAGATGCGAAATGAAATCAATATGTCTACAATATACTATTGAACAAAATCACACAATGCTAAACGATTTCCAATGAAAATAGAAAATGAATATCAGCTAAGACAATTTATCAAACACTTAGTGTACAAACAATTTATTGAACACTTGGTGTGCAATGAACACCACGCTTAATTTCCTTTGTGTTGATAGTATGAAAATCTAATTGCAATTGTATAACAAAAACAGTTTAAGATACTTCAACATAACCATAGTTTTCAGATAATTGAATTACTCACTAAGTGTGTTATCAAATTGTAGAGAGAGAGAGAGAGAGAGATTTTGTGTGTGTGTGTGTTAGAAAGAGAGACACTACAAGAAAAAAGGAGATTTACGACACTTGAGTTGCGACAGTTATCACAAAACCGTCCTTATTCATGGATTGCGACGGTTGTCACGACAGTTAGGGTCAACTGTCGTAGATTTTTTGCGACAGTTATCAAAAAACCGTCCTTATTTTTAAATTACGACAGTTCTCACGACGGTTTGAGCCAACCGTCACAGATTTTTTAGGCATGTTGTATAAAATAATTGCAACAGTTACCAAAGAACCGCCCTCTTTTCACACTCGCGACAATTAAGACGAACTGTCGCAATTATTTTAGCCAATTATAATCATTATTTTTTTTATTCCTTTAATTCCACTTTTTTCTTTAATTTTTATTTTCTAATCTTTTTAATTTTATTAATTAATTTAATAAATAATCCTTATAATTATTATAATTTTCATGACAATCTAACATAATATTTTTAATATTTTTGTTTCAAACAACCTCATTGTCGACCACATACACAGAGGCAGTTGGAAACAGTGAAATTTTCAAGCTCTCCTTAATTGCAGCGAGGTTCTTTCAATTTCTTAATTTTCGGAGTTCAATTTCAACTAGGTTATTCAAATTCTTCATTTTTGAACTCCAACAAGGTTCAATTTTAATGAGGTTTGTTCAAATTCTTCATTCTTATTTTGACCTAAAACTTATTTGTCTATGCTATGATGTTATCATGTATTCACCTATTTTGTTGTCGAGATTGAAGAGTTTTCCTGGGTTAGGATTAGTTCCCCGCAATCCATCGCCGAATACCTCAAAAACCACCGCGCCACATATTATCCTTTACATTCATTTGTTGATTTATTGTGCCGCCATCAGAAGTATAGGTGCGTATATTACATATTGCTACTATGCATGGTAATGATAATATCTTATTCATAAGTTGCCTTTGTAGGGTTCATAAAGAATGGAATATGGCACAAATTTCAAAATCGTGTGATGACGTATTTAACCAGCTTGTGCAGGGTGGAGTTTCCACTGATGACTTTTATAACACAGTCTACAAGCAGGTTCATTGTTTTTTCATGTCTATATGCATACATTGAGAATTATTATAGAGAATGATCTCACATTGTCATTATAATGAGTCTTTAAATGATGATTTTATTGTTAATGGTGTTTCAATCGGTAATGCAGTTCTAAACTTCTTGTTACTTATACATTTTAAATATCATTTTGTAATTTGTGTTGCTTCAGGAGGTTGAAATTGTTCTTACAGCTCACCTTATACAAATTAATTGTTCTTCTGTACAAACACATTTTTTTAAAAGATTTTCAAATACAATCTATAATCCCTTATGTTGCAGCATACATGAAAGTCACTTCCCCTGACTTGCACTCATAAAGTTTGGAACTTGGATGGGAGGTGATAGAGATGGGAACCTAAACGTGACGACAAAGGTGAGCTTCTTTCACATCCGTTCAAGTGCAAACTACCTGTGGTTTTTCTTTTTATGAGTAATAATAAATGAGATTAATCGTAATGGTTGAGAACTTTTCCAAGAGTAAAACTATATTCTTCTACTGTAGTGATATCATTTGACAATTTGAACATATCATGTATATTTTGTAAAATTAAATTTAATGCTTATTATGTTACTTTGAGAAATGTTAAGATAGAAAAGATCAATTGTTCTTTAAGGTATGAGCTATTTATTCATAATTTTCTTGTGGTGGTGGCATGTTATTTTCTGTGTTTGCATAATGCAATATGTTATTTGGAATTAAAAAATATCATCAAATCAATTGAATTATTTGTATAACTTTGGATTGGATAAATTTTTTTCTTTTTGTTCCTCAGGTCACAAAGATGTTTCACTTTTATCAAGATGGTTGACAATCAACCTTTATATTCGAGAAGTGGATAGCCTTAGATCTAAGTTCATGAATCAGTTCACCGATACTTTGTCAAGGTTGGCACGTGAAATCCTAGAAGGTTTGTTTGTTGAAGAATTAGTATTAACACAAAAAGTTAGACATATGAATGGAGAGGGATGCATTTAGCTCTCATCTTTCTTCTAAAGTATTAGTATTAGCACAAAAAATTGGACTTATGAATGGAGAGGGATACATTTGCATTTAGTTTGTTATCAAATCTCGTCTAATATGCATGTTTGCTACAAGGTTGGAAATATAATATTTATGATTTTTTAATCATTAAATTTTATCAAAAAAACTATATTCTAACAAAAATTATGTAGGAATAAAGTCATCAAAGTACAAACAGTAATAGTAAAACAAAACCCAAATTATTTCTAAAATAACTTTTATAAGTCTCATGGGTGAGAAAAACATAGGAACTAAACACTTTCTTGAAATAAAAAAACACATAGAAATTAAATTTCCATAATCATATTTTGGGGATAACTTATTTCTTTGTTTTTTTTAATCTATGAAATAAAAAATGTAAACTTCATAAATTTGATAAATGATTTACAGAGTTAGTAATTAGTTAGTACTAGTAGCATTGGTATTACTGGCACTAGTGCTTCTGCATTAAGATAGATATAACCTGGCTACTCTCTAACCACAGGATATGAGGGGTTGTCTCGACCAATAAATGATATACCATAACCTAACTTTAACTCCACATTTTGTTCTCTAGTTTTTTTTCCTGCCATTGTTTGTCTATTGCTATACTAAGAATTTCTTCTCTTTGCTGCCTCATTATAAAAGTTAAAGTTTAGTATAGTTTTATAACCACATGATGATAAATGCTCCTTATCATTAAGGAATGGGGAATGGTTATCAAGAACACACAATAATGTAGCTTTTTTTTATATGTACACTGATTCACTAAAATATTGTTTATTTTGATGTTTATGAGCCAATATTTTTTTATGCATTACATATACATATTGATGCTTTACATTTGAGTGACTTCAAGTTTGAGCATAGGCTAATTGAGCATAGTGGCATATGCACTCGACTACTCAAAGAGTGGAGGTGGATATTTTTGGGCTTGTAAAAATAGCATGTAGATCAAATTATACTACACAACACTGCTATAGTCCTTGTTTGACAACATTTTGTACTACGTAACTTATCGCAAAACAATAATAATTTTGTCCAAATTTCTCTACACTAGAGTCGTATAGCTTCTATGTTACAAAACTAAATTGCTCCTAAAATGCTATTTTCGGTTTTTGGATAATGAATATTTTGCTATCCTATAGTTTGCATTCCTCATATCCCTCTTGTCTTGTTCCTGCTTGCAGTTGAGTGATAAAGATAGTTTCCTATCATACCTTCCACTTGCACACATCTTTGACAGGGTTGTTGAAGAGGCAATGATATGAGTTGGTGCTTCAATAGGTTTCTGGCGTGGGGTGAGTTTACACACACACACACACACACACACACACACACACACACACACACACACACACACACACACACACACACATATATATATTTCATTATTGAATGAAGGCAGAAAGTGATTATAGTATATTGAATTTTAAAAAAAAAATAATTTCAAGTAAAGTCAATTTTGTATTTGATGATTATATGAGCATTATTTATTCAATGTGGCTGCAGGATGTCAAATTGTTGATGGAAGACATTGATGAGTTAAAACCAACTATTTTTATTGATGTTCCTCGTGTGCTTGATAGAGTGTACACAGGTATGTGTTTGTCATTGTTGAAAGTTTAGTGATCTTTCCTACATCATGGGATGTTTATGATAAAACTATGATTTTATGAAGAGCAATACTATACTATTTAAGTTAGTTTTTAGTCATTAAAGTGGTCTTTTTCTTGAATTCCTTATTTCTCGTCTACATTTATTTGAACATTTTTTCCTCTCACCAATAATAGTAATAATGATGATAATAATAGTGAAATGAACGTTACACAGGTTTGCAACAAAAGCTTAAGACTGGGGGCTTTGTGAAGCAGACTATGTTCAATTTTGCCTACTCATTGTAAGTACTGTGTTTTTGCATTAATAGAGTTATATGATGGAATTATGATTGATTATTGTATGAGTGTTCATATGTAAATCAAAGCACACAAAATCTCATTTAGAAGATGATGACGCATTGTAATGTTCTGACAATACAAACTATGAAATATGTTGCAGCAAGTTGCTTAACTTGAAAAGAGGGCAAAAACATGATTCATCGTCTCCATTATTTGACAAAGTTTTATTTAATAAGGTGATTGTAGTTTCATATATTTTAACTCAATGTTGTCTTGGTCCAAACAAACAGTGACTGTAACAAAATTTTCCTGTACTACTAATAATCATGTTTTTGAAACATGGTCAGGTAAAAGATGCTTTAGAGGGTAAAGTACGTATTATTTTTTCCGGAGCTGCACCTCTGTCTAAACATGTTGAAGGTTTCCTGCGTGTGGTGACTTGTGCTCATATCCTACAAGGATATGGTATGTTCTTTCTCTACATTTGAATTATCATAAACTTTTGTTACCTTTATGTGTGAGATTACTGATGTATTAAGTCAGCATAAATTGATTTTAGAATATGGACTTAATTTTGGCTGTTGTAGGTCTTACTGAAACATGTGCCGGATCCTTTTTGGCAATACCAAACGAAATAGATATGCTTGGTACAGTTGACCCTCCTTTACCATATCTGGAAGTGTGTCTGAAATCTGTGCCTGAAATGGGATATGATGCACTTGCAACCACACCAAGAGGAGAAATCTGTATGAGGGGAAGTAGTGTATTTTCAGGGTACTACAAACGCGAAGACCTTTCGAAAGAAGTTACTATCGATGGAGGGTTCCATACAGGTTCTTTCAGTTGAAGTTTTGATGATGTTTATATGTTGTTGCAGTATATGGTACTGTTTTATTCATGTATGATTTATTAAACAGGAGATATTGGAGAGTGGAATCCTAATGGAAGCATGAAAATTATTGATCGAAAGAAGAATATATTTAAGCTTTCACAAGGAGAATATGTTACTGTTGAAAACCTGGAGAACATTTATACTCAAGTTTCTGCTATTGAATCGGTAAGTCTTCTTTCAAGGTTGTGATGGCCCTGAAATGCGGAGGACATATCTTCAACAATCTCCACATTGGAATCAATACAAGGAACATTTATATGACAAGCAAAATGGTTTTGTATCTACAGTTGACATTTTTTTGTTTCTTTCCCCCCCTTTAAAGACACTTGTTGATTGTTTGTTTCGTATTTATCGTTTCCTATAGGTTGAAGAGTACTCTGGTTTGCAGTGACAACCACACAAGGCTCTTGCGGGAGCTAATGCTTTTGCTCATGAAAGTGGCATACATTAGATTGGTTATCATAATAACTACATATGTTTGAGTATACCTTAGATTATAGGACAAATATTGCAACTTAGATTTGTATGATTTTGAAGTTTATAGAAATTGTATTACACCTGAAATTTGTTTTTTCTAGCAACTGTCTGCAGCTTTTCCTTCAACAAATATATATGTGAACTAGTGATCACTGATTGTATATGTGAAAACATCTTATCTGATTTAATGTGTAATGTTTGATGACACTGATAGAAACTTGTACCAAGAATATATTTACTAAATAAGAATAGAGATTTATTGAGCATTCTCTAGAGAAAATATCTCAAACAGAGACAGAATACAAATACACACAAGATTACATAATTTATTTTTTTATTTTTTATTTTATTTTTTTATTATCTTTTTATAATAATGCTAAAAAATTGAGGATAAATTTTTTTATAATAAATATTGACACGGTTCAAACTGCCACCACAATCAATAATAATAATGAAAATAAAAATGAAATTCCACGGAAAATCGTCACGCAAATTGCGGCGGTTCAAACCGTCGTAACCTGCCAAAATGAACAGTCGTAATTTGCCAATTTTCTTGTAGTGTTTATGTCAGTTCCAATCAGTCGTGAAATAGAATTTACGACAGTTTTAAACCGTCGCAATCAACAATGAAAACAAAAATCAAAAGGTTAGTAACGACGGTCTTTAACCGTCACCATCTCCAATTTAGGTCAGTTCCAGCCCGTCGTGAAATATAACGACGGTTGGTGTGACGGTTTTGGCAACCGTCACTAAACAGCCTGGGGACACACATTTCTGCGACGGTACTATGACCGTCGTAGAATGTCATTGATGGTGGTTTTTACCGTCGTAACCTGCCAAAATAACCGTCGCAATCCATCGTTTTTCTTGTAGTGAGAGAGTGTGTGTGTATGTGTGTGTGCGTATGTGTGTGTGTGTTTGTGTGTGTGTGCGTGTATGTGTGTGTGTGTATGTGTATGTGTGTGTGTGTGTGTGTGTGTGTGTGTGTGTGTGTGTGTGTGAGAGAGAGAGAGAGAGAGAGAGAGAGAGAGAGAGAGAGAGAGAGAGAGAGAGAGAGAGAGAACTCCAAGATTTGTTTAGGCAGTTTCCCAATTATCCTCACTATGGATATGTTTGTCCTCAACTCCAAATAGAATTGAGATATGTAATTAACCTTTGCAAAAGTTGTATACAAAATAAAAATTAGCAATCCAAATCCCAAACCCTATGGTTGATATTGATTCTAACTTCTTCTCTTCTCTTTAAGCTAGATCAAGTCACCCAAGACTTCCAATTTATCCTCTGATTACCGCTACTCCTTTGATAGATACTTCGTTCTTCAAATATTTCACTCGGCTGAATCCAAAATTTGAAATCTTATCCCAAGTATTTCAATTGATCCTCTGGTAACCGCTACTCCTTTGAAATAACCCTCATTCTTCAAAGCTTTCACTCAGCCGAATCCAAGTTGCAAAGATTTGTGGAAAGAAATCCCAAACCAATCCTTGATATTGGAGGGGGGAATTAAAGGGTTTATTAATGAAACCCCCAAAGAATACTCAACCCAATTTGATTAAAATAATTATAAATTGGACATTATAAATCTAATCTTGTTGACACTCAACAAAAATAATTATGTGTAGTTGTTGAATGTATGCAAAGAAAATTTGAAAATGATGAGAAAATTCTAAGTGTGTTCTTGGTTTCAATGTTTAAAAATGATGCATGAATGCATATTTATATGTGTGTGTGTAGAAAAATGATAGACAAAGCAGATTTTTAGCCAAAAATACAAGTTTTGAAAAATAGAACTGAATGTATTGACTCCAAATTTGAATGAGTCAATATATAAGGCTAAGAAGTCGATACATTGCTATAAGGAGTTAATACATCAAGGACAGAGAATGTTTACTTGAAAAAATATTCAATAAGGAGTCGACTTTAAATACGGGTGTCCCTACTGCGAAAATCGGCGCCGGCTGAACAGAAGAGTCGCCACCGTGCGTTATTTATCCCACGGGAGGGAAAGGAAACGCTCAGAGTAAACCTCGCACAACACGGGAAAAGGTATGGTCGTCGCAACCAAAACCTGGATTCGGGAGTCGGTTACGCAAGGGGAAGGTATTAGCACCCCTCACGTCCGTCGTACTCGACGGGATCCACGCTTGTTTTCGGGTATGGATTGTTATTCTATCTAAACTATAGGTCAAGGGTTAAAAGAAAATAAAATGAAGATAAAAATTACTCGGCAAAGTATCGCACTTTATGCCTACGTATTCCCGTCTGGAACGAGAAATCAGAGTCAACGTAGTTCACCTACCTACGGAAAAGGAGGGGAAGGTTGCTCGCTAGGACATCGCATCCTATGCCTACGTACTTCCACACTGCACGGAAGATCAGAGCAAACGTAGTTCGGGCCACGTACGACACAAGCTTGTCTTGATTGATTTTATTCCTTCTGAAAAAGGTTTTTCTGAGTAACAGTCCCGGCGGACAAAAAATGACGTCTTGATGAGTTCACGTTCTTTTACGAAAGAAGTGTCTTTTATTGTGTTTGAAATCTTTATGATGTTTTTCTATTTGTTTTGAGGAAGAAGAGACAGAACTCTATCCTACGGTTGCGAAGGGAATCAAACTATCCTAATGTTATCATGCATGGGTTAAGACCTAGTGTCTATCATGCTCCTCTCTTGCACAGAGAGAAACAGAGATCCTAAGGGAATAGACGGAAACAGAAACAATATCAGATATATACAGTAAAATAGTAAAATGCATGGATGCAACAATACAAGAGAGGCAAGGGAGTCCCACTCAACCTCGAACCTGGAAAACAATAGGCAAAAGTGAACGGGCTTCACTTTCAACCCAACAGGGTAAACAGCAAACAATACAGTCCAGAAAACCAATCAATACATCAGGAAATGAAATACAGCAAAATAAACAGCCACAGCAGCTCTGCATCAATATCCACCTTCAAGTCATCTCCAATCAGCTACAAGCTTCAGTCAGCAGCAATCTCTATCTTCACAGTCTTCAAGCAAGGGCTTTGGTTGTCAATCTTCAGTCTACAATGGCTTTTCTTCAAGTCCTATCCTCCAAGCTGAGGGATCAATCACCAGAGTGGATTGGGTGCTAAGCAATTGGTTGACTACCAATGGTGGTAAACCAACTGCTACTAACACATAAGACATTTTCTCTCAAGAGTTCTATCTCTTAGACAATAGCACCAAGCCTTCCAAAGGAAGGGGGTGAGTGTCTCAGAGAGACTCTGTATCACAGAGAGGAATGGAGGCAGTCAAAACCTTCCATGTTTGAGAATCAAGCTTTCTAACCTAGAGCTCTGCCTATCTCCTAAACCCTAATCTCCTCAGCAGCTGCTAGAAAGAATCTTCTCTTCAACTCTGGAAGTGGGTCTTCAGTCTCTGGATCTCCAATGGCTTCATCATCATCAGTCTTCAGCTTCCCCAATCCCCAGACAATCCCAATACCCACACAGACAAACAATAATCCCCAGAGGGCACACCACACCAATCAGACAAATATAGACAGTATATTAATAGCAGTAGGGGAATCCTGACTTTTCTAAGGGGTATCTAATAACTACCCATAGCCCCTATAGTCCCATAGCTAAACTATTTAATCCCTAAGTCCTAAGGGAAATGAACTAATTCACCTAAGTTATCACTTAAAACCCTAATTTGTTCATGTTGTTCACACCTAAACTAAACACCTAAAATTAACTTCTAAAAATGGGAATTAAATTTCATCTACAAGTTTAATATCTAAACTAAACAACCTAAAAAGAATGGACAAAAAATATTAAGGCAACTAATAGAACAGAAATTAACAAATTCATGTATGAAATTAAACTATTTAAAATGCTATTTATTTGGAAAATATGGCAAAAATATCAAATAAAAAATAAAATGCAATTTTTATTTTTTATAATTTTCTAGACTCTTTAAAGAGAATTATGAAAAAAGAATTATTGAAAAATAATGTTTTTATGATTTATTATGATTTTTATAAAATGCATGAAAAAATGAAAAGAAATTAAAAAGAAATATGAAGAAATAATGGGAGAGGGGTGAGAAAAGCAGTTCGTTGCAGTTATAATCCATGGTGGGCTGGAAAAGTGGGGGCGCGAATAATAATGTCACTAGGCCCAATGCACTTCAGGAAATTAATTGGGAAAAAAGCCAGAAAAAGGAAAAGAACTCGGTGCATTTAGCAAGTGATTCACGTTCATTTGATTGGGCCTATCCAAAAGGGGGTGGCATTAGTAATGAAATCCAAGGCCCACTCAGAACACTTAAATGAAACGGGGCGTTTTGATGCCCAGTGTTTCCCTCCGTTTCTCACTTTAAACCACAGCCACACGATTGAGATTTGAGTCCAAGTCAACTGGATGATCCAACGGATGACCATCATCGTCCCCAATTGAATTCTAGGGTTTCTGAAAATCCACCTTCCATGCACAGAATTTCCAGTCCTTCTTTCTCCCTGGTCTCTCCATGAATTAACACGATCTAAAGACAAAAAATACTCTCCTCCTCACCCTCTACACAACCATGGTATTAGATCCTCCTAAAACTCATCCAATCTCCAAACCCGATAGGTGCAACAGATGACATCCACCATTATCACCTGCTATCAAATGCTTCAATTCTTGCCAAAACTCATCCTAAACTAATCTACACCTCATCCTGATCATTTTAAGCTATAAAGAGAGGATTATCGTGCTATATTCCACGTGTTATGAACCTCAACAGAATTTGTGTACCATGATCAAACTCCTTGAAACTTGTCCAAACTTTGGGGAAATCATCATCTAACCTAACTTAACCAGTCTAAGCTAACAAAACCCTATCATGCTACCTAAACTATGCAAATCGAGCAGAGATACCAACCTGTTGAAAAATGGAGAAACAGCTATGCAACTCTTTGAATTAATGCTTGCAAGGACTTGAAACTGATCCACACACCACCACTTTGATTCTGTATGCAAAGATTTGGGCTCAAACTTCTTGTATCATGTGATTCCAATTTCTTGAACCTTGAATGATGAAACTTGTATGGCACTCTCCTTGATTGATTCAGCCAAATGAATATGTGAATTGTAATCTATGGATGGTGGTGATGAAGTTCAGATCAAGAAGTGTGAGAATTGAGGGAGATTTGAGAGAGTTTGAGAAGTTTATGCAAAATGAAGAAAGTGTGTATAACTTGGGGTTTTGAACAAATGAAATCACCAACCATGGCATGAACTATCTCTTATCAATATATAGGTGAGGTTAGAACCTCCTAGAAACTTGGAGAAGTTTCCCTTGCATTCTTTCCCTTGAATTTGGTTTATGTACCTTCCATTACAAGCAACCATGAATAACTCACAAAATATGAACTATGCTCAAAGTTCTACTTTAGCCAATGTCTTTAAAATGATCTTTCCATTCAAAATGACCTATAATTTTGCTTCATTTGGCCAAGATATGAAAAATCTCATTTTTAAGTCCATTTTTATTCATTAAATTCAACAATTTTGAAACCTTGTGCTATGAATCTCTCCAATCTCTCATGGTCACTTTTATAGACTCAAAATGTCATTTGGAACAAGTTTTATGTTGTAAAGTTTTCCATTTGAAGCTTCCTTGTATGAGTTTTGGGCATAGGTTGAAATGACCTATAATTCTTAGATGACCAAAATACCCTTTGCTTGCCAAGACCATAAGTAGAGTTCCACAAATCATATGAAGGCATACTATACCATTATAGAAATATAAGACAATGGGGAACAATTCTTATGTTGACCAGAAGTTCATTTGAAATCTCCTTGAGGGGTAAAAATTGCTTGGAAGTCAAGTCACTTTTACAGACAAAATTTCAGATACCTCAGATGACCTGTAACTTGCAAGGACCATAACTTGAGTTCTATAAATCTCCTTGATGTCTTCCACCACTCAAATTAAAGGTCTTGAGATCCTATACAAGTTTCATGTTAGCCAAGGATCCATTTGAAGCTTGCATTTTGACTTATCTTGCCTGGAAATTTGACCTAAACTAGGGAATTTTACATAGAAACCCTAATTTAGAAACTCCTCTTCTCCTTGATTTCTCTTGATTTCTTCTTAGCATAACAACATATCCTTATTATCCATGTCAAATGATGAACCCCACATCTCCTCAATGGCCCTCAATGCCTTTCAAACAATCCTTTGACCTAGGGTTGACCCAGGGTTGACCCAGATGAAACCCTAGTTGACTGTCTTCAACTGCAATTCTTGTGATCACATCAACAACTTGTTTCCTTCTCCAAATGCCTTTCTAAGTCCTCAAAGATGTCTAGATACTTCTCATGCTCTCAATTCACAACCCATACCTTCTTTGATGATCCCCAGATACTCTCAGATAAGAGATAGACTCAATGCTTGATCCATTGACTTCTCTGCTTTCAAATTCTTTTCTGATGACTTGAATGAGATTGAATTAGGATAATAACCTCTTGATAGGCCTCTAGAGATGAGAATAATGATTGGTTCCCTGCTGGATGATTTACTATGCTATGCTATGCAGATGATTAGACTATGTACATGCCTCTATATGCAAATGCTAATGATATTGAAACATAAACCAAGTGAATAAGGTTGAGCAAATTTTAGGGTGCAACAGCTGCCCCTATTCAAGCGACTTGGACCCGATTGGGTGAAGAGCCCGGAGCCTTCAGACATTCGCGGTACGAGACGGTTGAATACTAAGAACCCGGAAATTTGCCAACCGCAGAAATAAACTGCGCCACTGCTCGGGGAACGACATTCATCAGCTGAATCTGACCGTCGTGGCAACCCACTGATCTCGCGCGACCGTGCTGGGGATTATTTTCATCATTCTGAAAAAGATTCTATCATTCGCAGAGATAGAACACTGTCTACGTCAAGACGCCTGCTTCGTCAATTCGAAAAAAACTTCAACAACTTTGCTGGGGATGGCTCGTCTGCCTTCTCGTCAGAAATAAATCGTCCACGTTAGGAATAAACTCTTCCACGTTAGGAATACACTTGTCCACGTTAGGAATGACATCGTTCACGTTAGGACTCACCCTCCCCCGTAAGGAATAACCGTTCCACGTTAGGAATAACACCGTCCACGTTAGGAATAACTCTTTCTCCGCTTTGTCAAACTCTTCTACGTAAGGAATACGTCTTCTTTCCACGTAAGGAATCAACCTCTGTATCTGTCCACGTCAGGACTAAACTCTTCCACGTCAGGAATAAACTTTCTTTCCACGTAAGGAACATCTCTTCTTTTCCACGGTGACGATCAATCTTGATATGTCCGCGTAAGGACTCAATCTTTCCACGTAAGGAATAAACTCGTCTTTCCACGTAAGGAAACCATTTTTCTTCCACGTAAGGAATGCTCTTGATATGTCCACGTAAGGACTCAATCTTTCCACGTAAGGAATCATCATCTTTCCACATAAGGAATACAACTCGTCTTTTCTGCGTCTGTCCACGTCAGGACTGAACTTGCTTTTCCACGTAAGGAACTGAAGCTTTTCTTTCCACGTAAGGAATAACCTTGTCCACGTCAGGACTCACATTTCGTCTCGATTTGTCCACGTAAGGCCTCACCTCTGGACTCGCTGAGGAAATAAAATTTGTCCACGTCAGGACTCATGTCCCAACCTGCTGAAGCAATAGAACCTGTCCACGTCAGGACTTACGCGTCTTCGACTTGCTGGGAAAATAAACCCCGTCCACGTCAGGACACACACTTTGCCCATAACACGAAGAAGGATAAAATTGTCCACGTCAGGACTCTCGTGTTTTGACGACACGAAGAACTACGAACTTGTCCACGTCAGGACGCACGTTTCACCATTACGAATAAAGCTATCTGCGGGAAATAAATTGTCCGCGTCAGGACACCAACACGAAGAGTAACGAACTTTGTCCACGTCAGGACTCCACACTTAATCAATACCGAGAACTCGAACCTGTCCACGTTAGGACTAACACACATCGTCAACTTGAGGAAATGTCCACGTTAGGACTCCTCATTCCAACAATCTTCTCTAGCACAAAGAAATCCCGTCAATAAAACTGTCCATGTTAGGACTCATCCTTCCATTGGTCCGCAGACTTCTTATCACTGACGTTACAGCAACTTTGAGGCTGACTCTACTGGGGACATTTGGAAACCAAACTTCCAGACGCCTGTTCTGATAACCGGCGGTAGCATCTGAAATTCTGATTCATGAATCCTTTGATGACCCATAGCTCTGCTTGGGGATAAGGAGAAACTTATCCTGCTGACTTTGTGGGGAGTAGCGCCGAAGCTGATACTTCGTTGATTGTCTCACGCCGAAACCTTGACTGTTTATTGATTTACCTGAGCAAGGGCTCTCTCTACCTGCAAGAGAAACAGTACTTGAAGCAAAAGGTTAGCCAACCTAGTTTATGTTTCGAAAATGCATGCGTTCGACAATGATGCAATGCTCCATTCGACATGGAAATGCTACGCTTTTATTTGGTGGATGCAAATGCAGACTCGAACTGCTGGGTACAGGAACTGCTTCAAAAATAAATGCTGAAGATAATGCCAACTCCATTGGGGATAGCCAGATGCTGCAGAATTATCCCAGCAAAATAAATGCTGGCAAGGTGAAGTCGACTCAGCTGGGAAACTGAACCTGGACCAAGCACCTCGTTGAAGTAACACCCTGCTGAGGAATATAACTCCGCTGGAGAATAGCAGATGCACTTGGTATGATTGAACTTCTGCTGGAAAGTGAACGGGTATCACACGGTATTCTGACAACATAACTGCCAATGCGCCATCCCGACTCTGCCGGGGAGAGTCTCAATCTTCGAATTCCACTGGGAGGAATGACGACACTGGTTGGAAAGAGAACTCCGCTGGGGATGGGATGATTCTCTTGGAGAAAATTAACAGACTCCGCTGAGGATAGTACATGACCCTGCGGGGAAAGGTGAACTTGTCTGAGTACAGCTCACAAATATTAATCTTCTGTGGCTAAACCACTCTGCTTGAGGTGCACTATCTGAATACAGCCTTCGATCTAGGAATCGTCAAACTCTGCTGAAGATAAATGACTTTGCTGGAGCGTGTCCTTTGGATAAGCTACGACTAGCTGGGGAATTCTATCCTCCTTTAGGAAGAACATGCAAGACCTGCGCGAGGATCGAGTCTTTCGTTATTGCAATCTTTTGGTCATCTTCCTTGTACGGCTATGATACCTGCAACAACACAAACAAGACAAGACAAGCCTATGCAACCAGATCGATTCAGGTTAGTGACGTTATTTTCAGTTAATTCAAAGCTTTAGCAATTGTTGGCAAGGGCCAGTGATGTTATACACATGCTAGTTTTAATAAACTTAGGCGTTTTATCATGCACAAAACAGTAAAGAACCAGCATCAAGTACTGAATAACATATTTTATTGATTGGGCCCCTGAATGGGCAGAGTTTTATACACGGGATGTAACTCCTGAAAAGAGGAAGCTACGCGAAGCAGATATACAAGTATGCACAAGAAGCATAAATATTTTGACAAATTAAATTTTGTACACATGTCGGCAACGGGATGCAGACGAACACCACGAACTGATCCTCCTATGACTCATCCGACTCAAGTGCTTTCCCAGTATCCAGACTTCTGAAGCGATTGTATCCGATAATCGATCCCTCAGGCATTCCCCCGCATTGATGCTCAGTGCAGTATCAAATTCGGACCGCAATCATTTGCTTTTCGAATCCCTAACTTTTGCATGAACCGCCCTTTACGGGTTTTCAGTTCACCGGGATACCCTTTTTTGCCGAAGCCGCCCAGTGTGGGTTTTCAACTTCGCGGGTGTACATTTTTCAATTTTATCCCTAACTTTTGCCCGAACCTTTTATTCTGTTTTTGGTTCGCCAGGATGCCCCATTTTTGCCTGGACTCTCTTTTTTCTGTCCAGCGGGTCTATTTTAAGCAAAGTATTTTTTAACTGCATCCGAATTCACAGGTGACGTAAAATCTTCACCGTCCATGGTGGACAACAATAACGCTCCTCCTGAAAAGACTTTCCTGACAACGTATGACCCTTCGTAGTTGGGGGTCCACTTGCCCCTGTGATCTGCTTGCGGCGGGAGAATCCTTTTCAGCACAAGGTCGCCCGTCTGAAAGCTTCGCGGATGTATCTTTTTATCATATGCTTTCTTCATTCGGCTCTGGTACAAACGACCGTATGCTAGAGAAGCTAGCCTTTTCTCATCCATCAAACTCAATTGGTTCAACCTGTCTTTTACCCATTCTGCCTCGTCCAGCTGAACGTCTCGCAATACCCTCAGAGAAGGGATCTCAACTTCCAATGGTAATACCGCTTCCATTCTGTATACCAACGAGAACGGGGTTGCCCCGGTTGATGTACGTACCGTCGTACGATAACCGTGCAATGCAAAGGGTAGCATCTCATGCCAATCCTTATAGGTCACCACAATTTTCTGAACGATCTTCTTGATATTCTTATTGGCCGCCTCGACAGCGCCATTCATCTTGGGTCGGTAAGGGGAGGAGTTGTGATGTTCGATCTTGAAATTCTGACAGAGCTCCTTCATCATTTTGTTGTTCAGGTTTGAACCGTTGTCTGTGATTATCCGCTCGGGAATCCCATATCGGCAAATGATATCTCTCTTGATAAATCTGGCCACCACTTGCTTCGTTACATTTGCGTAAGACGCCGCTTCCACCCACTTGGTGAAATAATCGATTGCCACTAGAATGAACCGATGCCCATTAGAAGCTGTCGGCTCGATCTTCCCAATCATATCGATTCCCCACATCGAGAATGGCTATGGCGATGACATCACATTCAGAGGACTCGGTGGAACATGGATTTTATCAGCATAGATTTGGCACTTGTGGCACTTCCTCGCAAACTTGAAACAGTCAGTTTCCATAGTCAGCCAAAAATAACCTGCCCGCAGCAGCTTTCTCGTCATAGCATGTCCACCCGCATGCGTACCAAAGGTACCTTCGTGTATTTCCTCCATGAGCAGTTTCGCCTCTCTTTCATCTACACAACGCAACAGTACCAAGTCATGGTTTCTTCTGTATAAGACCCCATCCGGATTCAAATAGAAATTACCCGCTAATCTCCTAAGAGTCTTCTGATCTTGACTGGATGCCCCAGCCGGATACTCTTTATTCTTCAGGAAATTAAGGATATCAAAATACCACGGTTTGTCATCGGATGCTTCATTAATAGCAAATACGAAAGCTGGCCTATCAAGCCGAGAGATAATGATTCTGGGAGCCTCATTCCAGAAATTGACTTTGTACATGGAAGACAAAGTGGCCAGGGCGTCAGCCATTTGATTCTCTGCCCGAAGTACATGATGCAATTCCACCTTGTCGAAGAACGGCAGCAATCTCCTTGCATAATTCATGTAATGTATCAAGTTGGGCTGGCGTGTCTCCCATTCCCCTTTTATTTGATTCACTACCAGGGCTGAGTCTCCGTATACGTCTAAATTCTTGATTCGCAAATCAATGGCTTCTTCAAGCCCCATTATACAAGCTTCGTATTCGGCCTCATTATTGGTAACTGGAAAGGTCAATCGAGCAGTAAACGGGATGTGCGACCCGTGTGGCGTAGTAATGATTGCCCCTATTCCGCTACCGTAAGCATTCACAGCTCCGTCAAATATCATCTCCCACTTGGAAACCAATTCTGGCCCTTCGTCTGGCAACGACTCTTCACAATCTTTCATCTTTAGGTACATGATATCCTCGTCAGGAAAATCAAACCTCATCGATTGGTAATCTTCAATAGGCTGCTCCGCCAGATACTCAGACAGCACACTCCCCTTTATAGCCTTCTGCGAGACGTATTGGATGTCATATTCAGTCAAGACCATCTGCCACCGGGCAATTCTCCCTGACAACGCCTGCTTTTCGAATACATATTTGATAGGATCCATCTTCGAGATGAGCATGGTTGTATGATTCAGCATGTATTGCCTCAAACGCTTGGCGGCCCAGGCTAACGCGCAACAAGTTTTCTCAAGCATTGAGTATCGAGATTCACAATCTGTAAATTTCTTACTCAAGTAGTAGATCGCATGCTCTTTTCTTCCTGTCTCGTCGTGTTGACCGAGAACACAACCCATGCTTCCCTCAAGAACCGTCAAATACATGATCAAGGGTCTGCCTGCCACTGGGGGTATCAAAATAGGAGGCTCCTGCAAGTACTGCTTTATTTTATCGAACGCCTTTTGACAATTTTCGTTCCACGTTATAGCCTGATCTTTCTTCAACAGCTTGAATAATGGTTCACACGTAGCAGTTAGGTGAGATATGAACCGGGCGATGTAGTTCAACCTCCCTAAAAACCCGCGCACCTTTTTCTCTGTTTTAGGCGTCGGCATTTCTTGAATCGCTTTTATTTTAGCAGGATCGACCTCTATTCCTCTTTCACTGACGATAAACCCCAGCAGTTTACCCGATCTCACCCCGAAGGTGCATTTATTAGGGTTCAGCCTCAGCCTGAACTTCCTAAGCCTTTTAAATAATTTCAGCAGATTTACCAGATGCTCCTCCTCCGTCTGGGATTTGGCAATCATATCGTCAACATAAACTTCGATCTCTTTATGCATCATGTCATGGAAAAGAGTCTTCATCACACGCTGATACGTTGCCCCAGCATTTTTCAAACCAAAGGGCATCACTTTGTAGCAAAATGTTCCCCAAGGCGTTATGAAAGTGGTCTTCTCCATATCCTCTGGCGCCATTTTAATTTGATTATAGCCTGAAAAGCCATCCATGAAGGAGAATACAGAGTATTGAGCAGTATTGTCAACTAGTACATCAATATGAGGAAGCGGAAAGTCGTCTTTTGGGCTTGCTTTATTCAAATCTCTATAATCCACGCATATTCGAACCTTGCCGTCTTTCTTTGGCACTGGTACGATGTTAGCAACCCATGAGGGGTATTTTGTCACAGCCAGGAAACCAGCGTCCCACTGTTTTTGAACTTCCTCTTTGATCTTCACTGCCATATCTGGTCGAGTTCTGCGAAGCTTTTGTTTGACCGGCGGGCAATCCTCTTTCAGTGGCAGACGGTGCACAACCATTTCTGTATCGAGCCCTGGCATATCTTCATACGACCAAGCGAATACATCACTATACTCCTGGAGCATTTCAACCAGTCTTCGCTTGATATCGCCCTGCAGCGCGGCCCCGATACGAATATTCTTCTCAACCCCTTCCGACCCCAAGTTGATAACTTCGATGACCTCGTCGTGAGGCAGAATGGCTCTTTCCTCTTGCTTCATCAACCAAGACAGTTCTTCAGGAACATCGCTATCTTCGACAACCTCTTCTTCGGCCTGAAATACCGGGTGTTCAAAGTCGGGACGAGTCATAGGTGGTTCAAGGATGTCATCTGAAAATGTTATCCTGCAAAAGGAATGGTTAAGTGCTTCAAAATGCGTATAAAGCGCATAACCACGTTGCCATTTTATTGAAAAATATAAAACAAGAAAGACAGAGATTACAGTATTTGCACATGGAAAAACGCCATTTATTTAATGATTAACACGCAATGTTCATAACAACACAGCCCTAAGCAAATCCTGATGCCCCGGGCAAGACATCAGATTTTTCAACAATTAATAAAGCAAAGCATTACTGTTTAAGAGTCACAGGAACAAGCTCCTGAATAGACCAGTTGCACAGTCCTTGTCCTGGCGTGCTTGGCTGAATCCAAGCATCCATATCACAGTCGCTGTCTCCTTCGTCAGACTCCGAAGCAGCATTGACGGTTTCATAACATACTCCACTGGCAGAGATGGTAATTGGCCCTCTGAAACGGGGTGCCCTCACGGAAGGAGTTGACGACGACGGTTGGTATCCCAGCCCGAACCGGTCCATCTTCACCGGAATATCCAGCACTTTGCCCCAGCCCTTTGCTTCTCCTGCCTCCACTAGAGCTTGAGCTTCTTTGTACGACGAAACGGCTATCTCTGACACTTTGCTCGGCCCGGGACCTTTGTCCTTGATACACACCCCTTCAAATGCCTGGCAGGGTGTTTCGTGGATCTCTCCGTCGACCTCCACATATTTAAATGACGACAGATGGCTGACCAGGATGTCTTCTTCTCCGCATACGGTGACTACACTGTCCCCGACCATATACTTTAGCTTCTGATGCAGGGTGGACGTGACTGCCCCCGCCCCATGAATCCAGGGTCTTCCAAGCAAGCAGCTGTACGCAGGCTGTATATCCATGATATAAAACTCAGTTGCAAACACCTCCGGTCCTACTTGCAGGGGCAATGTGATCGATCCAAAGACTGTTCTTCGCGTGCCGTCAAACGCCCTGACTACCAAGTCACTGGGCGTGCACAGGATTCCTCTGACATCCAGCTTCATCATCGCCTTCTTGGGTAGCACATTCAAAGACGATCCGGTGTCGACCAATACATGCGACATTACTGATCCTCTACACTCAACAGATATGTGCAGCGCCATATTATGATCTCTTCCTTTAGGGGTCAAATCGAAGTCGGTAAAGCCCAAGCTGTGGCCTGCATTCACATGTGCCAACTGTAACACCCATTTTAATTATTTAGTCATTTTATTATTATTTTAAATATTATATGTTGATGTGCCCTTTGGTAGGGTGTATTTGATGATGTTTGGTGGGTGTCCCTGAGATGGGAGATCATTGGTGGTAATTTGGTGAGTTTATAATAATATAAGAAATAATAGTAATATTGGTGGTGGTATTAATATTATTATTATTATTATTATTATTATTATTATATTTATGATTATTATTAATATTTGTAGTAATATTATTAATATGGAGAATATAATATTATTATTAATATAGTTATTATATTATTATGATTTTTGGTGTGAATATGATAATATAATGAATAATAGTAATATTGGTGGGGGTATTATTATTATATATTATTATATTTATTAGTATTATTAATATTATTATTATTTTGGTGAGATAATAATATTATTACTATTACTATTATTATTATTATTATTATTTTGGTGAGATAATAATAATAATATTATTATTATTATTATTAATAGTATTATTATGATTAGTATTATTAATATTAGTAATATTATATTAGTATTATTAATATTAAGATTATTATTATTCATATTATTTTATTATTAGTATTAATATAATTGTTATTATTATCATTAGTATTATTATTATTATAATTATAATTATTGTTGGGTGTATTACTATTATTATTATTATGTTGAATATTACTATAATATTATAATAGTATTATATTATATTATTATTATTATTATAATGATTATTATAATTATTATATTAGAATTATTATTGGGAATATTAGTGGTTGAAATAAGTAAAATAAGAGGTGGAAGGGTTATTGGGAAGTTAGAATGGAAATATGAAAAGTCATGATAGAAACCGTGAGGAAGGAAATATGAAGGGGTAGCAAGGAGATATTAGAAAAGTTGGAATAGAGAGAAAATGGATTACCATAGATCGTGGGAAATTGGTGTGATAATAATAATAATATTATTATTATTATTATTATTATTATTATTATTATTATTATTATTATTATGTTATTTTTATTAGTTATTATTATTATTATTATTATTATATTATTTTTATTAGTTATTATTATTATTGGGATAGGAAATAAAAAGGAAAATAGAATATGAAGGGATGGGGGGAAGTATTAGAGAAAATAACACGATAGAAAGATGGAAGAGAGAAAGAGAGAAGAGGAAAGAACGAGAGAAGTGAGAAGAACGAAGGAAAAAGGGAACGAAGAACGGAAAGAAAAGAGGAGGCCAAGAGACCAAATTCAGGAAGAATTTCATCGATCAACCGATTAACAAGGTAAGGGGGGAGAAACTTGATTGGGAATGGTATATACATGTATAGGGTAGTGGGGATTCCTTAACCCCGTAGGAATGTATCGTTGATGAAGTTTTATATTGACATGCTATTGATTGTTGAGTTATGTTGATGTTGATGGATTGAAATATGTTGAGTGTTGGTGAATTGTTGTTTTGGTTAATTTGGCGTATAGGTTGGGTTTACGGTTTTAGGGAAGTTCTGTGTGACCTTTTTGATGTGTCGATAGATTGTTTAAGTGATGACTTTGGAATAATATGTATATGATGATGTACGGATGTTTGATGTTGCCATTGTTGATTGACTGTTGGTGTTGGTTTGGTTTGAGTAAGGTTCAGAGTAACTCTAAAGTGTCGGTAGTGTGCCGTAATGTTGATCTGGAGTAAAATTATAGGAATATTGATAAGCCTAATATGCATTGGTCGTAATACGGATAGTATAGGAAGTGGATGTTATAGAATAGGCTTGAATCAGAGAAGAGTGAGAATTCTGAACTGTGAGAACTTGAGAAGTCGCAGGCAACTCGCTAGCACTTCGCTTAGCGAGAAGGCAGCGAGCGTTTGCTAGGTGCTCGCCTAGCGAGTGAGGTAGCGAGTGAGTCTAGTAGGTTTTGTTTGCCTTCGCGAGGAGGTTCGCTAAGCGAATAGGTAGCGAGCATTCGCTGGGAGCTCGCCTAGCGAGGGTGTAGCGAGCGTAGCAGAATGGGGTTTTTCTATGCTGTTATACTGTGTGCGCTAAGAGTGTAGTGCCCTTGGACTTTGTTGATTATAGGGGAGATGATTGAGTGTTATAGAGTGAGTACTCGGTGATAGTATGTGATTTCCGTTACTAATTATTTAAATGGATAATTAGTTGGTGTATGAATCATGCGGAGCATGGTGTAGTGATCAGTAGGATCGTGTATTCCCGAGTGGTGGGACGTGTTTATATCTTGGTGATAAAGTATGAACTTGTTTACTTGGTGATGGTACTCGTTTTCCTTGATATTGTTGGTGAACAATTGGTTAACGTATATGTATGTAGTGATCAGTAGGATCGTGTGTTCCCGGGTGTTGGGATGTGGTTATATATGGTGTTATAGTATGAATTTATTTACTATCTGATTGATTTATATGGTGTTGGTGTAATATATCTACACCTATATGCATTGATGTATGATGATATGATCAGGAGGATCGTGTGCACTTAGTGTGCCTAAATATGATAGTTATGCATTGGTGTGTGCATATCATGGTGTTTTGGTGGGATGAATCATGTCTCAGGAGGAGCGTAAGTGATTCATCCGTACTCCTTGGTGGAGAATGGTGGGGGATAGATCATGTCTCAGGAGGAGCGTAAGTGATCTATCCAGGTTCAATTGAATGAACCAATGAGTCGGTACCGCATGCATGGTGTTGAGTTGCATATTTGCATTATAATATGTTATATTGTAATTTGAACAGTAGGTTCGTTATATGGAGTTGTTGGGGTGAATATTGGTGTGTTGGTGTGTTTTACTACCTTGTTTACATGTATTACATTACCAATATATTTTTGATCATGTTTTCTCACCCCTTGGTTGTTGTTGTGTCTGTGCTTCTCCGGAAGTACAGATAATCCAGGTACTTAGATAGCTTGGATGGTGGTGTGCCAGTCGAGTCTAGGATGCTCTGATACGTAACACGGGATATGGGTATTTTAATTGTTTTATGTCAAACTTGTTGTAATCCTGTGACGTATCACTGTTTTTTTGTGAATTATAATAATAAAGATTTTACGAAATTTGGTGGATGGCCGAGAATGTTGGAATAATGTTTTCCGCTGTATTATTTTTGAGAATAATTAATAAAGTATTTTTATAAAAATTTGGTGATGTGATATCCCACTATTTTGGGGAAAACTCTGATGTTTATTTATAATGTTTATATTTTATTTAATTTGGGAAGTGGGGTGTTACAATTGGTATCAGAGCAGGTCGGTCCGTCCGGCCAATGTTGTCTAGTGTTATTGTTTCCTGGTATGCGACATGTGTGTAAAAACACTGTCGGTACATGTTGTTGGTTAACTTCATTGGTAGAAGTGGAATGATTCCAGTGGGGGAGAAGTTGTATTTCTCCGAAAAGCTACAGTGTGGTGGCTTAGTGTGTTGAGGAGTGATATTATAGTTTGGTAAAGATGGTTTGTACCCCATCATGATTTCGGCTGTCTATTAACAAATTGAGGAACTGATCACCCTTAATCTCTTGTTAATAGTGGACGGGATTGTGTTGGATGGGATAGACGTATCTTGCAAGCTTGGGTGGCGTGAGCAGTGTATAGTCTTGAGTTAAGCTAAGTGCTTAAGGGATTATTTTGAGGAATTTGGCGTAAGACGGTGTTGAAGTGTCTATTTTGACTGAAACTTGGAATGAGAAGGAAAGTGAGAAAAATTGGGATTTGTCAATTAATTGCGATTGCCGGAGGTTTCTGGATGAGGTAGGTGATTTACTATCGGAGTGTGAAGTAAAGCTCACACGTTGACTTTGTTGTTGGAACGAGTCTGATATTAGTGACTCCATATGGTGTGTTTTCGTTGGGATTGGAGAAGTTGAAGAGTCAACTTGAAGACCTTCTAGGAGAGAGGTTCTTTTGTTTGAGTGTGCTACCGTAATGTGCACCAATTTTGTTGGTTAGACAGATAGAAGGTTTTGTGAAGCTTTGGGTGAACTATAGATAAGTGAACAGGGTGACTATCAAGGATAGGTGTTCGCTTCCAAGAGTTAATGATTTGATGGAACAATTGATCGAGGGATGTGAGTCCCTTGGTCATGTGATCTCGAGTAGAGTTCTTGTGGTGGATGGGACGAAGGTCAAAAGTTCTATCGTATTAGGAGGCTCAAAGATCTGCTGTTGAGATTGGAAGTAATTGAGTTTTAAATTATTCATAGATTTAAAATGTGTTGGATGGCTTCCTAAGTATAAAATTGTTGTTGTACGTTAAATTCCGAGATCGCAGCTTTTTACGGAATCGAAATCGGACACTCGGAAGTCGGGTAACGGTCGAAAAGAGGATTTTGGGACTGTCGTGTTCGCCTGGCGAAGGGGTCCTGGGCAGAAAATGTTATTCTGGTGTTTTTGCCGTAACGGGAGAACCGTAACTCGGAATGACGCGCGGTTCGAAGCGTTGGAAAGCTATTCAAATTATCTATGAGATGGTGAAGTATTGACATAGATTTAAGCTATTTATTGATGAAGTGTGTTTGAATTTTGTGGTAAGGACGGGCGGTACGGTATGTGTTCCCGCTATAACTCACAACTTGTTTGTCCACTTGGCATGGGATCTTCTTTAATTATTTATATAAGGCAATGGTTGTGTTAATAAATGATATTTTAAGGTATTCGAAGCGTATAGAGGATTATGTTGAGCATAAGGAACTGGAGTTATCAGTGTTGGAAAAAGAGCGGTGATATACTTCCGTAAGGAAAGTTCTGCCGAATCTGATAGAACTAATTGTGGTGTTTGTGATGCTTGTTGATATAATTAGGGGATTTGCTAAAGACAACTTCAGCGAGTTTCAATTATGCAAAAGGCAACTTGAAGTGTATAAGAGAAATCATCTGACCAGTGATTTAGAGTTGGTTACTATTGTGATTGTACTGGAGTCGGAGTCTTCAAAAGTTCAGACTGAGATCGGAGATGTTTGGTGATCTTAAGAGTTTAAGGTTTTTGTTTAATTTGAATAAGACAAATATGAGGCATAGGAAATAATTGGGACTTCGAAAAGAGTACGACTTCGAGTTGAATTACCATTCGGGTAAAGCGGACATGGTAGATGATGCAGTGAGTTAGAAATATTTGCATATACCGAAGATGATGGTGAAAAGAGTTAGAACTGATTGAGAAATTTCATAATATGCGTTTTGTGAGTAAGGATACTTCTTATGGAGTTAAGCTTTTATTATTAAGATCTGACTAGTGATATCCTTGAGAAGAATCGAGAAAGTCAGAAATATGGGTTGAATAGTGAATTAGTTGAAATTGATAAATTAGAGTCGAAGAGTGGATTGTCGGGTTTGTGGAAATAATACCACGAGGTGTTATGATAGAGTATGTATATCAGATGTTGTTGAAGGGAGTAGGAGTACTCGTGAAGAAATACATTGAGGTAGATGGAGTATCCATCTCGGTGCTATGAAGAAGTAACCGAACTTGAGTAGATTGTTTTTGAGACCATGGATAAGGAGAGGTGGGATATGCTAGTTAGAATTGTCGGAATTCGAAGAGTGAACATCAGAGACTGTTGAGTCTGATGTAGTCGTTAAATATTCTAGAGTGGAAATCAGGTAGTATTTTCACGAAATTGGTGTTGAGATTTCCAAAGAATTTGTAAAGACATAATTTTAATTTGAATTGTTAGGAGTGGATTAACTATTCCGTATTGAGGATATACGAGATGCATATTGAGAAAGTGGTGAAGTTGGATGAGATACTGACGAATATTGTGTCAGATGGAAATTTGAGGTTTATATTGAGATTTTGGAGGGGCTTACAGGAAGCTTCGGGTACTAAGTTGAAGCTGAGTTCGACCTATCATCCGCAAACTGATGGTCAGTCAGAGAGGACTATTGAGTCTGTAGAGAATTGGTGAGAGCTTGGGTGTCGGATCAAGGTGGAGCGTGGGATGATTAATTATCGTTGATTGAGTTACCTATAATAACGGTTACCATCCTAGTGTTGGAATGGCACTATATGTGGCTTGGTGAGATAGGGAGTGTAGGACTCTTCTGTGTTGAAATAAATCGAGTGAGAGTGTTGTACTCAGACTTGAAGATTATGCTTGAGATGGCTGAGAAGATCGAGAGGATCCGAGGCAATATGTATTTTGAGGGTCACGCCGGTGACTGGTGTTGGTCGAGCTTCGAAATCTCAGAAGTTCGCACGTGTTCTGTAGTTGTATCAGAGTGGCGCAGCGGAGGCATGGGAGGAGTAACATGTTAGACTGTTTTTCTGTTGTCGCTGTGAATTGGCATGATATGTTTCATGTGTCTTAGTCGAGAAAGTACATTGAACCAGGTGGATGATGTACAAGTGAAAAATATTCCGATTGTTGAGGCATTGCTAGTTCGTTTTGGCGAGCGAGGAACAACTCCGAAGGGAGGAGATATCTTTGGTGAAAGTAGTATGGGGAGGTGCTGCAGAAGGCAGTGTGACCTGAGAATTGGAATAAAAGATGCGGGGAGCGTATCCGAAATTATTTCCATCAGATAATTTTCGAGGACGAAAATAATTAAAGTGGGGGAGAGTTGTAACACCCATTTTAATTATTTAGTCATTTTATTATTATTTTAAATATTATATGTTGATGTGCCCTTTGGTAGGGTGTATTTGATGATGTTTGGTGGGTGTCCCTGAGATGGGAGATCATTGGTGGTAATTTGGTGAGTTTATAATAATATAAGAAATAATAGTAATATTGGTGGTGGTATTAATATTATTATTATTATTATTATTATTATTATATTTATGATTATTATTAATATTTGTAGTAATATTATTAATATGGAGAATATAATATTATTATTAATATAGTTATTATATTATTATGATTTTTGGTGTGAATATGATAATATAATGAATAATAGTAATATTGGTGGGGGTATTATTATTATATATTATTATATTTATTAGTATTATTAATATTATTATTATTTTGGTGAGATAATAATATTATTACTATTATTATTATTATTATTATTATTTTGGTGAGATAATAATAATAATATTATTATTATTATTATTAATAGTATTATTATGATTAGTATTATTAATATTAGTAATATTATATTAGTATTATTAATATTAAGATTATTATTATTCATATTATTTTATTATTAGTATTAATATAATTGTTATTATTATCATTAGTATTATTATTATTATAATTATAATTATTGTTGGGTGTATTACTATTATTATTATTATGTTGAATATTACTATAATATTATAATAGTATTATATTATATTATTATTATTATTATAATGATTATTATAATTATTATATTAGAATTATTATTGGGAATATTAGTGGTTGAAATAAGTAAAATAAGAGGTGGAAGGGTTATTGGGAAGTTAGAATGGAAATATGAAAAGTCATGATAGAAACCGTGAGGAAGGAAATATGAAGGGGTAGCAAGGAGATATTAGAAAAGTTGGAATAGAGAGAAAATGGATTACCATAGATCGTGGGAAATTGGTGTGATAATAATAATAATAATATTATTATTATTATTATTATTATTATTATTATTATGTTATTTTTATTAGTTATTATTATTATTATTATTATATTATTTTTATTAGTTATTATTATTATTGGGATAGGAAATAAAAAGGAAAATAGAATATGAAGGGATGGGGGGAAGTATTAGAGAAAATAACACGATAGAAAGATGGAAGAGAGAAAGAGAGAAGAGGAAAGAACGAGAGAAGTGAGAAGAACGAAGGAAAAAGGGAACGAAGAACGGAAAGAAAAGAGGAGGCCAAGAGACCAAATTCAGGAAGAATTTCATCGATCAACCGATTAACAAGGTAAGGGGGGAGAAACTTGATTGGGAATGGTATATACATGTATAGGGTAGTGGGGATTCCTTAACCCCGTAGGAATGTATCGTTGATGAAGTTTTATATTGACATGCTATTGATTGTTGAGTTATGTTGATGTTGATGGATTGAAATATGTTGAGTGTTGGTGAATTGTTGTTTTTGGTTAATTTGGCGTATAGGTTGGGTTTACGGTTTTAGGGAAGTTCTGTGTGACCTTTTTGATGTGTCGATAGATTGTTTAAGTGATGACTTTGGAATAATATGTATATGATGATGTACGGATGTTTGATGTTGCCATTGTTGATTGACTGTTGGTGTTGGTTTGGTTTGAGTAAGGTTCAGAGTAACTCTAAAGTGTCGGTAGTGTGCCGTAATGTTGATCTGGAGTAGAATTATAGGAATATTGATAAGCCTAATATGCATTGGTCGTAATACGGATAGTGTAGGAAGTGGATGTTATAGAATAGGCTTGAATCAGAGAAGAGTGAGAATTCTGAACTGTGAGAACTTGAGAAGTCGCAGGCAACTCGCTAGCACTTCGCTTAGCGAGAAGGCAGCGAGCGTTTGCTAGGTGCTCGCCTAGCGAGTGAGGTAGCGAGTGAGTCTAGTAGGTTTTGTTTGCCTTCGCGAGGAGGTTCGCTAAGCGAATAGGTAGCGAGCATTCGCTGGGAGCTCGCCTAGAGAGGGTGTAGCGAGCGTAGCAGAATGGGGTTTTTCTATGCTGTTATACTGTGTGCGCTAAGAGTGTAGTGCCCTTGGACTTTGTTGATTATAGGGGAGATGATTGAGTGTTATAGAGTGAGTACTCGGTGATAGTATGTGATTTCCGTTACTAATTATTTAAATGGATAATTAGTTGGTGTATGAATCATGCGGAGCATGGTGTAGTGATCAGTAGGATCGTGTATTCCCGAGTGGTGGGACGTGTTTATATCTTGGTGATAAAGTATGAACTTGTTTACTTGGTGATGGTACTCGTTTTCCTTGATATTGTTGGTGAACAATTGGTTAACGTATATGTATGTAGTGATCAGTAGGATCGTGTGTTCCCGGGTGTTGGGATGTGGTTATATATGGTGTTATAGTATGAATTTATTTACTATCTGATTGATTTATATGGTGTTGGTGTAATATATCTACACCTATATGCATTGATGTATGATGATATGATCAGGAGGATCGTGTGCACTTAGTGTGCCTAAATATGATAGTTATGCATTGGTGTGTGCATATCATGGTGTTTTGGTGGGATGAATCATGTCTCAGGAGGAGCGTAAGTGATTCATCCGTACTCCTTGGTGGAGAATGGTGGGGGATAGATCATGTCTCAGGAGGAGCGTAAGTGATCTATCCAGGTTCAATTGAATGAACCAATGAGTCGGTACCGCATGCATGGTGTTGAGTTGCATATTTGCATTATAATATGTTATATTGTAATTTGAACAGTAGGTTCGTTATATGGAGTTGTTGGGGTGAATATTGGTGTGTTGGTGTGTTTTACTACCTTGTTTACATGTATTACATTACCAATATATTTTTGATCATGTTTTCTCACCCCTTGGTTGTTGTTGTGTCTGTGCTTCTCCGGAAGTACAGATAATCCAGGTACTTAGATAGCTTGGATGGTGGTGTGCCAGTCGAGTCTAGGATGCTCTGATACGTAACACGGGATATGGGTGTTTTAATTGTTTTATGTCAAACTTGTTGTAATCCTGTGACGTATCACTGTTTTTTTGTGAATTATAATAATAAAGATTTTACGAAATTTGGTGGATGGCCGAGAATGTTGGAATAATGTTTTCCGCTGTATTATTTTTGAGAATAATTAATAAAGTATTTTTATAAAAATTTGGTGATGTGATATCCCACTATTTTGGGGAAAACTCTGATGTTTATTTATAATGTTTATATTTTATTTAATTTGGGAAGTGGGGTGTTACACCAACACTCCTTCCAGCTGATTCACGGAGACGTCTTGGGGTACGAAGGAAGTATCCAGAACTTTCAGCAAAGCATTTCGGTGAGCTTCCGAACACAAGAGCAATGACAAAATAGATATCTTGGACGGCGTCTGTTGCAGATGCTCCACAATCTTATAATCACTTTTCCGAATCAAGCGCATGAACTCTTCTACATCTTTCGATGCCGCTTCTTTGTCACTTGCTTGCACTGGGACATTCTCAACCACCTTCCCTTTTCCTTTCGCTAGTCTTTCGGCCTCCACTTCCGGCGATATAAAGATCCTACCGCTCCTTGTCATACCTCCTGAGCCAACAACATTATCCACAGTCCCAGCTGGCTGCTTATTAACATCAATCTTTATCCCGTCACAATACACCTCCAACCCATATGACCAGGGGACTGCTTTCATGTTCTCGTACGAGATCGGGCCGGCCTTAGTTATGGTGATCGGTGGTCGCTGAGCTGGTGCTGCAATAGTGATTGTCTTTCGAGGAATTGTTACAGTAGCCACATCACTCTGATCATCTGCTACTGCCCTTGCAGGCTCTTTGGTTGCTGCTCGGTCAAACTGCAATGTGCCTCCATCAATTAAAGCCTGAATGCCTTTCTTCAAATCATCACACCCCCCAGCTAGGGTCCAGCACTCTAAACAATACTCGTCACATCCTGGAAAAACACCCCCTTGCAACAATTTGCTCTTTATCTCTCTCAGCGGCGTCTTTAAATTGTCGACATTCATAATCAGATTCAACCCTTCCTCAGTCAAAATGGCGTTCGCCCCATGGTTAGGCATGGGTTTCTGCACTATATTCGGACCTGCCGTTCCAAAATTGATAGTCTTATTGTCCAAAAGATCCTGCACAACGTGCTTAAAAGCATGGCAACCCTCTATATCGTGGCCCGGAGCCCTAGAATGAAACTCACAGTGCCTGCTTGCATCATAACCAAACGGGGGAGTTCCCGTTATAGGTGCCAGAGTTCTCTTCTCTACCAGGTTCAATCCCAACAATGTCTGCAACAAATCAGCATATGTTGAGGGAGGCTTCTCAAACACTCTTCTTGGCTTACCACCCTGGAATCTTCGCTGAGCCTGCTGTGTCCCCTGCTGGGGCTGCTGCTGCTGCATTGGCTGCTGCTGAGACGGTTGTTGTTGCTGAAGTGGTTGTTGCTGGTACGGGATAGTAACACTCGCCACCTGCTGCGGCTGATGATATTGGTTTCGTCCCCTGCCTCGGCCTCGGCCTCGGCCTCCAAACACTGCGCTTGCCTCGCCCTGACGGCGCCCACCAAAAGCCTTCCTATTACTGCCAGATGCAGTTGATTCCTCAACCTGGAATTTTCCCTGCTTAATGTTACGCTCAATCTTTTCTCCCATCAGAATTAGGTCTGAAAAACTGGCCAGAGATGTGTGAAACAGCATGTCATGAAACAATCCTGTGAATGTGCCGACGAACATGTCATTCATTTCCTTATCTTCTATAGGAGGACGGACCCTGGCAGCCATATCGCGCCACCTTTGCGCGTACTCTTTAAAGCTCTCCCCCTTCTTCTGTGACAGCCCTGCCAATTGGACCCGATTGGGCGCCAAGTCGCTGTTATACTTGTAGTGAGCTACAAATGCCTCTGCCAACTGCTTCCATGTCTTTATATTGGTCGGCTCCAACCCCATGTACCACTCTAAGGAAGGGCCCGACAGACTATCTTGAAAGAAATGCATTAGCATTCTCTCATCAGTTGAGTATGCAGACATCTTTCTGTAATAAGCCCGTACGTGCACTTTCGGACATGTGTCCCCCTTATACTTATCAAACGCAGGAGCTTTGAATTTGATTGGCACCCTCAAACCAGGTACCAGACCCATTGTCGCCATGTCCAATCCCACAACACTTTGGTTCAGGACCCCCCTCATCTGCTCTTCCAGCATTCTGATCTTCTGGGAGTCATCCATCGGCCCTTCGAAACCTCTGCCGGAGAAGGCGTCCTCCTGCTGATCTTCTTGCCACATACCATTCCCAGCTCCATACCCATCATATCCATTATTACGGCCAGCTCTAATTTGATTCATCACCGGGCCTCGGCCTCTGTTGCCGTATCCCTGAACACCTCCAGCAGGCCCAAAAGCCATTAACCCAGCGCCGTTTCCATTTCCGAAACCTCCGTAACCCTGATTGGTCACACCATAGCCATCTTGCCCAAAGCCTTGAGCATTGAAACCATATTTCCCAGTGTTATCGAATCCCTGATCGTTGAATCCGAATCCAGCATTAATAAAGCCGTTGCCTCCCATATTATCACCCAAGTTGACATCACCAAGCCCAACGTTATGGACAACAGTCTCATTCCCAACTCCGACGTTACCATTCATAGCAGCGGTAGCGTTGTTGACATTAGCAGTAGGTATATTGACTACAGGCGGAGCCACTGGCGTGGGAGTGCCATCTCCATGAACAGTATCGACTCGCACAGACTGATGATCCTCGTTGCCGTGACCAGCATTCCGAGCCAACAGAGGTTGGACCATAGCTTGCAAATTCTCCTGACCTTTTGCAATAGCTTCCATGGTCTGCATAAAGAGAGCTAGCTTCTCGCGCACGTCTTGCATCTCGTTCTGCATTTGATCCATGATTCTTCGACAGTTGGTGCGAGTAGAATAGCGATGCGGGTGTTGATCTGCAATCCTGTAAAGTACCTGTTACAGAGCAAGAAATAAGACACCATTCAAAGATAACCTGTAATGCAACATGAATATGAATGCAATGCAAGGTGTGTCTGTGCTTTAGGGAGATTCATTCCCCGATTCTAGTGTGAAGGTGCCGGTGCAGTGATAGTGCTTAACAATATAAAGATTGGAGCTGAATCACAGAAATCCTCATATATTGCTGAGAAATCAATAAACCCGGAATACAATGTCACTGAGAGTACAACAAGAAGGCATGACCTCAACCAACAATCCTGGTGATGGTCAGCACTATGCAAATAAAGCATACAAGCTACTACATGAAATGATCAAATCCTCCCATAAGTCTGATACTCTTCTAGCAACTTCTTGGTCTCCGGATGACTGGGTCGAGCAAGCAGCCCTTCAACAAGTTGGTTCCTTTTCTTAAGAACACGGCGTACGTCTTCAGCAGTTTCTTCCCATGCCCCTTCTCCGAAGCGATCTTCTAGTTTACGCTTCTGAGACACAGCTTCATCTCTGCCTTTGATGGCCTTATTCAGTGCGTTCTGGAGACTGTACCGGGTCATCACTTCTTCTTCACACTTCTTGATGCTGGACTTCAACTGCTCTTCGAGGTCGGAGATTTGCTGCTTCAACTTATCCTCCCTCTTCTTATTGTTGGTGAGCATGGCATTCCAAGTCTTATTGCAAGAAGAGATCTCTCGGTGAGCGATGTCAAGCGCTTTCTTCTTGGATTCAAGCATGTCATGGGAGCTTCTGAACTCTTGCCCCAGACGTTCGCGCTTCTTCCTCTCCTCAGTCAACTCAGCGCCTAATCTGTTCATTAACTCAATCTGCTGTTGGAAAGCATGGACGGCCTTGTTTTTCTCGCTGCGTATCTGGGCTAGCTCCTGCTCTAACCCTTCGTTGATCTTCAACAAGGCTTCTCTTTCTCTCACAACCTGCTCATAGGCTTCCCTAGAAACAGTAGTTGGCTCCGCTACCGGAATAGGAACAAGAACTGGTGCATCTGGAAATGGCATCCTCAACTGACTGGATCTCTCCTGGATCCACTCTCTGTAAGGTGCATAGGCCTGACAGTCATTCTTTCCTAACAACGGCTTCCCTCTTCGGTTAATACGCGTCCAGGCATGCTGCAACTTGGCTAATAGTTCCCCCTTCACATCTCCGGTGAAGTACAGAGATTCTTGTACTTCTTCCTCCTTTGGCGGGCTCTTCAGCGCATATCCGAACTGACGGACGAACAGAGAAGGGTTGTAGTTGATACACCCTTTCCTCCCTATCAGCGGGACATTAGGGTACCCGGAACAACTAAATATAAGCTCGGATCCCAGCAGATCTCTATCAAACCAATCAACGTCTTCAGAAGTTAACCTCATCATATGTTCTGGCCAGTCGGGCGTGATTGCCTCATCCATGAAAGGTCCCCTCGATGGAAAATGGCTCTTGAACCACATATACAGCAAAGGTACGCAACAAGAGACATTCTTACCTCTCCTGTTTTCATTCCTGTAGTGCATCGAATGGTAAAAGTCCCCGATCAGTGTTGGTACTGGGTTACCGGCAGCAAATAGATGAAATGCATCCATGTCCACGAAGTTTGGGAAGTTAGGGAACAACACTATCCCATAAATGCAGAGGGCCAAAATAGCGTTAAAGACCACCCAACACCCATTCTTGGCGTACTCCTGAGCCTTACCAACCAGAAGCTGAAGAGAAAAACCCGGAACCCCTCGCCACGCAGTCATCAATAAGTCGGAAGCATTCATATGCAGGGCCTTGGCTAAATCCTCCAAATTGGGCTCAGCGGCTGAGTGAATAAAAGGAACTGCATTCTGGACTGGCAGCTCAGTGAACTCTACATACTCCTCCATGGTAGGCCCCAAGATAAAATCCGCAAACGTGAAACATCTCAAAGCCGGGTCATAGAATTGCATTAAGGTGTACAGCCCGTTCAATTCATCATCAGTAGACCTGCGCACTAAACCCAACAATCGTCCGTAACTCTGCCTGAAGCTTCTACGGACATCCTCATCTGCAAGAGAAATCAGACCCAGGAGTGGAGTAACATCGGGGATAAGTAGCTTATACGCAACGGTCATCCTCAAACCAGCCATGATCGATACTCAGAAGTCCAGACACTAGAACCGGGGGAATGCAAATGCACCTACAGCACAGACACACGTTAGTGGGATGCCATGATGATGAGTATGCAAACAATGCAATGCAAGTGACATGCAACAGGGACCAAATGCCGTAGCTGAATAGCCTGAACCATATCAAGAAGTCTCAGATAGACTCTTTAGAAGTCCTCAAACCCTGGTCTCAGATAGACCTAAAACAAAGCTCCAACAACGGTCTCTGACAGACCTCAAACCATAACTCAGACTGGTCTCTGGTAGACCTCTAATCACATCTCCAAATGGTCTCTGACAGACCTCAGAACTATCCAACAGGTCTCTGACAGACCTCAGAACTCTCCAACTGGTCTCTGACAGACCTCATAACACATCTCCAACTGGTCTCTGACAGACCTCATAACATAAATACCCAGGATCTCTGACCAAGGAATAACCGGTATCTGAAGGTCTAGTTACCTGCATATCCCCAAACCCTCTTACAGGTGGATGTCCTAGTAACTGACAAAGGTATGGCATCCTATGCGGTCGTCGGCGTCACAGACTTTCAGGGTTGACGATACGATTCCCAGAAGGAGTGGCATCATCAAATCCTGAAGAGGCCTCACTTAGCCAACTTCCCAAATGATCGGTCCCCAGAGTCGACAATCCAACTAACCAGCAACCCAAACCACCCAAAGGGCAGGACAGGAGGCCAACCAGAAGAACCTCGTCTGAGTGTAGATTTCGCGGGACACTAGGACATGCAAAGCACGTGCGCGCCCACTAATCTCTACTCTAAGTCTAAGGTGCACTCAAGCCCAGGTCCGGCTTCTCACTCAATATCAGAACACCCGTCACACCCCAATATACAACAATAATCAATATATATAATGCTGAAAATAAAGGTCAGAAATATGAATCCATACAAAATCCACGACGGGAAAACAAGCGTTAGGATTGACTCTCTTAAGGGACGTTGGATCCCAAATGCATAAGAACTATCGCAGTCCTTAGCAGCCAGGGGACGTTGGGTCCCCAGCAGAGTCGCCAGCTGTCGCTACTGCGAAAATCGGCGCCGGCTGAACAGAAGAGTCGCCACCGTGCGTTATTTATCCCACGGGAGGGAAAGGAAACGCTCAGAGTAAACCTCGCACAACACGGGAAAAGGTATGGTCGTCGCAACCAAAACCTGGATTCGAGAGTCGGTTACGCAAGGGGAAGGTATTAGCACCCCTCACGTCCGTCGTACTCGACGGGATCCACGCTTGTTTTCGGGTATGGATTGTTATTCTATCTAAACTATAGGTCAAGGGTTAAAAGAAAATAAAATGAAGATAAAAATTACTCGGCAAAGTATCGCACTTTATGCCTACGTATTCCCGTCTGGAACGAGAAATCAGAGTCAACGTAGTTCGCCTACCTACGGAAAAGGAGGGGAAGGTTGCTCGCTAGGACATCGCATCCTATGCCTACGTACTTCCACACTGCACGGAAGATCAGAGCAAACGTAGTTCGGGCCACGTACGACACAAGCTTGTCTTGATTGATTTTATTCCTTCTGAAAAAGGTTTTTCTGAGTAACAGTCCCGGCGGACAAAAAATGACGTCTTGATGAGTTCACGTTCTTTTACGAAAGAAGTGTCTTTTATTGTGTTTGAAATCTTTATGATGTTTTTCTATTTGTTTTGAGGAAGAAGAGACAGAACTCTATCCTACGGTTGCGAAGGGAATCAAACTATCCTAATGTTATCATGCATGGGTTAAGACCTAGTGTCTATCATGCTCCTCTCTTGCACAGAGAGAAACAGAGATCCTAAGGGAATAGACGGAAACAGAAACAATATCAGATATATATACAGTAAAACAGTAAAATGCATGGATGCAACAATACAAGCGAGGCAAGGGAGTCCCACTCAACCTCGAACCTGGAAAACAATAGGCAAAAGTGAACGGGCTTCACTTTCAACCCAACAGGGTAAACAACAAACAATACAGTCCAGAAAACCAATCAATACATCAGGAAATGAAATACAACAAAATAAACAGCCACAGCAGCTCTGCATCAATATCCACCTTCAAGTCATCTCCAATCAGCTACAAGCTTCAGTCAGCAGCAATCTCTATCTTCACAGTCTTCAAGCAAGGGCTTTGGTTGTCAATCTTCAGTCTACAATGGCTTTTCTTCAAGTCCTATCCTCCAAGCTGAGGGATCAATCACCAGAGTGGATTGGGTGCTAAGCAATTGGTTGACTACCAATGGTGGTAAACCAACTGCTACTAACACATAAGACATTTTCTCTCAAGAGTTCTATCTCTTAGACAATAGCACCAAGCCTTCCAAAGGAAGGGGGTGAGTTTCTCAGAGAGACTCTGTATCACAGAGAGGAATGGAGGCAGTCAAAACCTTCCATGTTTGAGAATCAAGCTTTCTAACCTAGAGCTCTGCCTATCTCCTAAACCCTAATCTCCTCAGCAGCTGCTAGCAAGAATCTTCTCTTCAACTCTGGAAGTGGGTCTTCAGTCTCTGGATCTCCAATGGCTTCATCATCATCAGTCTTCAGCTTCCCCAATCCCCAGACAATCCCAATACCCACACAGACAAACAATAATCCCCAGAGGGCACACCACACCAATCAGACAAATATAGACAGTATATTAATAGCAGTAGGGGAATCCTGACTTTTCTAAGGGGTATCTAATAACTACCCATAGCCCCTATAGTCCCATAGCTAAACTATTTAATCCCTAAGTCCTAAGGGAAATGAACTAATTCACCTAAGTTATCACTTAAAACCCTAATTTGTTCATGTTGTTCACACCTAAACTAAACACCTAAAATTAACTTCTAAAAATGGGAATTAAATTTCATCTACAAGTTTAATATCTAAACTAAACAACCTAAAAAGAATGGACAAAAAATATTAAGGCAACTAATAGAACAGAAATTAACAAATTCATGTATGAAATTAAACTATTTAAAATGCTATTTATTTGGAAAATATGGCAAAAATATCAAATAAAAAATAAAATGCAATTTTTATTTTTTATAATTTTCTAGACTCTTTAAAAAGAATTATGCAAAAAGAATTATTGAAAAATAATGTTTTTATGATTTATTATGATTTTTATAAAATGCATGAAAAAATGAAAAGAAATTAAAAAGAAATATGAAGAAATAATGGGAGAGGGGTGAGAAAAGCAGTTCGTTGCAGTTATAATCCATGGTGGGCTGGAAAAGTGGGGGCGCGAATAATAATGTCACTAGGCCCAATGCGCTTCAGGAAATTAATTGGGAAAAAAGCCAGAAAAAGGAAAAGAACTCGGTGCATTTAGCAAGTGATTCACGTTCATTTGATTGGGCCTATCCAAAAGGGGGTGGCATTAGTAATGAAATCCAAGGCCCACTCAGAACACTTAAATGAAACGGGGCGTTTTGATGCCCAGCGTTTCCCTCCGTTTCTCACTTTAAACCACAGCCACACGATTGAGATTTGAGTCCAAGTCAACTGGATGATCCAACGGATGACCATCATCGTCCCCAATTGAATTCTAGGGTTTCTGAAAATCCACCTTCCATGCACAGAATTTCCAGTCCTTCTTTCTCCCTGGTCTCTCCATGAATTAACACGATCTAAAGACAAAAAATACTCTCCTCCTCACCCTCTACACGGCCATGGTATTAGATCCTCCTAAAACTCATCCAATCTCCAAACCCGATAGGTGCAACAGATGACATCCACCATTATCACCTGCTATCAAATGCTTCAATTCTTGCCAAAACTCATCCTAAACTAATCTACACCTCATCCTGATCATTTTAAGCTATAAAGAGAGGATTATCGTGCTATATTCCACGTGTTATGAACCTCAACAGAATTTGTGTACCATGATCAAACTCCTTGAAACTTGTCCAAACTTTGGGGAAATCATCATCTAACCTAACTTAACCAGTTTAAGCTAACAAAACCCTATCATGCTACCTAAACTATGCAAATCGAGCAGAGATACCAACCTGTTGAAAAATGGAGAAACAGCTATGCAACTCTTTGAATCAATGCTTGCAAGGACTTGAAACTGATCCACACACCACCACTTTGATTCTGTATGCAAAGATTTGGGCTTAAACTTCTTGTATCATGTGATTCCAATTTCTTGAACCTTGAATGATGAAACTTGTATGGCACTCTCCTTGATTGATTCAGCCAAATGAATATGTGAATTGCAATCTATGGATGGTGGTGATGAAGTTCAGATCAAGAAGTGTGAGAATTGAGGGAGATTTGAGAGAGTTTGAGAAGTTTATGCAAAATGAAGAAAGTGTGTATAACTTGGGGTTTTGAACAAATGAAATCACCAACCATGGCATGAACTATCTCTTATCAATACATAGGTGAGGTTAGAACCTCCTAGAAACTTGGAGAAGTTTTCCTTGCATTCTTTCCCTTGAATTTGGTTTATGTACCTTCCATTACAAGCAACCATGAATAACTCACAAAATATGAACTATGCTCAAAATTCTACTTTAGCCAATTTCTTTAAAATGATCTTTCCATTCAAAATGACCTATAATTTTGCTTCATTTGGCCAAGATATGAAAAATCTCATTTTTAAGTCCATTTTTATTCATTAAATTCAACAATTTTGAAACCTTGTGCTATGAATCTCTCCAATCTCTAATGGTCACTTTTCTAGACTCAAAATGTCATTTGGAACAAGTTTGATGTTGTAAAGTTTTCCATTTGAAGCTTCCTTGTATGAGTTTTGGGCATAGGTTGAAATGACCTATAATTCTCAGATGACCAAAATACCCTTTGCTTGCCAAGACCATAAGTAGAGTTCCACAAATCATATGAAGGCATACTATACCATTATAGAAAGCTAAGACAATGAGGAACAATTCTTATTTTTACCAGAAGTTCATTTGAAATCTCCTTGAGGGGTAAAAAGTGCTTGGAAGTCAAGTCACTTTTACAGACAAAATTTCAGATACCTCAGATGACCTGTAACTTGCAAGGACCATAACTTGAGTTCTATAAATCTCCTTGATGTATTCCACCACTAAAATTAAAGGTCTTGAGATCCTCTACAAGTTTAATGTTGGCCAAGGATCCATTTGAAGCTTGCATTTTGACTTATCTTGCCTGGAAATTTGACCTAAACTAGGGGATTTTACATAGACACCCTAATTTAGAAACTCCTCTTCTCCTTGATTTCTCTTGATTTCTTCTTAGCATAACAACATATCCTTATTCTCCATGTCAAATGATGAACCCCACATCTCCTCAATGTCCCTCAATGCCTTTCAAACAATCCTTTGACCTAGGGTTGACCCAGATGAAACCCTAGTTGACTGTCTTCAACTGCAATTCTTGTGATCACATCAACAACTTGTTTCCTTCTCCAAATGCCTTTCTAAGTCCTCCAAGATGTCTAGATACTTCTCATGCTCTCAATTCACAACCCATACCTTCTTTGATGATCCCCAGATACTCTCAGATAAGAGATAGACTCAATGCTTGATCCATTGACTTCTCTGCTTTCAAATTCTTTTCTGATGACTTGAATGAGATTGAATTAGGATAATAACCTCTTGATAGGCCTCTAGAGATGAGAATAATGATTGGTTCCCTGCTGGATGATTTACTATGCTATGCTATGCAGATGATTAGACTATGTACATGCCTCTATATGCAAATGCTAATGATATTGAAACATAAACCAAGTGAATAAGGTTGAGCAAATTTTAGGGTGCAACAACGGGAGAGTCGGCTCATCAACTTTATGTATCGACCCAAAGCATCAATGTATCAATACATTGAGGGCGTGATTATTTTCTTTGAAAACCCTTTTAGTTGGAGTCGGCTTCAAACATGAATGAGTTGATTCATTTGTAGTCTGTATCGACCCATTTCTGCTTTGTATCGATACATTTTGGTCATAGCTATTTCCTTTAAAGGCTCATTTAGCATGTATCGATACATAGCCATAATGCATTGACCCGTAGACTTTTTTTCATGAAAAATCATATTTTTGAATTGTAATGGCCTATCTAATTTGATTTTAAGTGTCCTATTATGATAATGTACATCAAGACATAGACAAACAAGATTCAATGTACACAAAAATTATGTGTCCTAGTTTTGACATTATTTAAAACATATCTAAGAGGATAGTACAATCACAGACAAAATGTTTCTCTTTACAATATCTAGTATTCTCGCTTAGCAAGGACAGGGAAAACTCCAAGCAGAATTTCGATTAGCGATGACAGTTCCTCGCTTAGTGAATTTATCAGAAGACAAAATTTTGGCAGCATGAAAGCTTGCTTAGCAAAAATAACAGAACAACACTACTTATAAAATGTAATAGAGATAGACACAAGCAACAACCACTAAACCAAACACCTTATTTTACCAAAATCATACTGAGTAATATGTATTAATACCAAATAAGCAAGAAGATTCAAATAAAAGCATGTATCATTACCATTTTTCATGATTAAGGCAAAAACATAGAAACCCTAAGTTTCTCAATCCATTAAAGTTCTTCATTATATGTTAAACTATCTAGAACTCACCTTAGATTGATGAAGATGATAAAAGATTGGAGACGAGACGATGATGATCCAAGATCTTCTTCCTTCTTCCAAGTTTTCTCCTTTTCTTCTCTTATTCTTTCTCTTCTTTCTCATTTTGTCTTATTTTATTCTTACCAGCTTTCTTATTCTTTTATTATAAACAAGGGTAAAGTTGGAAAGAAAAAGTTATAAGAAAATATCTTACAAAGAGATATTTCTCATATAAGATAATTGATCATTCATTAATGTTACCAAAAAATTCTTTTATTTTATAAATTAATAAATATCGATTAAATTGAATAAATATTAAGCTCATTTGAGTTCATTAATTACTCTACTTGTCTCAACCGATAAGAAATAGAGCATATAAAAACTCAATTGGTCAAACTGTGCCACCATGGAAAGCAACATTCGAATGGACTTGTGCTTCACAATAGGAGAGAACAAATCATTAAAGTCTACACCTTCTTTCGGTGTGAAACCCCTAGCGACCAATCTTATCTTGTATCTCTTCGACGCCACTCCTTCAATTTCTTCCTTAACTTTGAAAATCCATTTATAGTTGACTAACCTGGCTCCAGCAGGTTTCTTGATCAATTTCCAGGTGTTGTTGTCATGAAGAGATTTCATCTCGTCACCATGGCCTTCAACCGTCCAGCCTTATTTTGATTCTTCATAACTTCCTTATAGTCTCTAGGTTCTTCGTCTAGAACCTCACTTGCAGAGATTAAGGCGTAAGCTATAAGATTTGCATACCCAAGTCTCTGAGGTGGCTTGATGACTCTCCTCGACCTGTCTCTTGCTAGAAGGTAGTCATTATCAGTTTCCTCAAATTAAACAAAAATTTAAAACCAATTTTATTGGTAGCGCCGACTCGTTTCAAGCAAGGGATCTATTCAACCCCCCTTTTAGATTCGTGCCATCGTCTAACAATAGTCTGGAAACTCCGTTAGTTATGTAAGAATGATTGACCTAGAATGATATGCAAAATATTAAATAATCTAAGGGTAAATTTTGGGGTATGACAGTATGCCTCTTGAGATAAGCATAATTTAGACTGATTTCTATCTCTTCGAATGTTAATCCCAAGAATCCTAGTCGCAGCTCCCAGATCCTTCATTTTGAACTCCTTATTGAGTTCGGCCTTCACCCTCATTACATCTTTGACATTTTTGCTTGCTATTAGAATATCATCCACATAAAACAACAAAATAACAAATGAACTACCAGATCAAAATCTGAAGTAAACACAATGGTTGAACTGACTTCTAATGAAACTCATGCATACCATGAACTTGTCGAACCTCCTATTCCTCTGCCGAGGACATTATTTCAGTCTATATAAAGATCTCTTTAGATTGCACACATAATATTCCTTCCCACTTTCGACATACGCTTCAGTTTTTCTCATCGGGATTGTTTCATCTAGATCACCATACAAGAACACAATCTTCACATCCATCTGTTCTAGTTCAAGGTCAAACTGTGCCACCATGGAAAGCAACATTCGAATGGACTTGTGCTTCACAATAGGAGAGAACACATCATTAAAGTCTACACCTTCTTTCGGTGTGAAACCCCTAGCGACCATTCTTATCTTGTATCTCTTCGACGCCACTCCTTCGATTTCTTCCTTAACTTTGAAAATCCATTTTTAGTTGACTAACCTGGCTACATCAGGTTTCTTGATTAATTTCCAGGTGTTGTTGTCATGAAGAGATTTCATCTCGTCACCATGGCCTTCAACCATCCAGTCTTATTTTGACTCTTCATAACTTCCTTATAGTCTCTAGGTTCTTCGTCTAGAACCTCACTTGTGGAGATTAAGCCGTAAGCTATAAGATTTGCATACCCAAGTCTCTGAGGTGGCTTGATGACTCTCCTCGACCTGTCTCTTGCTAGAAGGTAGTCATTATCAGTTTCCTCATCTTCGACAACAGCTTCTGCTTCTTCTTCGACTTCATCTGGGTTACGTAATTCATCATCAACATGTTCAACCTCAATAAGAATCTCTCTCTGTTCTAGCTTTTCGACATCAACGTCAGTTTTCTTGAAGGTCATCACAACTTCATTGAAAACTGTATCTCAACTGGTGATACACCTCCCGTGACCTGGCTCTAGGCACCATAACCTATAAGCTTTGACTCCCTCAGGGTATTCCATGAACATGCATTTCAAAGCTCTAAGTTCGGCCTTGTCTTGCCTAATGTGAGCACAGGTCATATAGCCAAATACTCTTAGTTTGTCGAGATCTAGTGGATGTCCCGACCAAACATTTTCAGGTGTCTTCCTATCTAACACAGTCGAAGGACATCTATTTATCAGATATGTTTCTTTCGAAACAACCTCAACCCAAAACACCTTCTTTAACCTATCACTAGTCAACATGCATCCAACTCTTTCCAAAATAGTTCGATTAAACCTTTCCACCAAACCATTTTGTTATGGAGTACCTGCAGTGGTTTTGTGTCTTGCAATACCTGAGGCAACACAAAAGTTGTTGAACGCCTTGTTGCAAAATTCAAGGTCATTGGTGGTTCTCAACCTCTTGACCTTTCTGCCAGTCTTATTTTCGACCAGAGTCTTCCAACCTTTGAAATTCTCAAAATTTTCATTCTTAGTCTTCTAGATGAATACCCATAACTTTTTGGAATAATCATTAAATATGGATAAGAAATACCTTGCTTTTGAATGTTATAGACACCTTGTACATCCCCAAAGATCAGCATGGATTTAATCAAGGGATCCATGTGTTCTTTTTTTTTGTCCTTGTTGAACTTCACTATGAAATTTTTTCCAAGTACACAAGGTTCACAAAATTTAAGCTTTTCAAATTTATCTCCACCAAGCAAATTTTATTTCCCCAATTCGACCAGACCCCTTTCATTGACATGGCCTAATCTCATGTGCCAAATTTCTGTCTTCGACAAAGGTTTCATGGATGCAATATTCTCCAAACCACTTACAACTTCATCCTCAAGGGTATACAATACTTGTTTCCTCATGCCTTTCAAGACTTCCTTTGACCCCTTCATGACTCTTAGGATACTTTTCTCTCCTTGAAAAACATATCCCTTCTTATTAAAACCACCAAGATAAATCAAATTTATTTTCAAATCAGGTACATACCTAACTTTAGTCAATAGCCTTATTGACTCATCATGGAGTTTGAATCTCACAGATCCAATACCTGTACTTTTGCAAGCTTTGTTGTTTCTCAATAGCACTGATCCACCATCTTGATCACATAACTTCTCGAACAATTTTCTATTTGGAGTCATGTGGCAAGTGCAATATGAATCCATAATCCACTCCTTTCATGAGTCATTTCTTGAAACCACAAGGACATCAGATGAGTCAAAGTCATCTTGAATAATGGCTGCGTTGCCATTATCCTTACCTCCATGATCTTTTAGGAGCTCAGGGCACACCTTTCTTGTGTTACTCACCTCCTTACAATGATAGTATTGAATACTAGATGCCTCGCCACTATAAAACTTATGCTGACTTTTACCTTTCTTCTTGTCGAACTAACCATCATTTCACAAGAATTTTCCCCTGACGACCAAACCTTCAAAGTTTTATGATCCTTTTGTTCGTTTAAATCCTTAGAGTATAAGGTTGATTAAACTTCTTTAAAGCTCAGGGACTCCCTTCCATACAAGAGAGTTTCTTTGAAGTGAGCATGTGATCTGGGCAAAACACACAACATCAACAGGTCTTGATCTTCATCATCGATCTTCACATCAATATTTTTAAGATCAAGAATCAGCTTGTTGAACCTATCCAACTACTCAACCAATACTTTGTCTTCACTCATCTTGAATGAATACAGAGCTTACTTCAGGTAGAGTCGATTCACCAGAGATTTGGTCATGTACAAACTTTCAAGTTTCAACCGTAACCCCGATGTTGTAGTCTCCTTTGATACCTGTCAGAGAACCTTATCACCAAGGCTCAACAATATTGCATTGTGGGCTTTATTTATCCTGGTATTCTTTTCTTTTTTCGTTAGCGTAAAATTCATGGCTGCCTCTCCCTTTAACGCTTCGAAACAACCCTGCTGAACCAGTTGAAATTTCATCTTCAGGCGCCACAGACTAAAATCGTTCACTCCAGTGAACTTTTCAATCTCATACTTTGTTGAAGGCATCTTCTTCCATGTTCACCGCACCAATTTGTTGTGAATTGATACCTTAGAAACAAAGTATAAATGATTTCTTTATGATCAAGAAACACACAAGAGTTAGAGTTAACAAGGAAAAACAACAAGGATTGGTTATAACAACTATTCTTTACTTTCTCTTTGAATCAAATTATAAGTATTCAAGAATAACAAATAACTCTCTCACTCTAATTAGGATTTGCCACCCTTAAGATGAGAGACTAGTATGCTATTTATAATAAAACCTAACATACTAAACTAATGGGGTTTTTAACAATTATCCATTACAAGCTAACTTAGGATACAAGTTAACTTAAATAATTGGATCCTTAACACAAGGCCCAACTCGACAACTACATACTAGAACACATTTCGACTACAACATGTAGGTCTTCGACAACAACATGTGAGCAGACTTCGACGACATGCTAAACCTCTGTCGACAATACTAGAATTTGATCCAATATCTTACAATTATGATTTATTCTCTCAAGCAAGTTGGTAAATTGATTTATGAAGATCAAACTCAACATTCTTAAGAACTAAGGCACCACGTGTGGAAAAGGATTGACTATAAAGAAAAATCAAATTGGTTTTCTTGAAACTCTCTGTTTGGTTAGTCATGACACTCTTTACTCATTATATGTTTTTGACTTACATAAGATGAATGTTAAATTATATTTCTTAATTAAAATATTAATAAAATAGTATAGTGCAATCGTGAAAAACTTTGTGTCAATAGACAAACAAAAGATGATTTGAAAAATAACAAAATTTATTTGAGTTAATAAAATTATCTCTTTACTAATACCATATACTCTCATAAGTTTATTGTCTCATTTTTTTTAGATGAATATTAAGATGTTAATTGTTTTATTTAGTTTTAAGATGGGTATTCTAAAGTTTGTTGTCTCATTCGATTTTGAGATGAATAAGAGAGAAAATTGTGAGTATTATAAAGTCAATGGGAGTAAGTTTATATTTCTTATATAACATGTCAATTTTGTTGTATTAAGTCGGCGAGAGTGTAATTTATTATGTGAAATCAAAAAATCTCTAATGAAAATTTAACGATGAAAGATCTTGGAAACATTTCTTTTGTATTAAGCTATTTTGGTAATTAGAGATTATTCTCAAGGTACCCTTCAAATATAACAAAAGAGTTTTATCAGTTAGGTTGAAAGTAAATTCAACATGAAATACAATAATATTTGAGATATTTTAATTATTAAGTGAGACTATTAGGCCTCAATTATAACTACATTAAAGTAAATTTTGAAATTTTGAAATTTGAGTACTTTACTATGTTTTAGTTGTAAGAATTGTATATATGATTTTTCTTATATGTATATTGAAAATATGTACAGTTGAACAAATCAATATTGAATTACTGAAGACAAAAGGCAACCATGAGGATTATTATAGAGAATAAAAGAGATTATGCTCACAAATCGGAGATCGTACAACGGAGAGATCATTAGTATATTTGACTATGATATTCTAGATGTTGAATAAATATTCTAATTCATAATAAATGAATGTAAGTATTTATGCAATTCAATTACAATCCCGAGAGAAATGAACGAAACGACGCATACCTAAGTTAGGGTTTATGTCATCCGTAGAAACAAAAACAACAAATTGGTGTAACCTGTGTCTTTAAGTCGTAGGTCATTAGTTTTTTGTTTTGGGCTGGCTAGTGCGACGTCTATGGTGGCCTCGGTCAAACTTTTTTTTTAAGTTACAATTCAATATAAGATTTTGAAAGACCACTCAGGTCATATTGTGATGTAAGACAATCATATAATGTTTCAACAGTATATTTTAAAAAGCCCATTGACTTATAACTAATTGTTAAAACTAGAATATATACATATGAACTTGAAGATAAATAATCAATAATAAAAAAATTGACATATAAGGTTTTTCATATGATTGTTGCTACTAATGATATCTTTGATTAGTGAGAGTCGATTTTTCTTAATGTTTTATAATATTATTTTGATATTGATACGGACTTTATGTTAAAATTATCTGCAAAAATAAAGTTTATAAGGTTAACATTGTTATAACCATTTTTATATCAATTAAATTTGCAAACTTTATCTTGATTTTAGTAAAGACTTTAGTTTGACCAATTGGAAATATGCATGATTCAGATATCACATTACACAAATTTTCATGTCACTCATCCATATCGATCTATGTTATCAAATACATTGATATGGTGGTCGTCGAGGTTTTGTCACATTACACGTCAGTGACGACAATATGAGGTGAATCAAATTGTAAAGTTAAAATTTAAAGATAAATAATATTCGGATGTGCGTCTAAAAAATGCTTTACTCGCCGCCTCAAACCCTAGTAATGAGACTGTTGATGATCAAAATTCTACCGCTGGAGAGTCAAGAGAAAATAAGGTGGTCTTTGCGGAGATGGAAGAATTTGTCTGGGGTCTTCACATTGATGAAGAAGCACGTAAGCCAGAAGGTGGAGATGTTTTCATGCATGACGATGAAGAGGCAAATGTTCCTGTTGAGGAAAAGAAAGTGATGGTTCCTGATGAAAGTACACACGAAGTTGCTGTAGGAAAAGGGTTGTCAGGTGCATTGAAACTTCTTCAAGATCGAGGAACACTTAAGGAAAGCATTGAATGGGGTGGCAGAAACACGGATAAGAAGAAAAGCAAATTGGTTGGGATTGTAGAGGATGAAGGAAAGGAAATGCATAACAAAAAAGAGATTCACATTCAGAGGACAGACGAGTTTGGGAGAATTTTGACTCCTAAGGAAGCCTTTCGAAAATTTTCTCATAAGTTCCACGGCAAAGAACGTGGCAAAACGAAGCAGGAAAAGCTTATGAAGCAAGAATTGAAATTGAAGCGAATGAAGAGTTCAGATACAGCGTTGTCTGTGGAGAGAATGAGGGAAGCTCAGGCTCGCATGAAGACACCCTATCTAGTTCTCAGCGGTCATGTACAAACTTTTTACTCTTGAAGTTTTGATAGAAACAAAATAAATGCTTACATTCAATATGAATTAGATACTAAGATTAACACTTGATTGTATGAATTAGATACTAAGATTAACACTTGATTGTATGAATTAGATACTAAGATTAACACTTGATTGTATGAATTAGATACTAAGATTAACACTTGATTGTGTAATTTGCTGATGAAAGTTTGTGCTATAATGGGGGACTAATGGATCTTTACTTTCAATACCTATTACATATGAGCTATCAGTTATTTATGACACCATATAATGATCCATATCTTGATCTACTGTCTACCGTAAGCAACTATACACTAGATGTAACTTGATGATTTAGTTGTGCCGAGTAATTCATTTGCGAGATCTCAAATTTCACATGTTTAACAGGTTAAGTTGCATCAACAATGTCTTTTGGATAAGTTTGTAGGCCACCAATAAGACAACCTTGCATTATCTCGTTTAGTATTATTAAAGGCTGAATTGAGAGCTGTATTAGACTTCATATTATGGCTGCATCTGTTTCCAGTATTTTCAATTTTAAATACATGGTTTAGAATAGAATGCATTGATATCTCAACATTGACATTATTTATTGAATTTCGTTTCATTTTGACATACTGCTAAGAAGAATTTTTCATAGAGATGTTGATTAAAATATTTACCTCACTATCAAACTCGGATATCCCAAAAAAGACTAAATCCTGATTCCTCGGTTTTGTAACGAAAAGTATCAACTACCTACCCATTACAATTAAATGCCACCAATCTTACTATCAACTACATACCCATTACAATTAAATGCCACTAATCTTACTATTTTACCCTTCAAATGATTTTTACTTAACACTACACCGTATCCTTTTTGGTAATTTATTAAATACAACAACTTTGACCAATAGCATGGTCCAAATTTGCCAAGTGGCAGAAGTTTTTTTGAAAAGTGTCTTCCTCTTTCCCTCACTTTCTCCCTCTTTCCAATTTTCACTCTCATATCTTTTTCCCCTAAAAAACCCTAAACTGACTCCCCCCTTCTCCCTCGTCTCCCTTATGCTTCATTTCACCATTTTCTCTATTCTCTCTATTTTCTCTGCAAACCGTAGCGCAGCTGCGACTTTCACCATCTTCTTCAAGAGTTCAGCGGCAAAAGGAGTTCTGACGGCGTCCCTCACCTTCAATCATTAATTACTGCATGGTATCTTCTTTTTTTTTTATTTTAGTTGCTTATGAATATTTTTGTTTCTGTAACCAATGTGATTGATGTTCATGGTCATGTTCATTTTAGTTGCTTATGAATATTAGCAAAGTTTTTTGGTGTGAAGATGTTCATGGTCAGGGATCCTAATATGAGTTTCGATTCTGCATCAAACTACCTCCTCCATCTTGCCTTCAACGATAATGACATCGGCATCACTGCAACGCAATGTTCAGCTACCGATTATCAGCTCACACTTTTTGGTAACATTTCGAACCGAGAACGTCGTTACAAGTTGGAACCATTTTATGTTGTGACTCGATGTTGTTTACTGTCTATAGCCTACTTCTTCGTTTGCTTAATACATTGTCTGTTTTTTTTTTTTTGTTAAAAATCAATGGTTGACGTGTATTAAGAGCAATGTTGGAATGATACAATATATAGCACAGGCAGTTATGCTGATTATGTTTTCAGCTCAATATATCTCCTGTTATCCTGCATATATATTCATTTTTTTGCTTTGCAAAACTACAAAGTTGTCGGTAATTACGCGTTGATTCGGTTTTTCGCGTGAATGGAGTTTGGTCTTTGTGGCTCACTGCGTGTTTAGTATACAGGGAATCAATTGTATTTCTATTTTGATTTAGTTGAAAATTCTATGATTATTATGTGTGTAATACTGATTATGTGTTGAGTTATGCTTATGCATCCTCTACCGTGTCGGTTTTGTTTTTCTGATTGAAAGATTTAGTTCAAGTTACAGGTTGTATTCCTTAAACAAATTTAATTATAATGAAGTGAAATATATTGACATTATTGAGATGAATATAACTATGATGCAATATCACTTCTTGGTTTGTATTAGAATTCTTGAAGCTGTTTTCATGGAGGAAGCTCTCTCGGTGATGCTGTCGACCATGCTGCGTAACCTCACCGACAAACTCTATGAGAAACATAAAATTGTTGTTGTCGAGGTTTTTTTCCACTTTATAAATTCATCACCTTTACATCACTTTTTCTCCTACTTCGTTGATTGGTTCTAACGGTGCTCAAAAATCTAATCTTTTGGGACAATCATTACCTCAATTTTCCCTTTTATTTGATGGGTGTTTCGGGTGATTCACCATCACAAAAGGGTTCATGGAGATTTTTCACTAGAAAGAAGCAGGTTAATTCTGCAAGTAAAAACACTAAACCTCTGCTTGCACAGAAGAAGAATATCCCTACACTGGCAGTAACTCTACCCTAGCTAGCCCTGGCTAAGTTAATTACTGATTAGCAATTTGGTGTTAGCTTATTCACAGATTTATAAGAATGTGTATTTTTTCTTCATGTTGGCAGTTGTAGTTGTCTCAAATACGAAAGTTGGTTTGTAATTTTGAAAACCACTGAATTTTTGGATTTTGGTACATGATGGTGGTGCAGAGTATGGATATGCAAAATTTTGAAGTGTGCTGATGTAGAAACACCATGCTGCTGTAATTTGTTAAATGGAATTTGTAGCTTGCAAGTACTATTACTTTGTTCGGTTAATTTTTTTCAACTTGTGCTCAGTCCTTGGGTGAAATTTAAGTTTGGTATTATTTTTCAACTTCAGTTGGTGGAGTTAGAAATTGTGGTATCTATCTATCTACATTTGACATACGTTTCTTGGTTTTATCTGCTAAGACTTGCTATTTCTTGCTGTTTTAAGTTTACTTTGTATGACATAATGTTCTATGCTGCAAGTACTATTACATATGCTGCAGAATTTTATAATCCAAAAATAATCAACTTAAATCAAGAATGTCTAATGTTAATCAAACGGTTCCTGCTGCATGATAGTGTGACTGCGTGCCTTTTCTACTGCAGGGAATCTTGATCCTGCTTGTATCAGGTTTTCGTTGGTTTTTGCTGCCATTATTGAGCCTCTGGTTTGTCTATGCAGCAAGGATTGGTGGGTGGTGGTTAGACATCCTATTTGTTTTCAGTTGTAATTTTTAATTGTTGTCGGTTGAGGCTTTTGTATCTGTTTTTGGTTAATTGTTGGTGGAACACATGTGTGTTTGGTTAGTTATTTAGAGAATATCCTTATGTGCTTTTATTCTACTACTGTTGGTTTTGGCTTATTGTACAAGGTTATGTTAAATTTGAACTCTGTAAAGGCATGACTTATACTTGCTATTTATATTAACGTTTATTGACCTTTCCTACAACTATTAAAAAGTATTGCCTGAAGTTAAACCACTACTAACATTTCTAATGTCATATATTCCTACTACATAACCAACTACCAAACATGGGACTATAACATAACTTGTTAATTCATTTTTTTCTCAGTAAAGAACTATTATATAACACTTTTCAATACATTTTCATTCTTTATGCTAATGAGTTAGGACTCAAACATCCATAACACTGACTATTGAAATAATTGAAATTATAATTGAGTTTATTTGATCATTGTTTATTTTACAATTTAATTACTCATTTTAAATTTACATGTACATCTAAAATACATTACATCTGATACTGCATCAAATAAATTGATCCATGCGGAAGCTCATGTATTTTATATTGTATCAAAATGAATTTACCTGTGCGGGCGCATCATATAAATTTAAAACATGTATTCTTTGTGATTTGACAACATGTCATGGCTATATTAATCCATTATGAGCATTTGATGCAAGATCACTGATAAGGATTTTCTAAGCAATATTTAGTTAATGTAATGTAACGGGTTTTATGTCGTGTCTGTAGCCAAAAAATAAGAGATTCATCGTATGGGATTTGCTAATATCGTCAAATAACTCAAAATTTGATGTATTTGATCTTTTTATTCCATACAAGTTTACGATAAAATTGTATGTTACTCTATTGCTCTAAAAAAATGAATCATGTATAAATATTACTTTAAAAAATTAAAAGTCTAAAATCTTGATTATGTATTTCAAATTTTTTACTATAATGTTTAAAATGTGATTGAAATACTTCGTAAAGTTACACGAAATACTATCAGTTGAATTCAAATAAATAAAAATCTGCATAAATATTACTCTTAATGTGCATTTGAATATACTTTTTCTTGTGAAATTTAAATTCGATAAGATTATACTCTTTCTCATACCCGTGCGGACACACGGGTCTTCTACTAGTTTTAAGCTAAAATTCTTATAAGGATGCAAATTGATTTGAAAATTTAATGACATAGGTTGAGGAATCCATAGAACTCGGATTATTTTGTATTTTGTATATTGAAGAAACGAGGGTGAATAATCCATAAAACTGTGATCTACTAAAGGATTGTAGGAGAATTTTAAAAATATGTGAGAATGGAAGAAAAAATGTATGCAACTCTTTCTACAAGTTTTTAGGGTTTGGGGATTATATTTTTTTTATAAGCAGGTTTGGGGGATTATTAACCAGGTATGAATATAAATCAATGTTTTAACTAAATTTTGATAGTTTTGGACCCAATAAGAATACTTACTCTTTATCATTTTCATTGTCTCCATCTTTTAACTTCTTCCTATGTGATTTGGAAACTAAATATTTTTTGGAATATTCTTTTCCTCGGGAGTAGAATTGGAAAAACTATATTAGTATGTATTTTTTTTCTAAATCAATGAGTATCGAATACTAATTATTATTTTTTAACTGTTTACACATACCATAAATAAGTTTTTACACATACCATGAAAATTAATGTTACTTTTTAAATATTAATGCTCTTTTTATCTATAATATTTTTAATTATTTATTACGTTTATTTTATTTTTTCCCTCTCTATAATAAATATTTAGGATTATTTTTGATAAAACTGTAATTATTGTTACCTTAAATCTTGCAAGTGACAATTAAAATAAAACAAAAATTTATCTTAAAAAATGACACTTAAAAAAGAACAGCCAGAATAATATAATAGTGATGTTCCAGTTGGATTGATTTTCTAGGTTCTAGCATCTTATTATATCCGGTTTGTTTATGGTTAAATTTCAAATTTATAAATATTTATAAAATATTTAAAATTGAGTTATTTTATTTTAATGGCTGTTGTTTTACTATAATGCTGGGCCGGAGGATTTGTTTTCTTTAAAGTGACAAAGAGTGAGTTTTTATCTTACTAAATGTACTATCATATTTTTTTAAGCAACATAATATGTTAATGCTTAATTGAAAATAAGAAAAATGAAATAATTAATTGCAATCCAACAATTACTTGTATATTCAGATGAAAATACATGTACAATTTGGTGATTGGAATTCAAATGCACATTAAACACAACAAATTTAATCTCAAAATTACGTAAAATACAAATCAAAAATAAATTTAGAGATTAAAATTCAAATTAATCTTAAATACAACAAAATGAATCTTATAACCCTGTCAAATACAAATAAAAAATACGTCTGGAGATTGAAATTTAAATATATTTATTTAAGTGTGTGCGAATAGTTTTTTTCTCCCCATTTTATTACATTTGAAACAACTTCTAAACTTCACTCAAAAATATAATATAGCTCACATATCCAAATCTAGCATATTTTTCAACCTTGCTTTCAATATCTATTTCTGGTCATTCAAACTAAACACTTCATCAACTTTTATTCATTTCCATTTAAACTAAGCACATTCATCTCTCATATTTAGTTCCTCATATCCTTACTTTTATGATTTTTGATATGCCTGCATCTCCACTAATAACTTAATAGATTATATATAGGCTACATTGGGTTACATCAATAGAAATGCAATTCCTATTTAAATTTGATATAAATTTAGTTTATTTGATAATTATGATTGATATTTGATCTGGTTTTTACTTTCTGCGTATAATTCAATTTTTAAAATTTGGACCCTCATTACAAATAACAGAATTTGGATTTCTCATTTTATCATTCCATTACTACAAAATGCGTAAACAATAATGCCAGAGTAACAAAGGTTTCCTATTCACCGTAATCATGGGCGGTTTTAAGGCCCGGCCAGGCTGGGCATGTGCCCGGGCTCGGCCCCAAAATTTTGCCTTCTTTTATAAAAGAATATGAAAATTGTGGCGGTTAATAAGTGCTGTTCTGGCGGTTAAAAGTGCCACAATTAACGAAAATGCAGAAAAATAGTACTTTTGAATAAAATTTCTCATGTCATAATATATATTAAATAAAAAGGTGGTTTTTTGTCGTTGATAATGGCAGTTTTAACCGCCGTAATTTAAACAATTTTCATAAATAAAACATAACTTTTTTTTTCCTTTTTTATGCAATTAAACATACATTATATTAATGTTTTTTATATGATAATATTTAGATTCAACTACATTATAAAAAGTGCAAAATTAAAATAAAGTTGCTATTTAGGACCAAATTAACCAAAAACAAAAAATGAATACTTGAAAAAATAAAATTTAACATAAAAGTAGCAGCTACTAGAATTATAAAAAAAAACATATATAGTGTTGTAAAAAAGAAGAAGAAAATAATAAATTTTATCCTCAAATAATATAAAAAGTATATTAGGTCCAATTCTTCAATTTATGTTCACTCTAAATTATATGGTTCAATTGATGTTAACTAGAAATTTGTATTTTAAATTTAGTTTGTAGTTAGAGTAGTTAGTAAATAAAATTATGTTGTTAACTTGTTGCTAATTTCAAGAATTATTATGAATCACATGAAATGATATTCCATGTTAGTATCCGCCTCAAATTGGATATGGCTATGTTAGTTTTAAAATTCTGCCGAAATCAATTAAATTAAAAATCTTTTATTTTGATTAATAACTATTTATATATACAATATAAATTTATTGTCTTTAAATTTTTGCCCAGGCTTCAAAAACTTTCTGACTCCGCCACTGACCGTAATAATATGTGATATTTGGGAGTGTGTATTTGTTTATTTTATTAAAATAATTTTAGTCACGGTTAAAATTCCAATTGTGGTGAAAAGTGAGACCTTTCACCATGGTTATTTAAAAAATTGTAATTATAGGCAGCATCTGGTCATGGGTTCAAGCCCCAACACCAACATTTTTAGTTTTTTTAACTTATTTTTTAAAAATATTGACAGACATTTCATCACATGTATTTAAAAAACTGTGATTATAGGTAGCGTTTTTTACTTATTTTTTCAAAATGCTGATGGAATTTTCACCACGTGTATTTAAAAAATTGCGTCTGGTCATGGGTTCAAGTTCCAACACTAACATTTTTGTTTTTTTTTTACTTATTTTTTCAAATCGCATCACCAACATTATAGGTGGCGCGCTTGAGTTAGCAATGTTAGTTGCCGGTGCTCTTTTTTATTATTATTGTTCTTGTTGTTATTATTGTTGTTCTTGTTATTGTTTCTGTTGTTATTGTTATTGTTATTATTATTATTATTATTATTATTATTATTATTATTATTATTATTATTATTATTATTATTATTATTATTATTAGGCTTAATTGCAACTATGGTCCTTTTATTTTGTATTTTTTTGGGTTTTGGTCCCCCATTTTAAAAACCACGATTTTGACCCTTTTTTAAGTTTTGAGTTTGATTTTAGTCCCCTCTCCAATTTTAATTTTTTTTTAATGATGTGGCACTATCTAAGATGACGTGTCAATGCCAGGTCATTTTAAAAAAATTAATTTAAGACTTTTTTATTGACTAGGATAATTAACTTATTAATATTATTTTAATTAATTAATTAATCAAAATTTTAAATGAAACTCTTTGGGCCTTTAGTTATTGGTCCATGTCTTTGGTCCATCTTTCTAACCCACAATTGAATTATTGTATTTGTTTCAGCTTTATAAACACTTTTATGTCTTATACAAAAATCAATGTGAGACTTCTAAAATACATTTTATAGTACAATAATATCTCATTCTTGTTCATTGCAACAACTTCTCTTTTTGCTCTCAAATTTTTGTCCATTACAACAACAAGGAGAAATTAAAATGAAATTTCATTCCCATATACACATGGGTCTATATGGTGGCATTAAATATGAAAGTAAAGAAACAAAGTACACATCATGGGCCAGTGTTTACTGCCACACAGATCTATAATTACCAGAAGCACCAATTTTGTAAAAAGAAACAAGATTAAGTTTGGATATATTCTTGCATATATAGGATTCTTTCACATCTTGTTAATGCATGGTAATTTTTTTTTACTGTTTCTAACTATGTGTGAAAATTCAACAGCTGAAGTATTGGGATTCGATGATGACATTCCTCCATATGCATCAGCTAGTGATGATGCCATACTCAAAGGAGTCAATTTTGCATCTGCTGCTGGAATTAGAGAGGAAACTGGCTGGCAACTGGTATATTCGTATATTATATAGACTTTTTATCAATAAATATACGAATTAACAATTTTACGCTATCAATAAGTCACAAACAATCATTTTGTTTGTAGGGAGGGCACACTACTTCTAGTGGCCAAGTGAATAATTACCAAGAAACTGTGTCACGAGTGGTGAATTTACTAGGAACTGAGGATCAAGCTGCAAGTTACTTGGGAAAATGCATATGCCCAATCAGATTGGGTAGCAATGATATTCAACTGGTAGTCAGTATACACCAGAAGCCTTTGCTGATGTTCTTATTGAAGATTATACTGAACAACTTCGAGTAAGTTTCTAACTCTACACCATCAGTTAGTCATATATATAATTAACCGTAGAATAGTTGAAATGTAAGATTTACTGTTCATGTTTGTGATTCAGACTCTATACAATTATGGAGCAAGGAAAATGATATTATTTGGGATTGGTCAAGTAGGGTGCAGTCCAAACGAGTTGACCCTACATAACGAAGATGGTACAACATGTGTGGAAAAGTTGCTGCAATGGAGAAGTTGTTGTAGTATAAAATGTCTTTTAGAAGTTCCATATTGATTTTTGGATAATACATAAAAGTGTTTATAAAGCTAAAAAAAGTTCAATTGTGGGTTAATTGTGGGTTTAGAAAGATGGACCAAAGACATAAACCAATAACTAAAGGGCCAAAAAGTTTTATTTAAAATTTTGATTAATTAATTAATTATAAAAATTAATAATAAAATATTAATCATTAATTAATTAACTAAAATAATATTAATAAGTTAATTATCCTAGTCAATAAAAAAGTCTTAAATTAATTTTTTTTAAATGACCTGACATTGACACATCATCTTAGATAGTGTCACATCGACACATCATCTTAGATAGTGCCACATCATTAAAAAAATTTAAAATTGGAGAGGGGACTAAAATCAAACTCAAAACTTAAAAAAGAGACCAAAATTATGATTTTTAAAATGGGGGGACCAAAACCCAAAAAAATACAAAATAGGGGGACCATAGTTGCAATTAAGCCTTATTATTATTATTATTATTATTATTATTATTATTATTATTATTATTATTATTATTATTATTATTATTATTATTATTATTGTTCTTGTTTTTGTTGTTTTCGTTGTTGTTTTTATTGTTGTTCTTGTTGTTGTTTTTGTTGTTCTTGTTCTTGTTGTTATTCTTGTTCTAATGCTACATTTTTTTTTACTTTTATTAAAAGACATACAACAATGGGTATTTAAAATAGTTGTGGTTATAGGTAGTTCTAATGCTGCATTTTTTAAAAATTTTATTAGAAGACATGCAACAACACGTATTTAAAATAACCGTGATTATAGATAGCGTGATTTCTAGTTTATTACAACAGTTACTAGACCGTGATTGTAAGTATCATATATACAACGACACTCTACATAACAACGTTTGGGCCCACGTGATTATATATCTTTCCCAACCGTTATTAAATATGTTTTCCGTAGTAGTGTTCATTTCTTAATTATGTTTGCTTATAAATTGTTTTTGTTTCTTTGATTATGATATGCCTTTTCGAGTTTGATTATAGAAAAATGACTGAAAAACAGCAATGATACAAACATTATCAACTTCTTAAACATGCTTCAGTACACAAGGAGAGAGCTATTTCGACGCGAGTTGTTAGAGAATCATTTCATGTTGCTGAGGGATTATCTTCTCGTTCTCATGTATCTCCATTAATAATGAATCACTCACAAATCTCATTCTTCTTGTTGTATGTGCATGTGATCCACATCATGCAGCTAAGCCTGATGTTGATGCATTTGGTAGTTTTTCGGGAGGCCCTGAAGAAATTTCACTACTTTCTTTATATGCACACCATGCTGCTAGGCACATGTGGGTGATAGATGTAACATAATTTTTTATTTACTCATTTAAACACTAGTTTTATACTAATTGAACTGCCTGGTGTTGATGTAGCTTTTTGCAATAACATTAAACTTTGAAATGTATAAATCATGGTAGAAAGATATCAATAAAAGCTTCCACAATCAGAAGAACTTTGGTTTCAGGATGTATTGGAACTATATGGGTTGAAGGACTTTTGTAGGAAAGGATGTGATTATATTGAATCATGGTCTATTATCTGTATTTGTTTAAAGATGGCACGTAAAGACAACATCATTTCATATTTTGATCAGTGAGATGACTATCACTTTTGATGATGTAATGTACCTCTTACATCTTTCGATCACAAGAAGATTGTTGGATCACTTTAGAATTAATAGACCTAAGGCACTCGATCTGATTGTGACACAATTAAGAGTTGATCCAAGTAAATCCCAAAGTGAGATAGAAGACACTATAGGATGTCATGGTTGATTTTATTCCTATCAAAAAATTATATTGACAACTTGAATGCAGTTGTGGATGTTGTGAGTGATGATGCACATGTTGCCTATCATAAAGTATGTGCATTTGAAATATACTTCCTATTTTTGGTTGATACAAGCATATTCTTGTGTGCTCAACTATTCCACTTAGGGGTAATTAAAAGACTAACTAGTTTCGAGTTTCTATTAAGTGCATCTTGTTGGATGATATATGTTTTAGCTCCGTCATACACGACCTTTTGAGGTGATATCCTGATACTCAAGATATATGGCTTATGGGTTTTGACTTATGTACCCACATCTACTTGAGCGAGTACTACGATAATTTTAGGTATTTGCAGAGTATACCTAAGGACCCCATATTTGTTGCTCCTACCACTATCCTCTGTAGAGATATTGATGAAGTATTTGCAAACTACCATGAGCATGTGGTGCCAAATGATGTACTTATTATTCTAGCTCCTCATCAATGAAGTAAAATATACAATGGTTTTATATAGTGTACCATCCTTACATGAAACCAGAGGCAGAAGGAAATCCTCTATGCCAACTCATTAGGAGTCACTAGAAAAGGAACATGCGAGGGGCGAACCATGTGTGGATTGCTTATATGACACCATTTTATTGTGCTTGGAAAGATGTCATTGCTAAGAAAGACTTTCAACAAGACACTCTTGAGATGGTCACTTTGGATGTGATATTATCAGAGGAACGATTTGCACTACAATATAGAATGTAGAGGATAAACTATGATGCTGGATATACCCAGTAGTTTTATTTTAATTTGTATTTTTATGTGAACATTTTAAAGGTTTGAGGTGCTTTGACACAAATGCCATGCCTATGGGTTTGAGGTGCTTTGATACGAATGTCATGCCTAAGGTTTTGAGGTGTTTTAACACAAATGCCAAACCTAATTAGTTGAGGTGTCATGATACAAATGCCATGCCTAGGATTTCAAGGTGTTGTAACACTAATGTCGAGCCTACGATTTTGAGGTATCATAATACAAAGGCGAAGTCTAAGTGATGTAATAGGAGTAATCCTTCACTTGATTTCACTTATTAATCATGATTGGATAATGTATGTTCGTGAAAAAAGTTAAGTTTTTGTTGAACAATGGTTACGATGGTAAGAAAGCCCCGACAACAATAAGAGTAAGCCTATTAAGATATGTAAATTGGTGAGTGAGTCACCCTAAGACATAAGGAACCCTAATAACGAATGAGAAAATTAAATTAATACATTAATCCCCTGATTTTATAAACCTCAAATGGGTAAGTCCCAAAAGTAGGATTAAGAGTGTGAGTTATTCCTAATAAATGTTGGGAGTGATAAGTCCTTAGATATCGCATGATTAAGGAGTTCCATATACCTCCTAGGATTGGTGAGTCTTAATACAAGAGGGAACCAAATCACTTAATACTTATTCCTTAAGGGCAATGCTTAGAGGTTTACTTAATCATAATGCAAGTACGAAGCTTGAAGCTTCCATCATTAGGTTGTGCATTTATGTGAGATTGTAATAACTTTATATATGATGATGATAGCTTTCCCTATAGAGTCGAGTGATCCTAAAAGATAGGGAAACTCGCTGAGATTTAGTAATCTCACCCCAATCATGTTATTATTTCTTGAGTGTCGCAACACAAAAAATGACCACAAGTGCATCGCATGCTCGGGGTGATAAAAAGTCTCCATAAAAATTTATTTATTCTAAAAAAGAACGATAAAATATCGATAAAACCCCTAAAGATAACAAAGAAATGGTCGTCGCAAGCAAATCGGGTTTGGGAGTCGATTATGTAATGGGAAAGTATTAGAACATCTCACATCCATTGTACTCAACAAAAACTATTTAGTTAGTTTTGCATTAAGTGTTAGCTTAAAAATGTTTGTGTTCCTCGACTTATTAAAATTTGAGAAAAAGAAAGAATGGCTAAAAATAAGTTTTTTATTAGTGTCTGACGAGACTTTGAATTTCGCTCCTACGTATCTCCAGGTGCAATAGAGAACTCAAGACTACTTAGTTCTAGGTAGAAAATGTGTGTTTGTTGTTCGTTTTAGCGAAAGATATTTTGTCACAATCGAGCAAAAAACCTTGCTTATTACCCATAACAGTGGAGAATGAGACGTTTGTATCACAACAAAATAGATAGAAATATCAATATTCACGGGAAAATGTCGTTAGCTTACTCACAAATATAAGGAGGAATTTTTATTTCGCATCATCTCGAGACGAAGCATCTCCCGTTTATGAAAATAGTTTGAGTTTTAATGCCAAAAGGCAAAAAGGTTTTAATGTGTTGGATTATTTTTTAAATGGATGACGAATGCTCGGATGGTCGAGCTATACGGCTCATATCCAAACACTCGGGGAAAAGCGTGATATACACCATGTTCCTTTTTCACCCAATTAATATTGAAAGGGTTAGATATGATTAGGGGTTTTTTGGTTGGAATATGAATATTCGAATAGCCGAGTTATACAACTCGTATTCAAGTATTTGGGAAAAAATGTGATATACACCAGACCATTCCTTTTTTGTCTGATTTATTATAAAAATGAGATTGCTTAAGATCGATTATTAAAGAGATTTTGGTATCAATAGAGTTAAGAGTTTTAAAAGGATGACGAATGCTCGGATGATCGAGATATACACATTTTTGTATCCAAACACTCGGAGAAAAGAGTGATATAAACCAAATTGTTCCTTTTTCATCTTATTTGTGAAAAGATGTTTGAAAATGATTAAGTATTTTGTTTTAATCTTGAAAATGCACTCGATATGGATCGATGTTTGATTTGCGTTGCAAAATGAATTGCGGAATGAGTTGTTGAGTACGATTATTTACATGTGCAATAATATGAACATTTATAGAGAAATTACCTAATTAGTTGACTTAACACCTTAAAATTGATTAAACAATTAATCAAATAATTCACTTAACAACTAAAAAACAATTAAGTAATTAAATATTCAAAATTCATCAATTTAAAGATTAATTCCTAAATCAATTCACCAAATTGTACATTTAACTAATCAATTAATCATCTTGAAAATAAAATCAAATAACTAATCAATTTATTGGATAAATTAATTAATTAACCAATTTGTAAATATAAAACAATTAATCAATTTAACAAATAAATAATTAACCAATTAAATTAAAAATTAATTTAATAAAATTAATAAATAAATAATGAAAATAAAGTAATAAAAAAATGACAATGTAAGAGAAGGGGTGAAACATGTGACGGTGTGTAAAAGCCAAATCTAACTCAGGCCAAATAACTAAACCTAATTAAATTATACATTAACTAGTAATAATAATAATAATAATAATAATAATAATAATACTAGTAATAATAATAATAATAATAATAATAATAATAATAATAATAATAATAATAATAATACTAAAGATAATAATAATAATAATAATAATAATAATAATAATAATAATAATAATAATAATAATAATAATAATAATAATAATAATAATAATAATAATAATAATAATAATAATAATACACACGCTGCAAAAGACAGGGAAAATCGCCCAATTTTTTTCTAGTTTTAATGAGAAATTTTGACATTTCAACATTAACAGACAACCCATGATAATGGGACACATGCCAAATGGAAAGAGGAGAAAAACAAAATCAAAAAATAACAGACAGTAAATCACGCATGCATATACTTCTTTCTTTTATTTTAACTTGCTTTTCATTCTCTTTTTATGTTCATATTCCTTACTCACAACAAAAATGGAAAACAAAATAGCAAAACATTCTCGCTAAAATCAAACAAAAAATGAAATGCACAAAGGGCAAAGAAAATAACATCATCCGGTGGCAGTGGAAGGTTTCCGGCGGATGAAGATATGACGACGAATAGTGCGATGGTGACTGAAGTTCACGAACGGTTGTGGAATGAGTATGTTGTGGTCGTGAGTTCGTCATGAAAGATGTTTGATGGCGGAGACGAAATAGTTGTTGGAAGAATCTACACAAAGTGTTGTTGTTGATCGGTTTTGGCACGGTTGTGGGCAGCACATTTATGGTTTGTATGAAGTGGTAGTTCTCATATGGTTTTTGAGGTGAAGAGTTTTGTGCAATATGGTGGTGTTGAATGTTTCTAAAGGTTATTCGGAAGAAGATGGAAAAGAGTTTTTCATGAAAAATGCAGCCCCTAAAACTTGTTTGTTTCTCCCTTTTTTCTTTTTCTTACCATTTGATTTTGGAATTTGTGAAGGAGATATATGGGATGAAGACGTGTGGTAGGTTATGGTTGCACTTTTGCTATGTGGTGGTAGTAGGAGTTGTTAGTTGATGAAGAAGTGTGTTTATGTGAGAAGAAAAAATGGTAGGTATATGATGGTGGTGGTATGAATATGTGATGAAAGTGAGAGAGGTTTGAAGGTGAGGAAAATACACAAGAAGGGGAGGTTGAATTGTGTTCACCAAAATAAAAACATTTATGCTTCTGAATACAGTTCAGACTCTAAACGCTTGTTCAGAATCTGATCATACATGCAGCGGAACAATATATCAAAAGTAGAATAAACAGAACATAAAATACAATAGATTTATCCTTGTTCCTCTCCTAAATGATAGTACTCCAGCTCCATTTCCTTGCAAGAGATTTTCCACTATAATCAATCACATGATTACAACTGCTTATGCACTCAAGCATAAGACTTTCACTGTTCTGACCTACAGTTTAAGACTTCCCTGCTTAATCAGCACCTGATCAAGATTTCTTGCTTAGATCCTTAAATCCTAAGACTTTTCTTGCTCAAACCACCTAGTTCAAGGCTTTCCTGCTTAGACCCATTGCCTAAGACTTTCCTTCTTAGACATATCATCTAAGACTTTCTTGCTTAGAGGCACCATCTAAGACTCTCCTTCTTAGACGCACCATCTAAGACTTTCCTACTTAGACACACCATCTAAGACTTTCCTAATCATATCCTCGATCCAAGACTTCCCTACTCAGACACATTGTCTAAGACTCTCCTGCTTATTCAACATAGATCAAGAGGAGACTTACTTGGCTCAAGCTTTTCAACTGGACACTTGATGCTTAAACACATAGTATGAGACTTTTAATTTTATCTGCTGAATAATATATTCATTAGAAAAGAGAATAAGGTTGTCATACCCTAATTTTTACCCTTAGATTCATTGATCATTTTAGGCTATCATCCCTGTTTTAGCTACCCGTTAACCAGTTTGTTGTTTTTGTTTTGTGAAGTCAGGTTTGCTGCAAAATAAATTCAAGGTATGATGACAAATTCTCTTCAAAATATATCAGAGACTTCCCAAGGAAGACAAAGTTCAGAGTTAAGGAAGAGTTATCTAAAGGCATGATGTTTTGCGTGGTGTTGACTAGTTTGTGTGCTTTGTTTCCAAAAGACAATTGTCTTGGTGGCATGAATTAAGACTTCATTAATTTAGTTGGTTGTGGGTTTGGATTTACGTTTGATTCGAATTTAACATTGTTTATGTCCAACAAGTTAATTTATTTTGGCCTTTTAATCCTAAGGAAAAGAATTGGAAAGTCTTGGTGATGGTTTTGTTAGTTTCCCAAATATGGAATCCAAGAATTATGTGGATTCATTATTCAAGATATCATTATAAGACCAAGTCATCTTATTTAAAGATTGGATTCACAAGTTACAAGATAGTTTTCAAGGTTACAATTTGGGCCACGATTCACGGTTTTGCGTCAAATTCACAATGAACATCAAATATGCAAATTCAAGGAGAGATTCAGTTTATTGTTTCAAGTATAATTTCCGACCGCAAGATGCTTCAAGTTTAAAACTCAAAATCCAAGTTTGTTTTAATAGAAGATGTGTCATGGTTGATTCAAAACATATAAAGACAACTCAAGATTAATTAAGTTCACAATTCTATTCAAAATTATGAGTTCAAATACAAGTTCAAGTCTGAATTCATTGCTTTACAACAAAGACCCAAATTCAAACACAAACGTAAAGGTTACAGGGTTTAAAGTCAAGACAGTAATAAGATACTAACAAGTTTGAGGAATGCTTTGATTTACACTCTACTAGAAAAGGCTGTTAAGAAAGCCCTCTAATCATTGTGCCGTCACTTTACAATTCTGAATACTTCGAATTCCTAGACTTAATTTAATTTGGTTCTAAGAAATCATTGCAAGAAATAAAAATCTGATGAGTAGAGCTGGAAAATAGTTCAAGGACAACATTGATGGCCATGACTGTTGACCTAAGTTCCTACATCCTGTAAAAGAAACAGTATCAGAAATTAGAGCTAAACAAAGAAGTCAAGAACAAAAATTAGAGTTTCAAGCCCTCAGTTCATAGAATCATCATTGGGGAAGGGGAAGGGTAACAAAACCGCTACCAACTTCCAAAATCAGAAAGAACAATGAAGACAACAACAATGTCAAACCAGAATTTAATCAAAAGTCCAAGAAGCTAAAAGAAATTTCGGTTCAGATATAACATCATCATCACCAAATAAAAAAATCCTTTCACGACATCAAACCAGACCAGGCAACATCTGAACCATCAAGAAATGAGAAAATTGAAGAATAAAAAAAGCGAAGTTTCTTCCCAAAAATGAAGTCACAGCCAACAAACTTCACAAAATCACAGCATCAGCAATTCCTTTGCAGAAGTTGGCTGAGAAAAAGAAGAAACAATTAAGTCAGAAACATGTTCAATGCAGTAATTGGGAAAGATCCGTATTAAATCAACAACGTTCAAACCTCAAAGGCACAACCTGCCAAAACAAGAAAAAACAACATGTAATTTCTTTCCAAAATTAACCCAACATGTTACCAAAAAAATCAAACGAAAAAGGAAAATCTTTAATTCATTCTTCAATTTGTTTTGAGAAATCAAGTTATGAAGAGGACAGATTCATACAGCCACAAAGGGGGGACGAAATCTCAGAGAAAAAATCATCATAGACCACAAATCCGTTAAAGGTTTCAAACCCTAACATTCAGGGACCCAGAAACAGAGAAAAGAAATAGCAAAACAGAGATTCACAAAGAAAACCAAAAGAAAATCTCAGAGGATGAAGAACTAAAAAATAATTCATCATAGTTCTCGAACCCCAAACCCATCATAAGAATCTAGAAAAACCATCAACAAAGAACACAGAAAATCGCCAAATATTGAAAAACCCTGAAGTTCGCAAACCCTCGAAGCAAATCTCAGAAAACCATCAACAAAAACCCATCGCGAATCATCACGGACAAACAAAGCCATCGCCTTTTCACCGTGAAACCATAATCCACCGTAAGCCTCGCCATCTAACGTTTTTTGTTTTACTTTTATGTTTTTTTGCAGCAATCGGAGAGAAGAAGAGATTATCGTGAGTCATTAAGAAGAAGGAGAGAGGAAGAAGAATTAGGAAGGTGATAAGAAGAAGGGAAGAGAGACCGCGTAGAGAGAGGAAGAGGAGAAGAAGAGAATATTGAGAGAAGAGAGAAAAGAAGAGAAATCTGAAGGGAGGCGCCGTTTGAGGGGATGAAGCTAGGGTTTCATTAACCCTTCTCCCTTTTGTCCTAAACCGGACCGGGTTGGGTCCGGTGGATTCATCACCCCGGCCCAACCCATTTATTTTATGGCTTTTTTGGTTTTTTTTAAAGTCTGTTTTTATTTTGTAATATATATATATATATATATATATATATATATATATATATATATATATATATATATATATATATATATATATATATATATATATATATATATATATATATATATATATATATATATATATATATATATATATATATATATATATATATATATATATATATATATATTAAAATAATGAAAACTAACTAAAACTAACAACTAACATAATTAAAAATCAGAAAATTATTCAAAATATAAAAAAAATGAAATTAATAAAAAATAATTATTTGGATTTTAAATTTTAATTGAGTTTAATTTTAATAAATAAATAAAATTAGAATTATTAATTTTAATTAAAAAAATGTCTAGAATTGGTTTAAAATTTAATTTCAGTTTTTTCTTAATAATTTAAAAAACCCATAAAAAAATATATAAATAAAAACCTTTTCTTAATCTAATTAATTTAATTTCATTAATTTAATTTTTTTAGAACTTTTTAAGTTAATTAATTTGCTCTCCTAATTTCCACTTAATCCACTTAATAATTCTCACAAAAACAATTTAATTTCCTTTTCACCTTTATTTGCCAATTAAATCATATTTCCTATAAACCACGCCTAACTAATTCATGTTTTATTCTATTTTGAACGCAACCTCTAATCATTGCTTATTGTACAGTTATTTATGTAACACCCCCTTTCTATGCCCCCAAATAATACAATTAATCATTTAGGCATAAATTTAAAATTTCATCAGAGTACATTTTCAACATGGCATAAAAGGGAAATATCACATTATCATAAAAATTCCAACACACACAACACCTGCTCAACAGATACGCAACATCGGGATAACACCCACAAGAAATATTTAGAACAAAGGCGGAAATATCCAAATATTTCATAATTCACCAAACAGGTATTCACATATACAGTTATCATTCATCATGTTTTACAAAACATATCAACAGCAGATACATACTCAGATGTATCACAAAAGAATCAAAATAAATCCTATCTACCCGGTGCTACATATCAGAGCCGACCGACCAAAAAGGGAAGAAGCCGCGCTTCACAAAAATACCTCCAACAATCTAGTCTGCAATGCCTCATAGAGCATTAAAAGAAACAACAGAAGGGTGAGAAACGATATCATAATAACAATGCATAAAAACATATATATATATATATATATATATATATATATATATATATATATATATATATATATATATATATATATATATATATATATATATATATATATATATATATATATATATATATATATATATATATATATATATATATATATATATATACATAATACCCAATATACGTCTTTCGCATTCTCACCGCAACTCACCTCGTCATACCGTACATCGCAATGTATTCACATTATCTATTTACAAATAGAACATCATGCATATACAATATGCGTCAACAATGTTTATATCGGTTCATAAACACACAAAACATACATATTCATATATTCACACATACATGTGTCTTCAAGCATACCAATCATGCCAATCATCAACAATTCATATAAACATTTACAATTATGTTCATTCACCATACACCATGCAGGATGTCAACATGCAACTCATAGAGACCGACACACGACTCTATGCAGATGCAAATGCGGTACCGACTCATTTCAGCAGGTTCAATTGAAGAACCAAATAACCATCGCTCACACCCCACATGGGCACACGAGGTTCTGCAGATTCTACGCGGAATCAAAATAACCATCGTAACATACGAGGTTCTGCAAATCCACCGAGGGATCAAAAATTAACCATCTCTCACACCCCACAAGGGCACACGAGGTTCTGCAGATTCATCGAGGAATCAATAATTAACCATCGCTCACACCCCACAAGGGCACACGAGGTTCTGCAGATTTACCGAGGAATCAATCGACACAAGAATGCATACCATGATGCTTCACATGCAACATGACTCATGACACTCTTGAAATGCACACATGTTTACAAACATATTCATGCATTCTACATATTCATTGCATATATTCATACAAATATCATAGATTTTTAATCAGGCTAAACAATTCACATAATTGCCCAAACGACCCAAATTCGTAATCTAGGATTCACGCCATACGGCTACCCACAGCACATCACAAACCAGCATATAAGCTACTAAATCAAAGAAGGGTCGATCGCAACCGAAACCCCAAGCCACGACAGCACCACGCAACAGGGAAAAAATTCATCCTGCTACGTTCGGTACACGCTCGCCTAGCGAGCTGCTAGCGAGCGTTCGCTACCTCTTCGCCTAGCGAACTGCTAGCGAGCAAGAATAGAGGCTACATACCTCATTCGCTACCCCGTTCGCCACAGCGAACCTCTAGCGAGCTCCTCGCTACTCCCTTCGCTGCCAGCGAGGGATATTAAAACCATTATGTCCCAAGTCTGGGACCATTCGCTGCGTACTCGCCTAGCGAACTACCAGCGACCACTCGCGACCTGCTTGCCTAGCGAACTGCTAGCGAGCGTCTGCGATTTCCACTTCTCCCCACTGTTCAGAATCCAAAACCACAGATAAAATCACCCGATGAACTCCAACTCATATCCAGTAGCCTTAGTCTAACATATATCGACTAATCTACGTCATCTAATCACGATTCTAACCGTTAGACAACGATTTCTATCGATTAAACCAAATTCAACCTAAAATGGAAAGTGTAGAAAAACTACCAACAATCCAAAACAATCCAACAAAATCATACATGATTATACACATTGATAGAATAATAAAATTTCACACCCTTACCCGATCAATCGAAAGCTTTGGTGATGATTTCTTGAAGTTCTAGGTTTTCCTCTCCTTTTCTCTCCACTTTCTCTTCTCCTCTTTCTTTCTCTTGTTTTTCTCTCTATGTTACTATCTTCCTTTCTTTTCCTCTCTCATCTCATATTTCTATTTCTTTCCTCTCAAATTCTTTTCACACACTAATTAATCAATTCTCACAAAAATATCCACTTAGCATAATCACTAATGCCCAAAATACCCTCCAACCTATTTTTACCCGAAACACTCAAAATCGGTAAAAAGAGAAAAATAGCATAATATGTACACATAACATATTAAACACATAAATCATATATTTAAAATAATAATTCAATCAATTAAAATAAAAGGACTCAAAATAAGGGAAATCGGAATCGGGGCGTTACAACTCTCCCCCACTTAGGAATTTCCGTCCTCGAAAATATCACCTGATTTGAATAGCTCAGGATGCGACTCACGCATCTTACTCTCCAATTCCCAAGTCATATTGCCTTCCGCAGCACCTCCCCATGCTACTTTTACAAGCAAAATATCCTTGCCTCTTAGGTTCTTAACTTCGCGGTCCAAAATCCTAACTGGTAAAACCTCAACCGTAAGATTATCTCTTACTTCAACATCGTCCATAGGAATCACATGTGACGGATCCGGAACATACTTCCGAAGTTGCGAAACATGGAACACATCATGCAAATTCGAAAGACTCGGAGGCAACGCCACACGATAAGCCACCGCACCAACTCGTGCAATAATTTGATACGGACCAATAAAAACGAGAAGTCAACTTCTTCGACTTCAAAGCATGACCCACACCCGTAACCGGTGTAACTCTCAAAAACACATGGTCACCTTCTTGAAATTCAAGATCCTTCCTTCTCTTGTCATGATAACTCTTTTGCCTATTCTGGGAAGCTTTCATCTTCTCCCGAATAAACTTCACCTTCTCCGTCGTTTGTTGTACCATCTCCGGTCCCACTACCGATCTCTCTCCGGTTTCATGCCAACACAAAGGTGTTCGACATCTCCGACCATACAAAGCCTCAAATGGTGCCATACCAATACTTGCATGAAAACTGTTGTTGTAAGTGAACTCAATCAATGCCAAAAAGCTATCCCAAACACCACCTTGCTCGAGCACACAAGCACGCAACAAGTCCTTTAACGATTGAATCGTCCTCTCAGTTTGGCCATCCGTCTGCGGATGATACGCCGAACTCAATATCAACTTAGAACCTAAAGCCTTTTGCAAACCTTCCCAAAATCTCGAAGTAAATCTAGGATCTCTATCCGACACGATACTCTTGGGAACCCCATGCAACTTCACAATCACCCGAACATAAATCTCGGCTAACTTTTCCAAAGGGTAACTAATATCAATCGGAATAAAGTGAGCAGATTTAGTAAGCCTATCAACAATCACCCAAATAGCATTGTGACCTCTTTGCGTATTTGGTAAACCCGTAACAAAATCCATTGATATACTATCCCATTTCCATTCCGGAATATCCAACGGTTGCATCAAACCACTAGGCTTCTGATGTTCCACTTTAGACTTCTGGCAAGTCAAACACGAATACACAAACCGAGCTACATCCCTCTTTAATCCGGACCACCAAAAGATTTTCTTCAAATCTTGATACATCTTATTCGCACCCGGGTGAATACTCAATTTACTCCGGTGTCCTTCCTCCAATATCATCTTTCTCAAATCCACATCGTCGGGAATACAAATACGACCACGGAATTTCAAAACTCCAAAATTATCAACCTTAAAGTCCTCATTCTCATTCATCATCAAATCCACAAATTTTAAATCCAACTTTTGCTTTTCACGAACGGTAGCTAGAAAATCATTCGTAACATACAACATACCAAGTTTCACACTTCTCGGCGTCATTTCACAAACCAAACTCAAATCTCTAAAACTCTCCAAAAGTTCCCATTCTCTCACCATCAATGTAGACATATGCACTAACTTCCGGCTCAAAGCATCGGCTACAACATTTGCCTTACCCGGATGGTAATTCAAACCAAAGTCATAATCCTTCAAAAACTTTAACCATCTCCTTTGCCTCATATTCAATTCCTTTTGCTCAAATAAATACTTCAAACTCTTGTGGTCGCTAAAAACTTCAAATCTCGCACCATAGAGATAATGTCTCCAAATTTTCAAAACAAAGACCACGTCCGCCAATTCCAAATCACACGTGGGATAATTCTTCTCATGCACTCTCAATTGCCTTGAAGCATAAGCCACAACTTTATCGTCTTGCATCAAAACACCACCCAAACCGGACAAAGAAGCATCACAATAAACCACAAACGCTTCCGTCGGATTTGGCAAAATCAAAACCGGCGTCGTTGTCAACCGTCTCTTAAGTTCAACAAAACTCTTCTCACAACTAATGTCCCAAACAAAAGTCTTTCCCTTACAAGTCAACTGAGTCAACGGAAGTGCCAACTTCGAAAATCCCTCAATAAACCTCCGATAATAACCGACCAAGCCCAAAAAGCTTCGGATCTCCGTAACCGACTTAGGAGCCTCCCATTGCATTACCGCATCAATCTTGGACGGATCAACACAAATACCATTACCAGAAATAACATGCCCAAGAAAACTCACTTCCGATAACCAAAACTCGCACTTGGATAACTTAGCATACAATTGCTTCTCCTTCAATACTTGCAACACAACCCGCAAATGCTCTTCATGCTCTTCTTGGGACTTAGAGTAAATCAAAATGTCGTCAATAAACACAACTATGAAACGATCCAACTGCTCATGAAAGATACGATTCATATATTCCATAAACACACCCGGCGCATTAGAAACTCCGAATGGCATCACAGAAAATTCATAATGACCATACCGTGTCCTAAAAGCCGTCTTTTGAATATCTTCTCCTTTAACACGAATCTGGTGATAACCTGACCTCAAATCAATCTTACTAAAAACACGGGCACCAACCAATTGGTCCATAAAATCATCAATTCTAGGAAGCGGATACTTATTCTTAATAGTCACCTTGTTCAACTGCCGATAATCAATACACAACCGCATGCTCCCATCTTTCTTCTTTACCAACAATACCGGCGCACCCCAAGGAGAAACACTCGGCCTAACAAATCTCTTTTCCAATAAATCATTCAATTGTCTCTTCAACTCTACCAACTCTGATGCCGACATACGATACGGTGCCATCGAAATCGGTCTAGTATCGGGAACTAGATCAATCGAAAACTCAACTTCCCTTTCTGGCGGTACATCCGTAATGTCCTCCGGAAATACTTCTGGAAAGTCACATACCACTGGAACCAAATCCAATTCAACCTTATTCTCTACCGACAGCGACGCAAACAAACAGAACACTTGAGCTTCGTCCGCCAAAAGTTTCTTCAACTCTTTAGTGGATAGAAAACTCTCTTCCTCCTCATCTCCCAAAGATGGAAACCTCACCAACTTGTGATAACAATCAATATGAACTCTATTATACTGCAACCAATTCATACCCAAAATCACATCTAATCCTTCTAATGGCAAACACACCAAGTCCATAATAAAGTCCTTATCATACATGGTCAAGGGACAACTCAAACATACCGAAGACGTAGTTACCAACCCCGAAGCGGGTGTCTCAATAACCATATCACCACCACAAGAAGAAAAACACAAATCCAAACGCTTAGCGCACTCGAAAGAAATAAACGAATGAGTCGCTCCGGTATCGATAATAGCAACTAAAGGCATATTATTAATAAAGCATGTACCTTTAATCAACCGATCCGTATTAGTAGTGTCTGCACTCGCTAATGCAAATACCTTCCCGCTTGACGGAGCTTGCCTTGCCTTAGTACACTTCGTACTAATATGACCAACCTCCCCACAGTTAAAACACTTAATCACATTCCTTCTACATTCAGTTGTAGCATGACCGAGACCACCACAGTTAGCACACTTTTCCCCAGCCTTCTTACACTCAAAATATTTGTGCCCCTCTTCGCCGCACCTATAGCACTTAACGGGACCAGAACTCCCTCCTCCGGATTTCTTGACAAAGTGTTCCCTATGCTTCCCTTTATCAGCAGGCGTCACATAAGGCCCACTCCTTACTGGTTGCTTCCCTCGCCTCTCATTCAAACTCTTATAGTGAGTAGAACGAGCCCTACTATCCTCTTTGAAAATTCTACAGCATTCGGTTAAGTCCGAAAATCTTCGAATCCTCTGATATCCCACAGCTTGCTTGATCTCCGGGCGCAAGCCGTTCTCGTACTTAATACACTTGGAAAATTCCGCCGCCACCGCATCATAGTGAGGATGGAATTTCACCAACTCCATAAACTTAGCCGTGTAGTCGACCACGGACATGTTCCCTTGTTTCAATTCTAGAAACTCCATCTCCTTCTTTCCCTTCATACTCTCCGGATAATACTTCCTCAAAAATTCAGTGCGGAACAAATCCCAAGTTATTTCCTCATCATCAACTCCAAGAATTTGTCTTATGCCGACCCACCAGTCATCGGCTTCTTCTCTCAGCATGTGAGACCCAAGTCTCACCTTGTTCCTCTCAGCGCAATTCATAACTCTGAAGATCCTCTCGACCTCTTTCAGCCAAATTTGAGCACCGTCCGGATCAAACCTCCCTTTGAACACCGGCGGTTGATTCTTTCTAAACTCATCGTTAGCATTCACATTCGGCGCACCCTGCACCGCTCGAGCCATAGCTTCCAATGCCGCAGCCATCGCGTTGTCATTACGACCAGCCATATTCTGATTATTCCCAAAAATAACAACAAGGTCAAACAACCGTTCAACCAACAAAACAGCGAGACAGATACTGTCGCTACTGCGAAAATTGGCGCCGGCTGACAGAAGAGTCGCCACCGTGCGTTATTTATCCCAACGGAGGGAAAGGAAACGCTCGAAGTAAACCTCGCAAAAAACGGGAAAGGTATGGTCATCGCAACCAAAACCTGGGTTCGGGAGTCGGTTACGCAAGGGGAAGGTATTAGCACCCCTCACGTCCGTCGTACTCGACGGGATCCACGCTTGCTTGGGTTGTCTACAGGATGCAAAACAATCTATCTACGGCTGCTAAATCTAAACGGAAGGGAATTGACTCGATAGAGCGTCGCACTCTACGCCTACGTATTCTCAAGAGAGAAAGTCAGAGTCAACGTAGTTCGGGACTACGGGGAAATTGGCTCGCCAAGACTTTGCGTCTTATGCCTACGTACTTCCACACTGCATGGAAGATCAGAGCTTTGCGTAGTTCAGGCTAACTACGGCTAAACAGGGTATTCTCACACAGCAGTGAGAAATCAACTGGTTTTACAGGTACGGGAACCTATGGGAAAAACTACGGTCTGGTCTCAAATGCGCTCGGGCAAGAGACAAGGGATAACAAATTAGTCGTCAGCGGGAAAGTCTCAATCGCACAGCAGCGAGAGAACACAAGAATTAGTTGTTAGTGTGCTCGCTAGGATATCGCATCCTATGCCTACATATTCTCGTCTGGTACGAGAAATCAGAGCAGCTGTAGTTCGGCTACTTTCGGGACCACAGCTCAAATCTCGTTTTATTAACATTCTGAAAAATGGTTACAATGATTGAATACTGGAAAATAAACTCCTAGGAAATACTATCCTATCCATCTACCATGGAAAATCAAAATGGAAAATAGTCCCCTAACAAATGGACCTTTGAAACTATCTCTAAAAATAAATCCATGAAGAAAATGTACTCTAAAAAATATTAAATCTACACTAATATTTTTTACTATTTTTTCTAAGTATCTTTCTTTTTCAAAATACTTCTATTTTCTTTCCAAATATTTTTCCCATATATCTATTTTTCTTTTCATATTTCTTTTTTTTTTTTTTTTAAATGTACTCTTTTTCCAACTATTTTCTCTATCTCTTTTTCATATTCTTTTTTCAAATATTTCTTTTTCATATTCTTTTTTCAAATATTTCTTTTTATATATTTTTCTCATTCTTCTTCTTTTTTCAATATCCTTTTTTTCTAAAAAAAACTAAGCTAATGAATATGAAGAAAAGAAAATTACAAAAGGGGAGGGGGGGTACACCATCCAGGGGGTATAGCTTCAGCAAAAACAATTGGTACAACTGGGTCCAGCCCAAAAAAAGGAACTCCAGCCAAAAACGGAGTGGGGTGCAAGAATGGAGAGGAGGGTGTATACAAGAAACTCGTTGGGCCTAGCCCAACACCAAAGCAAGGGACAGACGAAGGGGGTGCAACGAAGGAATTAGGGGGTGCATTGCCAAAACACCTTGGGCTTAGCCCAATCAGACACCAAACGGAGGGGGGGGGGGGAATGGGAAAAACGGAGGGTTCAGTCCGGAAATCCCAATGGGCTTCGAAGCCCAAAATCCACTCTGAGTCCAATGAGGGGTTCTCCTCTCCCTCACTCAGCCTCTACTTCTGAGAAACCCTAGAGGATCTTCCTCCCTTGCCAACTGCCGCCGTCACCGTTCACAACTTCTTCCTTCTCTTCGATCTCCATCCCATCCTTCTTGCTGAAAGCCTCTTCAACTAAATCATCCTCAGCAAAACGAAACGCGAACCAAAGCAAACAACATCAAAATGTACTTGTTATCAACTGATTGCAAGAATCTCAACAAGCTGAAGATGAGCTATCAGAGTTTTTCCATGTAAAGAGATCCTGAGAAACCATACGAAGATGCAACGACCTTGAGAAACGATGAAGGTTTACGAACCTTGTTGATGGATCTGATGAAAGGAGGATGATCTTGAAACATTTTCTCTGGAAAGGTTTGAAGAAATCCATGGAGGTTCTTGAAGTCGTTGATGAAGGAATCTTGTTGTAGATCTGAAGGAACTCGGTGTTGGAGTTCTGTTGAAGCCATTTGGGGATGAGGGATTGCGAGTTGAGTTGCTGAGGATTTCTTGAAAGAAGTTCGTTGAAGATTCGTTGAAGTCTGACTCGTGTCTGGATCCAGATGTTGTTCTGATGATTTCTGGAGATGATGAACTATTCTTGCATGTTCTTGTTGTTGAACGATGAAGATTCTTCGCATTTCTGGCGATTTCCAGGTGATATTGCGGATGATTGTTCTGGAGATATGATGAAGAATATGAAGACTTGGATGAACTCGAGTTCTTGGAGATCGCTGGAAAAACCATGACGGTTGTGGATGAATCTTTCTGGATTTTGTTGATTATGGATGATGAAGGTTGATCGGAGGAGATGAAGGTTGATCGGAGGGGAAGATGATTGTGGATCGGAGGAGGAAGATGATTATGGATCGGAGATGGAGATTTTCTGGGTTTTTGGTGTTTTCTGGCTTTCCGGCGAAACAGACGGTGGCCGGAGTAAGTTAGAGGTGCCGGCGGGGAACTGTTAGGGTGGTTGCATGGTCGCCGGCCATGCAACCGGTGGAGGCTGGATGGTTGCCAAGTGGCAAGGGTAGTGGAGGGAACTGGTGCATGCTGGCCACGTGGCGAGGGCGTGGCAGCGGGAGAGAAAGGGAGAAAATGATGTGGCGTGCGTGAAGTCTGATATGTGGCCTCCTCCTCCTGTTTACACGTGGATTGGACTATTATATAGGACATGGAAATTTCTGGACCTGCAGTGAATTGGGCTTTACGTGAACTCTGGATAATGATGATAATAAGCCCAACGTGACTAATGACAAATTAATACCAAACTGATTAATGAAATAATGGAGATTAAGACTAATGAACACATGATTAACATGAAATGGCAATTAATGGATTAATAAGCTGATAAGAGATGATTAATGGCAATACTATGGATGATTAACGAAAATGATTAGTAAGCTAAAATGATTAATCCTAATGATTTAATATCCTAATTAAAACTAAACAACTAATATCCAATTAAAAAAACTGTTAACAAACCATAACAAACTATTTTCTATAAAAGAAAAATCTATGTAATCTATAAAAGAAAAAAAGAATCTATTAAAATATCTATTAAAAAGAAATTCTATTAATATTCTATAAAACAGAATCTAGTTACTTCTATATTAAAAAGAAAATACTTCCCTATTTAAAATACAACCCTAATATTCTAAAAAACTATTTATTCTATAACCTATAATATCTATATCTAAAATATTATATCCTATGAAAGAAAATCTATTATTAACAAAAGAAAAATCTATATTATTCTATAAAAAAAATGATTAAAAAGCTATTTAATATCTAATATATTCTAAAATTGATTTTAAAGCTATTAAAACTATTATTAATATTCTAAAATGAATAAAATCTATTAAAACCCTAATAATGGCCAATAAAATCCAGAAAAATCACAATAATTCCCGAAGGAACAAAAATAGCACCGAACGACAAATATCACTGCGAGAGCGCACAAAAATAGCCGGTAAAAATCCATAGACACCGAAATATCCCTAAAAACAACAGCGCGAGCTGCAAACACCGAGAATAGCTCGAATTCCCAAAAATATGATTCTACCTATCTAAACTGATTAAAAACACCTGAGACGCGAGACGAGGGCTGTGATCCCGATAAAATCAAAACAACTGAAAAATGCACTGTATGCGATATGCAGATGCGAATGCGGTCATGCGCCGAAACATAGGACCAACTACGAGACCAGGTTGGACAAATTTTAGGGTACAACAGCTGCCCCTATTCAAGCGGCTTCGACCTAAATGGGTGAAGAGCGCTCAACCTTCAAACATTCAAGGTAGATGACAGTTGAATACAAATGAAACCCTGAAATTTGCCAACCGCGGGAATATACTGCAAAACTGCTTGAGGAATAGTCTCCAATGAACTGAAGTTCGGTTGTCACGGCAACAACTGGTCACTTATCTGATAAATTTTCTCTCCTTGTCATCATCAATCACCTGTGCGACGCCACAAGGATTGGAATAATGCTTCGAAAAGCAAACGACTTGATTCCCATCTCTCTTATGGGATCAAATCTTGTCATCTCACAGTTCACAGCGAACTTGAGGACAATTCTCCTGGGGAACTTCTGAATCGACTGCTCGGCACCCATTCTGTCAACAGGAGGCGGCTTCAGAAATCTGATATATGTCAATCTTTTTTTTTCCAGTGCTGACGTAACAACCAAATGAAGTATCACTCCGCTGGGGAAGAAGAGAAGCTTAACCACACAACTCTGCGGGGGAACATACTCGAAACCCAATGAGGTAACCAACCTGGTCCATGTTTCGAAATGCGTATGCTTGAAATGATGCAAGGTCCTATATGACATGGAAATGTTATGCGTTCTGTTTGAAAATGCGAGGCCCAGACGGCATGGATATACTATATGCTTGTACAAATGCTATGACGCTATATGCAAATGTAAATGCAGGCTCGAGCTGCCAGAGAACACCAAGTCTGCAACCACTTGGCAAAATAAATGCCGAAGGCAACGCCAACTCCACTGAAGGTAACCTGATATCACAGAATCATCTCAGCAAAATAAATGCTGGAAAAGGGAAACCAAATCCGCTGGGGATAACCGTCCTGCTAGAAAAATGGAAAGGCAACCCTGCTTGGGGAGAAAGAAGAAACAACTCTGCTTGGGGATGCTCCCTTCAAACCATTGGCAACTGATTGTGCTCTGCGGGGATTGACCCAAACTGGGATTGATTGCGCGCGGCACACTGCTGGAAATGCCCCTACTATCAAGGACATCCATCTTAATCTGCTGAGGATACTCCTGATCCTACTCTGATATACAATCTCGACTCTTCTGGGGATAAAACACAACTTTCATCTGCTGAAGAGTAGCAATTCTGATTTAACAACATCCACAAGGAATTCAAACATTACTCGGAGCACCGGTATCAATTGAGCTTCGTATCGAGGAACATGACAACATGCGAGTCATTGGGAACTACCGTGTCAGATACCTTTAGGTTTTTGTTTTTCTAGTTTAGGATAAACATGGATTATGTACAAAATGGAAGATATGGAAAATACTAGACGAGAACTAGCATTCAAAGGTAGACTACCAGGCGAGAACTGATAGAAAAATAGGTTATCGGACGAGAATTGATTTGGTTTGGACATCAGACGGGGCTGACTGAATAACAGACTGAGGCATAGACAACCAGGCGAGAACTGGCTGAAAGCTGACGTACACCAGACGAGAACTGGTATAACACATAGGTTAAAACACACGATGATCAGACGAGAACTGATTACGCAACGACATGTACCAGACGAGAACTAATACAACACTTGAAGAAACGGTGACCAGACGAGAACTGGTTACAATAAACTACACCAGGCGGGAACTGATGCTTACAATAAACTACACCAGACGGGAACTGATGTTTACGGAAGGGTGGGCCAGACGAGAACTGGTTACCGGTTTTCCAGGCGAGAACTGGACTTTGAAAACGACTGGTTACTGACACGTAACAGGTTTACACTGTAGGATAATGATCCAACGACAGCAAGGCCTTTTTCAAAATGATAAGGGTATTGACACGATTCCCCGATACTCAACTTCGGCTGGGGATAAACAAACTGACTTGAATAACTTGCCCCAGTACAATCAGCTAGGGATAAAAGACTGGCTTGAACAACTTGCCCCAGTACACTCAGCTTGCCCCAATCTAACTCTTGGGATACTTGCTCTGAACAGCTTGCTACGAGACGACCTCGAGATTACTTGTCCCGGTATCTATACAATAACAGAATTCAATCTCCATTAGACCCCTATCAACCCAGCTGGTTTCAACATTCTCTGCGGTGACTTGCCCCTGAATGAGCGTTCTAGCGACTTAACCTGATCTGATTATCCGCCTGAAATATCTGCTTTCAAATCTCCACGCTCTGAATGATTGCCCCTGATTGGCTCTCGAGAAGACTCACTTCTGATCAACTGCTTCTCAAACACACTGCCCCTGATCAACTGAAGCTTCAGGATTTATCCTCAGACTAACTGATTCCGAACTCACTGGAAGCCAATGCCCCTGATTCACAAGGCTTCACAACATACACCATCCTGGTTCAGACTGCTGAATTATTCAGTCCTGCTTGACGATTCCTGTTGGAATTTCTTTCATGCCAACTACTAACCTGCAATTAAAATTGTCTATTCACGAGTGGTAATCTTAATGCAGTGTTTATGCAGATTTTGAAAAAAATTTGAGCTGTCACTCATTTACATGTCATGATTGTGAGTGACGAATGAACCAGAGTTCAAACGTAGTGCTTACATGGTCAGTGAAAAACACAACAAGGATGTGACTAGCAAGTCAAGAAGGAGTCAGGTTACTCAACCTTATCGTAATGTGCTTTCATAATAAACCCTACCTCAATTAGGTCTTTTGAGGGTTGTATCGTGGTCGGGTTCACGGTTCGTGAAACAAAGGATATTTGGCTCAAATTTTTGATTTGTACCCACCCCTTCTACGTGATGATCTCCGATCCTAAAGTTCAGCTAACCTGGCACAAGTACTCGCCTCTTCGAGAGGTATGTTGAATGGTAAGAACCACCATTAAGGAATCCACAAGGTTTATTCCGGAGTGATAGTTACTCCTTCTCGTTTTCGGCGTCTGTGTACACGACTTTGTGACTCGCTGGGGAAAATTTTCTATTGATATCCCCTCTTTTTCGTTCTTTTGATTCCCTAATTTTTGCCTGGACTAACTCATTTTGAGTTTTTTTCGATTCTTTTCGTTTTCTTTTGAAGTCCAGCGGGATGCCCCTGATTTTTGCCTAAGTATTAGCTTTCTAGCTTTTTCTTTCTTTTTACTTAGCGGGCTTTCTTCCTTCTTTCTTTTGGAACAAAGTCGTGTGACACTGGTTGTCTTGATTGCTCCGAAAGGATTGTAACTGTCTCACTCCTGATTGGTGAGGTTTGACCTCTTGAAAGGTATAAACTATTTGGTCCTCGAAAGACAACACTCCTCTGCAAGACTTGAATGCTCGGTCAGGCTTAACTGACACCTACCCTGCCCCGGGTTAAGATGTGAGGGTTTAAAAGTCCAAAAAAACTTCTACTTCCTGGATCGAAGTGGTTAACAAGGGACTAACTCCTTATATCTCCAGTGTTTGGGGGATTTGAAACAATGCCTTGTACGTCATCGGTAAGGTCTTATCTGAAAGCATACGATCATCGGTTATGAGTTTAGTTTCCTCATCCTCCCTCCAGTCTTTGCTAGTCACAGTGATAAAGGGGAGTGAATAAAATGCAAGTGTCAGTGCAATGCAGTAAATGAGCGACAGCGACATGATTAATTCAGAAAAATGCATAGTCACTTTATTATTACCACCATTCGAAACATACAATGTTTAAAAGCAGGTAGTAACTAACAGAAAAGAAACTACAAATGCAAATGATATAAAGAGTCTGAGGACTGCCAATGCTGAGGACGCCTGCCTGTCTGGACCACTGGCTCCTTTGCTGGGGAATACTTTCCGAGTCTACGAGCTTAGACAGCTGAGCGGTTGGTATGAACAAACAGAAATCCTTCTCGAAAGGAAATGCAATCCGGGTCAATCAACTGCTGTACCTTCGCCTGAAATGCTTTACAATCTTCAGTTGAATGCCCCGGTGATCCACCATGATAACCACACTGGACATGGGGATTATACCCAGGAGGGTAAGGTTTTGGAACTGGCTTAAGAGCTTTAGGTTCCACCAAAGAACTCTGGATCAAAGATGGTAACAGCTGGCTATACGGCATAGGCACTGGGTGAGAAGGAGCTTTCCTTCGTTCCAAGTTGTTGCGAGGTCGATTCTGATTCTGACGCTGGTTCTGATAACCTCGGCCACGAGTTTGCTGCTTTGCAATGGAAGCGACATAAGATTCCTGATAGGGTGCCCCAGGCACGGCTGTCTGTCCAGTATAACAAGCCACAGGAGGTACCGATCTCTGATAAGATGAAGAACCAACAAAATTCACTGATTCGCTTCGAGGATATTCAACCTTTGGCAGGACTGCGTTGATCACAACTCCTTCTTCATTCTGATAGTCACAAGGATATTCAGTTTCACCAGCTTGATCATATGAAGTAACCTGAATTTTCCCAATTCTTATGGCATACTCAAGGCGTTCTCCTAATGTTACCACGTCAGAGAAACTTAACGGAAGCCCAAGCAATCTTTCGAAGTACGGATCTTGTAGGGAATCTACAAACATGCTTGTCAACTCTTGGTCTAGCAGCGGTGGATGCACTCTAGCAGCAAATTCTCTCCATCTATGAGCATACTTCCTGATAGGTTCATTATTCTCTTGAGACAATTCTTGCAACTGCATGCGATGTGGAGCTACGTCTAGGTTATAATCGTACTGCTTCAGAAAAGCTCTGGCTAAATCCATCCATGATTGAATCTGATTTCTCTCTAACTGCATATACCACCTCAAAGATGCCCCATTCAGACTATCTTGAAAGCAATGGATCATCAATTTGTCATCTCGCACAAACGAAGTCATTCTTCGACAGAACATCATCAAATGTTGCTTCGGACAGCTATCTCCCATGTACTTTTCAAACTTCGGCACTTTGAACTTATAAGGCAACACCAGGTCAGGAACCAAACACATGTCTGCAGTATTCAGGTTAGCAGCATCTTTGGCTTTCAAAGCTTCAACTTTCTCTTCCAACGCTCGGAGTTTTCTATCCGTCTCAAGAGCTCTTGGATCTACCATCCCGTCCATTGGAATATATCTCCGTGGATTCATCACAGGGAAAGCAACACCTTGATTGTTAACAGGAGGAGGACGCTCATATCGGGCACCAAACTGCTCATGTCGATCTCGGTTCTCAACAGAAGGCTGTACAACTTGGTCTGCAGTAACGTTGTTTGCTTGCGGAAAGTCTTCCATGGAATCATACAGAGGGTTGGACGTCATAGTGAACCCTGTCAGGGTGTTAGGAGACTGGAAATTCCCTTCAGACATAGCTACCAATAGTCTTCAGCTGACTTCAATGCTTGATTCTGCGCAAATCTACTCAACCCCTAGGTCGGTCTTCTGACAATCAACGGTTGCTCAATCCAAACTCCGGGTAATCACCTTCAGGAAACAAAGGCTGGATCAGAACTCTGGCTAACTGGAGGATGATATGCAATATGATGCAACACTGATATGCACATGATATGCAAGATGCAGCAAACAACGGGACCACAACCCCCACATAAATCTGAATACTGCTGCGCTGCTGACGGAGTCCGTTCGCTCTGAAGAGAAGACCAAAATAACGGGTAGGTTGGAAGTCAAGGTTCCTGCAAACCCCCCCCCCCCCACTCACAGGTATGGACATATATCTGACAAGGTACGACATCCTATGCGGTCGTCAGCGTCACAGACTTTCAAGACTGACGATACGATTCCCAGAAGGAGTGGCATCATCAAGTCTTGAAGAGGCCTCACTTAGCTAACTTCCAAATGATCGGTTCCCAGAGTCGACAATCCAACTAACCAGCAACCCGAGCCACCCAAAGGGTGGGACAAGAGGCCAACCAGAAGAACCTTGTCTGAGTGTAGATTTCGCAGGACACTAGGACATGCAAAGCATGTGCGCGCCCACTAATTTCTACTCTAATTCTAGGTGCACTCAAGCCCAGGTCCGGCTTATCTCTCAATCATAGAACACCCGTCACACCCTAACAGCAACAGATAATATCAATAAATAAACCCCAATAGATAAGCAAACAAGCGCTAGGATTGACTCTCTTAGGGGACGTTGGATCCCACGTGCATAGGGACTATCGCAGTCCTTAGCAGCCAGGGGACGTTGGGTCCCCAGCAGAGTCGCCAGCTGCTGGGGATCGCCCCAAACAGCCAGGAAAAAACCTAAGGCGAGACTCGAACAGGGAACTATCGCAGTGTCCCCAGCAGAGTCGCCAACTGCTGGGGATGACCCCAAACAGCCAGGAAAAAACCTAAGGCGAGACTCGAATAGGGAACTATCGCCGTCCCCAGCAGAGTCGCCAGCTGCTGGGGATCGCCCCAAACAGCCAGGAAAAAACCTAAGGCGAGACTCGAACAGGGAACTATCGCAGTGTCCCCAGCAGAGTCGCCAGCTGTCGCTACTGCGAAAATTGGCGTCGGCTGACAGAAGAGTCGCCACCGTGCGTTATTTATCCCAACGGAGGGAAAGGAAACACTCGAAGTAAACCTCGCAAAAAACGGGAAAGGTATGGTCATCGCAACCAAAACCTGGGTTCGGGAGTCGGTTACGCAAGGGGAAGGTATTAACACCCCTCACGTCCGTCGTACTCGACGGGATCCACGCTTGCTTGGGTTGTCTACAGGATGCAAAACAATCTATCTACGGCTGCTAAATCTAAACGGAAGGGAATTGACTCGATAGAGCGTCGCACTCTACGCCTACGTATTCTCAAGAGAGAAAGTCAGAGTCAACGTAGTTCGGGACTACGGGGAAATTGGCTCGCCAAGACTTTGCGTCTTATGCCTACGTACTTCCACACTGCATGGAAGATCAGAGCTTTGCGTAGTTCAGGCTAACTACGGCTAAACAGGGTATTCTCACACAGCAGTGAGAAATCAACTGGTTTTACAGGTACGGGAACCTATGGGAAAAACTACGGTCTGGTCTCAAATGCGCTCGGGCAAGAGACAAGGGATAACAAATTAGTCGTCAGCGGGAAAGTCTCGATCGCACAGCAGCGAGAGAACACAAGAATTAGTTGTTAGTGTGCTCGCTAGGATATCGCATCCTATGCCTACATATTCTCGTCTGGTACGAGAAATCAGAGCAGCTGTAGTTCGGCTACTTTCGGGACCACAGCTCAAATCTCGTTTTATTAACATTCTGAAAAATGGTTACAATGATTGAATACTGGAAAATAAACTCCTAGGAAATACTATCCTATCCATCTACCATGGAAAATCAAAATGGAAAATAGTCCCCTAACAAATGGACCTTTGAAACTATCTCTAAAAATAAATCCATGAAGAAAATGTACTCTAAAAAATATTAAATCTACACTAATATTTTTTACTATTTTTTCTAAGTATCTTTCTTTTTCAAAATACTTCTATTTTCTTTCCAAATATTTTTCCCATATATCTATTTTTCTTTTCATATTTCTTTTTCTTTTTTTTTTTAAATGTACTCTTTTTCCAACTATTTTCTCTATCTCTTTTTCATATTCTTTTTTCAAATATTTCTTTTTCATATTCTTTTTTCAAATATTTCTTTTTATATATTTTTCTCATTCTTCTTCTTTTTTCAATATCCTTTTTTTCTAAAAAAAAACTAAGCTAATGAATATGAAGAAAAGAAAATTACAAAAGGGGAGGGGGGTACACCATCCAGGGGGTATAGCTTCAGCAAAAACAATTGGTACAACTGGGCCCAGCCCAAAAAAAGGAACTCCAGCCAAAAACGGAGTGGGGTGCAAGAATGGAGAGGAGGGTGTATACAAGAAACTCGTTGGGCCTAGCCCAACACCAAAGCAAAGGACAGACGAAGGGGGTGCAACGAAGGAATTAGGGGGTGCATTGCCAAAACACCTTGGGCTTAGCCCAATCAGACACCAAACGGAGGGGGGGGGGGGGAAATGGGAAAAACGGAGGGTTCAGTCCGGAAATCACAATGGGCTTCGAAGCCCAAAATCCACTCTGAGTCCAATGAGGGGTTCTCCTCTCCCTCACTCAGCCTCCACTTCTGAGAAACCCTAGAGGATCTTCCTCCCTTGCCAACTGCCGCCGTCACCGTTCACAACTTCTTCCTTCTCTTCGATCTCCATCCCATCCTTCTTGCTGAAAGCCTCTTCAACTAAATCATCCTCAGCAAAACGAAACGCGAACCAAAGCAAACAACATCAAAATGTACTTGTTATCAACTGATTGCAAGAATCTCAACAAGCTGAAGATGAGCTATCGGAGTTTTTCCATGTAAAGAGATCCTGAGAAACCATACAAAGATGCAACGACCTTGAGAAACGATGAAGGTTTACGAACCTTGTTGATGGATCTGATGAAAGGAGGATGATCTTGAAACATTTTCTCTGGAAAGGTTTGAAGAAACCCATGGAGGTTCTTGAAGTCGTTGATGAAGGAATCTTGTTGTAGATCTGAAGGAACTCGGTGTTGGAGTTCTGTTGAAGCCATTTGGGGATGAGGGATTGCGAGTTGAGTTGCTGAGGATTTCTTGAAAGAAGTTCGTTGAAGATTCGTTGAAGTCTGACTCGTGTCTGGATCCAGATGTTGTTCTGATGATTTCTGGAGATGATGAACTATTCTTGCATGTTCTTGTTGTTGAAAGATGAAGATTCTTCGCGTTTCTGGCGATTTCCAGGTGATATTGCGGATGATTGTTCTGGAGATATGATGAAGAATATGAAGACTTGGATGAACTCGAGTTCTTGGAGATCGCTGGAAAAACCATGACGGTTGTGGATGAATCTTTCTGGATTTTGTTGATTATGGATGATGAAGGTTGATCGAAGGAGATGAAGGTTGATCGGAGGGGAAGATGATTGTGGATCGGAGGAGGAAGATGATTGTGGATCGGAGATGGAGATTTTCTGGGTTTTTGGTGTTTTCTGGCTTTCCGGCGAAACAGACGGTGGCCAGAGTAAGTTAGAGGTGCCGGCGGGGAACTGTTAGGGTGGTTGCATGGCCGCCGGCCATGCAACCGGTGGAGGCTGGGTGGTTGCCAAGTGGCAAGGGTAGTGGAGGGAACTGGTGCATGCTGGCCACGTGGCGAGGGCGTGGCAGCGGGAGAGAAAGGGAGAAAATGATGTGGCGTGTGTGAAGTCTGATATGTGGCCTCCTCCTCCTATTTACACGTGGATTGGACTATTATATAGGACATGGAAATTTCTGGACCTGCAGTGAATTGGGCTTTACGTGAACTCTGGATAATGATGATAATAAGCCCAACATGACTAATGACAAATTAATACCAAACTGATTAATGAAATAATGGAGATTAAGACTGATGAACACGTGATTAACATGAAATGGCAATTAATGGATTAATAAGCTGATAAGAGATGATTAATGGCAATACTATGGATGATTAACGAAAATGATTAGTAAGCTAAAATGATTAATCCTAATGATTTAATATCCTAATTAAAACTAAACAACTAATATCCAATTAAAAAAACTGTTAACAAACCATAACAAACTATTTTCTATAAAAGAAAAATCTATGTAATCTATAAAAGAAAAAAAGAATCTATTAAAATATCTATTAAAAAGAAATTCTATTAATATTCTATAAAACAGAATCTAGTTACTTCTATATTAAAAAGAAAATACTTCCCTATTTAAAATACAACCCTAATATTCTAAAAAACTATTTATTCTATAACCTATAATATCTATATCTAAAATATTATATCCTATGAAAGAAAATCTATTATTAACAAAAGAAAAATCTGTATTATTCTATAAAAAAAATGATTAAAAAGCTATTTAATATCTAATATATTCTAAAATTGATTTTAAAGCTATTAAAACTATTATTAATATTCTAAAATGAATAAAATCTATTAAAACCCTAATAATGGCCAATAAAATCCAGAAAAATCACAATAATTCCCGAAGGAACAAAAATAGCACCGAACGACAAATATCACTGCGAGAGCGCACAAAAATAGCCGGTAAAAATCCATAGACACCGAAATATCCCTAAAAACAACAGCGCGAGCTGCAAACACCGGGAATAGCTCGAATTTCCAAAAATACGATTCTACCTATCTAAACTGATTAAAAACACCTGAGACGCGAGACGAGGGCTGTGATCCCGATAAAATCAAAACAACTGAAAAATGCACTGTATGCGATATGCAGATGCGAATGCGGTCATGCGCCGAAACATAGGACCAGCTACGAGACCCGGTTGGTCAAATTTTAGGGTACAATAGATACAACTGACTCAACACTGGCTCTGATACCACTTAATGTAACACCCCCTTTCTATGCCCCCAAATATCCAAATATTTCATAATTCACCAAACAGGTATTCACATATACAGTTATCATTCATCATGTTTTACAAAACATATCAACAACAGATACATACTCAGATGTATCACAAAAGAATCAAAATAAATCCTATCTACCCAGTGCTACATATCAGAGCCGACCGACCAAAAAGGGAAGAAGCCACGCTTCACAAAAATACCTCCAGCAATCTAGTCTGCAATGCCTCATAGAGCATTAAAAGAAACAACAGAAGGGTGAGAAACGATATCATAATAACAATGCATAAAAACATATATATATATATATATATATATATATATATATATATATATATATATATATATATATATATATATATATATATATATATATATATATATATATATATATATATATATACACATAATACCCAATATACGTCTTTCACATTCTCACCGCAACTCACCTCGTCATACCGTACATCGCAATGTATTCACATTATCTATTTACAAATAGAACATCATGCATATACAATATGCGTCAACAATGTTTATATCGGTTCATAAACACACAAAACATACATATTCATATATTCACACATACATGTGTCTTCAAGCATACCAATCATGCCAATCATCAACAATTCATATAAACATTTACAATTATGTTCATTCACCATACACCATGCAGGATGTCAACATGCAACTCATAGAGACCGACACACGACTCTATGCAGATGCAAATGCGGTACCGACTCATTTCAGCAGGTTCAATTGAAGAACCAAATAACCATCGCTCACACCCCACATGGGCACACGAGGTTCTGCAGATTCTACGCGGAATCAAAATAACCATCGTAACATACGAGGTTCTGCAAATCCACCGAGGGATCAATAATTAACCATCGCTCACACCCCACAAGGGCACACGAGGTTCTGCAGATTCACCGAGGAATCAATAATTAACCATCGCTCACACCCCACAAGGGTACACGAGGTTCTGCAGATTCACCGAGGAATCAATCGACACAAGAATGCATACCATGATGCTTCACATGCAACATGACTCATGACACTCTTGAAATGCACACATGTTTACAAACATATTCATGCATTCTACACATTCATTGCATATATTCATACAAACATCATAGATTTTTAATCAGGCTAAACAATGCACATAATTGCCCAAACGGCCACAATTCGTAATATAGGATTCACGCCATACGGCTACCCACAACACATCACAAACCAGCATATAAGCTACTAAATCAAAGAAGGGTCGATCGCAACCGAAACCCCAAGCCACGACAGCACCACGCAACAGGGAAAAAATTCATCCTGCTACGTTCGCTACACGCTCGCCTAGCGAGCTGCTAGCGAGCGTTCGCTACCTCTTCGCCTATCGAACTGCTAGCGAGCAAGAACAGAGGCTACAAACCTCGTTCGCTACCCCGTTCGCCACAGCTAACCTCTAGCAAGCTCCTCGCTACTCCCTTCGCTGCCAGCGAGGGACATTAAAACCATTCTGTCCTAAGTCTGGGACCGTTCGCTGCGTACTCGCCTAGCGAACTACCAGCGACCACTCGCGACCTGCTCGCCTAGCGAACTGCTAGCGAGCGTCTGCGATTTCCACTTCTCCCCACTGCTCAGAATCCAAAACCACCAATAAAATCACCCGATGAACTCCAACTCATATCCAGTAGCCTTAGTCTAACATATATCGACTAATCTACGTCATCTAATCACGATTCTAACCGTTAGACAACGATTTCTATCGATTAAACCAAATTCAACCTAAAATGGAAAGTGTAGAAAAACTACCAACAATCCAAAACAATCCAACAAAATCATACATGATTATACACATTGATAGAATAATAAAGTTTCACACCCTTACCAGATCAATCGAAAGCTTTGGTGATGATTTCTTGAAGTTCTAGGTTTTCCTCTCCTTTTCTCTCCACTTTCTCTTCTCCTCTTTCTTTCTCTTGTTTTTCTCTCTATGTTACTATCTTCCTTTCTTTTCCTCTCTCATCTCATATTTCTATTTCTTTCCTCTCAAATTCTTTCCACACACTAATTAATCTATTCTCACAAAAATATCCACTTAGCATAATCACTAATGCCCAAAATACCCTCCAACCTATTTTTACCCGAAACACTCAAAATCGGTAAAAAGAGAAAAATAGCATAATATGTACACATAACATATTAAACACATAAATCATATATTTAAAATAATAATTCAATCAATTAAAATAAAAGGACTCAAAATAAGGGAAATCGGAATCGGGGCGTTACAATTTACATTTCAATATCTCATTCCATATCACATGTATATATCTCTGCTTCATATTTCTACTATTTTTAACCGTTTATCGTTTCCGAAGGAAAGGTTTTCCGTTTGACCACCACGTCAATGCCTTCACCCTCACCCTATCCTAGCCTTAGGATCCGAGTTGCCATACTCGTGCTTAGCGTCCCGCCGTGGACATACCTCAACCTTATCCTAGCCTTAGGACTTGAGTTGTCATACTCACTTTTAGGCGTCCCGCCGTGGACATCCACCCCTTTATCCTATTCTTAGGATCAGGAGTCGCCGCACTCCATGTAAGTTCCCGCTGTGGAATACTTACTCACCTTTTTTCAACTCAACTCCTTAAAATATAGATTAGGAGTCGCCGCACTCCACGTAAGCATTTCCATATGAACTTTTACTTCCCCTGGAACCTTGACCACAGTCAAGAAGTTCCTCTTCCTCCTCTTTGAGGGGAACTACGAGCGCTCTGGTTTCTCTTCGAGAATACGTAGGCACAAGATGCGATGTCTTGGCGATCTCATTAACAACTAACGTCCCATTACCTTTCCTAGCCTTAGGATCAGAGTCATCATGCTCCAGGTAGTTGTCCCGTCGTGGATATCCTTTACATTTACCCTTTATCCTAGCCTTAGGATTTGAGTCGCTGTGCTCATGTTTAGCGTCCCGCCGTGGACATTCTTATTCTCTACCTTAACCTTCAATGTAGATTAGGAGTCGCCGCACTCCACGTAAACACTTCCATATGAATTTTTACTTCCCCTGGAACCTTGACCACAATCAAGAAGTTCCTCACTCCTCTTTGAGGGGAACTACGATTACTCGAATTCCACCCCCTACCCAGGATACGTAGGCACAAGACGCGAATTCTTGACGAGTATACTTAGGACTAACCCCTTAGGTCCCTCTCTTTACCTTTAACCCTTTATCATTACCCTTTAACAGATAACCATTAACAAATAACACATTTTAAACAAGAGGTTTCTGTAGAGTACTACAAAAGTTTAAGATGCTAATACCTTCCCTAAGCTTAACCAACCCCCGAACCCTAGATCTCTCCCCGCATTGTGTTTACGATGCAAAACAGGTTTTTCCTTCTTTAACCTTTCCTTCGGATAAATCAAACACTGGTTGTGAGTCAAGATTGTGATTTAAATAAATCAATAATTTGATATCCTATTCTCACCGCAACAGAAAATGGCGACTTCATTGGGGAGATTGTCTAACTTTTTTTGAGGGTTATCCTTATCTTGTTTATGTTTGCCATTTGCTTTATTATCTACTTGTATATATGATTGTACCTTGCTTGGGGTTATATACATTGCTGTGAGATAAGTCCTACACCCGGATTTGAGCGCAATTATTATAGTAAGGTGATATATTCGACGAGGCTTATAGGGAGTGATTCCTGACCAAGCTGACTTGAGAATCACCGCTCAGTTGAGGCCCTCTTGAAATTAGTATTATTGAACGAGTGTTCGTGAAAACATTCACTATTTTCGACCCAGGAGCCTGTGATATTGGGGGCCGTAGTTACCTGAACACAACTTGGCCTTATTAGGACGTAGTGCGATGGCTATGAAGGAGTATTCCCAAAATAGTTGATATGCGATACTACACTCAAAAGAGGTTGTCTTAAGAATATTATTAACTACCGAGTTATTTGGGAAATTGATAATATTTGAAAGATGAACTGATGACTTTGAGCACCTCTTTAGAACCCTTGTTCTGCAGGTACAATTAACCCTTAGTACTTACCTTTTGAGATGGGTAGACCATGGCTCCTTGCTCATGACCTTCTAACCTAGGACCTTTGTTTGCTTGCGTGTGTTTGTGCATTGCATCCAGCATCATAACATTCCTGGTTTCAAGGAATTCAACTGTCATTCCTTTGCAAATTCAAAAAAATCTTGAATTCAAATCTAAAAACTTTTCAATTTTCCTAGAAAATATTTGCAATTGACGTTGAAATCCTTGAAACCATTGCATTACATTGCATCGCATCCTATTTTTGCATTTGCATTTTCCTTCTGATTTTCTTATCTTCGGTTCTATCGCCTTCCAGTTCTCTCACCTGAGTCTTCTGCATCAGTACAACACCAGAGCTCGAGCTCGGAAAAAGATGGCGGAAAAAAATCAAGAGCTTGATCGTGTCAGTAATAAACTAGAAGATCTTCGGGGAAGTGTTGGGCAGATTGTGGAGATGCTACATGTTATACGTACAAGGATAGATACTCAACCCACTGTTGTTTCTGAGATTACCAATGTTGTTGTGGATCCTCAACCATCTGTTACTGCTGTAAATGTACCTCCTTATAGTCTTCCACTTGGTTTTGTGCCTACTCCTGCTGCAGTTCCTATTACTCAACCAGTTCAACAAGTTGTTCCTCTGGTTTCTGAAGCTCCTCAAGTGATTCCTACTTTTGCACCAGCTGCTATTCATACACATGTGCAACCGTATTTCAATGAACTGGTATATGATATTTATGATGAAGATGAACGTCATGAAAAGCTCCTGGAGAATGTAGAAATTGTTGACAAAAGGCTGAGAATGATGGAAGGAGATCAAATCTTTGATGCTGCTGCCAGAGAAGTGTGTCTTATATCTGGTCTGGTTATTCCTTCGAAGTTCAAGACTCCTAGCTTTGATTGTTATGAAGGAGCTACATGCCCGAAGAGCCACTTGATCATGTATTACTGTAAAATGACTACTTACGTTGATAATGACAAACTGATGATACATTGTTTCCAGGACAATCTGAAGGGTGTTTCATCAAAGTGGTACTTAACTCTAGATCAGTCTCGTATTAAGAGCTTCCAAGATTTATCTGATGCCTTCATCAAACATTACAAATACAATATGGATCTAGCTCCTGACAAAAGACAACTGCTTAGTATGTCCCATAAGAGTTCTGAATCATTCAAGGAGTATGCTCAAAGATGGAGAGAGATTCCTTCGCAAGTAGAACCTCATTTGACAGAAAAAGAGCTAGCTGATTGGTTCGTTGACACTGTGCGTCCTGAATTCTACGAAAGAATGGTTGGTAGTGTGACTGCAAATTTCTCTGATATTGTTGTTGTCGGTGTAAAATTTGAATTGGGTATGAAAAGTGGGAAAATGTCAAGTACTACTGGTGGTTCGAGCTCCAATAAAGATCGTGCTAAGAAACCTTCATTTAGCTCTCACAAGAAGAAAAAGGGTGAAACTAATGTTGTAACTGCAAGCAGACGAAGAAATCAACCTTGGCAACACCAGTAAAACTATGTTCAATAACAAGGTTATCCTATTCAGTTCGCTCAATAACCGTATGTAGTTGTTGTTACACCTGCCTTCAATCAACAAGTTCCTACTTATCAGCCTGTGCAACCGACTCCAGTTTATCAGCCTCCGGTCTATCAACAACCTCCTAATTATCAGAAAGCTCCAGCCAATTATCAACGAGCGCCTAACGCTCCTGCTTATCAACAACTGAAGAATCAACCATCTCACCAGAATGTTCCTAACAGGAGACAATACAAGCCGATTCCTCATATTCCGATGACTTATACCGAGTTGTACCCTTCACTAGTGCAACAAGGTTTGATAACTACCAGAGCTTTGGGTCCACCTCCAAATCCGCTGCCAGCTAATTACAACCCTGTCGCCCATTGTTTATTTCATGAGGGTGCGCCTGGCCACGATCTAGAAAGCTGTTATGCTCTCAAGCACCTTGTCAGAGAATTAATGGAAAAGAAGATCCTATCTTTTGATGATCCTCAACCGAATGTCAAAAGCAATTCTTTTCCTAATCATGGTGCTGTTAATGCTATTGATGATATATCTGATGAAAGCCTAATTCTTGATGTTTTTCAAATCAAAACTCCTCTTCGGGTTTTCCATTCAAAATTACTTGAAGTTGGTTTAGTGTCTGCTTGCCACGATGATTGCACAAATTATGATGTCAGTACCAAGGGCTGTTTGTTGGTTCATAATGATTTTCAAAAGTTGATCAACGATGGTTTCTTACAAGTGGTTAACAAAGTGAAGAATGGTGAACTTGATGTGATTGAACCCGTTTTCAACTTACCAGAACCGAGTGCTAAAGTGCCAGTCTTCCATCTACCAAAATCAATCTCTGCAGTGCCTGTGTTCAGTACATCTAAGCCAATTACTCCTACAATCAATTAGGCAAAGCCAGTAATTATTCAGAAGCCTAGTCCATTTCATTTCAGTGATCCTAAAGATGTACCCTGGAAATATGATGTTACCATGATTGACAAAGAATCTGGGAAAGTTATTCCAAGGGAAAATTTGAAGACTGTTAATGAAGATGTGATAAATATAGCTGGGGCAAGCAAGATGACACGAAGTGGTCGTATTCATACTCCCCGTTTCAATGAGGCTCCGCCTAAGGAAACTATTACCACCGTGCCAACCAAAGACAAAGGGAAAGAAGCGGCTACAAATGATGAGGATGCTGAATTCTTGAGGATCATCAGGAAAAGTGATTACAAAGTCATCGATCAACTTCACCAGATTCCTTCTAAGATCTCAATCTTGTCTTTGTTGATGAGTTCACCTGCTCATCGGACTGCATCACAAAAGCTGTTGGCTCAAGCCCATGTCGCTCAAGACATTACTACCGGTCAATTTGACAGTGTGATCGCTAACATTATTGCCTGCAATACTCTTAGCTTCAGCAACAAAGAGCTACCAAGATAAGTTCAAAGTCACAATTGTGCTTTACATGTGTCCATGAAATGTCAGGAGGATAACTTATCAAGAATACTTATGGATACCGGTTCATCTTTGAACGTCCTACCGAAGAAGGTCCTTACCAAGTTGGCTTACAAGGAGACTGAGGTGAAGCCTACCTCGCTGATAGTTAAAGCTTTTGATGGTTCCCGCAGAACTATAATTGGAGAAGTGGAGCTACGAATCTTAATTGGACCACATATATTCAACATCACATTCCAAGTACTGGACATAAATCCTAACTACAGTTGTTTACTTGGAAGACCTTGGATCCACGTCGTTGGAGCCGTAACTTCAACTCTACATCAGAAGATGAAGTTTATGGTCGATGAAAGACTGGTTATTATACATGGTGAAGAGGATCTGATGGTCAGCAGCCTATCTTCTTTCCGTTACATAGAGGCCGATGAAGACGCTTTGGAAACTTATTTCCAAGCACTTGAAATCACCAATGTTGTCCTATTGGAAGTCGAAGAAACAGTGGGCCAGAGTAATCCATCTTTCGCATCTTTCAAGAGCACCAAATCAACCGTCGAAGGAGGCATTCCTGAAGGTTGGGGAGAAATGATAGATATCAAGACCAAGAAGGATCGCCATTGGTTGGGTTACAAACCAACTCATGATAAAGCTTATACAACTATCAAAGGGCGTCCGAAGGCTGTCCAAGAAGTGTTTGTCAGTGGAGGTTTCCATATCAATGCCATCGACGATGACAACGAAGATAAAGACCTGAGTAACCTGGTATTCAAGTGCGATGCAACTTTAAGCAACTGGGAAGCAATAGAGATCCCTGTGATTTTTCCTGTTTCAAAGTAATTTGTCTTTTATCTGCTGTTTTCAAAAATTCCATAGCTATGCCCAAGGCTATTGGAATATTTTGTAGGGCCACCTTTTCGTTTTCAAAAGAATATTAATAAATGCATTTTGTTAATTTCTTGTTGTTTCATTTACCGTTTTTTCGTTTTTACCATTTTAAAGAAATTGACAATCTTTTTGAAACTACAAAAAAAGCATTTTCTTTCTTTTGGATTTCTTTGAGCATTTAATAAAATAAGCCTTCAAACATGCATTGCTATCCCAAACCTTATTGAATCCAATGACCTCGCTTTCACTCCTGACTGGGATTCACCCATTTATCAAGCTGAAGATGAGGGTGAGGAAGATTTTGAAGTACCCACTGAATTGGCAAAATTAGTTGAGTATGAGTACACTGAGCTTCAACCATACAAAGAGTAGGTAGATTTGATTAATCTTGGCTATGATGAAGACAAGAAAGAGGTCAAGATTGGTACTACACTTGAGGTTGATGTCAAGAAGAGATTGATCAAGCTTCTAGAGGAATATGTTGATGTGTTTGCATGGTCGTATCAAGATATGCCCGGTTTAGACACTGATATTGTTGTTCACAAGCTGTCGCTTGAACCAGAATGTCCACCTATCAAGCAGATACTTCGAAGAACAAGACCGGACATGGCTTTGAAGATTTAAGATGAGTTTAAGAAACAGCTCGACACATGTTTTCTAACAGTTGCGAAGTATCCTGATTGGGTAGCCAACATTGTTTCAGTGCCCAAAAAGGACAGTAAAGTCATAATGTGTGTAGACTACAGGGATTTGAACAAAGCAAACCTAAAAGACTATTTCCCTCTACCGCACATTGATACCCTTGTGGACCATATAGCCAGTTTTGTAGTTTTCTCTTTTATGGATGGTTTCTCCGGTTATAATCAGATCAAGATGGATCCTGCCGACAGAGAAAAGACTACATTCATTACTCCTTGGGGAACATATTGCTACAAAGTTATGCCCTTCGGTTTGAAAAATGCAGGGGTAACATATCAAAGAGCTATGGTCTCTCTCTTTCATGACATGATGCATAAAGAGATCAAAGTTTATGTTGATGATATGATTGCCAAATCCCAAAATGAAGAGGACCATTTGGATCATTTGTTGAAACTGTTTAAACGACTCAGGAAGTACCAGTTGAAACTGAATCCTTCTAACTGTACCTTTGGTGTTAGATCTGGAAAGTTACTTGGGTTCATCGTCAGCCAACGAGGAATTGAAGTAGATCTTGATAAAGTCCGAGCCATTTGGGACATGTCAGCTCCGCAAACTGAAACACAAGTCAGATGTTTTCTTGGACGACTGAACTATATCTCCAGATTCATTTCCAATATGACTGCTATATGTGAGCCAATATTCAAGTTATTCTGCAAAGGTCAGGTTATTGATTAGAATTCTGATTTCCAGCAAGCATTTAAGAAGATCAAAGGTTATTTGCAAGAACCTCATATCTTGATTCCTCATGTTCCTGGAATATCACTCTTCATGTATCTTACTGTTCTTGAGAGGTCTATGGGTTGTGTACTGGATCAACACGATGAGACTGGAAAAAAAGAACATGCCATCTACTACTTAAGCAAGAAGTTTACTGATTGTGAAAGCAGATGTTCACTCTTGGAAAAGACTTGTTGTGCGCTAGCATGGGTTGCTAACCGTCTCAGGAAATATATGATTTGTCACACTACTTTGTTGATCTCGAAAATGGATCCAATAAAGTACATTTTTGAGAAGCTTTCTCAAACTGGAAGACCTGCCCGTTGGCATATGTTGTTATCTGAATATGACATCCAGTATGTGACTCAAAAAGCTATCAAAGGAGTACCTTATCAGATTATCTTGCAGACCAACCGGTTGAAGATTATGAGCCTCTCAAGTTCGACTTTCCTGACGAATACATTATGTTAGTGAAGGATTATGAAGAGCCAGGTCCTGATGAAGGTCCCGAGCTGAGTTCCCGTTGAAAGACGATGTTCGATGGTTCCTCCAATCACGGTGGGCAGGGCATAGGCGTCGTTCTGATGAATCCAAAAGGTGTTTATACTCCATTTACAACAAGGTTAGACTTTGAATGCACCAACAATATCGCCGAATATGAAGCATGCATTATTGGCCTTGAAGCAGCTATTGATCTTCGAATCAAAATTCTTGAAGTGAGTGGAGATTCAGCTTTAGTTATTTATCAAGTCAAAGGTGAATGGGAGACCAGACATGAGAAGTTAATCCCATACAGAGCCTACATTGTTGAAATGATTGAGTATTTTGATGAGATCACTTTCAAACATGTTCCAAGGACCGAAAATCATATTGCTGATGCACTAGCCATGTTAGCCTCAGTGTGGAAAGTTAGATTCATCAATGATGCTACTCTCATTCGAATTGAAGGTAAGACTGAGCCTGCCTACTGTCAGATGGTTGAAGAAGAAACTGATGACAAGCCTTGGTTCCATGACATTAAGAATTATCTGCTAAAGGAAGAGTATCCAGTCGATGCAACTAATCTTGACAAGAAGACTCTGAGAAGATTAGCATCCAAATTCTTCATCATCAACAATGTGCTATACAAGAGAAACCACGACATGGTTCTACTTAGATGTGTTGACAAACATGAAGCAGATATGTTACTTTAGGAAATTCATGAAGGGACCTTTGGTACTCATGCCAATGATTACGCCATGTCTAAGAAAATCTTGAGAGCTAGATATTATTGGTTAATCATGGAATCTGACTGCATCCAATATACTAGAAAGTGCCCTAAGTGCCAAATTTATGCTGACAAGGTCCACGTACCTCCAACACCGCTGAATGTCTTATCTTCACCGTGTCCTTCTCAATGTGGGGCATTGACATGATTGAGGAAATCGACCCAAAAGCTTCCAATGGTCACCGATTCATTCTAGTTGTTATCGGCTACTTCACCAAATGTGTAGAAGCTGCCTCTTACGCCAACGTGACCAAGCAAGTGGTTGCCCGCTTCATCAAGAAATAGATTATCTGCCGTTATGGAATTCCAAGCCAGATCATAACAGACAACGGGACCAATTTGAATAATAAAACCATAAAGGAGTTGTGCGAAAGTTTCAAAATTGCACATCACAATTCTTCTCCTTATCGTCCCAAAATGAATGGAGCTGTTGAAACTGCAAACAAAAACATCAAGAAAATCCTGCAAAAAATGGTCAAGACTTAGAAGGTTTTCATGAAATGTTACCATTTGCTTTGCATAGATACAGAACTTCAGTGCGAACTTCAACAGGAGCAACCCCTTTCTCTTTAGTGTATGGAATGGATGTCGTCCTCCCTATCGAAGTAGAGTTACCTTATTTAAGAGCGTTGATGGAAAGCAAGCTTGGTGAAGCAGAATGGGTCCAAGACGGATTTGACCAGCTGAATCTCATCGATGAGAAGCGCATGACAGCAATGTGCCATGGTCAGTTATACCAGAAACAGATGAAAAGAGCCTTTGACAAGAAAGTCAAAATCCGAGAATTCCGCCAAGGAGAACTTGCACTCAAGAAAATCTTGCCAGTTCATAAAGACATGCGTGGGAAATGGATGCCCAATTATGAAGGCCCATTTATTGTGAAGATAGTCTTCTCTGGAGGATCGCTAATTCTTACAACAATGGATGTGAAGAGCTTGCACATCCTGTAAACTCTGATGCAGTCCGAAAATATTATGCCTAAAAATAGCCCGCTAAGTCGAAAACTTAGAAAGGCGACTTAGGCAGCAATGGGTATCCCGGTGAATCACAACCTATGAAGGAGATCCAGGAAAAAATTAGGGATGAAAATAAAATAATAATAGCTCGCTAAGCTGAAAACCTGAAAAGGCGGCTTGGGCAAAAATGAGCGTCCCGGTGGATTGAAAACCCGAAAGGGCGATCCAAGCAAAAGTTAGGGACAAAGGCATTTCACTGCATCAGATGACGCCAACCATCAGAGAACATTTATAGAAGATCAACTCCAATCCAATCGCTCTTGTCAGAAGCATGATTTTGGGTAGTCTTAGTTATTAGGGTCAGTAGAGGTCGTTGGATTCAATGTAACCTTTCCCTATTGCCAATTTCAATTGTAATTTTCCATGGAGCTTTGCCATTAGCAAGTTGTCATTCTTCAATAAAATTAAACCTTTTGCTATTCAATTCTTGCCATTTACGCTATCTCTATTTTCATTTTTGTTATGTAAATTGTTATTTGTTAATAATATTTTTGAAAGTGAAAAGTTTTTCAAATCTAAAATTGTTTTTGAAAACGCATTTGAATAGGATATAAAGTTGCTTTGACTTGTGGAAATATCTGAAGGACATATTCGTTCCCCAATAAGTCTGATGTTGTAGAAGCACTTTTAAACCATTGCCTCAGTGCAAACCCCCAGCGAAACATACGCTGACAACACTTTCGGACCAGATCCGACAATCTCTAGTGATTTTCAAGACTGCAGATAATCTCCCCCAGTATCTTCCAAGTGATACATATCTATTATTGAGGATCCACTCCCAGTGGAATCATCTTTTCCTCACTGAAGTTGCCACACTTTCCCCAGGGAAGTTGATGTACTTTCCCAGGAAGCTAATGTACTTTCCCTAGGAAGTTGTTATACATTCTCCAGTAAGCTGCCTAGCTCCACATCTTCCCCAATGAAGCGAATATTTATTTTATCCCCAAAAGTCTCTAATCCTAAGATGACTCTTCCAGTGAACAGGTCTTCTTCTATCAGAATTTAGATTCATGATAGCAATCCTCCAGTGAAGTCATGATATCATATCCCCAAGTGGAATATTATTCTCCCCAAAGAATTTTGGAACTTCAAAGAAAGATTTTGTTCCACCATCAACTTTCCTATCCCTTGATAGATGTACTTTTGCAGAGGTCGCCGGGTATTCCCCGTCGAGATGTTTACCTCATCTCCCGCTTACTCCTCCCTCTTGTCTGTTTTGTCAGCATATGCATCAGCAGTAGCATGAGCATGAGAATTTCATTTATACATACGCATTGACATACGCATTAGAATCTATATGTTTGCTATCCTTCTTTTTCTTTTGTCGTTATCTTAGTTGTGGTTACCGCCAAGTAACTGGGTTTGTCCATTCTCTTCAAGTAGATCGTCAACCTTAAGCATAAAAAACCCTACTATTTGCTGGTTTCCCCACCGAGTTCAACCCTCGTGGATGATCAGTTATTTCAGTTATCTTTTCTGTGCATGGATAAGATAATCCTCATTTGAGTTCATTCCCTCAATGGAGTCTTGTTTGACAGTTTCTTTCTAGCTCGATTCTAGATTGAACTTCAGTCCCTGTTGGTCGCTGAACCTACCTGGACGTGCATTTATTTTGCGCTATCTATCAAGAAGAGCCTTTACAACGCCTCATTGCTGATAAGTGGCAGTCTCTCCGGAGAAGCTTATCATTTTATCATATTTTTATCATTGCCCCAAGATAAGTGGCAGTCTTTCCGGAGAAGCTTATCGTTTCATCAGAGTACCTATAAGATAAGTGGCAGTCTCGCCTGAGAAGCTTATCATTGCTACCATTGTAGATAAGTGGCAGTCTCACCCGAGAAGCTTATCATTGTATCATTGCTCCCTAGTAAGCGGTAATCTCACCCGAGAAGCTTATCACCACAATTTTACAACACCGATAAGTGGTAGTCTCGCCTGAGAAGCTTATCCCTATTTTCATTATACCCGCAACAAGTGGTCATCTCCCTCGAGAAGCTTGTTTCCATTACCTCTCTTAGATAAGTGGCAGTCTCTTCAGAGAAGCTTATAATTTTATCCGTATCCTTAGATAAGTGGTAGTCTCCCATGAGAAACTTATCATTGTTATCTTTTTCAAATAAGTGGCAGTCTCTTTATTTGAGAAGCTTATCCAGTTTTGGTATGTAAATCCCTTGCAGCGATAAGTGGCAGTCTCTCTCGAGAAGCTTATCAGGGCATTTCCCCATTGAAGTCCAATTATGTTGGCATACAACAGAGTTTATACCCTGTATATTTCCTGATGGTTCCTAAAGATCCCGTTTGACCTCTTCGTTTAAGGAATTTCCAAAAGTTTGGATGTATTCTTGCCTGAAGACTCCAGCATTTGTTTGTTTACCTGTGTAATAATATGAACATTTATAGAGAAATTACCTAATTAGTTGACTTAACACCTTGAAATTGATTAAACAATTAATCAAATAATCCACTTAACAACTAAAAAACAATTAATTAATTAAATATTCAAAATTCATCAATTTAAATATTAATCCCTAAATCAATTCACCAAATTGTACATTTAATTAATCAATTAATCATCTTGAAAATAAAATCAAATAACTAATCAATTTATAGGATAAATTAATTAATTAACCAATTTGTAAATATAAAACAATTAATCAATTTAACAAATAAATAATTAACCAATTAAATTAAAAATAAATTTTACAAAATTAATAAATAAATAATGAAAATAAAGTAATAAAAAAATGACAATGTAAGAGAAGGGGTGAAACATGTGAGGGTGTGTAAAAACCAAATCTAGCTCAGGGCCAAATAACTAAACCTAATTAAATTATACATTAAATAATAATAATAATAATAATAATAATAATAATAATAATAATAATAATAATAATAATAATAATAACAATACACACGCTGCAAAAGACAGGGAAAATTGCCCAATTTTTCTGATTTTAATGATAAATTTTGACTTTTCAACATTAACAAACAACCAATGATAATGGGACACGTGCCAAATGGAAAGAGGAGAAAAACAAAAGCAAAAAATAACAGATAGTAAATCACGCATGCATATACTTCTTTATTTTATTTTAACTTGTTTTTCATTCTCTTTTTATGTTCACATTCCTTACTCACAACAAAATGGAAAACAAAATAGCAAAACATTCTCGCTAAAATCAAACAAAAAACTAAATGCACAAAGGGCAAAGAAAATAACATCATCCGGTGGCAGTGGAAGGTTTCCAGCGGATGAAGATATGACGAAGAACAATGCGATGGTGACTGGAGTTCACGAACGGTTGTGGAATGAGTGTGTTGTGGTCGTGAGTTCGTCAGAAATGAAAGATGTTTAATGGTGGAGACAAAATAGTTGTTGGCAGAATCTACACAAAGTGTTGTTGATCGGTTTTGGCACGATTGTGGGCAACACATTTTTGGTTTGTATGAAGTGGTAGTTCTCATGTGGTTTTTGAGGTGAAGAGTTTTGTGCAATATGGTGGTGTTGAATGTTACTAAAGGTTATTCAGAAGAAGATGGAAAAGAGTTTTTCATGAAAAATGCAACCCCTAAAACTTGTTTATTTCTCCCTATTTTCTTTTTCTTACCATTTTATTTTGGAATTTGAGAAGTAGAGATATGGGATGAAGACATGTGGTAAGTTATGGTGGCATTTTTGCTATGTGGTGGTAGTAGGAGTTGTTAGTTGATGAAGAAGTATGTTTATTGAGAAGAAAAAATGGTAGGTATATGATGGTGGTGGTATGAATATGTGATAAAAGTGAGAGAGGTTTGAAGGTGAGGAAAATACACAAGAAGGGGAGGTTGAATTTTGTTCACCAAAATAAAAACATTTATGCTTTTGAACACAGTTCAGACTCTAAACACTTATTCAGAATCTGATCATACATGCAGTGGAATAATATATCAAAAGTAGAATAAACTGAACACAAAATACAATAGATTTATCCTTGTTCCTCTCCTAACTAATAGTACTCCAGCTCCATTGTCTTGCAAGATATTTTCCACTATAATCAATCACATGAGTACAATTGCTTATGCACTCAAGCATAAGACTTTCACTACTCTGGCCTACAGTTTAAGACTCCCCTGCTTAATCAGAACCTGATCAAGACTTCTTGCTTAGATCCTTAAATCCTAAGACTTTTCTTTCTCAAACCACTTAGTTCAAGGCTTTCCTGCTTAGACCCACTGCCTAAGACTTTCCTTCTTAGACATATCATCTAAGACTTTCCTGCTTAAACACACCATCTAAGACTTTCCTGCTTAGACACACCATCTAAGACTTTACTGATCAGATCCTCGATCCAAGACTTCCCTGCTCATACACATTGTCTAAGACTCTCCTGCTTAATCAACATAGATCAAGAGGAGACTTACTTGGCTCAAACTTTTCAATTGGACACTTGATGCTTAAACACATAGTATGAGACTTTTAATCTTATCTGCTGAATAATATATTCATTAGAAAAGAGAACAAGGTTGTCGTACCCCAAATTTTACCCTTAGATTCATTGATCATTTTAGTCTATCATTCCTGTTTTAGCTAATCGTTAACCAGTTTGTTGTTTTTGTTTTGTGAAGTCAGGTTTGCTGCAAAAAAAAAATTCAAGGTCTGATGACAAATTTTCTTCAAAATATATTAGAGACTTCCCAAGGAAGACAAAGTTCAGAGTTATCTAAAGGCATGATGTTTTGCGTGGTGTTGACCAGTTTGTGTGCTTTGTTCCCAAAAGATAATGTGTCTTGGTGGCATGAATTAAGACTTCATCAGTTTAGTTGGTTGTGGGTTTGGATTTGCGTTTGATTCAAATTTAACATTGTTTATGTCCAACAAGTTAATTTATTTTGGCCTTTTAATCATAAGGAAAAGAATTGGAAAGTCTTGGTGATGGTTTAGTTAGTTTCCCAAAGATGGAGTCCAAGAATTATGTGGATTCATTATTCAAGATATCATTATAAGACGAAGTCATCTTATTTAAAGATTAGATTCACAAGTTACAAGATAATTTTCAAGGTTACAATTTGGGCCACGATTTACAGTTTTGCGTCAAATTCACAATGAACATCAAATATGCAAATTCAAGGAGGGATTCAATTTATTGTTTCAAGTATAATTTCCGACTGCAAGATGCTTCATGTTTAAAACTCAAAATCCAAGTTTGTTTTAATAGAAGATGTGTCGTGGTTGATTCAAAGCATATAAATACAACTCAAGATTAATTAAGTTCACAATTCTATTCAAAATTATGAGTTTAAATACAAGTTCAAGTCTGAATTCTTTGTTTTACAGCAAAGACCCAAATTCAAACACAAATGTAAAGGTTACAGGGTTTAAAGACAAGACAATAATAAGATACTAGCAAGTTTGAGGAATGCTTTGATTTACACTCTACTAGAAAAGGCTGTTAGGAAAGCCCTCTAATCACTGTGCCGTCACTTTACAATTATGAATACTTTGAATTCCTAGACTTAATTTAATTTGGTTCTAAGAAATCATTGCAAGAAATAAAAGTCTGATGAGTAGAGCTGGAAAATAATTCAAGGACAACATTGATGGCCATGACTGCTGACTTAAGTTCCTACATCCTGCAAAATAAAACAGTATCAGAAATTAGAGCAAAACAAAGAAGTCAAAAACAGAAATTAGAGTTTCAAGCCCGCAGTTCATAGAATCATCATTGGGCAAGGGGAAGGGCAACGAAACCGCTACCAACTTCAAAAATTAGAAAGAACAATGAAGACAACAACAATGTCAAACCAGAATTTAATCAAAAGTCAAAGAAGCTAAAAGGGATTTTGGTTCAGATATAACATCATTATCACCAAATAAAAAAAATCCTTTCACGACATCAAACCAGACCAGGCAAAATTTGCAATATCTGAACCATCAAGAAAAGAGAAAATTGAAGAATAAAAAAAATGGAGTTTCTTCCCAAAAACGAAGTCACAACCAACAAACTTCACAAAATCACAGCACCAGCGATTCCTTCGCAGAAGTTGGCTGAGAAAAAGAAGAAACAATTAAGTCAGAAATATGTTCAATGCAGTAATTGGGAAAGATCCGTATTAACTCAACAACGTTCGAACCTCAAAGGCACAACCTGCCAAAACAAGAAAAAACAACATGTAATTTCTTTACAAAATTAACCTAATATGTTACCAACAAAGTTAAATGAAAAAGGAAAATCATTAATTCATTCTTCAATTCGTTTTGAGAAATCAAGTTATAAAGAGGACAGATTCACACAACCACAAAGGGGGCACAAAATCTCAGAGCAAAAATCATCATAGACCACAAATCTGTTAAAGGTTTCAAACCCTAACATTCAGGGACCCAGAAACAGAGAAAAGAAATCGCAAAATAGAGATTCACAAAGAAAAACAAAAGAAAATCTCAGAGAATTAAGAACTCAGAAAAATTCATCATAGTTCTCGAACCCCAAACCCATCAGAAGAATCCACGAAAACCACCAACAAAGAACATAGAAAATCGCCAAATATTGAAAAACTTAGAAGTATGCAAACCCTCAAAGCAAATCTCAGAAAATCATCAACAAAAACCTATCGTGAATCATCACAGACAAACAAAGCCATCGCCTTTTCACTGTGAAACCACAACCCACCGTAAGCTTCGCCATCTAATGTTTTTTGTTTTACTTTTGTGTTTTTTTGCAGAAACCGGAGAGAAGAAGAGATTATCGCGAGTCAATGAGAAGAAGGAGAGAGGAAGAAGAGTTCGGAAGGTGAGAAGAAAAAGGGAAGAGAGATCGCGTAGAGAGAGGAATAGGAGAAGAAGAGAACGTTGAGAGAAGAGAGAAAAGAAGAGAAATCTGAAGGGAGGCGCCGTTTGAGGGGATGGAGCTAGGGTTTCATTAACCCTTCTCCTTTTTGTCCTGAACCGGACCGGGTTGGGTTCGTGGATTCATCACCCTGGTCCAACCCATTTATTTTATGGTTTTTTTTTAAGTCTGTTTTTATTTTGTAATATATATATATTAAAATAATGAAAACTAACTAAAACTAACAACTAACATAATTAAAAATCAGAAAATTATTCAAAATATATTAAAAAAAAACAAAAATAAAAAAAATTATTTGGATTTTAAATTTTAATTTAGTTTAATTTTAATAAATAAAAAATTAGAATTTGTAATTTTAATAAAAAAAATGTTTAGAATTGGTTTAAAATTTAATTTCAGTTTTTTCTTAATAATTTAAAAAACCCATAAAAAAAATATAAACAAAAACCTTTTCTTAATCTAATTAATTTAATTTCCTTAATTTAACTTTTTTAGAACTTTTTAAGTTAATTAGTTTGCTCTCCTAATTTCCACTTAATCCACTTAATAATTCTCACAAAAACAATTAAAAATAATTTAATTTCCTTTTCACCTTTATTTGCCAATTAAATCATATTTCCTCTAAACCACACCTAACTAATTCTTGTCTTATTATATTTTAAACGCAATTTCTAATCATTGCTTATTGTACAGTTAGTTACATTTCAATATCACATGTATATATCTCTGCTTCATATTTCTACTATTTTTAACTGTTTATCATTTTCGAAGGAAAGGTTTTCCGTTTGACCGTCGCGTCAATGCCTTCACCCTCACCCCATCCTAGCCTTAGGATCCGAGTAGCCGTACTCGTGCTTAGCGTTCCGCCGTAGACATACCTCAACCTTATCCTAGCCTTAGGACTTGAGTCGCCGTACTCACTTTTAGGCGTCCCACCGTGGACATCCACCCCTTTATCCTAGCCTTAGGATGAGGAGTCGCCGCACTCCATGTAAGTTCCCGCCGTGGAATACTTACTCACCTTTTTAGGAGTCGCCGCACTCCACGTAAGCGCTTCCATATGAACGTTTACTTTTCCTGGAACCTTGACCATAATCAATAAGTTTCTCTTCCTCTTAAGAAGAGGAACTACAAACGCTCTGATTTCTCGTCGAGAATACGTAGGCACAAGATGCGATATCTTGGCGAGCTCACTAACAACTAACGTCCCATTATCTTTCCTAGCCTTAGGATCAAAGTCATCGTACTCTAGGTAGTTGTCCCACCGTAGATATCCTTTACCTTTACCCTTTATCCTAGCCTTAGGATTTGAGTCGCCGTGCTCATGTTTAGCGTCCCGCCGTGGACATTCTCATTCTCTACCTTAACCTTCAACGTAGATTAGGAGTCGCCGCACTTCATGTAAGCGCTTCCATATGAATGTTTACTTCCCCCTGGAACTTTGACCATAGTCAAGAAGTTCTTCACTCCTCTTTGAGGGGAACTACGATTACTCAAATTCCATCTCCTACCCAGGATACGTAGGCACAAGATGAAAGTTCTTGGCGAGTATACTTAGGACTAACCCCTTAGGTCCTTCTCTTTACCTTTAACCCTTTATCATTACCCTTAAACAGATAACTATTAGCCAATAACACATTTTAAACAAGAGGTTCCTATAGAGTACTACAGAAGCTTAGGATGCTAATACCTTCCCTAAGCTTAACCAACCCCCGAACCCTAGATCTCTCCCCACATTGTGTTTACGATACAAAATAGGCTTTTCCTTCTTTAACCTCTCCTTCGGATAAATCAAAGACCGGTTGTGAATCAAGATTGTGATTCAAATTAATCAATAATTTTATATCCTATTCTCACCATAACAAAGGTGTACTTAATCCAAAATCGGAGGTACAGGGTAATAACCTTAACAAGAACCTTAAGCATTTATGATTTTCAGAGTATTCAATGTTTAGGAAACCTTAAGGCTATTTATAATTTATAACAATTAACAGAAGATTCTGCATATTCAGTAGTGTTGCACATTATTGCTCATTCTTGATCTTGTTATTTCTTTGTTCAGATAGAGACGTTGAACACCTATATCTTCTTGAGCATTCCTTCTTCCTTTTATTCCATGTTAAAGATTCAAGTAGAACCTTCATCTCCTTATATAGCAAATTTCAAAGAACTAGCCGTTGAGGGAAACAACTTGATCAAATGTCTTTGTTCTTCTCCAAAATACAAGAGATGTTCAGGGTAAATACACATAAGATCTTGATCCATTGTTTAACTTGTATAACCAAAGTGTCTTCAGAAGTATCCTATACTATAGACTCGTTGAGCATGGTTATCCGTAAAGCATGTCAACTTTTCTTGAGCCTTATGATCATAGACTCTAGCTGATGAGTTGAGTTGACATTACAACTAGCTTTATGTAGTACATATATCTTCAGCTTTTCTACGTCTTCTGAACAGTCATCAGAAGCCAACATTATTACCAAGTGTAGAAACAATGAGTTGCTTCTTCTAATGCTGAGGCCCTTCAGCTTCAGAGTCTCCATCAGCAACACTTAGCAATAGTTCTTTCAGATTCCTTGTCATCAGGACCACGTAGCTTAGCTTCACTTAAGTGTGTCTTCATATCAGATTATGATTATATCTTTTAAGTGAGAGAACCTGCATACTTGAAACACATTAAATAACACCATTATTCTTTTAATACATATGTTATCAGCAAAACTAAGGATATATATCATGAACAAGTCCTGTTCTAACAATCTCCCTCTTTTTTATAATGACAAACACAAGTATTTAAAGGATAATGTTTAGCCTATTTTAATTTTTCTTAGACAACATCAGAGCATGAGGTTTGCAAGCTCTCTCTGAGTCTTGATAGATCAAAGGTTGAGTTTTGTAAGCTCCCCCTAAGTTATATTTCTAAGAAATCCTAAAACATATTTAGTTTTCTTAGTAACATCAGGGTATGAGGTTTGTAAGCTCCCCCTGGGTCTAATAGTCCAATAGTTGAGTTCTGAGAACCCACCCTAAGTGTTATTTTCAAGAAAACTTATAATTTTGATTTTCTTAGCAACATCAAAATATGAGGTTTGTAAGCTCCTTCTGAGTCTAATAGACTAAGATTGAGGTTTGTAAGCTCCATCTTAGTTCCATATATAAGAACAGTTAAAATTATTTACCCGGGCAAGATGACCATATAAAAAAAATTAAATGAGCAGAATTGAAAATACTTTTAACTTTGGCAGCATTGAATCTGAAGGGGAAATAAATTCTTATTTAAATACTTTTACATTTCTCCCCTTTTTTTCACATCAAAAGGTATAACCGCAAAATAGAGAATAGATAAAGCAAGCAAAATTCAGAAGTGCAGAGTTCCAAGACGGTCAAGAAAGTTTTAGTCACAATTAAGTAAATGTAGTGTTTCAAGATGGTCAAAGAATCATTAAATATTGGTTTTCTGATGTACTTGACTGAACACATAAAGCATACTATAAAAGTAACCTCGCACACTTAAAAGTTCATCTAGTTCTTCATAAATACTTCAAGCAATAGATAGCTATAAAGAGAAAATCTTACAAGCATATTCCTCACAAGAGTGATAAGCGCGATATTGCAAGAGAATTTGAATTTTTGAAGAAGGCTGAAGCAGCAAAAGACAGACGTTTGGTAAACAAGGAACATTTTGCACAGCTTCTTGCACATGCATCAAAGGAGAGTTAGAAACTGAAGGAAGAGGAGGGCATTTAAACTAGATTGGCTACCTACAGAGTTAAGACTTCGGGGTCAAAGAAACACAGAGATGCTTCTGAGGATCCTTCAGCAGAAGATGAAGAAACATAACAATACTGGAGAGAGAATGCAAGTAATACAAAGAAAGATGTCTGAATAAACAAAAAAGACTAGAACTGGACTAGTTTATTTTACACTCATATCTTTACTCATGTAATATTTGAATTTTAATGAAGTTTTTCCCTTGAATCAGTTTATTAATCAACTTTTGCTACATAATGCAAGTCTCAATTTTACTTAAAAATAAAGCATAACAATTATTAACACACATAATTATGATAGATATAAAACCATTCAGATACATAATAAAGCATTATAAGATCCACAAACAAGATAAATTCACACAATAACGTTTCACTACTAAAATGAAGGTGTGAAAAGTACACAAGAAGGGGGGTTGAATTATGTTTCGCGTTTTCTTTAATTTAACTTCTGATCAGAGTTTCGGAATAAGAATTGGTGTTTAGATTCTATTTTAATTCATTGGCAGCGGATATAACAGAAGTAAACAAATAATAGTAGAAGACATAAAAGATTTATCTTGGTTCCTCCCTTAACTGAGAGTACTTCAGTCGCCTTGCCTCAAAAGAGATTTTCATTATAACTACTTCATTATTACAATCGATTATGCTTCTGCATAAGTCTTTTAAACTTGATAAGGTCAACTGTTTGAGACTTCCCTTGCTTAGAGCACATGTCTAAGACTTACCTTGCTCACACCTTTTGAATGAGCCAACTGCTCCAAAGGTCCTCTGGTTAAGACTTACCCTTGCTTAGAGCATATGACTAAAACTTTTTGCTCACGCTCTATGACCAAGCCACATGCTCTTCTAGCCATCCAGACTGAGACTTCCTTGCTCAAGCAACACTTGGGACTTCCTTCTCACGCCCCTCAGATAGAGACTTTCCCTTGTTCAATCAGACTAGCTGAATAAGACTTTCGCGGATTAAGCACTTAAGAAATGAGACTTACGTGGCTTAAGAATCTTGGCTCAAGACTTGTTGCTTGAATCTCAATTAAACAAGACTTTTGCTCAAGCACATAACAATAGATTTTATCTAAACTACTGAAGGCTCAGCAGAATGGAGAATAAGGTGTACATGATACAAACATCATAGGTACGGAAAATCACCCTAACAAAGACTTAAAGCTCCTAAGATTTATAAGATATTCAATGATAAGAAATCTTAAGGTTTTTAAAATTACAACCTACAACAAAAAATCTGCATATTACAATAGAGTTGATAATTGCTTGGTCTTGCTATTCCTTCGTTGGAGAATCCTTGTTCTTGATTCAAACTTGAATCTTTAGCCATCGTTATAACCTTTGCAGAAATAAGTCGTTGAAGAGGTAACTTAATCAAGTGTCTTTACCTTTACTCCATAGTATAGGAGACGTTGAGGATGGATGCATAGTAGATTCTGAATCCAGTGTGTAATACATTTAACCTTTGAGTCTTCAAGAGGTTATGTACTAATATAGCCATTGAGAGCAAATATTTATAGAGCGTGTCAACCTTTCTTGAGCCTTGAAATCTTGTAGATTCTAGCTGACAAGATGATGAGACAATACAACTTGCTTTCTGCAGTACGAATAACCACAAATTTATCATAAACTCTAAATGGTACTAAATATTGATATACAATTACAAAGTATAGTAACTCGTCTGAGTGCTAAGGCCTTTAGCTCAGAGTTTGCGCCAAGCCACACTAGCAATTACTCTTCAGACTCTGCCACCAGAAGCTAGCAATGAAGCAACTCCCAAGTGTGTCATGTAACACATATTCTAAATTATTTATGTACAATGATGTATAATCTGCATAAATAAAACACACATCAAATAAACCATTTCTTTTAATACTTTTGTTATCATCAAAACTAAAAGAGAATATGTCATGAACAATTCTTGTTCTAACAATCTCCCATTTTTTTATGATGACAAACACAAGTATTTAAAGGACAATGTTGGGCATTTAATTTTCTCTGCAACAACAGGGTATGAGGTTTGTAAGTTCCCCATGAGTCTGATAGTCCACAACTAAGTTTTGCTGACTCTAACACCAAGAACTATTTTTTAAGGAAAAATAAACCAGTCTTCATAGTAACATCAGGGTCTGAGGTTTGCAAGCTCCCCCTGAGTCAAACATTTCCAAGGTTGAGGTTTGTAAGCTCCCCCTCAGTTCCATATTTAAGAAAAGCAAAATAACAACATTTTAACTTCCTTTGACAACATCAGAATACGAGGTTCGTAAGCTCATTCTGAGTTTAAATAGGCTAGGTCATAGGTTTATAAGCTCTTACTTAACACTATATACAAGAGAGTTAAAATATGTTGCCCTTTTAACTTTCTTTGGCAACACCAGAATACGAGGTTTGCAGGCTCCTTCTGGTTTGATAGGCTAAGTTTGAGGTTTGTAAGCTTTTCCTTAGACCTCTGTACAAGAAATTTAAAATACGCCCTGGGCAAAGTAACCATAAAAACAGAAAATAAATGACCAATATGTACAACTGAATAAGTACTCAATGGGTTTAGTTTCCACTTAGATACTTACTATTATTTCTCCCTATTTTGTCGCATCAAAGTGAATAAAAGGATAAGAAAAAGAAAAATATCACTAATAAATGCATCTCAGATCATCATTACAGGATTAGTTTCTGAGGAGGAAAAGCAATCAAGTAATAAGAATCACTAAGGTTTGTATAGTGTATGCTTTAAAGTCTTAGTGGTCGTCATTGTTCCCATAATTAAGCAAGGGTTAATTACTGACTCTTGGTATACGCAGAAGCCATTATAAAATCACCCATCTCCTAAATCATTTCCATCAATATCTTCTTAGATATATGGATTCATCAATTGAGAGTCATAACACATTTGTCATAACAGATGTTACAAAGAGCTCTATGAGTTTAGAAGTCCAATCCCCTCAGAGGTGAGCTACTTCTGAATCTTCTACAACTGAGCCTTTGCCCTCAACAACACTTACTTCTGAAGAGGCAACTTCAGCAGTACCTGAACAACCTCCATAAGAGGTTCTAGAAGAAAAAAGGGTGAACAGGTGGTTTTACCACTCACTCCCAGTCATAGAGGAGGAAGGCGGAATTTATTCTGAAGAAGAAGAAGTGGGTTATAGTATCAGTGGACTCTAATGGGTACGAGATGCTCTAGCTAGAGATATTTACTAGAAACATCTTCTCCCCTTTTTATTTAAAATTTTTTTGTAATCCAACAACTTAATATTAATGAAATATCTATTTTGACAAAGATTTATTTTGCATCCAAGTACATTCCAGTAACTTTTCTTTAGATTTTCTGAAAGTACATTAACAAAGTGAAACTGACAACAAAACATCAGTAAAAACAAATTAAACATAAATTCATAGCTATTCAAATAATCTTAAATAGGCTAGACTGCTAGATAACATTTCCAAGAGTAATTATTAGAGTACTGATAAGATTTAACGAATACTTAAATAATTTTAAGCTTAAGACAATGTATGTAATACCTATATAAAGGGACTCAAATAAGCTTTCTTCCATCATCACTTAACCCCTGAAACACCAAGATGTACAAGCAGAAGTAAATATGGGTTCCAAAGAGAGACTTCAGGAAGGCAGCATTACTGAATGAGAAAGCTTCAGAAGTTCTCTCCTCTTCAGCATCCTTTATGAAGACACACAAAAGAAGAAGATCTTCTAGATCCAGACGCAGAAACCAACTGAAAAGGGAGGCTTTGGAGTTTGCTAAGGAAGAATGGCAATATTTCTTAGATAATATGGACATGTCAGATGATCCTAGGGAATTCCTTAGGACCAATCCAACAGACTAGGAAATCCAATTGTCTTATAATATCTTCCTTTTTATTAATGAAATAAGTTGCATACATTGAGTTCTTTCTCATATTACTTAAAGAATTCTTATGAAAAACATAGAATAAATATTCAACAGTTTAAGCTGAAAACAAGCATGAGTAAACTTTGAATTTATTAATAAGAAGCTTAGTACAGAGATTTAAACATAATACAAAGCATAACTATGCAGAAATCTAACATCAGAATCTTTCATAGATAGCTTCAAACTTGTCTCTCTAAACATTAGAAGAACTAGCCTCATAACTTATATTAACCCCCTTCTAAACAAGTATCTCAGAGATAACTCGTCCATAAGGAATGGAGAAGGTCTCCCTTGTGAAAAGAAGAAATAGACCTCTTCAGATAGTCAAACATAACTTGAGGAAGATCAATTTTTGAGTATGAATTAAGAAGTAGAAACAGATCTTTTTCAATAGGGTCCACAAGGTCTAAATATTTATCCTTAGGAAGTAAGTTTGAATTCTAAATCTAATTCCAAACAACAGCATCAAGAATAAGATTTGAGACCTCTGATGTATTATATGAATCTACAAAGATACGCCAAGTAGGAAGACAGTGTTTCCAAACAAGAGTTACTGGGATTTCTCCAATCTTATTGCAATTGATCACATTTGCAATTGCTTTATACATTACTGTAATAGAAACACCAATTACTCTAGACAGAATAACATACTCAAAATTCAGCTCAATAATGGAGGCATTAATCTAAAACTCTTTGACAAAACTTGGATAAGTTAAACCACATATCATCTCAAAGTAGCCATTCAAACCTTGTTCACGCACAGTCTTCCAAAAGTTGAAACCAATCTCAAGCAACTCATCAAAATCCACAAACTTTTCATTGATGACAACCAGCTGATTCAAAAGAGAATTAACCGAAGAACTCATCTTAGGTTTAGTTTGATCAGCATACAAACAAGAATAAAAGAAGAAGAAGAAGAAGAAGAAGAAGAAGAAGAAGAACTAAACACGAATCCTACAAGAATAAGAATCTTGTTAGAAAAAATACATAATGATGTTTCATAAGACAGAGAATAGTAACAACAAGTACCAAAATATAAAACATCATTACCCAAAGACTTTTTATCCAGCAAATATTTCAATTCCACTATATGAGTTTCATCTTCATGAAAATTTAAGTATTATAAAAAAAAATTGAAAACATAAGTAAAAAATCTTCTTCCGAATCTCAGAATCTGACAACTTTCAGAAGCTATCACCCATCAGAGTCTAGTAGATCTAAACTTAGGCAGAGATATCAGCTGTCAGTCATAAGTTTCTAAGATTCTATTCAGAACTAGCATTTTATCTTGAAACAAGAGTCATGAGTGATAGATGAATATTGAATTGTCTTTTTTAGACAACTAACAAATAATAATATCAACTCAAAAAGTGAGAAAATTATTTCCATAAATATGATCATCATCTAGTTTAATGAGACATTCAATAAAGATAAATACAACAACGTTTTCTCTTAAAGATTTCTGAAGTTCTCTTTTTCAATTGAACTTATGTATAAATCTAACAGAAACTTTGTATTTATATCTATACAAATGTTTCATTGAATCAAAAGATAAACCAGGAAAAAAACAAGTATACCTTTTTTTTTTCTCTATCTGACTCGATTCAGTACTCAGACTTGACCAATAGAGTCTGAACACCACTTTGAGTAGATTCTGATTCAATGGTTATCTAACCATTGATTCCACCACTCTCACCAAATTCAGTGCCACCAATACTTGATTCTGGGTTGTTGGCTCTTTCTCCAATAAATGTTGTAAACAACCTTATGGGAGATGCATCTACTTCTTTCCTCGATATCTGTAGCAGATACATTATGATACTCATATTTCTATAAGACCATACATGTAAGTACAAACAAGCTCTTATTTACGTTATGTCTCTTCCTAATAGAAAAACCGTAAATCATTCCAGAGTATAAGTCTAGGATGAGATATGATAAGAACATAATCTTGTTCTAAGTAGAGACACTAATCTCACTGTCTATGATTAAATCTTTTGACTATGAAATTATTGACAAGCTCATAACCAAATGGTGTTAGCTATCAGAAATTGACATAAAGCAAATCAAAGTACTATCTTAGTACAACTGACAAAAATCAAAGAGAAATTGAAGACTTCTCATAGAAATGTCTTTTAAAAGAACTTCCACAATGATCCTCAATCAAGAAGAAATTGAGTTTTCTAATATATCACCTTAAGGAACAAAATCCATATTATCAGATATTTTGAAACAAGATAGATTTGATAACTTCTCTTGCTCTTCAATACTTGATTTTTATTTCAGAACACAAATGCTTCTTTTCATCTGTATCCTGCACTAATATTAGCTTCAAAAGTTTAGACATTGAAGAACATCTGATATTAGGTTCTGGTAGTGTTTCTTCTTACTTTCAGATTAGGAAATCAGTTGAATTATAAGTATTTCAAAAACTTCTTAAGTTACTCTTTTATCAACAGATATCACAATCCATTTAGTCATTATGGAAGTTCTTCTGACAAGAAACCTAAGTTTCTTATCATTAGTCATTCCAAATAACTTAAACTAAATTGAGAAGGTGACATGTTGAATAATTTTTCATCATTTAACTTCATTTCTTTCCTTTGAAGATTTCAAGATAAACCTTCAGAATACAGCAGATTCAAGATGTAAACATCCTGCATAATTATGATCTTAGATTTAAGTCTCAAGCAATCTTCTTAGAATTTGCTTGAAAATATTAGATGAAGTGTAATTGTTCAAGCTTCAAAAACTGATCCCCACAAATTCAAGCACAAGAGTTCAAAGATTTTCCAAGCATCAGAACATCAACGATGTTGATATACTCAAAATTGAGATATAACATCTATTAGAATGCAACTATCTCTAAAGATATTCAATATGCATCTTCTGAGCTGGTTAAAGAGATTTTCAAGATGATCATATTTGCATCATCAACTTCTATAGTAATACCTCTTTCAAGTATATTCTATAGACCTTCAGCAACCCTTTACCAAGCCAATGAGTTAAAGATATGTTTAGCTTTTCCATCATTTTAATTCAGTGAAATCATCCGTTAAATATGGTAGGAAAAGCCGTATGATATTTTTCATGTGGCACTTGATTCCTTCTTGAAGAAGAATTATAATTTTCTTATTGGATTATTTTATGTGTCACTGTTAAGTGTTAAGCACATACCATGCTCTGAAACCAATTAAAGGTGTGAAAAGTACACAAGAAGGGGGGGGGGGTGAATTGTGTTTCGTGTTTTCTTTAATTTAACTTCTGATCAGAGTTTCAGAATAAGAATTGGTGTTCAGGTTTTGTTTTAATTCATTGGTAGCGGATAAAACAGAAGTAAACAAATAACAGCAGAAGACATAAAAGATTTATCCTGGTTCCTCCCTTAACTGAGAGTACTCTAATCCCCTTGTCTCACAAGAGATTTTCATTATAACCACTTCATGATTACAATCGCTTATGCTTCTGTATAATTCTTTTACACTTGCTCAAACCAACTATCTAAGACTTCCCTTGCTTAGAGCACGTGTATAAGACTTAACTTGCTCACACCTTCTGACCGAGCCAACTTCTCCAAAGGTTCTCTGGTTGAGATTTACCCTTGCTTAGAGCATATGTCTAAGACTTCTTTCTCACGCCCTCTAACTGAGCCACCTACTCTTCTGGCCATCCAAATTGAGACTTTCTTGCTCAAGTAGCACTTGAACTTCCTGCTCACCCCCCTTAAACGAAGACTTTCCCTTTCTCAATTAGACTAGTTGAATAATACTTTCATAGCTCAATCACTTAAGCAATGAGACTTACGTGGCTTAAGAATCTTGCCTCAAGACTTGTTGCTTGAATTCTAATGAGACAAGACTTTTGCTCAAGCACACAACAAGAGACTTTATCTAAACTAGTTATGGCTCAATAAAATAAAGAACAAGGTGTACATGATACAAAAATTAGATGTATAAGAAACCACCATAATAAAGAACTAAAGCTCTTAAGATTTCTAAGATATTCAATGCTAAGAAATCTTAAGGCTTTTACAATTACAACCTACAACAATTTTTTTTGCATATTATAATAGAGTTGATAATTGCTTGATCTTACTACTTCTTCGTTGGAGAATACTTGTTCTTGATTCAAACTTGAATCTTCAACCATATTTATAGCCTTTGCAGAAACTAGTCGTTGTAGAGGTAACTTGATTAACTGTCTTTGCCTTTACTCCATAGTACAAGAGACGCTGAAGATGGATGCACAACAAATTCTGAATCCAGTGTGTAACACGTTTAACCTTTGAGTCTTCAAGAGTTTCTATACTGATAGAGACATTGAGAGAAGATATCTGTAGAGCATGCCAACCTTTCTTGAGCCTTGCAATCTTGCAGACTCTAGCTGACAAGCTGATAAAACAATACAACTTACTTTCTGCAATACGGACAACCACAGCTTTATCACCAACTCTGAATGGTATCAGATACTGCTATATAATACCAAGTTTAGTAATTATCTGAGTGCTAAGACTTTTAGCTCAGAGTCTGCGCCAAGCCATACTAGCAATTTTTCTTCAGACTCTGCCACCAGAAGCTAGCAATGAAGCAACTAGTGTGTTCATGTAGCATAAATTCTGATTGTTTATGTACAATAATGTAGAATCTGCCTAAATAAAACACACATCAAATAAACCATTGTTTTTTTAATATTGTTGTTATCATCAAAACTAAAAGAGAATATGTCATGAACAAATCTTGTTCTAACATAAAACACAATGACACAAACAAAGGGTTCTACATCTTAGACCTAAGGTTTGTTTAATAATTCCATGATTGCTTTAAGGTATGAACCAATTTCTTCTTGCCTCTCCACCACAGACTTAATTTGATCATCCACTGAGAGTTGATTACTAGCCATTTGACTTTTCATGAGCTCTTGACAGTCAATAACTGCATTGAGTTTGGCCTCTAGATTGAGCAGTTGCTTCTGGCTAGATGCAACAATTTCCTTTGATGAAGAATTCTTCAGATCTCCAATAACCAAGTTGACAGAATCTTCTAAAGCATTCCCATTTAGCATTGTAGATCATAGGATCAATGGATGTAAGTCATTCTTCCACCAGTATTTTTGCCTCGTTAAACAACTCAATCTTAAAGACTTATAACTGAGAAATTATATGACTGGGTAGAGGATGATGGTTGGTCCTGTGCTGAGATGATTTGGATTTGTTAGTTTAATTTTCCTGGGTTTCATGAACAGATTCAGCTGTGATATATTTTCAGAAAGAATCAAGATTTTACTGATTTTATTTAATGTGCTTGATTGTGCTTGAGAATGGTTTTGAAAAGTAGTGATGAGTGTCTTGAATGTAATGATTGATGATGATAAGGTTATTTCCATTTTGAAATAAACATGTCTGATTGTTTTGATTGCTATGGATATTATGATGAAACTTGCTAATTTCAAATTATTATGTCTGGTCGTGTGGATGAATGCTCTTGATTCTTGCCTTTTTCATATTGTCATGTTTGGGAATTCTGAACCTTCTATTATTCTCGTGATGATACCTTTTTGAATATATTTTATTATGGAAAAATCTTTGATGGAGTAAATCACAGGTCTTCCCTTTTCATGAAGTATAAATTACGTGCATTTCCGCTTCAGCAACCAAACTCTGTCGTGATTCAGTGATATGTAGTACAAAGGAAGCAATGGGTCCCATAGACTCAATGAAGGTAAAGTGGATAGTGCTAATTGGGAAACATTTCTTGGTACTTGTAAAAGTGTATTGAAATTGTTATTAATCATGGAAAGCATATATGGAAATGTTGTTTATTTCTGCTGATGTTCTTTTTAGGGAATAATGAAGCGGTTTCTGAATCACAACTTTGGCAGTAGGAAAACTCTACGATCACTGAGTTTTTAAAGTCATTTTGTAAGATCCTCCTACGTCCTCACCCATGACACAAATAGTTGTCTCTCTTTCCACTTTTTTTATTATTTTATGGACATCGATTGTGATTCAAGTTGTGTTTGATTTTTCAATATTTTTTCATGATTTTGCTATGTAGGAATCCACTATTTTAGGAATTATGAAATCCTTGAGCTGTTGCAAATGGGGTAATTACTAACTGCTTTGAAAATTGCAGGTACCACTACGGAAGTTGTGCAAAGCACAATTACGGTGGTCTTGTAACGTTTTAGCATGATCGGGACTTCTTGCCTCGTGAAGACTTCTGTAGGAAATACTTTGTGTTTTGGATGGAGGAAACTCCTTTCGGTTACCAGCTCTCAGCCAAGGCCACAACGAGTGCTTTATGACTTTAAATCTCCTTCTGATTGTAAACTCATTTAGGCAGGCACTAGAATTGGAAAATTCTTCCTTCTCTTTGATTTTGGATGTATTTAGAATGTATTGTTAATCCTTTCTCTTGTATCATAACAATTGGAATGAAGATGGACATTGAAATCTTTGAAAAGTATTGGCACGACATTGGTGTAAGCTTGGATGACGGATGGTCATGAAGGGAAATAGACTTAGGTAAAATATCGTGGGTGTGTATGTATTGCTTAGGAACACTTGACAAAATGAGAAAGCAAACTATGGAATGGAAATAAATTTCCAACGTTCCCATGAGCTGCCCCTGTTATTGGCTAATGATGATCATACAAGCTGATTTTCTCTCATTCGTGTCCTTTTGTGTAGTTTTTAGGAAAATGTAATTAGGCTTTATTTTACTTGCAAATTCTAAGGATTTAGTCATTTCTAGTTCAAATGGTATTATGTTTGTACCACGCTTGATACCTTGTAAATAAGTCTTGAAAGTTATATCATTTCACCTTTTGTTAACTTCGCTTTGAGAATCTTTGAATTTTTAGACATGTGAAATCTTTGTGGTTTGTGAACCAATTCCTTAATTGAAATTTGAATTTTGAATCAAGGAAAGGGTATTGAAAACTTCTTGTGTACTTTGAATTCGACTTAAGCTTATAATCACAACTTGAACCAAGAATTTTGAAAAAAAATATGAACTTTGGAAACAACGAATCTGTAATTTTTTCATGGAACTTTGGAAACATGCTTCCTATGGCTCATAAATCAAACAAAATTTGAATTCAATTTATGGCACAAATTAACTTGGACATCTCTTGAAGGTATCATGGGACATGTCCTTAATTCCATTCCATGCAATCCTAATTTATGTTCCTGGAGAATCCATGAGGAAGATTAATCTTGGAATGAAACTTCAACCATATGATCTTCTAACTCTATACCTCTTGCTCATGATGATCTGGCCTCACTAATGACCATGCTCAACATCAATGGACAGAAACCTGAATTCTTTGGGGTATACCCTGAGGTGCTTGACTGTAAGAACAAGTATCATCTACACTCGAAATCCAGATTCCTGCACAAACCTGTTAGTAATAAAACACGCAAATACGCAAGATGATGCACAAAAAGGTGGGATCTTAGATTTAAAAATTAGAGTGTGACAGATGTCCCTATTTAAGTTTCTTCTATCCAGAGATATGGAGATTTAAACCTTCATTTTAACGTGATAGTGTCGCTACTGCGAAAATCGGCGCCGGCTGACAGAAGAGTCGCCACCGTGCGTTATTTATCCCACGGGAGGGAAAGGAAACGCTCAGAGTAAACCTCGCACAACACGGGAAAGGTATGGTCATTGCAACCAAAACCTGGGTTCGGGAGTCGGTTACGCAAGGGGAAGGTATTAGCACCCCTCACGTCCGTCGTACTCGACGGGATCCACGCTTGTTCTCGGGTATGGATTGTTATTCTATCTAAACTATAGGCCAAGGGTTAAAAAGAAAATAAAACTGAAAATAAAAATGACTCGGCAAAGTATCGCACTTTATGCCTACGTATTCCCGCCTGGAACGAGAAATCAGAGTCAACGTAGTTCGCCTACCTACGGGAAAGGAGGGGAAGGTTGCTCGCTAGGACATCACATCCTATGCCTACGTACTTTCATACAGCATGAAAGATCAGAGCAAACGTAGTTCAGGCCACGTACGACACAAGCTTGTCTTGGTTGATTTTATTCCTTCTGAAAAGGTTTTCTTGATTAACAGTCCCGGCGGACAAAAATGACGTTTTGGTGAGTTCACATTCTTTTACGGAAGAAGTGTCTTTTATTGCGTTTGAAATCTTTATGTGTTTTTTCTGTTTGTTTTGAGAAAGAAAGAGACAGAACTCTAACCTACGGTTGCGAAGGGAAACAAACTAACCTAATGTTATCATGCATGGGTTAAGACCTAGTGTCTATCATGCTCCTCTCTTGCACAGAGAAAAACAGAGATCCTAAGGGATAGGCAGAAACAGAAACAATATCAGATATATACAGTAAAACAGTAAAATGCATGGATGCAACAGTACAAGCGAGGCAAGGGAGTCCCACTCAACCTCGAACCTAGAAAACAATAGGCAAAAGTGAACAGACTTCACTTTCAACCCAGCAGGGTAGACAACAAACAATACAGTCCAGAAAACCAATCAATACATCAGAAATGAAATACAACAGCAAAAGAAACAGCATCAGCAGCTCTGAATCAACATCTGGCTTCAAGTCATCTCCAATCAGCTACAGGCTTCAACAAGCATCAGTCTCCATCTTCATGGCCTTCAGGTAAGGGCTTTGATCATCAGTCTTCCATCTGCAATGGCTTTTCTTCAAGTTCAAACCTCCAGGATGAGGGATCAGTCACAAGAGTGAATTGGGTGTTAAGCAATCAGTTGACTACCAAAGGTGGTGAACAGACTGCTTCTAACACAAGAGATATTTTCTCTCAAGAGTTCTATCTCTTAGACACCATCACCAAGCCTTCCAAGGGAAGGGGGTGAGTGTCTTAGAGAGACTCTGAATCACAGAGAAGAATGGATGCAGACAAGGCAATCCATGTTTGAGAAACAAACTTTCTAACCTAGAGCTCTGCCTAGCTCTTAAACCCTAGTCTCTTCAGCATCTGCTAGCAAGAATCTTCTCTTCAACTCTGGAAGTTGAACTTCAATCTCTGGATCTCCAATGGCTTCACCTTCTCAAGTCTCCAGCTCTCCCAAATCCCCAGACAATCCCAATACCCACACAGACAAATCAATAATCCCCAGAGGGCACACCACACCAGTCAATCAGATATACAGTAGAGTAATAGCAGTAGGGGAATCCTGACTTTTTCTAAGGGATCTAATAACTACCCATAGCCCCTATAGTCCCATAACTAAACTAGTTAAATCCTAAGTCCTAAGGGAAAGAATCAAGCCTCCTAAGTCATCACCTAAAAAAACCTAATTTTATCCATGTTGTTCAAGCCTACATTAAGCACCTAAAATTAATTTCTGAAAATGGGAACTAAATTGCATCTACAAGTTTAATGTCTAACCTAAACAACCTAAAAAGAATGAACAAAAAATATTGAAGCATTTGATAGAACAAAAAAATAACAAAATCATGCATGAAATGAAACTATTAAAATGTCATTTATTTAGAAAATATGGGGAAAATATCAAATAAAAAATAAAATGCAATTTTTATTTTTTTATAATTTTCTTGACATCCTAAAGAAAAATATGCAAAAAGAATGAATTAAAAATAATGATTTTCCTATTTATTATGATTTTTATAAGATGTATAAAAAATGAAAAGAAAATAAAATGAAAATATTAAGAATAGATGGGAAGGGGTGTGGAAAGTAAAGGCGCGCAGTTGCTTTATCCATGTGGGCCAGAAGATGGGGTGCAGATAGAGATTATGCAAGGCCCAGTGCAGTCAGAAATTGAATTAAAAAAACCAGAAAAAATGGAAAGCAAAACGGTGCAAATAGCAGTCCTTTCATGCGTAATTCCTTGGGCTTAATGAAAAGGGGGTGTGAAAAGCGATTGGATCCAAAGCCCACTCAGAGGGTTTAAATGAAACGATGCGTTTCATGTTTAGATTTTCCCTCCGTTTTCAACATTCAATCGTGGCCGTACGATGAGGGGATTAAGTCAACAATTGGGAAGGATCTGAGGGCTGAGGGTCATCGTCCCCAACGAGCCCTAGGGTTTCTGAAAATTCCCCCTCCATGCACAGAACTTCCAATCCTTCTTTCTCCCTAATCTCTCCATGAAACGCCAAGATATAAACACCAAAATTGATCTCCTTCTCACGCAGAACATCACTATATCCATAGTTTTCAATATAACAGCCTAGATTTTCAAATTCGATAAGCATCACAGTTCTGATCCGCCATTGTCACCTGTGATCAACTACCTCAATTCTCCACAAAACTCATCCTAAACTAATCTACAACTCATCCCGATCATAGCATGCTAATCCAATAACCTTATCGTGCCTTATCCTAGCAATTACAAACTCTACCAGATTTGGTACCTCATGCTCAACCTCCATGAAACTCAACCAAACTTACCAAAATCAATCATCTAATTATGCTTAACGATTCTACACTTCCAAAACCCTAAGATTCTACCTAAACTGAGCAAATCGAATAGAAGACAAACCTGGTGCAATTGGTGAAAACAGGTGTGCAACTCCTGGGATCAGATGCTTGCAGTGATTGAAATTTGCTCAGTGACTTGAAGGATGAATTCTGTATGCAACAAGAACAATGAACAATGCTTGAAACTCGAGTTGGACAACAATATGCAATTCTTGCAATTTCCTCAAAATGGCTTCAAGCTGCCATGGATCTTCTTCTACCTCAGCATGTATTCAATCACAATGATCAGAAGAATAGGTTTGTGGTGGAGAAATGAATGGAGATTGGAGAGAATGAAAGTTTGAGATCAAATTGCCAATGGAAGAATCTTGCTTTTCACACTCTAATCTCACCTCTCATCAACAATGATCACCAACCATTTACCCTCCCTGATCCACTCTTTTTATAATGATCAATGGAAACTCCTAGATTCATCCAGAAAGATCTAGAAAGCATTGAAAATCTCATGTGATGGGAACTTGAATATCTCATGCACCATGCATTAAGTCTTGCAAAATGGCCTTAAAATGTCATCATAAGAGATATTGGAGAGATATAAGCAAATACAATGCTCTTCCTTGCCTTGTGTTGAAATTTCCAAAGATGACTTATAATGCAAGTTTCAAATTAACAAAGCATCACCCATTTTAAAGCCTCAAATAAAAATTCTATCTGAACCAATGTTCTCAAAATGATGTTTCCAATCAAAATGATATATTGGATGACCTATTTTGGATTTCTAGATCCTCCAAACCAATTTCCAAATTCAACTTTTTCAACTTATAAGCCATTTTTAGTTCATTTTTTGACCAATCATGCAAATCCATGCTATGAGCTTTTCCAACCATTCATGACCTTCTTTATTGACTTAAAATCACATTTTGAACAACTTTCATGTTTTGAGTTTTTCCATTTGAGGCTTGGAAGTAGGAGATATGGCCTTTGCTTAAAAATGACCTATAACTGACAAATGACCAAAATACCCTTTTCTTGCCAAGACCATAAGTAGAGTTCCACAAATCAGATGAAGACATACTATACCTCTTTAGAAAGCTATGACAATGAGGAATAACTCTTATGTTTACCAGAAATTCATTTGAAATCTCCTTGAGGGGCAAATATTGCTTGGAAGTCAAGTCACTTTTGCAGACAAAATTTCAGATACCTCAGATGACCTGTAACTTGCAAGGACCATAACTTGAGTTCTATAAATCTCCTTGATGTATTCTACCACTCAAATTAAAGGTCTTGAGATCCTCTACAAGTTTCATGTTGGCCAAGGATCCACTTGAAGCTTTCATTTTGACTTATCTTGCTTAGAAAGTTGACCTAAACTAGGGGATTTTACACAGAAACCCTAATTTAGAAACTCCTCTTCTCCTTGATTTCTCTTGATTTCTTCTTGGCATATCTCCATATCCTTATTCTCCATGTCAAATTATGAACCCCACATCTCTCCAATAGCCCTTAATGCCTTTCAATCAGTCAATTGACCTAGGGTTGACCTAGGGTTGACCCAGATGAAACCCTAGTTGACTGTCTTCAGCTGTAGTTCTTGTGCTCCCATCAATGACTTGTCTCCTTCTTCAAATGACTTTCTAAGTCTCTCATGATGTCTAGATACTCTCCATGCCTTCAACTCACAGCTCACAACCCTCTTGTTGACCCTCAGATACCCTCAGCTAGGAGATGGACTCAAGGCTTGATCTGCTGAACTCTTTGCTTTCAAATCCTTTTCTGATGACTTGAATGAGATTGAATTGGGATAATAACCTCTTGATAGGCTTCTAAAGATGAGAATAGTGCTTGGTCCCTTGTTGGATGATTTGCTATGCTATGATATGCAGATGATTAGTCTATGTACATGATTCTATATGCAAATGCTAATGATATTGAAACATAAATCCAGTGAATAAGGTTGAGCAAATTTTAGGGTGCAACAGCTGCCCCTATTCAAGCGACTTGGACCCGATTGGGTGAAGAGCGAACGGCCTTCAAACATTCGCGGTACGAGACGGTTGAATACTAAGACCCGGAAATTTGCCAACCGCAGAAATAAACTGCACCCCTGTTTGGGTAACGACATCCACTGCCTGGATCTGACTGTTTGCAGCCGCTCACTGATCTCGTAACGACCACGCTGGGGATAACAGATTGCTTGCTTGTCCACATTAGGACTCTGTCTGTCATCAATACGAAGAAATCTTAACTAGAACCTGTCCACGTTAGGACTCCACTTGCTGTTAGGAGTAACACCATCCACGTTAGGAATAACATCGCTTCTGTATCTGTCCACGTCAGGACTAAACTTTTCGTCTTTCCACGTCAGGAAGTAATCTTCTTTCCACGTAAGGAGAACTATATCAATCTGTCCACGTAAGGACTCCAATACCACTTGACATGTCCGCGTCAGGACTCCAATCTTTCCACGTAAGGAATATAACTTCGGTTCTGAACCTGTCCACGTCAGGACTCAACTTTCCACGTAAGGAGTACATCATTCTTCCACGTTAGGAATCAACTTTTCTTGAATCTGTCCGCGTCATGATTACATTTTTCCATGTAAGGAATGCCATCCTAATCTGTCCACGTGAGGACTCCGCTCTTTTCCACGTAAGGAACACATTTTCTTTTGATTTGTCTCCGTCAGGACTCCAATCTTTCCGCGTAAGGAATCAACTTCTTTTCCACGTCAGGAATGCCTCTCTTTCCACGTAAGGAATAAACTTGATATGTCCGCGTGAGGACTCGATCTTTCCGCGTAAGGAAACTCATTTTTTCCACGTAAGGAATCTCATCTTTCCACGTTAGGAATAAACTTTCATCTTTCCACGTCAGGAACTGAGACCTCTTTTCCCATGTAAGGAATAGACTCGTCCACGTCAGGACCCCTCTTTCGTCTTGATTTGTCCACGTCAGGACTCAGGCATCTTCGACCTGCTGAGGAAATAAGACTTGTCCACGTCAGGACTCACACCTTTGTCTGATCTGTCCACGTCAGGACCCATGCTTTGCCAACACGAAAAAAAGATAACTGCTGAGAGTAACTGGTCCGCGTCAGGACACCAACACAAAGAGCAATCACTTTTGTCAACGTCATGACTTCCCATTTCACCAATTTCGAGAATCTGAATTTGCCCACGTTAGGACTAACACACTTCCCTAACCCGGGGAAATAAACCTGTCCACGTTAGGACGCCCACTTCTGAAGAAATCCCGTCAATATAGGAATAAATTGTCCACGTCAGGACTTAGTTCTCCATTGATCCCCACCCACAAACTTCTTAGCACCGACGTGACAGCGACTTTGAGGCGGACTCTACTGGGGATATTTGGAAACCAAACTACCGGACGCCTGTTCTGATAACCGGCGGTGGCCTCTGAAATTCTGATTCATGGAACCCCTGATGACAACTAACTCTGACTGGGAATAAAGAGAAACTTATCCTGATAACTCTGTGGGGAATACGGCCGAAACTGACATTATCATTGGATGTCCCATGCCGAGATCTTGAATGTTTGGTAGTTCATTTGAGCAAGAGTTCTCTCCACCTGAACTGCTAGAGTACAGAAACTGCTTCAGCAAAATAAATGCTGAAGATAATGCCGACTCCGCCGGGGATAGCCAGATGCTACAGAATTATTCCAGCAAAATAAATGCCGGAAGGGTGAAGTCAACCATGCTGGGAAGTTGGGAGTTCGAACCAAATACCCTGTTGAGGTAACCCCCTGCTGGGGAAAATAACTTCGCTGAGGAATAGCAGGCATGCCAAGTATGATTGGACTTCTTTGCTGGAGAGTGAACTGATATTACACGGTATCCTTGACAAAATAAATGACAGGACCCACCACCAACTCTGCTGGGGAGAGAACGTTTGCTGAAAGGAGAGAACTCCGCTGGGGGTGGGACTATTCTCTCGGGGGGAAATCCACTGACTCCGCTGGGGGAGAGTGAATGACCCTGCGGGGAAAGATGAACCTGTCTGAATACAGCCTTACGATCTTGGGATCGTCGATCCTTTTTGCACAAGCTATGACTAGCTGGAGAGTTCGATCCTTCTTCAGGAAGAACCTGCATGACCTGCGTGAAGGCTGAGTCTTTCGTTATTGCAATCTTTCGATCATCTTTCTCGTACGGTTATGAAACCTGCAACAACACAAACAAGACAAGACAAGCCTATGCAACCAAATCAACTCAGGTTAGTGACGTTATTTTCAGTTAATTCAAAGCTTTAGCAACTGTTGGCAAGGGCCAGCGACGTTATACTCATGCTAGTTTCATCAAACTTAGGCGTTAATCATGCACAAAACAGTAAAGAACAGAGTCAAGTACTGAATAACGTGTTTTATTGATCGGGCCCCTGAATGGGCGGAGTTTTGTACACGGGATGTAACTCCTGAAATGAGGAAGCTACACAAAGCAAATATACAAGTATACCAGTATGCACAAGAAGCATAAATATTGACAACTTAAATTTGTACACATGTCAGCAACGGGATGCAGATGAACACCACGAACTGATCCTCCCATGACTCGCCCGACCCTAATGCTTTCCCGGTATCCCCACTTCTGAAGAGACTGTATCCGATAACTGGCTCCTTAAACGTATTCTCCCGCATTGATGCTTATTGCAATTATCAAATTCGGACCGCAGTCATTTGCTTTTCAAATCCCTAACTTTTGCGTGAACCGCCCTTTACGGGTTTTCAGTTCACCGGGATACCCTTTTTTGCCGAAGCCGCCCAATGTAGGTTTTCAACTTCGCGGGTGTACATTTTTTCAATTTTATCCCTAATTTTTGCCCGAACCTTTCATTCTGTTTTCGGTTCGCCAGGATGCCCCATTTTTGCCTGGACTCTCTTTTTTCTGTCCAGCGGGTCTATTTTAAGCAAAGTATTTTTTAACTGCGTCTGAATTCACAGGCGATGTGAAGTCTTTTCCGTCCATAGTGGACAACAACAACGCTCCTCCTGAAAAGACTTTCCTGACAACGTATGGCCCTTCGTAGTTGGGGGTCCACTTGCCCCTATGATCTGCTTGCGGCGGGAGAATTCTTTTCAGCACAAGGTCGCCCGTCTGAAAGCTCCGAGGATGTATCTTCTTGTCGTACGCTTTCTTCATTCGGCTCTGGTACAAACGACCGTATGCTAGAGAAGCTAGCCTCTTCTCATCCATTAAGCTCAGTTGGTTCAATCTGTTTTTTACCCATTCTGCCTCGTCTAGCTGAACGTCTCGCAATACCCTCAGAGAAGGGATCTCAACTTCCAATGGTAATACCGCTTCCATTCCGTATACTAACGAGAACGGAGTTGCCCCGGTCGATGTGCGTACCGTCGTACGATAACCGTGCAAAGCAAAAGGTAGCATTTCATGCCAATCCTTATAGGTCACCACCATTTTCTGAACGATCTTCTTGATATTCTTATTGGCCGCCTCAACAGCGCCATTCATCTTGGGTCGGTAAGGGGAGGAGTTGTGATGTTCGATCTTGAAATTCTGACAGAGCTCCTTCATCATTTTGTTGTTCAAGTTTGAACCGTTATCCGTGATTATCCGCTCGGGAATCCCATATCGGCAAATGATATCTCTTTTAATGAATCTGGCCACCACTTGCTTCGTTACATTCGCATAAGACGCCGCTTCTACCCACTTGGTGAAATAATCGATTGCTACTAGGATGAACCGATGCCCGTTAGAAGCTGTCGGCTCGATCTTCCCAATCATATCGATTCCCCACATAGAGAATGGCCATGGCGATGACATTACATTCAGAGGACTTGGAGGCACATGGATCTTATCAGCATAGATTTGGCACTTGTGACACTTCCTCGCAAACTTGAAACAATCAGTTTCCATGGTCAGCCAAAAATAACCTGCCCGCAGCAGTTTTCTCGTCATAGCATGTCCACCAGCATGCGTACCAAAGGTACCTTCGTGTATTTCCTCCATGAGAAGCTTTGCCTCTTTCTCGTCTACACAACGCAACAACACCAAATCGTGGTTCCTTCTGTATAAGACGCCATCCGGGTTCAAATAGAAATTACCCGCTAATCTCCTGAGAGTCTTCTGATCTTGACTGGACGCCCCAGCCGGATACTCTTTATTCTTCAGGAAATTAAGGATATCGAAATACCATGGTTTGCCATCAGATGCTTCATCAATAGCAAATACATAAGCTGGCCTGTCTAGCCGAGAGATAATGATTCGGGGAGCTTCGTTCCAGAAGTTGACCTTGTACATGGAAGACAAAGTGGCCAGAGCGTCAGCCATTTGATTTTCTGCCCGCGGTACATGATGCAATTCCACCTTGTCGAAGAAAGGCAACAATCTCCTTGCATAATTCATGTAATATATCAAGTTGGGCTGACGTGTCTCCCATTCCCCTTTGATCTGATTCACCACCAGAGCTGAGTCTCCGTATACGTCCAAATGTTTGATTCGCAAATCGATGGCTTCTTCAAGCCCCATTATACAAGCTTCGTATTCGGCCTCATTGTTGGTAACGGCAAAGGTCAATCGGGCAGTAAACGGGATGTGCGACCCGTGTGGCGTAGTGATGATTGCCCCTATTCCGCTACCGTAAGCATTCACAGCTCCGTCAAATATCATCTTCCATTTAGAACCCGCCTCTGGTCCCTCGTCTGGCAACGGCTCTTCGCAATCTTTCATCTTTAGGTACATGATATCCTCGTCAGGAAAATCAAACCTCATTGATTGGTAGTCCTCAACAGGCTGCTCCGCAAGGTACTCAGACAGCACACTCCCCTTTATAGCCTTCTGCGAGACGTATTGAATGTCATATTCAGTCAAGACCATCTGCCAACGGGCAATTCTCCCTGTCAACGCCTGCTTTTCAAACACATATTTGATAGGATCCATCTTCGAGATGAGCATGGTTGTATGGTTCAGCATGTACTGCCTCAAACGCTTGGCGGCCCAGGCTAGCGCGCAACAAGTTTTCTCCAGCATTGAATACCGAGATTCGCAGTCTGTAAATTTCTTACTCAGGTAATAGATCGCATGCTCTTTTCTCCCCGTCTCGTCGTGTTGACCGAGAACACAACCCATGCTTCCCTCAAGAACCGTCAAATACATTATCAAGGGTCTACCTGCCACTGGGGGTATCAGAATAGGAGGCTCCTGCAAATACTGCTTTATTTTATCGAACGCCTTTTGACAATTTTCGTTCCACGTCACAGCTTGATCTTTCTTCAACAGCTTGAATAATGGTTCACACGTGGCCGTTAGGTGAGATATGAACCGGGCGATGTAGTTCAACCTCCCTAAAAACCCGCGCACCTCTTTCTCTGTTTTAGGCGTCGGCATTTCTTGAATTGCTTTTATTTTAGCAGGATCGACCTCTATTCCTCTTTCGCTTACGATAAACCCCAGCAGTTTACCCGATCTCACCCCGAAGGTGCATTTGTTAGGATTCAGCCTCAGCCTGAACTTCCTAAGCCTTTTAAATAGCTTCAGCAGATTCACCAGATGCTCTTCCTCCGTCTGGGATTTGGCAATCATATCGTCAACATAAACTTCAATCTCTTTATGCATCATGTCATGAAAAAGAGTCGTCATCGCACGTTGATATGTTGCCCCAGCATTTTTCAAACCGAAGGGCATCACTTTGTAACAAAATGTTCCCCAAGGCGTTATGAAAGTAGTCTTCTCCATATCCTCTGGCGCCATTTTAATCTGATTATAGCCTGAAAAGCCATCCATGAAGGAGAATACGGAGTACTGAGCAGTATTATCAACTAACACGTCAATGTGAGGAAGTGGAAAATCGTCTTTTGGGCTTGCTTTATTCAAATCTCTATAATCTACGCACATTCGAACCTTGCCATCCTTCTTGGGCACTGGTACGATGTTGGCAACCCATGAAGGATACTTCGTCACAGCCAGGAAACCAGCGTCCCACTGTTTCTGAACCTCCTCTTTGATCTTCATTGCCATATCTGGTCGAGTTCTGCGAAGCTTTTGTTTGACCGGCGGGCAATCTTCTTTCAATGGCAGGCGATGCACGACCATGTCTGTATCGAGCCCCGACATATCTTCATATGACCAAGCGAAGACATCATTATACTCTCGGAGCATTTCAACCAGTCTTCGCTTGATATCACTCTGCAGTGCGGCTCCAATACGAATACTTTTCTCAACCCCTTCCGACCCGAAGTTGATAATTTCGATGACCTCGTCGTGAGGCAGAATGGCTCTTTCCTCTTGCCTCACTAACCAAGACAGTTCTTCAGGAACGTCGCTATCCTCGACAACCTCTCCTTCGGCCTGGAATACCGGGTGCTCGAAGTCGGGACGAGTCATAGGTGGTTCCAGGATGTCATCTGAAAATGTTATCCTGCAAAAGGAACGGTTAAGTGCTTCAAAATGCGTATAAAGCGAACAACCACGTTGCCATTTTATTGAAAAATATAAAACAAGAAAAACAGGGATTACAGTATTTGCACATGAAAAACGCCATTTATTTAATGATTAACACGCAATGTTTATAACAACACAGCCCTAAGCAAATCATGATGCCCCGGGCAAGACATCAGATTGTTCAACAATTAATAAAGCAAAGCATTACTGTTTAAAAGTCACAGGAACAAGCTCCTGAATAGACCAGTTGCACAGTCCTTGTCCTGGCGTGCTTGGCTGAATCCAGGCATCCATATCACAGTCGCTGTCTCCTTCGTCAGACTCTGAAGCAGCATTGATGGTTTCATGACATACTCCACTGGCAGAGATGGTGATTGGCCTTCTGAAACGGGGTGCCCCCACGGAAGGAGTTGATGAGGACGGTTGGTACCCCAGCCCGAACCGGTCCATCTTCACAGGAATGTCCAGCACTTTGCCCCAGCCCTTGGCTTCTCCTGCTTCCACTAGAGCTTGAGCTTCTTTATACGACGAGACGGCTATCTCCGGCACTTTGCTCGGCCCGGGACCCTTGTCCTTGATGCGCAAACCTTCGAATGCCTGGCAGGGCGTTTCATGGATCTCTCCGTCGACTTCCACATATTTAAATGAAGATAGATGGCTGACCAGGATGTCCTCTTCTCCGCACACGGTGACTACGCTGTCTCCGACCATATATTTTAACTTCTGATGCAGGGTGGACGTGACTGCCCCTGCTCCATGAATCCAGGGTCTTCCAAGCAAGCAGCTGTACGCAGGCTGTATATCCATGATATAAAACTCCGTTGCAAACACTTCCGGCCCCACTTGCAGAGGCAAGGTAATCGATCCAAAGACTGTTCTCCGCGTGCCGTCAAATGCTCTGACTACCAAATCACTGGGTGTACACAAAATTCCTCTAACATCCAGCTTCATCATCGCCTTCTTGGGTAGCACATTCAAAGATGATCCGGTGTCAACCAATACGTGCGACATTACTGATCCTCTACACTCAACAGATACGTGTAGTGCCATATTATGATCTCTCCCTTTCGGAGTCAAGTCAAAATCGGTAAAGCCCAAGCTGTGGCCTGCATTCACATGTGCCAATACTCCTTCCAGCTGATTCACGGAGACGTCTTGGGGTACAAAGGAAGTATCCAGGACTTTCAACAAAGCATTTCTGTGAGCTTCAGAACATAAGAGTAACGACAAAATGGATATTTTGGACGGCGTCTGTTGCAGATGCTCCACAATCTTATAATCACTTTTTCGAATCAAGCGCATGAACTCTTCTACCTCTTTCGATGCCGCTTCTTTTTCGCTTGCCTGCACTGGGACGTTCTCAACCATCTTCCCTTTTCCTTTTGCTAATCTTTCGGCCTCCACTTCAGGCGATATAAAGATCCTACCACTTCTTGTCATACCTCCTGAACCAACAACGTTATCGACAGTCTCAGCTGACTGCTTATCAACATCAATCTTTATCCCGTCACAATACACCTCCAACCCATATGACCATGGGACTGCTTTTGTGTTCTCGTACGGGATTGGTCCGGCCTTAGTTATGGTGATCGGTGGTCGCTGAACCGGTGCTGCAATAGTGATCGTCTTCCGAGGAATCGTTACCGTGGCCACATTATTCTGATCATCTATTACTGCCCCTGCGGGCTCTTCAGCTGCTGCTTGGTCAAACTGCAATATACCTTCATCGATTAAAGCCTGAACGCCTTTCTTCAAATCATCACACCCCCCAGCTAGGGTCCAACATTCTAAGCAATACTCGTTACATCCTGGGTAAACACCTCCTTGTAACAGTCGGCTCTTTATCTCGCTCAGCGGCGTCTTCAAATCATCGACATTCATAATCAGATTCAAACCTTCCTCAGTCAGAACGACGTTTGCCCCATGATTAGGCATGGGTTTCTGCACTATATTCGGACTTGTCGTTCCGAAATTGATAGTCTTATTGTCCAAAAGATCCTGCACAACGTGCTTAAAAGCGTGGCAACCTTCTATATCGTGGCCCGGAGCCCCAGAATGAAACTCGCAGTGCCTGCTTGCATCGTAACCAAACGGGGGAGCTCCCGTTATTGGTGCCAGAGTTCTTTTCTCTACCAGATTCAATCCCAACAATGTCTGCAATAAATCAGCATATGTCGAGGGAGGCTTCTCAAACACTCTTCTTGGTTTACTACCCTGGAATCTTCGCTGAGCTTGCTGTGCCCCCTGCTGAGGCTGCTGCTGCTGTTGCATTGGCTGCTGCTGAACCGGTTGTTGTTGCTGGAGTGGTTGTTGCTGATATGGAATAGTAACACTCGCCACCTGCTGCGGCTGATGATATTGGTTTCGTCCCCTGCCTCGGCCTCGGCCTCGGCCTCCAAATACTGCGCTTGCCTTGCCCTGACGGCGCCCACCATAAGCCTTCCTATTACTGCCAGATGCAGTTGATTCCTCGACTTGGAACTTTCCTTGCTTAATATTACGTTCAATCTTTTCCCCCATCAGAATTAGGTCTGAAAAACTGGCCAGAGACGTGTGAAACAGCATATCATGAAACAGACCTGTGAATGTGCCGACAAACATGTCATTCATTTCCTTATCTTCTACCGGAGGACGGACCCTGGCAGCCATATCGCGCCACCTTTGCGCGTACTCTTTAAAACTCTCCCCCTTCTTCTGCGACAGCCCGGCCAACTGGACCCGATTGGGTGCCAAGTCGCTGTTATACTTGTAATGGGCTACAAATGCCTCTGCTAATTGCTTCCACGTCTTGATATCAGTTGGCTCCAGCCCCATGTACCACTCTAGGGAAGGGCCCGACAGACTATCCTGAAAGAAATGCATTAGCATTCTTTCATCAGTTGAGTATGCAGACATCTTTCTGTAATAAGCTCGTACATGCACTTTTGGACATGTGTCTCCTTTATACTTGTCAAACGCAGGAGCTTTGAATTTAATTGGCACCCTTAAGCCAGGTACCAAGCCCATTGTTGCCATGTCCAAACCCACAGCACTTTGGTTTAGGACTCCCCTCATCTGCTCTTCCAGCATTCTGATCTTCTGGGAATCATCCATCGGCCCTTCGAAACCTCCGCCGGAGAAAGCGTCCTCCTGCTGATCTTCTTGCCACATACCGTTTCCAGCCCCATACCCATCATATCCATTATTACGTCCTGCTCTGATCTGATTCATTCCCGGACCTCGGCCTCTGTTGCCGTACCCTTGAACACCTCCAGCAGGACCAAAAGCCATAAATCCAGTACCGTTTCCGTTTCCAAAGCCTCCGTAACCCTGATTGGTCGCGCCATAACCGTCTTGCCCAAAGCCTTGAGCATTAAAGCCATACTTGCCAGTGTTATCGAATCCCTGATCGTTGAATCCGAATCCAGTATTGACAAAGCCGTTGCCTCCCATATTATCTCCCAAATTGACATCACCCAGCCCAACGTTATGGACAGCAGTCTCATTTCCAACTCCGACGTTACCATTTACAGCAGCGGTAGCGTTGTTGACATTAGCAGCAGGTGTATTGACTACAGGCGGAGCCACTGGCGTGGGAGTACCGTCTCCATGAACAGTATCGACCCGTACAGACTGATGATCTTCATTACCATGACCAGCGTTTCGGGCCAATAGAGGCTGGACCATGGCCTGCAAATTCTCCTGCCCTTTTGCTATAGCTTCCATGGTCTGCATGAAGAGAGCGAGCTTCTCGCGCACATCTTGCATCTCGTTCTGCATTTGATCCATGATTCTTCTACAATTGGTGCGGGTAGAATAGCGGTGCGGGTGTTGATCTGCAATCCTGGAAAGTACCTGGTACAGAGCAGGACATAAGACACTTATTCAAAGATTACCTGTAATGCAATGTGAGTATGAATGCAATGCAATGTGTCTGTGCATTAGGGAAATTCATTCCCCCAGTTCTAGTGTGAAGGTGCCAGTGCAGTGACAGTGTTGACAATAGGAATATCGGAGCTGAATCATAGAAAGCCTCATATATTGCAGGGAAAATTAATAAGCCCGGAGTACAATATTACTGAGAGTACAATAAGAAGGCATGACCTCAACCAACAATCCTGGTGATGGTCAGCACTATGCAAATAAAGCATACAAGTTACTATATGAAATGATCAAATCCTCCCAAAAGTCTGGTACTCTTCTATCAACTTCTTGGTCTCCGGATGGCTTGGTCGATCAAGCAGCCCTTCAACAAGCTGGTTTCTCCTCTTAAGAACACGGCGCACGTCTTCAGTAGTTTCTTCCCATGTTGCCTCTCCGAAGCAATCTTCTAGCTTTCGCTTCTGGGACACCGCTTCATCTCTGGATTTGATTGCCTTGTTCAGTGCATGCTGGACACTATACCGGGTCATCACTTCTTCCTCACACTTCTTGATGCTAGACTTCAACTTCTCTTCGAGGTCGGAGACTTGCTGCTTCAGCTTATCTTCTCTCATCTTATTGTTGGTGAGAGTAGCATTCCAAGTCTTATTGCAAGAGGAGATTTCTCGGTGTGCTGCGTCGAGCGCCTTCTTTTTGGCTTCCAGCATGTCATGGGAGCTTCTGAACTCTTGCCCCAGACGTTCGCGCTTCTTCCTCTCCTCAGTCAACTCAGCCCCTAATCTGTTTAACAGCTCGATCTGTTGTTGGAAAGCATATACAGCCTTGTTTTTCTCACTGCGTACTTGAGCTAGCTCTTGCTCTAACCCTTCGTTGATCTTCATCAAGGCTTCTTTTTCTTTCACAACTTGCTCGTAGGCCTCCCTAGAAACAGTAGTTGGCTCTTCTGCCGGGACAGGAACAGGAATTGGTGCATCTGGAAACGGCATCCTCAACTGACGGGCTCTCTCCTGAATCCAAACTCTATAAGGTGCATAGGCCTGACAATCATTCTTTCCTAACAACGGCTTCCCTCTGCGGTTAATACACGTCCAGGCATGTTGCAACTTGGCTAATAACTCCCTTCTTCACGTCACCTGTGAAGTACAGAGATTCCTGTACTTCTTCCTCCTGAGGCGGGTTCTTCAGCGCATATCCGAACTGACGGACCAACAGCGATGGGTTGTAGTTGATACACCCTTTTCTTCCAATCAGCGGGACATTAGGGTAACCAGAACAACTGAAGATAAGCTCGGATCCCAGCAGATCTCTATCAAACCACTCCATATCTTCCGACGATAGCCTCATCAGGCGCTCCGGCCAACCAACTGGGACTGTAGTCTCTGCAACAGATCTTCTCTTAGGAAGGTGACTCTCAAACCACATACTCAACAAGGGTACACACAGATGAATATTCTTCCCTCTTCCCTTCTCATTCTTGTAATGCAGTGAGTGGTAGAGATCTCCGAGTAAGGTAGGTACAGGATTACCAGCGGCAAACAAGTAGAAGGCGTCGAAGTCCACAAAATCCGGTATATTGGGGAACAGTACTATGCCATAAATGCACAAGGCCAACACAGCATTGAAAGCAACCCAGCACCCGCTCTTGGCATACTCTTGGGCTTTACCAACTAAGAATTGGAGTGAGAAGCCTGGAACTCCACGGGAAACAGTAGTCAATAGTTCAGAGGCGTCAATATGCAAAGCTTTTGCCAAATCCTCCGGCTTGGGCTTGGCGTCATAATGAATGAATGGAACCTGGTTCTGCACGGGCAGCTCAACATACTCAGCGTATTCCTCCAGGGTTGGTCCCATAATGAAGTCAGAGAACGTAAAGCACCTCAAAGCAGGGTCGTAGAATTGCATCAAAGCATACAGCCCATCTAACTCTACCTCCGTAGGTTTGCACACCAATCTCAGTAGTCTACCATAGCTCATCCGGAAGCTCCTACGAATACCCTCATCAGCAAGAGAGATCAACCCAAGTAGAGGAACAATATCAGGAGTAGGCAATTTGTAAGCAACCGTTCTCCTTAAGCTAGTCATGATCAAACACTCAGAAGTCTGGGCACTAGAACTAGGGAAATGCAAATGCACCTGCAGCACAGACACACGTTAGTGAAATGCAAATGGTAATGGATATGCAGTAATGCAATGCAAGTAACATGCAACAGGGACCAAAGCTGTAGCTGAATAGCTTGAACCATATCAAGAAAGGTCTCAGATAGACCATCCAGAAGTCCTCAAGCCCTGGTCTCAGATATACCTCAAACAAAGCTCCAATATTGGTCTCTGATAGACCCCATAATCATAACCTGAATGGTCTCTGGCAGACCTCAGATCATATCCCCCACTGGTCTCTGACAGACCTCAGAACACATCTCCAAATAGTCTCTGACAGACCTCGGAACACACCAACTGGTCTCTGACAGACCTTAGAACCCTCCATAAATATCCAAGATCCTGATCAAGAAACAAACCGGTGGTCTGAAGGTCTAGTTACCTGCATAACCCTGAATCCCCTCACAGGTGGGTGGCCCTATAACTGGCACAAGGTACGGCATCCTATGCGGTCGTCGGCGTCACAGACTTTCAGGGTTGAGGATACGATTCCCAGAAGGAGTGGCATCATCAATTCCTGAAGAGGCCTCACTTAGCCAACTTCCAAATGATCGGTCCCCAGAGTCGACAATCCAACTAACCAGCAACCCACGCCAACCAAAGGAAGGGGCAGGAGGCCAACCAGAGGAACCTCGTCTGAGTGTAGATTTCATGGGACACCGAAGCAAGCAAAGCAAGCGGGCGCCCACTAATTTCTACTCTAATTCTAGGTGCACTCAAGCCCAGGTCCGGCTTATCTCTCAATATCAGAACACCCGTCACACCCCAGATACAGCAATAACAATCAATATATAAAGCTGAAAATAGAAGGTTAGAAATATAAAATAACTCCATACAAAATCCTCGACGGGAAAACAAGCGTTAGGATTGACTCTCTTAAGGGACGTTGGATCCCAAATGCATAAGAACTATCGCAGTCCTTAGCAGCCAGGGGACGTTGGATCCCCAGCAGAGTCGCCAGCTGTCGCTACTGCGAAAATCGGCGCCGGCTGACAGAAGAGTCGCCACCGTGCGTTATTTATCCCACGGGAGGGAAAGGAAACGCTCAGAGTAAACCTCGCATAACACGGGAAAGGTATGGTCATTGCAACCAAAACCTGGGTTCGGGAGTCGGTTACGCAAGGGAAAGGTATTAGCACCCCTCACGTCCGTCGTACTCGACGGGATCCACGCTTGTTCTCGGGTATGGATTGTTATTCTATCTAAACTATAGGCCAAGGGTTAAAAAGAAAATAAAACTGAAAATAAAAATGACTCGGCAAAGTATCGCACTTTATGCCTACGTATTCCCGCCTGGAACGAGAAATCAGAGTCAACGTAGTTCGCCTACCTACGGGAAAGGAGGGGAAGGTTTCTCGCTAGGACATCACATCCTATGCCTACGTACTTTCATACAGCATGAAAGATCAGAGCAAACGTAGTTCGGGCCACGTACGACACAAGCTTGTCTTGGTTGATTTTATTCCTTCTGAAAAGGTTTTCTTGATTAACAGTCCCGGCGGACAAAAATGACGTTTTGGTGAGTTCACATTCTTTTACGGAAGAAGTGTCTTTTATTGCGTTTGAAATCTTTATGTGTTTTTTCTGTTTGTTTTGAGAAAGAAAGAGACAGAACTCTAACCTACGGTTGCGAAGGGAAACAAACTAACCTAATGTTATCATGCATGGGTTAAGACCTAGTGTCTATCATGCTCCTCTCTTGCACAGAGAAAAACAGAGATCCTAAGGGATAGGCAGAAACAGAAACAATATCAGATATATACAGTAAAACAGTAAAATGCATGGATGCAACAGTACAAGCGAGGCAAGGGAGTTCCACTCAACCTCGAACCTAGAAAACAATAGGCAAAAGTGAACAGACTTCACTTTCAACCCAGCAGGGTAGACAACAAACAATACAGTCCAGAAAACCAATCAATACATCAGAAATGAAATACAACAGCAAAAGAAACAGCATCAGCAGCTCTGAATCAACATCTGGCTTCAAGTCATCTCCAATCAGCTACAGGCTTCAACAAGCATCAGTCTCCATCTTCATGGCCTTCAGGTAAGGGCTTTGATCATCAGTCTTCCATCTGCAATGGCTTTTCTTCAAGTTCAAATCTCCAGGATGAGGGATCAGTCACAAGAGTGAATTGGGTGTTAAGCAATCAGTTGACTACCAAAGGTGGTGAACAGACTGCTTCTAACACAAGAGATATTTTCTCTCAAGAGTTCTATCTCTTAGACACCATCACCAAGCCTTCCAAGGGAAGGGGGTGAGTGTCTTAGAGAGACTCTGAATCACAGAGAAGAATGGATGCAGACAAGGCAATCCATGTTTGAGAAACAAACTTTCTAACCTAGAGCTCTGCCTAGCTCTTAAACCCTAGTCTCTTCAGCATCTGCTAGCAAGAATCTTCTCTTCAACTCTGGAAGTTGAACTTCAATCTCTGGATCTCCAATGGCTTCACCTTCTCAAGTCTTCAGCTCTCCCAAATCCCCAGACAATCCCAATACCCACACAGACAAATCAATAATCCCCAGAGGGCACACCACACCAGTCAATCAGATATACAGTAGAGTAATAGCAGTAGGGGAATCCTGACTTTTTCTAAGGGATCTAATAACTACCCATAGCCCCTATAGTCCCATAACTAAACTAGTTAAATCCTAAGTCCTAAGGGAAAGAATCAAGCCTCCTAAGTCATCACCTAAAAAAACCTAATTTTATCCATGTTGTTCAAGCCTATATTAAGCACCTAAAATTAATTTCTGAAAATGGGAACTAAATTGCATCTACAAGTTTAATGTCTAACCTAAACAACCTAAAAAGAATGAACAAAAAATATTGAAGCATTTGATAGAACAAAAAAATAACAAAATCATGCATGAAATGAAACTATTAAAATGTCATTTATTTAGAAAATATGGGAAAAATATCAAATAAAAAATAAAATGCAATTTTTATTTTTTATAATTTTCTTGACATCCTAAAGAAAAATATGCAAAAAGAATGAATTAAAAATAATGATTTTCCTATTTATTATGATTTTTATAAGATGTATAAAAAATGAAAAGAAAATAAAATGAAAATATTAAGAATAGATGGGAAGGGGTGTGGAAAGTAAAGGCGCGCAGTTGCTTTATCCATGTGGGCCAGAAGATGGGGTGCAGATAGAGATTATGCAAGGCCCAGTGCAGTCAGAAATTGAATTAAAAAAACCAGAAAAAATGGAAAGCAAAACGGTGCAAATAGCAGTCCTTTCATGCGTAATTCCTTGGGCTTAATGAAAAGGGGGTGTGAAAAGCGATTGGATCCAAAGCCCACTCAGAGGGTTTAAATGAAACGATGCGTTTCATGTTTAGATTTTCCCTCCGTTTTCAACATTCAATCGTGGCCGTACGATGAGGGGATTAAGTCAACAATTGGGAAGGATCTGAGGGCTGAGGGTCATCGTCCCCAACGAGCCCTAGGGTTTCTGAAAATTCCCCCTCCATGCACAGAACTTCCAATCCTTCTTTCTCCCTAATCTCTCCATGAAACGCCAAGATATAAACACCAAAATTGATCTCCTTCTCACGCAGAACATCACTATATCCATAGTTTTCAATATAACAGCCTAGATTTTCAAATTCGATAAGCATCACAGTTCTGATCCGCCATTGTCACCTGTGATCAACTACCTCAATTCTCCACAAAACTCATCCTAAACTAATCTACAACTCATCCCGATCATAGCATGCTAATCCAATAACCTTATCGTGCCTTATCCTAGCAATCACAAACTCTACCAGATTTGGTACCTCATGCTCAACCTCCATGAAACTCAACCAAACTTACCAAAATCAATCATCTACTTATGCTTAACCATTCTACACTTCCAAAACCCTAAGATTCTACCTAAACTGAGCAAATCGAATAGAAGACAAACCTGGTGCAATTGGTGAAAACAGGTGTGCAACTCCTGGGATCAGATGCTTGCAGTGATTGAAATTTGCTCAGTGACTTGAAGGATGAATTTTGTATGCAACAAGAACACTGAACAATGCTTGAAACTCGAGTTGGACAACAATATGCAATTCTTGCAATTTCCTCAAAATGGCTTCAAGCTGCCATGGATCTTCTTCTACCTCAGCATGTATTCAATCACAATGATCAGAAGAATAGGTTTGTGGTGGAGAAATGAATGGAGATTGGAGAGAATGAAAGTTTGAGATCAAATTGCCAATGGAAGAATCTTGCTTTTCACACTCTAATCTCACCTCTCATCAACAATGATCACCAACCATTTACCCTCCCTGATCCACTCTTTTTATAATGATCAATGGAAACTCCTAGATTCATCTAGAAAGATCTAGAAAGCATTGAAAATCTCATGTGATGGGAACTTGAATATCTCATGCACCATGCATTAAGTCTTGCAAAATGGCCTTAAAATGTCATCATAAGAGATATTGGAGAGATATAAGCAAATACAATGCTCTTCCTTGCCTTGTGTTGAAATTTCCAAAGATGACTTATAATGCAAGTTTCAAATTAACAAAGCATCACCCATTTTAAAGCCTCAAATCAAAATTCTATCTGAACCAATATTCTCAAAATGATGTTTCCAATCAAAATGATATATTGGATGACCTATTTTGGATTTCTAGATCCTCCAAACCAATTTCCAAATTCAACTTTTTCAACTTATAAGCCATTTTTAGTTCATTTTTTGACCAATCATGCAAATCCATGCTATGAGCTTTTCCAACCATTCATGACCTTCTTTCTTGACTTAAAATCACATTTTGAACAACTTTCATGTTTTGAGTTTTTCCATTTGAGGCTTGGAAATAGGAGATATGGCCTTTGCTTAAAAATGACCTATAACTGACAAATGACCAAAATACCCTTTTCTTGCCAAGACCATAAGTAGAGTTCCACAAATCAGATGAAGACATACTATACCTCTTTAGAAAGCTATGACAATGAGTAATAACTCTTATGTTGACCAGAAATTCATTTGAAATCTCCTTGAGGGGCAAATATTGCTTGGAAGTCAAGTCACTTTTGCAGACAAAATTTCAGATACCTCAGATGACCTGTAACTTGCAAGGACCATAACTTGAGTTCTATAAATCTCCTTGATGTCTTCTACCACTCAAATTAAAGGTCTTGAGATCCTCTACAAGTTTCATGTTGGCCAAGGATCCACTTGAAGCTTTCATTTTGACTTATCTTGCTTAGAAAGTTGACCTAAACTAGGGGATTTTACACAGAAACCCTAATTTAGAAACTCCTCTTCTCCTTGATTTCTCTTGATTTCTTCTTGGCATATCTCCATATCCTTATTCTCCATGTCAAATTATGAACCCCACATCTCTCCAATAGCCCTTAATGCCTTTCAATCAGTCAATTGACCTAGGGTTGACCTAGGGTTGACCCAGATGAAACCCTAGTTGACTGTCTTCAGCTGTAGTTCTTGTGCTCCCATCAATGACTTGTCTCCTTCTTCAAATGACTTTCTAAGTCTCTCATGATGTCTAGATACTCTCCATGCCTTCAACTCACAGCTCACAACCCTCTTGTTGACCCTCAGATACCCTCAGCTAGGAGATGGACTCAAGGCTTGATCTGCTGAACTCTTTGCTTTCAAATCCTTTTCTGATGACTTGAATGAGATTGAATTGGGATAATAACCTCTTGATAGGCTTCTAAAGATGAGAATAGTGCTTGGTTCCTTGTTGGATGATTTGCTATGCTATGATATGCAGATGATTAGTCTATGTACATGATTCTATATGCAAATGCTAATGATATTGAAACATAAATCCAGTGAATAAGGTTGAGCAAATTTTAGGGTGCAACAGATAGGAGAGACTCAAATACGAACATGTACAAATTTTTGGCCCTAAGATGCCACAAGATGCATATGATATGTAATGATATGAAATGCAAGACAAAGGTCTGTGGGGAACATGGCCACAGGGGATAACTGCGTACAGAAAAGGGTGAAACAAAGAAAAGGAAAACCCGACAAGGACCAACTCAATAAAGCAGAACTCCACGGGAAAAGGTTCAACTCTACTGGGGAAGAGAGAAACAAGCACTATTGGGGATAACTTAAACATATGGTATCTCCAACAAAATAAAGATGTATAGTACTTATTATCAGGAAGGTAGTTCAAACAACGGGCAAGAAACTTGAAATAATATATAACCTACTACCAATAGACGATAGCCTAAGCAGAGGCATCCAGCTGAAAAAGGAAACACATGTTACTTACTATCAATCATATGATAGCCTAAGAAGAGGTAAACATGGAAAAGGAAAGATGACCTACTACCAAACCTTGTAGCCTAAGCAAATGTATCTGTCCCGAATGATACGATATATTACCTACCATCAAAGTTATGATGGCCTAAGCAAAGGTAACAACCAGAATAAGCTTCTACGATATAATTCATCTTCTTCTTTAACTAAATGATTCATTTAGAAAGGATAACTAAACCTCCCCACACTTCAAGGTTGTATGCCATGAATGGGTCTTAGTTTCTTCTTTAATCGAGTATTCCACTTGAAAAGGGTAAAATAAACCTCCTCACACTTCAAGGTTGTATACCATGAACAAGTCTCAGTTTCTTCTTTAATAAAGTATTCCACTTGAAAAGGGTAAAATAAACCTCCCCACGCTTCAAGGTTGCATGTCACGAACGGGTCTTAGTTTCTTCCTGTAATGACGAGTACTTATGGGAAAGTATCTTCACAGGGGATTGGAGTTCCATTAGAGATCTATGACTTCAGAGGGAATCCATAACTTACTGGAGACTAGTAAATACCACCGAAGATCTTCATAAGAGATGCAAGACGGTTGATTTGTAAAACACGTCTTCTCAAATGAAGAGAAGGATATATTGTAACAAACTTCACAAAACTTCTAGGAGAGATGCCATTTGATGGAATTAACTTTGTATAATGGACTCACTGGGGGAATGCATCCCTGAAGAGCATTTTTGTTGTAGTTTTGAAAAACTGTATTGAAATAAAAACTTTGTAGCATGAATTCTCTAATAAAGAGAAACACCCGTGGAATCTTCAACAAAATTCTCTGATGGATTTCCAAAGATATGCCATTTGATGAAAGGTGAGTTTATAACTTTAATAATCTCATTGGGGAAAGACAAACTTCTTTGATGAGACTGCCATTTTTTGTCCAGATAGAAAGCTTGAGAACAAAATAAACTGCTCAAATAAAGAACAACCACTTGTTGTTTGGGTTTAACTTACTGATAAAGTTTCATCACACTGTTGGAAAAATATCATGTCTTCCATGGTGATCTTCAACAGATTCTTCCTGGGGAGTCAAAGTGAAAAATAAATGCTCGCTCAATCCAGGTTCAAAAGTCTAGAGATATCCAAAATCGTGATTGTTGGGGACCGAGGTTCAATTTAGGAAGTAACTGAAGAGAAACGGCCAAACAAGACTCCACCTATTGAGGAATGAACTCAACTGAGGTTTATCTTTATCCAAAAATGGAAAAGAAAACTAAAGCAAACAGCTTTCGTGAGAATTAAATTCAGTGGAGAATTAGAAAAGACGTACACTTTATGCTTAGGACTGACGACTCTACTAGGATGGAGGAGACAAACCCAGTCACTTGGGGATAAACACGACCAAAGTGAATAAACAAACGAACACAAAAAAATGAAAAATGCACAGATGCCATGTATCTATATGATATGATTATGCTGACAAAAAGACGAGAAGAAACAACTGGTGATGAAATAAACATCTCAACAAGGATGCTCGGTCAATCTTCACAGACGAAAACATCACGGGGATGGATAAAGAACCACTCTCAGGAATATAATCCTGCTTCAAAACTTTGAACTTTTCTGGGGAAATAGAATACTCAATTTGGAGGTATAACATCATGAATTCTCTTGAAGAATTGTCGAGATGAATCTAGTTGCTCCACGAGGATTAAAACTCGTGGATAAAATAAATATTTGCTTCGCCAGAGAGATTCTTATTAGTGGGGATAAAATAAATATCATCTTCAAAGGGAAACTTGTGTGTGGCTTTTCAGGGATGAAATAAACATCCATGAAGAGGATTAAAGTATCTCTTTTCTTGCGAATGTCCATTTAATATTCATATATCATAGTAATACACATGCCAAAATAATTTTTTTTAGAAAAAGATTTAAATTTGTTCAAAATTGCTATCAAAATAAAACATTTATTTGCAAAGATAATAAAGATTGCTTAAAGGCTCAATTTCATTTTTATTAAATGGTAATCAGCAAAAGGCATGACTCTATATATTATTACAATGTTGGAAAATAATAATAATAATAATAATAATAATAATAATAATAATAATAATAATAATAATAATAATAATAATAATAATAATAATAATAATAATAATAATAATAATAATAATAATAATAATAATAATAAAAATAATAATAATAATAGCAACAGTTACATCAGAGGAATAATAACCATTATTTTCCTAAACAAACTTGAATTTTCCTATGTTCTACGCTCTGTAACTTTGATTGGTGAACCTTGGATAGTAGTAATCTTCAGTAGTTACACTCTAGACTATCCTCTTCAAGAATAGTACTTCTTGACGGCGTCTATATTCACTGGGCAAGTGATTTCTTCTCCATCCATGGTTGCTAACATCAGAGCGCCTCCTGAGAAGACTTTCTTGACAACATACAGGCCGTCATAGTTCAGAGTCCACTTTCCTCGAGAATCAGTATGGAATGATTGGATCTTCTTGAGCACAATATCGTCCACTTTGAATTTGCATGGTCGAACCTTCTTGTCAAATGCCTTCTTCATTCTTTGCTGGTATAGTTGACTGTGGCACAAAGCTGTCATCCTCTTTTCTTCAATCAAGTTCAGTTGATCATATCTGTTTTGACACCATTCAACCTCTGAGATCTTTGCTTCTATCAAAACTCGCATAGAAGGAATCTCTACTTCTACTAGGAGTATAACTTCCATATTGTAAATAAGTTAAAAGGGAGTTGCCCCTGTTGACGTGCGTACCGAAGTACGATATCCATGTAAAGCGGACAGGAGCATTTCATGCCAGTCTTTGTACGTGACAACCATCTTCTGAATAATGATCTTTATATTCTTATTAGCAGCTCCGATAACCCCCTTCATTTTTGGTCTATAAGGAGAAGATTTATGATGCTAAACCTTGAATTCTTCACATAGCTCTTTCATCATTCTGTTGTTCAAGTTGGACCCATTATTGGTAATGATTTTGCTTAGCATACCATATCTGCAGATGAGTTGATTCTTGATAAACTTAACAACCACGTGTCTGGTAACATTAGCATAGGAAGTGGCTTCGACCCATTTGGCGAAGTAGTCAATCGCAACCAAGATGAAACGGTGTCTATTAGACGCTTTCGGTTCTATCATACCAATCATATCAATGCCTCACATGGAAAATGACTAGGGAGACGAGATAACATTAAGTAGAGTTGGAGGCACATGAATTTTATCCGCATAAATTTTACATTTGTGACATTTCCTAGAAAATTTGTAACAATCAGACTCCATTGGGATCCAATTGTATCCTGCTCTCAAAAGTTTCTTAGCCATAGCATACCCATTGGCATGAGTGCCAAAAAATCCTTTGTGAATCTCCGTCATTAACATGTATGCTTCCCGCTTGTCAACACATCTTAGCAAGACCATGTCAAAATTCCGCCTGTACAACACATCATTGCTCAAGAGGAAGTTACCGTCCAATCTTCTCAATGTTTTCTTGTCTTTGTTGGATGCCCCATACGAGTGTTCTTGCTTTCGGAGAAACAATTCAATATCTTGATACCAGGGCTTATCTTCTTCAACATCTTCTATTGCAAATATGTAAGCAGGTCTGTCTAGAAGGTTTATATCAATCCTCGGATAATCATTCCATCGGTTCACCATAATCATAGAGGCTAACATTGCCAGAGCATCTGCCATTCTATTCTCGTCACAGGGAATATGATGGAATTCAACTCTATTGAAGAAAGGTAATAGTCTTCTTAGATAGTTTTTATACGGAGTCAGGTTATCTTGACGAGTCTCCCACTCTCATTTGATTTGGTAGACTACCACAGCAGAAGCACCATACATCCAAATTCTTGATTCTTAGGTCTATTGCTTCTTCGAGGCCCATAATGCACGCCTCATATTCAGCTCCATTGTTGGTACACTCGAATGTTAACCTGGAAGTAAAATGGATGTGAGATCCATGAGGAGTCATGATGATTGCCCAGATTCCTTTCCTATGAGCGTTGACGGCTCCATCAAAAATTAAACCCCACTGAGAATATGGTTCAGGTCCTTCGTCTGGTAGAGGTTTTTCGCAATATTTCATTTTCAAATACATTACATCTTCATTGGGGAAATCATCATTAGTGGACTAGTGGTCTTTAATAGGTTGATGTTCCAAGTGATCAGCCAAGACACTTCCTTTAATAGCTTTTTGAGTGTGGTATTTGATATTATACTCTGACAATAACATCTGCCATCTAGAAATTCTTCCAGTCAAAGCAGGTTTCTTGAAGATATATTTGATTGGGTCCATTTTAGAAATTAACCACGTGGCGTGATTTAACATATATTTTTGTAAACGTCGGGCAACCCATGCTAAAGTACAACAAGTCTTCTCAAGCATGGAGTATCTGGATTCGCAGTCGGTGAACTTCTTACTCGGATAGTAAGTAACATGCTCTTATTTCCCTATCTCATCTTGCTGACCGAGTACACATCCTATAGTGTCTTCTAAAACGGTCAAATACATGATTAAAGGTTGTATTTCAACAGGAGGGATCAAAATAGGAGGTTCAAGAAAATATTCCTTGATGCTATCGAAGGCCTTCTGACAGTCTTCAATCTAAACATAACCTTGTTCCTTTCTAAGAAGCTTGAAGATGGGTCCACAAATAGCAGTCATGTTAGAGATAAACTGGGAAATATAATTTAAATGTCCCAAGAATCCTCTGACCTGTTTCTCTGTAGTAGGAGCCAACATTTCTTGTATGGCTTTAACTTTGTCAGGATCCACTTCAATGGCCTTCTAGCTAACGATGAAACCCAAAAGTTTATCTGAACATACACCAAATGTACATTTGTTAGGACTCAGACAAAGTTGGTATTCTCTTAGTCGACGAAACAACTTTAACAAGTGCTCAACATGGTCATCCTCAGTCTTAGATTTGGCTATCATATCATCCACATAGACTTCGATCTCCTTGTGCATTATGTCATGGAAAAGAGTGGCCATGGCTCTCTGACATGTTGCCCCGACGTTCTTTAGACCGAATGTAATAACTCTGTAACAAAAGGTGCCCCATGGGGTGGTGAATGACTTCTTCTCTCTATCTTCGGGAGCCATCTTAATTTGATTGTAACTTGAAAATCCATCTATAAAAAAGAAAATCTCATACCTCGCAGTGTTGTTCACCAGTATGTCAATATGGGGAAGCGGAAAATCATCCTTAGGACTGGCTTTGTTTAAGTCCTAGTAGTCAACACACGTATGGACTTTCCCATCCTCCTTTGGGACAGGAACAATATTAGCTAACCATTATGGTCAACACACGTACAGACTTTCCCATCCTTCTTTGGGACAAGAACAATATTAGCTAACCATTATGGGTATTCGGATGTGATGAGAAAACCTGCATTGATTTGCTTCTGTACTTCCTCTTTAATCTTAAAAGCCATGTCGGGCCGAGTTCTTCTAAGTTTTTATTTGACCGGTGGGCATTCTAGCTTTAAGGGCAGGTGATGTTCCACTATAGTAGTGTTGAGACCAGGCATATCTTGATATGACCAGGCAAACACATCGATGTACTCCTTGTGTAATTCAATCAACCTTTCTTTCACGTCAGACTTAAGCAGAGCTCCAATTTTCACCTCTTTACAGATTTCCTCTGTACCCAGATTAATAACTTCTACAGGCTCTTTGTGAGGCTGAATGACTTTATCTTCGGTTTCCAAGTAATCTGGAAATCTCTTCTTCTTCTTCTTCCTCAACTTCAAACACATGAGACTCGAAGTTTGGAGAAGGTAGTGGGTTATTATTTCTGATATTTTGTTCATGCAATAATATGCGCATGTGATATGGCTTTATTTTAGATTTAGGAAGTGAAAGTGTGTACGCAAAGTGATTATTGCTTATTATTACCATTTTCCAGAAAAGCGAAAAAGATAAAAGAAAAAGAGATGAATACAAAATAATGCTTTTATTAATGATAGCAAATTTCAAACAACATGCCTGAACAAGATCACCTTTGCATTGGGCAGAGCGAAGGGGATTATTTTTAAAATAAGTCCACACAACAATTTTTCTGCCCTGGGCAGAGCGAAATAATTAAAAACAAACAGACAATTACTTTGATATATGGATAATAACAAGGACGTCAACTGCACTCCAATTTTGGGCGACTGCTCCAGGCATCACGAAGTTGGGTAGGTCTTCATCAGAATCTTCTCTGGTGATAGCATTGACCTTAGAATGGTACTCTCTACACCTTGATCTGGGAGAACAGAAAGGCACATATGCATCTTTAGTTTCAAAATCATAACTAGGATCCTCTATGTAAGGCTCATAGTCTTCATATGGAATGGAGAGACTTTCGGAACCATCCGATATATAACCCTCAGATTCATCTTCAGATACCACATTGACATGAGGAGGATGAATAATTCCTCCACTGCGAAAAACTTCTTCGATTGCTAGAGCAAAAGAACTTCTAGTGACTTACTTAGTAAGAGAAAAACCAAGACCTTCCCTATTCTTGTTTTCTGGTAGAGACGACACCTTTCCCCATCCTTCTCAGGAACCACTATTCACGACTCATTGTGCATCTTTGAAAGATGACATAGAGACTCCAGGCTTCCAGATATCATTATCAACAATCAAAAGTGCTTGGAACTGAGTCCTAACTTCCTCCTCTTCATCAACATAAGAAAATGAAGAAAGATGGCTTACCACCAAGGCTCTCCCCACAAACCGTAATTGTCTTTCCTTCAAAGGTATACTCTAGTTTCTGGTGCAGTGTTGAAGTAACTGCCTCAGCTTCATGTATCCACAGCCTTCCTAATAAACAACTATAGGCGGCGTAAATGTCCATGACTTGAAATGTAATCAGAAAAACCTGCAATCTAATGGTCACCGGTAGATCCACTTCACCAATGACTGTCTTCCTAGATCCATCAAAATCTTTAATAATGACATTGCTCGGCCTCATAGGTGGCCTTTAGTATGATTATTTTGTGAGAGTAGTTATAGGAATTACATTCAGTGAGGACCCAATGTCGACCAACACACTAGATAATGCGTCATTCATACAGTTCATGGAGATGTGTAACACCATGTTATGTTTTCTTCCTTCTTCTAGGGGATCTTCTTCACAAAATCCTAGATTATTACATGAAGTAATATTACCCACAATACCGTCAAACTACTCGATAGTCACATCATGTTCAACATAAGCCTGCTCTAGCACCTTCTACAATGCTTTTCTATGGGCTTTTAAACTCATCAGTAGCTGTAATACAGAAACCTTGGAAGGGGTTTGCAACAACTAATCTGTGACTTTGTACTCACTCTTTTTGATCAACTTCAGAAATTTATCAAGTTTAGAAGAATCGGCACCACTAGACTGCCCCACAGTCGAATCTTTCATAACAGGTTGTTCAAATGAGATCTCTTTGTTTTTCAAAAACACTGAGAGATAAACTCGACCACTTCTGGTCACTCTGCTAACATCCACAATATTAACAACTGAGGGTAGAATAGGTAAAGGCACCTCTTTTTCGTTTTCCATCCTCGTGGCGTTATACTTGTATGGAACTTCCCTATTGGAAGCAAAAGGGATCAGTCCAGACACATTAATTATCAAGGGAGTTACAGAAGGTCTACTACTGTCATATGTGATTTCAATGCGCTCCACTTCCTTAAAGTGGGGTACTATAACAAATACTTCTTCATCTTCTTCTATAGGAATGGGATCCCTATCATACATAACTGTAATAACTCTTCTATCCAGCAGATCTTAAATGTTTTCTCTAACAAGGCGACAACCTCAAGAGTTTACAGAACAAATGGAACAAGCAACATAGTTATGACGCTCATGATTAAAGAAAACCATTGTCGTCAGACCACCTTTCGTTCTTACTAAGGACTCCCGAATATACTTCAAGTTAAATACAACATACTTTCCTGGACAACCTTGAACCATATTTACAGTGGACGAACCATACTGAGGCAGGAGATTGTCTTGCACATTGGGATTGGAATCTTTAAAAGATAAGATTCCACACTTAGCCAACCTTTGAACGTCTGCTTTCATCCCATAGAAATTCTCAATATCATGACCCAGAGCACCCTGGTGATATGGACAAAATTTATCTGCTTTGTACCAATATGGAATATTTTTGGGTACTTTTGGTGGAGCCTTGGTCTGAATGTGTCCCTTGTGTAACAAAGACGGGAATAATTTTGTATATGTCATAGGAATAGGATCAAAATCCAGTTTTCTGTGCACACGACCCTGATTATTGAACTGTGGTCATTTTTGTTGAGAGGATTATTGATTCTGCTGTTGCTGTTACCATGGAACTCAGGGAGCTTGAGGTGGTTGATATGGTTGAGAAAATTGTGGCTGGTAGGCCGGAGTATTAATTACCCGTGTCACGACAACAACTTGTTGAGGTTGTTGGTACCTCCTATTTGGTCGTCCCTGATGCACAACACTCACATATTGTTCTTTCTTCTTGACAAAGCTACTTCCATATTTTTTGCACTGTTAGGAGTACTTCCTTCCTTATCTAATCTTCCTTCATGGACTCCTTCCTCTAAACGCATACCCATATTCACCATTTCAGTGAAGCCACTAGGCGCGCTAGCTACCATTCTCTCGTAGAAAAATGAACCCAGTGTTTTCAAGAAGATCTTGGTCATTTCTTTATCTTCTAACGGTGGTGTAACTTGAGCAGTCAACTCACGCCAGCACTGTGCGTACTCTTTGAAATTTTCCTTGTCTCTTTGGGTCATGGCTATTAGTTAATCTTGATCAGGTGCCATGTCAACATTGTATTTATACTACTTAATAAAGGCTTCACAAAGGCTGTTGAATGTCCGAATGTTTATGTCATCCAACCTCATATACCATTTGACGATTGCACCAGTCAAACTGTCTTGAAAATAATGGATAAGTAACTAGTCATTGTCTATTTGTGCCGACATCTTTTGGGCGCACATAACGAGATAACTTTGCAGACAGGTGTTACCTTTGTACTTTTTAAAATCTAGAACTTTGAATTTTGGAGGGACTTTAATATTTGGGACCAAACAGAGGTCATAAGCACTTTTCTCAAACAACTATTTTCCATGGAGAGCTTCCAGTTCCTTCTGGATTTCTGAGAATTTATCCTAAAATTCGTCCGTTCTTTCATCAAATCCTACAGTCTTGCTAGGCGCACCACAATACACTGGTTCTTCCAAGACATAGGGAGTAGAATTCACATACGGTGGTGGCACAGACATCACAGCAGTGGTGGTAGGAATTGTAATCACAATAGAGATAGTGGTCACAGCAGGAACTTCAAGTACTGGCGGAAGGTATCCAACTAGAGTAAAAACGGAGGCATCCCCCATGAGAAACCTGGTTGCATGTTGTACGGAGGTCCAGTAGTAGCAGATACCACTGGGATCAGTGTTGGTATGATTTCAGAAATAGCAGTCCTATGAGGGTTCTCTTGAGAATTATACAACGACTAATTCGTCAATGCTTTAACCAATCCACTAAGCCTTTCCAAACTCTCTTTCAAAGTAGTGACTTCATCACGGAGCACTCGATTCTCTTGCTCTAGTTGATCCATTCTTCAATGTTGGTTAGCTCGAGTGTTATATCGGTGATTCAGCTTATATATGAAGATGGGGCAAAAGTAAGAACCTGGAATGCAAAGGATGTCATGCATATGCACATGCACAAATGCGAATGAAACTTCAAGAAACTCAAAAAGTATACATGAAAATATTGTAATAACAGGGCTTCAAGATAATTAAAACATTCATTTTATTACTCAAATTGAAGAATTATTACAAAGCGATAGATACTCCTTCAAGAGTCAATACACCAAAAGTACAGAACACAAAACAAAGGAAACTAGGAATCTAATCCTCTTTATTACTACCCTTTATTTCCGTGAAGTTCCTCCATAAGCTAGTCCACATACTTTTTCCAAGCCACCGAATTTTAAGGAAGATGTGAGCTAGTAGTTGGTCCTCACGACACACAAGAGGAAAATTAATCCTCTTGCACTTTCCTTTTCTTCGGGGATTCTTCTTCCTTCTTTTGTTGTTGTAGCTTCTACAATTTTTCTTTCTCCAGACTGAGGGTGCAGTACTTATTCTTCCAAGTATTATTTTCCTTCTCAGCCTCATCCAAAGCACTGTTTAGTTTCCCTTCCTCACTTGTAATAGTCCAGGCGAAATCCTGAAGAGTTAACATCATGGGTTCGTGAAAAGGAAAAGGCATCTTCAGCTCAAGAGCCCTCTCTTGTACCCATCGCAAATAAGATTCTGAGATGGCACAATTAGGACATCCTAACGCAGTTATCATTTTCTTGTGAATGTGACACCACACTTACAATATCCTAGCTTTGAGTTCCGAATTTTCTCCTTCCCTGAGAAAAATTCCTTCTAGAAGAGTCCGATCCAGCTTCTCTTTCATCGGATGTCCGAGCAGTCTACGTGCTAGAATAAGATTATAATTGATACATCCTTTCGTCCCAACAAGAGGTATATTGGGGAAATCTCTGCAACTGCTAATCATTCTTACTCCTCCATATATAGGATTATACCATACAACATCAGAATGTGTAAGGGACATGACTATCTTTGACCAGCAAGGTGCCTCCTTTAGATCCCAGATGGTTGTAAATCTTGTTAATGAGAAATGAAACATGTGTAAAGAAGAGAAGTACAACAAACTATATGACCCCCTCCTTCAGAATTCTTTAAATGAATGGAATGATAGGTATCATCCAATAAGGTGGGAACATGATTTCTGAGTATGAAGATCTTGATGGCATCCATATCAACAAAGTCGTCGATGCTTGGAAACAAGAAAATGCCATAGGTTAATAGTGCGAAGGTGGCTTCAAGTACTTCAGTATTCTTCTTATCAACATGATGGCAAACCTTTTCTATCAAGAATTCAGCTGGAAATCCAAGGATTCCTTCCTTAGCGGTCATGTGAGTTTGAATGTCAGACAAACTCAGGCGCGTAGCATTTGAAATGTCTTGATCACTAGGTATGTCTTCTGATACAGAGAACAGAGGTCGAGATGTGACAATCATTCCCATCAAAGCAGAATATTCCTCCAATGTACACATCAATTGGTAGTCGGGAAAAGTGAAACAGTGGTAAAGAGGATCATAGAACTGGACAAGCGTGTCTAGTAACCCATCAATCATCTTGAATCTCAAAAACGAAAAGATTTTTCCATATTCATCGGAAATTTCAAACGATTATCAATTAAACTTCCTATTTTCCTTAGGCTTTCAAGCTTCAAACTCTTGAAGGTGTACTTCAGCGTTTCTCTTTTTCCTAAATCCATTTTACAATATCTGCAAAACAATTTGGGTTTCTTGAAGGGCTAGAGAAAAACAAAATGCAAAGATGCAAATGTGAAAGGTTTCATGGAACTCAAGTATTTACAAACGTCATAGAATACCAAGAGTAACTCATTTATTATTTAATAACGGATTACAAATAAATATTCTTAAAAGAGTCTTAAAATAAAAACTAAATAAAAGTTAATAAAGTCCTAAGGAAGTCTTGTATTATGCTCCTCCAACTGGGTCTTCTCGAGGATGAGCATGTCTACGATTAATTTCCAAGGAGTAGTTTGAGAGCTAGAGGAAAATAAATCCTCCTGCGCTTTTCTATTTATGAAATAAAGTACTTCTTCATTCTTTAGTTGTTGTTGTCTATGGAGTTCAGCATTCTCTTCCACAATCACTTGATACTTGTTTTTCCAAGCCTCTCCTTCTTGTTGTGCTTTTCTCAAAGCAATCTTCAATTCTTCCGCTTCAGACATGAAAATTAGAACAGGTTCTCTCTTCAAAGGCATGGGCTCTTGTCGGGGATAAGGCATCTACAGCTTGATAGCCCTATCTCTGACCCACTGAAAATAAGGTTCCAAAGAAATGAAGTTAGGTTTCCCTAAACTTTCTTTTCCTCTTTTGTGTAGATGATGCCATGCAATCACAATCTTCTCATGAAGTTCCTTGTTATCTTTGAAGAAAATATTTTTCACATGAGCACTCTTGGGATGATCTTTCATAGGATATCCTAACTGACGGCGAGCTAGAACAAGATTGTAACTAATTTCTCCATTAATGCTAAGGAGAGGCATACTAGTGAAGTCTCCATATCTGTCAATGATTAGTATCCCATTATAGACGCGGTTGTACCAATCAATATCCGAGTAGGTAGGAGCCATAATTTTATGTGACCAACGACCTTTATATTCACTCATGGTGACGAGACATTTGTCGCTACTCAATGATATCTCACTAAATTCAAGCATATAGACGTTATTAACTATTGGGCCTTTAAACATGTCCTATTTTTTATCATTATTTTCAATTATGCAGCAATCTTTTGAAAATGAAACTTTATAACCCTTTGTCACATAATCAACTAATGCTTATTAGGTTATGTATAAGACCCTCAACTAATAGCACGTCTGAGATAGTAGTAGAAGAGGGATTACCTACACTAACTTTGTGAGTATTGCCCCTTTATTGTTGTCTCTGTAGGTTACAAATCCCTTCTTCTTTGCCACAAAGTCAATGAATAGGGAAATGTCTTCCGTCATGTGTCTTGAACATCCATTATCGATAATCCATCTTATATCTGTAGACTCAAGACATTGTACCTACACAATTAAACAAGGGAAATAGGTACCCAATTTTTATTGGGTCCTTGGCTATGAGTGAATTCTTGGTTGCATTTGCGCAACCATTTATAAACGCCTTTAGGAAGTAAAAACCTCCTAAAGCGACATTTGGCAATGGTATGACCTCTCTTGCAACAATACAAGCAAGTAAGATTAACATGGGTGTCACTTTTGTTAGCTTGATCTTTGATCACATAAGTATATTTTTGATATGGATTATTCATGCTTTTCCTAAATGGTGATCTATCAATAGAAAAAGTGATATTTGGTTCTAGAGCCTTGTCAAGTTTTTTGATAACGCGAAATTATATCGTATATTTGACTTGACTTACATGAATTTTATCTGCGATTATTGCTACTTTATCCGATTTATGTTCTATTACGCATCTATTTTCTTGTGTTTTATAGGTTATTGAAAATATGGATTAAATAAATAAAATAAGAAAGAAATGAAATAAATGGAAAGAAAAGAGGAAGAAAGAGGAAGGAAAGAAAAGAAGAAGAAAGAATAGAAAAGGAAAGAAAAAAAGGGTGGGGGCAACCGTACACTAGTGGCACTTGCCACATGTGTGTGACGCCTGCCACCAAGGAAAAGCAAGGGAAGTGTGGCACCTGCCACCTTCCAAAGAAAGGGGGAGTGGCGAGTGCCACTCCTATAAAGAAGGAAGAGTGACAACTGCCACTCCTAAAAGAAAGGGAAGTGGCGTATGCCACTTCCTCCCTACACTTTCTCCACTCCTCCCTACTTTTTCTCCAGCCTTTTCTCCATGCTTTATCCTGAGTTCTTGGGTAACCATCGCCAGTAACCACTATAAAAGCCACAGACGGTTTTGGAAACAGGGAGCCACTTTTGATTTTGGTTTTTGCATTTTTCTTCAGCAGTTTTTGTTCTTAGTTTTAAGAAGTTTTTAGAGGGATTTTATATAAGGCATTTGTTTTTCACAATGATAAACAACTTCCAGTTACTATTACGATTTATGTACTGGTTGTAACTTTGTACTAAACTACAAGTTGTCCTCCATAATCCAAGTGTTTTTCTATTCCTCGTAATTTCCAGGTTCCATTTATTTACTTTCGTTGTTATTGTTATTTTTATGCATTCCTTTTATATTTTGTCTAGCATTAAGATTAAATTTTGTAATAGCATTCAAGCCATGTCTGGCTAAACCTTTTACTATCAGTATGTAATTATGATCATTCGGAAGGGGTTAAGTAACTCATGGCGTGAATTTAATAGATTTATTCTTATGGTCTTAGTTTCTTTTTAATAACTTAATAACTTTTATTACGAGAGTAAAAAGGTAACGAAGGTTAAGATCAATAAAGCGAGAGTTTGAGGTCTTAACCGGATAGCTTAAATTGAACATTAATCTTAAATACAATGATAGCGCTTTATGGTTAATTAGGATCTACTTATTTTCAAAAAGTGATTTTAAATAAAAATGAGAGAGCGAGAGCCTTCATTCTGATTTGAGAGTAAAGTATGAGTCAATAAACACGAGAGTGTGAGATAAAGTCTTTTAAATGAGTATTTTCTACATAATAACATTTTTCCTTTTTAAACTAAACGCCCATGAATTACTGAACCCCCGATGATTGACAAAATTATATACCGATATTTCGCATTATCTTGATTTATATTATACTTCAATTTACACTTATTTTCTTACTTGCATCTCAGCTTAGAAATCCATTAGCCTTAGATTTACGTAGTAACATTAGATAACGGTAGATCAATTCTTGGTCCTTTGGGTTCGATAATCTTTAAAACTGCGCAATCCGACTGTGTACTTCCAGTCACGAATCATTTAGACATACTAAGTCGCGATCATTTATCTCTAAGAGTTATAACCTCTTTTTGCCAAATATGGCGAGTCTCACAACCCCAATTTAACCACCTACTCTTGTTTTCCTCAACATTTAATTTTGAAAGCCTCTAATTCCCTTTCGGAATCGGAGATCTTTTTCTCCAAATGAGTGGAATTTTTTTTGTTCGAAGCTAAATGTTTAAAGGGTACCTTAGCCTCATGGTACAAAGTATCAAAAGCATGTTGTAATTCAGAATGAGACATTTTACTAGAGTTATCATATTTAGCATGTTTTACCTTTTTATTCTTTTTCTTTTGATGAGAAAAGAGACAAAGGTTAATGGACTCTTCTTCGTCACTTGAACTATTATCACTAGATGACTCAATATCGCTTTCCCAAGCAATTTAATCTCTTATAGGTTTGTCTCGTTTCTTTTGTGGATGATTCTTTTCCTTCCCCTTGTCTTTCTTCATCAATAGACAATCCGGCTTATAGTGCCCGACTTTTCCATAATTGTAGCAAGACCCTTTTGTTTTGCCACTCTTGTTTCTTTCATTCTTGGAAGACCTTATTTATCTTCTAAAGTTGACGAGATTATTTTCTGAATGTTGAATATTGTTTTCTTTATATAGCGGGTGTATCACCTCAAGAACAGTCCCATATCGTCATTCGTTTCTTCATTACTCGATTCACTTTCACTTAGCTCTTTTGCAGAGGACTTTGAACTAGAAACATTTATATCTATTGACTTCTTTTCCGCATCTTTGGTCCTTTCTTTCTTTTACTTCTTCTCAAATTGATCAATATTAATGAGCATTTTCCCATGTTCTTGGATATTTCCAAATAAAGTTGTGATGTCCAAATTCATGAGGTCATTGGCATCCTTAATGGTTGTGACCTTTGATTTCCACTCCCTAGTAAAACACCTCAAAATTTTATTAGTAGCAACATCATTGGAAATTGGTCTACCAAGTGAGTTTAGTCGATTGATTAAATGATTAAATCTCTTTTGCATGTCGGCAATAGTTTCCTCTTGCTTCATGTGAAAGAGATTAATTCTTGAGTCAAAGTGTTTATTCAAGCTAGTTTGACGTCATTAGTTCCCTCATGGGTAACTTGCAATGTGTCCCACATAGCTTTAGCAATCGTACAATGTGAAACTCTATAATACTCATCAACTCCTAAAGAGGAGATTATAATATTTATAGGTTTCTGATCATAGTTATACTTTTTCTCATCTTCTTCATTCCACTGTGCTTCCGGCTTAGGCACAACAACGTTATTTGCATCGGTCATGGTAATTTACATGGGACCATTTTGTAGAATGTTCCATACCTTTATATCAATATAATTGATATGCACGCACATAAAATCTTTCCAATAACTATAGTTCTCACCATTAAAAACTGGTGCTCTATTGTAATCCCCTTTTGGTTCGTTAGCCATATTATAAAAAATTATATGTGAAGCACTAGATGAACCGGTGCTCGTGATACCACTTGTTAGACAACGACAATGATCTAGAAGGGGGTTGAATAGATCACTAATTTCTAAATAGAGTCGGCGCTTAAAAAGTTGGTTTTTAAAAATTTATGCGGAAGCAGCCGAGGAACTAGGTCGTCTAAATGAACCGTTACTGAAAAGATCGAATATGTGATAAGCCAAGATGGAATATTGAATCCAGTGAAAAATCGAATCAATATTTTTAAAAGCTAATCAATACAATTAGAATTACTTAAGTTTATGTAATTCCAATGGCTTGTAAAAATTAAACTCAATTTGACAAAAGCACAAATAGTTTGTGTGCGATTAATTCGTCAAACACTTGGTGTGCAAAACACCCCAAGTGATATTCTCTAAGAAATTGTAGTGTAGAATTTTTCCAATTACAATCAAAATGATTGTAGTGACTTTTCAAAACAATTTTCAACACTACACTGAAGGTGAGAAAAACACTTAGAAGGGGGTTGAATAAGATTTTTTAGAAATATGGCAATAAAAACAACTTAAGATTTTTATCCTGGTTCGTTGAACTCAACTACTCCGGTCCACCATATCAAAGATGATTTGTCTTTCTCTGCAAGGACTTAATCCACTATTGATCAACTGATTACAATAGAAAGCACTAAGAACAACTGTCTTAGTCTTCTCAAGAACTACTGACCACACCTTGGTCTTCTTAAGAAACTTCTTACAATTTAATGTAAACTAACAAGTGTTTGAATGCTTCTAATAAGCTGTATCACAACTGTGATGTTTACACTTAAGATTAAGTACAACAAAAACTATATGGTTTTATAAGAGATCAAATGAGTAAGATCTTGTGAGATTTTCTCTTTTATGAATCAAGCGTGTATTTCTTTCTGAGTGATCTAGCAATGAGCCAACTGTGAGTAGTGAATTAGAAACCTCAAAATGTTGAAGTAGTTCTCCTTTTATAGCTTTTTCAAATGCCTTGAGTGATGTGCAGCTGAATATAATATTTGATTGTATGACTTTTCATCACCAAAAGTATGGGCAGAGATATGCTTTCTGCAGAAAGGTATGGTTGTAGAAGCCTTGGGATTTGCACCATGTCACTTCTTTGGACAAATTAGTCGTTGGTTACTTTGGAAGTAGCACCACGTCTAATCAAGTTTACAGCTTCTTCAACAAGCTTCCTTCAAGATGAAGTCTTCATAATCTGCACTTCAAAACTTGTAGTAAGCTTAAAAGGTATGGAATGCTTTAAGATGATCAGAGCTTAAGATGAATGATAAGTTCAGAGTCTTGATAGATGATCAGATCTTTAATGTATCAGAGTCTCAATCTTGATTAGAGTCTTCATCAGAGTATGCAGTAGTATGTGCTAAGAGCGTGAATATTAATGATAAGAGTCTGATTGTCAAAGCCTCAACTTTTGTACACTCCTTTCATTAACGCTTCAGATCATTCTGTACCTTCTGCTTCAGATCCTTCTGGCAGCGCTTCAGAATCTTCTGATAGTCTTGCATCTGATGCTTCAGAGCTTTGCATAGTTTCTTTGTACTTATGTATTTTTCTTCTTTAAGAGTATTTAATTTTATACCTGAAACAATAATACTTTGAACAAATTTTAGAGTGTATGATTTCTTACTACAAAATTCCATAACAGTTATCATCAAAACATAGAGATATAAGAAACACCAATCTGTGTTCTAACAATCTCCCCCTTTTTTATGATGACAAAACATAGGGAATTTTGTTCAATAAAAAAGAAGAGAGAAAAAAAATACTCCCCCTGAGATTAAGAATCTCCCCCTGAAATGAATACTCTAATAGAAGAGAACACTTCCCTTTTTGTTTGAGTATATTTCAGAACCTGGTAGAAATCCTTATTGAGAGAAAGAATCAGAGCTTGGATGCTTTCCAGAATTAGAGTCTGATAATTTCTTTCAAAATGAAGAGTCTGGTGTATCTTCCAGAATCAGAGTCAAAATTTGCTTTCAAGGATCAGAGCCTGGTTGGATAATTCTCAGGGTAACTTCAGATCATTTTGTTAGATGAAATAATAAGATCTGAAAGTCTTAAGATTCAATGTTAGATTAAAACAATGTCTGAATTTCATTTTAGTATTTGCTTATGGATTGAACAGTCAAATTCTCTTTCTCCCCCTTTTTGTCATAACCAAAAAGAAAACTAGGGTTGGCGAGAAGCAATCAAGGTCAGAAGATCTGTAATCTTAGCAGTGGACTCTTCTTGCTTGGCCATCCAAGTCTTGATCTCTTCAGTGGTCTGTTCCTGTTTTATCATCCATGTTCTGATTTCCTTGACTTCTTGGACAACATCTGGAATCTCAGTCTTCATCTCAGATGTAGAAGGTTCAGAAGCAGATGCAGTTGCCATTGGATGATCAATCTCCATGTCATATGCAGGAGTATCTTCTATCATTGCAGAATCTTCAGCAGGAGCATCTTCTAGAAGAAGCACTAGAGTTGTGATAATGTTCAGCAAAGTTTGTCTGACCATTTAGCCTTTGCATCACCAGCACAGAGTGTTCTGAGGTCAGATGCAGCAGAGTTGAACAATTCCCATACATAGTTCCTTCTTGAAATTCTTGAACAGAGTAGAAACATCTGATCTGGGTTTTGGGTTGAGAAAGTCCTCTATGGTGACAGGTTGTGATGGTTCAGGAGGTGTTTGAGTTTGTTCAGGAGGTGGGTGATCAGATGATGGATGTTCAGATGGTTGTGGTATGGATGTTTGTGGTTCAGATGGTTGTGGTATGGATGTTTGTGGTTCAGATGGTTGGGGTATGGATGTTTGTGGTATGGTGAGTTGAGGAATGGAGGTGGCACCATCAGATGGTGTTGATGTAACAACATCATATGAGGATGGTATAAAATCTGTGAAGTTGAATTTGAAGCGAAGAGGTTTGTCAGATGTAGGTAGATCAGATGGTAGTGGTTTATAGGGATCAGGAATTTGTAAGCTAGTTGGTGAGGGGACTTCAGATTCATCAGAATCAGATGATTCAGTTGAATGACATGAAGTTGAAGAGAGGACATACATGGTTGCAAGTGGTGATACATCCAGAATGTCTTCAGATGGTTGTTGGACAGATGGTTCAGGATTTTTGATGGTTGGTTCTTCTGGTGGTTGAGTAGAAGAGAGTGGTTCAAATTGTTTTTGTTGTTCTGATTGTGTTTGTTGTTCAGAGGATTGTTGTTTTTGTGATTCAGATGATGGTTGTTGTTATGGTTCAGATTGTTTTTGTTGAGGGGGTTGATGTTCAAATGATTTCTGTTGAGGGGGTTCAGATGGTAGTTGAACAGAAGATGGTTGAGAATGTGTATGAGATAAAATGGGTTCAGATGAATGAGGTTCAGATGGTTTAAGAGGAGATGGTGGAGGTGAAGGTGAGGGTAAAGGTACATATGGTTTGGGATCAGATGTTAATACCTGGTGAATTTTTTCTCTGATTTCTTCCACAGTAGCTTCTGGAGGATTTTCCTTTTGCTTCTTGTCCTTCTCAGGCTTGTCACCAGCATCAGATGCTTTCCTCTTGGGTTGTGCAACAGATCCTTCCTCAGCCTTTCTCTTCCTGCGCCTTTCTCTCAGAAGATTTGGCAATACTTCTCCTTCCTTCTGTACTATGTTAGCAGGCAGAGGAATACCATCTCTTAAACATTCAGCAATGTAAGTCAGAATGATGTGCCTAGGTTCATCAGCACTGAACATAGGAAATCTGCTAAAGGAATTCTCCTTCTGCTGACGTCTTCAGAGTGAAATTTCTTGGGTTTTACAGCAAGCTCTGAAATGACCTTCATTCTCTTCAGAGTGTTCCCATTTATGACAGATCCTATAACATAGGACTTATCCTCTGTCACCCCAGCATCAAACAGATGTTTCACAAGACCATTCTCTGTTAGAATGTCTGATATCAGTCTTCCCATAAGGATCCAAGTTCTGATTTTTCCAGCCTTAACCCTTACTTCTTCTCTTGTTTCTTTGATATGGTTCAAAAGATGACTGAACAGAAGATAAGTTAAATCCACCTTCTTTTCTTTACTCATACAGAACATGAAGTACATTTGTTCTGAATTTACATAATCTGGTGAGTTAGAAGATTTCCTATGAAAGATTGAACTCATGAAGATCTTAGCCCAGATTCTGTAAACAGGCTTCAGATCTCTGACCTTATTGGATGGTTCTCCAGAAACACAAACTTCTTGAAAAATGTCAGCCAAATCCACACGATCAGTAGCCATACTTGTGATTCCCTCAGTTTCCTTATACTCAAGTAGTTGTCTGATTAATTTTTCAGTGATGATAATTTCCTTCCCAAGAACAGATGAATGAATGAACTTAGGGCAAATTTGAGCGTGTATCCATAATTCTTTTACCAAAGTTGGATAAACAGGATCCATCATCCTGTCAAAATACTTTTCCCAGTTCTGAGTTTTGATGTTTGAAAGGAGATCAAAACCATTTTCTTTGATGGATTCAAAATCCACAAAGTTCTCACACAAAACTTCAAGTTCTTTGATTGGAGTGAGAAGAGTTCTCACAGGTGCTTTGTACACAACAGCAGTTTGGGATGAACCAACAATATTAGGAGAAGATTCAGTAACAGTTGAAGTTTGCATCTGAGCAGATGTTGATGATGGTGAAGCCATTGAAGTTCTTGAGATGCGTCTGGGTTTACGAGAGTTTTTTGGTTTTGAAATGAGATGGAAACAATAGAGAAGGCAGAAATGCATATGAGGGATGAAGAGAGTGTAAAGTGTTGTGAGAATTTATAGAAAAATTTTAGGGCATGCAAAAAGACACACAATCTCAAGCGTGCACAAGCATTGAATGAAGTGAAACATAATCATATCAAGCAATTAATGCAAGAAATAAAATCATATCAAGCATTTAAGATTCTGACAGAAGGGGGGAAAATCAAGAGATTTTGGATTTTCAAAGCAATACCTCAAACGTCACTTCAGTATGGTGCACTCTACCTTTCCAGATTCTGAGCTACACGTGTTTGCTTGCATGTTCCTCTGAAATTCTTTGAGAAATGAAACGTTAGGCAACGTTCAGATCCTCTGAGCCTTGTTAGTTCAGATTCACACACAAAGAAATAAACACAGAATTCAACAGAAGAAATACTTCAGAGTTTAGACATTTATCATCTAAAAAAAATTTCATCTGATGAATATTTTATTCTGGACAGAAGTCCATACTAATATTTTTCAGAATAAATTTAAATCTATCTTCAGCAAGGGGTTTTGTAAAGATATCAGCCCACTGATGATTTGTATCTACAAAGTTTAAATTGATAATTCCCTTCTGAACATAGTCTCTGATGAAATGATGTTTAATCTCTATATGCTTAGATTTAGAGTGTAAAATAGGGTTTTTAGATAAGCATATAGCAGAAGTATTATCACAGAAGATAGAAATGTTACTCTCAAAGATCTGATAATCTTCCAGTTGACTTTTCATCCAGAGCATCTGGGTGCTACAACTAGCAGCAGCAATATATTCTGCTTCTGTTGTTGAAAGTGCAATTGTGGGTTGCTTCTTGCTGAACCAGAAGATCAAATGACTTCCAAGAAACTGACAGCTTCCAGAAGTACTTTTACGTTCTACTCTGTCTCCAGCATAGTCAGCATCACAGAATCCAACTAATTTATACTCATCAGATCTTCTGTAACACAGACCCACATTAGTAGTACCTTTCAGATACCTTAGAATCCTCTTAACAGCTGTTAAGTGAGATTCTCTAGGATCTGATTGGAATCTAGCACACAGACACACACTGAATAAAATATCAGGTCTTGAAGCAGTCAAATATAAGAGAGATCCAATCATACCTCTGTAAAGTTTTTGATCAACTTTCTTACTTACCTCTTCCTTACCAAGTGTGCTTGTAGGATGCATTAGAGTCTTTGCCAATTTGCTTTCATTCAGATTGAATTTCTTCAGAAGCTCTTTGACATATTTAGTCTGGTGAATATATGTGCATTCTGGAGTCTGATTTACTTGGATTCCCAGAAAGAATCTAAGTTCTCCCATCATGCTCATTTCAAATTCAGCCTGCATAGACAAAGCAAACTCCTTTCCCAGCATAAAATTGGTAGATCCAAAAATAATATCATCCACATAAATTTGACAAACTAGTAAATCTTTCTTAAATGTTTTACAGAAAAGAGTTGTGTCCACTTTGCCTCTGATAAAGTTCTTTTCCAGAAGAAAACTACTTAATCTTTCATACCAAGCTCTGGGAGCTTGTTTCAAACCATAAAGAGATTTTTTGAGTTTGAAAACATGATCTGGAAATTTATCACTTTCAAAACCAGGAGGTTGATGGACATAAACTTCTTCTTCTATAATACTATTTAAGAAGGCACTCTTAACATTCATCTGATATAGAGTGATGTTATGTTGTGCAACAAATGAAATAAGAAGGCGTATAGATTCTAACCTTGCCACTGGAGCATAAGTTTCAGTGTAATCAATACCTTCTTGTTGACTGTACCCTTGAGCTACCAGCCTTGCCTTGTTCCTAACAACTTCACCTTGCTCATTTAGTTTATTTCTGAATACCCACTTTGTTCCAATAATGTTGAAACCTTTTGGTCTAGGAACCAGATCCCACACATCATTTCTTGTAAATTGATTTAGCTCATCTTGCATTGCAAGTATCCAATCATTGTCACTCAGAGCCTCATCCACAGATGTTGGTTCAATAATAGACACCAACCCAAGAAGTGATGTTCCAGATGATCTGATAAATGACCTTGTTCTTATAGGGTCATCTTTCTTCCCAATAATCATTTCTTCTGGATGAAAAGCCTTGATTCTGGATGATCCTTTAATTGTTGGTTCTTTAGAAATATTCATGTCATTCATTTGAGCAGCTAATGGAGTTGCATCTGGTGTAGCTTCTTCTTGAGCTTTCTCTACCTCTGGTTTCTCAGATTCTATGAGAATAACTTCTGCATCTGCAGAGTTTTCAATCTGCTTTGGCTTTTGATTGCCAAGCTTATCATCAAATCTAACATGTATAGATTCCTCCACAATCTGTGTCTCAGTATTGTATACTCTGTAGCCTTTAGAGCGTTCAGAATATCCAAGCATGAAACACTTTTGTGCTTTAGAATCAAACTTGTTAAGATTCTCTTTAGTGTTTAGTATAAAACAAATACATCCAAAAGGATGGAAATAAGAAATGTTTGGCTTTCTATTCCTCCACAATTCATAAGGAGTCTTTTCTAGATAAGGTCTAATTGACACTCTGTTCTGAATGTAACATGTTGTGTTAATTGCCTCTGCCCAAAAATATTTTGCCATGTTAGTCTCATTGATCATGGTTATGGCCATCTCTTGCAAAGTTCTATTTTTCCTCTCTACAACTCCATTCTGTTGTGGAGTTCTAGGACAGGAGAAATCATGAGCAATGCCATTTTCATTAAAAAAAATTCAAAATGTTTGTTTTCAAATTCACCACCATGATCACTTCTAACTTTAATAATTTTGAAATCTTTTTCAGTTTGGACTTGTTTGCATAAGTCAAAGAACACATAGTGTGACTCATCCTTGTGTTTTAGGAATTTTACCCATGTCCATCTGCTGTAGTCATCAACAATGACTAATCCTTACTTCTTGCCTCTGATAGATGCATTTTTCACTGGTCCAAACAGATCAATGTGAAGTAACTCTAATGGTTTTGAAGTTGAAACAACATTTTTGGATTTAAAAGATGATTTTGAAAATTTTCCTTTCTGACATGCTTCACAAAGAGCATCTGAGTTGAACTTCAGATTAGGAAGTCCTCTGACCAGATTAAGCTTATTAATCTGAGATATACGTCTCATATTAATATGACCCAATCTTCTGTGCCAGACTCATTTCTCCTCATTAACAGACATAAGGCATTTAACATTCTGAACCTTAAGTTCTGAAAGACTAATTTTATAAATGTTGTTTTTCCTTTTACCATTAAAGAGGATTGAGCCATCCTTTTGACTAACAGCTTTGCAACACTTTTGATTAAAGATAATGTCATAACCATTGTCACTTAATTGACTTATGGACAATAGATTATGAGCTAACCCTTCAACTAGCAAGACATTAGTTATGGAAGGAAGTTTACCATTGCCTATGGTTCCAGAGCCAATTATCTTGCCCTTCTGATTCCCTCCAAACTTGACATCTCCTCCAGATCTAAGCTCCAAACTTTGGAACATAGACCTTTTTCCCGTCATATGTCGTGAGCATCTAGAGTCCAGGTACCATGACTGGAGTCTTGACTTTGCTGCTAAGGATGTCTGCAACATAGATTATCTTATCCTTAGGTACCCAGATTTTCTTGGGTCCTTTTTGGTTAGTTGCCTTAAAGCTTTTTCTGAACTTCTGTCTTTCAACATAAGACTTGTTCTGATTAGCTTTAGATTTATTAAACACATGTTTGTTTTGATTAGAACTTGTGTGTTTAATATCATTCAAGTGACCAAATGTAAATTGAGAATATAAAGGAGGATACTTGATATCTAGTTTATCTACAGATTTTGGATTTGAATCTTCATAAGAGAAAGATTTATATCCAACACCTTTTCTATAGTTTCTGCTAATACCATAGATCCTTGAAGCCATTTTGCTTCTATCTAGGCTTTAGGTTAGAAACTTCCTGAAACTATAGTCATACTCTTGTAAAATATTTTTAGAGCATGATCCAGATTTTGAATCAGAGTTTAGTTGAGCAGTTTCTAAATTATTTTTCAATTGAAGATTTTCAGCTTTTAGTTCAGCTATTTCTGATTCAAACTTGTTACTCTCAAATTCAATATGCTTTAGAAGCGTTTTGTATTTGAGTTTAACTTTACTATAGTTTTCAAGAATATCAGATAAACTTTCAACAAGTTCCTGTCTAGAAAGTTCAGCAAATACCTCCTCAGAATCAGATTCTGATTCTGATCCAGATGATTCAACACTGTCCTTAATGTCAACCATGAATGCTACATTTGCACATTCCTCTTCTGACTCTGATGACGAATCAGATGCATCTGAGTCATCCCAGGTAGCCATCAGAACTTTCTTTTTGTGATCTGACTTTCTTTTTGGGTTTTCCTTCTGAAGCTTTGGACAATCACTCTTGTAGTGCCCAGGTTCTTTGCATTCATAGCAAACAACCTCTCTTTTTCCAGATCATCTGTGTCCAGAGGATTCTCCAGATCTTCTGTATCCAGAGTGTTCTCCAGATCTTCTATGCCCAGAAGATTCTTTGTGTTGATCTGGTTTTCTATAGTTCTTGAACTTCCTTTGCTTATTCTTCCAGAGTTTATTGATTCTTCTGGATAGAAAGGATAATTCTTCTTCATCTTTAGAAGCAGACTCTTCAGAGCTTTCTTCTAATACCTGCAATGCTTTAACAGCTTTATTATATTTTAACGCAATTGACTTACCTTTCTTTAGAGGCTCATCTTCCTCTAGTTCAATCTCATGACTCCTTAGAGAACTGATTAGTTCCTCCAGTGTAATCTTGTTCAGATCCTTTGCCAGCTTCAGAGCAGTGACCATGGGTCTCCATCTGGTTGGCAAGCTTCTGATTATTTTCTTGACATGATCTGCTGTAGAGTAACCCTTGTCCATAACCTTTAGGCCAGCAGTGAGAATCTGGAATCTGGAAAACATTGCTTCAATAGATTCAGATTCTTCCATCTTGAAAGCTTCATACTTCTGGATCAGCGCCAGAGCCTTGGTTTCTTTGACTTGAGAGTTCCCTTCATGAGTCATCTTCAGGGATTCAAATATATCAAAGGCAGTTTCTCTGTTGGTTATTTTCTCATACTCAGTATGAGATATAGCATTTAGCAATATAATTCTAGCCTTGTGGTGATTTCTGAATTCCTTCTTTTGCTCCTCAGTCATTGATTTTCTGTCAACTTTCTTGCCATTCCCATCAGCGGGATGAACATATCCATCAATAACTAAGTCCCAAAGATCAACATCAAATCCTAGAAAGAAACTTTCTAGTCTATCTTTCCAATAATCAAATTTGTCTCCATCAAACATGGGAGGTTTTGTGCTGACTCTTTCTTCATATTTGTTGTTGTTGGGTGTTGGAGTTTCAGCAGCCATAATGTATATCAACCAAGAGTATCAAGAGTTTTCCCAGTGGATCTTTTCTGGTCACGGTTAAGTGATAGCACAAACAGAACCGGAGCTCTGATGCCAACTGAAGGTGTGAAAAACACTTAGAAGGGGGGGGGGGGGGGGGGGTTAAATAAGAGTTTTTAGAAATATGGAAATAAAAACAACTTAAGATTTTTATCCTGGTTCGTTGAACTCAACTACTCCAGTCCACCTTATCAAAGATGATTTGCCTTTCTCTGCAAGGACTTAATCCACTATTGATCAACTGATTACAATAGAAAGCACTAAGAACAACTGTCTTAGTCTTCTCAAGAATTACTGACCACACCTTGGTCTTCTTAAGGAACTTCTTACAATTTAATATAAACTAACAAGTGTTTGAATGCTTCTAATAAGCTGTATCACAACTGTGATGTTTACACTTAAGATTAAGTACAACAAAAACTATATGGTTTTATGAGAGATCAAATGAGTAAGATCTTGTGAGATTTTCTCTTTTATGAATCAAGCGTGTATTTCTTTCTGAGTGATCTAGCAATGAGCCAACTGTGAGTAGTGAGTTAGCAACCTCAAAATGTTGAAGTAGTTCTCCTTTTATAGCTTTTTCAAATGCCTTGAGTGATGTGCAGCTGAATATAATATTTGATTGTATGACTTTTCATCACTAAAAGTATGGGCAGAGATATGCTTTCTGCAGAAAGGTATGGTTGTAGAAGCCTTGGGATTTGCACCATGTCACTTCTTTGGACAAATTAGCCGTTGGTTACTTTGGAAGTAGCACCACGTCTAATCAAGTTTACAGCTTCTTCAACAAGCTTCCTTCAAGATGAATTCTTCATAATTTGCACTTCAGAACTTGTAGTAAGCTTAAAAGGTATGGAATGCTTTAAGATGATCAGAGCTTAAGATGAATGATAAGTTCAGAGTCTTGATAGATGATCAGATCTTTAATGTATCAGAGTCTCAATCTTGACTAGAGTCTTCATCAGAGTATGTAGCAGTATATGTTAAGAGCGTGAATATTAATGATAAGAGTTTGATTGTCAAAGCCTCAACTTTTGTACACTCCTTTCATTAATGCTTCATATCATTCTGTAGCTTCTACTTCAGATCCTTCTGGCAGCACTTCAAAATCTTCTGATAGTCTTGCATCTGATGCTTCAGAGCTTTGCATAGTTTCTTATGTATTTTGCTTCTTTAAGAGTATTTAATTTTATACCTGAAACAATAATACTTTGAACAAATTTTAGAGTGTATGATTTATTACTACAAAATTCCATAACAGTTATCATCAAAACATAGATATAAGAAACACCAATATGTGTTCTAACATACACTACACCATAATTTTTATCGAACAATTGATTGTACACAAAGGTTAACAATTCAAAAATAGAGAAATAGAGAAAGAGAGAACAACACCGAATTTGTTTAGGCAGTTCCCCTTTTGTCCTCGCTTAGGGTACGTCTGCTCCAAATTCTAGAAATAGAATTGAGATATGTATTATCTTGTTGCAAAAGTTTATACATGAGAAGCAATAGCCACCATACGCTCAAGCCTGGTTGTTAGTATTGATACTATGTCTTTTCTCCTCTTGATTCAAGTCAAATCAAGCCCCTCGAACGTGTTGAATAAACCTCCGGTTGTAACTACTTGTCTGAACAACCCCACAGTCTTCAAATCTTTAGCTCGGTTGATTTCAATCACGCACATTTCAAACCCAAATCTTTCTTCCATAATCCTTCAGTTACCGCTACTAGATTGAACGAACCACCCATTCTTCAATCACCTTCACTCGGCTAAATCTGTGAAGAAATGATCAATGTAAAAAAAAAACAAATCCTTAAGATTCTTGGAAGACAAAACCCTAACGGTTTTATTCAAGAAAAACCCATTGAAATCTCAACCCAAACTCGATACAATATCCTACGCTTGGACGTTATCACCTCAATGATGCAAATGATCAACAAAAATTGTTATGTGTAGTTGTTGAGAAAATGCAAGATAGAGGATGAAGATGATGAGAAAATTCAATGTCAATATTTCACTTTTCTTGTTCTATATTCAAATGATGAGCCAAAAAGAATATATATGATGCTAAGACCAATTAACAAACATAACAACAATTTGACATGAGACAGATTAGAAAAATGGTGCATTTTTCGCGAACGGTCGACCTAAGAATTAAGGGGGTCGACCTGAGGACACCCGATTGCAGAACTATGCAAAAATTGAATTTGTGCGTCGACCAAAACAAGTCCATGCATCGACGCAAGGTTTCCAAAATGACAATTGTAAATACTTACAGTATGAGTCGACCAGAGGGTCGGTACGAGCACACATGAGAGAAAAAGCTTCAAATTCACATTACATGTGTCGACCTAAGTAGAGCTTTGAGTCGACTTAAGCACCCTAAACTTCCAAAAATGACTTTTTGCTTATAGTTTGGTCTACCTAAGCAATACTTATGTATACCTAAGTCTCCTAACATGATTAAATACACACAAAACATATATGATGTTCTTCTATATGTATAGATACGGGATTTTGAAATATTTTTGTGCATTAGTAAACTATGAATGCAGACTAAGACTCGATGATACCGTCCAAATTACAAAGTACGAACTAGACATGTTTTGACATCATTAAAATAAGGACTGAAACACCTTGCCCTCACATCTCCCAGATGTTCTCTTAAGATCTCCCTGCCTTTCTTTGCTAGTTCTCCTAATTCCTCAATACGATTTTCCTTAACCATTTCTTCCAAAACTACATCCATACCAGTCAGGATAAAGGCGATAAAGAACTTCTTAACTTCCTTCAAAACTTGAGTCCTTTTAACTTCCCTTTCTTCTTCTTCTGTTTGGCTCAAGCTAGACAATTTCCTTTTCTTGTATGCACTAGCTTCCTTGTTTGAATTGCAGTCAGATACTTCACTTATCGACTTTGTAAAAAGGATTCCAGCTTCTTATTCTGAAGTTTCCTTGAAGCTATGAGGATTTCCTTTCTTTTCACTTTTATAAACAATCCTTTATTCCTCCTCATAGCTATTTTCTGATCATATCCCATCAATTTCTTTCTAACAAGTGCATAAGCTACAGTTTCTTTATCAGACTCTTCATCATTATCATAAGTGATTACCATCCTTTTTCCTCTTCTTCATAGTCATACTCATTGTGAGAGCTGATAGGGGGATGATCCTGATAAATGGTCACTCCACAGTCCATCTTATATTTTTCAATAAGCATTCATATGACTTCTAGAGAATCCTCTTTTGTTATCATATAAAAGTTGTCTAGAAACTTTCTTCTCTTATCTCTTCTGATTTTGATGGGATTTTTAATCATTATGATGTCCTTTTTCAATTTATCTTTCATGTGATCCAGAAATGATGCAGACAACACACTTTCATAAGCATCATCTAAGTCTTGAGTGGCTCCACATTCTAACAGCATGTTGATCAATTTGCCTTGATAGAAAAGTTCAGACAGTAACCTTGCATAAGACACTGTTCTTTTAAGCTTTTTGGAGAAGCCTTTAATGGATTAACATAAATGATGGAAAATATAAGCAGGAAGATTTAACCTCTGATTAGTTGAAAGATACTATAAAAACATCTTGTGGTCCCAAAAAATTTGATCATAACTACCATCACAAGGGATCAAATATCCAATGAGAATTTTGAACAATAGTTTTTGTTTTAGATGCATATTCTTCATTTTACCAAAATCATCTTTCTTTTTTAAGAGAAATTTCTTAATATCCTTGACATAAATTCCTCCATCCTTCGAGTTGAGAATCACCATACCTTTATTCTTAACTCCAATTAACTGAGCAATATTGTCATGAGTGGTCGAAACCTCTATACACATTAAAGTAGATCTAATTTCAACGCAATTGAATTCTTTTAGACCCATTTCTGCTCTTGATTTTCCTTTCAAACTTCTGTCATTTTCTATACCAGTTCTCTGTTCATTCTAAGCAGAGAACTCATAGTACACTTATGCTCTCACCTATAAATCTTTTACCAGAGTTGGGTATGTTGGTTTATTTAGCATGTCGAACAATTTCATCCATCCTTGAGATTCAAAGTACTTTTTCAACTTACACTCATTTGCAGCAAAACTTTTAAAATCAACCACTTGCTCAATAAGAAGCTTTAAATCATTTTGATTGAGCGGAGTAGTCTTTGGTTTGACCTTAAGGTCTTGCATGAAATTTATGTTTAACGACTTGATAGAGGATTCCATAGAGAAGGTAAAAGGTTTTTCTAGGGTTAACAGTTAGAGCACAAGAGCGACAATGATAAAGGTTGTGTGTGTTGAGAATGTGTTGAGAGAATTAAATAGCATTAAAAGGATTTTAAATATACAAATATTTAAAACGAATTCAATTCCCTTCAAATTCAAGTCACTGATGATTTCAAGTGTGTTGAAGACAATTCTGTCAGGTGTAAAAATAATTTACACTCTTTGTGCATGTGAAAAACAAATATTTCTTTAAGCAAGATTCTAAATCAGAATTTTTTTAGAGATTATCTTAGATCAAAAGTTTTGCTTACCAAAAACCTTGATTAAGATAGTCTCTGAAAATTATCAAATTCAGATTCTCTACTTAGAATCAAGCATAAACCACTAAGCTCTTAAAACGTTTTCAACTACATAACTCTTTAGAGAATTATTAGATGATTGAGTTCAGTGAAAAATAAAATATATATAAATTTGTTATGAACAATAGTAATAGAGCTTTCTTCAAAAGTAAAAAGAATTCTCTGTTTCAACATGACATAAATATTGCCACAAAAGATGAGAATATCCACTACACCAGTTTAGAAGTTTCTTAAGATACTTTCTTCCAAGATATCTAAGCATGAAGATTACTTATGCTGAAACATCTTGTACAAAAAGTTACACTTGAAATCATGAATAATAAAACTTACCTAGATGACGTTTCTGATTCTGGATATGCAGTCTATTTTGAAGTATTTCTAACTTATTCACAAGTCATCATCTTGAACTATCCACTTCCATTGGGAAAAAGACAAGTTGATTTCAGTATATTCCTTCATCTTGTAGCCACCCTTCTTTTCATACTAAAATGGAAATATACTTTCCTCACTAGATCTTTGTTTGTACCATTGTAAAGTGTTATGCACATGACATGCTCTAATGCCAATTGAAGGGGAGGAAAATACACAAGAAGGGGGGTTGAATTGTGTTCATCAAAATAAAAACATTTCTGCTTCTGAACAGAGTTCAGACTCTAAACGCTTGTTCAGAATCTGATCATACATGCAGCGGAACAATATATTAGAAGTAGAATAAATTGAACATATAACACATTAGATTTATCCCAGTTCCTCTCCTAACTGAGAGTACTCCAATCCCCTTGCATTGCAAGAGATTTTCCACTATAATCAATCACATGATTACAATAGCTTATGCACTCAAGCATAAGACTTTCACTTCTTAAACATATGGTCTAAGACTTCTCTGCTCAATCAGCACTTGATCAAGACTTCCTAGTTAGATCCTCAGATCCTAAGACTTTCCTTGCTCAAACCACATGGTTTAAGGCTTTCCTGCTTAGACCCACTGCCTAAGACTTTCCTACTTAGAGACGCCATCTAAGACTTTCCTGCTTAGACACACCATTTAAGACTTTCTTGCTTAGACACACAATCTAAGAGTTTTCTGCTTAGACACATCATCTAAGACTTTCCTACTTATATACACCATCTAAGACTTCTGTGCTCAGATCCTCGATCCAAGACTTTCCTGCTCAGACACACTGTCTAAGACTTTCCTGATTAATCAACATTTATCAAGACTTTTAATGCTCAATCTCACAGCAGGAGACTTACTTGGCTCAAGCTTTTCAACTGGAGACTTGATGCTCAAACACATAGTATGAGACTTTTAATCTTATCTACTGAACAATATGTTAAGCAGAAAAGAGAGCAAAGTGTACTTGATCCAAAATCAGAGGTACAGGGTAATAACCTTAACAAGGACCTTAAGCACTTAAGATTTCCAGAGTATTCAATGTTTAGAAAACCTTAAGGCTATTTATAATTTACAATTAATAGAAGATTTTGCATGTTCAACAGTGTTGCATATTATTTCTTATTGTTGACCTTGTTATTTCTTCATTCAGATAGAGATGCTAAACATCTCTATCTTCTTGAGAATTCCTTCTTCCCTTTATTCCTTGTTAAAGATTCAAGTAGAACCTTCAGCTTTTTATATAGCAGATTTCAGGGAACTAGCCATTGAGAGAAATAATTTGATCAAATGTCTTTGTTCTTCTCTAAAGTACATGAGCCATTGAGGGTAGATACATAGAAGATATTGATCCATTTTGTAACTTGTATAACCTAAGTGTCTTCAGAAGTATCATGTACTATATAGCCGTTGAGAGTGGTTATCTGTAAAGCATGCCAACCTTACTTGAGCCTTCTGATCATAGATTCTAGCTGACGAGCTAGGTTGATATTACAACTAGATTTCTGTAGTACAGATAGCTTTAGCTTCGCTACATCTTCTGAACAGTCTTCAGAAGCCAATACTATTACCAAGTGTAAAAACAGTGAGTTGCTTTTTTGATGCTAAGGCCTTCAGCTTCAGAGTCTCCATCAAACAACACTTAGCAAGAGTTCTTTTAGATTTTGTGTCATCAAGACCACGTAGCTCAGCTTCACTCAAGTGTTTCTTCATATCAAATTCTGATTGTATCTCTTAAGTGAGAGAACCTGCATACTTGAACACACATTTGATAACACCATTGTTCTTTTAATACATATGTTATCATCAAAACTAAGGATATATATCATGAACAAATCTTGTTCTAACAAGGCTATTATGTGGTTTGATGAAAAGGTGAAAATGAAGGAAGTGTTTTGAAGGTTGATGTTTGTTGATTATGAAGTGTGGAAGGGAATAAAGATGAGAGAGGTGTGAGGTATGTTTGGATGGTTCTATTGTATTATGAGGGAGCGGAAAATGTTTTCAGCAAAACCACTTTTTTTTCTTTCTTCCTTTTTGTTAGTTTCTTTTTTCATTTCAAAACGAGAAATTGAGACAGAGATGAACGAATCATTGGGGTGACTAGGCTACATTGTTGACCAATGAGTGCCATTATATATAGTAGTTATCTTAGGGTTTTAACATTTGATTTTTCCAATAATTCCCCCTTAGATACTATGGAGGATCAAAATGAGTTCTTAAAAAATAATGAAAATAAAATTTAAATACTCGTATAAAAAAAATTAAACTGCAAATTCATTTATTTATATTTATGTTTTTTTGTTATTTTGATTAAAAAACAAAAATTAAAAGGAATTAAAATTAATAAAAATCAAACGTGAAAATGTGTGAAAAATAAAATGAACACAATAAAATAATCTACACAAAATAAAGTTTAGGTAAACAGACAATCGCAAATCAAATTTTGCAGTGAAAAATGCCCGAACGGAAAGGCTCACACTGATCAAAATGTGACCGTGCGAAGAGTCAAAAAAATCAAACGAGCACACCAAATTGAACTACACGAACCATAGATCAATAAAATAATCAACTGCAGTACCTAACTTGAAATTTTTTGCCCATTAATTTTACGTGCAATTGAAAATCATTTCAACTAGTCCGTCTGAAAAAGCAAAATTTTATTCTAGTTGATTTTTTTAGGTATTATACTGAAAGAAATGCATGCTATGATATGAAGATGATGCAAATGTACTGTGAATGGATCGAATTATTGATTTAGGGGGGAAAATTAAGATATGACATCAGAAATACTATAGAATTTGGTGGATTCGCAAAAAGGCTTGTGGAGCAGAAGCTTTGGTGTATAGATGGCACGAATATTGTACCTGATTTATGTTCCACTGTGCATTTCTTGTAATTTTGTTGTAGATGGATGTTACAATGAGAATAGGATGTCAAGCTATTGATTTAAATTGAATCTTAATTTATTGAAATTCACCACTGAGCTTTGATTTATCCAAAGGAAAGATTAAAGAACGAAAAACCTTTTGCGCGATGTAACAACAACGTTAAAGATTCGGGGATCGGAGGTTGGTTATGCCTAGGGTAGGTATTTCACATCCTAGACATCTATAGTACTCTACAGGAACCTTTTGTGTGTGTGCGCTAAGTTATCTCATTTGTTTGCTAGGGTCATTGGATCAAGGTTTAGGTAAAGACCTAAGGATGGTTCAAAGTTTGCTCGCAAAGATATCGCATCTTATGCCTACGTATCCTGACTAGGATGGAATCAGAGCAACCGTAGTTCTCCTTATTGAGTTTGAGGAATACATGATTATGGTCAAGACTCCAAGGGGAACAAACATAACAATGTTTGTATAGAGTTTGACAAAACTCTCTAGATCTAAGTTAAACATTCAAGGGGATTGACTTTTACAAAAGCCAAGAGGGGAGTAAGTAATCACGACAATGATCCTCACATAGAGTTAACAAACTCTATCTTAAAGTTCTAATTGAAGGATACCCCTAACAAGGGGTAGGTCAATAGACTTAAAGCAAAGTATAATATATATAGGTTCTAACTTAACTAAGCTAAAGGACTTAATGACTTAAACAAGTTAAGGGGAGGGGTAATGAGCTATCTATGACAGTGAAGTCAATAGAGAAACTTTCCTTTGGAATAAGGGATAACAAGGCAGCTGGATGAGAGCTAACAAGCTACATCACTTGGGGAAACTCAACAAAGCCTAAACACACATATGATTTCATTCAAATATGATGAAGATATATAAGAACATGGTAACAATCAAGAAAGATTTAGGGCAAGCATGTAACAACATCAAGCAAAGAACAAGGTTACAACCAATATTTTAACAATGAAAGAATCAAACCAAATGGTTACAACCAAAGGTAAATAAATATGTTACAACATCTAAAATGGTATGGTGACAAAGTTTCATACAAGACCAAACATTTGAAGCATAAGTCAAAATATTACTTATCATGGCGAAGTTCAAAGATTATGAAGGTAACAACCAACAAAAGCAAACATGAAACATGTGTTACAACAACATGTTCATTAATGGTAGGTAAACAAAACGCATTCATAAAAGTTACAACTTGGAATATGAATCAAATAAAGATAAATGCAACAATATTCAATCATTTCCAAGACATATTGATGACAATCAATCATGGATAAGCAAGAAGAGTGGCAACAGTTCAAGCATGGATTCAAACTTCACAAGGGGGAAAATAAACAAGATTCATGGAATATTTTAAATCAAGAATTAATACTAAACAATTATGGTTCTAACAAGACACATAAATAAGTAGGTTAAGGTTAAGGTAACATGTTCAAGAGGTTACAACATCAAGAAGCATATCACAAACCAACAAAACGTTTCAAGACATGACTTTCATGTTCATACATTTACAAAGGTGTGAATAAGCATAGCAAATCAAAGAACCAAATGTTTTCAAACATATAAACATGTTAAACATTCAAAAGTGATTCATACAAGATCAATCATGCAAGAAAAATCAAGTACTAAGTCAAGAAAACTCATGAAAACAAGTAAGAAACCCTAAAAAAGGTCATGTCTTTCAAGTGAATCAAAGTGTTTCAAAAATAACAATTCTTGAATGAATTACTAACACATTGAAACTAGACATACCAATGAGAATTTTGCAAAAATAATGGCATCAAAATGCTAAAAATCAAGGAAGTTATGCACTTTTGATAATTGGGTCCAAAATGAGGCAAACTAGGGCAAAAACCAAGTCAAGGCAAGACAACTTTAGGCAGATTTGCAAAAGCAACCATAACTTACTCAAAACTTTATGAAATTGAGTGAAACAAAGAAGCAAATTGTATATTTTTCACAAGGAACTCAATGGTGGTGGTAGTTTTCAAAGATCATGCATTGAATAAAAAATTTGAAGACATCATTTGTAAGTTATATGTATGCCTAAGAGGGGGTGAATTAGGTTCTTAGACACTTTTTCTGGTTTTTCGATGATTCTTAGATTTTAATTTTTTAATTTCCTTAAAAGTTTCTAGGTGATGAAAGCGGTAAATGCGGAAAGTAAAGAACACAGTGATGTATAGTGGTTTCCCTCATAATCTGAGAGTACTCCACTCCCCTTTCAACATGAAAGAGTATCACTATCAATGTTAGATTTCTACACAAGACAATCCTAACAACCAAGAACACCCTTCTTGGATTTACACAATTTTTAAGTCCTACCGAGAATGAATATCTCACACAAGGACCTCTTGTATCCACAATCCGGATCACAAGGAAAACCCTACAAACTTATTGTCGTGGTGAAGTTCGGATACTAAACTATTGATTAGTTTGAATCTTTATTCGTTTGCAACCGAACTTTGATTTATCCAAAGGAAGGGATAAAGATCGAAATTCCCACAATGCAATGCAAATGCAAGGTTAAGAGAGTTCAGGTTCGGGGGTTGGTTAAACTTAGGGAAGGTACTAGCATCCTAAGTTTCTGTAGTACTCTACAGGAACCTCTTGTTTTATGTTGTTTATTGCTACGTGTTTATCTGCTTAAGGTTAAAAAAGACCTAGGGGTTTATATCTAAGTATACTCGATAAGATGTCGCATCTTATGCCTACATATCCTTACGGGAGTGGAATCAGAGTATGTTGTAGTTCACCCTAGAGGGTTTGAGGAGATCTTTGACTGTGGTCAAAGTTCCTACGGGTTTAGGGTAGTTGTTTTGATTGGGTTTAGGAGAAGAGATGAGTCTTCATGTTAAGGGAGAGATAACCACCACAAAAATAAAGGGGGGGTTGTAGGAAAATGGTCTTTGCATCGTCTTAAGAAAAGGGCTTAAGTACTCGGATTGTTTGACGAGTGTGCCTTTATCGCTCTTAAGGCAAAGTCCCTACATGTTTGATTGTATTATTGTGGGGGTGGAGATTATATCTCACTTAAGATGATTAACATCTATTCTCTATTGTGTTTGAAAAGTTGTATTGTTGATTGTTTGTTTGTCTAAGTTGTAAAGATTAAGACAAGGTCCTTCCTATGGGGTAGGTCCTAAACTTAAATGATCAACTTGAATGGAATCAAGGATCGTGGGGAAATGATGCAAATGACGTGCAACTACACACAACGTTGAATTATGTGTAGGTTTTTCCTTTGGACGGAATGCGATGCGGGAATATAAATTGCGATAATGTAAATTGCTGAAAGTAAATTGCGGAAAAGTAAACCATACAAGTACGCATGAAAGCGCTGAGGTGTAGGTGCAAGTGTCGTGAATGTGAATGTGCATGATTCGATTATATTGCGATGTTGATTGATTTTAAGTAGTTGAATTGTTTTTTAGAGGGATTAACATAAATTAAATCCTAAGTCTTACATAAAATACTATAATAACTTAATCTTATTATCTAAACTTAAGCGAGATGACTTATTTATTTAAATAAGAATTATGGTGTTTATTGATAGAATAAAAGAGTTGTTTCTATTATTTGTTTCTAAGATACTAGATAGGTTTATGTTAATTGGATAAATTGTAAATAGGTGTAGATTATTTATAAAAGATTTTTTTTTTAGTGGATAAATACATTATTTGATTAAAATGTTATTAGGTTGATTTTAAAAATTAATTATTAAAATAAATGGTTTATGAAGGTTGATTAAATTTTGAAATTATTAAATAAACGGTAAAATGAATAACCTATTAAATAACATGAAATATTAAGGGTGAATTAACTATGTAATTAGTTAAAATAAAAATAAAAAATAAAAAAACTGATTATGATTAAAGAAAAATGTATTAGTTATTAAAAGGATTACTAGTTGTGATAAAATGAGTTAGATTACTTAGGGGGTTAACTAGCTGCCAGATTAATAGTTAATTAGGATGATTAGGGGTTAATTAAAACGTGGTTGGTTTAGAGTGTGTGTGTTGTGATAGTGAGGTGTGTGTGATTATCGTTTCAATACACAGATAGTAAAGCAAAACAAGAAAAACGGGGCAAAACAAAAGAATGAAACAAAGGGGAACTTCCTCATCCCTCGCGGCGGCTTTTCCCTCTCCCTCACCCTCTCTTCCCTCCTGATCGTAATCGTCATTTTTTCATCCGAGGGTTGTTTCCGTTGTTCTTTCAACCTGAAACACAAGAAAAAACGTCAAAAGTTCAATAAGCGTGACATAGTTCAATGGCTTACCGAGAGTTGGGAACGGCGAGGATTCAAGTGAGAGCCTCGTTCGTGGCGGCGGGCGACGGCTTCGTTGGCTGAAAGATAAGTTCTTTTGCTCAATATTTTTCGTTACGAATGTTAGGTTTTTTTGTGATAATCCTCGGTTGATTGCGAATTTCTTCGGTAGCTTCTTCTCCTCACTAGCCTCCTTATATAGGCCTTGGTATAAAACGCGTTTGAATGATACTTGAATGCAGATTTGATTGTAGGTTCAAGGTTTTCCTTATTGGGGTTTATTTGATTAAAAAGATATTCCTTTTTGTTGATATCATTTGGAAACTTTCCTTCTTCGCCTCAATCTCGTTAGATATCCGTTAAATGAAAACCAAATCTCTGATATTGTATTAACTTCGTTAACTGTCCAGGTTCAATGTATTGAGGATTTGGGATTGGATATTCTCTTTTCCTTATCGGTATATTCTTCAATGAGTTGTTAACTTTGAATTCGTGACTTTGGCAGGTGTGGATAGCAAGGGTCTTTGGGCCAAGAGGATGTCTACAGCCCAGAGTAATTTCAAGTCAACTTTTGGTATCTGATGTGTTTGCAACGAAATTCAACCCATACGCTTTGTGGTGAACTGCAATCCCTCTTGATGTTCTCTGGTGAAGGTTCCTATGGAAGTATTGGTGATGACGAGGATCGAATCAAATGTCTTACTTGCGAACAAAACTGAATGTAGGGGCACGGTGTCTTATGGAATAAGGGTGTTTAACAGCTACAACCACGTGAGTGAAGGAGGGCAAGGTTGTCGTTTCTCTTCCTATTTTAATCTTCATTCTTATTTTCAGGTCAAACTGAACGTGCATTTAACATTGTTTTCTTTTTCCATGCACTCGATGATGGTGTTTGGAGTAACTCATTTGTGCACGTCGTTGTTCTCGTCCTGGTTATCTTGATTTGTGTTGGGATATGGCAAGTGATGGACCTCATGCTCCAAGTCATTATGTTCTTCCTCTTCTGTAACAACTTCAAACTCACCTTAAGTCTGGCCTGTGTAAGTTCCTCACTTAGTCAGCTTGACGAGAACCGTGATTAGCTTGATAAGATATATTCATAGACTGAGGCATATCGCTGATGTTAACTAATCTTCCATGTTGTGTTTCAAAAGGTTTTGCTTTCCCTCCATTGGAATTAGTTGAATGGTCGTGTTCCAATTCAAGAGCTTTGATAATGCAACAGCGGCAGTCTTTGCAAGTGACGCAGAAGCCTCTTGGCTATTGGCTCTGTTATCTGTCAGGTGCGGTTATAACTACTTTCCTTTTCCTTTATTCATAGAAACCATCGATGCCCATGTTACTTGTAGTTGTGATGCCAGGAAGTACATTTGATTCGTTAGCTGTTTTTCACATATCTTTGGCAGAGTTTTTCTTGTGCGAAACCGACAAAACTTACGAGGTAGTTCAATTGAAGTTCTGGTGGCCGCTTTTTCATATTGTTCTTAATGTCAAGACTTGGTTTTGGTGGTTCTGCATCCTGAGAGGGAGCTGTGCTGAAGCAAACTAAGTTTGTGACTGTGTTGTTGAAGAGTAGAGTCATGCTGCGAAAATCTCGTAGTAATTCTTGGAGTGTCTCGTATTGACCTGTTAGGTAATTTGCTTTCATGGCTTGCAACTCTTGTAATAATTCCCTTTTGCTAATTTCCCTTAATTTGTTCAACATGTAGTGCGAAATCTAACGATGCTTGTGAATGCTTCAAGAGGAGCTCTTTGGGACTGATGTGATTGTTTTTTTTTATGTTTGTATCTCATTATGAAGGAATTGGCTGCCGGTGGTATTGATTGTTGCTGCAGGTATTCGAGCATGTTGTTGCCTTGCATTCAATCTGCATTGTCTTCTCTAATTTCCTTGAGAACTTTTAATGTGCACCAGGACTTTTTGCAGGGAATATAGGCTGGCTTCGCAAAATCTCTTGAGTCTTCAGGATTTGGAACAAAGTGGTTGATGTCCAGCTCTTAAGGATCAGGATTGGGAAGTGAGTCGAAGTTGTTGGGAATGTACCGATTCACCGACTGAAGGTTGCGCTCAGACTCCGTCCAAGATTAATTGAATCTCCTGTGTTGAAATGCTACTCTCGTGTGCAGGCTTTGGAAGGGCACGCCTTGGTTGGAGTCGCGCGCGGGTATTCTTCTTTTCTCTTCAGTTTTTCAAATAACCGAGGAATTTGTTTCTCTGGCTGGTTTCGCATAGATGTTTTGAGCTCCAACTGACCTTCAAGTCTTTTAACTTTTGTAGATTTCTATGGATGTTGTCCTTTCCTTTGGGAGGTTTCGATGGCATGTTCGATATCATTCGATATGGCGAAGGTTTCAATGATCGCTAGAACTTCACTGAAAAGACATAGAGAAATGGTTCCTTATTCTTTTGTCTGTTGTACCTTGCAGGTGATGTGAGCTGAACTGAAAATCATTGTTTGATGTGGCTAATTGCCAGTAGTGCAGAATGTTCTCCTAGTGCTCAGAATTGGGAGTTGAAAAGTACAGAGTTTAGTTGAAGTCTACAAATTCCATGTTGTGGTACAAAGCAGCAGCACTGCGCTCTTGACGAGTCGAGCAACATCGGTCTCAAGTGCTAACATTTCCTCATTTTTACTGCCTAACATCCCTTAGAATATCTCTGAGTGATTCATAAAGGGGGGAACTTTGTAGCCTGTATCTTGAGCTTTTTTCGAAACTGCGACGCTTGCGACAGTATCGTCCTGATAAATTTATCCCATTGCTTGCAGCATTCAGCGCTCTGGACAAGATACCGAAATGAAATGCTAGCTGTTCCTTTTGAATCTGGATAGTGATTTTCAACTGACTTGAGACCAATTGGTAAGCACACTTATCTAATGTTCGCGGTACTATAATCTTCAGAAGGAAGCTTCTTGTCTGGATCTTTGAAACTCTAATTCTTGCGGTTTACAATTTGTTTCAGGTTCTCCACCTGCGAACGCAACTTCTGCACTTATATGAGACGAGCTCACTTGGTGCAGCATAACTGACAATGAACCGTGAAGATTGCATGCTTTAGAATCAAACTGTGTTTTGTAGCAGACTATCACAATCCTGGTTTTCTTGTTTCGCCATTGTCAGCTTGTCTGCTGGACTATACTTTTGAAGAAAATTGTAACTGTAACCTTGTATATGCTTGAACAGATATGTGAACTCTTTTGAGTATTGCGCGCTAGAGCTTAGACTTGAACTTAGCTCGCGTCTACATTACCGTATTCATAGGGAACTATCCAACGAACTCGGTGATATTAATATTGTAGCCTCAAAGAAGCACCATCACCATATAAACTCTGTTACAGGAATCAATCCTCCTTCAAAATTGTTCGGATATCTTGTACGCAATGAAATTGATGGCAGAGACTTTTGTTGAATTTCAAAAGAGGAAATGGCTTGTTGTTTCCTTTGATGTTGACAGGCCTTTGAGTATTGTGGGCTTTTGAGTATTATGACAACGTTTTAAACTTATATGAGCATATGAAGTCTAAATAAGTAACTTGGGCTCGAACTCTATTTACTTTTAGTATAACATAAGTCAATGCTTGCATTTCGAATCTTCAAAGTCCAATAACTTGCACGCCCTGACCTCTAGAAGTTTAAAGTCATAAAACTGTAACCTCCTTTCACAAATCAAAACAAACAAGTGAGTTAGACGGTTAGTTATGCGTAACGATTGGCCATGAGAAAGAACGCTATCTCCACTCAATATTGTCGCGTCTGCACAGGAATTGGTTAGTAAATATTAAATAAAGTCAACTAGTAATAGAAAAAGAAACGCAAAAAGAGGTGACATCTTACGGTCCAAAATTAGGGTGCAACAGATGCCCCTATTTAAGTTACTCCTACTCGGAGATATGGAGATTGAAATCTCCGTCCCGACGAGATAGGAGGGACTTAAATACAAACATTGCGCGAATTTTTGGCGTAAGATGTCGCCGGATGCTAGTGATATGCAATGACATGAAGATGCGAGATGGATAGTTCGGTGAGGAAAAGACATCACAGGGGATGAATTGGATACAACATGCTAGACAAGAGCAACGGATCCAGCGGGGTGGAACCCTCTGAGGACAGGAAATAATCACTAACGGGACATCTCCCGAAGTGCAGCAATCACTCATACATCAAGGATTAGGTAATTTGTGATTGAAAGATGCGTCTACTACCAGAGTGGTGGTCAGTAGTAATTCCAATGGATTCTCTTGATTGGGGCGCAATGTATTCTTTTTTTTTATTTTTTCTTTTTCTTCATTTTTTATTATTTTATTATTCTGTAATCCAACTGAAAATAGTAAAATGTTTGACCTCCCCAAGCGTCATGGGATGGGAACCATGAGCTGGTCTCAGTTTCCAATGTCATTGTAGTTGTAGATGTTGTTGTAGTTGTAGAACTTCCCCTTGCATCATGGTATGGGAACCATGAGCTGGTCTCAGTCTCTGATGTAGGACTTCCCCTTGCATCATGGTATGGGAACCATGTGTTGGTCTCAGTCTCTGATGTAGAGCCTCCCCTTGCATCATGGTATGGGAACCATGTGCTGGTCTCAGTCTCTGATGTAGAGCCTCCCCTTGCATCATGGTATGGGAACCATGAGCTGGTCTCAGTCTCTGATGTAGGACTTCCCCTTGCATCATGGTATGGGAACCATGAGCTGGTCTTAGTCTCTGATGTAGAACTTCCCCTTGCATCATGGTATGGGAACCATGTGCTGGTCTCAGTCCCTGCCCAAAATGATGGAAACTCGTGAGAGCATCTTCACAAAGAGGGGTTGTAGATTTTGTAGATTGTAGATTTCTTCGGCTGTGAGCCATAATGTCATTGTAGATTGTATGTTGTAATTTGTAGAACGGTAGCATTGTTGATGTAAATGTTGTCGATGTAATTTGTAGATGTGGCACTTTGTAGATGTAATCTTATAAATGTAGAATTTGTATATGTAATCTTGTAAATGTAATCGTAAATTGTAGGTGCAGTTTGTATTGTATTGGAAATTTGCAGAATATGCACCGGGGATCTTCAAAGGAGTTGTAAACCGGTTGATCTGTGGAGTGTCCTCTTGTAAGGAGATATGTCATTGATAGTACTCATAATGAACTCTCTGGGGAAAATCATTTTTGAGGAGTATCTTTGTTGTAATTGTAAAAATATGTGAGATTGTTGTAGCAGAAATCCTCAAATGGGGAAATATTTGTAATGTCCTTTGCTTTGAATCGATAATCTTGAAATAGTCCACTGGGGATGGATAGATTGTCTTTGAAGAAACTGTTGTTTGTCGTTTCGAGTACAAATCTTCCCGAAACGAGTTGCTCAAATAAAGAGATCTTCTGTCATTCAGCTGTAAGTTGTCGAGTGGATCTTGTAATGTTGTTGAAGAAATGTTGTGTCTTCAAATGGTGATCCTCATACTGTCAAAATGCAAAATAAATGCACTCTTGATCCATGCTCAAAAGCTGGAGATGTTCGTAGTGTGATTGCCAAAGACCGAAGTTCAATTCGGGAATTAACCGAAGAGAAACTGTCAAGCAAGACTCAACCACAGAGGCATAAACTCCAATGGGAATGTACTGAAACAACCATCTTCCACGAGGATCGAACTTCGTGGGGAAAATAGAAATATTGAGTTTTTTCTGCTTAGGGCTGACAACTCTATTTGGAAGGAAGAGACACGCCCAAATACCCAAGGGCAAACATGATCGAAGAGATAGAGTAAAACACACATAAAGATGCACACATGCCAATGTTATGCTTTCTATTTATATGATATGCGTATGCTTATGCTGACAAAACAGACGAAAGCAACGACTGAATACGGGATAAACGTCTCGAAACAAACATCCGACCAATCTTCAAAGATAGAAGTACCACTGAGGGTAGATGGAGAACCAAATGTAGGGTCCCGATCCTGCTTCAAAACTTCAAAATTTCTCTTGAGGAAAAGTGATCAATCCATTTGGGGATGTATCATCTTGATAAGTTTGACATGTTGTATGAAATTGTAAATGGAGGTACCCAAACCGAAGTTTCATAGGGGATAAAATAAATATCCTGGGTCGTCGTAGTTGTTGAACATGTTGGGTTTGAGCTTCCTGAGGATGAAATATACATCTTTTTGCTCCAATCTTCAAATGCCCCAAGTCACATAGTTTAAGAGAAAAACGTCTCGAGAGGATTTTATAGAAAACATGATGTCCAAATGCCCCATTGTTTTCAAACTCTCTAGAGATTCGCCGAATCTCGACGTAACTGCCCCTGATTGGCGGTATAACCGAGTCTTCTAATTTGTGCTTTGGATGAAAGCCAAACTCGTACGGATCAAACTTCTTGAAGAGTAAATTGCTCCAGGTGGGCGAGGTCTTCGAGTCCATTGAAGTCCGTGTAATCTTTCTAAGATGTCAAGCGTATTTTAGAAAGTCAGAAATGTCAATTTCGAAAAGGTTAATGCAAAACACGTTTGTCTTGAAGTTTTGAAAAAGGATATCGTTATATCTTGTGATCGAAATCACTAGTTGGGTTATAAATTAAAATTATTTATAAAGCCGATTTAATTTGAGCGTAGCTCAAGGAGTCAGGAAACAGTGTCTCATAGAGTATGCTTTTGAACTAAACCTTACTTCAATCAGGACTTTGAAGGTCGTATGTAGGCTTAGTTTGTGACTTGCAGAATGGAGGAAGAAAGGGTTAGTATATTTGAGCCCACCCAATTTGAAAAATGTTCCTTTTTGATGGTACCCTGCCCCAGGCTAAAAATGAGATTTTGTTTTGGGAGAAAAAACAAATCTTTTCTCAAGGCTTGAAAAAAAGAGGGTTTAACTATGTTGGTGTTTAGATGGTCGAAAGAAAAAAAATGCCTTACATCATCAGTAGGATTCTTATTCGAAGCATACAACAAGAGATCATATGTTTTACTTCATCATCCTCCTTCCAATTCTCTGTCAGAGCAAGAGATCGGGTAAAAGTCGACATTATAAATAATTTTGAAAAACTATTTGAGTGAAAACGAATGGATTTCTTCAAGACGAACACTTATTGCATTACTTATTCAAAATAACAAGTTCTTACATGCCAAAAATACTTTTAATCAAAGAAATAAAACACAAAAGCAAACGAAGGTAGATAGGTGATCAGCATAACGGTGTTCCATTCAAGACTGGTCTTTCTCCTTTGAAGGTCAGCACTTCGTTATCAATCATTTCTTGAACTTTCTCTTGAAAAACTTTGCAATCTTCGATCGAATGCCCCAACACTCCATCGTGAAATTCACAGCTGGTGTTTGGGTTGAACCACGGTGGATGAGAGCTCATGGTTCTAGTCTTTCTAGGTGTCATTACCGAGTTTCTGATGAAATAAAACCATAATTGACGGTAAGTCAATGGGATAAGATCAAACCAATGAGTTTCTTCTTTCAGAGTATTCAGAGGTACTTTCTGATTCGGAAACTGTTTTCGAGCCTGTCGATGCTGATCTGGAAATGGAATCCTTCGCTTAGGAGGTAATTGCTGCTCGCGTTGAGCGGGCATAGCATACCCATGTTGAGGGCGGGATATCGGAGTTGTGGATCCTATGGACGATCCACTGTCACCTGTTTTATCTGGAACTATTCCCAAATTGTAATCGTATTGCTTTACAAAAGAAACAGCTAAGTCCTCCCAGGACTGAATGTGGTTCCTTTGTAGCTTCATATACCATGTTAACGGTGTTCCACCCAAACTTTCTTGAAAGCAGCGAACCATTAGTTTGTCGTTCCCAAGGTAAGCAGTCATCTTCTGACAAAACATCATCAAATGATACCTTGGACAAATTGTACCTTTGTACACTTCAAAGGCGGGCATTTGGAATCCCGGGGGGACAACTAGGTTTGGAACTAGGCGCAGGTCATGAGCATGAAAATCAGGCGCACGGTTCCTCTTCATCATTTTCCATCGTTCCTTGAAGTCACGAAATTCGTTCTCGAATGCTATAAGCCCAGCATCGTCCATTTCCTTTTCAGCATGAATAGCAAACAGGTTGTCTCGCACAGGCTAAAGTTGCGCAGGCGCAAATTCGTCGGAGGGACGGTAAAATGTCGGTTTAGACCTTACTCTGAAGTTAGTCGTGTGATCCATATCTTCGTTCTCTTTGCTATCCTTAGGTAATACCTCAAGCTTGGTCAGATGGTCGAGACGGCGACTGACAGCAAAAGATGGAAAACCGAAATGAGCCACAACAAAGGAAAGACACATGCACAAATGTAAAATGCCATGCTAAATGCAGAATGTTAATGCATAATGCAGATGAGACTTCAAGAAACTCAAATTGTTTTTAAGTATTATAATGTAGAATAATTGAAAAACTTTTTATTCTCGAGAAACAATGTAAAGCAAAGTACTCTTTTAAGAGTTTATTACAACGAAAGCAAAAGAAAACTTAGAACTCTATCCCACAGTCTTTTCCTTTGTACGGAGCTCCTCGGTCAGCTGATCAATACGCTCCTGCAGCGCCGCTTTCTCGATTATGAGTTGTTCCACACACTCCTTCCAAGCCATGGTAGTTGAGGGGAGATCATCATTGGTAACAACACTTGAAGAGGCATGAGGAGAAAATAAATCTCCTTGCGCCTTTCTCTTTCTGTCAACTTCTATTTCCGGAGTCTTTTGAAGTTTTTCCTTCTCTACCTTGAGGGTGAAGAACTTATTCTTCCAAGCAGTCCTCAGTTTCTGGGCTCCATCTAAAGCAATCTTTACTTGTTCTATTTCATCCACATCGAACCAGTCGGGGTCATGAGCAGACAATACCATAGGTTCATGAAAAGGAAAAGGCATCTTGAGATCGAGAGCCCTTTCTCGCACCCAATGCAGATAATCCTCAGAAACAGCACAGCTGGGGTATCCTGAAGCAGCTGTTCCTTCCATATCAATATATTTCCATGCATAAATGATGACAGTCTTTAGGTCTAGATCCTCTTCTCCTTTGAAATAGATCTCTTCCAACGAAACCAGGTCAGGCACTTGGACCATAGGGTGTCCAAACTGTCTACGGGCCAAAGCGGGATTGTAACTTATACATCCTTCTCTTCCCATAAGCGGTACGTTGGGGAATCCTCTGATGCTAGGAATCATAGGCACGCCTCCATAGGCGGGATCATACCAAACAATGTCCGAATGGGTGAGGGCCATAAGTATCTCGGACCATCGAGGGGTTGCTACTTCATCCCAAAGGGACGGATACCAAGTCAAACGAGCGATGAACCATGAGTACAGCAAGGCAGTACAACATACAATGTGTCCTCCTCCTTCGGCATTCTTCGAATGAATCGAGAAGTACGTATCAGCAAGCAAGGTGGGTACTGGATTCTTGAGTATGAACAGCTTGATTGCATCCATATCAACAAAACTGTCAATTTTAGGGAACCAGAAAGTCCCACAAACCAACAAAGCGAAATTGGCTTCCAGGGTAGGAACCTCCTTCCTTTCAGCATGGTAACGAACTTTTTCGATCAAAAAGTCAGCGGGGAAACCAAGGACTCCTTCCTTGGTGATCAGGTGTGTTTGAACATCTTCAAGACTGAGATGAGTAGCATTTTTGCAATTTCTTGGTGACTAGGCGTGTCTTCCCTTCCGGTGAATAGAGGTCGAACAGTCACAGGCATCCTCAAGAGTTCTGAGTACTCTTCCAAGGTCGGCATTAATTGGTAGTCCGGAAAAGTGAAGCAGTGATACATCGGGTCATAAAATTGAACCAATGTTTCCAACAACCCTTCTTTCATCCTCAGCTCGAGGAAACGGAAGACTCCTCCATATTCTGCTGCGAAGGTAAAGTGATCCTTGACGAGTTCGGCCAGCTCTCTCAAGCTTTCGATGTTGGGACTCTGAAAAGTGTACTTCAGGGTTCCTCTTCTGAAATCCATGATTACAACACCTACAGAACGAAATTGAGTTTCTTGAAGTGAACAAGGGAAAAGAATGCAATGCAAGATGATTAGGACTTCATGGGATTCCTCTTATTTATAGGCATTGCGGTAAAAGGAAACGTTTTATTAAATTTGAAACGGACTACATAAATATTCTTTTAAAGAGTCCCAAATAAAAGCTAAATAAAAGCTAGTAAAGACACTAAAGAAGCTTTGAATGCTGCTGCTTGAGCTGCTCTTCTAGTTGCGTCTTCTCACGGATAAGGTTGTCCACAATTAGTTTCCAAATAGTGCATTGTGGGTCGGAGAAAAATAAATCCTCCATGACTTTCCTCTTCTTGCAAGGGAGTAGCTCTTCATCCTTCAATTGTAGCTGTTTCTGAAGTTCATCCCTCTCCTTTTGAAGTTCAGCCTTCTGCTTCTGACATTCATCATTTTCTGCCACTGCTACATGGTACTTGTTCTTCCAAGATTCCAGCTCATGTTGAGACTTCCTTAAGGACACCTCTAACTTCTCGGCTTCAGATATAAAGACATAAGTGGGCTCTCTCCTTGGAGCTATGGGATCTTGACGGGAATAGGGCATCTTTAGCTTGGTTGCCCTTTCTCTGACCCACTGGAGGTACGGTTCTAAAGACACACAGTTAGGCCTCCCTAGACTTCTCTTCCCCTTCTTGTGTACACTACGCCATGCATCTAGAATCTTTCTTCGGAGTTCCATATCATTTTTGAAGAATATACCCTCTACTTGAACACTCTTGGGAGGTTCCTTCAATGGGTATCCCAACTGTCGACGAGCTAAAATAGGATTGTAGCTGATCCCTCCATCAAAACTGAGCAACGGCACGTTAGCAAAGTTACCACAACTATCAATGATTAATACTCCATCATACACTCGATTGTACCAATCAATGTCAGAATGGGTCAAAGCCATAACTCTTGGAGACCAATGCTCTTTGCCAATGTTTGTAAAAGAGCTAGACTTCGGCAAGTGCGAAATAAACCACTTGTAAAGTAAAGGTACACAGCAAGTAATCATCCCTCCACCACGAAGGTTTCAGAGATGTATAGAGTGATATGCATTTCCCAACAGAGTTGGCACTGGGTTGTTCTTCATAAAGATCTTGAATGCTTTGAGATCGATGAAATCTTCAAAACATGGGAATAGAAACAACCCATAAACGAGCAAAGCAAAAATTGCCTCAAACGGAGCCTTATTAGAATAATCAGCATAGAATGAAGCCTTCTCGACTAGGAAACCTGTCTTTAAACCAAGAATTCCATCCTTAGTAACTAGGTTGGCTTTGACGTCAGATACCTTCAAACGGAGGGCTTTAGCAATATCTTTCTCATCAGGGTCCTTTTCCAAGAATGGAAAAGGAGATTCCTCAAGGATAGGTAGACCAACCAAACAGGAATACTCTTCCAATGTAGGTAGCAACTGAAAATCTGGAAAGGTGAAACAATGGTAGAGAGGATCATAGAACTGAAGCAAAGTGGCAAGAAGTCCTTCATTTACTGAGCAACCCAACAAAGATATCAGCTTCCCATACTTGTTCTTGAATTCTTCTTGATCTTTGATGAAACCCCACAACTTCTTTAGGTCATCCAATTTGGGACTCTTAAAAGTATATTTCACAGTATGTCTTTTATTTGAAGTCATAGTGACCTACAATGTTCATAAACGAAAGTGAATCCCATGAAGTCCAATGCGGAATGATGTTATATGAATGCAACAAACACAAGTATTCACATAAGAGCACAAAGATAAACAAAGGGCACCCTAGGCTTGCAACGAGCATGGAGTAAAGGTGTACCCTTCCCAAAGGTTTAAGGACTAAAGGTTGTTTGTACCTGCAGAATAAGGTTCTAAAGGGACTCAGAATCATCAGCCCATCTATCGGATATTATCAATTTCCCAATTACTCGAGGATTAATAATATTCTCAAGAGAACTTCTTTTGAGTGTAGCTTCGCATAGCACTACTTCGGGAGTACTCCCTCATAGTCCCGCACTACGTCCTAATAAAGGCCAAAGTTGGGTTAAGGTAACTACGGTCCTCAATATCATAGGCTCCAAGGTCGAAAATAGTGAGTGTCTTCACGATTACTCGTTCAACAGTACTATTTCGAAAGGGCCTCAACTGAGCGGGATTCTCGATTCAACTTAGTAGGGATTCCACTCCCTATAAGCCTCCTCGACTATATCACCATCCTATCTTAATTTCTCTCAAGTTCGGGTGTAGAACTTTATCTCACCACTCAAAGACAACAATCCCAAAAGAAATACAAGAAAAAGCATATAAACAATTAATCAAGTAGGCAGATATATAAAGCAGTAAACAAAATAAAATAAGATAGGGAAACACACTAGAGAGGTCCCCAGTGAAGTCGCCATTTCTTTCTGTCGCGGTGAAGTTCGGATACCAAACTATTGATTAGTTTGAATCTTTATTCGTTTGCAACCGAAATTTGATTTGTCCAAAGGAAGGGATAAAGATCGAAATTCCCACAATGCAATGCAAATGCAAGGTTAAGAAAGTTCAGGTTCGGGGGTTGGTTAAACTTAGGGAAGGTACTAGCATCCTAAGTTTCTGTAGTACTCTACAGGAACCTCTTGTTTTACGTTTGTTTATTGCTAAGTGTTATCTGCTTAAAGATTAAAGAGACCTAGTGGTTTATATCTAAGTATACTCGATAAGATGTCGCATCTTATGCCTACATATCCTTACGGGAGTGGAATCAGAGTACTTGTAGTTCCCCTAAAGGGTTAGAGGAGCTCTTTGACTGTGGTCAAAGTTCCTACGGGTTTAGGGTAGTTGTTTTGATTGGGTTCAGGAGAAGAGATGAGTCTTCATATTAAGGGAGATGTAACCACCACAAGTGTAAAGGGGGTTGTAGGAAACTAGTCTTCGCATCGTCTTAAGAAAAGGGCTTAAGTACTCGGATTGTTTGACGAGTATGCCTTTATCACTCTTAAGGCAAAGTTCCTACATGTTTGATTGTATTATTATGGGGGTGGAGATTATATCTCACTTAAGATGATTAACATCTATTCTCTATTGTGTTTATATTGTTTTTAAGTTGTTTGTTTGTCTAAGTTGTAGAGATAATGGTCCTTCCTATGGGGTAGGATCTATCTTAAGCGATCAACTTGAGTGGAATCAAGGATCGTGGGGAAATGATGCAAATGATGTGCAACTACACACAACGTTGAATTATGTGTAGGTTTTTCCTTTGGACGAAATGCAATGCGATAAATGCGGTAATGTAAATGCGGAAATATAAAGTGCGAATAAAGTAAAGGCAGATAAATAAACATACATGTACGCATGAAAGCGCTGAAGTGTAGGTGAATGTGTCGTGAAGTGAGTGGGCACGATTAAATTTTACGATATTGATTAATTTTAATCGATTGATTTTATGAGGGGATTGATTTTAAAAGAGTTATATTAATTTAGTTGAGTTATAACTTAGTGAGATTTGTAATTGATTCAAATTAGTGAAATGAGATAAACTTATAAATTAGTTGGATTTTAAGTTCTTTTCTTTAATAAGAGGTCTTAATATTAAAAAAGTGATTTTTTTAATTTATATATTAATTTAGATTTGAAATGGTTTAAAATTGTGGTGTTTTTAGTGAATAAATTGCAAAAAGGTCATTAGGTTGATTTAATTGGGATTTAAAGATAAAATAATTATTAAATGAGGGTGAATTAGTTTAATTAATTATTTAAGTGTTAGTAAAAGTTGATTTTTTTATTAATGGATTGAAGTTAAAAAAGTTAATTCAATTCAGCCTATCAAAAAGATTTTAAATGTGAATTGATTTAAATAAATGAATGTAAAAATAATTTTTCAGATATTATCATAAAAGATAGAAGTTAATTTAGATAAAAGATTTATTATAATTTATCAAAAAAGTTGTTTTAAGTATGAAATAGATTAAAGTAAATTGATATACCCTTATTTATTTAGAAAAAGAACTATTAGTTATTTTTTCTAGAAAAGGGGGTTTTAATTTAAAAAGTGGGTTAACTAATTAAAAAAAGCTTGATTTTATATACAAGGATTGATTTATTTTAATGAAAACTGACTAAGAGATGGTTAGGGAATAATTAAAAAAATAGTTAATTAGGTTAATTCGTGTGATTGTGCGCGTGCGAGCTTATGAGGGTCTATGGTAGGCGGGCGATCGGGATCGTTGGATCTGATCTGCTAGGGATCATGGTGATATGGTGTGAGGTGCGTGGTAATTAGTGTGGGCGTTCGCGTATGTGATTATTACAACAAAAATTACACAAGACTAAAAAATGGAAACGAAAACCCTAGTCTTCGTTCGCTTCCTAATTTGTCCCCTTCGACGCGATCTCTGATCGTGGTTCTTCCGTTTCCTTCACCATTTTTCTTCTTCCTCCTGAAATCACAGAGAGAAACACATCAAATATTATAATATTTTACGAAATATCACTTACATAGCGGCGGTGTTTTGTAGGTTTTCGGTTGGAGGAGTGAAGAACAAGGACGACAATGGTTCGCGAAAGTTTTTCGATGGACGCCCGGCGGTGGTTTTGGCGGCGAGAGATATTTGCGGTTGTTTCTCAGAGGTGGGCGGCGGTTTTGAGTGTGTGGATGCGGTTCGCGAAGACGGCGACGATGGTGGAAAAGAGGAGGTTCTCGGCGACTCTGTGAAGCGATGAGGGCTTTGAAGGTTTTGACAGGGGAAAAGATAAGTTTTTCTCCTTCTTCGATCTATAGGGTTTCAATTTTAGATTTTGTGTTTCGAAATTGTTGGTGGGCCTCTGATTTCTGCCCCCCTTCTCTCAACTGTGTGGATGTGTATGTGGTTTTATAGTCCCAACTGAATAGAGGGTGAATTGAATGTTGTTGATTACTTGTGCCTGATTTGCTTGCAGCATTTAATCGACTTCCAAATTTGTAATAAGCATGTTCTGATATGGTTTTGGCAAGTCATGAATGTTCGGATTATTGTGAATGGTATTTCCAAGTTTAATTCAAATATGTCTGTAGTGTTTTGGAAATAACGTATCTTCAAATTGTTTTGATATTTGTCTTTCAACACTGATTGAATCACCTGATCACTTGTTTCCTTTTCAGTGGCGTTGGTTTTGGACACGAATGATAATATTGACTTGAAGAGCAAAGGCATGTCTTCAATTCTGAAGTGATCTTGGAGACATCTGATTGTGTCGATATCTTTCTACCGAACTGTAATCTCTTTTATCTGCTTAGAACAATCAGGGTGTCTTGGTGGTCCCTACTTTATTGTCTTTTCTTCTCATTTCCTTTGATGTTCGTCACTAACATTTTCTTGATTTTGTTTATATTGAAGGCAAATGGTGAACACGGGTTGGCCTCATTGGGAAAACAGCTGAAATATGTCATCTGCGAGGTTTTGGGAAGAGATTATGTTGAAGAGGAAGGTTGTGTCAGGAGAAAGTCGGAAGCTGCTATCTCATTCTCTCATGAATTCGACTTTCCCAATTCTTGTTAGCCATAAGGGGTTACTCAGATTGGACTTATTGTGGAAAGGTGGCAAAGATGGCGTGAAGGTTTAGAATATCTGCCGCGGACTCGTGATACCGGTATCATTGCTCCTGAGTTCCTTCTTTCCTTTTTTTTTTGAGGTAAAACAAGTTAACCTTACCTTGGGATAAAACTTGAGCCATAATCATTGTTTTCATTTGCAGCCTCATGATATTAAATTACACTCGTCTGCAGGATAAATCAAGACCACCTGCGGAATCACGAATCGGATGCGCCGTTGTCTTCATTTGTGATGTTATTGCTGCCGTTGATTACAAGACTTTGAGAGCTTCTCAATTGAACTTGGCATGACCTGTAAGGAACATCGTTTCATAATCATGGTCAAGGCTTCTCGTTTTATTTAGAAGTTAAAAGGTGCATGCTTTTTTGGTTTTTGAATTTATAAGACTTCAGATTAAGTGTTATAGGTTTAAAAGTATGTGAGGGATTCGGTGGCCAAAATCTCTCACTCGCCTCAGGCATCAATACTGATGCAATTGTGATAACTTATGCAGGAGGTCCTCCATGTATTAATCTCTATTGCCTACACCGTCCGATTTTTGTAATGCTTTATACTCCTTAGCTCTGAAACGCCAACAAATTCATCCCTTGTTTTGCAGGTCTTGACGTGGTGGATTACTGGTCCAGCGCAGTCTTAAGCGTCTATGTTAGGATCAGCAAGATTTCAAATGTTTGGTCACGCTGTTGCTGCCAGCGAGAGCTTCAAAGATTCTGTGGGAATAAGAAGAAGAAAAGTGGTTGGTCTGTAGCAACTTGTTCATCCTTGTGACCATGCTAAAGTTATTATACTTTATCATTTAAGTTGAAAAAGACATCCTTGTAATCATGTGCGGTAAAGCCTTCAAAAGTGATGGTGTTCCTGTTGGTGTTTTACTCGTGTAAAGGTCTCCGCTTGGCGTTGTACAGGGAAGCTTCGCCATTCTCAGTTCATGGTTAGGTTCTCTCTTCAAATTCTAATTCTGGACAGTATTTAGCACTGCATCATACGATTTTGATACGGTCCATGTTTATTATGGCAGGCTGCTGTTGCTTTTGGTGGAACCTCGATCCACACAGTTTTTAGAAGCTCGATAACGTCACAAAGACGGTGTATTTGGGACGCTCTGAGCAACAGATGCGGGTAACAATTGTCCCTGCTTATGTTTTCCATTTAATGATGTCAGTTGTTGTATAAAACTTGTCTTCTTCAGGCCGACTTATGGAAGAGGGGTTTGAAGCTGTTGCGGATTTTGACAATGGCGGATATCAATGTGATGAGAAGACAACGACTGAGAGTGTTGATTGAGAGTGGCACATGGAAGGCAAACATGAAGACATCGATGGCTTGATAGCTCCTCTTAGCACTGACAAGAAGGGCGAATCACGATAATAGATTAGATAGGGTCCACAACCAAGAATATGATAAACTTGGATCCTTGTAACTAAAGAGAAGAACATTGGTTGTAAGCTTGGCAGTTTAAGTTACTGCTTCGAGGCATATGTATATCAATTATAATAACACAAATGAGATGTATTCTTTCATGATTTCTTTGGAACTTATTTACAGGCTTGCACTTGTAGTTCTAGTTAGTGTGGCAATGAATAGAAAACGTTCTGCAAAGGTTCTTGTGTGTCAACTTAACGAAACAAACTGGACCTCGTGAAAAAAATATTCATGCTTGCGTACTTCCAATAACAAACTGATTCCACTTTGTCTTGGCTTTGAATTAAGAACAAGTGACATCCCCTAGATCGTGGGAATCCAGTTTGTAAATCCATGACAGAAATTGCGTTTACAGCTTCTTGCCGAAAACTCAAGGTTTTGTCAATGAGAAACAATGAGGCTTGCACATGGGTTATAGGTTCATAACTTGGACACTTGCAATTGTAGAATTCGAATCACCCTTGAATCTTAACCTCGCGTTGTCTCGTGGTTAGAGCAACATGTAAAAGGAAGGAGACTCTAATCGTAACAAACACGACTTCTCTTTTTTTTTATTTTTAGAATATTGCTCCGAGAATGGCCCACAAATAAAGGGAGAACTTTCGGTAGTGGAGCTATGTATCCAGTAGAAATCCTAGAACAACCTTAAGTCATGATCAACCGATCCTTCCTTGGAAAGCTTGACCGTGAGAATGAATATTATCTCCACTCTGCATCTGCACAATTTGGTTAGTCGTAAAAACATAAATATTAAAATAAAGTCAAACAATAATAGAAAAATGCGCAAAAAGAGGTGGGATTTTATGGTCAAAAATTAGGGTGCGAGAGATGCCCCTATTTAAGTTACTTCTATCCGGAGATATGGAGATTGAAGTCTTCGTCTCGACGAGATAGGAGGGACTTAAATACAAACATTGCACGAATTTTTGGCCCTAAGATGCCACCAAATGCATATGATATGCAATGATATGAAAATGCAAGGCAGAGGGTCCTGTGGAGACAAGATGCCATAGGGGAAAAAACTTGACACAACACACAGGAAGAACTGGCTCAACAAAGCAAGACTCCACGGGGAAAACTCAACAATCACAAGGTGTTTGTAAATATGTCGTAAAGAACTTGAAAGAGAAATTCTTTGGAGGAATCTACTGTATATGTCAAAATGTAATTGATTCAAGACATCATCTGGAGAAGTCTATGTCGAGTCTGGTAACTTCATGTAAGGATGCTTTTGTCAAAGCATCTATTGTCAAGAACTTCTAGGGAATCTGCTGTCGAGATTCTATGTTGTAGTCTGTTGGAGAAATACTTCCGCCGAAGTCTTCCGGAAGTCTACTATCAAGATTAACCAGGAAATGAAATGGTACCACCTACTGTCGAGGTCTTCTGGGAATCTACTGTCAAGATTAACCAGGAAATGAAATGGTACCACCTACTGTCGAGGTCTTCTAGGAATCTACTGTCAAGATTAGCCAAGAAATGAAAGATGTTCGAGTGATTGTCGTTTTAGACTGTAGTTGTAAATTGTTGTTGTAGATGTAGAACTTCCCCTTGCGTCATGGTATGGGAACCATGAGCTGGTCTCAGTCCCTTCCCAAAATGATGAAAACTCGTGAGAGCATCTTCATAGGGGTTGTAGATTTTGTAGATTGTAGATGTAACGGTGGCGGTAAATTGTAATGTTGATGCAAATTGTAGATTGATGTAAATTGTAGAACTCTGTAGATATAATTGTGGATCTTCGGCTGTAAGCCATAACATCGTTGTAAATTGTAGATGTCGTGGTAAATGTAGAACTTCCCCTTGCGTCATGGTATGGGAACCATGAGCTGGTCTCAGTCTCTGATGTAGAACTTGTAGATGTAATTTGTAATGTAGTTGTAAATTGTAGATGTAGTTTGTAAAGCTTCACCGGGGATCTTCAAATGAGTTGTAGACCGGTTGAGTTGTAGTGTATGTCTTCTCAAATAAAGAGAGACTATTGTGATAAACTTCTTCGACTTCTTCGGGGAGATGTCACTTGAAGGAAGTAAACTTGTGTAATAAACTCACTGGGGAATAAATTCCTGAAGAGTATCTTGTTGTAGTTGTAAGTGTGTGAACTTCTTGAGGTGAACGTTTCTCAAATAAAGAGAAAACATCTGTGAAGTCTTCGATGAACCACTCTGGTGGATTTCCGGAGAGGTGCCATTTGACGAGTTGATAATCTTGATAACCCATTGGGGATATACAAACTGTTTTGAGGAGACTGTCATTTGTCGTTTTGATCAAAACGAGTTGCTCAACTAAAGAGGTTGCTCAAATAAAGAGGTTACTTGCAAACCAGATGTAGATTGTTGGAAAGATGTCTTGTAATATCGTTGGAGAAATATCTGTCTTCAACAAATGTCTTCATGAAGACTCTTCCTGTGGAGCAGAGTGTAAAATAAATGCACACTCATCCGTGTTGAGCAGTTTGGAGATGTCCACAATGTGATTGTCAAGGACCGAAGTTCAATTCAGGAGATAGCTGAAGAGAAACTGTCAAGCAAGACTCGACCATTGAGGTATGAACTCAAACGGGGATGTACTAAAGCAACCGTCTTCCACGAGGATTGAACTTCGTGGGGAAAATTGAAATATTGCGCTTTTTTGCCTAAGGGTGACAACTCTACTTGGAAGGAGAAGACACGCCCAACCGTTTGTAGATAGACACGACCAAAGTGACAGAATAACAATACACACAAATATGCACAAATGCAAATGTTATGTTATCTACTTATATGATATGTGTATGCTTATGCTGACAAAACAGACGAAAGCAACGAACGGAGATGGGATAAACATCTTGAAACAAACATCCGACCAATCTTCAAAGATAGAGGTATCACTGGGGATATACGGAGAACCAGATATAGGATCTTAATCCTGTTTCAGAGCTTCACAAGCCTCTATTAGGGAATAGAGATCAATCCATTCAAGGATATAACAACTTAATCTTGCCGGATAACATGGTTGTTGAATATGTCGTAAAAACTTCACGGGGATGAAATAAACATCCGCCTCGCTGGAGAAGATTAACATTGTAGAGATCCACTAGGGTGTACAGTAACAACCACTTCACTGGGGAGATGAAGTTCAAGAAGATCTATTGAGGAGTAAAATATGTCCACTTCATTGAGGAAGGTGAAGTTGGAGAAGATTCACTGAGGATTAAAATAGCATCTACTTCATTGGGGAAGTGAAGTTGAGCAAATCACTAGGTGTTCTTGCATCGAAAAGTTTCATCGAAGAATTGTCATGACCACCAAAAATAAAATTTATTGGGGACATGAAGAATGTTATAAGAACAAGGTAATTCTGGCTTGATGAATTATGTAATAGTCGCCATTTTGAACAAAACTTGTTATGCGGGAAAGATAATCTTCGCGTCTCAATTGCCCCAAGTCATATGGATATGAGAAGAAGTTATTCCAAGAGGGTTTTACAGAAAACAAGGCGTCCCACTGTTTTCAAACTCTTAGAGAGATTCGCTGAATCTCGACATAACGGACCCTGATTGGCGGTATTATGACGAGTCTTCAATCTTGCTCTAAAGGTGAAGTCAAACCTGAGCAGACCATTTGGAAACAAACTTGCCCCAGTTTAGCAGAGTCTTCGAATTCCAATAGGATACACTTGATGATGACGCTTGTATGTAATTTTCTATGATATCAGGTCGAATTAACACGCGTGAAATGTTATTCCTGAAACTGTTAATGCAACATATGTGTCTGTCTTGAAGTTTTGAAAAAGAGATATCACGACCACTTGTGACAAAGTCACTAGTTAGGACATGAATTAATTTATAAGCCAATATAGATAGTTGAGCATAGCTCATAGGAGTCAGGAAACGTTATCTCATTGAGTATGCTTTCGAAGTAAACCTTACTTCAATTAGGACTTTCAAGGGTTATATCGAGGTTTAGTTTACGTTTTGTAAAACAAAAGGAATAAGGGTCAAAAGCTTATTTGTGCCCACCCAAATTTTTTGAAATTTTAAGTATTCAATCGAGCTGACTGAAAATTTCCCTGCCCCAGGTTTAAAAATGAAGTTGGAAAGGGTTTGGGAGAAATAAAGCAGATCCTCAATCAAGGTTTGAAGGAGTTAAAATGGATTAACTTCCTTATGTCTTTGGTGTTTAGGAGGTTTGAAACAATGCCTTACATCATCAGTAGGGTTTTATTCGAAAGCATACATCGAGAGATCCTACGTTTTACTTCATCATCCTCCTCCCAATTCTTCACCGAAGTGAGAAAGAAATCGGGTGATTTTGGCATTATAAAAAAACATTTTTAAAGAGTGAAACGAATGGGTTTCCTCAAGACAAACATTTATTGCATTACTTATTCAAAATAAACAAGTTCTCACATGCTAATTATGCTTTTAACCAAAGAAAATAACAAGAGCAAATAAGCAGACAAAATAAACAGCTGATCATAACGGCGTTCCATTCAAGACTGGGTTTCCTCCTTTGAAAGTCAGCTTTTCATTATCAATCATTTCTTGCACTTTCCCTTGGAAAACTTTACATTCTTCAATTGAATGCCCCAATGCTCCATCATGAAATTCGCAACTGGCGTTCGGGTTGAACCACGGTGGACGAGACTTCATAATTCTAGTCTTTCTGGGAGTCATTACCGAGTTTTTAGCAAAATAAGACCATAGTTGACCGTAGGTCATTAGGATAAGATCAAACCAAGGAGTTTCTTCTTTCGGAGTACTTAGAGGTACCTCCTGATTCTGAAACCGTCTTCAAACTTGTCGATTCTGATGTTGATTTGGAGGAGTCAATCTTCGTTTATGAGGTAGTCGCTGCTCGCGCTGAGCAGGCGCTACATATTGATGTTGAGGTACTGGATCTGGATCTGACAGGATTTGATGGGAGTCCTGAATTGCATTGACGTCAATGCTTCTTTCCTCTAGGGAATCATCAACTGAAACCTCTTCATTTGCTTGGTCATTCAAGTCATCTTGAATTCTTCCACTTTTGAATGCATTCTCAATGTTTACTCCGACTTCTATAACTTTGGAGAAATCTGATGGTATAGCGCCTACCATCCTGACATAATAAGAGTCTAGCAGTGTTCTTAGAAACATCTTGGTTAAATCTTCCTCTGGAAGTGGTGGACGAACTTGAGATGCTAACTCTTTCCATCGTTGGGCATATTCCCTGAAAGATTCATCGTCATTCTTACTCATTCCTTCTAGCTGATCACTGTCTGGAGCCACGTCCAGGTTATAATTGTATTGCTTTATAAAAGCATTAGCTAAATCTTTAAAAGACTGGATACGATTCCTTTGTAGCTTCGTATACCATATCAAGGATGCCTTAGATAAACTCTCTTGAAAGCAGTGAATCATCAACTCGCCGTTGTCAATATAAGAAGCCATCTTCCGACAGAACATCATCAAATGATCTCTTGGAAAACTAGTGCCCTTGTACACTTCAAAGGCAGGCATCTTAAACTTCGGAGGAATAATTACACCTGGAACCAGACATGAGTCATGAGCATTAAAATCATATGTATCAGCTCCTTTTGTCATCTTTAATTGTTCTTTGAAATCCCGAAGTTCTTTCTCCATTGCTACGAATCTAGGATCGTCTATCTTCGTCTTAGCATGAACATTCTGAAGATTTGGTGCATTTTGTAGGGGCTGGGAAGCTTGAACAACCAAGTTGTCTTGCACAGGATGAGGTTGAGTAGGAACATCCACTTGTTGAACATTGTCGTCAGAGGGAAGATCAAATAACGGATTAGTCATTACTCTGAAGCCGGTCATAGAATCCATATCTTACGTTCTCTACGCTATCCTTTAGTAATACCTCAAGCTTGGTCAGATGGTCGAGATGTCAGCTGGAAGACAACGATAGAAGACCGGATGAGCCACAGAAGAGGAGAGACACATGCACATGCAAATGCTAAATGCTGAATGCTAATGCAAGAATGCAGAAATGAGAGGTTTCATGGAACTCAAGTTCTTATAAACGTTACAGAATTACCAAGTAAAATTATTTGGATTACAAGTGGACATTCTTATAAGAGTCCCAACATAATAGCTAAATAAAAGCTAAATAAAGCCCTAAGGAAATCCTTCGTTATGCCTGTTGATTTGTTCTTCCACTTGGATCGTCTAAATTGATAGAGGAAAATAAATCCTCCATCTCTTCTTTTGTTCTTGTTGGAAAGTGTGGAATGAATCCCTTGTGTTCTCGGACCTTTAATATTAGTGAGGATCTTTTGAACTTAATCTGTTCTTTGATAATAAAGGGAAGTCCTTGGCATTTGTCCTTCTGAGTTTCTTGATTCAGCGCCTTTAATTTCCTTAGGTCACCCAAGTTAGGACTCTTAAAAGAATATATCAAAATACTTTTTGTAATTCATATGGGTTTCTATAATGTTTATAAATACTAGGAATCCCATGAAACCAATGCAATATGATGCTATATGGATGCAACAAACACAGGTATTTACATAAGGACACAATGATAAACACACAAAGGGGCACCCTAGGTTTGCAACGAGCATGGAGCATAGGGTATACCCATCCCCAAAGGTTGTGGACTAAAGGTTGTTGGTACCTGCCGAACAAGGTTCTAATGAAGTTCCCAAAGTCATTAGCCCATCTTTCGGATATTATCAACTTCCCAAGTACTCGGGGGTTAATAATATTCTCAAGAGAACTTCTTTTGAGTGTAGCATCGCGTAGCACTATTTCGGGGGTACCCCCTAATAGCCTCGCACTACGTCCTAATAAAGGTCAAAGTGGGGTTAAGGTAACTACGGTCCTCAATATCATAGGCTCCAACATCGAATATAGTGCATGTTTTCACGATTAAAGACTCGTTCAACAATACATCTTTCGAGAGGGCCTCAATTGAGCGTGATTTTCAAGTCAGCTTGGTCGGGATTCCACCCCCTATAAGCCTCTTTAAACATATCACTATCCTATCTTAAGTTCACTCAAGTCCGGGTGTAGGACTTTGTCTCACCGCTCAAAAGTATCAACCCAAGGCAAGAAACAAACAAGTATACAAGTAAACAGTTAAACAAATATAAGCAAATATTTAAAACAAAACAAGTTAGGGAAACCCACTGAGAGGTCCCTAGTGAAGTCGCAATTTCTATCGCGGTGAAGTTCGGATACCAAACTATTGATTAGTTTGAATCTTTATTCGTTTGCAACCGAACTTTGATTTGTCCAAAGGAAGGGATAAAGATCAAAATTCCCACAATGCAATGCAAATGCAAGGTTAAGAGAGTTCAGGTTCGGGGGTGGGTTAAACTTAGGGAAGGTACTAGCATCCTAAGTTTCTGTAGTACTCTACAGGAACCTCTTGTTTTACGTTTGTTTATTGCTAAGTGTTATCTGCTTAAAGATTAAAGAGACCTAGTGGTTTATATCTAAGTATACTCGATAAGATGTCGCATCTTATGCCTACATATCCTTACGGGAGTGGAATCAGAGTACTTGTAGCTCCCCTAAAGGGTTAGAGGAGCTCTTTGACTGTGGTCAAAGTTCCTACGGGTTTAGGGTAGTTGTTTTGATTGGGTTCAGGAGAAGAGATGAGTCTTCATGTTAAGGGAGATGTAACCACCACAAGTGTAAAGGGGGTTGTAGGAAAATAGTCTTCGCATCGTCTTAAGAAAAGGGCTTAAGTACTCGGGTTGTTTGACGAGTATGCCTTTATCACTCTTAAGGCAAAGTTCCTACATGTTTGATTGTATTATTGTGGGGGTAGAGATTATATCTCACTTAAGATGATTAACATCTATTCTCTATTGTGTTTATATTGTTTTTAAGTTGTTTGTTTGTCTAAGTTGTAGAGATAATGGTCCTTCCTATGGGGTAGGATCTATCTTAAGCGATCAACTTGAGTGGAATCAAGGATCGTGGGGAAATGATGCAAATGATGTGCAACTACACACAACGTTGAATTATGTGTAGGTTTTTCCTTTGGACGAAATGCAATGCGATAAATGCGGTAATGTAAATGCGGAAATATAAAGTGTGAATAAAGTAAAGGCAGATAAATAAACATACATGTACGCATGAAAGCGCTGAAGTGTAGGTGAATGTGTCGTGAAGTGAGTGGGCACGATTAAATTTTACGATATTGATTAATTTTAATCGATTGATTTTATGAGGGGATTGATTTTAAAAGAGTTATATTAATTTAGTTGAGTTATAACTTAGTGAGATTTGTAATTGATTCAAATTAGTGAAATGAGATAAACTTATAAATTAGTTGGATTTTAAGTTCTTTTCTTTAATAAGAGGTCTTAATATTAAAAAAGTGGTTTTTTTTATTTATATATTAATTTAGATTTGAAATGGTTTAAAATTGTGGTGTTTTTAGTGAATAAATTGCAAAAAGGTCATTAGGTTGATTTAATTGGGATTTAAAGATAAAATAATTATTAAATGAGGGTGAATTAGTTTAATTAATTATTTAAGTGTTAGTAAAAGTTGTTTTTTTTATTAATGGATTGAAGTTAAAAAAGTTAATTCAATTCAGCCTATCAAAAAGATTTTAAATGTGAATTGATTTAAATAAATGAATGTAAAAATAATTTTTCAGATATTATCATAAAAGATAGAAGTTAATTTAGATAAAAGATTTATTATAATTTATCAAAAAAGTTGTTTTAAGTATGAAATAGATTAAAGTAAATAGATATACCCTTATTTATTTAGAAAAAGAACTATTAGTTATTTTTTCTAGAAAAGGGGGTTTTAATTTAAAAAATGGGTTAACTAATTAAAAAAAGCTTGATTTTATATACAAGGATTGATTTATTTTAATGAAAACTGACTAAGAGATGGTTAGGGGATAATTAAAAAAATAGTTAATTAGGTTAATTCGTGTGATTGTGCGCGTGCGAGCTTATGAGGGTCTATGGTAGGCGGGCGATCGGGATCGTTGGATCTGATCTGCTAGGGATCGTGGTGATATGGTGTGAGGTGCGTGGTAATTAGTATGGGCGTTCGCGTATGTAATTATTACAACAAAAATTACACAAGACTAAAAAATGGAAACGAAAACCCTAGTCTTCGTTCGCTTCCCAATTCGTCCCCTTCGACGCGATCTCTGATCGTGGTTCTTCCGTTTCCTTCACCATTTTTCTTCTTCCTCCTGAAATCACAGAGAGAAACACATCAAATATTATAATATTTTACGAAATATCACTTACAGAGTGGCGGTGTTTTGTAGGTTTTCGGTTGGAGGAGTGAAGAACAAGGACGACAATGGTTCGCGAAAGTTTTTCGATGGACGCCCGGCGGTGGTTTTGGCGGCGAGAGATATTTGCGGTTGTTTCTCAGAGGTGGGCGGCGGTTTTGAGTGTGTGGATGCGGTTCGCGAAGACGGCGACGATGGTGGAAAAGAGGAGGTTCTCGGCGACTCTGTGAAGCGATGTGGGCTTTGAAGGTTTTGACAGGGGAAAAGATAAGTTTTTCTCCTTCTTCGATCTATAGGGTTTCAATTTTAGATTTTGTGTTTCGAAATTGTTGGTAGGCCTCTGATTTCTTCCCCCTTCTCTCAACTGTGTGGATGTGTATGTGGTTTTATAGTCCCAACTGAATAGAGGGTGAATTGAATGTTGTTGATTACTTGTGCCTGATTTGCTTGCAGCATTTAATCGACTTCCAAATTTGTAATAAGCATGTTCTGATATGGTTTTGGCAAGTCATGAATGTTCGGATTATTGTGAATGGTATTTCCAAGTTTAATTCAAATATGTCTGTAGTGTTTTAGAAATAACGTATCTTCAAATTGTTTTGATATTTGTCTTTCAACACTGATTGAATCACCTGATCACTTGTTTCCTTTTCAGTGGCGTTGGTTTTGGACACGAATGATAATATTGACTTGAAGAGAAAAGGCCTGTCTTCAATTCTGAAGTGATTTCGGAGACATCTGATTGTGTCGATATCTTTCTACCGAACTTTAATCTCTTTTATCTGCTTAGAACAATCAGGGTGTCTTGGGGTGGTCCCTACTTTATTGTCTTTTCTTCTCATTTCCTTTGATGTTCGTCACTAACATTTTCTTGATTTTGTTTATATTGAAGGCAAATGGTGAACACGGGTTGGCCTCATTGGGAAAACAGCTGAAATATGTCATTTGCGAGGTTTTGGGAAGAGATTATGTTGAAGAGGAGGGTTGTGTCAGGAGAAAGTCGGAAGCTGCTATCTCATTCTCTCATGAATTCGACTTTCCCAATTCTTGTTAGCCATAAGGGGTTACTCAGATTGGACTTATTGTGGAAAGGTGGCAAAGATGGCGTGAAGGTTTAGAATATCTGTCGCGGACTCGTGATACCGGTATCATTGCTCCTGAGTTCCTTCTTTCCTTTTTTTTGAGGTAAAACAAGTTAACCTTACCTTGGGATAAAACTTGAGCCATAATCATTGTTTTCATTTGCAGCCTCATGATATTAAATTACACTCGTCTGCAGGATAAATCAAGACCACCTGCGGAATCACGAATCAGATGCGTCGTTGTCTTCATTTGTGATGTTATTGTTGTCGTTGATTACAAGACTTTGAGAGCTTCTCAATTGAACTTGGCATGACCTGTAAGGAACATCGTTTCGTAATCATGGTCAAGGCTTCTCGTTTTATTTCGAAGTTAAAAGGTGCATGCTTTTTTGGTTTTTGAATTTATAAGACTTCAGATTTAGTGTTATAGGTTTAAAAGTATGTGAGGGATTCGGTGGCCAAAATCTCTCACTCGCCTCAGGCATCAATACTGATGCAATTGTGATAACTTATGCGGGAGGTCCTCCATGTAGTAATCTCTATTGCCTACACCGTCCGATTTTTGTAATGGTTTATACTCCTTAGCTCTGAAACGCCAACAAATTCATCCCTTGTTTTGCAGGTCTTGACGTGGTGGATTACTGGTCCAGCGCAGTCTTAAGCGTCTATGTTAGGATCAGCAAGATTTCAAATGTTTGGTCACGCCATTGCTGCCAGCGAGAGCTTCAAAGATTCTGTGGGAATAAGAAGAAGAAAAGTGGCTGGTCTGTAGCAACTTGTTCATCCTTGTGACCATGCTAAAGTTATTATACTTTATCATTTAAGTTGAAAAAGACATCCTTGTAATCATGTGCGGTAAAGCCTTCAAAAGTGATGGTGTTCCTGTTGGTGTTTTACTCGTGTAAAGGTCTCCGCTTGGCGTTGTACAGGGAAGCTTCGCCATTCTCAGTTCATGGTTATGTTCTCTCTTCAAATTCTAATTCTGGACAGTATTAAGCACTGCATCATACGATTTTGATACGGTCCATGTTTATTATGGCAGGCTGCTGTTGCTTTTGGTGGAACCTCGATCCACACAGTTTTTAGAAGCTCGATAACGTCGCAAAGACGGTGTATTTGGGACGCTCTGAGCAACAGATGCGGGTAACAATTGTCCCTGCTTATGTTTTCCATTTAATGATGTCAGTTGTTGTATAAAACTTGTCTTCTTCAGGCCGACTTGTGGAAGAGGGGTTTGAAGCTGTTGTGGATTTCGACAATGGCGGATATCAATGTGATGAGAAGACAACGACTGAGAGTGTTGATTGAGAGTGGCACATGGAAGGCAAACATGAAGACATCGGTGGCTTGATAACTCCTCTTAGCACTGACAAGAAGGGCGAATCACGATAATAGATTAGATAGGGTCCACAACCAAGAATATGATAAACTTGGATCCTTGTAACTAAAGAGAAGAACATTGGTTGTAAGCTTGGCAGTTTAAGTTGTTGCTTCGAGGCATATGTATATCAATTGTAATAACACAAATGAGATGTATTCTTTCATGATTTCTTTGGAACTTATTCACAGGCTTGCACTTGTAGCTCTAGTTAGTGTGGCAATGAATAGAAAACGTTCTGCAAAGGTTCTTGTGTGTCAACTTAACGAAACAAACTGGACCTCGTGAAAAAAATATTCATGCTTGCGTACTTCCAATAACAAACTTATTCCACTTTGTCTTGGCTTTGAATTAAGAACAAGTGACATCCCCTAGATTGTGGGAATCCAGTTTGTAAATCCATGACAGAAGTCGCGTTTACAGCTTCTTGCCAAAAACTCAAGGTTTTGTCAATGAGAAACAATGAGGCTTGCACATGGGTTATAGGTTCATAACTTGGACACTTGCAATTGTAGAATTCGAATCACCCTTGAATCTTAACCTCGCGTTGTCTCGTGGTTAGAGCAACATGTAAAAGGAAGGAGACTCTAATCGTAACAAACACGACTTCTCTTTTTTTTTTTTTTAGAATATTGCTCCGAGAATGGCCCACAAATAAAGGGAGAACTTTCGGTAGTGGAGCTATGTATCCAGTAGAAATCCTAGGACAACCTTAAGTCATGATCAACCGATCCTTCCTTGGAAAGCTTGACCGTGAGAATGAATATTATCTCCACTCTGCATCTGCACAATTTGGTTAGTCGTAAAAACATAAATATTAAAATAAAGTCAAACAATAATAGAAAAATGCACAAAAAGAGGTGGGATTTTATGGTCAAAAATTAGGGTGTGACACTTATCTTTTATAATTCTAAGAATAAGTTGTAGTCAATATGAATTTGTATATAAGTAACAATTTTGAGTGTATATCAATATGAAATATTGATCTTCTTCTCGAAACAAAGATTACTCAGAAATAATATACAAGTGTTCCTTTTTGTGAAAGAAAGCTGTGAAGATGTGAAAGTTAATTTCAATGGCTTCTTTCAAAAATCTGGTTTGAACACTTTTATGAAAATTCAAAAGGTTGAAAACAAAGAGTAATTTTTGAAATTTGTTTCTTGAAGGTGATTTTGATTTTGAAAATGAAATCAATTTATAGAAGTGAAAAACCTTTTCAAAAAGGTATGATTATGGGACAGAAAAACTAGCCAGTAACAATAATAGAGAACAATGCAATCCTCCATGAAAAGTTACTATTTTTGGCTGTTGTTTCAGTGTTAATCGGTTAACCAAATAGGTTAATTGGCTAACACCTTTCCAACGTTCAAAATATTTGAATTTTACATGTGTTAATCGGTTAACCCGTATGGTTAATCGGTTAACACTGTAAAAAAATTCCCAAAATCATAATTTTAACTTGTGTTAATCGGTTAACCCCACAGGTTAATTGGTTAACACTGAAAGTTTTTGCAAAAATACTTAATTTAAAATATAGAAATTATTTTAAAAACATTTTAAAAGATTTAGTGATAGTGGTGAGTGAAGTGTGATTGAAAGAACACTTGTATAAACATTTCTTAAGTAAAATATGTTATACTAATTCTTGTATCATCAACACCACTTGAAGTTTGTAGATGAAGCTTGGTTCATAGCATCATGTGTGGCTTTAACTTGATCTTTAATAATGAATTCTTGTTTATTGCTTGTGTCTTTCTTTTTGCGAATGTGTACCAATCTTGTATGAGTTGTCTTCATCAAAACACACTGGTCTTGAGCTTGCTTCCACAATCTCCCCCTTTTTGATGATGACAACAACTTCTTTGAAAGTCTTACTTTGATACGTTATTTATAACATTTCTCCCCCTAAATACAAGAGAGAAAGAAATTCTTCTACAGTGGAAATGTTAGAAACACAGTCCTTCTCCCCCTTTGTCATTAGCAAAAAGGAAGAGGGCAATGAAAGATAGCAACACACAAGTATGCAACAACCATCACACATGATTCACACATAAACCATAACTTAAAATTAAAAAGAACGAAACATTGTACGGGTACAAGAATGAAAACGAAAGTGAAATTTAAACATAAACTAGAAACTAGAAACTAGAAAGCAATAAACAACAATAACAAGTGTTTTTTAATTTTCATCCGCCGACATTTCCTCGTCTCCAGCTTCTTCTTCTTCACTACCAACCTCTTCTTCATCCTCTTCTTCATTGTTTCCGGTGTTCGAATTCTGAGAATTGAGCACAAGGTTGCAAAGAGAGGTAATTGCCCTAGAGGTTTCTCTATGAAGGTTCATGGTTTCTCGGTGTTGGTTCATCATGGTTATGTAGAGAAACTCATTGGTTATACGTCCTTCAGGAATGGGGTAGGATTGGTTTGAAGCTGAGGATCCATCGTCGGCATATTGGTAGGTTCCGTCGGAAGCTTTGATAATTCTGGTATTCTTCACAATAGTAATCTCATTGATTTCACTTGCTGATGGTTTCATTTTGGTTGTCGATTCACGGTTAAGGTCCAAATTTTTTAACTCAAGAATCCTTGAAATCAATCGTGCATAAGGAAGCCTAGTTGACAAAGAGAGTTGTTACTGCAGATGATACATTATAGTGAGAATCTGTTGCGGTGGAATATGATATCAAATTATTAATTAATTTGAATCGCATCTTTAGTTCACAACCGCTCTTTGATTTATCCGAAGGAAAAGGTCAAAAGAGGAAACCTAATTTTGCATCATAAAGAAAATGCGGGGAGAGACCTAGGTAAGGGGTTGATTAAGCTTAGGGAAGGTATTAGCACCCTAAACTTCTGTAGTACTCTACAGGAACCTTTTGTTATTGTATGTTTTTTTTTATTATCTGTTTGAAATATATTGCTAAAGGGATAGAGTGACCTAAAGACCTAAGGGTTAGTCCTAAGTTTACTCGGCAAGACGTCGCATCTTGCGCCTACGTATCTTGGATAGGGAATGGAATCAGAGTAATCGTAGTTCCCCTCGAAAGGGAGGTTAGAAACGTCTTGACTGTGGTCAAGGTTTCATTGGGGAGTAAGCGTTCATAGGGAAGCGCCTATGTGGAGTCTTGAAACTCATATTTCTACGTTGAAATTGTTAATTGAAATTAGAGTTAAATTAAATATTCCACGACGGGAAACCCTAAAACAGAGTACGGCGACTCTTTGACCTAATGCTAGGGTAAATGGTATTTTCGTCCACGGTGGGACACCTAGGCGATTAGGGTTTTGAAATGGTCAAACGTTAGGGTTATTGACTCGGCGGTCAAACGGCTAGACCTAATCCTTCGGAAGGAACATAACGCTAAATCATGCAAAACATGGCAAAATATTATATGGCAGAAATAAAGTGCGGAAAGTAAAGAAAGCGTCGCGACGATCACTCGCGTAAATTACAAATCCCCAAAAAATGCAAAATAAAATAAACCGCGACCATGGCCTCGCGTAAATTAACCATGGAACAAATTACAACTATGATAACGAAATATTTGATTAATAATAATCGGGGACCGACTAAAACCTAGCAGAAAACAAATAGAGAACGTTAGTGAAAAAAAAGTTAGGCGGAAATCAATGACAAATAATAAAGCAATTAATAATGAAAGAAAGAAAATGCAATTGGGAAACTTATTATTTTATTAATTTTGAAAAACTTTATTTTTAATTTCTGAAAAAAGAAATTTAATCTTAATTTTGAAACAATGGTTTTTAATAAAAATGTTTTAGTTTTAATTTTTTTTAAAAGGATTCAATTTAAATTTTTTTAAAAAAAGAAGTTTTAGTTTTAATAAAAAAACAGTTTTAATTTTTTATATTATAAGAACAGAGTTTTAAAACAAGGTTTAACTAGCAAATATTTTTTAATTAAACTAACCATTTATTATGACATAATTACAATTTAAAGAAAATCAGAATAATAATAATAATAATAATAATAATAATAAGAATAAGAAAAATAAAAATAAAAAAAAAGGAAAAATAAAAAATATAAAAAAATAAAAGGGGAAAAGTAGGCTTCACGCTGAAGCCTTTCAATCTTTAGGTTTTTAGAAACCCCATCTTCTTCTTCATCACGGTGGCGGCGGCGTTGCAGCTCCTTTGAGCTTTGCTCCATTCTTGCATGGCCGGAAACGATTTCTCTCCTTCTTCTTCGGGTTGTTCCACCTGAAAACAACAGAAAAACTTTGATATTGACAAAAAGAACTGCTCACCTTGTTCGGGGTTCGAAGCGGTTCGCGGTGGTTTTGCGCCGTTTGGTGGATTTGCTGACGCTTTCCTCTTCTGATAAATCGTGAGAACGGTCGCCGTTTTTTCCTTTCTTCCTCCCTCTTTTTTTTATCAAATGCAACTCATGTTTATATAGGTAACAAATTAGGGTTAACTCTAACCTAATGTCTATTTTAAAGCCCAACTTAAATAATTAGTCAAAACTAAAAAACAAACTAAAACAAACTTAAAAGAATAAAATCTTTTCTAATATTTTTAATTTTATGATTTTTGGATGTTTTTATGAATAATATGGAAAAAAGTGAAAAAATAATATTTTTTAAAAAATAATTTAAATAAAATACGAAAATAATAATTAAATAATAAAAAAACTATTTTTGTTTTTTTTATGAAAATAGAAAAGTTAGAATAAAAATAAAAGAAAAACAAAAAGTGAAGAAGGTGGGATTCGAACTCTCGACCTCTCACACTCACAACTCCTTACACACGGTCTCTTGCCAACTGTGCCATTTTATTCACTCAAAATAAAGTGGCACTAGAAACCATGTAAAGGTAGGACAAATTTGGGGTGCAACAAATGCCCCTATTTAAATAGCTTCACCAGATGATTTGAGCAGCGGAGACTCGAGAAATCGCGGTGAAAGGGATTTAAATACAGATAACCGGAAATTTGGCCCCTAGATGCAGTGATATGCAATGATATGGACAAAATAACACGAACTATAATGCTGACAATGCCATGAATCTAATATGATGCGTATGATGGAATGATGAATGCAAGGATGCAGACGACACGGCGTCATAGGGGACAACGCAGCGAAGAATTGCACTGGGGAAGAAGACACGCGGTGGTGACAAGGTAACATAGGATCCACACGGAGACAGGACCAGGTAAACGACAAACGCTAGAGTTTTTGGGACATTCCTTGAAGAGATCGAGCGGGATCTTCAGGACTCACCGGAAAACATATAGGGAGAGACAAACATCAGAACATTTCGGAAGAACGTCGAAAAGGAGACACGTCGTATCTGAAAGAACGTTAGATAGACATGACACGAAATAGTCGATGTGTGCCAAGTAAACTGGACTTTGTCCACAAGGTAAGACGCAGATAAAACACGACCTCGGGGAGAAAAAAAGCAAATGGGGATAAAACACCCATGCTGCCAAGTAACTAAATTCGTCCACAAGGTAAGACGCGGATAAAACACGACCTCGGGGAGAAAAATGCAAATGGGGATAAAGCACCCATGATGCCAAGTAAATAAATTCGTCCACAAGGTAAGACGCGGATAAAACACGACCTCGGGGAGAAAAATGCAAATGGGGATAAAGCACCCGTGATGCCAGGTAAATTGGACTTCGTCCACGAGGTAATACGCGGGTAAAACACGACCTCGGGGGAAAAATCAAATGGGGGTAAAACACCCATGATGCCAGGTAAATTGGACTTTGTCCACGAGGTAATACGCGGGTAAAACACGACCTCGGGAGAATAAGCAAATGGGGATAAAACACCCATGATATGCACATGTGTATAAATCATGCTATGATAGATGATCAAATGACAATGCAGATGTCGACGACAAGGCTCGACTCTGTTGGTAAGATGACAAGACTGGAAGACTGATTCCTCAACCCATACATCACTGTCATTCTGTTAAACTGTATCACGCTAATAGTCCCTGTAGGAAAGATGAAAAGCTACTCGGGGATTCTTCAAATAAACTACCCCAGATTGGATGAACTGATAATTGTTTCTCGTAAAATGATTGTTTTATTGTACCCTCATAAGGCTTGCCCCAGTATGAGTCTTGATAAACCAAATTTGAGAAGATCTTGCCCTGAACAAATCTTGAACTGATTCACAGACGAGATGTAAAAGGAACTTGCCCCTGATAAGATCACTTGACCAAGTTTCTTGATTGTTTGAAAATTCCTTAGAGGAAAGCCAGTTTGCAAACAAAGTATATTCATACAAACATGGTAATGCAAAGTTCATGCGACTTTTGAAGTCAAAGTTGTTTTTTTTTTAAATGGAAAATACATGAGTCGTCAGTCAGAACACGACGGTTCAATACGCTCAAAGTTTAAAACAAAGGTGTATTTTCAAAATAAATGATTCACAAAGACCTTTTGGAGTCAGCTTACACAACCTTGTTGTAGTATGCTTTCAAAATAACCTTGCTTCAATTAGGTCTTTTAAGGGTTGTAACGTGGCCTGGTTCACGGTTTAAGAAACAAAGGATAAAGGCTCAAAATTTATTTGTACCCACCCACTCTACGTGATGATCTCCAGCCCTATGCTCAGTTAACTCGTGTTATGCATTCAGGTTCCCATAAGTTAGGAATTGCACTGACGGTAGCAATGATGGTTCCAAAGTCAAGGACATATGAAAAGGCAGCTGTAACACGGTGGGAGAACTGACTTTAAACAATGTTGCGGATAGCAAGAGTCGCCACCGACTTTTATTTTATCCATAAGGAAAGGTTATAAAAGAACAGGAAAGACCTTAGAGAATATTTTGGGTCCGGGGGGTAGGTTATGAAAAGGGAAGGTGTTAGCACCCTTTTCATCCATGGTTATCCATGGGCTCTTAGGTACTTAAGCTCACTTTTGAATTGTTTTGAAAGTGTAGTGTGTGAATAGAAAATTTTCAGAATAGTTAATAAATAATCCATGTAAGGATGTGTTAAGAACTTGTTTGAAAACTTGTTGAAAATTTGTTTAAGTGTGAAACAGTTTTGAAGTGAGCAAGCACCTAGGAGTAACCTACCCTAATGTTTAAAGGTCTTTCTTATTCTTTATCCTTTCCTTAGTAAGACTATCCCTACTATAATGGAGTAGGTAGTCCTTACTTTGGATGTTAAGGGACATGTGAGGGACAATTGGATTTTTGAAGGCCATGGTGGGATGTAATAAGCACATATAAGGGACCATCATCATTTTTCGAAAGGGACTCGATTCGTAAAGGCAACCATAAGGGACTTTGATGATTTTTCTATTTGAGGGACTTGCTTTATACACCCCACTTAACCAGTATTCGTAGGCAACTTGAGGGATATCCTTAGGAAGTGAGACGGCGATTAAAATCGACTTACGTGTGTGAAATGTTTAATTTAATTATCTTATATTAAAATGATCTAATTTATTTTTTTAAATATCATACATATTGGCACTCCCTAATTACTAACCATAATGATAATAATAATTAAATGATTACAATTTACATCTAAGAGGCAATTACAAAATTATAATAAATAAAATAAATAGTAAAATATGATCAAAATAAATATAATAAAAAAAATAACAAATAAGTAAATAAAATATTGGGGTTAGTAAATAATAAGAAAAATTAAATAAGGTTAGTATAAATATAAAGTTAGTGAAAATAATTAGTTGAAACAATAATAATGAGAAAAATAGACAAAGTTAGAAAAAATAATAAGATAGAAATTTCAAAATAATAATAAGCAACAAAATATGATTAGCAATAATAATTAATTAATAACGTGATTAAACATAAGATTTGATTTTTATTTAGAAACATAAATGATTAAATAATTACTATAATATAAAGTTCTAAATATCATAAGATTTGATTTTTATTTAGAAACATAAATGATTAAATAATTACTATAATATAAAGTTCTAAATATCATAAGATTTGATTTTTATTTAGAAACATAAATGATTAAATAATTACTATAATATAAAGTTCTAAATATCATAAAATTTGATTTTTATTTAGAAACATAAATGATTAAATAATTACTATAATATAAAGTTCTAAATATAACATAATTATAAATTTCTTAATCATTTACAAAAATTTAATTATCTCTAATTATATATTAACAATTATTAAGAAAAATATTTACACATTATGATGAAAACAAATTTTAACTAATCAATAATCACATTCACCAAAATTTTACATTAAGTGTTTATAAGGTTTAATTTTATTTACAAAAATTTACAAGAATTATAATAAATATATACATAGAATCATATAGAAAATTAAAATTAGGTTTTCATATTAATTTGGAAAAAAGATGTTAATGTCATTTATTTTAAAAAAAACAGATTTTTATATTACAACAAATTTTAATAAATTAATGATAACAATAATAATAATAATGATAATAATGATAATAATAATAAATAATGATAATAATAATAATAATAATAATAATAATAATAATAATAATAATAATAATAATAATAATAATAATAATAAAGCAATAATGAATTTTAAATGTGCCAAATAACCCAACAATGTTGCTAACGCAGAAATGCGCTCATCGCAACCAGATCTAAATCGGACGAAACAAAATTTATCGCAAAGAAAAAGAAATTAAGCAAAAAATAGTATTATTGCTCACATAAAAATGCGATCATCGCAACCAGATCGAACTAACACAAATGTCACGCGTCATGCACACAAATGTGCAAACATCGTATCGACATAATTCGATCAAAAATCTTATATATATAAACTCTAACAATTTAAAAATTATATATATATATATAAACGCAACAGTAATAGATAAAGAAAAAGAAATAACGGTAATAGATGAAGAAAAAGAAATAACGGTAAAAGATGAAGAAAAAGAAACAACAGTAATAGATGAAGGAAAAGAAATAACGGTAAACGATGAAGAAAAAGAAACAATAGTAATGGATGAAGAAGAAAACTAAATAACGGCCAACGGCACTCACTCCTCTTAGGTTTTTTTCATTCTCTCCCCTTTTTTCAACAAGGCAACACATGTATATATAGGGAACAAATTAGGGTTAACACCAAATTGTCAATAATGTCCCTAAAGCCCATTTTAAAGCCCAAACTAAATAATTAGTTAAGAAAAAATAAAATTTAAATAATTTAAAATAATTAAAATAAACTTAAAATAAAAACTAATAATCCTATTGATTCCTAAAATAAAAAATATTATAAAAAGAACAAAATTTTTTTCAATATTTTTTTATTTTATGATTTTTTGGATATTTTTATGAATAATTTAGAAAAAAGTGAAAAAAAATAATATTTTAAAAAATGATTTAATTAAAATACGAAAATAATAATTAAATAATAATAAAAAACTATTTTTGTTATTTTTTTTAATGAAAGATAGAAAAATTTAGAGTAAAAATAATAAAAACAACAAAAAGTGTCAAAGGTGAGATTCGAACTCTCAACCTCTCACACTCATAACTCCTTACACATGTCCTCCTGCCAATTGTGCCATTTTTACTTTTTAGAAAAAAAGTGCATGCCATATGATATTTACCTGCAAAAAGTCAAACGACTACACAAATTTGTTAGTAATTGATTAAATGCAATGAAATGCGACGACAAATCTTAGGGCAAAATTTGGGGTATTACAGTTATTATGATAATATTTCTCACCCAACCTCTCTTTGATGTTGGCAAAAAAAATCATGAAGTTTGACTTTGGTTTGACCACAGTTGACCTCAGTTTGACCTTTTAACTGCATTGACTGCTTTTGACTTATCTGATCATCTGACTGAGCAAACTTTTGAGAAAAGTCTTGAAACTTGACATGGGGGTTCTTATACACATATAAGATGTTATGAAGCTCACTTGAAGTCTTGGAAGTCCATTTAGCCTGATTAAAGTCAAAACCCTAGTTTTGGATGCACTGCTTAGGAGGTGCATTGTCTGAGGGAATTGTCAACTCTTCTGACCAATTATGAATTTTGTGAACCTTGTGAACCTTCTTGGAACACAAAGTCTTGTATTGTGAGGGCAAATTTTGGGGTGCAACAGCTGCCCCTGTTCAATTTTCTGAAACCTGAGGGGTTAGATTGGTATATTTGTCAGTCGTAACCTGGAAGGTTGAAGGGGATTGAACACAAAAGCCCAAAAATTTGCACTCACCAGTGCATGGAGTGATATTGATGGTTGGTTGAACATGATTGAGTGGGCTTAAAGATGCCACTAGGGGAAAGTTCTTCAATAGTATAATGAGAACTGTCAGGAGTCTGGAGTAATACTGATGTAACAGCATGTCTTCATGAGGATAGAGCAATCAATAATGATAACCCTAAAGCAGTCTTGAAGTGATAAATCTGACCTCAGGAGGATAGAGCAATCAATAGCTCTAAAGCAGTCTTGAAGTAATAATGGCTTCAGGAGGATAGAGCAATCAATAGCTCTAAAGCAGTCTTGAAGTAATAGAATGGCTTCAGTAGGATAGAGCAATCAACAGCTCTAAAGCAGTCTTGTGATATGTCTTCAGGAGGATAGAGCAATCAATAGCTCTAAAGCAGTCTTGAAGTAATGATTTCAGGAGGATAGAGCAATGGATAGCTCTAAAGCAGTCTTGAAATAATAATGTGATATGCCTTCAGGAGGATAGAGCAATCAATAGCTCTAAAGCAGTCTTGAAGTAATAATGTGATATGTCTTCAGGAGGATAGAGCAATCAATAGCTCTAAAGCAGTCTTGAAGTAATGATTTCAGGAGGATAGAGCAATGGATAGCTCTAAAGCAGTCTTGAAATAATAATGTAATATGTCTTCAGGAGGATAGAGCAATCAATAGCTCTAAAGCAGTCTTGAAGTAATGATTTCAGGAGGATAGAGCAACGGATAGCTCTAAAGCAGTCTTGAAATAATAATGTAATATGCCTTCAGGAGGATAGAGCAATCAATAGCTCTAAAGCAGTCTTGAAGTAATAATGTGATATGTCTTCAGGAGGATAGAGCAATCAATAGCTCTAAAGCAGTCTTGAAATAATAATGTAATATGTCTTCAGGAGGATAGAGCAATCAATAGCTCTAAAGCAGTCTTGAAGTAATGATTTCAGGAGGATAGAGCAACGGATAGCTCTAAAGCAGTCTTGAAATAATAATGTAATATGCCTTCAGGAGGATAGAGCAATCAATAGCTCTAAAGCAGTCTTGAAGTAATAATGTGATATGTCTTCAGGAGGATAGAGCAATCAATAGCTCTAAAGCAGTCTTGAAGTAATGATTTCAGGAGGATAGAGCAACGGATAGCTCTAAAGCAGTCTTGAAATAATAATGTAATATGCCTTCAGGAGGATAGAGCAATCAATAGCTCTAAAGCAGTCTTGAAGTAATAATGTGATATGTCTTCAGGAGGATAGAGCAATCAATAGCTCTAAAGCAGTCTTGAAGTAATGATTTCAGGAGGATAGAGCAATGGATAGCTCTAAAGCAGTCTTGAAATAATAATGTAATTTCAGGAGGATAGAGCAATGGATAACTCTAAAGCAGTCTTGAAATAATTAGATGGCTTCAGGAGGATAGAGCAATGAATAGCTCTAAAGCAGTCTTGAAGTAGTAATATGACCTCATGAGGATAGAGCAATGAATAGCTCTAAAGCAGTCTTGAAGTAATAGGATGATTTCAGGAGGATAGAGCAATCAGTAGCTCTAAAGCAGTCTTGAAGTCATGAGAGGCTATCAGGAGGATAAAATAACCCTGAGGTTACAATAAAGCAGTCCCAAAGTAATAAGAAGCTCATCAGGAGGATAAAGTAACCCTGAGGTTATAATAAAGCAGTCCCAAAGATCATAAGATTGTTTGTTGGATAATTAACCTGAAAACAAGGTAGCATTCTGTATAACAACATTAATTTATGCTTTATGTATGCATGTATGACATGATGCACTTAGGTAATGTACTATAGACATATATGTTATGGTATGATGTAAATGATGTATGTATGATATGACACTGCTGGAAGTGTCTGGATATCCTTGTATAACAACTGCTGGCCAAGGAAAATAAATCCCGATTCGTTGTTGAAGAATATATAACCCTCCGTCTGCTGGGGATAACAAGGTATAGATAACCTCCCGTTGTTGGGGATAACAAGGTATAGATAACCTTCGTTTTCGTTTGATAGTAGGATAAGTATAACATCCCGTCTTCGTTCATCGTGCCCTTATTGGAAAGTAATTTCCCGTATATCCGTATAAATTCCAGGGGAGATTAGACTTTGTGAAAATGGATTAGTCCTACTGATGGTTTGTAACTGTCTTGTAAAGATGAACCGGCGAAGCTTCGTTGAAATCCTTCCCTCGTTCGTCCTTAGTAAATACTATTACTGCATTTTCATGCATTTCTGGTAAACATCAATCATATTAAAAGCATACATGCGTTTCTGGTAAACATCAATCATATTCAAAGGCATACATACATTCAAACACAACCAATGGACGTTTCGCTTATGTAAATAGGGTAAAAGTAAATCTGGATTCAAAAGATGGAGTTTATTTATATCAAAAGTGACCCATACACGGGTAAGTTTGTACAAGGAGACATAAACCCTAGTAAGAGAATTTTGTCATGAAGTTTTACAAAAAGAATCAGCTATGTGGGAAATAATCCTATTGAGTTTCAATTCTACTATTGCCACTCAAGTATCTCATCTTCTTGCTGTTGAGACGGAAACGATTGGATTGAGCTTTATCTGTTTGAGCTTGAGTAAGTAGTACAACTGGTTGCAGTTTCATGAGTGATCCAAACGAGACATAGTCATACGCTTTAATCCCTAACTTTTGCCTGGATTTCCCTTTCAGGTTTTCAATCCACCGGGATACCCTTTTTTGCCCAAGCCGCCTTTTCAGGTTTTCGACTTGCCGGGTGTACGTCTTTTTATATATATCCCTAATTTTTGCCCAAACCCTTTTGGTTTGCCGGGATGCCCTTATTTTTGCCTAGGCCTGTCAACCTAGCGGGTCTCTTTTTATGCGTAGTATTTTTTAACTATGTCTGCGTTTACAGGTTGCGGGAAGTCTTCACCATCCATTGTAGTCAGTATCATGGCACCTCCTGAGAACACTGTCTTGACTACAAATGGTCCCTCATATGTTGGAGTCCACTTGCCCCTAGGATCACCCTGTGGTAATATGATACGCTTGATTACCAAGTCACCAGCCTGATATACCTTTGGCTTAACCTTCTTGTTAAAAGCTTTGATCATCCATTTCTGGTACATCTGGACAAGACAAACTGCTGCTAACCTTTTCTCATCAATCAAATTTATCTGGTCAAGTCGAGTCTGAATCCACTCATCTTCATCCAAGCCTGCATCCTTCATAATTCTCAAGGAGGGGATCTGAACTTCAATAGGCAGAACTGCTTCCATACCATAGACTAAGGAGAATGGGGTTGCCCCTGTTGAAGTACGTATTGTAGTACGATAACCATGCAGAGCAAATGGTAACATCTCGTGCCAATCCTTGTAAGTAACAGTCATCTTCTGTACAATCTTCTTAATGTTCTTATTAGATGAGCCAAATGATCAGCAACAACACTCCCTTTAATGGCCTTCTGAGTGGTATACTGTATATCATATTCCGTCAAGATCATTTGCCATCTTGCAATTCTTCCGGAGAGAGCAGGTTTCTCAAATATGTACTTGATTGGATCCATCTTCGAAATCAACAAGGTAGTATGGGTCAACATATACTGTCTTAGTCGGCGAGCAGCCCATGCCAAAGCGCAGCAAGTTTTCTCGAGCAGTGAGTATCTTGTTTCACAGTCGGTAAACTTTTTGCTAAGGTAGTATATTGCCTGCTCTTTTCGACCAGACTCGTCATGTTGCCCCAATACACACCCCATTGAGTTGTCTAATACTGTTAAATACATAATCAAGGGTCTTCCATCAACTGGTGGCATTAAAATTGGAGGTTCTAGCAAATATCTCTTGATTTCATCAAAGGCAGTCTGGCACTCATCGTTCCATTCCATCACCTGATCTTTCTTCAACAACTTGAAGATTGGCTCACAGATGGTAGTTAATTGGGAAATAAATCTTGCAATGTAGTTCAATCGTCCCAAGAAACCTCTAACCTCCTTCTTAGTACGGGGAGCTGGCATCTCTCGTATATCTTTCACTTTTGCAGGATCCACTTCAATACCTTTTCCCCTGACAATGAAACCCAGGAGCTTTCCAGATCTAACTCCAAAAGTACACTTGTTTGGATTTAATCTCAACCTGTATTTCTTCAACCTCTCAAACAACTTGTGCAGATGATCAAGATGTTGCTCTTCATTCTGAGATCTGGCTATCATATCATCCACATATACCTCTATCTCATGATGAATCATATCATGAAACAAAGCCACCATAGCACGCTGATATGTTGCCCCTGCATTCTTCAAACCAAATGGCATTACCTTATAGCAAAAGGTGCCCCACTGTGTCACAAATGTAGTCTTCTCCATATCTTCAGGTTCCATCTTGATTTGATTGTAACCAGAGAAACCATCCATAAAAGAGAATACCTTATGCTGAGCAGTGTTGTCTACCAGAATATCAATATGAGGAAGTGGAAAGTCATCTTTAGGGCTAGCCTTGTTCAGATCTCTTTTCTGTTTTCTTCAGTTCCCAGATTCACAACTTCGACTGGCTCTTCATGTGGCTGTATAGCTTTCTCTTCTTGTTGTAACAACCTAGCAAGCTCCACAGGTATTTCACAATCGTCCTCGTTTCCGTCTTCAATTTGATAGATCGGATTCTTGAAATTGTAATTGGCAATAGTAGAACTGTTATCAACTGGATCCAGAGTGGATGAGGATCGGCATTTTAGTGACGTGGGTGTGTGTAAGAACACATAGCTGATAAAGCAAAAATAAAAGAAAAAGAAAGACAAGGAACACAATATTTACGAAAACGAAACGTCCATTGATTTTATGGAATGAAGTATGCAAATGAAATGACAACCCGTAACAAGCACACCATTGTGCCCCGGGTAAGGCACATGGCTTGAAAGTTTTAATTGTTCCAAATTTAAAAAACATAACACAGTAATAGTATTTACTCCTGACTAAAGGAGATAGGGATAACATCTTCAGCTGTCCAATTATTGAGTCCAGCACCCACAGTAGGAAAAATCCATGCCTCCAGGTTGTAGTCTTCATCTTGATCTCCCACAGCATTGATAACCCCTTGATTGGTGATACGAACAGCACGGGCACGACGGACAGCCTTCTGGGACTCTGCAGTGAAACCCAAACCAAACTTGTCAGACTTGTATGGAATATCAGGAAGCTGACCCCAAATAGTACAACCACCTTCTTCCACCACAGCTTTTGCATCATTGAGGGAGGCCATTGCCATTGTTGGAGGGTTTCTGATGACCACAGGAACCTTCTTCACAGCAGGAGGAGTCACACAATCCTTAACAGCCCAGGGGACCACTTCAAACGACTGACATGGAGTTTCAATGTATTCACCTTCTACTTCCAGATACTTGAAAGTGTTTACATGGCTGACAAAGTATTCTTCCTCTCCAAAGACAGTAACAACTTTTCCATTCACCGGATATCTCAACTTTTGATGTAATGTGGAGGTCACAGCACCTGCCCCATGGATCCAGGGACGACCAAGCAGACATGAGTACGAAGGACGAATATCCATCACATAGAATGTAGCAGTAAACACCTGAGAGCCAACCTTGATTGGGAGATCAATTTCCCCATGCACTACTCTTCTAGAACCATCAAAAGCCTTTACCACAATATTACTGGGCTTCAATACCGTATCTTCAGGACTCAGCTTGTTCAGGACTTCCTTAGGCAACACATTCAGAGAGGAACCATTGTCTATCAGCACATGAGACAGGGTAGTGCCCCTGCATTCAATTGAAATATGCAAGGCCCTGTTATGATCCCTCTTGGCAGGGGTCAAGTCAGCATCAGAAAATCCTAGCCCGTTGTCATAGGTCAGGTGAGCAACACAATTCTCAAACTGGTCCACAGAAATTGCACTGGGTACATGAGCCATCTTTAGAAACTTGATCAATGACTTGGCATGAGCCTCAGAACATAATAACAGGGAGAGCATAGAAATCTTTGAGGGAGTATGCCCCAGCTGATCAACAATATCATAATCACTCTTGCGAATGATTTTCAATACTTCTTCCATCTGCTTAGAGAGGTCATCAGCAGCTGGCACATCAGTAGATACAGGCTCAATAACAGGACCCTTGCCCCGAGCATCAGTGGTGGAAGTAACAGCAGGAGTAACTGCACTCTTAGAAGCAACTGGGGGAGAGAAGACTCTTCCACTACGAGTGATCTTGCTAGATCCAGCAATATTATCAATGTCAACAGGCATATCAGGTAAAGGCTCCTGCTTGACACCATGGATGTAAACATCAGTCCCATAGTGCCAAGGCACAGCTTTGTCAGATGTATAAGGAATAGGACCGGGAGTGGTAATGATCAGAGGAGCTACTCTGGCTTCAGCAACAACTTTCACAGGACCTTCAGCAGTAATCTTGATTGGGCCCTGATGAGTGATTTTAATGGGACCCTTTGAAGTGATTCTTAGTGGTACTTTGTCAACCATGTCAACCTCTTCAACCTTCTTACCCTGAGTCAGATGATCCACCATACTTTCTACAGATGCTGGTCTTCTTTCAAACACTATAGTATATTTATCCATGAGACGTTGAATCCTATCTCTCAAAATGAAGCAACTATCCGGCTTATAGGTACAATATAGACAATCTTCATGACAACCTGAAAAGATCCCAGCTTGTACTAACCTCTTTTTGATAACAGACAATGGTGTGCTCAACTCCATAAACAGCGAGAAGATGAGAAACCTGTGCACAATTATAAACCTGTGATGCAATGATATGGGAATGCATATGCAATGTTTTCAAGGACCGCAGGATTTAAATTTGCTTAAACAAACAAGAAAGTAACTTTTTATTAGTAATAACTTGTTTTGCCTTTTAGGCTTACAAAAAATGAAAACGAAATAAGTACAAAAGATGGGGTTTTAAGTCTCCCATGGACATTTCCTCTTGGTGTTGAGGTATGAGTTGAGGTTTCGTTCCTCATGAAGTAGCTTTGTTAGCTCTAGGATCCTTGCTTGGCTTGCTTTGTAATGAGCCTCGAAAGTATCCCTTTTCTCTTTCAGTTGGATCCATGATCTCTGCAAGTCTTCCATATCAGTAGGCATGTCTGGGTGAAGGATGGTATAAGCTGTGTCTCCTTCAGCAACAGGTTCCATGGTAACTGGTAGGATGGCAGGATATGGCATCATGAGTGTCTGAGCACGAAATCGTACCCATCTGAGATAAGCCTCCATAGGAATGGTGTACTTAGGCTCCAGTGTCTTGCTATCAATCCTGTTTACCTTTCCCCAAGCTCGGATGAATCTCTGACGGTAACCCTGAAGATCGTTGTCGTAGTCAAACACAATGCCCTGAATCAAGTATCCCTACAAAGTTGATCCTGATGGTGTTTCTACGAGCAGAAGCCATGACCTGCAACAAAGAACAAAGATAAATCCTTTGGTCCTTGAAATGGTTAGGGAAAATGATATGCTTATGATGCATGATGATGTCATGATGTCATGCTCAATCACAAACATGTGGCACACACAAACAAGTCACACCATAGCCCTAGGTTTAAAGGCTTGCATGAGGTTCAAAGGCAAGTACCCTCCCCTGAGGTTAGATGGTTCATCCTGTCCTACAAAAGTAACCAGGTTCTAAGGGATCTCAATATAATTGATCCTTCACAAGGGTGGTTGTTCAGAAGGCAACTTACTTGCCAACCAAAACCTTCCAAGTTTAAGATCTCAATGAGCGTAGTATCGAGTGTCAACCAACTTCAGTCTGCACCAAAGCCGGTTACCTCACTACTTTCTAAAGGCCAAGATGAGTTAACTAGGGTTCTAAAAGTCAGTTAGTGCATTGACAACATATGGCAGCCTCAATATTATCCTCAACTTGACTTAAGGAATATAAGCACCAACCAAGAAGTCGCACTAACTATGGCCACCAGATCAATCGTATCGATATACGTCGTACAGTTTCCTTGGTCTATTGCCATTTACCTAAGGTACACTAGATCCGGGTTAGGACCTTTCACACATAAGAGCACCCCAACAATATAATAATAAAGCAAACAAGGCAAACAATTTAAAGTGATCTTAATTCCTAAGGGTACCCCTCTTAAATAGGTCCCCAGCAGAGTCGCCAGTTCTGTAACACGGTGGGAGAACTGACTTTAAACAATGTTGCGGATAGCAAGAGTCGCCACCGACTTTTATTTTATCCATAAGGAAAGGTTATAAAAGAACAGGAAAGACCTTAGAGAATATTTTGGGTCCGGGGGGTAGGTTATGAAAAGGGAAGGTGTTAGCACCCTTTTCATCCATGGTTATCCATGGGCTCTTAGGTACTTAAGCTCACTTTTGAATTGTTTTGAAAGTGTAGTGTGTGAATAGAAAATTTTCAGAATAGCTAATAAATAATCCATGTAAGGATGTGTTAAGAACTTGTTTGAAAACTTGTTGAAAATTTGTTTAAGTGTGAAACAGTTTTGAAGTGAGCAAGCACCTAGGAGTAACCTACCCTAATGTTTAAAGGTCTTTCTTATTCTTTATCCTTTCCTTAGTAAGACTATCCCTACTATAATGGAGTAGGTAGTCCTTACTTTGGATGTTAAGGGACATGTGAGGGACAATTGGATTTTTGAAGGCCATGGTGGGATGTAATAAGCACATATAAGGGACCATCATCATTTTTCGAAAGGGACTCGATTCGTAAAGGCAACCATAAGGGACTTTGATGATTTTTCTATTTGAGGGACTTGCTTTATACACCCCACTTAACCAGTATTCGTAGGCAACTTGAGGGATATCCTTAGGAAGTGAGACGGCGATTAAAATCGACTTACGTGTGTGAAATGTTTAATTTAATTATCTTATATTAAAATGATCTAATTTATTTTTTTAAATATCATACATATTGGCACTCCCTAATTACTAACCATAATGATAATAATAATTAAATGATTACAATTTACATCTAAGAGGCAATTACAAAATTATAATAAATAAAATAAATAGTAAAATATGATCAAAATAAATATAATAAAAAAAATAACAAATAAGTAAATAAAATATTGGGGTTAGTAAATAATAAGAAAAATTAAATAAGGTTAGTATAAATATAAAGTTAGTGAAAATAATTAGTTGAAACAATAATAATGAGAAAAATAGACAAAGTTAGAAAAAATAATAAGATAGAAATTTCAAAATAATAATAAGCAACAAAATATGATTAGCAATAATAATTAATTAATAACGTGATTAAACATAAAATTTGATTTTTATTTAGAAACATAAATGATTAAATAATTACTATAATATAAAGTTCTAAATATCATAAGATTTGATTTTTATTTAGAAACATAAATGATTAAATAATTACTATAATATAAAGTTCTAAATATCATAAGATTTGATTTTTATTTAGAAACATAAATGATTAAATAATTACTATAATATAAAGTTCTAAATATCATAAGATTTGATTTTTATTTAGAAACATAAATGATTAAATAATTACTATAATATAAAGTTCTAAATATAACATAATTATAAATTTCTTAATCATTTACAAAAATTTAATTATCTCTAATTATATATTAACAATTATTAAGAAAAATATTTACATATTATGATGAAAACAAATTTTAACTAATCAATAATCACATTCACCAAAATTTTACATTAAGTGTTTATAAGGTTTAATTTTATTTACAAAAATTTACAAGAATTATAATAAATATATACATAGAATCATATAGAAAATTAAAATTAGGTTTTCATATTAATTTGGAAAAAAGATGTTAATGTCATTTATTTTAAAAAAAACAGATTTTTATATTACAACAAATTTTAATAAATTAATGATAACAATAATAATAATAATGATAATAATGATAATAATAATAAATAATGATAATAATAATAATAATAATAATAATAATAATAATAATAATAATAATAATAATAATAATAAAGCAATAATGAATTTTAAATGTGCCAAATAACCCAACAATGTTGCTAACGCAGAAATGCGCTCATCGCAACCAGATCTAAATCGGACGAAACAAAATTTATCGCAAAGAAAAAGAAATTAAGCAAAAAATAGTATTATTGCTCACATAAAAATGCGATCATCGCAACCAGATCGAACTAACACAAATGTCACGCGTCATGCACACAAATGTGCAAACATCGTATCGACATAATTCGATCAAAAATCTTATATATATAAACTCTAACAATTTAAAAATTATATATATATAAACGCAACAGTAATAGATAAAGAAAAAGAAATAACGGTAATAGATGAAGAAAAAGAAATAACGGTAAAAGATGAAGAAAAAGAAACAACAGTAATAGATGAAGGAAAAGAAATAACGGTAAACGATGAAGAAAAAGAAACAATAGTAATGGATGAAGAAGAAAACTAAATAACGGCCAACGGCACTCACTCCTCTTAGGTTTTTTTCATTCTCTCCCCTTTTTTCAACAAGGCAACACATGTATATATAGGGAACAAATTAGGGTTAACACCAAATTGTCAATAATGTCCCTAAAGCCCATTTTAAAGCCCAAACTAAATAATTAGTTAAGAAAAAATAAAATTTAAATAATTTAAAATAATTAAAATAAACTTAAAATAAAAACTAATAATCCTATTGATTCCTAAAATAAAAAATATTATTAAAAGAACAAAATTTTTTTCAATATTTTTTTATTTTATGATTTTTTGGATATTTTTATGAATAATTTAGAAAAAAGTGAAAAAAAATAATATTTTAAAAAATGATTTAATTAAAATACGAAAATAATAATTAAATAATAATAAAAAAATTATTTTTGTTATTTTTTTTAATGAAAGATAGAAAAATTTAGAGTAAAAATAATAAAAACAACAAAAAGTGTAAAAGGTGAGATTCGAACTCTCAACCTCTCACACTCATAACTCCTTACACATGTCCTCCTGCCAATTGTGCCATTTTTACTTTTTAGAAAAAAAGTGCATGCCATATGATATTTACCTGCAAAAAGTCAAACGACTACACAAATTTGTTAGTAATTGATTAAATGCAATGAAATGCGACGACAAATCTTAGGGCAAAATTTGGGGTATTACAGTTATTATGATAATATTTCTCACCCAACCTCTCTTTGATGTTGGCAAAAAAAATCATGAAGTTTGACTTTGGTTTGACCACAGTTGACCTCAGTTTGACCTTTTAACTGCATTGACTGCTTTTGACTTATCTGATCATCTGACTGAGCAAACTTTTGAGAAAAGTCTTGAAACTTGACATGGGGGTTCTTATACACATATAAGATGTTATGAAGCTCACTTGAAGTCTTGGAAGTCCATTTAGCCTGATTAAAGTCAAAACCCTAGTTTTGGATGCACTGCTTAGGAGGTGCATTGTCTGAGGGAATTGTCAACTCTTCTGACCAATTATGAATTTTGTGAACCTTGTGAACCTTCTTGGAACACAAAGTCTTGTATTGTGAGGGCAAATTTTGGGGTGCAACAGCAGCCACTACTTCCTTATAATATTTGTCATTTTGATATTGAAGATTTTCAAGATGAAGAATTTAGAACTCCTCTTTGTATTATCCCTAAATTTTTCCTGAACTGTTTCTTTTAAAGCTTACAGCCAGCGGGATGCCCCAGTTTTGCCTAAGTCTCCTTCATAGATTTTTGACTCAGTGGGCTTTTTCTTTTGATTTTTTTTTTAAACATGACTGCTTGGTTTAACGATTACGGTGAACCATCATCGGTTTTTTGGCTAAAAAATAATCTTCGACACTTGTTTGTTGTGTGTGAAGGAAAATTGTAAGTGCGACCTTTATATCAAAGGTATATTGCATGAACACATAACCGAGTTAACTGAGAACTACCCATCCCCAGATTAAAATTGCGGGGTTTTTTTTGTAAAGAAAGGAACTCCAACTTCTAGGCTCGAAGGGGTTGACAAGGGATTAACTTCCTTATTTCTCCAGTGTTTGGGAATTGAAACAATGCCTTACATCGTCAACAAGGTTTGATTGAAAGCATACTGACAGCAATTATGGGTATAACGTTATCATCATCCTCCCTCCAATCTTAGCATATCAAAAATTTGGACAAAAAGTAAATATTTGAAAATAAAGCATAAAAATGCAAATAGTAAGCAAAATGAATTGAATCAAAAGTCGCAATGCTCATTTAATTAATGTAAAAGTACAAACATAATTTGAAAGCAAACAACTAATACGAAATAAGGAAAACGCAAACAACAAGGAATAAAAGGCCTAGTGATAAAACTTCATTTATGATGAACTGGCAAGGGATCCTTCTGAACATTCGGATGACCGTCTATAAAATTAAGTATTCCGGTTCTAACCAATTCACGCACTCTAGCCTTCAGCATAAAATAATGTTCCAAGTCGTGGTCTGGGGCACCCTCATGAAAAGCACAATGGAGATCGGTCCTGAACCCAACCGGATGGGGATTAGGAGGAGGTGGCGAAGCCTTTGTGGTGATCAGTTCTCGTCGAACCAAGTCAAGATATAGCTCAGTGTAAGTCATGGGAATAGGATCAAAGTGGCTTCTGTTCCATTTCTGGTTTTGTCTGATAATTGGGCGTTGAGGAGTCTGAGCTGGCTGTCCTCTGGCAATCAATATTTGAAGCATTTCAGTGAGCTTAGTCATGTCTGATTTCAACTCATTGATTTCCATTCGGATCTCTGCATTGTATGTCTCTTGCTCTGACATCTTATGTCTATAGTTAGCCCTGGTCTGATATATGTGTCGAGGAATCAACTTGACGACTCAAAGGTACACTGGAAGACGAGAGAACCGAGAATGAGAAACCGGGGGAAAAATGCAATGCAAAAATGTGATGCTAATGCCATGTAATGGTTCCAAGAATTTCAACGGTCGATTGCAAATATTCCCTTTTAGGAAAGTTGGAAATAAATTATTTTTTTTACTCTAAAATGTAGGACCTTTTTGAATTTGCAAAGGACTGTTGAGTTCCTTGAAACTGGAAATGATATGATGCTTTATGGATGCAAAGCACAAATACACACACAAAGGTCCTAGGTTAGAGGACAGCGAATGGAGTTAAGGTCTACCCTTCCCAAAAGGTAAGTACTATAGGTTAATTGTACCTGCAGAACAAGGTTCTAAAGCGGTGCCCAAAGTCATCAATCCATCTTTCGGATATTATCAACTTTCCGACTGACTCGGGGGTCGATAATATTCTCAAGAGAACCTCATTTAAGTGTAGTATCGCGTAGCAACTATTGTAGGACTACTCCCACATAGTTCCCGCACTACGTCCTATATAAGGCCAAAGTGGTGTTAAGGTACTACGGTCCCCAGTATCATAGACTCCAATTGAAAATAGTAAAAGTTTTCACGACTGCACTCGATCAACCGAACCATTTTCGAAAGGGTCTCAACTGAGTGGTGATTCTGGAGTTGACTTGGTCGGGACTCACTCCCAGCAAGCCTCGTCGAATATCTCACCTTCCTATAATAAGGTCACTCAAGTCCGGGTTAGGACTTATCTCACAATAACAGGTATCCCCACAAGGTACAATGATATATAAAAATAATTAATAAAACATCATACAATGAACAAAATAGGGGTAACCCTTAAAAATTAGGAGGGTCCCCGGTGAAGTCGCCATTTTCTGTTGCGGTGGAATATGATATCAATTTATTAATTAATTTGAATCGCATCTTTAGTTCACAACCGCTCTTTGATTTATCCGAAGGAAAAGGTCAAAAGAGGAAAACCTAATTTTGCATCATAAAGACAATGCGGGGAGAGACCTAGGTAAGGGGTTGATTAAGCTTAGGGAAGGTATTAGCACCCTAAACTTCTGTAGTACTCTACAGGAACCTTTTGTTATTGTATGTTTTTTTTATTATCTGTTTGAAATATATTGCTAAAGGGATAGAGTGACCTAAAGACCTAAGGGTTAGTCCTAAGTTTACTCGGCAAGACGTCGCATCTTGCGCCTACGTATCCCGGATAGGGAATGGAATCAGAGTAATTGTAGTTCCCCTCGAAAGGGAGGTTAGAAACGTCTTGACTGTGGTCAAGGTTTCATTGGGGAGTAAGCTTTCATAGGGAAGCGCCTATGTGGAGTCTTGAAACTCATATTTCTACATTGAAATTGTTAATTGAAATTAGGGTTAAATTAAATATTCCACGACGGGAAACCCTAAAACAGAGTACGGCGACTCTTTGACCTAATGCTAGGGTAAAGGGTATTTTCGTCCACGGCGGGATGCCTAGGCGATTAGGGTTTTGAAATGGTCAAACGTTAGGGTTATTGACTCGGCGGTCAAACGGCTAGACCTAATCCTTCGGAAGGAACATAACGCTAAATCATGCAAAACATGGCAAAATATTATATGGCAGAAATAAAGTGCAGAAAGTAAAGAAAGCGTCGCGACGATCACTCGCGTAAATTACAAATCCCCAAAAAATGCAAAATAAAATAAACCGCGACCATGGCCTCGCGTAAATTAACCATGGAACAAATTACAAATATGATAACAAAATATTTGATTAATAATAATCGGAGACCGATTAAAACCTAGCGGAAAACAAATAGAGAACGTTAGTGAAAAAAAAGTTAGGCGGAAATCAATGACAAATAATAAAGCAATTAATAATGAAAGAAAGAAAATGCAATTGGGAAATTTATTATTTTATTAATTTTGAAAAACTTTATTTTTAATTTCTGAAAAAAGAAATTTAATCTTAATTTTGAAACAATGGTTTTTAATAAAAAAATTTAGTTTTAATTTTTTTAAAAAGGGTTCAATTTAAATTATTTTAAAAAAAAGAAGTTTTAGTTTTAATAAAAAACAGTTTTAATTTTTTATATTATAAGAACAGAGTTTTAAAACAAGGTTTAACTAGGAAATATTTTTTAATTAAACTAACCATTTATTATGACATAATTACAATTTAAAGAAATTCAGAATAATAATAATAATAATAATTATTATTATTATTATTATTATTATTATTATTATTATTATTATAATAATAAGAAGAAGAAAAATAAAAAAAAAAGGAAAAATAAAAAATATAAAAAAATAAAAGGGGAAAAGTAGGCTTCACGCTGAAGCCTTTCAATCTTTAGGTTTTTAGAAACCCCCATCTTCTTCTTCATCACGGTGGCGGCGTCATTGCAGCTCCTTTGAGCTTTGCTCCATTCTTGCATGGCCGGAAACGATTTCTCTCCTTCTTCTTCGGGTTGTTCCACCTGAAAACAACAGAAAAACTTTGTTATTGACAAAAAGAACTGCTCACCTAGTTCAGGGTTCGAAGCGGTTCGTGGTGGTTTTGCGTCGTTTGGTGGATTTGCTGACGCTTCCCTCTTCTGATAAATCGTGAGAACGGCCGCCGTTTTTTCCTTTCTTCCTCCCTCTTTTTTTTATCAAATATAACTCATGTTTATATAGGTAACAAATTAGGGTTAACTCTAACCTAATGCCTATTTTAAAGCCCAACTTAAATAATTAGTCAAAACTAAAAAACAAACTAAAACAAACTTAAAAGAATAAAATCTTTTCTAATATTTTTAATTTTATGATTTTTGGATGTTTTTATGAATAATATGGAAAAAAGTGAAAAAATAATATTTTTTTAAAAAATAATTTAAATAAAATACGAAAATAATAATTAAATAATAAAAAAACTATTTTTGTTATTTTTTTTTATGAAAATAGAAAAGTTAGAATAAAAATAAAAGAAAAACAAAAAGTGAAGAAGGTGGGATTCGAACTCTCGACCTCTCACACTCACAACTCCTTACACACGGTCTCTTGCCAACTGTGCCATTTTATTCACTCAAAATAAAGTGGCACTAGAAACCATGTAAAGGTAGGACAAATTTGGGGTGCAACAGAATCCAATTAACCTTGATCTTGTTCTTGATAGCATATAGGAGCTGCATCTCCAAGTCATTGATTTGAGAGTGGTTGGAGTCCTTTGGAATCAACACGTAACAGATAATATAGTGCAACATTCTATCATTAACCGTCAGATTCTTTACATAGCACAGCATGCGAGCAGTCCTTTGACTCGCAATAACAACATCTTTTAGAAGCCGACAGATACGATAATAGTATTCCATCTTATCGTACTTAGCCCATGGACCTTTCACATGGTTGACTCCTTTCCTGAGAAAAAATCCTTTGGATGGTATCTCTAATCTCGCAGCAATGCCGGACAGATTTTCCTTCAATTCAAAGTTCCAAACAGAAGTTTCCAATATATGTTCATTATCAGCATTCAAATAAACAGACAACTTATTCATAAAGGATTTGACCAAATTGGGGTAACATTTTCCATTGTCAGATACAAACTTATCAATCTTTTGAAATTTTAACAGAGCTGGGAAATCAAAAGTAGAAGCCGGAAATGCATTGAAATTAACGTACTTTACCGGGAAGAGATGACGAACCCGGACCTTGAAATCCATTCTACGCTTCTTCGTAAATTCCATGGGAGTATTGTCTTCATCAGAGGTAGAGATGTTTTCCGGTAGTTTTCCCTTGCCTTTGTTGTTGGGAGCCATTTGAGGAGTTGGAGCTTTTGAGAGTTTGAGGTGCTTCTGAGAGATTTAGGGTTTTAGGGTTTTGTAAGGAAGGTAAAGTGATACCAATATAGTGAGAAATAGTTTAAGTGGTTTTTTAAGTTAGGGTTGGAAGTTGGAATTATTTTGTATTTAAAGAAGAAAAAGAGAGTTCCAAGGATTTGTGGTTGATGACATTTTAAAAGTCACTTGAACCACACATAAATAATCATTTAAACACATTTATCCAAAATTTGACTAATTTTTCGTTTCTGAATTTTTGAAAAATTTACAGTGTTAATCAGTTAACCATATAGGTTAATCGGTTAACACATTGAAAAATTTAATTTTTTGAATAAAAAGTAGCAGTGTTAATCAGTTAACCCTGGGGGTTAATCGGTTAACACATTAAAAAATTAACTCAGAATTGAAAAATTAACAGTGTTAATCGGTTACCCCTATAGGTTAACCGGTTAACACACGCGAAATTTTGGAAAAATGTTTAAAAACAGAATACAAACAGGTTTGAAAACATTCAAAAAGCACACATTAACTTAAGAAGAGGTTAGATGTCACCTTCATCGAGAATTGCGAGTTCTCGTCGAATCTTGAAGAAAGGTTCTTTTGCCAGTGGCTTTGTAAAAATGTCAGCGAGTTGGTTATGCGTATCCATAAAGGTAACTTCGACGTCTCCATTAAGCGTATGATCGCGTAAGAAGTGGTGTCGAATATCTATATGTTTGGTTCTTGAATGCATGACGGGATTTTTTGTTATGCTGATTGCACTAGTGTTGTCGCACCGAAGCGGAATGCATCCGAGATTCAAACCGTAATCATCAAGTTGTTGCTTAAGCTAAAGAATTTATGCACAGCAACTTCCCGCTGCTATGTACTCTGCCTCAGCCGTACTTAGAGCAACACATGCTTGTTTCTTGCAAGCCCATGAAACCAGTGAATTTCCTAGGATGTGACACGTTCCACTTGTGCTTTTCCGATCTGTTTTACAACCTGCATAGTCCGCGTCAGAATAACCAACTAAATTGCATATACTAACTTTTGGATACCATAGGCCGACGGTTGATGTTCCCTTGAGATACTTCATAATTCTCTTCACTGCGGTGAGGTGTGACTCTTTTGGATTTGCTTGAAATCGGGCACACAAACACACACTGAACATAATGTCAGGACGACTTGTCGTCAAGTACAGTAAGGAGCCAATCATTCCTTGATACTTTGTAATTTCGATAGAAACACCGGATTCATCTTGATCTACATAGGTTTCGGATCCCATAGGTGTAGCCATTGCCTTACAAGTATCCATTTCAAACCTTTTCAACAATTCTTTACAATACTTGCTTTGGTTGATGAAGATACCATCTTTCAATTGCTTGATTTGAAGTCCAAGAAAGTAGTTCATCTTTCCCATCATGGACATCTCAAATTCTCCTTGCGTCATGGATGAGAATTCCTCACATAGGTCTTTGTTAGTTGAACCAAAAATGATATCATCAACATAGACTGGAACTAATAAAGTATTACCTTTATCTTTCTTGATAAACAGAGTCTTGTCAACCTTGCCTTTAACAAATCCCTTTTTGCACAGGAAATTGCTAAGCCTATCATACCATGCCCTTGGTGCTTGTTTTAAGCCGTAAAGAGCTTTCTTCAACTTGAAGACATGTGAAGGATTATTGAAGTCTTCAAAGCCCGAGGTTTGTTTGACATAGACTTCTTTATTGATGTAGCCATTCAAGAAAGCGCTTTTTACGTCCATTTGAAAAAGCTGAAAATTTAATGAACAAGAATAAGCAAGTAAAAGACGGATTGCTTCTAACCTTGCAACCGGAGCGAATGTTTCCTCGAAATCAATCCCTTCCTCTTGATTGTAGCCTTGGGCCACCAATCTTGCTTTGTTCCGAATGATAATTCCATTTTCATCCAGTTTGTTCTTGAATACCCATCTTGTACCAATGATGTGCTTATCACTAGGTCTAGGAACAAGTTCCCAAACTTGATTCCTTTCAAATTGGTTTAACTCTTCTTGCATAGTGATAATCCATTGATCGTCATTTAGTGCTTCACCAACTTTGGAGGGTTCAATTTGAGAAACAAAAGCCATGTTTAAGCAAGCATCTTAGAGATTGAGTCTTGTTGTAATGCCTTGACTAATGTCACCAATAATTTTGTCAATTGGATGATCTCTATGAGTTCTCCAATCTTTTTGTAGATCGTTGACATTGGAATCTTGTTGAATCGGTATATCTTGTTCTTTCATGATATCTTTAGAAGTATCTTCATCGGGAATTCCTACAGAATCATCATCATTATCACAAAACACAATATCCTCCTTGGAGGGGTTAGATTCATCAAATTTGATATGCATAGATTCTTCTATAGTTAATGTTCTTTTATTATAAACTCTAAATGCTTACTAGTAAGGGAATAACCGAGAAATATAACTTCATCCGATTTTTCATCGAACTTACCAAGATTGTCTTTGTCATTGTTGAGGACAAAGCACTTGCATCCAAAGATATGAAAGAAAGCAATGTTTGGTTTCCTTCCTTTGAATAATTCATACGGTGTTTTCTTGAGGTTGGTCTTATATTTACCCGATTACTCATAAAACATGTCGTACTCACCGCATCTGCCCAAAAATACTTAGGTAAATTTGAATCGCTAAGCATTGTTCTTGCAAGTTCCACCAATGAACGATTCTTCCTCTCTACGACACCATTTTTTTGAGGAATTCTTGGTGCCGAGAAGTTGTGTGAGATTCCATGTTCTTCACAAAATTCTTCGAATAAAGTATTTTGGAATTCTCCACCGTGATTGCTTCTAATGGAGGCTATTGTAAGAGACTTCTCATTTTGAATTTGTTTGGCAAACTTTTTAAATGCTTTAAAAGCGTCACTTTTCTGCACCAAAAAGTAAGTCCAACAAAATCTAGAATAATCATCTACAATTACTAAAGCATAGAAATTACCTCTGAAGCTTTTTGTTCTAGATGGACCAAAAAGATCCATATGCAACAATTGTAGTGGCCTTGTTGTGGACACCATATTTTTGGATATGAAAGTTGATTTAGTTTGTTTCCCCTTTTGACATGCGTCACACAATCTATCTTTGACGAATTTGATCTTCGGTAATCCAATCACCAAATCATGTTTAATTAATTTGTTCAAGTGCTCCATGTGAATGTGAGCAATTCTTTTATGCCATAGCCATGACTCGTTGTTGTTCACCATAAGACATTTAACCTTCAAAGATACATTGTCAAGAGAAATCATAAAAATATTATTGATTCTATTACCTTTTAGCATAACCTCATGAGTGACTTCGTCTTCTATCAAACATTCAACTTTGTTGAATTTGATTTTGAATCCTTTGTCACAAAGTTGGCTAATACTAAGAAGATTGTGCTTGAGTCCTTCGAAATAAAGTACATCTTCTATTGTTGTAAGAGGTAGTGAACCAATGGTGCTTATGCCAAGAATCTTGCCTTTATTATTATCACCATAAGTAACATAACCCTTGGCTTTAAGTGTTAGTTGTGAAAATTTGTTTATATCTCCCGTCATATGCCTTGAACACCCACTACCAAGATACCAATGATTTTTGGAGGTCTTCAAGCATACCTACAAAACAAGATTAAGTTTTGTTAGGTACCCAAATTGCTTTGGATCCTTGATAATTAGTTCCCTTTTTCACCCACATATAATTCCCTTCTGGAACACTAAAGTTACGAACATAACAAGCATTAGGTGTGTGACCTTTAATTCCACAATAAAAACAAGTTGGTTCAAAATTGCTTTTATATCTAGGAACATAAGATTTCTTCTTAGCAAACAATTTCTTTTTAGGATGATGATGCATAATTTTAGAATTGTTTACTTTTTCCTTAGGAATTTGGTTCTTAGGCCTAACAAAGATTGTTTCATTTGAACTTGGTTTAGAGAAATTGGAATATCCGAGTCCACTTTTATCATTAGAAAATCTTTGATGCCTAAGAACTTCTTCCAAACCAATTTGACCTTTCTCATATCTTTCAATAACTCTTTTAAGTTGAACAATTTGAAATGAGAGAGATTCACAATTTTTACATACAAAATTATGTTTTTCACTTAAAAAAATTTGTTTCTCATCTTCAACATATTTTGCTAATTCAAAGTTCTTTTCTTCTAAAGAAGCCATTTGTTTCTTTTGAGATGAGATAGTCTTATACAGATTTTTGCATTCAAGTAAAAATTCATTAATAGCATCTTGTGCATCATTATCATAAACAGAAAAGTTACTACTAACCTCATCTTTTTCGTCATCGGAGTGGTGTGAAGCCATTAGAGCCACATTTGCACATTCATCGCTTTCTGATTCTGATGAGGAACTTATCTCATTATCTTCCCAAGCAATATACGCCTTCTTGTTCTTAAATTCCTTCTTGCCTTTGTATCCTTCTTTCTTTGGAAGCTTTGGACAATCTAATTTTATGTGGCCTTGCTTTCCACATTCGTAGCATGTAACATCTTGCTTTGATGTGGATGCTTCCCTTTTTCTGAAATGTCTATTATTTTTATCATAAAGAGGTTTATTATTTTTATTGAAAAATTTACCAAGCCTTTTTACAAGGAGCATGAACTGTTCATCTTCCTCCAATGCGTCATCATTTTTATTTTCTTTTGACTCTACTTTCAAAGCAATTCCTTTGGACTTCTTTTCTAGATTTTCATGTTTCTCAAGCCTTCCAAGTTCTAACTCATGTTCTTGAAGTTTGTCGTCACTTTTGGTTGTCATTCCCTAGTTAAGGATCTAAGAATTTTAAGATTCAAATCATCGTTAGTAAAGGTCTTACCGAGAGCAATTAAGTGATTTGTCAAGTGGACGAATCTTTTCTGTAATGCCACAATGGATTCTCAAGGAAGCATTCTAAACATTTCGTATTCTTGACTTAGTATGTTCAATCTGGATCTCTTTACTTCGGCGGTGCCTTCATGTGTTTCCACTAAGGTGTCCCATATTTCTTTTGCCAACTTGCATTGAGAGATTCGGAAGAACTCATCCATACTTAATGCACTTTGTAATATGTTGATAGCCTTTTTCTCATTAAGAATCATTTTCTTGTCATCATCATCGTATGATGATTTAATCTTCGTAGTTCCTACACCATTGACGACACTTGTCGGTTGATGAGGGCCATCTTCAACAGTTTCCCATATTCCTTCTCCTTGGGCTTCTAGATATGCCTTCATGCGGATTTTCTAAAAATCAAAGTACTTTCCAGAAAACAGTGGGGGTTTGTTACTACTTCCACCGTCTTTGAAAACCGGGTTGGTGCTAGCGGAAGCCATACTGGATCGATAGGAACAGGTTACCTTAACCTGCTCTAATGCCAAATGTAAGTTATATGTATGCCTAAGAGGGGTGAATTAGGTTCTTAGACACTTTTTCCGGTTTTTCGATGGTTCTTCGATTTTACTTTCCTTAAAAGTTTCTAGGTGATGAAAGCGGTAAATGCGGAAAGTAAAGAACACAGCAATGTATAGTGGTTCCCCTCACAATCCGAGAGTACTCCACTCCCCTTTCAACATGAAAGAGTATTTCACTATCAATGTTAGATTTCTACACAAGAAAATCCTAACAACCAATAAAATCCTCCATGAAAAGTTACTATTTTTGGTTGTTGTTTCAGTGTTAATCGGTTAACCAAATAGGTTAATTGGTTAACACCTTTCCAACGTTCAAAATATTTGAATTTTACATGTGTTAATCGGTTAACCCATATGGTTAATCGGTTAACACTGTAAAAAATTCCCAAAATCATAATTTTAACTTGTGTTAATCGATTAATCCCCACAGGTTAATCGGTTAACACTGGAAGTTTTTGCAAAAACACTTAATTTAAAATATAGAAAGTATTTTAAAAACATTTTAAAATATTTAGTGATAGTGGTGAGTGAAGTGTGATTGAAAGAACACTTGTATAACTATTTCTTAAGTAAAATATGTTATACCAATTCTTGTATCATCAACACCACTTGAAGTTTGTAGATGAAGCTTGGTTCATAGCATCATGTGCGACTTTAACTTGATCTTTGATAATGAATTCTTGTTGATTGCTTGTGTCTTTCTTTTTGCAAATGTGTACCAATCTTGTATGAGTTGTCTTCATCAAAAAACACAGGTCTTGAAGCTTGCTTCCACATCATTGAAAATGGCAAGTTATGTGCAAGAACATGTGGATAATCAAATATACATGGTTTAAGTATAAAGCAAGTGATCAAACACACAATATGGAACATATAAGTGATGTTTACAAACATCACACATCAAGAGAGGAGTTCAAACAACATATTGCATATGAAGTGGTCAAAATGGCAAGTTTGAGTAAGAACATGGTGACAGTCATGAATACATGTTTTAAACAGCAACCAAATGATTAAACACAACCTAAGACATACAAATGATGTTTACAAACATCACACACCTATGCCTAAATAGAATCCATGAGTTGCATATGGAAATGACATAAATAGAAAGCTATCAAGCCAATACGAGTGGACAGTCACAACCACACAAGTTTAAGGGCAAACCAATGTTCAAACATGACCTATAATTGATATTGAACATGTCCAAGCTCAATGTACATCGGAAATTGGCATGATTTTAAAAGTGACTAGTAAAAGCACACACCCCTTATAGCCTCTTCAAGCTAATACACAAAGTAAGAATTCCAGCTGAGATGTGATGATTTAAACAGCCTCAAGATGTTCCAAACAAGTTATTCAAGTGTTCCAAACTCCCTCCAAGTGGCTGCCTTGACATAATGACCTCTTTTTGTAAGAATGACCAAGAACTCTCAAAGGAAAATATATGAAATGGTGTTACAGAAGTGTGGTGAAGATTTTTAGAGTTCAAATATATGGAAGGTGTTTGAAGTGTTGGAAAGGTTGGAAGAGGACTGGACAGATTTGTGGCTCTAAAAGTGCAAAAAGTCAAAGTTTTGTGGATTGACAATTGACTTTTTGAGGGAGCAGTTTTCTGGTGAGAGTGAGTGTTTGAACAACTTAAATATAGCATATGTGATGTGTTTGAAGTGTTGGTGGATGTGTTTAATGGTTGTATGAGGTTTTGGCAAGGTTTATGCAAACACAAAAAAATTTGCCTTAAGGGAGAAAGCTTCACAAGTTGCAAGAACAATGTGATCATAGGAATGTGGGATGTTTTGCTTGGTTTCAAGCTCAATATGGTGTTTTTTGGATGTGATGAGAGTGCTCTATTTATAGGCAAGCTTCACAAGTGAAAGGCATGGGCAGATTGAAACATTTTGTCAACTTTGCCCTTTTTGGAGGCAAAATGTGCAAGATCAAGTTGAGATATTTCTTCTGAGTTTAAGCCACCTCTCTATGAGTTTAACCATCACCTATAGCCTGGAAATAGTGGTCTTTAAGTAAAAGGAAGGGAGCAGCTGATTTGTTTGCTGAGTTGTGACAGAACTTGCAAAACGTTCCTCTCTCATGCCACTTGCATCCACTTGCATGATTAAACAATTCATTTAATCCAAAATATGATATTTGCTCGTGGATATGCATTCTAATCTCCTCAATTAAGTCCATAAGCATCAAAGAATGAGTTAAGCAAGGTATTATAAGAGGTTTGAATGGTTTATGCAAGAAAATGCAAGTGTTGAACTTGGTTTTGTGACATGAAAAATTCCCAACTTGCCTTCTTCGATTCTCCCTAACCATAAAGGTTGAGAAAATGCTCTTGTACTTTTTAAAAAACCCTAAAGATGATCTACATCATTCATGTTTTACACAAGTTCAAATTCCAAAGGGAAATATGTTAAAAATCCTCTTGAAGTTTGTTGCAAAAGTTGACTTACAAGTCAAGAAACATGAAAATTTTCTAAGTGTTAAAATTCTTCACAATTTGATGAGCTCACAACTTAAAATATATGCATTTTGGATCTCAACCCCATAGGACAATTTTATAGGGCTCCTCAAGAGCTTTCCAACAAGCTTTGAACCACTCCATTTGGATGTGTGGTTAGGAAGTTATGATCATTTCAAGTTGGCTTAAAATTAGGGTTTTTCATGAACCCTTGTTTCTTGATTTGCAAGTTATCCATCAATCCTTAATTAAATCTCCACCAAACTCACTAGTTATTCAAAAAATGATGTTGGAAGACTTGCTTCAATTTGGGGTCAAAACCCTAAAATTCAAAGAGTTGACTTTCCAGATAGACGAACCAAACGACTAAAATCTTCAGGATTGATCCTCAGTGTTTTGGGTTCTTTGAGCCTTTCAAACTTCTTGAGGAGACTTTAATAAGTCATAGGAGTTCCATGGATCATGATTCAAGCTTTGGAAATCTTTTTATACCAAAAGGTAAACTTCAGTTGACTTTTTCCACTAGAAACCCTAACCAGGGTCTTGTATTGCACTGCTCCTATTATTTTGGTAGCAATCTCAAATAAGCATTTGTACTTGGCAAGATGTGAGCCTCTTGATGATATTAAGACTTGATTTTTAGAAGATCAATCCAAAACCTTGATTGATCAGTCCACAAGATCCTTGATTTTGACAGTGTAAAACCCTAATTCATCTGCATCTTGACAAAGATTAACTTGAAAAAGGTTAAGGTTAGGTAACACACATTTTATGCTCCTAGAATGATGATGGAATATAGGGGTTAAAATTTGGGGTATGATAGTTTCCGCTATTTAAATATCTTTACCAGATGGTATGAGAGATGACAATCCCCATAGAATCATGGTGAAAGGTATTTAAATATAGAAAATAAAAAAAATGTGTCCCTTAGATGTGATGGTATGTAAAAGGACAAATGCTGACCATGCAAATGAGTTCTAAGAATGATGCTTCATGATGCTTGATTGGATGAAAAATGTTGACACACGAGTAAAAGAAAAAGAAGAACAAAACAAATGAGTAACCACTCACTAGAACATAGACACGCTGGGGGGAGATCTAAAACAAACTAACCAATAGTTTAGACCTGACTAATGATGGTACTTTGTGGTGACCTTCCACACAAAGGACAGGTAACAAAAACTCCAACGGGGAAGACCAACCTCCACCGGGGAAAACAAAACCACTGGGAAAGCGCAAAACTTCGCTAGTGCAATGCAAATTTCCACTGGGGAAATGCAAATCTAGCCAGAGGGTGCATCAAAGGAAACAAGGCTAGGAAACTAAACAGGGGAATAAAAAGTCAACAGACTCAGACTCCAAACTGGGGATTCAAAAGACCATAGACACGGTACCTATTGGGGAATAAACCAATGGGGATCTTCCTTATAGTGAAGAGTTCAAATGGGATCTTCGGGAAAGGACTAGAAACAATACCAGACTCACTGAGGATGCTAGTGACTACTAGACCTCCAAGACTAGCCGGGGATATCCAAGGATTCACTTGGGACGTTGGTAACAACCAACCATCTTGAGATCAGGTTTAGAAGGACATTGCTAATGACCGTTGGGCTTTCAAAAGATATGGTAACGACCAAAACCGAGTTACTAACGACAAACAAACTTTAAACGATTCCAGTCAAAACATTACCGGTCTTTCCAATAAATATGGTGACAACCAACTCAGCAAAACCAATAATAATTGGATTTTGAACAATGCCAGTGGATACTGGACTTCCTGAGGAATGCTAGTAACAACTAGACTTCATGAGGAGATGTTGGTAACAAACAACATTCAGAGATACCAATAAAGATTGGTTTTTAGTCAAAGTCAATAACTACTGGACTTCCTGGGGAAATGTTGATAACAAACAACATTCAGAGAATATAACAGAGTTGAATGAAATTTGCCAATTACAATTTAGACTTTAAACAATGGCAGTAACCACTGGACTTTCTTGGATATTGGTGATGACCAATACGGCAATACCAATAACAATTGGATTCTAAGCAATGCCAGTAACTACTGGACTTTCTTGGGGAATGCTGACGACCAAAACAATGATACCAATAACAATCGGATTTAAAACAATGCCAGTGACTACTGGGCTTTCGGCAGAGTCGGTTAATAAACGGGACATCGACTGGGGGATAGATTCAGGTAAACACCAGATCTTGGGGATAAGCTGCAACATTAGTAATGAATAAAGTTTGGTAACTACCAAATAGCAGTATCAGATATGGGTCAACGACCGACCTAATGCTAGTCACAACTAGTCTTCAAAGAGGAATCTAGACGGAAATAAAACCTTCCTTAGGGATTAAACCAAAAAAATAGGATTTCCTTAGCGAAGAGTTCGAACGAGATCTTCAGGAAAAAACTGGAGGTGTAGGCAACAAACAAAACATCCACAGATACACTAGGAGTGTTGGTAACAACCAAACATCATAAGATTCACTGGGGATATTGGTAACAACCAGCCATCCTGAGACGAACGATGCCAATAATTATTGGACTTTTTAAAAAACACCAATCAAGACATTACTGGACTTACTACGGATAACCATCAAATGGAGATACCAATATCAATTGGACTTTAAACAATATCAGTCAAAACATTACTAGGTTGCATGGGATTGCTAGTAACGACTAGAGTTCCAAGAGGATGTGGTGACAACCAAATAGTGATACCAATAACCATTGGATTTAAACAATGCCAGTGACTACTGGACTTTCTTGGGATATAAGTATTTATCACAATAATACTTAAGTCAGATAACTTAACAAAGTTAAGGTAACAACCAAAGGGTAAGCCTGTGACAACAGGTCTGAAGCAAAGGGTTTGGTAATGACCAAAGGATCTCAAGATGACATCCAATAACTACTAGGGAGGGAACACCTGAAGGATTCTTGACAAAGAAAATCGTCTAATCGGATCACGAAGGCTACAGTCAGAACAGACCTAAAACGAGAGGTATGCTGAAAATGCATATGCTAAAGGTATGATGCAGATGCAATACCGGAAGAGCCGCAGGGGAAAGCAACGAAAGATAGATAACGATCTATCACAGGGGAAACAAATAGAATCACACTGAATCCCATTGCTGGAGAATGGTATTAATCCTCTGGCGATTCTGTTGGGGAAACGATCTCTATTCTTGCTGGAGAGAGGTCAGCGCTTTAATACGGCTGACAAAACTTCGTAGTGTGGCGGCGTGGGGGAAAAAATCTCCATAGAATCTCATATTGCTAAAATGATGGTATCAAGGTTTCAACCGTTCTGTCGTCATGAGAAAAGTCTAAATTTATAATGTCATGTCGCAATCAAAGTTATGTTTTACTTGTTAATTAACTTTCTTTAAAACAAATTTGTTGTTCCAAAAAATTTTGCTTTCAAAAAATCATTATTAACGAATAAGTGATATTTGCATAACAAAAAAGGCAGAGCATAACAAAGATTGGTCCAAATATGATTTTATTTAAAGATGGAATTTTGCAAAAGGCAAAGTCCCATGGAACAATTACAATTTGGAAAAATGGAAATATAAGTAAAGGCTTACAAAAATCCAATGATCATCCAGTCCTAACTAGCTAAGATTCGGTCCGAAACGTTGCCTCTAACGAGAGTAGTAGAGAATGAGCCTTTTTGACGATCTTCTGCATGTAGTGACAACTCCTGATGCAGTGAAATGCCTTTGTTGCTCAATTTTTCCTAAGCCGCCTTTCCAGGTTTTCGACTTAGAGAGCTCTTCTTTTCTTTTGTTTTATCCCTAATTTTTTCCTGGATATCCTTCATAGGTTATGATCCACCAGGATGCCCCCTTTTTGTCTAAGTTGCCTTTCCAGGTCTTCAACGTAGCGGGTTTTTTAGGCATAATATTTTCTTACTGCATCTGAGTTCATGGGATGAGGGAGTTGTTCACCATCCATCATTGTAAGGATCAGAGAGCCTCCAAAAAAGACCATCTTCACAACAAATGGGCCATCATAGTTTGGCATCCATTTTCCGCGCATGTCTCGATGTACTAGTAGAATCTTTTTGAGTACCAGCTCACCCTCTTTATATTCCTTGTCATGGACTCTTTTATCGAAGGCTCTCTTCATTCTCTTTTGGTAGAGCTAACTATGGCACATTGTCGCCATCCTCTTCTCGTCAATGAGATTCAGAGTATCAAACCTTTCTTTCACACATTCAGCTTATTCGAGCTTGGCTTCCATTAAGACCCTTAACGAAGGTATCTCAACCTCAATAGGCAATACTGTGTCCATCCCGTAGACCAGGAAGAAAGGTGTTGCCCTTATTGAAGTATGAACAGATGTTCTATATCTGTGCAAAGTGAATGGCAGCATTTCATGCCAATCTTTGTAGGTCACTACCATCTTTTGCACAATCTTTTTGATGTTTTTATTTGCAGCTTCAACGGTGCCATTCATCTTAGGCCGATAAGGAGAAGAGTTATGATGTTTAATTTTGAAATTGTCACATATCTCTTTCATTGTTTTGTTGTTCAGATTTGTCCCATCATCTATAATGATCTGGTCAGGGATTCCGTAACGACATATAATCTCCTTTTTGATGAACCGGGCAACCACTTGCTTGGTCACGTTAGCGTAGGATGCAGCTTCTACCTATTTGGTGAAGTAGTTGATAGCGACAAGGATGAACCAATGACTGTTAGATGTTTTAGGCTCAATTGCTATGATCATATCAATACCCAACATTGAGAATGGCCAAGGTGATGTCAACGCGTTCAGAGGGTGTGGTGGTACATGCACCTTGTCCATATAAATCTGACATTTATGACATTTTCGGGCAAACAGAATACAACCAGTATCCAAAGTTAACCAGTAATAACCAGCCCTCAAGATTTTATTTGCCATGGCATGGCCGTTTGCATGAGTGTCGAACGTGCCTTCATAAATATATGTCATAAGCATGTCTTCTTCTCTTTCGTCAATACATTTGAGTAAGACCATGTCGTGATTTCTTTTATACAGAACATTATTGCTGATGAAGAACTTGGATGACAATCTTCGCATAATTCTCTTATCAATTTTAGAGGCATCAACCGAATACTCTTGATTATGGAGGTAATTTTTTATGTCGTAGAACTATGGTTTTCCATCAGACCCTTCTTCGGCCATCATGATGTATGCTGGCGCATTCTTTCTTTCAATGCTAATCAAGGGAGCTTTGTTGACAAACTGAACCTTCCACATTGATGCTAGCGTGGCTAAAGCATCAGCAATGTGATTTTCAGACCTCGGGATGTGTCTGAAAGTGATCTCGTCAAAATACTCGATCATCTCTAAAATGTAGTCTTTGTAAGGAATTAGTTTTTCGTCTCGGGTCTCCCATTCGCCCTTGAGCTGATAAATCACCAAGGCAGAGTCACCAGTTACTTCTAGAATCTTAACATGGAGGTCAATGGCAGCTTTAAGACCTAAGATGCAGGCTTTATACTTAGTTATGTTGTTCGTGCATTTGAAGCACAATCTGGCAGAAACCGCAGTATATCCTCCGATAGGATTTTCCAGAACAGCACCATGACCTTTTTTTGTTGGACGCACTGTAGAACATCATCTTCCAACGAGATTCAGGTTCAAGACCCTCTTCAGGACTAGGTTCTTCTTTAGCTTTGTGAAGAGACATGACATATTCATCGAGAAAGTCAAATTTGAGTGGCTGATAATCCTCAACAGGTTAGTCGGCAAGATAGTCTGACAAGACACTTCCTTTTATTGACTTTTGTGCAACATATTGGATGTCATACTTTGACAAGAGCATGTGTCATCTTGCTAGTCTTCCCGTCTGAGCAGGTTTCTCGAATATGTACTTTATTGGATCCGTTTTAGATATCAACAGAGTAGTGTGACAAATCATGTACTGTCTCAAACGTTTGGCCGCCCAAACCAGTGCACAGTAAGATTTTTCCAACAGAGAGTAACGACTCTCACAATCGATAAATTTCTTGCTAAAGTAATAGATTGCATGCTCTTTCTTCTCGGATTCATTTGTTTGGCCCAAGACGCAGCCCGTTGATTCTCCGAGCATAATCATGTACATGAAGAGAGGTCTTCCAAGCACAAGTGAGTTAAATATTGGAGGCTCCTGGAGGTATCCTTTGATATTCTCAAATGCCGACTGGAAATTCTCGTTCCATACCATCGCTCGATCTTTTCATAACAACTTAAAGATTGACATGCAAGTAGGAGTCAGGTTGGAGATGAACCTAGAGATATAATTTAGTCTGCCAAGGGAACCTCTTATTTGTTTCTCTGTTTATGGTGCAAGCATTTCTTGGATGGCTCGTAACTTGTCGCGATCCACTTCGTTTCTATGTTGACTAACGATGAAGCCGAGTAGTTTGCCGGACTAACTCTGAAGGTACATTTGGAAGAATTTAGTCTCAACGGATACCTCCTAAGTCTTTTGAATAACTTCAGCAGATGATCAAGGTAATCTTCTTAGCTCTGAGACTTGGCGATCATGTCATCGACATAAACCTCAATCTCCTAGTGCATCATGTCATGAAATAATGCCACCATGGCTCGTTGATATGTGGCCCCAACATTTTTTAGACCAAAAGACATGACCTTATAACAATAAGTACCCCAAGGTGTGATGAAGGTTGTTTTTCCATATCGGTTGTGTCCATTTTTATCTGGTTATAGCTGGAGAAACCATCCATGGATGAAAATACCGCAAAGCTGGTTGTGTTATCCACCAAAGTATCGATATGTGGCAGAGGAAAATCATCCTCCAGACTAGCTTTATTCAGATCCCTGTAGTCTACGCATATTCTGACTTTACCATCCTTTTTTGGCACTGGCACAATGTTGGCCATCCATTCTGGGTATTTTGATACTGCTAAGAAAACTGTGTTGATTTTCTCTTTGACCTCATCTCTGATCTTGAGAGCCATGTCGGGTATGGATCTTTGAAGTTTCTGATTTACCGGAGGACACTCAGGTTTAAGAGGGAGCTTGTGCATTACAATGTTGGTATCCAACCCAGACATATCTCGGTAGGACCAAGCAAACACATTTGTATACTCTTTGAGAAGCATTATTAGTATGCCTTTAACCTCTACCCCAATCTTAACTTCTCTTTTCTCTTCTTCAGAGCTCAAGTTGGTGACATTAATATGTTCTTTGTAGGGTTGAAGATAGGTATCCTCGTACTCTGTCATTTTCATCAACTCTTTACGGATTTCAGAATCTTCATCACTCTAATCTTCGACTTGGAATACCGGTGAATCAAAGTCATAAAGAACTAGATGATCATCAGATTTGGCGGGTGATGGAGGTTCTCTGCATGTGTTGAACGACCTTAAAATGAGAAAACACACACAAAGAGATGCAAATGATGAATTCTTTTTAGGTTTTTTCAAAATGATTGTCTTTTTTTCTTTTTTTATAAAAAAGTGAAAACAATAAAAATGAAGTTTAACAAAACACTCATTCGTTGATTAATATTTTATTTACAAAAGTGTGGCCCATACAAAATGATCCATTGGCCCCGGGCACGACCATGGATTTAAAACAAAGAAAATGCTAACAAGCAAAACAAACAAATTACTCAAAGAGAGGTAACATGACGGGAATTTCTACGGCCTTCCAGTTGCACAGAACGGCTTCACCTTGGAATACCAGGTCGTCTATGCAGCTCACTTCACCGTCTTCTTCGATAGCATTTACTTGAACACCGCCACTTACAAAGATCTCCTTCAGGGTCTTCAGGCGCTTTCCATTGACTTCTGATTCTTTATCCAGATTTATTTTGTAACCCAACCCTTGTCGGTCATTCTTCGCTCGAGCATTAACTTCGATTATCTCTCCCCAACCTTATGGAAGTCCTTCCTTTATGGAATTTTTAATACTCTGGGAAGAGGCGAAAGATGGACCGCGTGTAATGACAGCATCCTCAATCAACACAACATGTGCAATCTCTAATGCTTGGAAAGTTGTTTCTAATTCATCTTCATCAACTTCAATGTATTGGAAAGAGGATAGGTTGCTCACCATCAGGTCCTCTTTGTTGTGCACCACGACCAACTGATCTTCAGTAATAAACTTCATCTTTTGGTGTAATATGGATGTAACAGTGCCCGCTGCATGTATCCATGGCCTTCCCAACAGACAGCTATACGCCGGATTTATGTCCATTACCTGGAAGGTAATTTTAAAGACTTGGGGTCCCACCATGATTGGAAAATCAACCTCTCCTATTACGATTATCCTCTATCCATCGAAAGCCTTCACAATTAAAGATGTGGGTGTCATCTCATCTCCTTTGTATGTCAACTTTGCTAATGTTCTTTTGGACATTACATTGAGGGTTGACCCAGTGTCGACGAGTACTCTGGAGAGCTTATCTTCTTCACACTTAACAGATAAGTGCAAGGCACAGTTGTGCTTGCGACCCTCAATGGTCAAGTTACTGTTGTCGAAGCTCAGCATATTTTAGGTTGTGATGTTCGTAACAAATGAGTCAAATTGCCCCACAGTGATGTCTTTCGTTACATGGGCTTGTGTGAGTATATTCAACAGAGCTTGTCGATGAGTGGGAGAACTCAGTAGTAACGACATAACCGAGATCTTGGATGGTGTCTGGTTGAGTTGGTTCACTACCTGGTAATCTCTTCGGTGAATTATCCTCAAAAACTCTTCATCATCCTCATTTGGGACTTCTTTTCCTTTAACAGCGGGCTCCTTGGAGATGGCTTCCTTAGGAACAATTTCCTTAGGAGTGGTAGTGATTGATTTGGGAACTGTGGCAGCTACCTAAGGAACAGTAAAATTTGCCATGGGCTGATATATTCGACCATTGCGGGTCATTTTGCTTGCCCCGATAATGTTTGTCACATCCTCTTGTTTTCTTTCGGCCTTTATGTTGTACCAGGAGGAGTTGTACTTCCACGATACAGCTTTTGGATTAGGACTCGGTCCCCTCCTTGGATCGAACCTTGGTTTTGGTTGGTCCGCAGCTGGCGCAGGGTTGTTGTGAAGGCATGACAGTAGCGGGAGAAGCAAACTTGAATACTGGCCTCTTTTCAGATTTCTTCAGTAAATTGAATATTAGACCAATCACTGAGATGTCTTCTTTTTTCTTTTTTCCATATATTTGTAGCAAACCTCTATCAACTATTAACTTAATATCCCTCTGCACTAGGTTACAACCTTGTGGATTATGATGACAATCACTGCAGCTTTTGTGGGAACCTTTCATCAGTCTCGCCTTTATCAGTTTTTTATGCAACTCGACCAAGGGAGTTTTGACTTCAGACACCTTGGAAATTAATCTTACTTCAGAATACTCCTCTACAGTGTGTACATTGTCGTTATTTGGAAAAGGAAGGTTTTCCATGTTAGGTTGGTTGTCCTCAAAGGAGAGGATCTTCTTTTTAATCAATTCTCGCACAGTATGTTGGAGTGTTGTGCAACCTTCGAGGTCATGCCCCGCAGCATTTTCGTGGAATGCACATCGGGTGTTTGGGTTATAATAATGTGGTAATGGAGTTGGAGGGGGACCTAACTTCCTGGTCTGAATTAAGCCTTGTTGCACCATTAGAGGGTATAAGTCAGTGTAGCTCATGGGGATAGGCAGAATCCCTGGCCTTCTGTTCTGAAAAGCGGGTCTTAGAGCCGGTGCTATTTGTTGTTGTTGTACTTGCTGATTGTGATTTTGTTGATAGGCATTGGGCGCCGATTGCTGGAAATTTTGCCGGTTCGGCTAGGGTTGAAACACCGGCGTGACTGCAGCCACATATTGTTGTTGCTTATAATTTTACTGAGGTTGTAGATGAGGTAATCGTTGATTTTGCAGACGGTTTCTTCTGTTATGAACCCTTTCATCGTAAATTATAGCATTAGTCTCTCCTTCCTTTTTCTTGTGGATGTTGTCCGATGGCTTTTTCATTATGCTAGTGCTGGTCGAACTCGTCACCTTGCCATTTTTCAAATCGACCTTTACCTTTACGCCGACAACCACGATATCAGAAAAGTTAGTCGTGATACTGTTAATCATTCTTTCATAGAATTCGGGTCTCACGGTATCCACGAACCATTCAACCAACTCCTTTCCCATTAGGGGAGGTTCCACCTGGACGACGGTCCCGCATCATCTCTACGCATATTCTTTAAAGGATTCCGAACTCTTTTGAGTCATGCTAAGCAGCTGACAATGATCTAGCGCTAGATCTATGTTATATTTATATTGTTGAATGAACGTATCAGACAAATCTTAGAAGCAGTAGATTTTAGATTAATCCATGCTTAAGTACCATTTAGCAGAGGCACCTTTGAGACTGTCTTGAAATTAGTGTATCAACAATTTGTCATTCTCAATATGTGGGTGTAACACCCTTATTCTACCCCACAGATATTACGGCAAAATAACACGGATCTCAGAGTAAAATATTAACTTTCATAAAAAGCCACAAAAGGGCGTACATTTCTCAAAGTCAACAAAATTGGTCAATACTCTGTAACGACGGGTTTTCCTCAAAGTACATCAAAATACATAAAACAATGGAACTCAAAGCATAAATCAAGGTTTCTCCTCAAAAGGGAACATCAGTAAAATAACCCAATGATATAAAATCAACTCAAATAACCCAACCCGATGTTACATATCAGAGCAAGACCCTCTAAATTAACCATGAAGGCTAACGACTCTAAAACTTCAAAATACTCCTCGGCGGCGTCCACGGCTAAACTTGCTCATCTGCATGTTACCCACGTGGAGGTAACATTCAAACAGGCAGGGTGAGGAAAACAATTCATAATAATCAATGTATAACAATTAATGCATAAATGACATATTACTCATAATTATATTCAACACATTGATATCCTTCAAATATGCCTCAAAGGCCATAATGTCATAATTCATACGAAAAGACTCATAGATGCAATGCGACACAACTCAATGCATGTGGTACCAATCATCACAATGCGATAGACATTGGGCCATCAACCCTCCATAGATCCCCATCAATAGGATCGGAGCACATCAAAATACTTCACATCCGCACAGTGGGATTGAAGCCAAAGTAATTGAGGTCCTGAACCGAAGTCCGGATGCACATGAATGCATGATGCACACTTCACAAATCATCCTCATAATAACATCATAGGTGCATCATCATTCATCATATTCATCACAATCAAACATCATAACTCATCATATTAATCATCATACAGCATATCATCATAATTCATCATATTACTCATCATACAACATATCATCATAATCCATCATATTAATCATCATACAACATATCATCATAATTCATCATATTACTCATCATACAAGATACAACATATCATCATAATCCATCATATTAATCATCATACAACATATCATCATAATTCATCATATTAATCATCATACAACATATCATCATAATTCATCATTTTACTCATCATACCACATATCATCATAATTCATCATATTAATTAATCTCACACATCAGGTCATCATATAATCACGTATAAATCACATATTAGCTCATAGTCATATTATCCCATATTAATTCATAATACTACCCCCATATCATCTCATATTAATTTATTAAGTTATACTCACGGTAATCCTCACACTATCGCCTATCAATTACATAAACTTCACAGTTCTACTCATGTTAATTCGTCATATCATCACATAGTATTCACATATTAATCCCTAATATCATCTCACATTGCCTCATAATTACACTCGTAGTAATTCTCATACTATCACTTATTACTCACGCAACCTCACTGTCATACTCATAGTAACTCATCACAGGAATCCCATTATCAAACATCACGGCATCGCTGCACACGGTCAATATTCACAAACTCTGCTACGTTCGCTGGCTCGCTCGCTAGGAGAGTTGGTAGCGAGTCTTCGCTGGCTTGCTCTCTAGGCGAGCTTGTAGCGAACCTTCGCTGGCTTGCTCGCTAGGCGAACAGAGCGATGACAGCAAAACCTGTTACGACCATAACTGATTCCTGTCCAAATACTCATGCGATTTACTTACCTAATGCCCTCAAAACATCATTAAAACATCCCCAATGTCATACGGCAATAACGGCACCAAATCTATGGTTTATTAGGCCAATCTAGCAACATTTGCACTGCCTAAAACATTATTTTCCTGCAATTGCTCTGAGTGCATCAGAGTTACTCACATTTGAACATTCCTATTCCTACAGGGTCAAACATATCACAATCCAAGGTTTTGGCCATGAAGGCCTAAGGTTTCCAAATTCATGTTACACGTCAAACAGTCCGATAAGGCTCCCTAAATTCATGTCAATATTCATGGATACATGCCATCAATCATAACCTCAAAGTCTATTCATCAATTTCCCTAATTCTCCCAAATCAACCCAACATACCCTAAGTCCTAAACCCCACCGTAAACACACCGAAAGGCATACATAGAAAATCATGAAATGTGATACTCCTCATACCTTAGCCGATTCGCAGCTTTCACGATTAACTTCGGGATCTTCCGAAGCTTTTGCCTCCACTTCTCCCTCCATCAGAGCTCTGGCCTCATTCTTTTCACGGTTAACAAATGAATTCTAAATCTCTTCAGAATTCTATTTTGTCCAACTTAGTCTTGGGCCTCCCAATTTGGCTTTTCCTTCATTACCCTTACTAATTCCTCTAAATTCCCAAATTACCCTTATTTCACTTATATTTGTTTTAATTCATAACAATATTAATAAACCCATATTACATACTATTATTCCAAAATAAATACTCCAAATATGCATAATTCCCCAATAATTCCCAAAACCACCGAAAACACCAAAAATACGAATATTCTCAATAAACTAAATTAATTAAAATATTCCGATTAAATTCGGGGTGTTATAGTGGGGCCATACGTCGGCAATACATGATCAAGTGAACTTTTGGGCAGATTTCCCCTTCGTACTTTTCGAACGTAGGCATTATGAATTTGGGAGGAAATGTCAAGCCCAAAACTAAACTCATGTCCTTGGCATCAAACCCAAAGACATTGTTCCCCTTTTATAGCCTTCATTCTTCTAGCCATTATGTCCATTTCACCTCGTAGTTTCTCATGTTTTTCATCTTCAGTTTTGGACCCGTCGGGTACACCGAATATCGGTTGATGATTGTTGAAGACTGGTAAAACCTGTGCTTGAGCACTGGCCTGAGTGTAAATAGGATTTTGGAAATCCATCATCAACGGAACACTCTGTGGATTTGAATACGACTGATGATTGAATGGTTGAGCATAATTGTACGGAGGCATGAAATCTATGGCAATCCCAAAAGGATGTTCTGCTGCTGAAGTTACTAATGGAGGAGGATTTATTGTTCTTGTGTTGATTTCAGACACTATTGTAGGTTGTGTGCCCATCTTTGCCTTGATTACCTAAAGGACTTCCATGATTTGGCTAACGTCACCACGTAGCCCTTCGACATCGTTGTTGATCTGATCGAACCTTAATTCTTGATCTGTCATTCTCTTATGAGCGTTGGCTATTATGTTGTACCGATGAGTATTTAGCATGATTCTTTCTCTCTGATAGAAACAACACACAGGATAAGCCAGAGGATCAATGAAATGCAAAATGAGATGCAGGATGAAATGTAGGATGCTAATGCAGACCACACATTCAAGGAGAACCAAAAAGTTTGTTTACGAACAAAATTAATGGGTCAACACGTAACAACGTGATGAAAACTTAACAAAACTTTCATTAATAAAAAGAGTTTTTCCATATAAAGTCTTCATTAACAAATGAAACTTTTTCAATCATTTTACAAAATGAAAGATTACATGTTCCCATAAGCCTGGGGTACAACAAAAGGAAATGAATAGTTAAGGATCCTCTAACAAGATGACCCTTCTCCCTTCAGCAGTCTTGTCTTTTTCTGACTCTGACGGAGCAGCTCCCAAAGTTCTGCGTTTTCCCATTCAGCTTCTACCAAAGTAAATTTCAATTCTCCTCTAGACAAAAGTTTCTCTGGCTCTAGAGTAATGTCGCGGGAGTGAGTATAGAGCATCTTTAATGCTATCACTTTTGACCAAAAGAGATGTTCCTTCGAGACGAGACAACTTGGATTTTCCACAACGGTCATTCCTTGCAGTTTGGGGTGACACCAAGCAAAGATAATTTGTACTTTGAGATCCGGGTCAGCATCCTTTTCACAGAAGCAAGTCTCTAGCTGGGCTGACTCTGGTTCTTTCTCAATGGGGTATCCTAGCTGGTGGCGAGCTAGGATAGGACTGTAATTGATATATCCTCTGGTACCGATTAGAGGTATATTTGGGAACTCTCCATAGTTGTGTATCATGGCTACTACTCCGTGAGCCAGTTCATACCAGCTGATGTCGTAAAGAGAGAGTGTAGCCAATTTTCCAATCCACGTGTCATTGTCTTCCAAGTTCTATAGAGGGAATGTCTTGGGTAAGTGTGAAATAAACCACTTTCTGAGGAGTGTTGTGCAATAGGAGAATTTCCCAAGATTGAACACCTTCCACCGGTGAATGGTGTAGTAGGTATCATCCAAAAGAGTGGGAACTGGATTTCTGACAAGAAATAGCTTGACGACTTCTAAACTGATGAACTCAAGTTTGCTGGGAAACAGGTATAAACCGTAAATCAAGAAAGCTAATATAGCTTCAAAGATTCCTAAATCTCCCCAGTCATAATAGAGCTCAGCTTTCTCCATGAGTGGTCTCGCCTGCATTCCAGTAAATTTTCCCCTGTTATCCAACTGGGTTGGAAGGTCAGTGGGTTCTAGGTGGAGGGCTTCAGCGACATCTCTTTTGTTTGATTTTTTTCTCCTTTCCATAGTTAGGTGTGAAAGTTATAGGAATTTTCAGATGCTCAGAATATTCTTTCAAGGTTGGTAGCAATTGGAAGTCTGGTAATGGTACAACGGGTCGTAAAACTTCACGAGGGCTTGCAGCATTTCTTTGTTTACTTGTGTATCTAGCAGAGATAACAAGTCCCCATAGTTGGTTATAAAAGCATCAGGATTCCTTACTAAGATCCTTAGGATCCTTATGTTGTCTAACCTCAGGCTTGGGTATGTAATCATGTTTCTTTGATCCATCAATACGTCTGCAAAAAAACAAGATTTTTGAACTCTTTGAATGGTTAGCAAAATGCATAATGCAATACAAAGACGCTAGACGCAACTAGTTTTACAAAACTCAGAAGATAATTAAAGCAAAACCCTTGTTTCATTTATGTTGGGAAAAGTTACAACTTTTGAAATAAAACCCAAGAAACGTGAGGCTACATTATAGGAGAAGACTTAGGCTCTATGGTTAGGAAATCTGACAAGAATCATATTCGCGTGTCCTCTTCAGTCTTTTCAGTATGGTGTTCTCTATCACCAACTTAACTACTATTCCTTTCCAAATGCCAGAAGTTGGTGGGATATATGAATACTCATTAGTACTCTGCGTAGGTTTGATGCTAGAGAAAAATAAATTCTTCTTTGTCACATCTCCGTCAGTCAGGCGTCTTTCGAGCCACCCAATAAATTCATCTTTTTCTTGCAACTCTTTCTACAATTATGTCGTCGTAGCATGAAGAGTGTGGTACTTTCCTTTCCATGTGTCCCTCTCAAGATTTGTTCTTTCAAGAACCTCTTGGTATTCTTCCATATTTTCAATGGGAATGGCAGAAGATGACGCGATGATAATCTGCGTATTTTTCTCAGAAAGGTAAGGCATCTTGAGATCACGAGCTCTAGATTGGTCCCACTGAGTGAATGGCTCAAAAGCTACACAGTTCTTCTTCCCAAGGTCAGCTTTGGTTTTTCTCCGGATGTTCTTCTAAGCATCAATTATATTGTTTCTTAAACTTTCTTCAGCTTCGGCGTTGAGGTAGAAGAAACCAACCAATAGGATATTTGTAGGCTTATCCTTCATTGGGAATCTGAATTGACGTCTAGCCAAGGTAGGATTGTAGTTGATCCCCCCTTGTACTCCCAAGAGTGGTACATTCGGAAAAGTACCACAACTATCAATCTAGACTCCTCGGTCGTAGGCAGGATCATACCAATGAATGTCTACTTGAGTTAGAGACATAATCCTTTGAGACCATTTCCAACCATTAGGATTTTGTTTGAAAACATTTGTTCTTGGTATATGCTTGACAAACCATCTATATAACAAATGTGCACATCATCTAATAGTTCCTCTACCTTGAAGAGTCCTGTGATGAATGGAATGATAAGTGTCACCTAACAAGGTGGGTATTGGGTTACCATTCAAGAATATTATGATGGCAGTTGAATTGAAGAATTCTTCTACCTCTGGGAACAACACCAAACCATATATCAATAGAGCCAAGACTGCTTCGAATGCGTCCATACTACCTTCCTTTGCAAGGTAAGTAACCTTCTTCAATAAGTAAGCAGAGTGAAAACCCTTGACCTTATTTTTTGAAGTATGATTGGCTTTGACCTTATATTCTTCTAGATGGAGTGTGTCAGCAATTTCCTTCGGCGAGGGTAGCTTCTCCAAACCACTGAAGGGTTTCTTATCTTTCACGGGAATTCCAATGAAGTAGGAATATTCTTCTAATGTTGGCATCAATTGATAACCTCGGAAGGTGAAACAGTGGTACGACGGATCTTAGAATTGAACCAAGGTGTTGAGAACCCCTTATTCCACTCTAGTCTTTACAATGCTCAGAAACTTTCCATATGTTTTCCCAAAGTCTTCAGATACCATTGTTCCTAGCTTTCTCAACTCCATTGTATCATATTTCTTGAAGTTATATTTCTTAGTGTTTTTTCCCAAACTCCATGATAACTAGGGTTTCACAAAAAGAAAATGATTGAGGTTTACAAAACCAGTGCACCAAGATGAGATGCTATGACAACATGATAATATGATGCACACACAACACGCACATGCAAATGCTAACAAGCAAAGGTCCTAGGTTCAGGGTTACAAGCATGAAGCCAGGGTATACCCTCCCAAAGGACATGTACTAAGGTTTTCATTGTACCTGTAGATCGGGTTCTATTAAGAGTTCCCAGAGTCATAGATAAATCCCTCGGATATTATCAACCAACATGACTACTCACGTGGGTCAAAAAAATTCTCGGGATAGACTCGTCTAAGTGTAGCATCGTGTAACAACTATTTCAGGACTACTCCCTCATAGTCTCCACACTACGTCCTAAAAAGGCTAAGTGAGGTAAGTGGGTAACTAAAGGTCCTCAGTTTCACGGACTATCAGGTTGAAACAACCAATGAAATGCATGACTACTCATACACCATCAATCATCTCAAGGAGGTCTCAACTGAGGGTGGTTACATCATATCTCAAACATGTTAGGAATACTCCCAACAATCAATTATTGATTATACCACATCCTATCATATGTACACTCAAGCCCGGGTTCTTATCTCACCACTCAAGATGTCACCCAAAGATCCAATGAAAACAAAACAGTTATATATTCACAAATATACATGTATAGGCAAACATATATAGATATAGCATACAAACACACAAAGTGGGCTAAACCCTTAAGCAAAGATTTACATGTCCCCAATGAAGTCGCCATTTCTGTTGCAGTGAGAATCGGATGTCAAGCTATTTATTTTAACTTGAATCTTAATTCATTTAAGTTCATCACCGAGCTTTGATTTATCCAAAGGAAAGGTTAAAGAAAGAAAAACCTTTTATGCGATGTAACAACAACGCTAAAGATTCGGGGATTGGGGGTTGGTTATGCCTAGGGTAGGTATTTCACATCCTAGACATCTGTAGCACTCTACAGGAACCTTTTGCGTGTGTGTATGCTAAGTTATCTCAGTTGTTTGCTAGGGTCATTGGATCAAGGTTAAGGTAAATACCTAAGTATGGTTTTAAGTTTGCTTGCAAAGATATCACATCTTATGCCTACGTATCCTAACTAGGATGGAATTAGAGCAACCGTAGTTGTTCTTACTGAATTTGAGGAATACTTGACTATGGTCAAGACTCCAAGGGGAACAAACATAACAATGTTTGTATATAGTTTGACAAAAATCTCTATATCTAAGTTAAACACTCAAGGGGATTGACTTTTAGAAAAGCCAATAAGGGAGTAAGTAATCATGACAATAATCCTCACATAGAGTTAACAAACTCTATCTTAAAGTTCTAATTGAAGAATACTCCTAACAAGGAGTAGGTAATTTAGACTTAAATCAAAGTCTAATGGATATAAGTTCTAACTTAACTAATCTAAAGGACCTAATTATTTAACCAAGTCAAGGGGAGGGGTAATGAGCTATCTATGACAGTGAAGTCAATAGAGAAACTTTCTTTTGGAATAAGGGATAGCAAGGAAACTGGATGAGAGCTAACAAGCTACATCACTTGGGGAAACTCAACAAAGCCTAAACACACATATGCATTCATTAAAACATGATTAAGATATAAAAGAACATAGTAACAACCAAGAAAGATTTAGGGCAAGCATGTAACAACATCAAGCAAAGAACAAGGTTACAACCAATATTTAAACAATGAAAGAATCAAACCAAATGGTTACAACCAAAGGTAAATAAAGATGTTACAACATCTAAAAGGGGATGGTGACAAAGGTTCATGCAATACCAAACATTTGAAGCATAAATCAAAACATTACTTATCATGTCAAAGTTCAAAGATTATGAAGGTAACAACAAACAAAAGCAAACATGAAACATGTGTGACAACAACAGGTTCATTAATGATAGGCAAACAAAACTCATTCATACAAGTTAAAACTTGGCATATGAATAAAATAAAGATAAATGTAATAACATTCAATCATTTCCAATACATATTGATGACAATCAATCATGGATAAGCAAGAAGAGTGACAACAGTTCAAGCATGGATTCAAACTTCACAAGGGAAAAGACGAAAAAGATTCATGGTATCTTTTAAAGAAAGAATCAATCCTAAACATATTATGGTTCTAATAAGACACATAAACAAGTAGGGTAAGGTTAAGGGAACATGTTCAAGAGGTTACAACATCAAGAAGCATATCACAAACCAACAAAACGTTTCAAGACATGATTTTCACGTTCATACACTTACAAAGGCATGAGTAAGCATAGTAAAGCAAAGAACCAAATGTTTTCAAACAAATAAGCATGTTAAAAATTTAAGATTGATTCATAAAAGATCAATTATGCAAGAAAAATCAAGCACTAAGTCAAGGAAACTCATGAAAACAAGTAAGAAACCCTAAAAAAGGTCATGTCTTTCAAGTGAATCAAAGTGTTTTAAAAATAACAATTCTTGAATTATTTCTTCACACATTGAAACTAGACATACCAATAAGCATTTTTCAAAAATAATGGCATCAAAATGATAAAAACCAAGGAAGTTATGCACTTTTGAAAATTGGGTCTAAAATGAGGCAAACTAAGGCAAAAACCAAGTCAAGGCAAGGCAACTTTAGGCAGATTTGCAAAAGCAACCATAACTTGCTCAAAACTTAATGAAATTGAGTGAAACAAAAAAGTAAATTGTGTATTTTTTTCACAAGGAACTCAATGGTGGTGGTATTTTTCAAAGATCATGCATTGAATAAAAAATTCGAAGACATCATTGAAAATGGCAAGTTATGTGCAAGAACATGTGGACAGTCAAATATACATGGTTTAAGCAGCAAGCAAGTGATAAAGCACACCATATGGAACCTAGAAATGATTTTACATATATCACACATTAAGAGAGAAGTTCAAACAACAGATTGCACATGAAGTGGTCAAAATGACAAGTTTGAGCAAGAACATGGTGGCGGTCATGAATACATGTTTTAAGTAGCAACTAAATGATCAAACACAACCTATAAGACATACAAGTGATGTTTACAAACATCACATAGATATGCCTAAATAGAATCCATGAGTTGCATATGGAAATGACATAAAAAACAAGCTATCAAGCCAATACAAGTGGACAGTCACAACCACACAAGTTTAAGGGTAAACCAAAGTTCAAACATGACCTATAATTGATATTAAACATGACCAAGCTCAATGTACATCGAAAATTGGCATGATTCTAAAAGTGACTAGTAAAAGCACACACCTCTTATAGAATCTTCAAGCTAATACACAAATCAAGAATTCCATCTAAGATGTGATGATTAAAATAGCCTCAAGATGTTCCAAATGAGCTATTCAAGTGATCCAAATTCCCTCCAAGTGGATGCCTTGACAAAATGACCTCTTTTTGTAAGAATGACCAAGAACTCTCTAAGGAAAATCTCTGAAATGGTGTTACATAAGTGTGGTGAAGATTTGGATAGTTCAAACAACCTATATGGAAGGTGTTTGAAGTGTTCGAAAGGTTGGAAGAGGACTGGACAGTGTTGTGGCTCTAAAAGTGCAGAAAGTCAAATTTTTGTGGATTGACAGTTGACTTTTTGAGGGAGAAGTTTTATGGTGAGAGTGAGTGTTTGAACAACTTCAGTACATTATATGTGATATGTTTGAAGTGTTGGTGGAGGTGTTTGATGGTTGTATGAGGTTTTGGCAAGGTTTATGCAAAGACAAAAAAATTTGCCTTAAGGGAGCAAGCTTCACAAGTTGCAAGAACAATGTGATCAGAGGAATGTGGGAGATTTTGCTTGTTTTCGAGCTCAATATGTTGTCGTTTAGATGTGAGGAGAGTGCTCTATTTATAGTCAAGCTTCACAAGTGAAAGGCATGGGCAGATTGGAACATCTTGCCAACTTTGCCCTTTTTGGAGGCAAAATATGCAAGATCAACTTAAGATCTTTCTTCTAAGTTTAATCCACCTCTCTATGAGTTTGATCATCACCTATAGCCTGAAAATAGTGATATTGAAGTGAAAGGAAGGGAGAAACTGATGTGTTTGCTGAGTTGTGACAAAACTTGCAAAAGGTTTCTCTCTCATGCCACTTGCATCCACTTGCACGATTAAACAATTCATTTAATCCAAAATATAAGTTTTGCTCATGGCAATGCATTCTAATCTCCTCAATTTAGTCCATAAGCATCAAAGAACTAGTTAATCAAGGGATTAGAAGAGGTTTGAAGAGTTTATGCAAGAAAATGCAAGTGTTGAACTTGGTTTTGTGACATGAAAAATGCCCAACTTGCCTTCTTCGATTCTTCCTAACCACAAAGGTCGAGAAAATGCTCTTGTACTTTTTAAAAATCCACAAAAATGATATACAACATTAATGTTTTACACAAGTTCAAATTCTAAAGGGAACTATGTCAAAAATTCTCTTGAAGTTTGTTGCAAAAGTTGACTTACAAGTCAAGAAACATGAAAAAAATTTGTGTTGAAATTTTTCACAACTTGATGAGCTCACAACTCAAAATCTATTCATTTTTAGATCTCAACCCCATAGGAAATTTTTTTAGGTCTCCTCAAGAGATTCCCAACAAGCTTTTAACCACTCTATTTGGATGTGTGGTTAGGAAGTTATGATCATTTCAAGTTGGCTTAAAATTAGGGTTTTTCATGAACCTTAGTTTCTTGATTTGCAAGTTATCCATGAATCCTTGATTAAATCTCCACCAAACTCACTATTTAGGAACAAAATGATATTGGAAGACTTGCTTTCTTCAATTTGGGGTCAAAACCCTAAAAGTTAAAGAGTTGACTTTCCAGACAAACGAACTGAACGACTAAAATCTTCAGGATCGATCCTCAGTGTTCTGAGTTCTTTGAGCCTTTCAAACTTCTTTATGAGACTTTAATAAGTCATAGAAGTGCCATGGATCATAATTCAAGCTTTGGAAACCTCTTTAGACCAAAAGTCAGACTTCAGTTGACTTTTTTCACTAGAAACCCTAATCAGGGTCTTGTACTGCACTGCTCCTATTCTTTTGGTAGCAATATCAAATAAGAATTTGTACTTGGCAAGATGTGAGCCTATTGATGATATGAAGACTTGATTTGTAGAAGATCAATCTAAAACTTTGACTGATCAGTACACATGATCCTTAATTTTGACAGTGTAAAACCCTAATTCATTTACATCTTGATAATGATCAACTTGAAAAAGGTTAAGGTTAGGTAACACATGCTTTATGCTCCTAGAATGATGATGGAATATAGAGGTCAAAATTTGGGGTATGACAATGGCACTAGAGGATAACTTTCTTTAGAGTTGACTTCTTCAGAGTTTCGATCTCCATCAGAGGCAGAGTCTTCAGAAGTGATATCTAGAGGCATAGTCTGGTCTTCAGATGCAGATTCCTCAAACATCTTTTCATCTGTTCTTAATCATAAAATCCTGCAAACTTGAATAGATATTAGAAAGCCCAATTATTCTTTAAATACTTTGTTATCAATAAAAACAAAGGGATGTGATACTAACCAATTTTCTTCCAACATATATGTATATGTGTGCTTTTCTAAAAGCTGATACTTGGTGAGCAGTAGACCTAGGTATCTTGATAACCAAAAAACAAGTAGATGTAAAAGTGGTTACTCTTCAGAACCAATTGAGTGTAATTCACCAATCCAAGATACAAGAACTATTATAGTGGTGAGTTTATGAAGTAGGTCATGTTGAGCTCGACCTTTCCCTTTTATGCGTTTCAAGTGTTTTCAAAGGTTTGAGGTGCTTTGACACAGATGTTATGCATAAGGTTTTGAGGTGCTTTAACATAAATGCCAAATCTAATTAGTTGAGTTTTTATGATACATATGCCATGCCTAGGATTTTGGGGTGGTGCAACACTAATGTTGAGCCTACAATATTGAGGTATCATAATACAAAGGCAAAGTCTAAGTGATGTATTTGGAGTATGCCCTCACTTGAATTTGCTTGTTAATCATGATCGAAAAATGTATGTTTGTGAAATGAGTAAAGTTTTCATTAAACAATGGTTACAGTGGTAAGAAAGCCCCGACAACAATATGGGTATGCCTATTTAGATATGTGTTGGCTGGAAGATTTCGACTAGAAAAAGTTGACATAGAAGTTGACTTATGGGTCGACAAGCTAGGAAAGGTGGTGAAGGAAATGAGGTAAGTCGATGCTAATAGAAGAATATTGTAATTCGACTTAAGGTTATTCCGTTGAAAGTATTGACTGATGGCCAAGGAAACTGACACGAAGTATGAGAACTTTTGAGCGAGAAGAAAATTTGAAAAGTTAAGAACGTGGGGAAGTTATAAAAGTGGTGGAGGGACACGTGGCGCCACCAAGACCAACATAGCAGTTATTTTCTTTTCCTATTTAAGGCAATGCTCATTTTCATTTTAAAGGAGGTGCATTTTGTAACATTGTAAGGGAAAGACACTCTGAGTACCAAGCGTTAAGAGAAAAGAGTTCATTCCTGCAAAATGTATAATCACGTCCACATTTCCTTTTAAAAGTAATTTACATTACCAAACTTTAAGATATCTTGATTTTTTACTCGTTTATTTTATTTGTCCTTCATTCGATATACACATTTCTATTCGTGTTTGTTTCCAATTTATTCTAAACAAAACCATTCTAGCACCGTCGCATAGACTCGACCAGATAGTTCTGGGACTTGTTTGGTCGGTCCTGCAAGTAAACCTGCATTAGGAGGTCAGAGGTTGTTCGCGCGAAAATTGTGTGCAAACAAATTGGCACACCCTATGGGACCCGTTGGTTTGGGTGTATGCATTTACATAGTGGTAAGATTGTGATACCACGTCCAAACGGAGAACCGTCTTCAGAGGGAAATACAGTTGTGATGCAAACAAACGACGTTAGCGCTGACACTATATCTGCGATTTCGACTGCACATAGTGGGCATGTCGTGACGCCGTATTAACCTGAACCTAGGCCTATGCTGATAGGAACTAGGGGGCAGTATGTGCCTAGTTTCGCAATGTCCACGCCCCAAGCCTTTGGGATACCAACAGAGTTCATGTCGAGCCTGTGTCATAGTGGCCCATTCTTTGGAGAAAGTTCCTCGTCATCTTTCTCAGCGTATCAGGGATTATGGCCTTTGGAGGACCAAGTTACTAGGTCCCCCAGGGTTTAGTCTTCCGTCACATTCAATTCCAACTTTCACCTCAAGTTCTGTCGCTGTTATGAGACAGCAGATAGATGAAAGTATTTACGAAATGGTTCACATGTTGACCCAACAAATGGGCACCATATTAAAACCATTAATACAAGATACAACCCAGAGTTACCAACAATTGGCGATTCAGATGACACGGATATGTGGTTTTTAGGCGCTCATATGGCCTCAGGTCGACAGATGCCACCGCCTCGACCAGAGACGCCAATTCTACAAGACAAAGTCATCGACGAAAAAATTGACCAGCAACCCCATGAGGTTGAACACACACCTAGGATGGCCTAAAGGCCTCCCGTTGTTTTAGTTCATAGGAACCAAGACCTAGACTATATGGTCAGAAAGGTTCGATACGAAGCCATGGTTGGCGAACCAAACTTAGAAGCTAGGGTGGAACGGATTATGGTTTGCAATGGAGCGAACCCAGGCCTTCGACGACCAACATATACATCCCCACTACCAGACTTTGTTTTGTAAATAGAGCTACCTAGGGGCTAGAAGGTTCCAAAGTTCACCAAATTCGCCAGAGAGACCGAAGAGTCCACTGTCAAACATGTTGCCAGATATCAAACTAAAGATGGTGACATAGCGAACAACGAGGACTTGAAAATGAAGTATTTCCCAAGTTCCCTCACAAAGAATGTGTTTACTTGGTTTTCCATATTACCCCCACTATCTGTTCATACCTGGGCACAATTAGAAATGTTGTTTCATGAATAGTTTTACATGGGGTAATCGAAAATTAGTCTCAAAGAGCTAGCCAGTGTCAAACGAAAGGCCACAGATTCGGTGGACCAATATCTTAACATGTTTATAATTTTGAAAGCGCAATGCTTCACGCAAGTCCCTGAACATGAGCTAGTCGAGATGGCGGCCTAGATTATTCAATCATGAAAAAGTTAGACACGCGATATCTCAAAGATATGGCGTAGCTAGATGAAAGGGTCTGACAAGTTGAACGCTTAAAAAATGAAAAAACCCAAGCTAACAGATACCATAAAAGAGAAAGATTCATACGTGGTCGTTGATGAATACTCTTCTAATGATGAGGAGCTCGTCAACGAAAGTGAGGTTAACGTGGCTGAATTGAAATCGGGGGCCTCCGTACGCGTGTAAATTATTAAAACCATCAAATGGAAAAAATCATGTCGAAACTGAAAAAACAGATAAATACGTCGCAAAAGCGTATACTTTCGATGTATCTAAGTGCGATGAAATATTTTATTTATTATTTAAAGACAGTCAGATTATTGTCCCTCTTAGGGCAAAAGATCCCCCTTTAGAACAAAAGAAGAAGAATAGCTTTTGTAAATTTCATAATTTCCTTGATCATAAGACATCTCAATGTGTTCTTTTCAAGGATATTGTGCATAAAACTTTTAAGGAAGCCCGACTTCAATTTGGCGAAAGGCCAAAGATGCATGTTGACACGGACCCTCTGAAGGTCGAAGAAGCCTTATATTCTGATTTGTATGACTGCATGATGGTTGAGGCTACTAAGGGTCTCAACAAACACTTAACAACCGAAGCTTTTGAATGCATGATAGTCGAGACTACTGATGGTCCCGACAAGAAGTCTGAAGAGAAACTCAAGACAGTTTACCCTCAAGCTGGCGAAGTTCTAATGGATTTCCAAGAGAAATGCAGGGTGAGCGAGTCGAAGGTTGTGTTATGCCCAAGATGCAACGTTGTCTTTGATGAAAAGGCTACTGAAAAGTATGAAGTGGGTAGGAAAGTGACACTTCCAGACAGTAAGCCAACAGTCCTAAGGTTTGTGTTCGACCAGAGCAGTGCTCCTCATCGAAACAAAGAATACAGAAGTTGTTCCAGTAGGCGTGACCCAAGACTTTTGTGCTGCCATCAAACACTCCACAGGATAAGTGGGCAACACCCGTGAGCCAGAAGGGGAGCAAGAGGCCGAAATGGAAGGTGTTGGATCTAAAAAAGGAGGCAAATGTCTACGACAAGAGGACTGAACCTAGGGGCTATGTGGTTTCCCCAAATTAGAAAGGGAAGAATCCTATGACAAGGACCTAGGTGTTGGATCTAAATAATGATCAAAGGGAGAACAGAGAACGAAAACAAAGAAGAAGGACGGTTGAAGACGAAACGGCGGAAGATGTGAAGGAAGAGAGTGAGATCGAGAGGAAACGAGGGAGAAGCGATCGAGAGAGGGGAGGGGCGATTCAGAGTTAGGGTTTTTTTTGCATCTGTGTAATTTTTCGCCTTCTATTTTGATGTAATCACATGCCTGCACACACACAGTGCCATACCGTGCACCTCACTTAACACCCACTGGATCTCCAATGGATCCACATCACACGCACCCCAGCGCAGCTCACCATACTCCCTCGCTGACTGTCCTCACCCAATCACACGCCTAGCCTTTAATCTTCCTTTTAACCCAGATAATTAACCAATTAACATTAATCCACTCTGATTAACCTAATGATAATTAACATTTAGTCTAGAAACATGATTAACTTTAATAATCAATCATTTTATTCTAATAATTTTAATTAGACTTTTCCTTAAATAAAAAATTAGTAACCTTTTTAATTAAATCTTTTTTTCTATTTTATTAATTCCTTAAGTAATGTTTATTCATTTTACTAAATAACTTAGAAGTATAATAAAACTTTTTTTAAATCAATCTCTAGTGTTATAATTAAGAACTCTTTAACAATAAATCACCTTTCATAATAATAACAACAACACAATTTTTATTTATTTATTTAAGAATAAAGATAAACCATTTCATCCTTAATCTTTTAAGATAATATTAAAATAAAAACAACTTATTTAATATTAAGACTTTTAGAAAATCTTATATTAAAACCTATTAAAAATACAACTTTTCCTTAAAGCCAATCTCACCCAAGAGTATTACAATATACTTTTCTTACAAATCAATTCAAAAATTGATCTTCTCGTTAAATTAATCCGACATTTTTCTTAAAAGTCAATCTCAACTAATACAACTTTTCTCTAAAAAATCAACTCACAAGACTAATATACAATTCTCGCCTAAAATCAACTCAACATCCCCCTTAAAATCGATTCAATTCAAATGAACCAACATCGCAATTCAATCGCGCACACCACGACACTCCCACTCTCACACACTTCAGCGCTTTCATTCGTATGTGTATGGCTTTATCATTTCCGCAATTTATTTATTGCAATTTATATTATCGCAATTTATCATCCTCGCAATTGCATCCGTCCAAAGGAAAAACCTACACATGATTCAACAATTGTGTGTAGTGCATCTCATTTGCATCATATTCCCCATGATCCTTGATCCCATTCAAGTTGATCAATTAAGTTAGATCCTACCCTATAGGAAGGACTTTATCTTATAACATAGACAAAACAATTCAAACAACACAATTCAAACAATATATTTAAACACAATAGAGAAAAGATGCCAAATCATCTTAAGCGAGATAGGATCTCCACCCCACAACAATACAATCAACACGTAGGAACTTTGCCTTAAGAGAGATAAAGGCGTACTCGTCAAATAATCCGAGTACTTGAACCCTTCTCTTAAGACAACGCAAAGACTATTTTCCTACAATTTGTGGCGGTTAAATCTCTCTTAAAATGATAACCCACCTTTTCTTCTAAAATCAATCAATCAACTACCCTAAACCCGTAGGAACTTTGACCACAGTCAAAGAACTCCTCAAACCCTTTAGGGGAACTACAGATACTCTGATTCCACTCCCGTAAGGATATGTAGGCATAAGATGCGACATCTTATCGTGTATACTTAGAAATAAACCCTAGGTCTTAAACCTTAAGCAAGTAACACTTAGCAATAAACAAACATAAAACAAGAGGTTCCTGTAGAGTACTACAGAAACTTAGGATGCTAGTACCTTCCCTAAGTTTAACCAACCCCCGAACCTATAACTCTCTAAACCTTGCATTTGCATTGCATTGTGGGAATTTTGGTCTTTATCCCTTTCTTTGGACAAATCAAAGTTCGGTTGCAAATGAATTAACGATTCAAACTAATCAATAGTTTGGTATCCAAATTTCACCGCGACAACAGTAAAGTGACATTTCTACGACAATCAATTACTCAATGTATAGTAGTTAGTCTTACATTGGACATAACCCTCACTCTCTCTTTGTTAGTAAGTTACATGGGAATTACCACAACTGAGTGCTTTGATTAAAAGGTTAGTACTAAACTAATATAAAGAGGTTAATCTACATCAATTGGTATACAAACGAATCGGTTGGGCTTCCCGACATTAATACATGGAAGAGCAGCCGAGAAGGCAAGAGCAATATTTCATCGATTTACGAAATAATCATAAATGGTGATCTCCTCTGGATCATCTTGTCCAGACTCACACCTTTTCTTCTTCAGAGTAAACCTACAATACATGAATCTTCGTTAACAAGACAACCACCAAACTTCATGTAACATAATACTCAGACATTAAGAAAGTTAATGATGAAGGAAATCAATATATAATAATGAGATAGAAAAAACTACTTCTGTAAATTGCATGGCAATTCACTCAGCCTACTAATCTTGTACTCTTGGTTGGATGTACTGGTTGTGATCCTCAAATTTTACAGAGTCTTTTTAGCCTACACAATTAAATATATAAAGGACAGGGTCTTGGCATATAAGGACATTTGGACATAACAAAACAAGTATTCAGAACATTTGGTTACCTTAACCCAGTCAAGTTTCTCATAATCTTTCACTTTTTAATTTGCAATAAAGAAGTCAGCCACTGGCCCTGGATCAACAACAGCAATTGAGGACACATCTAAACAAATAGAAAGAAGTAAGGAATCATAACAAATTAGTATTAATGATATGATAAGATATGCAACAAAGGCATCAAGAACAAACCTATATTCAGAGACAGACCACTGTGTGTGGCTCTAAAGCTAGAATACAGGCCTCTGAGTCCACGTAAACCTTCTCCTAGATCGTGGTAGTAGAAATCATCTCGGTGGAAATTGTACGAGAATAACAAATAGGTGGCCAATGTAGGGACCAACTCAATTTCGGCAGACAATACCTGGAAACAATATCCTCCATAAGTTGACTACAGCCATCTGAAACAGTAAGGCTACATGAAAAAGATCCATAAAAGTCAAAATTATACCTCTCCTACCTTTCCAAACTCAAAATTTGAATGAATGTTACTCTCAGGTATTGCAGTGTTATTGTCGCCTGAAGTACTTTTGAAGCTCGTGTTTAAGCTAACTTCCACTGAATTATTAATAACTTGCAAACTTTTGTCCATACCGAGAATTGAACCTTCCCCGTGTTTGGGCAATTCTTCCATCCTAACTGCGGTTGAGGAGATAGTACACGGGGCAGCCACATTATTCAATTTATTTTCTACAACATTAGCAAGGTGAACTGGTTATGTTTTTACTATATCTCATGATAGATATGAAATGAATCAGATTATGTTACAACTGGCTTATTTGAACTTATCTATTAACATAAAGCTTGTGAGATTGTTTGGGAGAACTTAATGAAACAACTTATGACATGTGTATAAGCTCTTTTCAGCTTATTTCCCAAAGCTCTATGGTATATAACATATGATAATAGTTTATAGATTTATATAAGTTCAGCTTGACTTTGTTTTATGTTTCTTTATAGAAATAGCCTATACATAATAACTTATATTATAACCACTTCCAAACAGTGCCAGAGCTTATAAGACTAGTAAAAGTTCTATATGAAGAAAATGGGCTTTAACCATAACTTACCATTATTGAGATGGATATCAGGATGAAGATCAGACTTGATAGGTTCTTCAATTGAGGAAGTTATAGCAACTACATTATGAGATTCATTATGAGAAACTCCTTCAGATTCTTTGTGAGTGGTTGATGAAGAAACGTGCACATTGTTGTCATCTTTTGATGCAGATACATTCTTTCGAGGTGGTTGTTTAGGTTTAGCCTTATGCACAAATCTGGCACCTGGTCTAGCTACAAAACAAAACAGTATAAAGAATCAACCAAAATGAATGCATGGATTGAAATGAAGAAGAGAGGAAAAAAAATTTTGATTTGAATTAGCAGTTACCACATGTAGTAGGAGTAGCATCACAATAACCTAAAAAGTTTATGGCCTACTATATATCATTGGGGTCTACATCTGTGTAGCAACAAAAGCAGTATAGCCTCTATTACAAGAATCAATCCTCTTCCAGAAGAGCCATTTGTTTAGTATCTCAATAATTTGAACTACTACACTACACTGACTGCATAGTTAATAGTCCCAACTAGTAGCAAGTAAAGGTTGATGCCAAAAACGCTACAGCAGGATGGCCACCATACTAAAATTTTCGATAAAGGTTGAGTAATTTATAACATTAATGCTCAAGATTCAAGGTATGTCATAACTTATAAACATTCATTGGTTTTAAGTTAAGCATTTACAATAATCATGGAAATGATGACTACAAACCGATAAACTCAAAACTAGAGCATGTGAGAGTAACAATAATGAATTCGAACTTCGAAAACCCTAAACAAGGTTGAGAGTAATTTGAGAGAACCATAAAATAAAAAGGAACAACAATTAAAAAACACTTGTAAGCAAATAACAGAGGATGTAGATCAAAAGAGCCGAAAGGGAAAATAAGGAAGATTATCATACATAAAAATCAGAGCATGTGAAAAAGTTCAACAAAATGATGCCAAAAACAGGCAAACTCGACCAAAATGACATCAGAGAATAATGGGTTTGGCAAGAAGGAAGCTCAGAAGTTTAAATATGGAGGATTTCTGATTTAACATGTGTTGCACCCCAAAATTTGACCAACCATGTCTCGTTATTTGGCTTATGTTTCGATTTATTTTGCATTTGCATTCGCATATCGCTTTTATTGCATTTTTTTCGGTCAGATTGACTCTATCGGGATTACAGCCCTCCCCTAGCGTTTCAGACATTTCATACCATTTCGAATACGAGGATTTATTTTGGAAATTTGTGCTCTTCCCGGTGTTTTCAGCTCTTGCTGTTGTTTTTTAGGACATTTCGGTGTCCGGTTTTTACCATTTAGTTCACTATATTCTCGCATCCTTTTTTAATTGATTTAATTGGCTTTATTGCCTTTTCTAGTTTTTTCCTTGATTTTTTAGCTTTAGAAAATAGATTTTAATTGTGTTTCTAAAATTTTAAATAGATTTTTAAATAACTTTTCTAGTTTTAATTCATTTTTTAGATATCAATTGATTTTGTTTTAGCAATTTATAGAGTTAATTCTTTTTCTAGATATAATATATTTTAGAGTTTAATAGGTTTTAAATTCTTTTTAGATTTAATTTGGTTTAGAAATTAATAGGTTTATTTCTTTTAATTTTGGTTAAGAATTAATAGAGTTACTTTCTTTCTTATATTAGTTTAATTCTATTTAGAATTTAATAGATGTTAATTTCCTTTTTAGATTAGTAATTAGATATTAATTTGAATTTTAATCAACTTTAATTAGTATTAATTAGCACTTTTTAATCAAATTAGCTTTATTTTTGTTTAACAATTAATTGAGTTTTATTAATTAGTCTTAACCATCAGTAATTGCATTAATTGAGATTTTAATCAGAGTTTGGCTAATTGGTGGGCCACTTGGCCGTTTTCTGGGGGCCCAACCCGTTTTTCATTGCCATGTGTCCATATAAGAAGGCCCCACGTTTCTCTCTCTATGGCACGCCACCTCACATTTCCACTTCCACCTCACACACGCACGTGTCTTCCACTCACTCTCTCTCTCTCCCATGCACGCTGCCACGCGTCCCAGCGCCGCCCCCCCCCCCCCCCCCCCCTCATCGCCGGCCATGCAGTCGTCGTCGGAACCCCCATAACCATCACCGGAATTGGTAACGATCACCGGAACTGCGAACAACTCGTCGGAATGTGCAATCAAACCTCAAGATCTTCATCTTCTCCGCCATGAATCTTCATCTTCTTCGTGAAGACTCTCAAGAACGTTTTCCAGATCTTCATCAAGATCCACAACCATTTCCCAGATTCATCACTGTTCATCCAAAACCTTGCTTCAGAACTCCATGAATCTTCATCCTTATTCATGCAACTTCTCCAGAACTTCAAGGATTTTCTAGATCGCCTTCAACCTCAACTATTTCCAAACTTCAAGAACATCATCACTTCTTCACCTAATTTCCAGATCCACCAAGAACAATCAACACTCAACCGTTTCAGGAACTCCAACCTTCATCTGTGTTCTTCAAGATCCATCACGATCTTCGTCCAGATCTTCAACCTTCACCATCCGTTCATCATTGTTTTCACGAAGAACATTTACCATCTCCAAATGACCTTCCTCCATGCGTTCACCATCGTCTTGTTCATCAGAGAATCTTCAAACTCCACCACGCGCTCTTCACAGATTCATCAATATCAGTTCCAGATCCTTCAAGTTCATCAAAAATCTCCAGATTCATCCACGTTCTTCAACGAGCATGCAAACCTTCGTCATCTTTCGTCAAGAACTCCATAACCGTCTTCATCAATGCCTCATCAGCATGCAAGCAACAACTCATCTGGATCCAGTAATCCTCAAGAACTCATACGAGATTCACCAAGTTCAACACGCAAAAAATGTGGTGGCATTACTTGATATAAGGTTTTGCAGATATGTTTAGTTCATTGGATTGGAAGAGGATACGCAGGTAATGGGATCGGAGAAGGGAGAGGTTGAGATTGGGGTAACGGCGGCTGAGTGAGATAGAGAGAGGAGCTAGGGTTTCTGCAAGAATGCAGAGGGCGCTTGAGACTCTTTTGGGTTGATTGGGCCTTGGGCCCAACGAGTTGCTGGATCCATTCCTCCTTTTTCGTGTTCACCCCGACCCCTTGTTTTTTCCCCTTTTTTTGGCTGTACCTCGCTTGGGCCTGATAGCCCTAAGCCCAACCTCTTTTTTTCAAGATGCACCCTACGTTTTCCTCATACACCCCCTGCTGGAATTTTGTTTTTTTGTTTTTGTTGTGGTGTTGGGCTGGGCCCAACGAGTCCACTGGCTGCACCTGCTGGTTCCAAACGCACCCCCCCTGTTTTTTTTTGTTTTTTTCCTCTAGATGATGTATTGTGGGCTGGGCCCAGTGGTTTTACTGCTTTACACCCCTGTTTAGTAGTTGTACCCCCCTTCCCTTCTTTTTTTTTTATTTCTTTTGTATTGGACATTTGCTTGTAATAGAGAGTAGTTTTTTTTTTCTATTTTTTCTTCTTAGGAATTATAGTTTAGATATTATTTTCTTAGCATATTTTTAATATTGAATTTATATTCTATTATTCTATTAGGATATTATAGAGTTTCATATAGAATTTACTATTTTTCCTTAGATGGTATTTCTTTTAATATTGTATATAGAATTTTCATTTCTATTTTTCTTATAGAATATTATAGCGTTTTAGGATAGAATTTTCATGCTTCTTTTCTGTATGCAATTTCCTTTATATTTCTTTAGAGTATTTTCTATTAGGAGTTTATTGCTTATTTTAGGAGTAGCGTATTATTTCCTTTTGTTATTGGATTTCTCTCCTCACTTCTCTTCTGCTATCTGATTTTATCTGTTGATTATATTTCGGGCTGACCGTGTGACATGATTCAATTGGAGAATGATTTTCGATATCATTTCTCTATCTTGTCTTTGACACGGATATCAATACTCTACCTCTTATAGTTTCATTTATCGTATAAGTCAAATCATGATGGTCTAGGCGTTACATTGGTTCTGATTCGAGCGTCATCATCAAGGACCCAAAGATGAGAAGATTAGAATGGAGCTTGCATACATGTCGAGAGCCAACGAAGCCGCTTCATTCGATAACATCTTTCTTATTCAAGTCTTCATGCAACCGTCGAGTGTTGTGAGCTGTATCGTTAGATACGTAGGAAATGACAATTGAGCGGTCTCTCCTCGATCGTTTAGAGTGTTTAGTATATGTCCCTTGGGTGATATACGACACACTCGCTCCTACACCTTAGGTTCTTGTGTGTGTGTCCTGAGTTCCTTCACGTTTAGGCGTGTTAGGCATGCTTCCTCTTTGTTCTCGCCCCCGCCGATCGAAACCCTTTCCTCTCGCATTCGGGCAAATTAGACCCTTCTCATGCCCCTGTGCAATCGATACTTGTTTTCCGTAGTGCGCCAAACTACGTTTGCTCTGATCTCTCGTACCAGACGAGAGTACGTAGGCATAGGATTGCAATGATCCTAGTGAGCTCCCTTCTCCCTTTTCCCCCTTTGTTGTAGTTGGCCGAACTACAACTGCTCTGATTTCTTGTACCAGACGAGAATATGTAGGCATAGGATGCGATATCCTAGCGAGCACACTAACAACTAACTTATGTTCTCTCGCTGCCGCGCGATCGAGACTTTCCCGCTGACGACTAATCTTTCCCTTTCTCTTGCCCTAGCGCAATTGAGGCCAAACCGTAGTTCTAGTTCCCATAGGTTCTCATACCTTTGAACCCCGACATACTACGTCAGTTATACCGCAAACAGGTAACGCCTAAGTCTCCAATGGTCGAGCAGCATACACCTAACTGCTAGAATGCGTACGCTAGTATCGTCAATCCTTTCTCTCACCCCTGTGTGATCGAGAACATCCCGGTTACCCGTAGTTAGCCCGAACTACATTTGCTCTGATATTTCGCGTCGTGTGAAAGTACGTAGGCACGAGATGCAATATCTCAACGAGCAATTCCCCCCGTAGTTTATCGAACTACGTTGACTCTGACTTTCCCATTGCACGAGGGAATACGTAGGCGTAGAGCGCGATGCTCTATCGAGTCATTTCTTTCCGTTTAGCTTTAGCAACCGTAGATAGATTGTTTTTCACCTGTAGACAAACCAACAAGCATAGATCCCATCGAGTACGATGGACGTGAGGGGTGCTAATACCTTCCCCTTGCGTAACCGACTTCCGAACCCAGACATGGTTGCGATGACCTTGTCTTATACCTTTTCGTCAGGTTTTTTCCGATCGTTTCCTTTCCCTTTCTGTGGGATAAATAAAGAAAGGTGACGACTCTTCTGTTTTACCGACACCTTATTTTCGCGGTAGCGACAGCTGGAAACTCTGCTGGGGAATGCGATGGTTCTCTAAGCGAGTCTTGTCTTGGATTCTCTTCCTAGCTTCCTGGATCATCCCCAGCAGCTGGCGACTTTTCTGGGGATCCAACGTCCCTATGCGAGTCAATCTAGGGATCTAACGTCCCTGAGAGAGTCAATCCTAGCATTTGTTTGCTTGTCTGTGGGTGTTTATGTTTGTGCGTTGTATGTTGTATATTACTGTATTTACATTTTCCGCACTGTATTATTGTCTGTTGCTACTGTGTTGTTGTGGGAGGGGCTTTGATGAGTGATAAGCCAGACCCAGGCTCGAGGATATACCTAGCATTAGAAACCGATTAGTGGTGAACCTGTATGTTAGGCATACACTAGTTCCCACGAAATCTGCACTCAGACGAGATTCTTTGAGATGATTTCTATTTCCAGCCCTGTGGGCCGTTGAAAGGATTTCAGATCTAAGGATTGTCGACTATAGGAACCGATCATTTGTGATTCAGCTGAGTGAGGTCGCTTCAAGAGATGATGATGCCACACCTTCTGGGTATCGTATCATTGTTCTTGAAAGTCTGTGACGCTGATGATCGCATAGGATGCCGAACCTATGTCAGTTTAGGTCCATACCCGTGAGTGGGATGGTTTTTGCAGGAAACATGACTTCCAGCCTACCCGGTATATTGGTTTCTCTCGTCAGAGCGAACTTATCCCATCAGCAGCACAGCAGTATTCAGAGCTTTGTGGGGGCTGTGATCCCGTGTTTGTTGCATTTTTGCATTGCATTTCATGTGCATCTCATGCTTGCATATCCATCCTCAGCTGGAGCAGAAAGTTTACCCGTCTTTTGTCCAACTCGCAGTTGACCTCCCGGTATTCGCATTGGACTTAAGTTGGTTTCTGGAAGGATCATGAACTCAGCAGAGCAGAATCAGTTTGTTATCAGGGCAGAGTTTGAATTATTGAAGAACCAGTTGAGTCAGTTCATGGAAGTCATAACAGCTATGACTAGAGGAGAGAACAATATTCAGAGGACTCAGGTGAACAATGTTGCTCAAGATCATCCTGTGCAGATTCCTGTCAGAGACAAAGATGCATCTTCTCTTCATGACACCGACTATCAATGTTTCACTTTCCCTGTGCCAGATCATCAGAGGGCTGCTCCGAAGGTTAATGCTGAGAACCCGAGGACTGTTGAGGATATGAGAAGATTCCGGCTGTTGGAAGATCATATTGCCACCCTGATGAGTAAGAATACTTTTGATCTGAATGCTGTGAGCATGTGTCTGGTGCCAGGCCTTGTGATGCCTCCAAAGTTCAAAATGCCGAATTTTGAGAAGTACAAAGGGGATAGTTGTCCGAAGCTACATTTGGTTATGTTCTGCAGAAGAATGACTTCACATGTCGCCAATGACAAACTTATGATTCACTGTTTCCAGGATAGTTTGATCGGAGCGTCTTTGGATTGGTACATGCAGTTGGAGAATGATAGTATCAAATCGTGGTCGTATTTAGCTAATGCCTTCGTGAAGCAGTACGACTACAACCTGGATATGGCTCCTAGTCGCGTGCATTTGCAAGAATTATCTCATGCGGAGAATGAATCCTTTAGGGGGTATATGCAGAGATGGAGGGAATTGGTTGCTCGTGTTCAACCACCGTTGCTGGAGAGAGAAATGGTTGACCTCTTATTGGGTACTCTAAAGGGCCGGTATTACGACATAATGTTCAGTTGTACGAGCTTTGCGGGCTTGATAAGAACAGGAGAGCTTGTTGAGAGAGGGCTCAAGAATAGAAAGACGCGAGATACTCCTTATATCCCAGTTGATAAGAATGAATCAGTTGGAGGAAGTGATGTTGTCTCAGAATCTCTAGCGTCTCAGGCTCAGTTTTCAGACACTTCGAGTGCTCAGAACCAGCAACCTGTTGCGTCTGTATGTTAGATATCTGTTACCCGCCAGAGTCAACAGTCGTATCATCGTCAGCCGCGTCAGCACGCCCAACAAAGACCAAGGAAACCTGAAAGGCAGTTTACTCAGCCACCGGTGTCGTATAATCAGTTGTTGCCATATTTGGTCAAAGGTGGACTGATAGTGCCGAAAGAGACTAATCCAATGATCTCGCCTTACCCTCCAGGTTTTGATGCCAACACCCGCTATGAGTACCATGTTGCGGCGCAGGGGCATTCAACAGATGACTTTAAGGTGCTTCGAAGCCAAGTTCAAACTTTGCTAGACTCTAACAGGATATCTATCACGCCTCAGGGTGTCGACCTTCCTTCATCCAGCCAAGTGGTGAATCAGTTATGTTATGGGAGAGTTCATTGAGAGCAGATGTTCAGAAGAGTATCAGACTGACTTCGACGAGCAATTCTGAAGATGGATGGCTCAGTAGCAAATCAAGTTTGAAAAGCCCGATTCCTAGAAGCTGACAATCTGTGTTTTATCATGTCATTTCTTTGCATTTGTAGTTTCTTTTCTGTTAAAGCGCAAATTGCATTCGTAAAACTTGTATTATTTTCAACTGATATTGATAATGAAATGAATATGCATGTTTTGATTTAATCCATTTGTGTTCACTCATTGTTTTAACAGATATCCAACGCTTGGTTAAGCGGAATCCGGGGAGGATGACGAAGTTTAAAGACGCGCAAGCTTCCGATTGTATGCTTTTGAAAATGAAACCTGCTGATGATATACAGGCATTGTTTCAAATCCCTAAACACCAGAGTTATAAAGGAAGATAATCCCTTGTCAACCCCTTTGAGCCTAGTAGTAGGAGTTTCTTTCGGAAAACGAAAAAATCCTCAATCTTAACCCGGGGCAGGGTAGGTGTTAGCCAATTTGACCGAGCGTCCAAATTGCAGAAAGGAGTATCCGTTCAAGGATCAATCACGCCTCTAAAGGTCGTGCCTAAAAAAAACCACAATGGTTAGGCGTCAGGAGTGAAACAGTCACATTATTCCCCGAAGAGTCAGACAACCAGTGTCACATGACTTGTTCAAAAAAAAAGCAAAAAGAATCAAAAGCCCGCTAAGTCAAAACTTGAAAACAAATTACTTAGGCAAAAATGAGGGCATCCCGCTGGACTTAATAATCAAAAGAAGCTCAAAAGAGTCAGTCCAGGGAAAAATTAGGGAAAGCGAAAAACTGAAGAAAAAAAATGAAAAGGATTACAAAAGAAAAATCCTCAAACGAAATACAAGTCGTGTGACCCCAAATGGCAAAAACGAAAAGTGACTGGTTGTCACTCCCAAAAAAAACTCAGGATTTCTCGAACTATCATTCCTATCTTTCAACCTCTGAGAAGTGAGCGCTAAGGTCTGAAGGTGAGAAATAAACACAAGAAAGGGGGGATTGAATTGGGTTTACGCCTTAATAAAACTTTTTCTTTTTCTTATCTTCTTCTTCACTTGATGCTTTTATGCGCTTATATTAAATACATTGCGGAAGCATAAAAAATAAAGCATAAGTAAAGAACACATCATATATCCTGGTTCACTTGAGCAACTCTCAAGCTAATCCAGTCCACCCTTCCAAGGTGATTTCGCCTTAATCAATTAAGGACTTAATCCACTATAACCAAACTGATTACAGATGCACAAGCTAACTGCAAGTGACTAACAACAGATCAATGAAACGTTCAGGGATCCCCAAGGATATAACATTCATTAACATCTAATAGAATCCGATCACTAAAGATATCCTATTAGAAAACCACAAATGACTACTGTCACTTGTCATCTCAAGTATACTGATCTTCACAAGATCACTTGAGGAACCACTAATTCTAAAATAGAATGTTGTGTTGCCGGAGATTACAATGGTACTTCCTAGCAAGCTAATTACTCCAAGTTTAGCACATAGCAAGTAATGAGCAACAACCCCTTACTTCCTAATGCAGAAACTAATCTAATGATGAATCTCTAAGAGATTATAAGAACATAGTTTCCATATTGCTTAAAAGCTTTTCTGTGTGTGAGCATTAAGGCTTCTTTTCATTTAAGCTTTTCTTCTTTCTTTCTTTCTTCACTTCATGCTTACTAGCATGGTAACATTTGAATGAATCAAATGTTATTTCTTATAGTGCATCTTAACAGCAACAGCGTTGCTTGACTCAACAACTCAACAACTCAGCAACATTTTTGATCAAATGATTCTTCTTTTTATATTGCAGCCAATAGAGTTGTTGTGAGGATATAGTTGTCCTTTCTCATTCCAACGGTCATATCCCAACGGATAGAATAAGTTCATGTGTTGGAACAATGACCTTAGCTTGTAGCTTCAATATATTTAATCCTTGGAAACCACGCTTGAACAGTACCAACGTCTTTACCACATTTGAATAATTGCATACGTTGTACTTCAATCTTCTTGATTCTTCTGATGATTCGTCTGATGAGTAGTTCAGAACTACTTTGGTATGAAAGCTTCAGCATCAGAGTTATTAACTCAAACACATGTTTATCAGATTGAACAGCAGCAGCTTATCTGATGTAACACGTCTTGCATCTGGATGAATCTTCTTCTGACACAATCTTCCACTTCAGAATCCAGTCTTCAGCATTCCAAGAACTAAGTTTCCTCTAAAACAATCTTGAGAATCTTCATGACTAATTCTTCAGAAACCATGTCTTCAGAATCTTCAGAGCCTTGACCTTCATAACACTTCTTCAGAGTCTTCAGCACTTTGTTCTTCAGAGGACTCACTCTTCAGAGACGCTCGTTAGCTTCCAGATCAGATGCGTAACTCAGAGCAGAATCTATAGATGCATTGCAACTGCAATATCCAACATCCTTGATTCTTTACTGAACATAATTTGATGTAGAAACAAACTTGTTTCTACACTGAGCTTCATTTGCTTTCAGATCAGATGCACTTCTTCAGAGCAAAAACCACAGGAGCATTGCAACTGCAATATCCAGCACCCTTGGTTCTTTCCTGATGGTGATCAGATACATAAGCAAACTAGCTTCTCACAAGCGCTTCATGATGTCACACTAAGTAATTCCATAAGTTACTAGTTGCACACGTTGATTCTGTTTGTTTGGTCTAATATATTTAATTTAATATGACCTGCACATAACAAACATTAAACCATAAAATGGTTCTTTCACAAATACTCAATTGTTATCATCAAAACATAGAGATTATCCTGTAGAGACAAATCTTGCTCTTACAATCTCCCCCTTTTTGATGATGACAAAAACATGTATTTTGATAGAACATTTTATACAGGGTAATCACCAAGCATTAACCTATTCAGAGTTCTAAGCAACTGCTCCCCCTGAATGTGTTAACCTTTAAAACATTTTTATGCTTGTTCAGAGACATACTCTGATCCCAAGACTTACAAAAAATTAAATTTGATAAAACATAATCAAATAGAGTATAATAGAAGGAATACTTCCCTATGATATAAGATAACATAAGTCTTCAGCATCTGGACTAGTTCAACAAAACTTCCATCTTCGGATCTTTAGAACTTGTCTTCTCTAAGCATCGTATCAGACTCATATAACTTCAGAATCTTCTAAAGTATTTTCTCTTGATCTTCAACACATATGTTTATCTACAAATGAGAAACTCCCCCTGACTTTCAGACTGGGTGAAAATCAAATATCTTGACTTGTGAACCTTCCTGGGAGAACTCCCCCTAATTACAGTATGTCAGATATTTGGATCTTCTGATCATGATACAGTCTTGATTCTTGCTTTCTCAGACTTGCTTTCTTCTTAGATTTTTGATCTCTTGAAGCAGTCTGATACCAATCGAAACCAATAGAATGTTTACTTCTGAATCTGATTCCAATATTGAATCTGAGTCTGATACCCATGTTGGTTCTTAGTCTGACACCAATACATGATACTCATGATTCTGATTCTAAATCCAAATCTTGCTTCTATGAAGACTTCTGATTCTTATGCTCTGATTATCATATTCACATACAATTTACATCTTCTGAACATTCTGATTCCAAATGACTTTAACTTTCAGATCTCTGAACAGTATTGGGTCCATCTGATTCTGAATCTATGTTCACGAAGTGTATAACTTCTATTATATGAACACCACTTCATTTGAGCTCAAATTTCTTTCAATTATCCTGTTTAGAATGCCTAGTGAACTTGTTCAGAGTTCCTCGGAAAAACATCAAACACACATTTAGTAATAAACGCAGTTTATATGTTTAGCATTCTCTTTCAGGTTATAGAATATATGAAAGCTATATTCTATTTCTCAAAAACATTTTCCATTTCTCCCCCAAGTTATATTAAAAACATCTTTCATTTCTCCCCATTTCATTTTCCCGGTTATATACTATTATTCCAGATTATATCAAAATCATCTTCATTTCTCCCCCTTTTTGACATCATCAAAAAGTTAGAGTTTTTCATTGAAAAAATAGATTTTAAGAAAAAATATTTCTCTCTTTTTAATGTCAGAAATTAAAAAGATAAGAGTTGAGAGATAGCACCTGAGAACTTAATCATCTTTCATTTCTCCCCCTAAGAACTTACTTCTTACAGGTTGATACCAATAAGGTAGGTTGATATTTTTTTTAGATTTCATCTTCTATATCTCCCCCTGCTTCTTGGAGAGTGACAACTCTTCAGAGTTTGTAGAAGCATGCTCTGACGAGGATTGTTGACAAGTTTCTGATCAGCAGATCTTTCTCTGACAATTTGTACATCCTTCATAGCTTGTTGATCTCCTCTATACTTACTAATGTCACGTTCTTAACGTGCAAGAGTAATTTCAGAAGAAGAACCAACTATAACAATTTGCTTAGTCTTCTTAGCATCTTCAGCTTCTTGTACCAATCTGGAAGTTTCTTTTCAGGAATCTTCTTCTGTTAGATTTAGACAAGAAAGTTGAAATTCCTTCTTCCTTATGGCTTGATCTTGATACCAATTATTCCAGTCCTTAGAACAACTTGAAATATATCCAATTTCAGAGTCTAATACCAATTGAAGAAATATCTCAAGAATTCTCAAGTCCCAGAGTTGAAGTGCTTGTTCTGGCCTTGCTTTGATTCTTTCTTTTGAAAGGTTTGATACCCAATTGAAGGTGAGAAATTCAGAGGTTTGTGCTAGTGGTTTACTCTGAATTTTTGCTTCAAAGTTCAGCGCCCAGAACCTTCTGTGTCTTCATTCAAACATCTTCTAAAGTTTCGCTCAGAGTCATCTGACGCTTTGCTTCTGGTTGGATGTCAGAGACATGATACTAATTTAAGATGTAAGATACCAATTGAAGGTGTGAAATAATGAAACTATTTCAGCTTGTTTATTCAACATCAAAACACTATACTTCAGAAGTATCAACGTTTGATTTGACAAGCCATCTTTTAATTGAATCTTTTATCCAGATCTCCAAATGATCCAAAACTTCTTATAGTCTATGACTTCAGATTTGCTCAGATCTTTAAACAGCATCTGATATCAATTGAAGGTGATGTGTCAACAATTTGCATTCTGATCCTTCAATTCTTCTATGCATGAATGTCCTTCATTTGACACTCCATCTAGCATCTGATACTTCAATCTGCATTTTGCAGTATTTGCTTTTGTATGGGAGAGTGCTATTCAGAGGTACTTTTGCAACTAACTCTGTCTTTAGTAACATCAGCATAACAGAAACCTACTAAAAATAGTTATCTGGTTTTCTCTGTAGAGCTTCTGATCCTACCATTTTACTAACCTCTTTCTTTCTCAGAGTATACGTTGAATGCATGAGAGTCTTAGCTGGCTATTCTCTGACAGATTATTCTTCTGTCTGCCACATTCTTCATTAGATTCTTCCTTTGGTCTTCATCTTCTGATCATCCAATTTGATACCAATGAACACGCCTCTTTATCTTCAAGATGACTTGTTTCCACATGAAAGTTGTATCTTCTTGCACCAAGAGTATAAACAATATATCATCACAAACTGTCATCAAACCAAGATGGATTTCTTGAAATGATTTGAGTGACAATCTTGTTTTTATAAATCAGTATCTGAGGGTGACTTCTTCTTTTAGAATTCTCGTACCAACTGAAGGTGTGAGAACTTATGAGTACCAACAGAAAGAGTAGGATCTTCTGCTAAATCACCTTAGGTTTCTCCACCTATGGTTTCTGATTCCAAGCTTGTTATCAAATCAATCATGATTTGAATCTTTAAAGTCTGAACTTGAAAGTGAAGAACTAAAACGTTAGAAACATCTTTCCAACAGATCAATTTCAAACTTCCACTAGATCTGAGGAGTTCAGAGAATGGTGAACAATAACTGATACACTCATGTATCAACATCTTCACTAAACATTTTTCTTTCTGAAATAGCTTTAGAATTCTTCAAAGCTATTGCTTAATCTTCTGACGAGATTCTCTATATCAGACTTTCTAACCATAACTATTTCTGTTATGTTAGCAAGTTCTTCTGATTATCAACAATCAGCCTTTGTCCAGAAGAGCTTCTTCAGAAGGTTGGAGACTGGTAAGATTCTGATACCAACTTTATGATATCCAAAGTATTTTCTTCTGATAGTGAAGTTGCAACCCAACTTATCTTGATCAGCATCTATTGAGTGAACAACTAGATGTGAAATGAACAACTATGGAAATGATTCCTTGCATTAGATCCTTAGCTTCAGATATATGCAGCTTAGCTCTAGTGAATGTTTCAGCAAACAGTTCATCCAGAGGTATGCTTTAGATCAAACTAAATCTTCAATCTTCAGAGTTCCTTGTTATCCAGAGGTGAGCTATGTTGCTGACGTTTCAGAGCCATGCATAATCTGATCCTCAGAGCTTCTGACAAATTGCTTTAAACTCTTTGCCCAGAGTTTTCTGAAACATAGCTTTCAATCAACTGCTCAGAGTCTTCTGTAGAGTTGCTTCTTAGATTCTTCTGACATTTGCCTCTGTAGCTTGTGTACCTTGCCTCTGTAGCCTTTCTTCTGAATCTACACTGATACCAAATGAAAGTGTCTACTGCCTCAGTTGCTTTGCTTCTGATGCTTTACTTCAGTAGCCTTGCTTCTGTAGCTTTGCTTCAGAATCACCAGCAATTGAAGGAGAGATGTCTTGACTAACAGAGCCTCTACAAAATCAGCATTACAGAACCTTCTGTACAGCTTCTGATCTGACTTCACTAGCCTCTTCTAGAGTGCTAGTTTCAGCTACTGCTTGCATCACTTAGCAAACTCCTTTCCAAGTGAAGTATATGTTTCCATAGAAAAATATCATCAACATAAATAAATCTGACAGATTTAAAAATATCTTCCTTAATGTTTTGTGAAAAGAGTAGTATAAACTTTTCTTTTGTCAAAAAAATAGTTTTCAAAAACTGGGAGGTTGATGAACACATACTACTTCTTCAAAAATCATTTAAAAAGTACTTTCAATATTCATCTGACTTATATTGATGTTATACTGATCAACAAAGGAGATTGACAAGAGTATGAATTCTAACCTTGTCACAGAAGTAAATATCTTCTTCAAAGAGCTCTTGATGACAAGCTTTGAGAAACAAAAGAATCTTGTTCTTCTGGAATCATCCTTCTTTCCAATGAACGTCTCTTCTGGAAGAGAAGATTTGATTCTTGGGGAAAACTTCTCAGAGTTGATTCTTCAAAAGCAGCTAATTGAATAGCATATGGGGTAACTTCTGATTCTTCAGCTGGAACACATTCTGCTTCTGATTCTCCAACATCTTGTGAGACCAACCAGTAACAGTAACTGAAGTAGAATCTTTTGAATAACTCTTCTTGAATTGATCTCAATTCCTTTGGTAGCGATCTGTAGCATCTTCATCAACACAACAACATCTATCTGATTTCTGAGAGACATCCTCAGCGCACAAATATTCTGATCTTCATGAGTAGAGAGCATCTAGCTTCCATCAGGCTTCATCTTTTGAATTAGTCTACTTGAAACAAATACAGACCCAGACTAGATACACTAATCATCAAACTCAAATTATCAAAAGACACAGTCTGACTGACAATATGCTCTTATAATGCTGAGCTAACTTGTAAAGAGTTAGATCATCAGAGTTGTCAGAACAACTGCTCTTGACAAAGAATATCTACTGACTTATTCAGATTGAATAACACCAGAGACTTAAATCCTTTTTACCTTAGACAGAATGACTACTGTCCTTGTATCTTTCCTTACACCTTTATTTCTCAAAACATTCATTAAGAATTTCTGGAAAATAATGCCTGAAAACATCTGACCAATTACAGTTTGTTCAACTGAGATGATATCTCAAGTTAACAGAACTTAATTGTTCATGCTTCTTCAAATCAGATCTTCTGAATTTCATCATATCCAGATGAGTTGATAAACACTGCTTATCTTGAAACCTCTGCAGAATTCTTTGAAACTTCTTTAAGAATAGCAACTTTCAAATGCTTTGAATCTGAAGAATCATTTCTTCCAGATTTGAACATTCTTCTGAACTTGCCCTTTTCTGCAAACTACATTCTGGCGTTCTAATGACTAAACTTCACCAGCCAACAATATATCTTTTCTTACTTAAGATAAATCCCAATGAATTTTCATGAGAAAGTCAAGTGTGGACTAATCCGTTTCTTGAAAACATCTCATACTCACCAGAATTAATCTTAAGAAATCAAGATTTCTTGCTTGCTGAAGATTTAATCTTTGAGCAAATACGTTGAAAATCCAAACGTATTTTACATCAGCATTCAACAGATATATCTTCTTATCTGATGAATCTTTCTTGTCAGCTGATTCTTCATTCTTCTTTCAGAATCTTTTGGAGGAGATTTGTTGTTGAAGGCTTCAACACTTCAAACTTCAAACTTCACAGAATCAGTGACTTGCTCAAGTAACAAACTAGATTACAATTTTAGAACTCATTGTTGCACCCTAAAATTTGACCAACCGGGTCCCGTATCTGGCTCGATGTTTCGACGCATGACCACATTCGCATCCGCATATCGCATACAGTGCATTTTTCAGTTGTTTAGATTTTATCGGGATCACAGCCCTCGTCTCGCGTTTCAGGTGTTTTTAATCAGTTCAGATAGGTGGAATCGTTTTTTTTGGGAAGTCGTGCTCTTCCCGGTGTTTTCAGCTCGCGCTGTTGTTTTTAGGGATATTTCGGTGTCCATTGATTTTTACCGGCTATTTTGGTGCGCTCTCGCAGTGTTACTTGAGGTTCTGTGCTGTTTTTGTTCCCTCTGGAATTATTAGGAATTTTCTAGATTTTATTAGCTATTATTAGATTTTTTATATAGAGTTTAATGTTTTTTTATAGCTTTAAAATCATTTTTTAGAATATAATAGATTTCTAATAGATAATAAATAGATTTTAATCTTTGTTTTAATAGTTTTAAATCAATTTTGTAGAATTTATAGATTTTTCTTTTAGAATTTACTAGGTTTTAATAGATTTAATATAGACTTTGTTTTTAATGTAGAAATTAAATAGTTTTATTAGAAATAAATAGGCTTTGTTTTTTTAATAGGATAAATAAATAGATATAGTTTTTTCTTTTATTAGATTTAATTAGATTGGATATTAATAGTTTTCTTTTTTAGAATGTTAATTGTTAGATGTTAATTAGTAATATATGATATTAGAATATTAAATAGATTAGAGTATTAATTGTGTTTAGTTTAATTAGAATTTTAAATAATTAGGGTTTAGATTAGTTTAATTTTCAGTTTAGCTTAATGGTAGTTAAGTCTATAAGCAGTTTTTTTTAATGGAGTTTAATTCATGCTTAAGCATCCAGAGTCCATGTTAATCAGTCCATTTTATTCCTTTCAATTTTCGTTGGGCCCTTGTGTGTGAAAGCCCAAGTTCCCAGGTCCAAAATCAATTCCATGTCCTATAAATTCAGTTCAGCCACGTGTTGCATAAAGGAGGACCCCACGTCATTATTTTCCACTTCACCCCAGAACCACACGCGTTCCACTCTGCCACACGTCCTCCATGCAGAAGTTCCCCGTGACACTTGTCACCACCTCCACCTCCCCCTCATGCATGCAACCTCGCTGGTAACCTCCCACCGGCCGGCATGCAAAGTCCGCCGGCCACCGTAACTTCCAGTTCCCGACCAACCCTAACCTCCTCTGACCACCGCCCTCCGTCGTAGACTTCGCCGGAAACCATTTTCTTCCCAGAATCTGTCAAATCTTCATCTTCCTCCACTGATCTTCATCATCGTCCTCTAACATTCATCTTCCTCGATCACCAGAAATCATCCAGATTCATCTTCATCCATCACCGGAAAACTCAAATCTCACCAGAAAACTCATTCAACACCTTCTGATCTTCATCAATAATCTTCAGCAAGCTCCACCGTATTCTTCAATCTTTTCAAGATCATCATCAGAATCATCCTTCGTTCAAGATTGGTGAACCTTCATACCATTTTTTCCAGGAAACTATATCCAGGTTCATCAATTTGCCACTGCCATCATGTCGTTCAGCATCAGTTTTTCCAGAACCCTTCGAACCTTCAAGTTCCTTAAGAACCTCCACGTGTTCTTCAATCTGTCTCCAGAAACGCTCAAGGATCGTCATGTTCTTCATCAGATCATTTTCCAGATCCAACCACATCTTCATCATCCAAGATCGTTATCCATTCTTGAAGATCCTCCACCGTCAGAGACTTTTCCAGGAAAACACTTAGACCATGTTCTTGATTATTTTCTGGAGATCTATTCAAGCTTCATCGCGAGCCTTCCCCAGTGGATCTCCAAGTTCTTCACCGTCTTCAACGTGATATTCATCTGCTCTGTCCAGGTTCTCAGACGCTCATATGAGATGATGAACATTCCAAGAATCATCAGCATGCAAACGCGAGTCTCCAGAGCGATCATCATCCATCAAGATCCGCACACGCTAAGATCTCAAAGGTTCGTCCAGGTTCTCATCGAAGGATTCGATATCTTCAACAACACGAACTAGGGGTATTGGAGAAGAAAAGATTTGGAAAGGAAATAAGAGAGTGAGACGGAGGAGAACGAGCGAAGAATTGAAATGGAGATTGAGAGAGAGGGAGAAGAGGTGAAGAACGAGAGAGAGAAGGAGGAAACGACGCAGATGATGAACAGTAAAAGGATAAGAACAAATTAGGGTTTTTTTTGTCTTCTGAAGATTGGACCGGGTTTGGAGGTTTTTGGGCCCTTTGGTTTTTTTTTTGGCAACACCTCCCTCCGTTTTTTTTCTCTCCTGGGTGAATATTGGGCTGGGCCCAACATGTGTTTCCTAGATGCAGACCTCCGTTTTATTTTTCTTACCCCCTCCCTGCTGTGTGCATATTTTCAGTATGGGCTGGGCTTGTAGTTTTATTACTGATTGTCATCCCCTTGTAATAGTTGTACCCCCCCCCCCCTTTGTATTTTCTCTTTTTATTGTTTTCTTTTATATTAGTTCCATTAGTTTTTTTCTTTATATAGAAAGAAAAGAAAAAATACATGAAAAAAAACATTTTGAAAAAGAAAAGAGAAAAGAATATTGAAAAAAAGAAAGAGAAAAGAATATTGAAAAAGAGAAAATATTGGAAGAAAAATAGTTGAAAAAGAATAGAAAAAAATATTAGTGTAGATTTAATATTTTTTTTAGAGTATATTTTCTTCATGGAAGCTTATTTTAGGGATAGTTTTAAATGTCCATTTGTTAGGGGACTTTTTACCATTTTAGAGATAGTTTTTCAAAGGTCCAATTGTTAGGGGACTATTTTCCATTCGATTCTTTTTCCATAGTAGATGAATAGGATAGTTTCTAGGAGTTTATTTTTCCAGTATTCCCTCATTGTAACCATTTTTCAGAATGTTAATAAAACGAGATTTGAGCTATGGTCCCGAAAGTAGCCGAACTACAGCTGCTCTGATTTCTCGTACCAGACGAGAATATGTAGGCATAGGATGCGATATCCTAGCGAGCACACTAACAACTAACCTTTTGTTCTCTCGCTGCTGTGCGATCGAGACTTTCCCGCTGACGACTGATGTTACCCTTTTCTCTTGCCCAAGTGCATTTGAGACCAGACCGTAGTTTTTCCCATAGGTTCCCGTACCTGTAAAACCAGTTTGAATTTCTCACTGCTGTGTGAGAACACCCTGTTTAGCCGTAGTTAGCCTGAACTGCGACAGCTCTGATCTTCCATGCAGTATGGAAGTACGTAGGCACAAGACGCGAGGTCTTGGCGAGCCAATTTCCCCGTAGTCCCGAACTACGTTGACTCTGACTTTCTCTCGTGAGAATACATAGGCATAGAGTGCGACGCTCTATCGAGTCAATTCCCTTCCGTTTAGATTTAGCAGCCGTAGATAGATTGTTTTTGCATCCTTTAGACAACCCAAGCAAGCGTGGATCCCGTCGAGTACGACGGACGTGAGGGGTGCTAATACCTTCCCCTTGCGTAACCGACTCCCGAATCCAGGTTTTGGTTGCGATGACCATACCTTTTCCCGTTTTTTTTTTCGAGGTTTACTTCGAGCGTTTCCTTTCCCTCCGTTGGGATGAATAACGCACGGTGGCGACTCTTCTGTCAGTCGGCGCTGATTTTCGCAGTAGCGACAGCTGGCGACTCTGCTGGGGACTGCGATAGTTCGCTATACGAGTCTTGCCTTAGGTTTTTTCCTAGCTATTTGGGGCGATCCCCAGCAGTTGGCGACTCTGCTGGGGATCCAACATCCCCTGGCTGCTAAGGACTGTGATAGTCCTTGTGCATGCGGGATCCAACGTCCCCTAAGAGAGTCAATCCTAGCGCTTGTTTGCTTGTCTTTTGGGTGTTTATTTTTTCATCGCTATTATCTGTTGCCGTTGTGCTGGGGAGGGTGATATTTTGAGTGATAGCCGGACCTGGGCTGCTTGAGTATGCATTTAGATGTAGTTGTGGAGATTAGTGGGCGAACCTGTCTGCTGAGTAGGCAGAGCGTCCCCACGAAATTCACGCTCAGACGAGGTTTTCTCCGAGGTGCTTCTCTAAGGTCCTGAGGATCATAGGGGAGTCCAGAAGTGAGGATTGTCGACTCTGGGGACCGATCAATTGGAAGTCAGCTAAGTAAGGCCTCTTCATGAGATGACGATGCCACTCCTTCTGGGAATCGTATCATTCCTCATGAAAGTCTGTGACGCTGACGACCGCATAGGATGTCGTATCTTAGGTCCATACCCGTGAGTGGGGGGGTTTTTCTTTTTTGCGAAACCCTGACTTCCAGACTACCAGCTATCTTGGCGTTCTCTTTTAGAGAGAACGTACTCCGTCAGCAGTACAGCAGTACACAGATTGTGTGGGGGCTGTGATCCCGTGTTTGCTGCATTGCATGGCATTCGCATAAGCATCTTTGCATCGCATTGCATAGCATTTCTCCAGCTGGACAGAGCTCTTATCCAGCCGTTGTTTGATTTCAGAAGGTGATTATCCGGTGATCGGTCTGAGCAACTGTTGATTGTTAGAAGACGACCAAGGGGTTGAAACAGATCAAGCAGAATCAAGCAGTGCCGTCAGTTGAAAGTTGCTGATAGTCATGTCAGGAAACGACGTCCAGATTGCTGATGCCTTGTCAGGGTTCATTATGATGTCCAATCCTTTGTATGATTCCACGTCTGACGAAGGCTTTCCGCAAGTGAATAACCTTACTGCAGCTCAACCTGTGCAGACTTCTGTTAGAGGCCAAAATCTGCACCAGCAGTTTGTCATCCCAAGTGAACGTTCTTCTTCTGATGCCGCGAATTATCAGAATGTTATTCTTGCTGGTTTGATCTCCCGAAGAGAAGTTCTGATAGTGAGGACTAATAATCCATTAGCTCTTGTGCAAGCTAAGAGGTTGCGTGCATTGGAGGAACAAGTCAAAGCCCTGGAAGTTAAGAACGATGTTGGTCTCAATGCTTCAGATATGTGCTTGGTTTCTGACCTAGTGTTACCTCCTAAATTCAGAGCGCCGAGGTTTGAGAGGTATAAAGGAGATAGCTGCCCGAGGCTACATTTGGTGATGTTCTGCAGGAAGATGACTTTGTTTGTGCGAAACGACAAGTTGATGATTTACTGTTTTCAGGACAGTTTGATTGGGGCATCTCTACGTTGGTATATGCAGTTAGAGAAGGATCAGATTCGATCATGGGTGGATTTAGCCAGAGCTTTCCTAAAGCGGTATGATTACAATATGGACATAGCTCCCTTTCGCATGGAGTTGCAATCTTTGTCTATGGGGATCAATGAACCTTTCAAAAAGTATGCTCGTAGATGGAGAGATTTTGCTTCCAGAGTGGAACCACCGATCCCTGACCGAGAGTTAGCAGGCATGTTCGTAGACTCTTTGCAAAGCCCGTACTTTGAGAGATTGCTTGGAGTTTCGCTGAACTTCTCCGAATTAGTGGGAGTTGGAGAACGTATTGAGAATGCTATAAAGATTGGAAAATTCAGATTGATTCAAGCGGTCAGGCTAGTGAAACTGAATCTCTTTACGACTATCAAAATGAAGAAGGAGTTGTGATCAATGCAGTCATGCCAGATGTTGGGTATCCTCGAGATGAATCGGTGAAATCTGTTGGATCAGTATCTTCTATGCCTTGTTATGCTGGACAGACAGCAGTGCCTAGGGCACCGTATCAGGAATCTTATGTCGCTTCCCTTGCAAATCAGCAAACTCGTGGTCGAGGTTATCAGACTCAGCGTCAGAATCAGAACAAACCTCGTAGCAATTTGGAGCGAAGGAATGGTCCTTCTCATCCAGTTCCTGTGCCGTACAGTCAGCTTTTGCCATAGTTGGTCCAGAGTTCTTTGGTGGAGCCGAAAGCTCTCAAGCCTGTGCCAGAACCTTACCCTCCTGGGTATAATCCCCATGTTCAGTGTGGTTATCATGGCGGATCACCGGGGCATTCAACTGAAGATTGTAAAGCGTTTCAGGCGAAAGTACAACAGTTGATCGACCAGGATTGCATTTCCTTTCGAGAAGGATTTCTGTTTGTTCATACCAACCGCTCAGCTGTCTAAGCTCGTAGATTCAGAAAGTATTCTCCAGCAGAAGCCAGACGGGCAGGCGCCCGCAGCATTGGCAGTCCTCAGACTTTATATCATTTGCATTTGTAGTTTCTTTTCTGTTAGTTACTACCTGCCTGTAAACATTGTATGTTTCGAATGGTAATAATAATAAAGTGACTATGCATTTTTCTGAATTAATCATGTCGCTGTCGCTCATTTACTGCATTGCACTGACACTTGCATTTTATTCACTCCACTTTATCACTGTGACTAGCAAAGACTGGAGGGAGGATGACGAAACTAAACTCATAACCAATGATTGTATGCTTTCAGATAAGACCTTACCGATGACGTACAAGGCATTGTTTCAAATCCCCCAAAACACTGGAGATATAAGGAGTTAGTCCCTTGTTAACCACTTCGAGCCAAGAAGCAGAAGTTTTTTCGGACTTTTAAACCCTCACATCTTAACCCGGGGCAGGGTAGTCGTCAGTTAGCTTGACCGAGCATTCAAGTCTTACAGAGGAGCGTTGTCTCTCGAGGACCAATCAGTTTATACCTTTCAAGAGGTCATACCTCACCAATCAGGAGTGAGACAGTTACAATCCTTTCGGAGCAATCAAGACAACCAGTGTCACACGACTTTGTTCCAAAAGAAAGAAGAAAGAAAGCCCGCTAAGTAAAAAGAAAGAAAAGCTGAGAAAGCTAATACTTAGGCAAAAATCAGGGCATCCCGCTGGACTTCAAAAAAATCGAAAAGAATCGAAAAGAACTCAAAGGAGTCAGTCCAGGCAAAATTTAGGGAATCAAAAGAATGAAAAAGAAAGAATATCAATAGAAATTTTTTTCCCCAGCGAGTCACAAAGTCGTGTACACAGACACCGAAAACGAAGAAGGAGTAACTATCACTCCGGAAAAGCCCTGTGAGTTCCTTAACTCTGGTTCTTACCATGCAACACACCTCTCGAAGAGGCGAGCGCTTGTGCCAGGTTAACTGAACCTTAGGATCGGAGATCATCACGTAGAAGGGGTGGGTACAAATCAAAATTTGAGCCAAATATCCTTTGTTTCATGAACCGTGAACCCGACCACGATACAACCCTTAAAAGACCTAATTGAGGTAGGGTTATTCTGAGAGCGCATTACGATAAGGTTGAGTAACCTGACTCCTTCATGACTTGCTAGTCACATCCTTGTTGTATTTTTCACTGACCACGTAAGCACTACGTTTGAACTCTGGTTCATTCGTCACTCACAATCATAGCATGTAAATGAGTGACAGCTCAAATTTTTTCAAAATCTGCATAAACACTGCATTAAGATTACCATTCGTGAATAGACAATTTAATTGCAGGTTAGTAGTTGACATGAAAGAAATTCCAACCGGGAATAATCGAGCAGGACCGAATAATTCAGCAGTCTGAACCAGGATGGCGTATGTTGTGAGACCTGTGAATCAGGGGCATTGACTTCCAGTGAGTTCGGAATCAGTTACGCTGAGGACAAGTCCCGAAGCTTCAGTTGATCAGGGGCAGTTTATTTGAGAAGCAGTTGATCAGAAATGAATCTTCTCGAGAGCCAATCAGAGGCAATCAGCTAGAATGTTGTGATTTGAAAGCAGATACTTCAGGTGGATAATCAGATCAGGTTAAGTCGCTAGAACGCTCATTCAGGGGCAAGTCACCGCGGAGAGTGTTGAAACCAACTGGGTTGACAATTGTTTAATGGAGGTGGAATTCTGTTGTCGTATAGATATCGGGGCAAGTAATCTCGAGGTCGTCTCGTAGCAAGCTGTTCAGAGCAATACTCCCAAGAGTTAGATTGGGGCAAGTTGAGTGCACTGGGGCAAGTTGTTCAAACCAGTCTGTTTATCCCCAGCCGGAGTTGAGTATCGGGGAATCGTGTCATTACCCTTACCAAAAACCTTAACATTCCGAAAAAGGCCTTGCTGTCATTGGATCATTCTCCTACAGTTTAAACCTGTTACGTGTCAGTAACCAGTCGTTTCCAAAGTCCAGTTTTCGCCTGGCAAACCGGTAACCAGTTCTCGTCTGGCCCACCCTTCCGTAAACATCAGTTCCCGTCTGGTGTAGTTTATTGTAAGCATCAGTTCCCGTCTGGTGTAGTTTATTGTAACCAGTTCTCGTCTGGTCATCGTTTCTTCAAGTGTGGTATCAGTTCTCGTCTGGTACATGTCATCGTGTAACCAGTTCTCGTCTGGTCATCGTGTGTTTTAACCTATGTGTTGTATCAGTTCTCGTCTGGTACATGTCATTGCAAAATCAATTCTCATCCGATAACCTATTTTCCTATCAGTTCTCGTCTGGTAGTCTACCTTTGAATGCTAGTTCTCATCTAGTATTTCCCATATCTTTCACTTTGTACATAATCCATGTTTATCCTAAACCAGGAAAACAAAAACCTAAAAGGTATCTGACACAGTAGTTCCCAATGACTCGCATGTTGTCATGTTCCCCGATACAAAGCTCGACGGATACCAGTGCTCCGATTAATGTTTGAATTCCTTGTGGACGTTGTTAAATCAGAATTGCTACTCTTCAGCAGATGAAGGTTACGTATTATCCCCGCAAGAGTTGAGATTGTATTGTTATCTCGCATCAGAGTAGGATCAGGAGTATCCTCAGCAGATTAAGATTGATATCCTTGATAGTAGGGGCATTTCCAGCAGCGTGCTGCGCGCAATCAACCCCAGTTTGGGCCAATCCCCACAGAGCACAATCAGTTGCCAATGGTTTGAAGAGAGCATCCCCAAGCAGAGTTGTTTTTTTTTTCTTTCTCCCCAAGCAGGGTTGCTTTTCCATTTCTCCAGCAGGACGGTTATCCCCAGCGGATTTGGTTTCCTTTTCCAGCATTTATTTTGCTGAGATGATTCTGTGATATCAGGTTACCCTCAGTTGGAATTGACGTCTACCTTCGGCATTTATTTTGCCAAGTGGTTGCAGACCTGGTGTTCTCTGGCAGCTCGAGCCTGCATTTACATTTGCATATAGCGCCATAGCATTTATACAAACATATAGCATTTTCATGCCGTCTGGGCCTCGCATTTTCAAACAAAACGCATAGCATTTCCATGTCATATAGGGCATTGCATCATTTTCAAGCATACGCATTTCGAAACATAGACCAGGTTGGTTACCTATTGGATTTCGAGTTTGTTCCCTTGCAGAGTTGTGTGGTTAAGCTTCTCTTCTTCCTCAGCGGAGTGATTCTTCACATTTGGTTGTTACGTCGGCACTGAAAAAAAGATTGGCATGTATCAGGTTTCTGAAGCTGCGGCCTGTTGACAGAATGGGTGCCGAGCAGTCGATTCAGAAGTTCCCCAGGAGAATTTTCCTCAAGTTCGTTGCGAATTGTGAGATGATAGGATTTGATCCCATAAGAGAGATGGGAATCAAGATGTTTGCTTTCCGAAGCATTATTCCAATACTTGTGGCGTCGCACAAGTGATTGATGTTGAAAAGGAGAAATTTATCAGATAATTGACCAGTTGTTGTCGTGACAACCAAACTTCAGTTCATTGGAGGCTATTCCGCAAGCAGTTTTGCAGTATATTCCCACGGTTGGCAAATTCCAGGGTTTCATTGGTATTCAACCGTCATCTACCTTTGAATGTTTGAAGGCTGAGCGTTCTTCACCCATTCAGGTCCAAGACGCTTGAATAGGGGCAACTGTTGCACCCTAAAATTTGACCAACCGGGTCCCGTATCTGCCTCGATGTTTCGACGCATGACCACATTCGCATATCGCATACAGTGCATTTTTCAGTTGTTTAGATTTTATCGGGATCACAGCCCTCGTCTCGCGTTTCAGGTGTTTTTAATCAGTTCAGATAGGTGGAATCGTTTTTTTTTGGAAGTCGTGCTCTTCCCGGTGTTTTCAGCTCGCGCTGTTGTTTTTAGGGATATTTCGGTGTCCATTGATTTTTACCGGCTATTTTGGTGCGCTCTCGCAATGTTACTTGAGGTTCTGTGTTGTTTTTGTTCCCTTTGGAATTATTAGGAATTTTCTAGATTTTATTAGCTATTATTAGATTTTTTATATAGAGTTTAATGTTTTTTTATAGCTTTAAAATCATTTTTTAGAATATAATAGATTTCTAATAGATAATAAATAGATTTTAATCTTTGTTTTAATAGTTTTAAATCAATTTTGTAGAATTTATAGATTTTTCTTTTAGAATTTACTAGGTTTTAATAGATTTAATATAGACTTTGTTTTTAATGTAGAAATTAAATAGTTTTATTAGAAATAAATAGGCTTTGTTTTTTTAATAGGATAAATAAATAGATATAGTTTTTTCTTTTATATAGATTTAATTAGATTGGATATTAATAGTTTTCTTTTTTAGAATGTTAATTGTTAGATGTTAATTAGTAATATATGATATTAGAATATTAAATAGATTAGAGTATTAATTGTGTTTAGTTTAATTAGAGTTTTAAATAATTAGGGTTTAGATTAGTTTAATTTTCAGTTTAGCTTAATGGTAGTTAAGTCTATAAGCAGTTTTTTTTAATGGAGTTTAATTCATGCTTAAGCATCCAGAGTCCATGTTAATCAGTCCATTTTATTCCTTTCAATTTTCGTTGGGCCCTTGTGTGTGAAAGCCCAAGTTCGTAGGTCCAAAATCAATTCCATGTCCTATAAATTCAGTTCAGCCACGTGTTGCATAAAGGAGGACCCCACGTTATTATTTTCCACTTCACCCCAGAACCACACGCGTTCCACTCTGCCACACGTCCTCCATGCAGAAGTTCCCCGTGACACTTGTCACCACCTCCAACTCCCCCTCATGCATGCAACCTCGCTGGTAACCTCCCACCGGCCGGCATGCAAAGTCCGCCGGCCACCGTAACTTCCAGTTCCCGGCCAACCCTAACCTCCTCCGACCACCGCCCTCCGCCGTAGACTTCGCCGGAAACCATTTTCTTCCCAGAATCTGTCGAATCTTCATCTTCCTCCACTGATCTTCATCATCGTCCTCTAACATTCATCTTCCTCGATCACCAGAAATCATCCAGATTCATCTTCGTCCATCACCGGAAAACTCAAATCTCACCAGAAAACTCATTCAACACCTTCTGATCTTCATCAATAATCTTCAGCAAGCTCCACCGTATTCTTCAATCTTTTCAAGATCATCATCAGAATCATCCTTCGTTCAAGATTGGTGAACCTTCATACCATTTTTTCCAGGAAACTATATCCAGGTTCATCACTTCTCCACTGCCATCATGTCGTTCAACATCAGTTTTTCCAGAACCCTTCGAACCTTCAAGTTCCTTAAGAACCTCCACGTGTTCTTCAATCTGTCTCCAGAAACGCTCAAGGATCGTCATGTTCTTCATCAGATCATTTTCCAGATCCAACCACATCTTCATCATCCAAGATCGTTATCCATTCTTGAAGATCCTCCACCGTCAGAGACTTTTCCAGGAAAACACTTAGACCATGTTCTTGATTATTTTCTGGAGATCTATCCAAGCTTCATCGCGAGCCTTCCCCAGTGGATCTCCATGTTCTTCACCGTCTTCAACGTGATATTCATCTGCTCTGTCCAGGTTCTCAGACGCTCATATGAGATGATGAACATTCCAAGAATCATCAGCATGCAAACGCGAGTCTCCAGAGCGATCATCATCCATCAAGATCCGCACACGCGAAGATCTCAGAGGTTCGTCCAGGTTCTCATCGAAGGATTCGATATCTTCAACAACACGAACTAGGGGTATTGGAGAATAAAAGATTTGGAAAGGAAATAAGAGAGTGAGACGGAGGAGAACGAGCGAAGAATTGAAACGGAGATTGAGAGAGAGGGAGAAGAGGTGAAGAACGAGAGAGAGAAGGAGGAAACGACGCAGATGATGAACAGTAAAAGGATAAGAAAAAATTAGGGTTTTTTTTGTCTTCTGAAGATTGGACCGGGTTTGGAGGTTTTGGGGCCCTTTGGTTTTTTTTCTGGCAACACCTCCCTCCGTTTTTTTTCTCTCCTGGGTGAATATTGGGCTGGGCCCAACATGTGTTTCCTAGATGCAGACCTCCGTTTTATTTTTCTTACCCCCTCCCTGCTGTGTGCATATTTTCAGTATGGGCTGGGCTTGTAGTTTTATTACTGATTGTCATCCCCTTGTAATAGTTGTACCCCCCCCCCCCTTTGTATTTTCTCTTTTTATTGTTTTCTTTTATATTAGTTCCATTAGTTTTTTTCTTTATATAGAAAGAAAAGAAAAAATACATGAAAAAAAAACATTTTGAAAAAGAAAAGAGAAAAGAATATTGAAAAAAAGAAAGAGAAAAGAATATTGAAAAAGAGAAAATATTGGAAGAAAAATAGTTGAAAAAGAATAGAAAAAAATATTAGTGTAGATTTAATATTTTTTTTAGAGTATATTTTCTTCATGGAAGCTTATTTTAGGGATAGTTTTAAATGTCCATTTGTTAGGGGACTTTTTACCATTTTAGAGATAGTTTTTCAAAGCTCCACTTGTTAGGGGACTATTTTCCATTCGATTCTTTTTCCATAGTAGATGAATAGGATAGTTTCTAGGAGTTTATTTTTCCAGTATTCCCTCATTGTAACCATTTTTCAAAATGTTAATAAAACGAGATTTGAGTTGTGGTCCCGAAAGTAGCCGAACTACAGCTGCTCTGATTTCTCGTACCAGACAAGAATATGTAGGCATAGGATGCGATATCCTAGCGAGCACACTAACAACTAACCTTTTGTTCTCTCGCTGCTGTACGATCGAGACTTTCCCGCTGACGACTGATGTTACCCTTTTCTCTTGCCCAAGTGCATTTGAGACCAGACCGTAGTTTTTCCCATAGGTTCCCGTACCTGTAAAACCAGTTTGAATTTCTCACTGCTGTGTGAGAACACCCTGTTTAGCCGTAGTTAGCCTGAACTACGACAACTATGATCTTCCATGCAGTATGGAAGTACCTAGGCACAAGACGCGAGGTCTTGGCGAGCCAATTTCCCCGTAGTCCCGAACTACGTTGACTCTGACTTTCTCTCGTGAGAATACGTAGGCATAGAGTGCGACGCTCTATCGAGTCAATTCCCTTCCGTTTAGATTTAGCAGCCGTAGATAGATTGTTTTTGCATCCTTTAGACAACCCAAGCAAGCGTGGATCCCGTCGAGTACGACGGACGTGAGGGGTGCTAATACCTTCCCCTTGCGTAACCGACTCCCGAATCCAGGTTTTGGTTGCGATGACCATACCTTTTCCCGTTTTTTTTTAGGTTTACTTCGAGCGTTTCCTTTCCCTCCGTTGGGATGAATAACGCACGGTGGCGACTTTTCTGTCAGCCGGCGCCGATTTTCGCAGTAGCGACACTCATCATCCTCAAAAACTGATGTGAGGCTGAAATTGTAAGAACGGTGAAAAATCCCCAAAATTATTTCTTCACACAGCCTATGGATCTTTTTCTGACACTGTTAGGTGTTTGATATCCATCAATAACAGAACCAGGCTCTGATACCAATTGAAGGTGAGAAATAAACACAAGAAAGGTGGGGATTGAATTGGGTTTACGCCTTAATAAAACTTTTTCTTTTTCTTATCTTCTTCTTCACTTGATGCTTTTATGCGCTTATATTAAATACATTGCAGAAGCATAAAAAATAAAGCATAAGTAAAGAACACATCATATATCCTGGTTCACTTGAGCAACTCTCAAGCTAATCCAGTCCACCCTTCCAAGGTGATTTCGCCTTAATCAATTAAAGACTTAATCCACTATAACCGAACTGATTACAGATGCACAAGCTAACTGCAAGTGACTAACAACAGATCAATGAAACGTTCAGGGATCCCCGAAGAATATAACATTCATTAACATCTAATAGAATCCGATCACTAAAGATCCAATGACTACTGTCACTTGTCATCTCAAGTATACTGATCTTCACAAGATCACTTGAGGAACCACTAATTCTAAAATAGAATGTTGTGTTGCCGGAGATTACAATTGTGCTTCCTAGCAAGCTAATTACTCCAAGCTTAGCACATAGCAAGTAATGAGCAACAACTCCTTGCTTCCTAATGCAGAAACTAATCTAATGATGAATCTCTAAGAGATTATAAGAACATAGTTTCCATATTGCTTAAAAGCTTTTCTGTGTGTGAGCATTAAGGCTTCTTTTCATTTAAGCTTTTCTTCTTTCTTTCTTTCTTCACTTCAAGCTTACTAGCATGGTAACATTTGAATGAATCAAATGTTATTTCTTATAGTGCAGCTTAACAGCAACAATGTTGCTTGACTCATCAACTCAACAACTTAGCAACTCAACAACTCAATAACTCAACAACATTTTTGATCAAATGATTCTTCTTTTTATATTGCAGCCAATAGAGTTGTTATGAGGATATAGTTGTCCTTTCTCATTCCAACGGTCATATCCCAACGGATAGAATAAACTCATGTGTTGGAACAGTGACCTTAGCTTGTAGCTTCAATATATTTAATCCTTGGAAACCACGCTTGAGCAGTACCAACGTCTTTACCACATTTGAATAATTGCATACGTTGTACTTCAATCTTCTTGATTCTTCTGATGATTTGTCTGATGAGTAGTTCATAACTACTTTGGTATGAAAGCTTCAGCATTAGAGTTATTAACTCAAACATATGTTTATCAGATTGAACAACAACAGCTTATCTGATGTAACACGTCTTGCATCTGGATGAATCTTCTTCTGACACAATCTTCCACTTTAGAATCCAGTCTTCAGCATTCCAAGAACTAAGTTTCCTCTAAAACAATCTTGAGAATCTTCATGACTAATTCTTCAGAAACCATGTCTTCGGAATCTTCAGAGCCTTGACCTTCATAACACTTCTTCAGAGTCTTGACCTTCAGAACATTTATTCAGAGTCTTCAGCACTTTGTTCTTTAGAGGACTCACTCTTCAGAGACGCTCGTTAGCTTCCAGATCAGATGCATAACTCAAAGCAGAATCTATAGATGCATTGCAACTGCAATATCCAGCATCCTTGATTCTTTACTGAACTTGATCAGATGTAGAAACAAACTTGCTTCTACACTGAGCTTCATTTGCTTTCAGATCAGATGCACTTCTTCAGAGCAGAAACCACATGAGCATTGCAACTGCAATATCCAGCACCCTTGGTTCTTTACTGATGGTGATCAGATACATAAGCAAACTAGCTTCTCACAAGCGCTTCATGACGTCACACTAAGTAATTCCATAAGTTACTAGCTGCACACGTTGCTTTTGTTTGTTTGGTCTAATATATTTAATTTAATATGACCTGCACATAACAAACATTAAACCATAAAATGGTTCTTTCACAAATACTCAATTGTTATCATCAAAACATAGAGATTATCCTGTAGAGATAAATCTTTCTCTTACAAGGTCGAATTAGCTAGACGTAGGATTGGAGAACATCAAGGTGAACGGGTGGGTTAAAATAAATGTTTAGCCTTTATTCTTTCCTTCAAAACCGTGAACCTGACCACGTTACAACCGGAAAAAGTCCTAATTGAAGCAGGTTTGTTTCGAAGGCATACTTCGGTAAAGATCGCGTCAAAACTGACTCCTAAAAGGGTTCCTCTTACCATGTTGGTGCTGATGTTGATATTCTAATAAATGATTTGTTTATTATATGCCATAAAGTGTTTTTTCCCTATCTAGTGAACAAATTGGATGTCAAAACTGTCACATGCATTGCATTAATATATCTTTTATGCAGAACAACTTGTTTTACTTGCAAGTAAGCGTTTGACAGCAGGAAAGCTTCCTACAGTGGAAAGTCTGATCAGGATAAAATGCAGAACGCCCGAATACTCCGTGAACCGGGGCGAGCTATATCAAGTAATCCCTAGTGATGTCAGCCATCTGAAGTCGGTTATTCTGAAGCAATCAGGTTGAGATTTGATGAATCTTTCGAGGACAACCAATGTATTTCCCTGCAGATCAGCCAATCAGGGGCAAAGTCGTTGCAAGACAGGGGCAGGCCACTCTAAGAAAAGCGCAGAAGTTGTTTCTTGCCCGAGGGGCATTTGATCTGAAGCATCTCTCTGAGGTTCAGAGTGCTGGGGCAGTTCATGTCAGACCATCAGGGTACAGATGTTCATATTTCCATTCGAGGAATATCCCTACAGAGATCCCACAGACTGGGGCATATCGGAAGCGAAGGAATTGTTCCTCTCCGTGTCATCAGAGCTACTCAGAGCTACTCAAGCAGGCTCAGCCAATCTTCAAGTGTGAGACGAATGTCGGGAAGTCGTGCTATTATCCCTTGACCCTTCAACCGGAAACTGTGAATTCAGACGGAATGTTGTCCAGTGTCAGTCGTACTTGACCCATCACAGATAGCCTAAAAGCCCAATTCCTATTGGCAACTGTCAGGAAGCCCAATCCTTATTGGCGCGCCATTCCTAAAAGCCCAATCCATATTGGCAATCACCGTGAGGCCCAATCTGTGTTGGTGCATCATCTCAAAATCTAATCTTCATTAATACGCAGGAAGACTCCGTATGTTTTCCCCAGGGAAGTCCAATCATGCTTAGCACATTTGGTTATCCCCAACGGAGTCGGTTCACCTTTCCAGCATTTATTTTGTTGGAATAATTCTGTGATACCCGGTTATCCCCAACGGAGTTGGCTTCACCTTTCCAACATTTATTTTGCTGGAATGGACCTTATTTGTACAACTTTTCTCCAGCAGCCCGAGCCTGCATTTGCATCTTGCATATATTATCATATTTGCATCATATTTGCATCATATTTGCATTTCATCGTCAAGTGTGTAGCATTTCCATCTTATATGGAGCATTACGCCATAGAAAAATTCAAACATACGCATATGCATACGAAGCATAAGCCAATTTTTCTATCAGCCTTTTGTGGCAACGTGAATCACTCTGTAATCAGTTCAGGGGCATTTATCCAGCAGCTTTGTTCAGTCAGCTCTTTGGTTTATTTGATTTTCAGATCATACGACGATTATGCTTTTTCCATCAATCATCTAATGACGACAGACTTTTTTTCCCGTCAATTCCTATTGACGACGTGTACCTCCGAGCAGGTTTTCTTTCCGTCAGTTCCTATTGACGATGTGTTCCCCCAGCAGGTGTTTCCTCCGCCTATCTTTAGACGTTGTGAGTTTAGGTATGATATTTTCTCCGTCTATCTTTAGACGTTGTGAGTTTGGGTATGGTATTTTCTCCGTCTATCTTTAGACGTTGTGAGTTTGGGTATGGTGCCTTTCCGTCTATCATTAGACGATGTGAATATGGATATGATTCTCCTTCGGGATGGTGTCTTTCCATCTATCTCTAGACGATGTGAGTATATTCCTCTTCCTGTCTATCATTAGACGATGTGAGAAGATCAAATGCATGTTGATCCAACCTTCGGGTTTGTTATCTGTGGCGTCACACAGGTAACTGGTGCTAAAATCAGGTTCTTTATCAGATGATTGATCAATTTATTGTCGTGACAACTGGATTCCATTTTCTGGATATCTGTTCCCCAAGCAGTTTTTGCAGTTTATTTCTGCAGGTTGGCAAATTTACGGGTTCTTTTGTATTCAACCGTCTTCTACCTTTGAATGTTTGAAAGTCGTTCGCTTCTCAACCCTTCAGGTCCAAGCCGTTTAAATAGGGGCAGTTGTTGCACCCCAAAATTTTACCAACCATGTCTTGTTATTTGGCTTATGTTTCGATTCATTTTGCATTTGCATTCGCATATCGCTTTCATTGCATTTTTTTCTGTCAGATTGACTCTATCAGGATTACAGCCCTCCCCTGGCGTTTCAGGCATTTCATACCATTTCGAATACGGGGATTTGTTTTGGGAATCTGTGCTCTTCCCGATGTTTTCAGCTCTTGTTGTTGTTTTTTAGGACATTTCGGTGTCCGGTTTTTACCGTTTAGTTCGCTATACTCTCGCATCCTTTTTTAATTGATTTAATTGGCTTTATTGCCTTTTCTAGTTTTTCCCTTGATTTTTTAGCTTTAGAAAATAGATTTTAATTGTATTTCTAGAATTTTAAATAGATTTTTAAATAACTTTTCTAGATTTAATTCATTTTTTAGATATCAATTGATTTTGTTTTAGCAATTTATAGAGTTAATTCTTTTTCTAGATATTATTGAATTGTTTAGATATAATAGATTTTAGAGTTTAATAGGTTTTTAATTCTTTTTAGATTTAATTTGGTTTAGAAATTAATAGGTTTATTTCTTTTAATTTTGGTTAAGAATTAATAGAGTTACTTTCTTTCTTAGATTAGTTTAATTCTGTTTAGAATTTAATGGATGTTAATTTCCTTTTTAGATTAGTAATTAGATATTAATTTGGATTTTACTCAACTTTAATTAATATTAATTAGCAGTTTTTAATCAAATTAGCTTTAATTTTCGTTTAACAATTAATTGAGTTTTATTAATTAGTCTTAACCATCAGTAATTGCATTAATTAAGATTTTAATCAGAGTTTGGCTAATTGGTGGGCCACTTGGCCATTTTCTGGGGGCCCAACCTGTTTTTCATTGCCATGTGTCCATATAAGAAGGCCCCACGTTTCTCTCTCTATGGCACGCCACCTCACATTTCCACTTCCACCTCACACACGCACGTGTCTTCCACTCATCCTCTCTCTCCCATGCACGCTGCCACGCGTCCCAGCGCCGCCCCCCTCATCGTCGGCCATGCAGCCGCTGCCGGAACCCCCATAACCATCACCGGAATTGGTAATGGTCGCCGGAACTGCGAACAACTCGCCGGAATGTGCAATCAAACCTCAAGATCTTCATCTTCTTCGTGAAGACTCTCAAGAACGTTTTCCAGATCTTCATAAAGATCCACAACCGTTTCCCAGATTCATCACTGTTCATCCAAAACCTTGCTCCAGAACTCCATGAATCTTCATCATTGTTCATGCAACTTCTCCAGAACTTCAAGGATTTTCCAGATCGCCTTCAACCTCAACTATTTCCAAACTTCAAGAACATCATCAGTTCTTCACCTAATTTCCAGATCCACCAAGAACAATCAACACTCAACCGTTTCAGGAACTCCAACCTTCATATGCGTTCTTCAAGATCCATCACGATCTTCATTCAGATCTTCAACCTTCACCATCTGTTCATCATTGTTTTCACGAAGAACATTTACCATCTCCAAACGACCTTCCTCCATGCACTCACCATTGTCTTGTTCATCAGAGAATCTTCAAACTCCACCATGCGCTCTTCACAGATTCATCAATATCAGTTCTAGATCCTTCAAGTTCATCAAAAATCTCCAGATTCATCCACGATCTTCAACGAGCATGCAAACCTTCATCATCTTTCGTCAAGAACTCCATAACCGTCTTCATCAATGCCTCTTCAGCATGCAAGCAACAACTCATCTGGATCCAGTAATCCTCAAGAACTCATACGAGATTCACCAAGTTCAACACGCAAACAATGTGGTGGCGTTACTTGATATAAGGTTTTGCAGATCTGTTTAGTTCATTAGATTGGAAGAGGATACGCAGGGAATGGGATCGGAGAAGGGAGAGGTTGAGATTGGGGTAACGGTGGATGAGTGAGATAGAGAGAGGAGCTAGGGTTTCTGCAAGAATGCAGAGGGCGATAGAGACTCTTTTAGGTTGATTGGGCCTTGGGCCCAACGAGTTGCTGGATTCATTCCTCCTTTTTCGTGTTCACCCCGTCCCCTTGTTTTTCCCCCTTTTTTTGGCTGTATCTCGCTTGGGCCTGATAGCCCTAAGTCCAACCTCTTTTTTTCAGGATGCACCCTACGTTTTCCTCATACGCCCCCTGCTGGAATTTTGTTTTTTTGTTTTTGTTGTGGTGTTGGGCTGGGCCCAACGAGTCCACTGGCTGCACCTCCTGGTTCCAAACGCACCCCCCTGTTTTTTTTTTGTTTTTTTTGCTGGATGATGTATTGTGGGCTGGGCCCAGTGGTTTTACTGCTTTACACCCCTGTTTAGTGGTTGTACCCCCTTCCCTTCATTTTTTTTATTTCTTTTGTATTGGACATTTGCTTGTAATAGAGAGTAGTTTTATTTTTCTATTTTTTCTTCTTAGGAGTTATAGTTTAGATATTATTTTCTTAGCATATTTTTAATATAGAATTTATATTCTATTAGGATATTATAGAGTTTCGTATAGAATTTACTATTTTTCCTTAGATAGTATTTCTTTTAATATTGTATATAGAATTTTCATTTCTATTTTTCTTATAGAATATTATAGCGTTTTAAGATATAATTTCCATGCTTCTTTTCTGTATGCAATTTCCTTTATATGTCTTTAGAGTATTTTCTATTAGGAGTTTATTGCTTATTTTAGGAGTAGCGTATTATTTCCTTTTGTTATTGGATTTCTCTTCTCATTTCTCTTCTGCTATCTGATTTTATCTGTTGATTTTATTTCGGGATGGCCGTGTGACATGATTCAATTGGAGAATGATTTTCGATATCATTTCTCTATCTTGTCTTTGATACAAATATCAATACGCTACCTCTTAGAGCTTGATTTATCGTATAAGTCAAATCGTGATGGTCTAAACGTTACATTGGTTCTGATTCGAGCGTCATCATCAAGGACCCAGAGAGGAGAAGATTGGAATGGAGCTTGCGCACATGTCGAGAGCCAGCGGAGCCGCTTCATTCGATAACATCTTTCTTATTAAAGTCTTCGTGCAACCGTCGAGTGTTGTGAGCTGTATCGTTAGATACATAGGAAATGACAATCGAGTGGTCTCCCCTCGATCGTTTAGAGTGTTTAGTATATGTCCCTTGGGTGATATACGACGCACTCGCTCCTACGCCTTAGGTTTTTGCGTGTGTCTTGAGTTCCTTCCCGTTTAGGCGTGTTAGGCCTGCTTCCTCTTTGTTCTCGCCCCCGCGCGATCGAAACCTTTTCCTTTCGCATTCGGGTGAATGAGACCCTTCTCTTGCCCCTG